>CM024594.1:25238414-27638414 GCA_014182565.1 Eucalyptus marginata
GATACCATCAACCTAAATTAGGCGGAGGGAAGTGACAGAGTCCCACTGAAACCTCATAGATAAACATTGGGGAATATACTTCAACATACAGAGAGACTGAAAATGAACCATAAAGAGTAAGACAAATTTTTTTTACCTGAAAATAGTCTATAAGGGTCTGTGAACGTGTTCCAAGCTTGCCACCATATATTACACATCCTCCACGTTTCATGAGAATCAGCTGTGATGAAATAAAATAAGAAGCTGCACCAATGTAAGGATCTGGCATATTAAAATAGTCTTGAATATGACAAATTATTGTTTGTCCTTCTAACCTCATCGAATGCTTCAAATATGTCAATACTTGGCTGGTGAATGGTACAAACCACAGTTCTTCCAGTATCAACAGTATTACGAACAGTTCTCATCACAATAGCTGCTGCTCGAGCATCAAGACCAGAGGTAGGTTCATCCATAAAGATTATAGAAGGATTGGCAACTAGCTCAACTGCAATGGTTAACCGTTTCCTTTGCTCTGTTGATAAACCTGAGCTACCAGGTAGACCAACCAAAGCATGCCTAAGCGTATCAAGCTCAACTAATTTCATTACCTCTTCGACAAACTCCTGCAACACAAGAGATCTTGTCAACAATGAGGTAAACTGGATCCAACCATCGTTTTTAATGTATTAACTCAATCCCTGAATATTCACCATTTTTTTCTTTGCTGACTTCTTTTGGGAGGCGGAGGCTGGCAGAAAACCTGAGAGACTCCTCAACTGTCACTTGGGGAGAATGTATATCATTTTGTTCTACATATCCAGAAACTCTAGCAAAAGTATGCTGCTGTTTTGGGTGACCTGATATCCTGATATCACCTTCAATATATCCACCCGTTTTCCTTCCAGCAAGAACGTCCATCAAAGTAGTCTTACCAGCTCCACTCGAACCAACCAATGCGGTGAGTACTCCTGGAGAGAATACTCCACTAACTTTCGACAAAAGCTGTAGTTTACTTTCTGGTATTCCTTGTGAACGCATAGCCTGTCAATTTTAGCGATATGTTTTGCCGCATTACACTTTATCATGTAGAAACTGGACACAAATTAAGGCATTCAAAATTACCTAAAAATAGTTAATGCATTTGAAATCACACCTTTGGCATGTCAACAAAGTAATTGACATCATGGAAAGTCATTGTTAATGGCTGAAATGGAAGAATCATGCCCTTCTTCTTGTTACCTTCCCCAGACGATGTTGGATTTGATCTTGATTGTGTACCATCCCCTGCACACCCATCACAGGTTTGCAACATTACCATGCCAAAGTACAGTGCAACATTGATGAGAAAAGATAAGTAGAATTTATCAAAACACAATACACATCCCTCTGTTATGAAGATAATATACTTCTACTAACCAATGCCCTGGCTGGAATTTTCTCCAGTTTCATCCACAGGAATTACAGTCTGCGCAGCTGTGATAGCTGTAAAAGGAAAAAAAAAGATCCTCATTAAGCACATACTAGCTAGATCTTGAAGTAACCCAAGAAGATACTTAGCTAGCGAGCAAGTTGTTCCTGAATTTATATAGATGGCAATGGAAAGATTATCAGACTTACGATTAAGGTAAGCCAAAGCTAAAGTCACAATATTGTTGAAGAGCAGTGCATAAAGCAATAGAACCCCAACTCCAAGCCAATACCAATAACCACTAGATGGTAAGCTATGTAACTGAAGTATGTTGTAGCCAACTGAATTATTCCCATAGGCAGATTTCTGTGGATTAACCGTTGTCAGGAGGATTTTACTAATGGGACAAAAAACTTGTAAACAGCACCCTCAAGTAACATACCTCCATCCATCTTGTGGCAGTAAATTCGTTAACAGAGATTGCTTGTTGCCCATAGGATAGTGGGGACACCCAGAAACCCCAGACCCACCATGGCTTGATCATGGCTGAAAGAAGGGCCACAAAATCAGCAATCCAATGACATTCTACTTGCTTCATGCCATCCAAGGCACACTTTTCTTGTAGAAGAAGGACCAAACTTACACTTTGGTTTCATTTTGAGTGTAAGTTTTGGTGCCGTTCGCTTGTATATATTGGTTAAAGCTCAATACAATTATTTTTCAACAAAAAAAAAAAAAAAAAAAAACTTACACTTTGGAATAATAAATCCACCCAGTAAGAATATAACTAGCAAGGCAGCAGACCCAAAAGTATTTGCAATGACCATGTCTCGAGCTATTGTAGCCATCATACGGAAAAGACCCAATGCCATTTGGTGCACTGCAAAGAGCAATAGCATAAACCGGAAAAACCTGAAACAATAAAATAAAAACTGTGAAAAAATTTGGAGGATTAGGAGAACCTATATGAAGGACATCGAGCGGAAAAACGTACCTCCCAGCACCAGGAGCAAATCCAACAGTGTAGTATACTACACAAGACCACACAACGGCCTCAATAATAGAGTATGGGACACGTAGAATCCAGCTGGAAATGGACCATGCCCATGCCGGATAGAAGAAATTATCTCTTTGCTTGTAGAATACAGGTAGCCGAGATATTGTTATCGGCAGCTCAGAAAATCCATTAAACATCATGTGTACTAGCCCAAAAAAAAGGCAGGATAGGTAGAGGTTGCCATTTGTCTCATCAGTGGGGTGTACTCTTGTCCGTAAGAAAATTGTGCAGGTTACCAGTCCAACACAAGCAACCTTTAATATATGAAAAAGAAACAGTGAAAATATAACTGACATAAACAACAGAAATAATTGTTTAGAAGTTCCAAACATAAGGTAGCACTTAAATTCAGGGAGAGTAAAGAAGAAAGCACCAGAGTGGTAGCACAATAATTTTGGATAACGGAGTAATACTGAGACATCATGTTGCAGTTCACATGTGACATGAATGATTGAACTATCTCATAAACCTAATGCAATTGAAGTTGCAAGAACAGTGGCAAGAACATTGTACTCAAAATACAGCTATACCTGACAGGTCCTAAAAATATACAGAAAGCGATGTCTGCCAATCAGTAGCACTTCTCGGACAAAGCACGTTTTGAACAGCTCCCACCTTGAGACAGCATAATTCGTTTTGGACAAAGCATTAGGATGGCTGTTGGATTGAACATTTGAAGCCGCAAGATCAGACTTGACAGAGCTACCAAATTTGGACATTTTGAATGCTTCTGCAATCTTGGAAACAGGTAGAAACTCGTATGGTCTAGATGGATCCGCCCAATACTGAGCTTGATCCTTTCTGGAAGTGACCTGGTGATAAGGAAAGTTAGTCATAGTCTAGGAAGACAAGAAAGTTGTTTTATTATGGCAAGTACCTCTTGGAGAAAATCCGCAATTCCCTTACGTGGTGGCAAACGAAAACCTAATGATTCGAAAAATTCTAACACGTCCGACCGAGGTCCTTCATATACAACATATCCTTCGGACAGCAGCACCAAGTCATCAAACAAGTCAAAAGTCTCTGGGGCGGGCTGAAGAAGAGCCATTAGGACAGTTGCTTCCATTAAATGAACAAAATTCCTGACACATTTAACGATTTGATACGTCGTAGAGCTATCTAGCCCTGTGGATATTTCATCCATAAATAAAGTCTTCCTGGGTCCGACGATCATTTCTCCTGCGTCAGAGATACAACAAGCATTAATTTGGTTGATGAATTTATTTTATACCAAATATATTGGTTGAGTGTCCAACTTAATCTCAAATAAGAAGCTCACCGGATGGCCCATGGATTTTATGAAAGATGCACGTGAATTGCATGGGCTTGCCGGCCAGTGGAGATTTGGCCGGGCGGTGAACTTGAGATAATATTTGAGACTAAGTTGGTCACTTCATCAAGATCTTATTTAAGGTAATGTTCACTCTGACCCTCTTTTGAAAAAAAAACAGCCCCACTTCAAAAGCCTTATTTGAAATTTTGTCTTATTTTCATTTCCTTGAATATCACATAAGATTTATTTATTCTTTCAAAAATCCCATCTTCTTAAAGCATGCTTGATTCAAGAATATCATTATTTGAACTTAACGAAAAGGTCAAAAAGTCGCCTGGGAAATTTTTGAAAACTTTTGCATATCGTAAATTTGAAGAGTTAATGTAACTTGTAGCTTATTAGAAGCTGACAAAGAGTCAACAAAAAGTGAAGAGTTCTTATTGCAACATGTAGAAGTGACTTTTAATTCCTAGATAGAAAAGGAGAATGAAGAGAAATAGTGAAGGTCTGCAGGAAATATAGATATTCCTGAGGACCATTGAAACCACCACAAAACTTGTGACCATTGCAACATTAGTTTTCAATATATTATTGACCGTTGCAACACTTCCTTTCAGTATTTTCTGGATACCATTCTCTACTCATTTCGATCAAGAGATATGTACGAAAAAATCATTGTCGATTCTTTTGAGCGCTAGACTTTAAAATTGCTCCTTTGGTTTGCAAGGGCCACGCTAACTTGATTTCAAACATTTTTTCAAAAAAAATTATCCTCAAAAGAAATGAAAAAGAAACTAAGATGAATAGATGCATTTCACCAAATTGATTCTGTTGGAGAGCCACTTCCAAGACCAAAATCAAGTCTAAGTGATACCTGCTTCTGCACTTAATGTTCAAGTGAACAAGCTCACCTTTATGCCTTTACAATATTAACAGTATATCAATCATCAGTGATATCATTTTAATAGTTCAATTCCTTTTGCATTTTGAGCAAAGCTAGAACAGCCTTCATATAATAAATCAAGTGTGTAAATTTCTATCAGCATGGCACAATGTATGATATATAAGCACGGAGGGAGAATGTACCCGTTGTGACTCTTTTTCTTTGGCCACCTGAGACTCCCCTGAGCATATCATTCCCAACGAAGGTGTCCGCACAAATATCAAGACCAAGCACTTTCAAAACATATTCTGTCGAAATGCTATGCTTTTTCCACCAACGGATGATGCCTGTGCAGATGATATGCAATCTGAGATTATTGGGATAGAAGTCGAGAATTGTGCTAGGAGGCAACGTACTCACGGAAATCAAATATATACCTTCATAAAGGCATCAATCTCTGGACTTGGTCGTATGTTCTTTTCTTGCTCTAAACGGGCCAAATCTTTCATATATCCTGCAGTCACAATTCAATAGGACTTGACGAAGGTAGTCATTTCAACCAAATGTGCTGATATGTACTTGAGCACCGCTTATAGAAGTCTATTGACAAAATAATCAAAACATCTAGCTGAGAAGAAAATTCCAAGTATAATTAGGAGAAATTAAAGAACTCTGGCTCGAGACTTTATAAGAATATCCTACATTCACTCTCTAACAGATTTTCAAATCAACCTAACAGAATTCTGCCGATACCAATACACAGGTTGCAGCAATGACAGTACCCAACATACACCTAAAACTGCGAAATAGGATAGTTGATGACAGACAAAAGAGAAGCCCTTGAGACGTACATTATATAATGATGGTAGAACTCCAATTAATGAAATTAGTTTCACAAATGTACTCGTGCCAAAAGAAATAAGTCAATGGCTAAACAAAGGGTATGTACAGTTCTCTTGTAGAGAAAAGATAACTAGGAAGTGCAACATGTGGATTCAAGTGTGATGTTGACCGTAATCGTGGGATGATCAGGAACCAAGCTCTACTTGGTGCCAAGTGCCAACTAACGCTAAACGAGTGCACGTTGGACCAATCAGGAAGTCACAGGCATACCCTATCAAGGGAGTACTCAAACTTGCAAAAGATCGAACATTTCCAGAGTATCACCTGCTCGAATCTGTTTCTAGTCCAAAATGCATGACTTTTGTCACACTTAAACAGAAACAAACTCACAATAAAATGACCGAAACCTTTGAAGCAAAAGTACCTGCAAAACCTTCACTTGCACCTTGACATCTCGCAGCAAAATCAAAGGTTTCTCGAACAGTTAAGTCAGCAATATGATTATCTGTTTGGCTTATGTAGGCAGAGGTCCTTTGAACGCAGAAATCACTGAGCTTATTCCCATTATAAGTGATATTACCACTTTTCTGGAACAAAAGCAGACGAGCAATCAGGGGATCTATCAAGACGCTAGTTATTAAGTCTTTTAATAACAGATTGAAAAGAAATCATATCACTTTTAGCACGGTAGGAGGTTCTGTACCGAGACTTATGAAAAATGGGGGAGAAATAATTTCTGTACCGAGACGCATTCTTCTGTACCTTCTCCTGAAGTCCACTGTTATTTATTTTTGCAGTACGGTTGCCCCACTCATTTGTTATTAGGGCTAACTTCTTCTGAGGTAGTTAAGTTTAACTTATTAGCTTATAGAGGGGTACCGGGCTAACGCTTTTGAAGACCACAGTATGCACCTTATTCTAGAGAGTACAAATATGATGATTTTGTCGCAATTATGGGATTTTTCTTTCACAGAATTCACAGGTAAAATTCAACGGCTATACTCTCACTGCCCATTAAGAAATAGTCTTTTTACTTGGTACTTCTTTGAACAAAATATGAAACTGCCATTTATTTTTATGTCTAGAAGTTCTACACTAAATTCTACGGCTTCTATAAATGAGAAAATATTACATTTGGGATAACTTTTCAAGAAGGATAATAGGACAAACAAATTTTAAGGTAGTATGGTGAAAAAAAATGAAGTCATTAAGGCTGGCTAAAGTATTGTCATTGAAATTAGCCACATGAGATGCCTCCCGGATGATTTTGGCAAGTCTTTACATCGAAAAATTCTAGTAAAAGAACAGAGTTCTTACCTTCAAATCGGCATCGAGCTTCCCTGCCAGAGCTAAAAGCAACGTGGTTTTTCCAGAACCCGGGGGACCTAGAAGCAACGTCATCCTGCATAGGCCCCACGGAGAAATAAATGAATGGTTTGCTCGCGGGTGGCCACGACACATGCTACCGTGTAACGGGTTCGTCCAACCCAGCACGCTGGGAATAAATGCTCCGACTTTCTTTTTAAATGCACACATACGGCCCACTTACGTGATGCATGTAACCTATTTTTAGACGTATTACGCGAGCTGACGCGGGTCCGGTCGCGTTTAGTGCATAAGTTCGGCGAGTCTACTAGCTACGAGGACCAACCCGTCAAAAGGATTTTGTTCCCTGAAGAGAAGCTCATCAAGTGGGGATTATTACATCTGCCGGAACACGCGAATTCCTAGTGTTCTGGCAAGACGTGGTGATTGCATCCGTGTTTAGGCTCTTTGAAGTTTCGTGCCAGTTCACAAGAGTAATATTAAGAATGCAACAGGGCACTCTTACGTTCATATTACTTGATGTAGAGCAGGAATTAGGTAATTTTAAGCACTTCGAAATATTCTTATATTGTAACATTCTTATTTTCACATTCTAAAAAGAGTGCGCATTAAGCTTTTAGCAAAAAAATGCAACTAACATGATAACTTGCAAATAATTCGGGTGAAAGAGATGTGAGCACTTTCTCGCTCGAGGCACAAGCTCTTAGCGCATGGTAATATTGTTAGAATATTTAAATAATATATCACGCATTCATCTAAGATTTGACCAACTCTTTAAAAGCCTCCTAGATAAATGCGTGATATATTATTTAAATATTTTAACATTTCACGCTGGACCACTACTAAGCGTGAAAATTTAATTGGGGAGACAAATGGGTCCAAAGATTTGAACTTGTTCCTCTAAATTTTATTTTGATGAAGGCGTGATATATTATTTAAATATTCTAACAAATATTAAGTAGCAAGATGCTTTGAAGTAAATATCGACTAGCAACATGACGAGCACCATTTTCGTTACCTTCCGGGCTTGACGACTCCGCTGATGTCCTTCAAGATCTTGAGCGAATGCCTCTTGGGTCGAAAGATCCTCAAGCCAGTCAGAACGTACTGCCATGCATCACCCACGCAGCAGATCGTTAACGTACGAGGTTGTGACACGCCACGTGAAGGGAAGAAAAACAGATGCAGCATTGCATGATATCGAACATGAGAGAGAGAATAGTAAGAAGGACCTCGATCATGTCACGAGTGTAATTCACCAACGTAGGCAAAGCTCTCGAGCCGCTCTGCACGCTGGCTTCAATGCTCAGATTCTCGAACCTCACTTCGATCTTCGGCACATCCAAGCCGACCCTGACAGATCATTTCCAGAAGAAAAGTCATGGATTCAGGAATCATCCTATCGAGAGAGAGAGAGAGAGAGAGAGAGAGAGAGAGCGAGAGAGAGAGAGCGATCGCACTCGGATCGGTTAGTGCCGGCGTGCACAGGTTCGGCGTCCGCAAAAAGAGAGAGGTCACACACTACACGTGCACCTTTATTGCCAAAAAAGGGAGATGATCGAAAATCGCCAAACACGCAAGACGCCAGCCGATCCAGAGGACGGATGGCGCGTCTAGCATGAGAACGACCGACTATCGAGAGTTTCCCGAACGAAAGAAAACAACGTGGAGGTTTGCGTTACCGGTCGAGGCGCTCCTTCATGGCGGAGAGGAGGCGGTAGTTGTCCTGGTCGTTGGTGGCCAGGGCCTTCCGGACGACGAGCTCCCGGTTGAGTCGGTCCAGCTTCCGCACGTCGATCGTCTCCGTCTGGCGCAGCCCGCCGCCGCCGCCGCCGCCTTGCTCCGACGCCGTCCGCGTGAGGAGGGCCATGTTGGGCCGCTTCTGCGAGGGGAGGCGCTCGATCGCCGCCCACAGCAGCTCGCTCTCGTCCTCCTCCACCGACTCCGCGTTCGACGGCCGCACCATCGCGTCGCGCCCGCCGTCCACCTCCACCTCGAAGAACTCGCTCCCGTTCGACGCCGCCATGGCTGCGTCTTACTCTCTCTCTCTCTCAAATGCGAAAGGTCGGTGGGGGATTTCTGACGGGGGGAGGAGGCGGAAAGACGAAAGTACCCCTATCGGGTCGCCGGAGGCGAATCCTGGGAGAATGCGCGATCGCAACAGAATTTGCGGGTGCTCGCTACAGGGAGAGAGACGGTCGGCCCGGGAACTTTTGAAGGGGGATGGGGGATGGGGGGGCGGAAAGACGGAATTGCCCAGGGAGTTAGTTACGCGGGGAGCTTGGGCCGCGCGTCATCGTCTCGTCTTTGTCCTGTTCTTCCGAGGCGGCGTGTGGACGGGAGAAAAGGAGCGCGTGAAGGTGGATGCGAAATGAGGAGGACCGGAGATCTCGCATTTGTTCTCTCGCGACGGATGATTCGGATCGAACCTTTTTGCCCCGATTGAGAAAACGCATGTACGGTCCCTTTTTTTTTCCCTGAATTTGTCGTGCTTTTGAAAAAAAATATCATCCGCCATATTGAATGATTTATAATCCTGAATAATATTTGAGAAATGCCGATTGCTACCATATTCAATTGTAAATACACAGTTAACAAAGTTATAACGAGTGAACAATGTGATTAACGTTTAATTCATTACCACGACATTTTATGTCACAACCAAAGAAAAGAATTCTTATTCCGTTCTACTGCATAAATTACCGATCAAAAAAGATAGTGAAATCGTCATTTTGTTTCGATCTCCAATCACATTTCATTCTGCAGTACCAAATGGAACTTTTTTGTGTATTTAAAGAACCGGCATTTGAAACACTGTATATACTTGTGAATTAACAAGTGGTTAGGCAAGAGGTTTGGTTTAAGCAATAAAATTCCATTTAGTTCATTACCACAACATTTTATGTTACAAAGAAAAGAATTCTTACTCCGTTCTGCTCCACATATTACTGATTGAAGATATTGGAATTTGGCCCTAAATCGCCTTAGATTTTGCCGTACCAAATGCAACTTTTCCGTGTATGTAAAGAGTCAGCATTTGATGAAACACTGTATAAACTTGTAAATTTACAAGCAGTTAGGCAGGAAGGTTGGTTTAAGCAGTAAATGATTGGACCACGAAGCTAACGGTTGCCTAATAATCTGGTCCGATTATTCATGAGGGATGACGAAGTAAGGGAAAAAAAATTGTAAATTGAGAAGGCACGTTTGAAATCACATTTTTTGGCCGAAAAAGGGAAAAAAAATCTCTACTTTAGTTTTAAAATTTTGTAAAACCTTTTACCTATAAATCTATCCATGATATCCTATAAGATTCTTTGCACGAACCATAAAAATCGAAACTCTCGAGTAACTCTTAACGATCTCACATAATCGTGTGATGATACAATTTGAGAAATTAGCACCCTTAGAAAAATCACACAAGAAAAACTAAAATTTAAGTTAGGAGGAACAAGAAAATCCAATAATTTTATATTATCTAAGGACATCATATAATTATTGCTCTTCGCTTTTATTTTGCCACTAGGGGTGGTCAACGGATGGGCAACTTGCTTGACCTGCCTAGTTCGAAGAGGCCCAGAAAACAAATAGGGATTTGGAAGATGCCCTTGCATCCAAAAGCCTTGTTTGTCCAACTTTGGTCTGGGCCTAGCTCAGACATTTATTTGTGAACTTGATATGCGATGGAAGAGCTTCTTCAATATAAAAGTTTGACTTTCGAACCCAACCCAACTTAGATCCAGCCTATTATCAACTAAGTAGCACCGACACGTGACACGACATGACACGTCGATACGTCGTTTCTCAAAAATAGAGAATTCCGACATATTGGGACACGTTATATATTAAATATATATTTATATATATACATAATAAATTATCATTTTTATGATTATTTCAATCAAATTAATTTGAATCAAATTCATAAATAAATAGATAATTAAAAAAGCCTAGAATGAATATACATAAAAAATATTAATCATCCATTAATTATTTAAATTTGAGAAATTCAACTTTATTTCAATAATTCATAGAATTTGGAGAAAAAACAAGCGATTCATATTATGGACTCATGTTAGATATGTTGGAAGAGGAAAAAAAAAAAAAAAACTTAAGGGATGAATTGTATATCATGGGGAGAGGGAATCAAAAGAGAAGAGAAAATTAGGTTTTCTTATTTCTCCATTTATTATTTTTATTATTGTGTTTTATTTTTTACATATATATATTTTATATATTGACCCCTCATTTATTGAATTTTTAAAATTGACATCGATATCGGAATCATATATCGAAAACTCGTATGTCAGAATTCCGACTCGAGTGTCGAGAAAGTTGACCAGGTATTGGATTTTCCGACACGTGTTGATTAAGTGTCGGAGAGTATTTGAGAATGTCGGAGAGTGTCGGACACGTGTCGAAGTGTCCGACACGACACGGCTCTTAAAGAGTGTCGATGCTTCATATATTATCACCTTTATTATCACTTTTATTCAATGCGCAAGCATCGATGCTTGTGCCGCGCGCTACTCTAGGTACTAGGCAAATTAAAATGATTTTTTATCAGGTCCATTATTGCTCTGTGTACGTGGGAGTGAGTGTATATATATATTACGTATTCCTCATTGGAAGGAGGACACATAAACGGATTGGATTGTGTAGCAATCAACAAGCACGTGCGAAACTCCATCCAATAACGAAACCGATGCTGGACCTATAATAATCTAAAAAGAAAATGGAAGACGTAATAATTTTAGAATATTAAGTGGTTTCAAACTTTCAAGTTTTTTGAAGTCGTAGGGCGATGTTGCTTGCGAAGCTCTTTCGTCGAGCACATGATCCTGACAAGACTTAAGGAAGAAGCCCTTGCTAACTCCGTGCCAATAGCCACGATTTGGGGGGCATAGGAGGCACGTTGTTGGTAGTGAATTAGATTGAAAATAAACACCATGAGAAAGTGGCAGAATTTCTCAAAATTTGTCGAAATCAATTTACTTTTTTTATTCTAAATTTTGCATATAATGTAAGGAAATTTTGAATGTGCAATTTCCTTTTAGGAATAAAGTTTAGATCATCATAAGACGAGACCACTTAAAAATATGAGATAAATTAGTTTATCACGAAATCTTTCCACCTTGCCTTCAATTACATCCAAAACAATTTATAAACCTTTTAATGACCATCCCTCATTGTTTGTCCAAAATATGCTTTTCACTTTT
Source organism: Eucalyptus marginata (assembly GCA_014182565.1). Taxonomy (NCBI): domain Eukaryota; kingdom Viridiplantae; phylum Streptophyta; class Magnoliopsida; order Myrtales; family Myrtaceae; genus Eucalyptus; species Eucalyptus marginata. Next base: position 25,250,406 of record CM024594.1, read on the forward strand.
AAATTACAAGGAAATGAACTATACAAATTCAACTATTACGTTTGTGTATCCACAAACAAACCAATAAATCAAGGAAATTTATGTTTCAAATCATATTAGATTTCTAAGAGTCTCTAGAAAAATATGTTCACCATACACTTAACCAACGATGAACAACAAAATGCCATCCTTAAAACGTTAATCCCCAAAATTATGGTAGCGTCATAATTAAGTATAAAAATCGTAAGCAAAATAAATAATTTATTGCCGCTTACTGTAATCGTGCTCTAAAACTCAATTTTGAGGGCACGTGATCATACCTAATACTCCCCATAACGACCCCGCCCCGCTGTCCAAACGAGGATAAATCGTGGCCTTCTCCCTCCTCGAGAACTCATCCAAGACCGAGCAAGAGCCAGTCCCGCGACCTCCCCTGTTCAGCTCTGTTCAACCGCCGTTCCGACCGACTCTGCGGCGGCGAGACGGACGTCTTCGCCCGTAGACACCATCACCCACCATTCGTCGAGCTAAAGATCCCAACTATCCCAACTTTCCCTCGCCGTAAATGCATTCTCTTCGCGTCCCTTCGCCGTCGGAGCACCTCAACACCCTCGCGCGAAGGCTCTCGGTCGACGCACCCCCCGGAGCGCGAGCACGAGGCCTCTACTCCTCTTTCGTCTCCTCCGCCAGGCTCGGCCGAAGTTTTGCCGCCGCCGCCGCCACGGACGCCACTCCCAGGGAAGGGGAGTGGGAGCTGGGCCGCGCGGGCGGCCTGCCGGCGGGGCTCCGGCGGGAGGCGATGCCGAGGCACGTCGCGGTGATAATGGACGGGAACGGCAGGTGGGCCCGGCGGCGGGGGCTGCCGGCGGCGGCGGGGCACGAGGCCGGGGTGAGGTCGCTGAAGGAGCTCATCGATCTCTGCTGCGAGTGGGGGGTCGGAGTCCTCACCGTCTTCGCCTTCTCGTCCGAGAACTGGGTTCGGCCAAAGGTCAGTGGTTTTGACTAGTAATGGGAATGGGATGCGCATGGAATGGAATGTGAAGCCAATGCGAAATGTTTATGGATTGATTGGTGTTTCTCTGTTTGACAAGTCTCTTGTTTTGAGCATTTCTGGTGATGGGTGTGAAGCTTATGTGAAGTTTGGGTGCAGGCTGAGGTTCAACTTTTGATGGGATTGATCGAAACAGTGATTAAAATGGAGCTGGAGAATTTCATGAGGTTAGAGGTCGAAACTCCCGTCTCACTTCATGGCTATGATTCTCCATGTGATCATGTACTTGGTCTACCGCAGCTGTTATTTGCTGTGACAAAATGAGAGGAAAAGTTATCGTAGTTTTCGATGATGCTGTTTCTGAAAATAACAATCTAGGAAGTGAAGGCCTTTCGTTGCTGATAAAGTTTCCTAATAGATCGAGATGCACAGGACTTTTGAGTTGAGGGGAGCATGGGCATCCATGAACTTGTGACAAGTTCATGTGATCCTCTTGGCGTTTGAGGCAGGATTGTCGATGTGGGTTTCTTTCTGAACTAGTAATCTAGTATAACACGACTTACGTGGAATGAATAGGAAAATGGAAATGCCACGTTTTTTAGGCTGCTTTTTGTTTCATCAGTTTATGCTATAATTCCATTCATTCAGGGTCTTGTGAAGGCTTTTTGGCTTGACAAGAGATATTATTGTTTATTATGAATTCAGAAAATTTATGGACCAAGAGCTGCTTGTGATACACCGGTGACTTCTGGTTGACTAGTCATTGTTGTTGACAGTATCTGACATGTTAAGATTTAGTTATGTCTATCATGGTTTGGAGCTTGAGCTTCTCTCTCACTCAGATTGGAGTGAGATCAATAAAATTATTTTTCAGGTCTAACCCTTTGAATTTTGTAGAAGAAAGTTTTGGAAAGTTTTCTAATTAATTCTGCTTGATTAATTTTGCTACTAAAAGTTTGATAGAGGTTTCTGCAATGTCATATTATTGCAGACATAATCAATTTGGCGATTGATGCACGGAAGGTGATTTAACACCTGCAGACATGCTCGCATGCAGTGCATCTATAACTGTCGATACTAAAAGCTCATGTTTGAATTCAACTGAAAAGGAATACATCAATCTGTATTATACATTTCTGGAGCTTCCCCAGAAGGGACTCAACTTTTGGTTTATGGTTGCTGTGCTAAGTAACTGAAGATTCTCTTTCTCTAATCGGTAGCCAATTTTCACTGCTTAAGTTAAATATGTGTACATAGAAGCTTTGGATGACAAGCATCCATAAATTTGATACTTTCGTGCTGCCAGTCTAATAATGTTGGCCTGGTGCAATGCCAACCCTTTTTTCTTAACCGGAGCTTATACTAGTTTATTACTTCCTTTCCTTATTACCAAGTTATGGAATAGGACCAGAGCTTCAACTAAGTTCAGCTTCTTGTTACAGGGAAGGAGTTAGAATATGCTTGATTGGAGATTCCTTGAAGCTTCCCAAGTCATTGCAAAAAGTGTTTGTGGATGCAGAGGAGATGACTAAAAACAACTCCAGACTCCAACTTATTCTGGCAGTGAGCTACAGCGGGAAGCATGATATCGTACAAGCATGCAAAATCATTGCTCACAAGGTAAAAGATGGTCATCTTGAGTTGGAGGACATCAGCGAGGGAATAATAGAGCGGGAGCTAGAGACGAGCTGCAGCGAATATCCCTGCCCAGATTTACTGATTCGCACGAGCGGTGAACTTAGGCTCAGCAACTTTATGTTGTGGCAGTTAGCCTACGCTGAACTTTTCTTTGTGCCGGCACTGTGGCCTGATTTCGGGAAAGCTGAGTTTACAGAAGCCTTGCTTTCTTATCAACAGAGGCAGAGACGATTTGGAGCGCGGGTTTCCTAATATTAAGAAGATTATCTTCATTATCATTGCCTTGATGGGGATCGATTGATCCAACTGATCCACCTCTCTGAATCCATGTCATCCTGTTAAGGTGGTAAGTTTCATACGTTGCGTGAATTGATTTGTAGTTTGTTTCATTGTAGATGTAGATGCAGATGCATGCCATGGCAATGCTGTGTAACTTGGAACTCATCCAAGTTCCTTACAGTGGATTCGACCTGTTATATTTCTTGATTAAAAAGGGATAGACCGACTCCGTGGACATCTCGAAAATAATTCTCTTTGAATGCTTCTAAACTGTATTCATCAAATACACAGTTGTAACAGGCTTATAGATGTCATGGCCAACTTCAAACTCTGCGATTCTTTGAGGAAGCATTGCTTCTGCTTCGTCAAGAATGTATGAACTTTTGGCTGCTTGTGCTTTGGTTTGTTGGAACGTTGTTCACTACATAAAAAGAAAATCTTTGGCGTCTAATCTAGAGACACAAGCGGATGTCTTTTCGTTGTTGGGAATCGGTATTGAATGTACAATCGATATGAAAGATAACGATGGGAGATGACCTGTGACAGCCCTAATTTTCAGAATTTGTTTTCGATTAAATAAATCGAGCATTTCATCGACGCGCCAATAGTGCTATTCTCTGAGCTGATCACTCACGAGATAACTGGTCTGTTTGGGGAATCAATTAAGGAATTTAAATGCAATGGACTTGAGAATTCGAACAGGAATCGACTACTCGACCGTGTCAGTCTACAAGGGTCATTGCGACACTGTCAGAATCGATCGTGAAATCGAGATAGGTCGATTTGGGCGAGATATGTGATCGAGATGTGGGTGATTCCACTTGATTTCAAAATTCTCACCGATCGGCACTAAATTGATTTTCGACGTTTTGGGTACCCCCGCGTCCGTATTTGAAACCTCGAGATTTTCACGACAATCGAGAGTCGCTAATGTGTCGAAGATGTACTATGTGACTCGAGATAAATCGATCACGGGTCAATTGCACCAAAAATTCCTGAAAGTGATCCGGTATACTAGGTCACGCTAAAAGCGCGCCGGATTGAAATTAACCGCTTGTTTGAACCCGATTTCAAAAATTGAAAATTCTGTGGTGTCACAAGCAATTTTATGGACGTCAACTCATCCTCCGAGAAATTTTGAGAGATTCCGAAATTTTTACGGAAATCCGTTTCGGACGCCGCAGAAAATTAACGGAAATTCAGATGGGCTACGTCGATAGAAATTGAGACTTCTAAATCGAGCCTTTGAGTGTCAGGGACTTACATAAAATTGTTCGAGATTTTTCCACACCAAAATTGGACGCCGAATTTGGGAATTCGTCGAAGAAATTGGAAGTTTAAAATGGGAAATTCGGATTTAAAAAGGGGCAGAAATTTGGAGTTTCAAAATTGGGTTTATTGTGAAGATAATGCAAGAAAGAATTGAGGAACATTGAGATAAGGTTGGAAAGTATTGGGGACCAAGCATTTATGTAAGAAGATATTTTATTTGACTTTAGGTTCATCCTCATCCGTTCCTTTCCATCTTTTCGAGCAAGTTGCACTCGCCGACTTCCCCCTCCTTTCTGTCGAGTGACCATCCCCTCTTATCAATTCTTCCTGCAGCCTTGTTTCCTTTCTCTTTTCATTAGCTGCTACCCTTTTTAATTCACTTTCTCTGCAGCCCCATCTTCGTTCAAACCCCCACCGAGAATTCTTCAAGTTGCCCACATGTCCAAGTCTCCTTATTCTTCAGTCAATTTCAGTAAATTATTGACTCCTTGCCACGAATCTCCACCGAGCCAAGCCTCCACCGAATCAATTTCTTCTTTGTTGCTGCCGTTTGACCGAAAGCCAGCAAACGGTGTCCTCTCCTCCACGCGGCAAGAACTTCAAGCGGACGTCTCCACGATTCTTCATCCATTCATCCGCGTGAACAACAATCCCCCGAAGAAGAAAAGATCTCCACGCGTTCAAGCTGCCGCGTTTAGCAACTCGTGAGTCAACCTTCCAGCAGCATCTTTGATTTGTTGACCCAGAAATCCCACCGTCTGCCAGGCGTCCCTCACGGTCAATAACTCCGCCAGCAAATTCGTCTTCGCAATCTCGTATTTCCACCGAGCAGCACCGTTCGAAGACCACTTGTCAGCTGCTTCCTCGCCCGTTGATCTACGTGAAGCGGGCTCAACATCTTCGAGAATTCCTGCGCCCCTCGCCGTTTCTTTCGTTCAGTCCGCGTGAAGACCGAAACCACGGGTCCAGCGGCTTCGATTTTCTTTTGCTCGTGGACCGACTACAGCGAGCCCATTCTGATTCTCTTCAGCCCATCCAGCCATGGAGTTCAGCCCATTGAGCCCAGCTTTGGAGCCCGTATCTTCAGCCCATTTTCAGTCTTGAAGTCGGCCCAAGAAGCAAGCCCATTTGAAGCCCAAGTTTCAGTCCTTTAAGCCCGCGAAGAAGGCCCAAGCCCGCGATCAACAACCCAAGTTGAAAACAAATCTCAATTGGGCTGAGATTTGTTGGGCCCGTTTTAGGCCGGGTCCGAGAGTTCGCCGACGCCGCCGAAAATTCAAATTTCGGCCGCCGTCGCGTCGTCGTCGCTGATGAACCTTTTCGCGATACACCGGGTGAGTTTATACTCTAAACTCTTCTTAGTAGGTTTTGGTAGGGGGTGTTTAGATTTATTTAATTAGGATTTAGGTGGTTAGTTAGATTAAATTAGTGATTTAATTATTTAATTGAGCATGTTAGGTGGTTAGAATGGTTTAGCTAAGGCGCTATTTAAATTGTATTATTTATCTGAAGGGTTCGGGAATTTTCCGAAATCCGTATTGGTATTTAATTTAATAATTTTGGCCTAGGTAAGTATTTTTAGAAATTAAATTGAATTAATTAATTAATTTTCGAAATTAATTATTTATTAATTATTTTTCCTAAATTAGGTCGGGATGGCCGGTGACGGAATTTCGTGCTTGATTACTGATGGTGTGGTTGGTTTTTTACTGCGATTGAGCGTTAAATTATGCAAATTGAGTGATGATTGGATTTTGGTATTTAATTCCAAAAATTGTGAATTTCCAATATTTACTCAGAAAATTCCGGGTGTCGGATTTTAACACCGAAAATGGTTTTATGTACTATACAAAATAGTGGGATTTTAAAAAGAAAGAAAGTCAATTTTTCTGGGTCGAGTTGACTGTGTACCCACACACGACTTATTTTCAATGCGATTTTAATACGAAGAAAAAGGCGGGTTCACCATTTTAATTGAAGCATTTGAGTGCAATGCACGGTGCCTTGGGCCATATTTGAGTGATCGTGTGATGACAATGAGAAATCGTCCATTTGTTGAGTTGGACGTTATCCCTATTTGGGATACCCTTGTTAAAGGAAGCCGGTCGCAGATAGATGCAGACCCTATGCTTTCCTTCGGGAAAGCCGTCGACGAAGTGACGTGCCGTCTTCAATGGGGTGAGACGAGCTTGGCAATGCCCGGAAGACCGCCGCAACCGAGAGTAGGCCGTCTATATGCCGAGATCAAAACTAGGAACGCATGTTTATTTGAGTATTGTGTTCCAATTAATGAGCTTGAGTGATGCTCTTATTTGTGATATGAAATATGCTGACCTGCAGGGTGGAACTGAGACGAGGTAAGTCTCCTTGATTGTGTGATTGCGTACTTAGGACGCTTCTTAGCGTCTTTCCCTCCTAGTAGCTTTAGAGCATGTAAACTGCCGAGACATTGTCTCACCTTGGTTGTCAGTATAACCACTTTGAGGGTCATCGAGTGGAGGACCCTGGAGCGAGCGAGATGAGGTGATTTGAAGCATGGGTCGGATAGGGACCGCTTCTTTTTGGAAAACGATCTTTTGTAGTGCTTTTGTACCATGCTGCTCTTGTACTTGACTCAGCACATGTTTATAAAGGCATGTTTGTTTGTGAAATTATTGTTCTACTTTTCTATCCCGAGATGGTTACTGTCAGGGGATTCTTTTTCGCTTCCGCATGTGCAATAAAGTAAAAAGGGTCGGCGACTAGTCCTGGGAAGTCGCAAAATTTTATCGACCAGAGTGGGATGGGTACGCGCTCGGGGTTCGGGGCGTGACATGACTAGCCACTGCTCGATTCCATACAAAGTTAGAGTCGATACGTTGTGAATTGTCCAAGTAGATTAGTTGCTCTACTCAATCTTAATTATCTATGGACGGGACCAGTGTCACGTAGGCATCCCATCCGAATTATCTAAGTAGATTGAGGTCGAGACCACGGGTCGATTGGAACCGCCTAAACATAGTGCACAGAAGAGAAAAATCCTTGTTTGGATTTGCATCCATGGATCGACTATGATATTCACTTAATCAAGTGCGGTGATTGATTAGATCTATGTAAATTTGGGTCTAGCCACATGTTTTTCTGGAAGCAGGCAAGACGACTTTTACTAAAAGAAAAAGGAAAATTACTATTTGCTCGCACGTTTTTAGGATCTTTGCAACTTGACCCCCCAATTTCTCAATTTTGGCATAAAGCCCCCCGATGTTTTCAATTTGATTTCAATGCGCCTCCAGTGTTGATTCCGGCCACATCATCCCTTGAGAATCGATCACGTGACGCACCACCGGGAAGAACTTGAAAGCAAAATCGTCCTTCTGCAGGGAGAACTGAGAAGTACATTTTTCCCTCTAGATTGGTTACGTAATTACCAAATTAGCTATTGATATTTCGAAATTGTTCCGATTTTCCCCCCTAATCTTTTGAAATTCGTTGTAATCTTCTCCTGATGGCAGATTTTAAAATCAAGAAATTAGTTATAACTGAAAAGCCAAAAGGTCAAATACACGGTTGTTACAGGTCTCACATCGAATTTTCGCCAAAGGTCGACTTGAGACCGTTTGATCTCACTTGTTCATGTGGCTGCTTTTCATGGTCCCTGTTAATCTTCTTTTCGTCCATTGGCAACCTCTTGGACCTCATAAAATCTGAAGCCACCTTTCTCGAGTCGAGTGTACTAGGTCGATAAGTCGTTGAAAGACACTATGCAAAGCACTGGTCGACCCAGCAAGAATCCTCGTCAATTCCACCTTGTCACCCTAGGTGAAGGCTATTATACCTCCTATTAGGTATAGCCACTTCCGAAAAAGTGATGGAGTGTCTAATTTCATCCCAAGGCCCCAAGTTCCTAGGTGAACTTTTGTCTTCTCCACTTGGGTCGGAATACCCTCAAAGTTTAATGTCCTAAAGTTCTGACGAAATAATTTAAGGACTTATTGCGGTCCAAATTGTTGATAGTGTATCAACATTGCAATTTGTTCATCAATTGCTCGAGCATTTTATGCAGTCTGGATCACCTCTGTTTCTCTCCATGTTGGGTCATATCTTCGTCAGGATTCAATTTATGGACCCATTTCTTTCTTCACGGCAACTCATTAGGTTCCTGGAGGATATCTTCCGTTACTTGAAGCAAGTCCCTTTGGTCTTTGCAGCCTTGCCACGGTTGACGAGGATTGTCCTTCACCAATCCGTCATGCGGTCAATAAAACTGGAATATATGTCCTAATTCAAAGCATGAGAGACGTTGTGTGACATCTCGAAAATTCGACCCGTTTCGACAAAGTGAAATGGGCTTTTCGTCGACGCGCTTTCTGGCCCTATTTCTCGATCGATCACTCACGAGTTAACCAACCCATTGAGTGAAATGCCGTTGGGGATGTATCTGCAGTGAAAATCCCCGAAAATTACTTAATTGGTTGGATTGGACTAAAATCGCGTCGATTGATTTTAACCACGAAATCAACTCGATTTCGGGAATCGAATTTTATGCGCGTCATAATTCTTATTTTTGTGGACATCGTCTCATCGTCCGTCAATTTGTTGACGAGTCCGAAATTTCGAAAAAAAAGAAATTATCGGAAGGTAAATCGAAGGCAAAAGGATTTAGAAAGGGAAAGAAAAGAAAAGAAAAACAAGAATTGTTTAAATTTTTATTTTCTTTTTCTCTCTCTCCCTTTTTCTCTTTTTCCTTTTCTCTCTCTCTCTCTCTCTCTCCCCTTTCCCTCCCCATCCGTGCGCACACCCCCCCTAGCTGTCTTCCTTTTCTTTTCTCCTTCTTATCTCTTTCTTCTCTCTTCTCTCTCCTCTCTCCCCAAATCTCCCACGCACGAACCAAAGCCTCTCCTTCTTCTTCTTGCTTTGTCCGAACCAGCGAACCAGAGGAGGAAGCTCGCCGGCCAGCCACTCGCCGCCGCCCGCACCGCGCCGCCCGCGCGTCTGCCCACGCCGCCCGCCATCCGCCCAGCTCCGCCCGTCCCGACCGTCGCCCCTCTCCCGCGCGCTCGACCTCCGCCTCCGCCCAGCCGCACGCCGCCCCAGCCCCGTCCGGCCGCCGCACAGCCGCCGCCCGACCCCCGGCGCCCCTCTCGCTCACCGCCGACCTCCCCTCGCCGCCTCAGCCACCGGAGCAGCTCCGGCCAGCCCTCCACAGCAAACCCGCGAGTGGGTTTCCAGCCCACTTCGGGCCCGCTTTTGGGCCGCTTCCGGGCCCCGGACCCGAGGCCCGCTTTGGGGTTTGTTGTTCCTCGCGCCGAGCCCGTCGATTTGGTACCAATTGCGCGATTCCGGTGGGTAACCACACTAATGCTTGCTTAGTGTGTTAATTATGCTTAATTGGTTGTTTAGTTATTTAATTAAGCTTAGGTGATTTGATTAGGGTTTATTAGTTGATTTTGATGTGATTTAGTTAAATTGAATGCGTAATTAGCAAGTAGACATAGTCTACTATTTATTGAGGGTAGAATTTTCCGACCCTTTATCGGGCTTCATTTGATATTTCGGGCCTAAGTGAGATTTTTGGCATTTAAATATTATTTTTTGAAATTAAATTAAATAATTATTTATTTTCCGAAAATTCAACTGTGATGGCCAATGACCGGAATATTATGCTGATGACGGTGGTGAAGTCCGTTTATTTAATCGAGCTTTAGTTTGAGCTAAATTGAATTTCTAATATTTATTATTTAATTTTCAAAATTAATTATTTAATTAATTATTTTTCGGAAATTAAGGCTGAGATGGCCGACGACCGAAATCTTGTGCTGATTGTCGTGGCGCGGCGTTTATTTATTTGAAATTTCTCTACGTTCTTGGAATTAATTAAATGGTGTTATTTTAGGGGTTTTTTTAAATTGTTTTGGAATTGATTGAGATTGAATTGTTGTTTGGAATTTGGCCAAGTTTGTTTATCTAGCATTCTTATGCTTTGTTGAGTTGTAAAGTATGTGGAATGATGAGAGTGAGTCGGAAGTACTTTGGGCAGGCAGGATCAAGTACGAAGCATGGAGACGGGCGTGGTTCGGTGATGGAGGAAGATCGGCGTGCGAAAACGGCGCGCTTAAAGAACACACGTAGATGCTATGGCTTGTGGCGGGCGTGGTTCGGTGATGGAGGAAGATCACTATGCGAAAACGGCGCCTTAAAAACACACGTAGGCGTTGCATGGCTTGTGGCGGCGTGGTTCGGTGATGGAGGAATATCACTGTGCGAAAACGACGCCTTAAAGAACGCACGTAGACTGCCTATGAATAGTGACGGGCGTGGTTCGGTGATGGGGAAAATCACTGTGCGAAAACGGCGCCTTAAAGAACTCACGTAGACCGTCGGTTATTTATGTCACCTTGGCGAACTTGACGCCCGAGAGCACTGATATGGCTCTGTGACTGAGTGTACTATGGGAGGTTTTGTGGTGTGGAGTCATTGACCTAGAATGGTCCGTCTGACATGTAATCGACTAGTTCGATTGACCAGTGATTTGATTGATTGTTCGCTATGTGCTATGAAATGTTGTATATAACCTTAAATTGCAGGTTGAGGCGAGGCCAAGGTAAGTCCTCGACTCGTCTTTGTCTTAAAAGCAACCGAGTAGTGTATTGGCTCCCTAATGAGTTTTAGTGGGGTAGAACTCGGCGGGGCGTAGTCTCATCATCCCTTGTGGGACAACATTTCAGGACCCCGATGAGGAGCTGAGGAGGAGGAATCTGAGAAGGGGAAGGATTTTTGAAAGAAGAAGATAGCATCGAGAGGGATCTTGAGTACGATCTGATGGATTGAGATCCCATCTTCTTTTGTGAACTCTTTTTGATGTGAATAGAGCTAGAGTAAAGGGTTGTGAATAGTCGTGAAATACTATGGTTTGTATCTTGCATAAAAGTTTGGTTATGAGTTTCAATGAGAAAGTGTGGCCCTACTTATCCCATTGTTTTATTGTCTGGGGATTTTCTTTATACTTCCGCTTGTGCATATAAAATGAACAGGGTCGGCGATGCGTCCTGCGACGTCGCTATTAATCGACCGAGGTAAGGGATGGGCGCGTGCCCGAGGATCAGGGCGTGACACGTTGCTATCGATTACGAATCTATTGAGTCCGGATAGTAATTTATGCAAATGAAAACCGATCCACAGCATTGAAGTCGATGACCGAAGGCTCATGACGGGCGAAACTAGAGCCACACGCTAAGCAAGGTGCCAGACACACGGAGGAAGCTTTGGCAGCACATCTCGAGTCTTGACTCTACGAGTGAAAATATGCACACGGACACAGCGTCACGACCGTTAATGAGGCATTCTTACAATATCAACTAAACCGGGACCAAGCGAGAAGCTTTACTTGTTCAAGACACAAAAGAGAGCATGAAGCAAAGCAAAACAAATGCAAGTACAACAGTGATGATACCTGATTAGAATACGGGCAATGTACGACCCATCAGCTACACACCTAAGCACACCCAACACATAGGTAGATTACAAACACCGCCCTCATGAACCCAAATGGAAGAGATGACACACTGTTTATCTTCCAAAACGAGACAAAACAGCAGATACAAATGAAAGTTCCCAAGTCCATGTGTTTCCCAATTCACCCGGGACTTCGTCTCATCTTCTTCCCAAGCAAGAGAATGAGAACACAGGAAGGAGAACACTCCCCACAGTTCTATGTGGTAAACCCAAAATGCCACGGCGGAGGCGGATCAGAGCTCGGGACCCAGCAGATGTGACCGGCAGGGTTCTTAGGAGAGAGAGAGAGAGAGAGAGAGAGGGAGTGGCTCCTCGAGGCAATGTGCCGGAGGCGGCGGACATGAGCTCGGGATGGAACCGGCGGGGCTCTTGGGAGAGAGAGGGAGAGAGATTTTTGAAAGAGAGAAGAGTGGGGCTTCCTGCGAATGGAGGGAGAAGAAGACCAGCAATTAGTAAAGAGAGAGAGGATGCAAAAGTTTGAAGGAGGGAAAGGTGGGACCCAACAGCCACGTGGAGCCACGTGGAGCCACGTGGAGCCACGTGGAGCCACGTGTCGGTATGGATTGGGCCGGCGCACGGTGATGTGAACTAATAAACATGGATGGTTACCGAATTGTCCGAGCCTGAGCTACCAATTCTACATGGTACCTTATTCCATTACCGAGCCCGTTGTGTGGTCTTGTGCGGTATATACTAAACCTGGGATTTGCTCCGACGGTGGAGGCGTTTTTTCGCTTAACGTCCTTCAAGTAGGTTCTCCTAATGCTCTCACAGCTATTCTTTCACGGTTTCGGTTGTTCCGGTTTGAGCTTATTGCTCTTTGCAGCGCACCAAATGGCATTGGTCTCTTCCGCGCGATGACTCAGTAGCTCAAGACAGGGTCATCGAGATGCAGTTGGATCTGCTGGCTTGCTAGTTATATTCCTTCTGGGTGGATTTGTCATCCCAAAGTGTAAGTTCGGTCCTTCTTTTGCGAGAAAAGCGTGCCTTGGATGGCATGAAGCAAGTAGAATGTCATTGGATTACTTGAGGCTGCTTTGTATACAAGTTCTTCGTCCGATACTAAAATCCTCCTGACAACCGTTACTCTACAGAAATCTGCCATTGAAAACTATACACAACGTACTTCAGTTTCACATAGCTTACCAGCTAGTGGTCATTAGTATTGGATTTGGAGTTGATATTTTATCGCTTTACGCACTACTCTTCAACAATATTGTGACTTTAGCTGTGGCTTACCTTAGTCGTGAGTCAGATAATCTTTGCGTCACCATCTATGTAAATTCAGGAGCAACTTGCTCGTAAGCTAGGTAAATTCTGGGGTACTCTCAAGATCTAGCTAGTATCTGCTTAATGAGGATATCCCTTTTCCTTTTACAGCTATCATAACAGCACATAGAGCGATTCCCGTGGATGAAACTGAAGAAAATTCCAGCCATGGCATCGCTTGGTAATAGTATTTAATCTACATAACATAGGGATGTTTATCGAATTTTGAAAAATTCTCCTTATCTTCCCTCATTAATGTTGCACCGTACTTCGTTATAGTGATTTTGCCAAACTCGTGGACAGCACAGGATCAGGATCGAGTCCATCATCCTCTGTGGAGGGTAACAAGAAGAAGGGCATGATTCTTCCATTTCAGTCATTAACGATGATGATAATGACTTTGTTGACATGTCAAAGGTGTACTTTCAAATGCGCTAATTCTTTCTTGGTAATTTCGAATGCTTTAACTTGTGTCCAGTTTCTACATGATAAAATAAAAAGCCATAAAACATATCACTGAAAATTTACAGGGTATGAGTTGACAAGGTATACCAGAAAGTAAACTACAGCTTTTGTCGAAATTTAGTGGAGCATTCTCTCCAGGAGGAGTCACTGCATTGGCCAGTTCGAGTGGAGCTGGTAGGACTTCTTTAATGGATGTTCTCGCTGGAAGGAAAACAAGCGGGTATATTGAAGGTGAATCAGGATATCAGGTCAACCAAAAGAGCAGCATACTTCTGCTAGAGTTTCTGGGCATGTACAACAGAATGAAATACATTCGCCCCAGGTGACAGTCGAGGATTCTCTCTGGTTTCTTCCAGTCTCCACCTCCATAATGACGTCGTCAAAGGAAAAAAAAATGTATTTTCAGAGATTAAGTTTATACATTTAAAAACCGCGGTTGCCATAAGTCCCCTCAAGAGAAGATTAAGAAATGTTTTGGGCTAGGAAAGCCCCCTTGAAACATCGTAGCGAAATTATGGGGTTCATACTTCAATGTACAGATTTTTCGAGAGGAAAAACGTAGAACCAATGAACTATAGCAGGGACAGAAATTTTTACCTGAAAATAGTCTATCGGGATCGTGAATTGGTTCCGAGCTTGCCTCCATTTATTATACACAGGCAACAGCGTGGGGAAATTAAAAAAGGAAGCCAATGTAAAGGTGTGGCTTATTAAGATAGTATTGAATAGGCCAAGTAGTTGTTCATCTATCTTACCTCATCAAATGCTTCAAATATGTCAATACTCGGCTGGTGAACAGTACAAATTCTTCCAGTGTCAGCAGCGTTAGAGCCGTTCTCATCACAATAGCTGCTGCTCGACCATCAAGACCGGAGGTAGGTTCATCCATAAAGATAAAAGAAGGATTTGCAACTCGCTCAACTGCGATGGCTAACTGTTCCCTTCGTTCCGTTGATAAATCTGAGCTACCGGGTGGACCAAACAGAGCATGCCTAAGCATATCAGGCCGAACCAATTTCACTACCCCTGTCGACACAGAGGTAAACCGATCCAACCATAGTTTTTAAACGCATAAACTAGATCTCGAACATTCGCTTGGTTTTTTTTTTTTTTTTTTTTTTCCTTTGCTGACTTCTTTTGGGAGGCGGAGGCTGGAAGAAAGCCGGAGAGACACGTCGACTGACACTTGTGGCGAATATGTTGTTCTATATACCAGAAACTCTAGCAAAATTATGCTGCCCTTTTGGGTGACCTGATATCCTCAGTTCACCTTCAATACGTCCGTCTGCTCCCCTTCCAGCGAGACCATCCATTGAAGTAGTCTCACCAGCTCCTCTCGAACCCACCAATGCACTGACTACTCCTGGAGAGATGCTCCACTGACTCCCGACAAGAGCTGTAGCTTACCTTCTGGTCCACCTTGCCAGCGCAGAGCCTATGAAACTTCCAGTGATACGCCGTCCGTGTCGAGGCCAAGCGTTGACCTCACCTTCTTCCGGAGTTATGTACGGTTCATGTTGGTGGGATGCCGCGAGATATCACGGAGGGCGTCACTCACTCCCTACGGCGACGATAGAACAAAATGCGAAGAACATTGTACGATCAATCTTGACGAATCCGACGTTCATCCATGGCCCTTTTTACGTAGGTTTTCCTAAACTAGGACGATCTTAGTTGGTTTGCATTCTCTTACTTATTCTTCAACCTACCGACATAACACTCGCGTATGGTTGTTATTAAAAAGGAAAAAAAAGAAAACAAAATGTACGTAGCATGAGCGAAATTGTTTAGAGATACAAGTGAGACGAGGCATTTGAATTCAATTCGGGATAATGGGATTAGGTGATGATTATAGTGACTGTTTAAATTTCGATTTTGTCCGTCTTCTTGTACCATGTTATGTCGTAATACCTCTATCTAACGAGCGATCTGAGGGTTTTATGGAATTTTCGGGTAAAATTATGGGATTGAAATCTTTGAGGGTTTGCTTTTTGTGCAACGGAATTTATTAAATGGGCAAGCGACCATACTAATAACTGAAAAATAACTTCTCGCATTTTAATTTTAGTAATTGTTGCCCATTAATCTTGCACTGTGATTTTCTGGTTACCTTTTCTGGCACTAAAGATAAGTCTTCCAGCACATCCTTCGTCATCGCCCACGAAAATCGTACTCTTCTCTTGACGTCTATTTTGGCATTGAATTTGACCTGATAACCAGACAAATTATATACTATTTTGGGATTATAGACCGCAGACAATTTTGAGAAGCTTTATTCAATAATGCAGGCGCCGGATGATCGAGTGCGTTTTGAGTGATGATGGGATAATAAAGAATAGATCAATGATAGATTATGATTACCATCAATACTTAAAGGACACATCACTAGTCAAGGATAAAGGATGAGGTTGACAAAGTTCGCCATCAACATAAAGGATAAACTACCCACCAAATATAAAAGACTTTGATATAGGAGAAGTTCTCCATCATGACCTAAAGAACAAATAACTATACGAGGGTAAATGGCTTCTTGGCTAACCACCAAAGAATAATTCACTTTTTAAGGATAAAGAAATGGAAATAAGAAGCTCACCACCAAGATTTAAAGGATAACTACTGGCCAAGGATAAAAAGCTTCTTGGTTTACTACTGAAGAAGAATCCACCTTCTAGGAATAAAGAATCAGAATAGATATTTGCTCACACCAAGAAAATCTCATATATTTTCAATATTCAAGTCTTGTCTTTTACATTTAAGAATTCACATTTTTTTTCTTAATAGAGAAACTCACACATAAAAAATAGACTTAAGATTAAAGACATTCAAATTACCTAACTAATAAAGACATAAGAACTAGAAAAAAAAAGTTATAAGAACTAGAAAATGCATTTAAAACACATAAAAACTTGAATTTTGACTCTGAAAATCTACAACACACTTTAGACTCATAAGCTTAAAGGACTAAGTACATTTGACCAAATGCAAAGTAATTAAACATAAATTTTAAATTCTACATTGCCCTGGCAGACAATAGACATTTTGGAAGATCGACAAACAATAGAAGAAATCATCCAAAATTGCCTCTGGTTTCTAGGTAGTCAATTAATAGTCTCGGAATCGACAATGGACATGTAAATTGACATTTAAGTAGCCGATTGGCAACTATGAAATCAACAATTCTTTTGTAGCATTTGACATCTTCAATCTAAGTCCCATTGAATCAAGTTGTGTCGGAAATTGGTCTCTTCGTGTCAGAAAAAGGTTTAAGCCGGATCAATTGATGAGTTTCGAGTTGAACTTGAGAGTTGATTGATAGAGCCTGATGCTCGTCCATCATTCACCATTGTTTTATTGGGGGTGAGTGGAATAAGAAATACTAAAAATTGGTATTGAAATGCAAGTAAGTCTAAAAATTTTCAAATATTACTATCAATTCTCCAAGCTTATAAATGTTGTGCTAAAATTTTCAAATATTAGTATCTTTGTGGACCAATTAAGTTATGTGGCAGAAGTACAACATGAGTGTCAAAACTTAGCACAGGAAACACTTAAGTGCTAAAAATTACGAAATGTACACATAAATGCCACTTTTTATGAAAAATTGGACACTTGAGTGCCAACTCTAGCAACTCTAGCCAGAAACCTACTTCGCAATTTTTTAATAGCATAACTTGCCTACGTAGCTCACTGGAGAGTTGCAAAAGAACGTTGTTTTGCTTTTTATTTGAATTTTAATACAAACATTAATTGAATTAAATTTAAAACTAATTTTTTTTTTTTTAAAAAAAAAAAAAAGGAAGATGGGTTTGTAGAATGGCAAGGGCTCAATCCTAGCCATTGCCTCCCCACCATCATTGGGAAAGTGTCACGCCCCGATCCTCGAATGCGTGCCCATCCCTCACCTGGTCGATTAATAACGACGTCCTGGACGCATCGCCGACCCTGTTCATTTAATATGCGCAAGCGAAGTATAAAGAAAATCCCCGATAATAAAACAATGGGATAGAAAACGGCGTAATTTTCACATCGAAGCTTATAACCAAACTTTTATACAAAGCACAAACCAGAGTACTTCACAACTATTCACAACTTTTACTCTTAACTCTATTCACATCAAAGAGTTCACAAAAGAAGATGGGATCTCAGTCCATCCGGATCGTACTCAAGATTCTTCTTGATGCTATCTTCTTCTTCCAAAAATCCTTCTCCTTCTCAGATTCCTCCTCTTCGGCTCCTCCTCGGGATCCTGAAATGTTATCCCACAACCGGGATGAGACTACGTCTCAGCGAGTTCTACCCCACTAAGACTCACCAGTGGGAGCCAATACACTACTCGGTTGCTAAGACAAAGACACGGTCGAGGACTTACCTTGGTCTCGATTCCACCTGCATGTTAGCACGAGATCACATAGGCATCCAAGTAATCACATCACTGATCGAAGCATCGATCAAATCGACCTAGTCGATTTCACACCAACAAGACCACTCACGGTCATTCCCATTCAATCAATCAATTTACAACATTAGACTCAAGCAATGGTCAATCACATTAAATCACACTCAGATCAAATCATCGATCAATCGGACCATCTCTCGGTCATTCCTTCCATCCCATCTAACTTCCAATAGTACTCGGTCACAGAGCCATATCAATGCTCTCGGGCGTCAAGTTCGCCAAGGTGATCAATCCACTAGACAACTGCGTGCGTTCTTTAAGGCGCCGTTTTCGCCAGTGATATCCCACATCACCGAACCACGCATGCCTATAACCATGTACTCACTCACTAGACAACAGCACAAGTGCGTTCTTTAAGGCGTCGTTTTCGCCAGTGATACCCTTAGTCACCGAACCACACATGCCTATGACAATATGTTTAATAGACAAGTGCATGCGTTCTTTAAGATGCCGTTTTCGCCAGTGATCTTCCCCATCACCGAACCATGCATGCCTATAACCATGTACTCACTAGACAACCGCTGTGTGTGCGTTAACTTTAAGGCGTCGTTTTCGCAGGTGATATCCCACCTCACCGAACCACACATGCCTACAATAATGTGTTTAATGACAAGTGTATGCGTTTTAAGGCGCCGTTTTTCGCCAAATGATCTTCCCCATCACCGAACCATACATGCCTATAACAATGTGAGTACTGTAGCCGATACGTGCGTTTTTTAAGCGCGCGTTTTCGTTTTCCAAATGATCTTCCCCATCACCGAACCACGTAGGTCACACACCATGCCTGATCAGTCCAACCCTAAGGTACTTTTGATTCATTCTCCCCATTCCACATACCTTACAACTCAACAAAGCATAAAAATGCTAAATAAACAAACTTGGCCAATTTCCAAACAATAATTCAATCTCAATCAATTCCAAACAATTTAGGGCAAACCCCTAAAATATCACAATTTAATTAATTCCAAAGAACGTAGAACTCAAATAAATAAACGGGCTGCGCCACGACAATCGCACGAGATTTCGGTCGTCGGCCATCTCAGCCTTAATTTCCGAAAAATAATTAATTAAATAATTAATTTCGAAAATTAAATAATAAATATTGGAAATTCAATTTAGCTCAAAATACAGCCCGATTAAATAAACGGACTCCACCACTGTCATCAGCATAATATTCCGGTCGCTGGCCAACAAAGTTGAATTTTCGGAAAATAAATAATTATTTAATTTAATTCCGAAAAATAATATTTAAATGCCAAAAATTCCACTTAGGCCCGAAATATCAAATCAAGCCCGATTAAGGGTCGGAAAATTCCCTGGCTACCCTCAATAAATAGTAGACTATGCTACTTGCTAATTACACCTTCAATTTAACTAATTTGCATCAAAATCAACTAATAAACTCTAATCAAAACACTCAAGCTTAATTAAACACACTAAACAACCAATTAAGCACAATTAACTCACTAAGCAAGCGTTAGTGTGGTTACCCACCGGAATCGCGCGCAATTGGTACCAAAACGACGGGCTCGGCGCGAGGAACAACAAACCCCAAAGCGGGTCTCGGATCCGGGGTCCGGAAACGGCCCAAAGGCGGGCCTAAAGCTGCTGGAAACCCATTCGTGGGTTTGCTGTGGTGGTTGGCCGGAGGACTTCCGGCGGCCAAGGGGGCGAGGGGAGGGTCGGTGGAGGCGAGGGGGACTCCGGGGGGTCGAGATGGCGGCTGGGCGGCGGCCGGACGGAGCTCGGTGGCGTGCGGCGGAGCTGGGCAGCGCACGGGCAGAGGTCGCGCGGGCGGAGCTGGGCGCGCGGGCGCGGGTGGACGGCGGCGAGCGGCGCGGGCGCGGGCGGCGCGGTGCGCGGGCGGCGGCGAGCGGTGCGCGGTGCGGGCGCGGCTGTCCGGCGAGCTCCCTGATTTTCTGGTTTTTTTCCTTGGTTCCGATTGAAGAAGAAAGGAGAAGAAGGGGAGGGGGCTTCGTTCACGCGCGAGGGATTGAGGGAGAAGAGAGAGGAGAGAGAAGAAGAAGATAAGAAGGAGAGTTTGACTGGTCAAAGGGAAAAGAAAGAGAGTAGGCGTGGGGAGGGGGTGTCCGCACAAAGGGGGAGGGGAGAGGAGAGAGAAAAAAGAGAGAGAGAGAGAGAGAAAGAAAAAAAGAAGAAAAAGAAAAGGGGAAGAAAATAAAAGAAAAGAAAAATAAAAGTAATTAAATAGTAAACATTTTCACTATTCCAATTACTCTAATATTCTTCCTTTTCTCATTTTATTTTCTTCCGGTCTTCGATTTTCCTTCGATAATTTCTTTCTCGAAATTCCGGACTCGTCAATAAATTGACGGACGATGAGACAAATTCCCAAAAATAAGAATTCTGACACGCTTAAAATTCGATTCCCGAAATCGAGTTCAATTTCATGGTTAAAATCGACCGAACACGATTTTAGTCCGATCCGACCTATCGAGTAGCTTTTAGGGATTTTACCGCGGTTATATCTCTTAACGGCTTCACTCCATAGATGGGTTAACTCATGAGTGATCGGCTCAGAGAAAAAGGACCATCGGCGCGTCGACGAGATGCCCATTTCATATATTCGGGACGGGTCGAAAATTCGAGATGTCACAGAAAGGCTGGCGATAGTAGAGAGAGGTTCTACCGGGGTCACCGAGCCTTGGCAAAGGGCTAACGACCCTGACTGATCGGCGATGAGGGCTTATAAGCCCTCACTTTGATATGAGGCGAGGGTTGATGCCCTCCCCTACCTTCGGCAAGGATCCCCCAACCCTTCCCCAACTGGGGACCCTTGGCCTGATTGGGCAAGGGTCAACGGCCCTCGGCCCAGATCCGAGGGAAAGTCAAGTTTGTAGAAGCCTTGTTATCTT
This sequence comes from Eucalyptus marginata, assembly GCA_014182565.1. Lineage (NCBI taxonomy): Eukaryota > Viridiplantae > Streptophyta > Magnoliopsida > Myrtales > Myrtaceae > Eucalyptus > Eucalyptus marginata. The sequence goes on from CM024594.1 coordinate 25,271,122, forward strand.
ATCAATAGAGGTAGAGATACTATAGTGCACAAGGTTCGGTTCTTAATAAAAAAAGAGATTATCTTTATGTTCATAGCCTTGATGGGGGGAGATTGATCTGATTGATCTAGCGCTTAGGATCCGCATGTTTATATAGTTAATTTCATATGTCACCAGCCGACTATGCCCGAGCACTTGATGTATCGTAGACGCGGATGCATGTCGTTGTAAGGCTGCATAACTCGTCCTAGGTTCCTTATAGGGGCTTCGCCTCGTTATATTTCTAAGGTTATTAGGACCAGACCAATGCCGCCAACATAAGGGAATTTATGGACTTCATGGGCTTGTGAGTTGCAACTTGCACGCATTGAATGCACAGTTGTAACAGGCTCGTACATGTCATGGCCCGCATACTGTGCATTTTTTAAAAGGAAGTATTGCTTCTGATTCGTCAAGAATGTATGAATTCTTGGCTTGTTGTGCTTCACTTGTTGGCCTTCTTCATGTAATGTGTGATACAGTTAGACTTATAATCACAAGAAAATCAAGAATAAAAGTGAAAAAGAGAATTCATGACAGAATGTTTTATCTCAATTCATATTACATCTAGTAAAAGATTCGACTATAATTAGCATATCGCATCTCTCTATTACATTATCAATTATAAGAGAAAAAGATTATATATATCAGGCCCTTTTATGGATTTAAACTGTACAAACCCTTTTATGGCTTAAAATTGCTGTCCTGCGACCCTGCTGAGGCAGGCCTTGAAGCCCCACTCACTCACCCGGAAGCGAGACTCTCGTGCCATCCTATTGATGAAAAGTATAAATTACATCCCGACAATGCGGAGGACAGAATCCTAGAATCACTGCACCGTATCTGCAGCAAGCCATTTGTTTTCCTTGCACCTTTGACCTCCCCAACTCCGTTAGGTATTCGGAAAAAATTAAAAGACTCAGTTAGGTGATCATCATTGGACGATAGGAGGTAGGTGATTATCAACTTCCATTTATAAATTCAAAAATAAGAAGGAGAAGAAGATGATGATGATGTAGGGAATCGTTGACTTTATTTCTGTTTGATGAGCGCGAATGAAGAAAGGGGACAATGCTACCGAGCAGAGTACCTGCTCCAGATAAGTCCAATTGCCAGACTTGCTGTCTCATTCCTTATCCTGATGCTTTACTATTGTAGTAGTACCAAACAAGATTCCATTTTCCCCCTAATTCTAAGTTAGATTAACATATAATTTATGCTACATTGAGCTTGATTTTGATCATCCTAATCGCGACATTGAGTCAGCATGTTTTCAGCCCCATCTCCAGCAAAAATGGTTGACATTTCAAACAAAATGTGCCCAGGACCAGCCAAACCACGCAAACCCGTTCACGATCTTTGGCATTAATGATGTGTACAAAAGGTGTTACTGCATGTGAAGCCAATTTAATCCACCAACTCCATTTATTCCAATCTTCAAGCTGGCGAACTGGGGCATCATGCATCTTCCTGTTTGCTTCATTGAAATATATATAGCGACTTATTGAAGGGGAGATCACGAGTCAATGGCAACTACCTTAAAATAGCACATAGAAGAGGGAAATTCTTGCTTAGATTTGCAGCCATGGATCGAATGTAGAATTGATGAATTAATGTAATCAACAGTTGCAATTGATTTGATCAATGTAACTTGGGGTGCAAATAGCTTTTTTCTTGAAGAGGGCCATAAGACTTCTACCAAATGGAAAAGGAAAATTACCATTTGCCCTCAATTTAATAGGATGGTTGAAACTTGCCTCCCAATATCTCAATTTTGACATAAAGCTCCTTAACGTTTTCAATTCAATTACAACGTGCTCTCAATATTGACTCGGACCTCATTATCCCTTTAAAATCAATCACGCGATGTCACGTGACCTGTCATAGCAAGAACTTGAGGGCAAAATCGTCCTTCCAAAGTGAGAATTACAAAGTTACCAATTATCTCTTATGCCTTCTAATATTTTGAAAGTCATTATAATCATCTGCTTATGGTAATTTTAAAATCAAAGAAATTAATTATAACTAAGAAACTGCAAGCAAACTTATGAAAAGGAATTGAACTAAATGATCCAAACATATATGTCACGGTTCCTTACCCTGACAAGGTACAATTATCTAACATTTTTTCAAAGGGGGGTGTTGGAAGGTAAATAGTGTTTGGTTGAATGTAATTAAAAAGTGCATTAGAAAGCAATGTTTTGTTTAAAAGTTATCCAAGAAAAACTACATTTGTAGGGAACTTTGTCTATATTTTTCAAATAAAAAAGAATTAAAACTTAACAACTGAAAATTTGTCTCGCCGACGGTCAGATCAAAACCTTGTTGTCAAAATATAAATTTAGAATTTTGTAAGCTCAATGAAGGCAGAGTTAGAAGAAAAAAAAATATTAGCGTTCTAAAAATACTTTAAGCTCAAACTTGAGTAAAACTTGTATTGGATTAAGGACTTTTGAAGAAAATTTTCGAAAGTGCGCTCATCTTTCAAAAACTTTCTAAAAAAAAAAAATTGCCAACCATTTTGCCATTTGCCCAAAGGCTCTTTGGGAAAATGATTCCCAAATAAATGCAGCTGAAGTGACCTCGACCTTTGAGAACTCGGTTGCTTCAGGTCTCAAATTGATTGACGTGGTCCTCTTTCCTTTCTTGGGTTGTGGCTCCCTCAGTACGACTCGCCCTGTCTCTTTTTCTCTCTCTCTAATATTTTCTCCCAAACAAAGAGCATCTGAATGATTGACGGTCGATCCCATCGCCGTCAAGTATTGTCAGTCGGTATCGGCCGTCACCACCCACTCCATTTCCCTCTCTCTCTCTCTCCCTCTCTCTCGTCGAGTCCTTGGATGACGGTGCTTTCAAATTGATTTACAAATAACCTCATTGCCATTTCGTTTAATCGAGTCCGGTACCGAAATAGAATATGCATGGAATCGTCCTCGCTCTCTCATCTATTCCTTATATGATGTTTTTATAGTATTTCACAAATAATCTTAGATTTGTCCGTTTCGCGAAAAATATGACATTTTCATAAATTATTTTTGAGGAAATCATTTTCCAAAAAAAATAACAACATTTTTTTATATTTGATTGAAATTTGAAAATGAACTATAAAATATTTTTCACTATTTGGTAAGAAAAATCTTTTCCCGTAAGCACTCATTTTCAATAATTTTTATTTTATTTTATTTTTTATAAATATATTTTTGGGTTTTAAATCTTTTTTCCTTTCCTTTCCTTTTTTTCCTTTTTCTTTCTTGTTCTTGATCGATCGCTGGCTACGACAATGGGTAGTGACTTGCCTTTGGCAAGTTCCGCCCTCACCATGGGCCGACGAGGCTCAAGCTCGCCATACTCTAGCAAGGTCGAGCCTTGTTGGCTTGTGGCAACCTTGACCGATGCTCGAGCCCCACCTAGCTCGCCAAATCTACGAGGCCCAAGCTCACCGGCCTTGGGTAGCTCAACGTTGCCAAATCACCTTGCCACAAGCCAGCAAGGCTTGACCTCTGCAAAATCTAGCGAGCTCAAGGCCTATGGTGAGGTCAGAGCTCATCAATGGGCGGTCGTTGGCCGCTACCGTGGTCTTGGAAGAAGAAAAGGAAAGAAAGAAAAAAGAAAAAAAAATTAAAAACTTAATTTTTTTAAATGAAAATGTGTTTGATGAAAGAAAGTGAGGTGAAAAAAACCATAGAAAATGTTTTTCAGAGTTTTGAAGTGGAAAACATTTTCCTTATTTTTGAAGGTGTTTTTTCCAATAGTGAAAACCGTTTTCCTTGATTAGTTCATTTTTCGTGGAACAAATGCTGAAAAATCCAAAAAAATTGTCCTAAAAGTTATTTTTCCATGAAATGAATGGAGCATTATTGTCATTTTCTAAATACAATAGAGATATCGTAGGGGTAAGAGGAGCTTCAAATATCATAAATTAAGGATCTATTTGAGGGGAAATTATATATATATAAAGTCATAAACTTATTACAATTATGTCAATTCAATATTAAATTTTTTTTTGTCAATTCAATCATGAATCTTTTGCAATTGTATTAATTCAGTCCATTCGACCAATTTTGACCAACTGGCACCAGTCGTTAGGCCGCATTGACGTGTCAAAATTAATAGAATTTTTCAATTTTTTATTTTTCCAAAGAAAAACGAAAAAATTAATAAAATTTTTTGAAAATAAAATATTATTAAAAAATCACCACATCAACATTGGTCATATGATCATCATCGATTAGCCAAAATTGGCCAGATGAACTGAATTGACACAATTGCAAAAGATTTAGAACTAAATCGATACAATTGTAATAGGTTTATGATTTTTTTGGTAATTCTTCCTCTATAGGAAGATGATTCACATAATGTTTGCTCGCTAAAAATATATAGTCCATATCTTTCTTTCCTTAATTATAATTAACATTTCTCATTTTTGCGAAGATTACAATAAAATTAGAGAGATTAGGGGTCATATTGCATAAATATTGAAGTATCAAAGTGCAATTTGTCATTGTGTAGGAAATCCAGAGGGCATAATGTAATTCTCCTAAAATTGCTAGGTGCTTTTGCCCTTCTCAAGTGAGCACCACCCAATTGCATGAGAGCATCTAACTGACTTTTCGATGAGAATTGGGCTAGAGATTAGAGGTGTGCATTGAACCTAGTCGCACCCAAAATCGAATCAGTCAGTTTTGGATAGTTTTCACAAGAATCAATCTAGTTCTCGGTTTCTGGGGAGGAACAAGGTCCACCGGAGTGAATAAGTTGAATGCACATAAATTATTTGCAAGAGTAATATCTTCTTTTACTAGTAACTTCCTCGTGATAAGTACTTCCATCCTATACTAGAGTAACTTTAAATATCTTTAGGAACTTTTTGAGAAAAAAATTGATTCGATTTTAACGTGGATAGACTCAGTTAGGAACTAAATTTGTCAAACTGGTGGGTCGGATAAAAAATAGTTCGATTCAAATTAACCTATTTAACTCATTTCGATTTATTTCCATTTAATATAAATATAGTGACCTATACCCAACTCGACTTGACGCGACCCAACCCACATTATTAAAATACTTTCATATTTAATTCGATCTTCAAAAACTTATTTCTTGCGATTTTTTAACACTTCATACAATACAAAATTAGTGGACAATTTTTATAATTTTAAAAATATACTAAAAATCGAATTTGTTATGATTTTCATTTTACTTTCTTTCTTTTCCTTTTTTTTTATTTATTTATTCCAAGACCGGTGAGGGTTGTTGGCCAACTCTTGCCAGTCACAGGTGAGGGCCATGAAGGTCTCACCAGTTGCAGGTGAGGGCCATGAAGCCCTCACCGGTAGCGAGCAAGGGTTGCAGCCCTAGTCAAGTGGCCATTTGGGTGAGGGTCGGCTGGTGCTTGCATGTGACGAGCGACTGTCGCAGATTTTGTAATATAAAAAGAAAAGAAAGAAAGAAAAAGAAAAAGAAAGAAAGAAAAAAAAATAACAAAATAATTAAAAATGATTTGATTCACTTAAACTTGTTAGGTAATCCATATTATGACCAATGTAAAACTCATTCAAGACCCAAATAATGCATTTATGACCCACTTAAGGTTGTTTTTCAAATTTAAAGCAACCCATTTATGACTCACATCATTATAGATGAGTTAAAATTAACATATTAATGACCCAATTAGAATTGTTTTTTAAATTTATGGAAACTCACCATGACATACATGATTGAATATGAGTTAGAATTTGAGTTCTAACTCTATCTTGTTGTCACCTCTATCGGGTCCTGATCTATCGGTCCCCGCTTCCTAATTCATGATGGGTATCGATCACCTTCCCAGAGTCCACGCCACGGGCGCACCGACAATATCGATTAGGACTAAAAATTAAGATACCGAGGGCGCATTGCAACGACCCTAAAAATCCGAGGGGTGGATTAGTAATTTTGTCAAAGATAAAAAAATAAAATAAAGGAGGGTACGATGATGATGGATGGCGATACCTTTGTTCTCGTCTCGCGGATATTCTCGAAGGGACGCAGGGACAGACGCGTTCCGCGAGACGGCTCGAGGCCATCGCGACATGTAAAGAGATCTACCTGCGACTGGTCCGTCGCCAGGGATCAGAACGATCGACACATAATAATAATAATGACAATCCCTATTCCTTTCTCCCTTCTTTTTTTAGCAAGTTGGTGCGGCGGGGCCCACCCATGCTCCCTCGATGGATATAAGCCTTATCCAAATCCCAAAGCACCTCCACCACCTTCAGCTCATCATATAAAAATGATTAATCCAAGCATCGATTAAGGTATGGACAAATCGACTTATAGACGTCGTTAATTAGGAAATGCTTTTTTTTTTCGGGGTGACCTGGCACTACTAAAGACTTAAAGACTCATCTTGGTCTCATCCAATTCTACCAGAGGAAAGAGACTTCCATTAATTTTACATTATTTGATACTAAGATTGAGCAATACAGAAATGAAAAAGAAAAATCTAACTCTTCCAAGATAGAATTCATAAAATTATGCAATAGGTTATCGGGTTTTTTTTTTTTAATTTTCACTATAATTTTATAGATTTTATTTATTTCATGAAAAATAGATAATTATGTTTACAAAAATTAATGAAAACAAAAAAATGCTTTTATGATTTACAAAAATATTTATACACAAATTATTGTCAGTAATAAAAAAGCGTTGCTCATTAATTATTTTAAGTAATATAATTTTTAGGAAAATATTTTTCGAATAAATGAAGTTTTAAATTGAAGTTTACAGTTCGCAATTCGGCATGGGGGAGTAAGAGATTCATGACCCCTGATCATTGGAAAAAGAAAAAGAAAAAAGAAAGGAGTATGACAAGGCCGCCAGTTTACAAAACCGGATGCTGCGCCAGCTGGTTTTTAAGCTCTCGCCCCCGCACAGCGCCGTCACCACTCACCACGCGTCGGGACAAATCCGACGGATCGCGAGCTCGACACGCCGGCCCCACGATCCGCGTGGCGAGATCTCATTCAAAGATGAAAGCCAAGGCCTAGGAGGAGGCGGCGGCAGACGATCTCAGCCCGGACGGGTTCAAAGAGGGGATAATTTTTTTTTAAAATCTCGGGAGCTTGTTGACGACGTTTTCCCTATACTAATTAACCAAACGAAAAGCGATTTTTTATTTTCATACATGTTTCCTTTTTAAAATTCCCCGGAAATTGCATTCTATTAAAAAAAATTCTTACACAAGCATTCACGAAATGGAAAATCCCCGCACCCTCATTTACTCCCAAAAAAAATTATATCTAAATCTGTATATACGTCGGGCGCATGATTAAATCTTTATTTATGCCATGCCATGATTTTTTTTTTTTTTTTTTTGGGGTTGCTCCCGATGTTACGAAATAGAATGATTTATATAATCCATGACGGGACGGCTTATCCGGACGCAGGCAGAATCGTAATTTCCGGGAAAAGTCTGGATGCATCCTCTGTTTTTGCATAAATGAAGTTGAGAATTCGGGAGCGGAAAGTCGGAAAGAAAGCGGGCGGGTCAGTGGCGAAAGAGCTTGGCGGTTTTGAGTGTTTACCGGGAAAAGCGAGCTCGTGTATTATTGAGAAGAGAAGACTCCCCTTTTTTATTTTCTCGTCTTCCGGTTATTTTCCGGGAAAGCGCAGGGAAAAGAAAAGGGAGGGGAGTAAGCTACCTCAGGAAAGATGTGATTTAAAGCTGAACGAACCTCAGATATCTTTTGATTATGTATGGCCTGGACACTCTGAACTACCAACTCTATGTAATTTGTACTTGTTGCCCTGCCAGACTTAAGCTTAAAGAGCTAGCAAACGTTCTAAATATTATTTTGTCAACTTTTTCCCATCTCTCTCAACACACAGTCGAGACGTCCCACAAAAATTCATTCTGGTGTGGCCTCGTGGCAATGGAAACCTCTTACAGGGCCATATCATCCTCTAACCTCTCTACAGTGATCAAGAGCGAAAAACAATTGCACTGATGGCTGATTTCAATTATTTTTCATTTTTAAAAGCAAGGAGTAATCATCCAATATGTGCAGGAGGACCAAATGAGAGCAGCAAAACAATGTTTTAATATGAGTGTCTTGTATCACGTTCTCTCAATCAGGAGCAAATCCTCTAAAGAAGTCAGCAGATATATTTTGATAATTCTAGAGAAAGCCAAGCTAAGGTTTACATTACTGATAGTTCTCTCTGAAACCAGCTTAACAGAACAAGAGTGACGAGGATCGTGTGTTTTTGACATCACAGAATGATCTACAAATGGATTCCGAGCTAAGACCAGTGTCATATGGCTTCAAGAGATTGCAGCGTGGATGTGCTGCCTCCAGAAGTAAAGCATAGCAAGTGTAATGAGGCAGGACAAACAGAAAAACAGAGACTACGATTGTAATAGTATCAAGAAAGCCAGAGTATCATGGCTTTCACAAAACTAGTCTCCGTTTATGCGTGCTATTGCTTTTCCCTCTTCATCTTCTCTGGAAGTTAAGGACTTTGATGGAGAAGGCAAAGACAGCGAAGAAGAAAAGGTTGAAGCCAATAAGCACAGCCACTGACACTCCAATCATGCCACTGCCATCATAGCCAAGACTAACCTCCAGATACTCTTTCACACTGCCCTTGAAAGAAGGTCCAACAATCTGAGTGTCCACATCCCCAAGCTGAGAGGTGATGATACCGCGAAGAGTCCATGCAACTGGGCAGATGTAGTAGAACCATATCCACCAACCCGGGATATTCTGCAATTAGTGCACAAAATGGGTCACTAAAACCTGGCAACTTTATTTCTTAGGTTAGGAAAACAATCTCCTTCCAACAGTGAGGAAGTAAGTGCTCCAGTGTCAGACCTCACATCGTAAGTGAGATTGAAATCCAGATTTACTTTTCATCAATAGGTACCCAGACTTCAATTTGCTCTATGAACATATTATTAGGAGCATCTTTTAATCCCCTTACCAGGATGCTCTATGCTACTAATGGCATCGAATGCTAATTCAAAAAGAGGCAGGATCAAACTTGTCTCATTATATGCAGAAAGAAGAAACTCAGACCATGTCGGCAGCAAAATGATATTTTTGTTGTCCATCCAGTAGATTCTAATAGGAGGAGAGGAAGCTCTTCCTCACCATCCCCAGTGATATGTGTGCGCACGCGCACGTTTGGGTGGGGGAGGAGAGAGAGAGCAATTCTCATGGGTGCTTCAGTAGTCGTTGCAGTAAACAAACAAAGATAATGGGGTGCTCATTCCAGCTTATTCCATTACTCATCAGGTTAATCTAAAGGTTTCGTCTTGTTCATTCTAGAATTGTTTCCTATGACTGGCGGGAAATGCACCATGGAGGCCAAGGAAATCTGCCCAAAATCAGAAATGAGAGAGACAACATAGTAAGGAGTTTCTTACAGGAAACAGTCAACTTACTGGTTTTGGGACAAGAAATCCCGACAGAAGATTCCATAGAGAGTAAAAGGCTGAAGAAATGACAGCTGCTAAATGCGGTGAAGGAGTGAGACCAACAGCCATCATGCCGTAAAAGGTAAAGTAGGTGAAGGTAAGGAACATGAACACAAGAAAAAGAAAGAACTTTCCTGCAACAAAAAGTGAATAGTGGGTTAACCACTAATTTTCAAGCTCAAAGTAAATTAGAAAATTCAAGAAGATCAGAAGTTTCTCACTTGCTGTCCTCTCAAAGTTGACCATGAAATATGTGATGACTCCATATATTATGGTTTGCAAAACCACGTACGGAATCTCCACAAGGCCCTGGAGCGAAGAAGTTAGAGATGTTATTTTCCACTCCACTAATTTTTACAAATCAACCTCTTTCAGCATGAAAAACTTACCTGGGCTGCGGCATAGGCCAATGGGGAGTACATTCCAGCTGCTTTTTCTCGATAGAATACCGTCCTTTCTATGGAAACAATTGGTTGTACAGAAGAGGCATTGTTGACGCCAAGAAACAAGCATGATGCATAAAGAGCTCCCATAACCATGAAAAGGTCTTGAGGCGACTCTCTGCATAATGTTAATTCGAAATGTGTTTTACAATATATTCAAAGGACTGCTAAAAATATGTCTAGATTTAACAAAGACGGCAGGATCTCTAGTAGTAGCATTGGCCTCAAGAATTAGACCAGACTACTAGAGACAGAAAAGTCAAGAAAAGCCGAATGCCACCTGGACAGTCTCATCTTGAATTTCTAAAATTTCAAGATGTGTTCTCATCTTGTTTGTCAGAATAGTTCACGACCATTTAATGAATTAGTCCACAGACGCAAATAGAGACTCGGTTTTCATTAATCCAGAACATGGCCACATGCATGTGAGATCTCTGTAGTTGAGTCCAGAGCAAGCAAATTGCCTTTACAAAGAACGCATATCTAAACTCATCATATGATAAATGAAATTCCAGCATTTGAATTTTGACGACCAAAATGAAAAGATATTAGTGATGCCAAATGAGATATTGCTATCCATATCCCAGCAAAAGAACCTAAATCTAATTTTTGTCAACTTCATTAAGATGAAAGCTGCCAAACATCATGGGTTCTGGCCTCCAAAAGGCACATCCAAAAGAAAAAGAAATTTTTGTGCTTCCATGGTAGAAGGTTCTTAATTCTTATCCCTGCTAGACAGTTCCCAGCTAATGTATCTTAATTCTAGAGGACAATAAAGCTTATAGCTTACTTTAACTTCATGTTTTCTTATGATCAGTCAGCATTAGAGGGGGAGGACTCGAGACACAGAAAGTTATTTTATTAATTGATAATCTATGGAAAAAGTAAATGCCTTGCCCGAAAGCTTCCAAAGACAAGAAAAGAAGACAGTCTTGAGAAGTTTGTATGAAATTTACCTTTTTGAGCCAATATTCCAAAAGATGGAGCCCAAAATCAGCGCGCTTAACATAGTGAAAAGAATCCTCACGGCATTGTACTGTGGACTTCTCCAATAGACAAGATTTTGTTTCCAAAGACAAATGAAAAATTGGGAGAGTTTGTCCTGTGAATACATGGTGTCAAATTTTAAAGGCCTTGAGCCAGCAGCTGGGACACTTGAGCGTTCAATCGTAGCTTCCACCTCCCTGGAGCAAAATGAAGAAGAGTTAACAATGGATAATTGTGGAAGGAGGAGACAAACTCCAAAAATATGGGACGAATGGCAGCCACAAATTTCTGCCCACATAGTTAAAGTGATGTTAAATTAGATCACCTAAACTGATCCGAATTTCTGTAAATATCAGCAAAATCAGAACCAATCTTCTGTTCAGCAGCTGGTGTAGTAACCTCAAGCATCCAAGTTGCTGGATTATAACCACTTGGGATTGGGGTAATTCCATTGATGCCCTGCATCAAGGAATACAATAAAGACTGTTATCTGTGCATAACGAGATTTAACAGTCATTAGGCAATCTGTCTAGTTGACCAAAACCTTAGCATCCCATCAAACATAGTACATTAACACATTTAGTCCCACTTCCCTTCTCTGGGCCCCTCAGTACAAGAAAAAGAACTGTTCTGGGCTAGGGAAAAAAAATTAAAAGCACAAACCAAACTATCAGTTACCCTGCATGAAGCAGCAGCTGCTAGAAATTTAACTAGGAGAGAGCAACAGCAAACCCAAAGATTTTGGCATCTAAAACTGTCGGAAAATTCAACTTAAAAGTTTGAATTATTAGATGGAAAATAAAAATACACATACACAAATTCCTGCTGAAACCCCATACTCAAGCAATGTTGAATATACTTTAACATCCCCCATCACATGCACGTCATAACAAAGGATTGCAGAATAATTGTCTCGCTTGTGGAATAGAAGAATAAGGAATCACTTCTAAAAGAAACTATCAGGAAATCCTACCTAAAATCCTAAGCTAAGGCGGAGGGAGAATGCATGAATACAAGACTCCCATAAACCCCATAGACAAGTGACTAAAAACATGGAATTAATGGATCGGATAACTTAATGAAAATCCATTCACAGTATCAAATATTAAATGGGGAAAGGAGGTGGGAACTTGCTTGATACCATCAACCTAAATTAGGCGGAGGGAAGTGACAGAGTCCCACTGAAACCTCATAGATAAACATTGGGGAATATACTTCAACATACAGAGAGACTGAAAATGAACCATAAAGAGTAAGACAAATTTTTTTTACCTGAAAATAGTCTACAAGGGTCTGTGAACGTGTTCCAAGCTTGCCACCATATATTACACATCCTCCACGTTTCATGAGAATCAGCTGTGATGAAATAAAATAAGAAGCTGCACCAATGTAAGGATCTGGCATATTAAAATAGTCTTGAATATGACAAATTATTGTTTGTCCTTCTAACCTCATCGAATGCTTCAAATATGTCAATACTTGGCTGGTGAATGGTACAAACCACAGTTCTTCCAGTATCAACAGTATTACGAACAGTTCTCATCACAATAGCTGCTGCTCGAGCATCAAGACCAGAGGTAGGTTCATCCATAAAGATTATAGAAGGATTGGCAACTAGCTCAACTGCAATGGTTAACCGTTTCCTTTGTTCTGTTGATAAACCTGAGCTACCAGGTAGACCAACCAAAGCATGCCTAAGCGTATCAAGCTCAACTAATTTCATTACCTCTTCGACAAACTCCTGCAACACAAGAGATCTTGTCAACAATGAGGTAAACTGGATCCAACCATCGTTTTTTAATGTATTAACTCAATCCCTGAATATTCACCATTTCTTTTTCTTTGCTGACTTCTTTTGGGAGGCGGAGGCTGGCAGAAAACCTGAGAGACTCCTCAACTGTCACTTGGGGAGAATGTATATCATTTTGTTCTACATATCCAGAAACTCTAGCAAAAGTATGCTGCTGTTTTGGGTGACCTGATATCCTGATATCACCTTCAATATATCCACCCGTTTTCCTTCCAGCAAGAACATCCATCAAAGTAGTCTTACCAGCTCCACTCGAACCAACCAATGCGGTGAGTACTCCTGGAGAGAATACTCCACTAACTTTCGACAAAAGCTGTAGTTTACTTTCTGGTATTCCTTGTGAACGCATAGCCTGTCAATTTTAGCGATATGTTTTGCCGCATTACACTTTATCATGTAGAAACTGGACACAAATTAAGGCATTCAAAATTACCTAAAAATAGTTAATGCATTTGAAATCACACCTTTGGCATGTCAACAAAGTAATTGACATCATGGAAAGTCATTGTTAATGGCTGAAATGGAAGAATCATGCCCTTCTTCTTGTTACCCTCCCCAGACGATGTTGGATTTGATCTTGATTGTGTACCATCCCCTGCACACCCATCACAGGTTTGCAACATTACCGTGCCAAAGTACAGTGCAACATTGATGAGAAAAGATAAGTAGAATTTATCAAAACACAATACACATCCCTCTGTTATGAAGATAATATACTTCTACTAACCAATGCCCTGGCTGGAATTTTCTCCAGTTTCATCCTCGGGAATTACAGTCTGCGCAGCTGTGATAGCTGTAAAAGGAAAAAAAAAGATCCTCATTAAGCACATACTAGCTAGATCTTGAAGTAACCCAAGAAGATACTTAGCTAGCGAGCAAGTTGTTCCTGAATTTATATAGATGGCAATGGAAAGATTATCAGACTTACGATTAAGGTAAGCCAAAGCTAAAGTCACAATATTGTTGAAGAGAAGTGAATAAAGCAATAGAACCCCAACTCCAAGCCAATACCAATAACCACTAGATGGTAAGCTATGTAACTGAAGTATGTTGTAGCCAACTGAATTATTCCCATAGGCAGATTTCTGTGGATTAACCGTTGTCAGGAGGATTTTACTAATGGGACAAAAAACTTGTAAACAGCACCCTCAAGTAACATACCTCCATCCATCTTGTGGCAGTAAATTCGTTAACAGAGATTGCTTGTTGCCCATAGGATAGTGGGGACACCCAGAAACCCCAGACCCACCATGGCTTGATCATGGCTGAAAGAAGGGCCACAAAATCAGCAATCCAATGACATTCTACTTGCTTCATGCCATCCAAGGCACACTTTTCTTGTAGAAGAAGGACCAAACTTACACTTTGGTTTCATTTTGAGTGTAAGTTTTGGTGCCGTTCGCTTGTATATGTTGGTTAAAGCTCAATACAATTACTTTTCACCAAAAAAAAAAAAAAAAACTTACACTTTGGAATAATAAATCCACCCAGTAAGAATATAACTAGCAAGGCAGCAGACCCAAAAGTATTTGCAATGACCATGTCTCGAGCTATTGTAGCCATCATACGGAAAAGACCCAATGCCATTTGGTGCACTGCAAAGAGCAATAGCATAAACCGGAAAAACCTGAAACAATAAAGTAAAAACTGTGAAAAAATTTGGAGGATTAGGAGAACCTATATGAAGGACATTGAGCGGAAAAACGTACCTCCCAGCACCAGGAGCAAATCCAACAGTGTAGTATACTACACAAGACCACACAACGGCCTCAATAATAGAGTATGGGACACGTAGAATCCAGCTGGAAATGGACCATGCCCATGCCGGATAGAAGAAATTATCTCTTTGCTTGTAGAATACAGGTAGCCGAGATATTGTTATCGGCAGCTCAGAAAATCCATTAAACATCATGTGTACTAGCCCAAAAAAAAGGCAGGATAGGTAGAGGTTGCCATTTGTCTCATCAGTGGGGTGTATTCTTGTCCGTAAGAAAATTGTGCAGGTTACCAGTCCAACACAAGCAACCTTTAATATATGAAAAAGAAACAGTGAAAATATAACTGACATAAACAACAGAAATAATTGTTTAGAAGTTCCAAACATAAGCTAGCACTTAAATTCAGGGAGAGTAAAGACGAAAGCACCAGAGTGGTAGCACAATAATTTTGGATAACGGAGTAATACTGAGACATCATGTTGCAGTTCACATGTGACATGAATGATTGAACTATCTCATAAACCTAATGCAATTGAAGTTGCAAGAACAGTGGCAAGAACATTGTACTCAAAATACAGCTATACCTGACAGGTCCTAAAAATATACAGAAAGCGATGTCTGCCGATTAGCAGCACTTCTCGGACAAAGCACGTTTTGAACAGCTCCCACTTTGAGACAGCATAATTCGTTTTGGACAAAGCATTAGGATGGCTGTTGGATTGAACATTTGAAGCCGCAAGATCAGACTTGACAGAGCTACCAAATTTGGACATTTTGAATGCTTCTGCAATCTTGGAAACAGGTAGAAACTCGTATGTTCTAGATGGATCCGCCCAATACTGAGCTTGATCCTTTCTGGAAGTGACCTGGTGATAAGGAAAGTTAGTCATAGTCTAGGAAGACAAGAAAGTTGTTTTATTATGGCAAGTACCTCTTGGAGAAAATCCGCAATTCCCTTACGTGGTGGCAAACGAAAACCTAATGATTCGAAAAATTCTAACACGTCCGACCGAGGTCCTTCATAGACAACATATCCTTCGGACAGCAGCACCAAGTCATCAAACAAGTCAAAAGTCTCTGGGGCGGGCTGAAGAAGAGCCATTAGGACAGTTGCTTCCATTAAATGAACAAAATTCCTGACACATTTAACGATTTGATACGTCGTAGAGCTATCTAGCCCTGTGGATATTTCATCCATAAATAAAGTCTTCCTGGGTCCGACGATCATTTCTCCTGCGTCAGAGATACAACAAGCATTAATTTGGTTGATGAATTTATTTTATACCAAATATATTGGTTAAGTGTCCAACTTAATCTCAAATAAGAAGCTCACCGGATGGCCCATGGATTTTATGAAAGATGCACATGAATTGCATGGGCTTGCCGGCCAATGGAGATTTGGCCGGGCAATGAACTTGAGATAATATTTGAGACTAAGTTGGTCACTTCATCAAGATCTTATTTAAGGCAATGTTCACTCTAACCCTCTTTTGAAAAAAAAAACAGCCCCACTTCAAAAGCCTTATTTGAAATTTTGTCTTATTTTCATTTCCTTGAATATCACATAGATTTATTTATTCTTTCAAAAATCCCATCTTCTTAAAGCATGCTTGATTCAAGAATATCATTATTTGAACTTAACGAAAAGGTCAAAAAGTCGCCTGGGAAATTTTTGAAAACTTTTGCATATCGTAAATTTGAAGAGTTAATGTAACTTGTATCTTATTAGAAGCTGACAAAGAGTCAACAAAAAGTGAAGAGTTCTTATTGCAACATGTAGAAGTGACTTTTAATTCCTAGATAGAAAAGGAGAATGAAGAGAAATAGTGAAGGTCCGCAGGAAATATAGATATTCCTGAGGACCATTGAAACCACCACAAAACTTGTGACCATTGCAACATTAGTTTTCAATATATTATTGACCGTCGCAACACTTCCTTTCAGTATTTTCTGGATACCATTCTCTACTCATTTCGATCAAGAGATATGTACGAAAAAATCATTGTCGATTCTTTTGAGCGCTAGACTTTAAAATTGCTCCTTTGGTTTGCAAGGGCCACACTAACTTGATTTCAAACATTTTTTCAAAAAAAATTATCCTCAAAAGAAATGAAAAAGAAACTAAGATGAATAGATGCATTTCACCAAATTGATTCTGTTGGAGAGCCACTTCCAAGACCAAAATCAAGTCTAAGTGATACCTGCTTCTGCACTTAATGTTCAAGTGAACAAGCTCACCTTTATGCCTTTACAATATTAACAGTATATCAATCATCAGTGATATCATTTTAATAGTTCAATTCCTTTTGCATTTTGAGCAAAGCTAGAACAGCCTTCATATAATAAATCAAGTGTGTAAATTTCTATCAGCATGGCACAATGTATGATATATAAGCACGGAGGGAGAATGTACCCGTTGTGACTCTTTTCTTTGGCCACCTGAGACTCCCCTGAGCATATCATTCCCAACGAAGGTGTCCGCACAAATATCAAGACCAAGCACTTTCAAAACATATTCTGTCGAAATGCTATGCTTTTTTCCACCAAGGGATGATGCCTGTGCAGATGATATGCAATCTGAGATTATTGGGATAGAAGTCGAGAATTGTGCTAGGAGGCAACGTACTCACGGAAATCAAATATATACCTTCATAAAGGCATCAATCTCTGGACTTGGTCGTATGTTCTTTTCCTGCTCTAAACGGGCCAAATCTTTCATATATCCTGCAGTCACAATTCAATAGGACTTGACGAAGGTAGTCATTTCAACCAAATGTGCTGATATGTACTTGAGCACCGCTTATAGAAGTCTATTGACAAAATAATCAAAACATCTAGCTGAGAAGAAAATTCCAAGTATAATTAGGAGAAATTAAAGAACTCTGGCTCGAGACTTTATAAGAATATCCTACATTCACTCTCTTAACAGATTTTCAAATCAACCTAACAGAATTCTGCCGATATCAATACACAGGTTGCAGCAATGACAGTACCTAACATACACCTAAAACTGCGAAATAGGATAGTTGATGACAGACAAAAGAGAAGCCCTTGAGACGTACATTATATAATGATGGTAGAACTCCAATTAATGAAATTAGTTTCGCAAATGTACTCGTGCCAAAAGAAATAAGTCAATGGCTAAACAAAGGATATGTACAGTTCTCTTGTAGAGAAAAGATAACTAGGAAGTGCAACATGTGGATTCAAGTGTGATGTTGACCGTAATCGTGGGATGATCAGGAACCAAGCTCTACTTGGTGCCAAGTGCCAACTAACGCTAAACGAGTGCACGTTGGACCAATCAGGAAGTCACAGGCATACCCTATCAAGGGAGTACTCAAACTTGCAAAAGATCGAACATTTCCAGAGTATCACCTGCCCGAATCTGTTTCTAGTCCAAAATGCATGACTTTTGTCACACTTAAACAGAAACAAACTCACAATAAAATGACCGAAACCTTTGAAGCAAAAGTACCTGCAAAACCTTCACTTGCACCTTGACATCTCGCAGCAAAATCAAAGGTTTCTCGAACAGTTAAGTCAGCAATATGATTATCTGTTTGGCTTATGTAGGCAGAGGTCCTTTGAACGCAGAAATCACTGAGCTTATTCCCATTATAAGTGATATTACCACTTTGCTGGAACAAAAGCAGACGAGCAATCAGGGGATCTATCAAGACGCTAGTTATGAAGTCTTTTAATAACAGATTGAAAAGAAATCATATCACTTTTAGCACGGTAGGAGGTTCTGTACCGAGACTTATGAAAAATGGGGGAGAAATAATTTCTGTACCGAGACGCATTCTTCTGTACCTTCTCCTGAAGTCCACTGTTATTTATTTTTGCAGTACGGTTGCCCCACTCATTTGTTATTAGGGCTAACTTCTTCTGAGGTAGTTAAGTTTAACTTATTAGCTTATAGAGGGGTACCGGGCTAACGCTTTTGAAGACCACAGTATGCACCTTATTCTAGAGAGTACAAATATGATGATTTTGTCGCAATTATGGGATTTTTCTTTCACAGAATTCACAGGTAAAATTCAACGGCTATACTCTCACTGCCCATTAAGAAATAGTCTTTTTACTTGGTACTTCTTTGAACAAAATATGAAACTGCCATTTATTTTTATGTCTAGAAGTTCTACACTAAATTCTACGGCTTCTATAAATGAGAAAATATTACATTTGGGATAACTTTTCAAGAAGGATAATAGGACAAACAAATTTTAAGGTAGTATGGTGAAAAAAATGAAGTCATTAAGGCTGGCTAAAGTATTGTCATTGAAACCATTGGAGGCTTGACCCAGAGGCAAGGTCTTGGTTAATTTACCAGGAAATAAGTAAAAAAGAGATCAATCGGAAAGCTAATCCTATAGGAATGAACATTACTATGACCAACCTATATACTACAGTACGGGTGAGAACTACTGGCTACTAAAATAATGTAAATTCCAAGGGATAAAAACTTTACCATAAACCAGCTATCTCAAAGTCGAATATTAGTAAATTTCATTTCACTGGGTAAGTATATCTATGTTAAATGCATCTGAACGTAAGTATATGGTAAGGATATTTTACTAATAGCAGGTCATTCTTATGGGTGACTGATGGTATATGTTGCATCTATAAGACTCTTTTAGTTTGTGCTATTAAATTTTAGGGGGGAAAAAAGGAGGAGAAAATTGCCGCCCAGAAAGGGCGGGGTAAAGAACATAACTTTATGTGGAAATTAGTCACATGAGATGCCTCCCGGATGATTTTGGCAAGTCTTTACATCGAAAAATTCTAGTAAAAGAACAGAGTTCTTACCTTCAAATTGGCATCGAGCTTCCCTGCCAGAGCTAAAAGCAACGTGGTCTTTCCAGAACCCGGGGGACCTAGAAGCAACGTCATCCTGCATAGGCCCCACGGAGAAATAAATAAATGGTTTGCTCATGGGTGGCCACGAGTCGTGGTGATTGCATCCGTGTTTAGGTTCTTTGAAGTTTCGTGCCAGTTCACAAGAGTAATATTAAGAATGCTACAGGGCACTCTTACGTTCATATTACTTGATGTAGAACAGGAATTAGGTAATTTTTTAAGCACTTCGAAATATTCTTATATTGTAACATTCTTATTTTCACATTCTAAAAAGAGTGCGCATTAAGCTTTTAGCAAAAAAATGCAGCTAACATGATAACTTGCAAATAATTTGGGCGAAAGAGATGTGAGCACTTTCTCGCTCGAGGCACAAGCTCTTAGCGCATTGAGTTCTGAGCATGGTAATATTAAGTAGCAAGATGCTTTGAAGTAAATATCGACTAGCAACATGACGAGCACCATTTTCGTTACCTTCCAGGCTTGACGACTCCGCTGATGTCCTTCAAGATCTTGAGCGAATGCCTCTTGGGTCGAAAGATCCTCAAGCCAGTCAGAACGTACTGCCATGCATCACCCACGCAGCAGATCGTTAACGTACGAAGTTGTGACACGCCACGTGAAGGGAAGAAAAACAGATGCAGCATTGCATGATATCGAACATGAGAGAGAGAATAGTAAGAAGGACCTCGATCATGTCACGAGTGTAATTCACCAACGTAGGCAAAGCTCTCGAGCCGCTCTGCACGCTGGCTTCGATGCTCAGATTCTCGAACCTCACTTCGATCTTCGGCACATCCAAGCCGACCCTGACAGATCATTTCCAGAAGAAAAGTCATGGATTCAGGAATCATCCTATCGAGAGAGAGAGAGAGAGAGAGAGAGCGATCGCACTCGGATCGGTTAGTGCCGGCGTGCACAGGTTCGGCGTCCGCAAAAAGAGAGAGGTCACACACTACACGTGCACCTTTATCGCCAAAAAAAGGAGATGATCGAAAATCGCCAAACACGCAAGACGCCAGTCGATCCAGAGGACGGATGGCGCGTCTAGCATGAGAACGACCGACTATCGAGAGTTTCCCGAACGAAAAAAAAAACAACGTGGAGGTTTGCGTTACCGGTCGAGGCGCTCCTTCATGGCGGAGAGGAGGCGGTAGTTGTCCTGGTCGTTGGTGGCCAGGGCCTTCCGGACGACGAGCTCCCGGTTGAGTCGGTCCAGCTTCCGCACGTCGATCGTCTCCGTCTGGCGCAGCCCGCCGCCGCCGCCGTGCTCCGACGCCGTCCGCGTGAGGAGGGCCATTTTGGGCCGCTTCTGCGAGGGGAGGCGCTCGATTGCCGCCCACATCAGCTCGCTCTCGTCCTCCTCCACCGACTCCGCGTTCGACGGCCGCACCATCGCGTCGAGCTCGCCGTCCACCTCCACCTCGAAGAACTCGCTCCCGTTCGACGCCGCCATGGCCGCGTCTTACTCTCTCTCTCTCTCTCTCTCTCTCAAATGCGAAAGGTCGGCGGGGGATTTACGACGGGGGCAGGGGGCGGAAAGACGAAAGTACCCCTATCGGGTCGCCGGAGGCGAATCCTGGGAGAACGCGTGATCGCAACAGAATTTGCGAGTGCTAGCTACAGGGAGAGAGACGGTCGACCCGGGAACTTTTGAAGGAGGATGGGGGATTGTGGGGGCGAATCCTGGGAGAACGCGCGACCGCAACAGAATTTGCGAGTGCTAGCTACAGGGAGAGAGACGGTCGGCCCGGGAACTTTTGAAGGAGGATGGGGGATTGTGGGGGATGGGGGGGCGGAAAGACGGAAATTGCCCAGGGAGTCAGTTATGGAAATTCGAATCGGACGTCGCGGAAAATCAACGGAAATTCATATCGGCCGAATTGAAGAGATTTTCGATTTGCAAATCGAGTTACTTGGCGAATGGGAATTGTAGAAATTGTATGGACTTTTTCTACATCAAAATCGGACATCGAAGTTGGGAATTTATTTAAGAAATTGAAGATCAAAAAGAAAATGGAAATTCGGAATTGGAAAATAGCAGCATTTTTTTGGGCATCAAAATGGGTTAATTGTGAGGATAATACAAGAAGATATTTTTGGACAAGTGGGATAAGGTTGAACACTATGTGGGGGACAAGCAATTAAGGTAATGGCTAAGGATTGAGAATAATGGGCCCCTCCTTAGCTTCATTTGCAAGATTTCTTCCATCTTCATGCTTTGCTCTCCTTCGACGCCCTCTGCTTCTATCTCCCTTTCATTTCTTCTCGTTTTTCTTTCCATCCGATCAACCCATCCCCATTTTGATTTCTTCCTCACGTGTCTTCCCACCACCATCATCATCATCCAACATTCACCCCCATCATCTTTCTTTCCTTCCCATCATCATCATCATCCATCATCCGCTCCACCTCTCCACTCACTGAATCACCCACATGTTCACGATCTGCTCTCTAGATCAACAAGCCAACCCATGCAGCCACCGAGGTTTTTTTTTTTTTTTTTTTTTTTTGGTCAAAGATACTTCATTGATTCATACTAAGATGGTGGATTACAAGTAGTACGAAAGTCTAAACATAAAATAAGATAAAGATCATGCGGATGCTTGGAGACCCAATTGCTTGGTAAAGATCCGGTTTGAAAAGATTTTGCGATCCAATCAGCCCGCCCGATTTGTTTGGCGCGGTTCAAACAAAATGAACATTTTCCATTTGGCCCAGCATTTGTCTACAGTCGAGCACAAAAGGAAGAGAGGCCCAGGGAGGTTCTTGTCGGCCCAAAATGGAATCCACCGCTTGAAGACAATCGCTGGATATAGACACGGGCAGAACAGTTCGTGCGTCTGGAGTTTCGCCTGTCAGTGCACTTCGGAACTGCTTCAGCCACACGAGTCCTTGAAGGATAGCTAGGATTTCACCTGTACAAATCGATTGGGCGCGAATCTTTTGCGCAAAACCAGCGATGCGGCACCCCCGTCCGCTCCTCTCGCAGATTCCGGTGACGAACTCTCCAAACACCTTCCTTGCCAAGAACAATCAACATTTAGCTTCAAAGAGCCCGGATCTGAGGTACCCATGCGTCCTGTTTAGAGGTAATCGTTCCCTTTCGTGGATTCCATTTCTCGTATAACCGCTTGGGAGAGAAGAGCTTGCCGATTAGTTTAGTTGGATTTGATTTGCGGCCTTGAAATAACAGGGCATTGCGGGCCTTCCATATTAGCCGAGAGAAGATGCGCAAAAAATCGCCTTTTGGTGTGCCGAGATCCCCGATAGGAGGTAGTTGCTTACCCATTTATCTTCGTGTGATAGACAATGGAGAGACATCTATGTCGACGTTGTAATTTGACCAAATGTCTTTTGTCCACCGGCACGCATGAAGAGGTGCTCGGATGATTCTGAAACCGATGACACAAGGAACAAGTGGGCTCGGGTATTATGTTACGCCGGTATAAATTGGTTTTGGTAGGAAGGCCTTCATTACATAAGCTCCACGTAAAATGTTTGATTCTTGGATAAGTCTCGTAGCTTCCATTTCTGTCCATAATCTTGTTTGAACTTGGTATGAAGAGGATGCCTGATTTGCTGCGGTGATTGCATTGGCTTCTCGTAATTTATGATACCCATTTTTGATTTTATAATGCCCTCGAGATATGCCCCGTCCGGACTAGACGGTCGGGTGCTGGGATAATCTTGAGGGGGTTGCTTGAATTTCATCTGAAATATTTCTGTCAAAGATAGTATTTATGAGTTGAGTATTCCATGCACGTACGTAGGATCTATAATATCTGCCACCAGCTTAGGATCATTTTGATTCGCTGGTCCTCCAATTTTTCCGGACAATAGCCAACGATCTTCCCTTAAATTGATAGATTTGCCATCCCCTACCTCCCACTTCATATCAGCTTCCAGGGCATCTCGTCCTATAAGGAGACTTTGCCAACCCCAAGATGGTTTAGCCCCCCTTTTTGCAGTCCATATGTTACCATTAGGGAAATAGAGGCCTTTAAAAATTCTACTCCATAAGGCTTCTGGAGCTTGATTTAATCTCCAGGCTTGTTTCCCCAGCATAGCCTTGTTAAATTCCACCAAATCTCTGAATCCCATTCCTCCTTGTTCCTTCCTCATCTTCAAGAAATCCCAGCTCTTCCAATGGATACCTCTTTGTTTTGCATTTTGCTTCCACCAGAAAGCTGAAATTTTCCTTTCAATTGCTCTACATATAGAGATGGGTATTTTAAAAATATTCATGGCATATTGTGGTAATGCCTGGATTACCATCTTAATCAACACCTCTTTCCCCGCCTTCGATATTAATTGCTCCTTCCAGCCCTCCAGTTTTCTCTCAACCCTTGCTGTGATCCAATCAAACATCTGTTTTTTAGTTTGGCCCCAATCGATGGTATCCCTAAGTATGTGCCAGTTTTTTCCAATATAGGAACCCTCAATTCATATGCCATATTTCTTTTTAACTCCTGTGGGCAGCTTGCCCCGAAAAAGACACCAGATTTGTTGAGGTTAACTAACTGGCCAGAAGCAAAACAATAACAATTCAGTAAGTTGGCTAGGTTCTGAGCTTCCGTAATTGTGCCATCCAAGAAGAAAATGGCATCATCCGCAAAGAATAGGTGGGATAGGATAGGACAATGAGGATTTAGTTTGATTCCCTTTAAACTTCCATCCATTACAGCATTATTCACCATGTGGGATAAGACATTGGCCATTAAAATGAAAAGATAAGGTGAAAGGGGGTCACCTTGTCTTATACCTCTTGTTGGACTGAAGACTCCGCTAGGTTCTCCATTAATAAGGACACGAAATTTAGCTGAAGAGATACAAAATCTGACCATGTTCACCCATTTATCATTAAATCCCATCCTCTTCATGCAATCACATAGAAAATCCCACTCAACTCTATCATACGCTTTCTGCATATCCAACTTCAGCACCGCTTGGAATCTGCGCCTTCTCTTCTTAACCCTTAGCTGATGGAGAACTTCTTGAACTATAAATATATTGTCTTGTATCTGCCGACCTCCAACAAATGCACTTTGTTCCGGTAAGATGAGAAGTGGGAGCCAAGGTTTAAGTCTGTTCGCCATGACCTTTGTAATAATTTTGTAGCTGAGATTACACAGACTGATAGGTCGAAAGTCAGTTATACTTTCGGGGTTTGCTACCTTAGGAATTAGTGTGATATAGGTCTCATTCAAGTCAGGATCAAAGGCTTCTTCATTGAAAAAAAGATTCCACCATTGTAAATACATCCTCTTTAATAATGTGCCACCGACTTTGATAGAAAAGACCATTCAAACCATCTGGTCCAGGGGGCTTTAGTCTGCGCCCATTTGAAAAACAGCATGCTGAACTTCCTCCATAGTGATTTGTTTTGTCAAGTTCTCATTTATTTCCTCAGAAACAACCATTGGACACTGCTCTAGAACCGGCCGATAGAATCGAGACCCCACTGATGTATATAGATTTTTATAATAATCTGTGATATGCTGTTTGATTATCTGAGGATCACGACTCCAAGCATTCTCCTCCAGCCTTAGCATGGTAATTTTATTTCTTTGTCTCCGCTGAATAGTCGTGGCATGGAAAAATTTGGTATTCCGATCACCCCATTTTAACCAATTAACTCTGGATCTAATACCCCAATACATTTCTTCTTGACGCCAAAGAGTACCAATTTTCTCAACTATGGTAGAGTATTCCTTTCCCATGTCCGATTGGTCTCCGCCCTCGTTCATAACTGAGTGAGCTGGTTTCGAGATAGTCTATCTGTTTTGATGCATTCTGGAAAGATTTCCAGCTCCATTGTCTTAAATCCCGAGCAACCTTTTTTGTCTTCCTAACCATAGTTGCCTGATTCTCAGTTTCTGCCTTCCAAGCCTTGGCTACTATAGCTTCACATTCAGGGTGATCTAACCAGAAAGCCTCAAATCTGAATAATTTTTGTTTCCTCGGTTCAACTGGATTTAGACATAGAAGTAGGGGGCCATGATCCGAACCAATGGCTGGATATACAAACGCTTCAGCATTAGGAAAAAGAAGCCTCCATTCTAGATTACATAGTGCTCTGTCAAGGCGTTTTTTAACTAATTCATTTCCTTCCCTTCTATTTGTCCACGTAAAAGCACATCCCTTGCTCTCAATGTCTATTAAAGAGCAGGTATCGATAAATTCCCGAAAAGCTGTCATTCTAAATCTTTCCACTACTCGTCGACCCACTTTCTCCCAATGATATAATACTTCATTAAAATCCCCGATACATAGCCAAGGTAATGTTGTAGTACCATTTCTAGCTCGAAGTAGATTCCAAAGCGAAACTCTCTCTTGGAAAATAGTTGGCGCATGAAGAAAGGATATCCTCATTTGAGATCCATTTCCAGCATCTCTACATGAGAGTTCAATCACCTCCTGACAGCTATACTCAATATTAATCTGCACCGATTCATCCCATAATAAGGCTAAACCTCCTGCTAATCCAATTGGATCAATAGCAAACATATAGGAAAATTTAAATCTTTTTTTGATATTCTCCACCATCTTATATTGATTCTTTGTTTCCATCAGAAAAACCAGATTAGGCCTCTCTCGAGCCATTAAGGCTCTTAAGTGCTGGACTGTCAAGGGAGAGCCTAAACCTTGACAGTTCCAGCTTAACACTTTCATGGCTTCCTTGGTGGCTTATTAGGGCTAGCCACCAAAGCCCCTGTTGTGCTACCATCCCACATTTGAATTGGTGTATCCAAGAGATTGTTCATATCAACAAGAGATGTCAAAGAAGCCTTTTTCTCATAAGGCGAAAAACGTTTTAATTTTTTAGAGATTTGTTTCTTTGGACCAGTTTGTGCTATAACCTGTATCCCCTTCCCTGCATCATGAGATGGAAATTCCCCTTGCTGTTCCGGAAATTGCTGTATTCGCTTTCCTTTTTTCTGAGCAATTAGTGCTTCTGATGCTGATATTTCTTGTGTTGGCTGTGTTGTAGTATACAACACTATGGCTTGACTACCATCTGTAGAAAAGTTGCTGTTCGAATCATCCCCTGATGGTATAATAGGAGTCTCGGGGACCATATCCTCGCTTCTAAGGTAAAATCAATCTCTCCATAAAAAGTCTTCCAGCAAGGGCTTAGGTCCTTCACCTCTGCTTTCAACCAAGACCCATAGCGACCTGGTTTATCCTGAGGAATGCCTGATTCTTCATATGGATAAGTCGGACAATAGTTTGCATAATGACCTATATAACCACAGGAATAGCAAAAGTGTGGTAGTCTTTCATATTTGAAATCAATCCACCAGTTTCGATCTCCCACATGAATAATAGTGCCAGTTTTTAGTGGGCGAAGCAAATTCAGTTTCACTCTTACTTTTCCTATCTTGCATGAACTGTTGTTTCGAGCTTCAATTTTAACTTCCTCTATCTCCCCCATTTTTCCAGCGATCAGCCGAATACACTCCTCCGACAGAACAACGCGAGGAAGCCCCACAAGGTGAACCCAAAAGGAGCAATGTGTGAATTCATAACAGTGCTCGGGAATGGTAGGATCACCTTCTTGTAAAACTAGTAAATTACTGGCAAATGACCATGGGCCTGTCTGTAATACTCGTTTCTGCTCAACCTCTGATTTAAAGATGAAGACAAAGCGACCCGGCTCTATCACCTCACATTTAACATCTTCTACTTTCCAAGCCCTTTTCATTGTAGCCCAGAATGCTTGAAAGTTTACATTAGGTTTTGAAAATAGTTGCCCATACAACAAATACTCATCAGTCTGTTTTTGTACCTCAGGAATGTTGATATTCAGCTCCGTGATATCATCCGCAGTCCAGAGGTCCCCCATCCGTTTGCAGAGCGCCAACAATCGGAGGTGATTTTCGTGGTTACCCTCCATGAAGGAAGATCTTCTTACCGAAATGCTAGTGTAACTCTGTGAAACTAAGGTTGGGTTGTCGGGGAGGGTTAGGGATTTTATTGGGAAGATGGATTGAGTGGGGAATGAAGGGAGCTCTGTAAATCACGAAAGATACTTGCTAAAATTGTGGGAACAGCCATATTAGGGTTTCGGAAACCAATTTCTTCATTGTTGGGGCTCAACGAGAAGAAATGGGATGTGATTAATCAGGTGGAGAAACTGTGTAAATGGCCATACTCGCACAAACGCTACCTTCAATCAGGGGAAAAGAACAGGAAAGCTACCACCGGGAGGGGTAGAGGAAGACTCACCGTCAGCGAGAGAAAACTTATTTTAGCCACCGAGGTTGACTTCCCTGCTTTAGGCCACGTTTCACTGCAGCATTTTTTTGGGCATCAAAATGGGTTAATTGTGAGGATAATACAAGAAGATATTTTTGGACAAGTGGGATAAGGTTGAGCACTATGTGAGGGACAAGCAATTAAGGTAATGGCTAAGGATTGAGAATAATGGGCCCCTCCTTAGCTTCATTTGCAAGATTTCTTCCATCTTCATGCTTTGCTCTCCTTCGACGCCCTCTGCTTCTATTTCCCTTTCATTTCTTCTCGTTTTTCTTTCCATCCGAACAAACCATCCCCATTTTGATTTCTTCTTCACGTGTCTTCCCCCCCACCATCATCATCATCCAACATCCACCCCCATCATCTTTATTTCCTTCCCATCATCATCATCATCCATCATCCGCTCCACCTCTCCACTCACTGAATCACCCACATGTTCACGATCTGCTCTCTAGATCAACAAGCCAACCCATGCGGCCACCGAGGTTGACTTCCCTGCTTGAGGCCACGTTTCACTGCAGTTAAACCCACCGAACGGCCTTGCATCTCCACCGAAAATTCCTGCTTCGTTCCCCATGTCCTCATCGAGCAAGGCCCATCAGCAAGCCACCGAAGATTGACCGAAATCTCCACTTCTCGAAGCCAGCTCACGATCCCATCTCCACGCGTGGTCTTCTCCACGCTCGAGCGACGCCAGCAACTTCAGTCCTCCTTTGCTCACGCCAGCTAGACCGAGCCCATCTTCACAAATTCAACTCCAGAAGCCCACGTCTTCGGCCCAGTAGCTCACGTTCCCAAGCCCGTGCCAGTTGAAGTCCGGTGAAGCCTGCACATTCAGTCCAAGCCCATCTCAGCCCGTGAATTTCAGCAGCCCATCTTCAGTTTTAGACAGGCCCATTTGAAGTCTAAGCTCGCGAAGCAAGCCCGGCCCAACTCAATAACAAATCTCAATTTGGGCTGAGATTTGTTGGGCCCGTTTTAGGCCCGGCCCGAGTTTCCGCCGACGCCGTCGAAAATTAAGATTTCGGCCGCCGTCGCGTCGTCGTCGCGGTGAACCGGTTTTCGCGATACACCGGTGAGTTTATTCTCTAAACTCTTCTTAGTAGGTTAATGAGGCTAAGGGGTGTTTAGATTTATTTAATTAGGAATTAGGTGGTTAGTTAGATTAAATTAGTGATTTAATTATTTAATTGAGCATGTTAGGTGGTTAGAATGGTTTAGCTAAGGCCTGTTTAAATTGTGCTATTTATCTAGAAGGGTTCGGGAATTTTCCGGGTCCGTATTGGTATTTAATTTAATAATTTTGGCCTAGGTTAGTATTTTTAGAAATTAAATTGAATTAATTAATTAATTTTCGAAATTAATTATTTTATTAATTATTTTTCCGGAAATTAGGCCGGGATGGCCGGTGACCGGAATTTCGTGTTGATTGCAATGGTGTGGTTAGTTTCTGCGATTGAGTGTTAAATTATGCAAATTGAGTGATGATTGGATTTTTGGTATTTAATTCCAAAAATTGTGAATTTCCAATATTTACTCAGAAAATTCCGGGTGTCGGATTTTAACACCGAAAATGGTTTTATGTACTATATAAAATAGTGGGATTTTAAAAAGAAAGAATGTCAATTTTTCTGGGTCGAGTTGACCGTGTACCCACACATGACTATTTTCATGCGTATTTCTAATACGAAGAAAAAGGCCAGGTTCACTATTTTAATTGAAGCATTTGAGTGCAATGCACGGTGTCCTGGGCTATATTTGAGTGATCGTGTGATGACAATGAGAAATCGTCCCGAGTCACTGTTGAGCTGGACGTTATCCCTATTTGGGATACCCCTCTTGTTAAAGGGAAGCCGGTCGCAATGAGATTCCGGACCCTATGCTCCTTCGGGAAAAGCCGTCGACGAAGTGACGTGCCGTGCTCAATGGGGTGAGACGAAGCCTGGCAATGCCAGAAGACCGCCGAACTGAGAGTAGGCCGTGCTATATGCCGAGATCAAAACTAGGAACGCATGTTTATTTGAGTATTGTGTTCCAATTAATTAAGCTTGAGTGAGGCTCTAATTTGTGATATGAACTATACTGACCTGCAGGGTGGAACTGAGACGAGGTAAGTCTCATTGATTGTGTGATTGCGTGCTTAGGATGCTTCTTAGCGTCTTTCCCTCCTAGCTGCAGTTTAGAGCTTAGACTTGCTGAGACATTGTCTCACTGGTTATTGTATAACCACTTTCAGGGTCATCGAGTGGAGGACTTGGAGTAGAGAGGAGGTGATTTGAAGCGTAGGTCGGATAGAACCGCTTCTTTTTGGAGAACGCTTTTGTAGTCTTTTGTGACACTGTATTGACTCAAAGATATGTTTATAAAGGCATGCTTGTTTGTGAAATGATTGTTCTGCTTTTCTATCCCGAGATGGTTACTATCAGGGGATTCTTTTTCACTTCCGCATGTGCAATAAAGTGAAAGGGTCGGCGACTAGTCCTGGGAAGTCGCAAAATTTTATCGACCAAAGAGGAATGGGTACGCGCTCGGGGTTCGGGCGTGACACCCAAGCTGTCGAGCACGCTTGCTAATTTCCCTTCTTCTTCGCACGGACTCAATCTTCATCAAAAGCAGCTGCCCTTGTGTTTCTTTCATTTCCTTTTTTCGTTGCTCAGCCGAATCAGTTTCCCCTCCCCTTCATCTTTGGCCATTTGGCCGTGAGCCACCACCCTTGGTCAACAATCAAG
Organism: Eucalyptus marginata; assembly: GCA_014182565.1. Taxonomy (NCBI): domain Eukaryota; kingdom Viridiplantae; phylum Streptophyta; class Magnoliopsida; order Myrtales; family Myrtaceae; genus Eucalyptus; species Eucalyptus marginata. The sequence continues at coordinate 25,301,412 of CM024594.1, forward strand.
TCTCTCCCTCTTTTCTTGTTGACCGAAGCCTCATCCATGTGTCTTCTTCTTCAATCGCACGAAGCAGCACCATCGTTGAAGACCCCTCCATCTCGCGGCCACCTCCTTCTCCACCGAAGTCAAGGTCACCGAAGTCAGCCCCTTGATCCCATCTCCACCGAACCTCCAAGTTTGCTGCCGTATCCAGCGATCAACCGAAGCCCAGCCCACGAAAAGCCAGCAACTTCCATTGAAAACTCCATCGTGGATTGCATGCCCCAAGGCCAGCGAAGCCACGCGTGATCCCCTTCAGATGCTCTTTGACCGCCTGCTCATCCACGCGTCTTCATCCATCTTCGTGGCTACTCCTTCGTTCAGCCCAAGTGAAGACCGAAGCCCAGCAGAAGCCCGCGCGTCCAACATCTTCGGCCCAACAATTTCTCTTGTTGTGCGGCCCATCTCGCAGTTCAGCCCAAGCAAAATCAGCCCAGCTTGGTCTTCTCTTCAGCCCAAGAGTGCATCAAAGCAGCCCATTCCAGCAGTCTTGAAGCTCAGCCCATTGGATTTTAGCCCAAGTTTCAAGCCCATCTTGGGCCCGCGAAGAAGACCCAAGCCTGCGACCAGCAGCCCAAGTTGAAAACAAACCTCAAAGTTGGGTTGAGATTTGTTGGGCCCGTTTTAGGCCCGGCCCGAGAGTTCGCTGACACCGCCGAAAATTAAGATTTCGGCCGTCGTCGCGTCGTTGTCGCGGTAAACCGGTTTTCGCAATACACCGATGAGTTTATTCTCTAAACTCTTCTTAGTAGGCATTGATGCTAAGTGGTGTTTAGATTTATTTAATTAGGAATTAGGTGTTTAATTAGATTAAATTAGTGACTTAATTGTTTAATTGAGCATGTTAGGTGGTTAGCATAGTTTAGCTAAGGCCTATTTAAATTGTGTTATTTATCTAGAAGGGTTCGGGAATTTTCCGGGTCCGTATTGGTATTTAATTTAATTATTTTGGCCTAGGTTAGTATTTTTAGAAATTAAATTGAATTAATTAATTAATTTTCGAAATTAATTATTTATTAATTATTTTTCCGGAAATTAGGCCGGGATGGCCGGTGACCGGAATTTCGTCGTTGATTGCAATGGTGTGGTTAGTTTACGCAATTGAGTGTTAAATTATGCAAATTGAATGATTATTGGATTTTTGGTATTTAATTCCAAAATTGTGAATTTCCAATATTTACTCGAAAATCCTGGTGTCGGATTTTAACACCAAAATGGTTTTATATACTATATAAAATAGTGGGATTTAAAAAAAAAAAAGAATGTCAATTTTTCTGGGTCGAGTTGACCGTGTACTCCACACACAACTATTTTCATGCGTATTTCTAATACGAAGAAAAACCGCTTCACCATTTTAATTGAAGCATTTGAGTGCAATGCACGGTGCCCTGGGCCATATTTGAGTGATCGTGTGATGACAATGAGAAATCGTCCCGGCTGTTGAGCTGGACGTTATCCCTATTTGGGATACCCCTTGTTAAAGGGAAGCCGGTCCGCAGATAGATTCCGGACCCTATGCTCCTTCGGAAAGCCGTCGACGAAGTGACGTGCCGTGCTCAATGGGGTGAGACGAAGCCTGGCAATACCAGAAGACCACCGAACTGGGAGTAGGCCGTGCTATATGCCGAGATCAAAACTAGGAACGCATGTTTATTTGAGTATTGTGTTCCAATTAATTGAGCTTGAGTGATGCTCTTATTTGTGATATGAACTGTGCTGACCTGCAGGATGGAACTGAAACGAGGTAAGTCTCATTGATTGTATGATTGCGAGCTTAGGATGTTTCTTAGCGTCTTTCCCTCCTAGCTGCAGTTTAGAGCATAGACTTGCTGAGACATTGTCTCACTGGTTATTGTATAACCACTTTCCGGGTCATCGAGTGGAGGACCTGGAGCAGAGAGGAGGTGATTTGAAGCGTAGATCGGATAGAACCGCTTCTTTTTGGAGAACAGTCTTTTGTAGTCTTTTGACCATAGACTCTTGTACTTGACTCAGCATATGTTTATAAAGGCATGTTTGTTTGTGAAATTATTGTTCTACTTTTCTATCTCGAGATAGTTACTGTCAGGGGATTTGTTTTCGCTTCCGCATGTGCAACAAAAATGAAAAGGGTCGGCGACTAGTCCTGGGAAGTCACAAATTTTATCGGCCAGAGAGGGATGGGTACGCACTCGGGGTTCGGGGCGTGACAATATTGAATTGTAAGTACACAGTTAACAAAGTTATAACGAGTGAACAATATGATTAACGTTGAACTCCCATTACCGCGACATTTTATGTCACGACCAAAGAAAAGAATTCTTATTCCGTTCTACTGCATAGATTACCGATCAAAAAAGATAGTGAAATCGTCATTTTGTTTCGATCTCCAATCGCATTTCATTTTGCAGTACTAAATGGAACTTTTCCGTGTATTTAAAGAACCGGCATTTGAAACACTGTATATGCTTGTGAATTAACGAGTGGTTAGGCAAGAGGTTTGGTTTAAGCAATGAAATTCCATTTAGTTCATTACCACAACATTTTATGTTACAACCGAGGAAAAGAATTCTTACTCCGTTCTGCTCCACATATTACCGATCGAAGATATTGAAATCGCCATTTCATTCTGGCCCTAAATCGCATTAGATTTTGCCGTACCAAATGCAACTTTTCCGTGTATGTAAAGAGTCAGCATTTGATGAAACACTGTACAAACTTGTAAATTTACAAGCAGTTAGGCAGGAAGGTTGGTTTAAGCAGCAAATGATTGGACCACGAAGCTAACGGTTGCCTAATAATCTGGTCCGATTATTCATGGGGGATGACGAAGGACGTGTCGTAAGGGAAAGAAATTGTAAATTGAGAAGGCACGTTTGAAATCACATGTTTTGGCCGAAAAAGGGAAAAAAAATCTCAACTTTATTAGTTTTAAAATTTTGTAAAACCTTTTACCTATAAATCTATCCGGTTTGTTTCGTTAACATCCATGATATCCTACGAGATTCTTTGCACGACCCATAAAAATCGAAACTCTCGAGTAACTCTTAACGATCTCACCATAATCGTGTGAAGATACAATTTGAGAAATTAGCACCCTCAGAAAAATCACACAAGAGAAACTAAAATTTAAGTTAGGAGGAATAAGAAAATCCAATAATGATATATATTATCTAAGGACATCATATAAGCATGAAATTTGAACTCGAATAGTCTTAGCCCATCGATATTATTGCTCTTTGCTTTTATTTTGCCACTAGGGGTGATCGACGGATGGGCAACTTGCTTGACCTGCCTAGTTCGAAGAGGCCCATAAAACAAATAGGGGTTTGGAAGATGCGCTTGCATCGAAAAGCCTTGTTTGTCCAACTTTGGCCTGGGCCTAGCTCAGACATTTATTTGTGAACTTGATATGCGATGGAAGAGCTTCTTCAATATAAAAAGTTTGACTTTCGAACCCAACCCAACTTAGATTCAGCCTATTATTAACTAAGTACCATCGACACTGACACACGACACGACACGACACGACACGCCGACACATCGTTTCTCAAAAAACAGAGAATTTCGACATGTTGGACACGTTATATATTAAATATATATTTTTATATATACATATAATAAATTATCATTTTATTATTATTTCAATCAAATTAATTTGAATCAAATTCATAAATAAATAGATAATCAAAAAAGCCTAGAATGAATATACATAAAAAAAAAAACATTAATAAATGTCTGAGCTAGGCAAATTCAATTTGACAAATTCAACTTTATTTCAATAATTCATAGAATTTGGAGAAAAAACAAGCAATTCATATTATGGACTCACATGTTAGATATGTTAGAAAAGGAGAAAAAAAAACTTAAGGGGTGAATTGTATATCACGGGGAGTAGGAATCAGAAGAGAAGAGAAAAGGAAGGTGGGCAATTCCGTCTTTCTCGATTTATTATTTTTATTATTGTATTTTATTTTTTCTCACACACACACACACACACACACACACACACACATATTGACCTCTCATTTATTGAATTTTTAAAATTGACATCGATATCGGAATTATATATCGGAAAACTCGTATGTCAGAATTCCGACTCGAGTGTCGGAGAGTATCGAAAAAGTTGACCAGGTGTCGGATTTTCCGACACATGTTGATCGAGTATCGGAGAGTGTCCAAGAATCTCGGAGAATGTCGGAGAATATCGGACACGTGTCGAAGTGTCCGACACGATACGAAAACTCTTAGAGAGTGTCGGTGCTTCATATATTATCACCTTTATTATCACATTTATTCAATGCGCAAGCATCGATGCTTGTGCTGCGCGCTACTCTAGTTCCTAGGCAAATTAAAATGATTTTTTATCAGGTCCATTAATGCTCTGTGTATGTGGGAGTGAGTGTATATATATATATATTACGTAATTCTCATTGGAAGGAGGACACATAAACGGATTGGATTGTGCAGCAATCAACAAGCACGTGCGAAACTCCATCCAATAACGAAATCCGATGCTGGACCTATAATAATCTAAAAAGAAAATGGAAGACCTAATAATTTTAGAATATTAAGTGGTTTCAAACTTTCAAGTTTTTTGAAGTCGTAGGGCGATGTTGCTTGCGAAGCTCTTTCGTCGAGCACATGATCCTGACAAGACTTAAGGAAGAAGCCCTTGCTAACTCCGTGCCAATAGCCATGATTTGGGGGCATAGGAGGCATGTCGGTAGTGAATTAGGATGTGTTTGTTTTGCGAAAAACAATTTTTAAGAAAATATTTTTCTCGTTTTTCGTTAAACAAACACACCCTTAGATTGAAAATAAACACCTTGACAAAGTGGCAGAATTTCTTGAAATCAATTTACTTTTTTTAAAAAATTTTTTTGCATATAATGTAAGGAAATTTTGAATGTGCAATTTCCTTTTAGGAATAAAGTTTAAATTATCATAAGACGAGACCACTCAAAAATATAAGATACATTAGTTTATCACGAAATCTTTCCTCCTTGCCTTCAATTACATCCAAAAACAATTTATAAACCTTTTAATGACCATCCCTCATCGTTTGTCCAAAATATGCTTTTCACTTTTAAATTACAAGGAGATGAATTATACAAATTCAACTATTGCGTTTGTGTATCCACAAACAAACCAATAAATCAAGAAAACTTATATTTCAAATCATATTAGATTTCTAAGAGTCTCAAGAAAAATACGTTCATCATACACTTAACCACAATCAACAACCCATGTGGTGGCCGCGTTGGCTTGGGCTTTCATCCCCCTCACGAAGGGGACGGGTTCAAATCCCAGCGTGGTCGCTAGTGGTATTAAGCGTAACGCCGTGGTGGTGGATCCTACGCTAGCGTCACCAGGGGGTTTACGGCGCGGGGTCATTTGCTGCAGTTCTGTTCCTCCTGTCTCCAAAAAAAAAAAAAAAACAACAAAATGCCATCCTTAAAACATTAATCCCCAAAATTATGGTAGCGTCATAATTAAGTATAAAAATCGTAAGCAAAATAAATAATTTATTGCCGCTTACTGTAATCGTGCTCTAAAACTCAATTTTGAGGGCACGTGATCATAACTAATACTCCCCATAACGACCCCGCCCCGCTGTCCGAACGAGGATAAATCGTGGCCTTCTCCCTCCTCGAGAACTCATCCAAGACCGAGCAAGAGCCAGTCCCGCGACCTCCCCTGTTCAGCTCTGTTCAACCGCCGTTCCGACCGACTCTGCGGCGGCGAGACGGACGTCTTCGCCTGTAGACACCATCACCCACCATTCGTCGAGCTAAAGATCCCAACTATCCCAACTTTCCCTCGCCGTAAATGCATTCTCTTCGCGTCCCTTCGCCGTCGGAGCACCTCAACACCCTCGCGCGAAGGCTCTCGGTCGACGCACCCACCGGAGCGCGAGCACGAGGCCTCTACTCCTCTTTCGTCTCCTCCGCCAGGCTCGGCAGGAGTTTCGCCGCCGCCGCCGCGGACTCCGCTCCCGGGAAGGGGAGTGGGAGCTGGGCGGCGCGGGCGGCCAGCCGGCGGGGCTCCGGCGGGACACGATGCCGAGGCACGTCGCGGTGATAATGGACGGGAACGGCAGGTGGGCCCGGCGGCGGGGGCTGCCGGCGGCGGCGGGGCACGTGGCCGGGGTGCGGTCGCTGAGGGAGCTCATCGAGCTCTGCTGCGAGTGGGGGGTCGGAGTCCTCACCGTCTTCGCCTTCTCGTCCGAGAACTGGGTTCGGCCAAAGGTCAGTAGTTTTGACTAGTAATGGGAATGGGGATTGTTGGAACCAAAATGGTTTGGAACCAATTGTAGGGTATGCGACCCTTTGCTCTAATATTAATTGTAGAGTGCGCAGCTTATAAAATATGCGGAATAATAAAATTCAAAATAAACTCAGTAAGCTGATACAAGTACACACTCAAACAAGCTGATACATTAACACACTCAGCTATTCTATTTTTTTTCTCCCTTCTCGATCACGGAGGGATAACTCGCTCACACAGAGCTACTGAGGCTGCAGTGCCTCTCTCTCTTGAAGTTCACCGTTGCACCTGGTGACTTTCTATTCCGAAGCTCTCACTGCTGGAGGCTTTCCCTGAAGCTCACATACGTGTGGCTTCCTTGCTGGCCTGAAGTTCTCCGCCTGCATGTGGCGCGAGGCCCTCTCCCTGGCCTTGTTGACATGAGGCTGCGGTGCCTCTATGTGAGGCCTTTCGACCTGCTCCTTCACCTTGAGGCCTTTTGGCCTTGTTAACCTGAGGCTGCGGTGCCTCTATGTGAGGCCTTTCGGCCTGAACTCAAATGCTTTACGAACTGCCATATTTATAGACATCTTCCACCGCCTCACATCCACCGCCTGGACTTCAACATGCAAGACAACTCATTTTCTTCTTCATCAAGAGTACATGCTGCCCACGTACTCTTGATCTTTCTTTCTTCATGGTTAAGCAGCCATTGTTGACTTTCATTCAAGATTTCCCATGCACAAATTTCCCATGCACGTAGACTTCTCTAGTTTGTTCTCCTTCAGCCACTATTCTTGACTTTCTTCAAGTTTCTCTTCTTCACTAAGTATTCTTCATGCTTTTGGCTTCTTATTATTTTAATGTGTGCCCCTTCATTCCTTCACGTTCAAGTCTACGAAGTTGAAGCTTGCTTTCTGCTTCTTCAAGAATTCTCTTCTTTGGCGGTTTAAGTGTTGCGCTGCAGCACACTTCTCTTTGGCGGTTTTATATTATATTAGGTGTTGAATTCGTGTTCCAACAGGGATGAGCATGGAATGGAATGTGAAGCCAATGCGAAATGTTTATGGATTGATGGGTGTTTCTCTGTTTGACAAATCTCTTGTTATGAGCATTTCTGGTGGTGGGTGTGAAGCTTATGTGACGTTTGGGTGCAGGCTGAGGTTCAACTTTTGATGGGATTGATCGAAAGAGTGATTAAAATGGAGCTGGAGAATTTCATGAGGTTAGAGGTCGAAACTCCCGTCTCACTTCATGGCTATGATTCTCCGTGTGATCATGTACTCGGTCTACCGCAGCTGTTATTTGCTGTGACAAAATGAGAGGAAAAGTGATCGTAGTTTTCGATGATGCTGTTTCTGAAAATAACAATCTAGGAAGTGAAGGCCTTTCGTTGTTGATAAAGGTTCCTAATAGATCGAAATGCACAGGACTTTGGAGTTTGGGGGAGCATGGGCATCCATGAACTTGTGACAAGTTCATGTGATCCTCTTGGCGTTTGAGGCAGGATTGTCGATGTGGGTTTCTTTCTGAACTAGTAATCTAGTATAACACGACTTACGTGGAATGAATAGGAAAATGGAAATGCCACGTTTTTTAGGCTGCTTTTTGTTTCATCAGTTTATGCTATAATTGCATTCATTCAGGGTCTTGTGAAGGCTTTTTGGCTTGACAAGAGATATTATTGCTTATTATGAATTCAGCAAATTTATGGACCAAGAGCTGCTTGTGATACACTGGTGACTTCTGGTTGACTAGTCATTGTTGTTGACAGTATCTGACATGTTAAGATTTAGATATGTCTATCGTGGTGTTGAGCTTGAGCTTCTCTCTCACTCAGATTGGAGTGAGATCAATAAAATTATTTTTCAGGTCTAACCCTTTGAATTTTGTAGAAGAAAGTTTTGGAAAGGTATATGACTTTGTTGAGAATTAAAAAAGGGTTTATGGCTCCATGGTTCTTATCCAACAATTTGATGGAGCAGTTTTCTAATTAATTCTGCTCCATTGCTTTTGCTTCTGAAAGTTTGATAGAGGTTTCTGCAATGTCATATAATTGCAGACGTAATCAATTTGGCGACTGATGCATGGAAGGTGATTTAACACCTGCAGACATGCTCGCATGCAGTGCATCTATAACTGTTGATACTAAAAGCTCATGTTTGAATTCAACTGGAAAGGAATACATCAATCTGTATTATACATTTCTGGAGCTTCCCCAAAAGGGACTCAACTTTGGGTTTATGGTTGCTGTGCTAAGTAACTGAAGATTCTCTTTCTCTAATCGCTAGCCAATTTTCACTGCTTAAGTTAAATATGTGTACATAGAAGCTTTGGATGGCAAGCATCCATAAATTTGATACTTTCGTGCTGCCAGTCTAATAATGTTGGCCTGGTGCAATGCCAACCCTTTTTCTTAACCGGAGCTTATACTAGTTTATTACTTCCTTTCCTTATTACCAAGTTATGGAATAGGACCAGAGCTTCAACTAAGTTCAGCTTCTTGTTACAGGGAAGGAGTTAGAATATGCTTGATTGGAGATTCCTTGAAGCTTCCCAAGTCATTGCAAAAAGTGTTTGTGGATGCAGAGGAGATGACTAAAAACAACTCCAGACTCCAACTTATTCTGGCAGTGAGCTACAGCGGGAAGCATGATATCGTACAAGCATGCAAAACCATTGCTCACAAGGTAAAAGATGGTCATCTTGAGTTGGAGGACATCAGCGAGGGAATAATAGAGCGGGAGCTAGAGACGAGCTGCAGCGAATATCCCTGCCCAGATTTACTGATTCGCACGAGCGGTGAACTTAGGCTCAGCAACTTTATGTTGTGGCAGTTAGCCTACGCTGAACTTTTCTTTGTGCCGGCACTGTGGCCTGATTTCGGGAAAGCTGAGTTTACAGAAGCCTTGCTTTCTTATCAACAGAGGCAGAGACGATTTGGAGCGCGGGTTTCCTAATATTAAGAAGATTATCTTCATTATCATTGCCTTGATGGGGATCGATTGATCCAACTGATCCACCTCTCTGAATCCATGTCATCCTGTTAAGGTGGTAAGTTTCATACGTTGCGTGAATTGATTTGTAGTAGTTTATTTCATTGTAGATGCAGATGCATGCCATTGCAATGCTGTGTAACTTGGAACTCATCCAAGTTCCTTACAGTGGATTCGACCTGTTATATTTCTTGATTAAAAAGGGATAGACCGACTCCATGGACATCTCGAAAATAATTCTCTTTGAATGCTTCTAAACTGTATTCATCAAATACACATTGTAACAGGCTTATAGATGTCATGGCCTACTTCAAACTCTGCGATTCTTTGAGGAAGCATTGCTTCTGCTTTGTCAAGAATGTATGAACTCTTTGATGGGAAAACGGTAACAATTCAAATAATATCGAATTAACGCAGCAGAATAAAATAGTCTCCCCTCTTGTGTAAACCTAATAGGAATCGATATAGTAGAGTAAAATAAATACCAAGCACGCGAACACAAGATGATTTTTTTACGTAGAAAGCCTCCTTGATGTCAGGAGATCAAAAACCACGGGACCGGAGTCCACCCGAAAATCTTCACTATCAACAAAATTTGGTGAACAATATTCTTCTCTAGCAAATACTAGAGGTACATAGCAGCAAAGACCTCAATAACATAATTCTTGGCGATACACATGAATTTCACAAGAGATCAAAAATAAATTTGACCAAAAAACACAGGTTTTGAAACCTAATGTAGGGAGCTTCAAACGAAAATCAAACCGTTCAGATTCAAAAAGATTGCGCCACGAACATGCTGACAAAATTTCAACTCAATCGGACCACGATCGACCTCCGATGCCAACTTGATGTAAATCAGATATTGCCCAAATCTCCAGATTTTCTATTCTCTTTTTCTCTTGTTACTACGTCTTTTTGCCGCTACCACACTGAAGATGGTAAGAAATCTTATCTCTCCATATAACTTATTATATGGGCTCAAGCTCTTTTTAGGCTTGCAACTCATTAGGCTTCCTCCACATAGGAGTGAACCCAGCTAACAAATCTCTCCATCACGACAATGTGGAGAGATTCACATCTTTGCTATCAATTGGCAATGTTCAAGCTTCTTTCTTGGTAGAGTCTTCGTCATCATATCAAAGCCATTATGATTTGTATCAATTTTCTCAAGTTCTAACAACTTTTCATCTAGAACATCCCTTATCCAATGATATCTAACATCAATATGTTTCGATCTAGAATGAAAAGATGAATTTTTACCAAGATGAATTGCGTTTTGATTATCACAAAATAGTACATACCTATTTTGCTTGAACCCAAGTTCTTCTAAGAACTTCTTCATCCATAGCATCTCTTTACTAACAAAATTATAACAAGTGAACAATATGATTAACGTTTAACTCATTATCACGACATTTTATGTCACAATCAAAGAAAAGAATTCTTATTCCATTCTACTACATAGATTACCGATCAAAGATATTGAAATTGTCATTTTGTTTTGATCTCCAATCGCATTTCATTTTGCAGTACCAAATGGAACTTTTCCGTGTATTTAAAGAACCGGCATTTGAAACACTGTATAAACTTGTGAATTAACAAGTGGTTAGGCAAGAAGTTTGGTTTAAGCAATAAAATTCCATTTAGTTCATTACCACAACATTTTATGCTACAACTGAGGAAAAGAGTTCGTACTCCGTTCTACTCCACATATTACCGATCAAAGATATTGGAATCACCATTTCATTTTGGCCCTAAATCTTATTAGATTTTGCCGTACCAAATGCAACTTTTCCGTGTAGGTAAAGAGTCAGCATTTGATGAAACACTGTATAAACTTGTAAATTTACAAGCAGTTAGGCAGGAAGGTTGGTTTAAGCAGTAAATGATTGGACCACGAAGCTAACGGTTGCCTAATAATCTGGTCCGATTATTTATGGGGGATGACGAAGGACGTGTCGTAAGGGAAAAAATTGTAAATTGAGAAGGCACGTTTGAAATTACATTTTTTGGCCGAAAAAGGGAAAAAAAAATCTCTACTTTAGTTTTAAAATTTGTAAAACCTTTTACCTATAAATCTATCCGGTTAACCGACCAAAAAAAAAATCTATCTAGTTTGTTTCGTTAACATCCATGATATCCTATGAGATTCTTTGCACGAAAATTAAAAATCGAAACTCTTGAGTAACTCTTAACGATCTCACCATAATCGTGTGAAGATACAATTTGAGAAATTAGCACCCTTAGAAAAATCACACGAGAGAAACTAAAATTTAAGTTAGGAGGAACAAGAAAATGCAATAATTATATATTAATTAAGGACATCATATAAGCATGAAAATTGAACTCGAATAGTCTTAACCCATCGATATTATTGCTCTCCGCTTTTATTTTGCCACTAGGGGTGATCGACGGATGGGCAACTTGCTTGACCTGCCTAGTTCGAAGAGGCCCATAAAGCAAAATAGGGATTTGGAAGATGCCCTTGCATCGAAAAGCCTTGTTTGTCCAACTTTGGTCTGGGCCTAGCTCAGACATTTATTTGTGAACTTGATATGCGATGGAAGAGCTTCTTCAATATAAAAAGTTTGACTTTCAAACCCAACCCAACTTTTTTTTTTTGGTCAGTCATACGATAATTCTACTCTAACACTCACTCTCAGACTTTTGTCCTGCCTCCGTGCGGGCGTGGGAGTCGAAACCCACTCCTGAAATGAAAGCGTCCCCACCCCAATCCCCCTTGAGAAGGTGGGGATTTGAACCCCCAACCTCCTCCTTCCAAGATGGAAGAGTGGCCATTGGGGCGAACCCCTAGTGGTTAACCCAACCCAATTTAGATCCAGCCTATTATCACCTTTATTATCACCTTTATTCAATGCACAAGCATCGATGCTATATATATTACGTATTCCTCATTGGAAGGAAGACACATAAACGGATTGGATTGTGTAGCAATCGACAAGCACGTGCGAAACTCCATCCAATAACGAAAACCGATATTGGACCTATAATAATCTAAAAAGAAAATGGAAGAGGTAATAATTTTAGAAAATTAAGCGGTTTCAAGTTTTTTGAAGTCGTAGGGCGATGTTGCTTGCGAAGCTCTTTCATCTATCCAGCAAATCCCAATCAGCTTGCTTCATCGTCTCTGGTTTCTCCCTAGATAAGGGCAAGTGCAGTTTCATCTGGTAAAGATAATCTTCAATCTGCATCTTCCAGAAACTAAAATCCTTCCCATCAAATCTGTCGATTCTCACTTTTACTTCTTCTGTCGCCATCGATTCGCTTCAACTTAGCCAAGCCTGGCTCTGATACCAATTGTTGCGATTAAGCGAGCGATCGAACAATAATATAGATAGAAGAAGAAAATATATCGGACACCGGATTTACGTGGTTCGATCGTAAAGATCCACGTCCACGAGGAGAGCAGCAGCGAATTTCACTATAGATCAAGCGATACAAAGAGATTACACACTCAAGTCACTTAAACACTCTCTCGTGTTTCCTAAGCCCCAATTACACCCAATAACTCACACGGTGTTTAGCCCCGAAAATTCCTCGAAAATAATCTCTCAATCTCACGAAGGAATTACACGTAAATCTTACCTCAAGATTTAATCGGCTACAAACACTAAACTTCTTGGATGTAATTCACGAGTAAGAACTACAAAGAAAATCCCTCACAAGCACTCGACAACTAGACGGCGCTTCAAGACCAACTCTTCATGATCAACGGCGGAACACCAAGCACTCACGCGGCGCTTCAAGACAATTTGTGATCCACACCTATCACCCACGGCCACAAGTCTATATATAAGTAAAACCCTTATTATTATGCCAACTTCTAATAGGATTCTGATTCCTATCTAAAACGATTTTATCCAAAACATATCTCTATATATTTTAAACAAAATCCAAATCCAAGTCAAAGTTGAACTTTTCTATTTCAGCGGCCGAATTCTCCAACGCGGATTCAAACTTTGGGAAGTTGATCTTCAGATATTCTTTGCTCAATTTCGAACGTCCGCAACATATCCAATTCGGAATATTCGAAATTTCACATTGGACTCAAACTCGAGACATATTTAACAATAACGATGGGAGATGACTAGCCACTGCTCGATTCCATACAAAGTTAGAGTCGATACGTTGTGAATTGTCCAAGTAGATTAGTTGCTCTACTCAATCTTAATTATCTATGGACGGGACCAGTGTCATGTAGGCATCCGAATTATCTAAGTAGATTGAGGTCGAGACCACGGGTCGATTGGAACCGCCTAAACATAGTGCACAGAAGAGAAAAATCCTTGTTTGGATTTGCATCCATGGATCGACTATGATATTCACTTAATCAAGTGCGGTGATTGATTAGATCTATGTAAATTTGGGTCTAGCCACATGTTTTTCTGGAAGCAGGCAAGACGACTTTTACTAAAAGAAAAAGGAAAATTACTATTTGCTCGCACGTTTTTAGGATCTTTGCAACTTGACCCCCCAATTTCTCAATTTTGGCATAAAGCCCCCCGATGTTTTCAATTTGATTTCAATGCGCCTCCAGTGTTGATTCCGGCCACATCATCCCTTGAGAATCGATCACGTGACGCACCACCGGGAAGAACTTGAAAGCAAAATCGTCCTTCTGCAGGGAGAACTGAGAAGTACATTTTTCCCTCTAGATTGGTTACATAATTACCAAATTAGCTATTGATATTTCGAAATTGTTCCGATTTTCCCCCCTAATCTTTTGAAATTCGTTGTAATCTTCTCCTGATGGCAGATTTTAAAATCAAGAAATTAGTTATAACTGAAAAGCCAAAAGGTCAAATACACGGTTGTTACAGGTCTCACATCGAATTTTCGCCAAAGGTCGACTTGAGACCGTTTGATCTCACTTGTTCATGTGGCTGCTTTTCATGGTCCCTGTTAATCTTCTTTTCGTCCATTGGCAACCTCTTGGACCTCATAAAATCTGAAGCCACCTTTCTCGAGTCAAGTGTACTAGGTCGATAAGTCGTTGAAAGACACTATGCAAAGCACTGGTCGACCCAGCAAGAATCCTCGTCAATTCCACCTTGTCACCCTAGGTGAAGGCTATTATACCTCCTATTAGGTATAGCCACTTCCGAAAAAGTGATGGAGTGTCTAATTTCATCCCAAGGCCCCAAGTTCCTAGGTGAACTTTTGTCTTCTCCACTTGGGTCGGAATACCCTCAAAGTTTAATGTCCTAAAGTTCTGACGAAATAATTTAAGGACTTATTGCGGTCCAAATTGTTGATAGTGTATCAACATTGCAATTTGTTCATCAATTGCGCGAGCATTTTATGCAGTCTGGATCACCTCTGTTTCTCTCCATGTTGGGTCATATCTTCGTCAGTATTCAATTTATGGACCCATTTCTTTCTTCACGGCAACTCATTAGGTTCCTGGAGGATATCTTCCGTTACTTGAAGCAAGTCCCTTTGGTCTTTGCAGCCTTGCCACGGTTGACGAGGATTGTCCTTCACCAATCCGTCATGCGGTCAATAAAACTGGAACATATGTCCTAATTCAAAGCATGAGAGACGTTGTGTGACATCCCGAAAATTCGGCCGTTTCGACAAAAGTGAAATGGAACTTCGACGTCTTTTCTGGCCCTATTTCTCGAGTGATCACTTCACGAGTTAACCAACCCATTGAGTGAAGCCGTTAAGGGATGTATCTGCAGTGAAAATCCCTGAAAGCTACTTAATTGGTTGGATTGGACTAAAATCGCGTCTGATTGATTTTAACCACGAAATTGAACTCGATTTCGGGAATCGAATTTTATGCGCGTCATAATTCTTATTTTTAGGACATCGTCTCATCGTCCGTCAATTTGTTGACGAGTCCGAAATTTCGAAAAAAAAAAAGAAATTATCGGAAGGTAAATCGAAGACCAAAAAGGATTTAGAAAGGGAAAGAGAAAAGAAAAGAAAAACAAGAATTGTTTAAATTTTTATTTTCTTTTTCTCTCTCTCCCTTTTTCTCTTTTTCCTTCTCTCTCTCTCTCTCTCTCTCTCTCTTTCCCTCCCCATCCGTGCGCACACCCCCTAGCTGTCTTCCTTTTCTTTTCTCCTTCTTATCTCTTTCTTCTCTCTTCTCTCTCCTCTCTCCCCAAATCCCCCACGCACGAACCGAAGCCTCTCCTTCTTCTTCTTGCTTTGTCCGAACCAGCGAACCAGAGGAGGAAGCTCGCCGGCCAGCCACTCGCCGCCGCCCGCACCGCGCCGCCCGCGCGTCTGCCCACGCCGCCCGCCGTCCGCCCAGCTCCGCCCGTCCCGACCGTCGCCCCTCTCCCGCGCGCTCGACCTCCGCCTCCGCCCAGCCGCACGCCGCCCCAGCCCCGTCCGGCCGCCGCACAGCCGCCGCCCGACCCCCCGGCGTCCCTCTCGCCGTCCGCCGACCTCCCCTCGCCGCCTCAGCCACCGGAGCAGCTCCGGCCAGCCCTCCACAGCAAACCCGCGAGTGGGTTTCCAGCCCACTTCGGGCCCGCTTTTGGGCCGCTTCCGGGCCCCGGACCCGAGGCCCGCTTTGGGGTTTGTTGTTCCTTGCGCCGAGCCCATCGATTTGGTACCAATTGCGCGCGATTCCGGTGGGTAACCACACTAATGCTTGCTTAGTGTGTTAATTATCTTAATTGGTTGTTTAGTTATTTAATTAAGCTTAGGTGATTTGATTAGGGTTTATTAGTTGATTTTGATGTGATTTAGTTAAATTGAATGCGTAATTAGCAGTAGGCATAGTCTACTTATTTATTGAGGGTAGCCCTAATTTTCCGACCTTTATCGAGCTTCATTTGATATTTCGGGCCTAAGTGAGATTTTTGGCGTTTAAATATTATTTTTTTGAAATTAAATTAAATAATTATTTATTTTCCGAAAATTCAACTGTGATGGCCATCGACCGGAATATTATGCTGATGACGGTGGTGAAGTCCGTTTATTTAATCGGGCTTTAGTTTGAGCTAAATTGAATTTATAATATTTATTATTTAATTTTCGAAATTAATTATTTAATTAATTATTTTTCGGAAATTAAGGCTGAGATGGCCGACGACCGAAATCTTGTGCTTGATTGTCGTGGCGCGGCCGTTTATTTATTTGAATTCTCTACGTTCTTGGAATTAATTAAATGGTGTTATTTTAGGGGTTTCTTGCCCTAAATTGTTTGGAATTGATTGAGATTGAATTGTTGTTTGGAATTTGGCCAAGTTTGTTTATCTAGCATTCTTATGCTTTGTTGAGTTGTAAAGTATGTGGAATGATGAGAGTGAGTCGGAAGTACTTTGGGCGAGACAGTCAAGTACGAAGCATGGGCGTGGTTCGGTGATGGAGGAAGATCACTGTGCGAAAACGGCGCCTTAAAGAACACACGTGGGCTGCATGGCTTGTGGCGGGCGTGGTTCGGTGATGGAGGAAGATCACCGTGCGAAAACGGCGCCTTAAAGAATACACGTAGGCGTCATGGCTTGTGGCGGGCGTGGTTCGGTGATGGAGGAATATCACCGTGCGAAAACGACGCCTTAAAGAACGCACGTAGACTGCCTATGAATAGTGACGGGCGTGGTTCGGTGATGGGGAAGATCATGTGCGAAAACGGCGCCTTAAGAACTCACGTAGACCGTCGGTTATTTATGTCACCGCGCGAACTTGACGCCCGAGAGCACCGATATGGCTCGTGGCCGAGTGTACTATGGGAGGTTTTGTGGTGTGGAGTCATTGACCTAGAATGGTCCGTCTGACATGTAATCGACTAGTTCGATTGACCAGTGATTTGATTGATTGTTCGCTATGTGCTATGAAATGTTGTATATAACCTTAAATTGCGGAGTTGAGGCGAGGCGAGGCCAAGGTAAGTCTCTCGACTCGTCTTGTCTTTGCAACCGAGTAGTGTATTGGCTCCTAATGAGTTTTAGTGGGGTAGAACTCGGCCGGGACGTGGTCTCATCCCTTGTGGGACAACATTTCGGGACCCCGATGAGGAGCGAGGAGGAGGAATCGAGAAGGGGAAGGATTTTGGAAGAAGAAGATAGCATCGAGAGGGATCTTGAGTACGATCGATGGTGAGATCCCATCTTCTTTTGTGAACTCTTTTTGATGTGAATAGAGCTAGAGTAAAGGGTTGTGAATAGTCGTGAAATACTATGGTTTGTATCTTGCATAAAAGTTTGGTTATGAGTTTCAATGAGAAAGTGTGGCCCTACTTTTCTATCCAATTGTTTTATTGTCTTGGGATTTTCTTTATACTTCCGCTTGTGCATATAAAATGAACAGGGTCGGCGATGCGTCCTGGGACGTCGCTATTAATCGACCAAGGTAAGGGATGGGCGCGTGCCCGAGGATCGGGGCGTGACACGTTGCTATCGATTACGAATCTATTGAGTCCGGATAGTAATTTATGCAAATGAAAAACCGATCCACAGCATTGAAGTCAGATGACCGAAGGCTCATGACGGGCGAAACTAGAGCCACACGCTAAGCAGTGCCAGACACACGGAGGAAGCTTTCGCAGCACATCTCGAGTCTTGACTCTACGAGTGAAAATATGCACACGGACCTAAGCGTCACGACTGTTAATGAGGCATTCTTACAATATCAACTAAACCGGGACCAAGCGAGAAGCTTTACTTGTTCAAGACACAAAAGAGAGCATGAAGCAAAGCAAAACAAATGCAAGTACAACAGTGATGATACCTGATTAGAATACGGACAATGTACGACCCATCAGCTACACACCGGCACACCCAACACATAGGTAGATTACAAACACCGCCCTCATGAACCCAAATGGAAGAGATGACACACTGTTTATCTTCCAAAACGAGACAAAACAGCAGATACAAATGAAAGTTCCCAAGTCCATGTGTTTCCCAATTCACCCGGGACTTCGTCTCATCTTCTTCCGGCAAGAGAATGAGAACACAGGAAGGAGAACACTCCCCACAGTTCTATGTGGTAAACCCAAAATGCCACGGCGGAGGCGGATCAGAGCTCGGGACCCAGCAGATGTGACCGGCAGGGTTCTTAGGAGAGAGAGAGAGAGAGAGAGAGAGAGTGGCTCCTCGAGGCAATGTGCCGGAGGCGGCGGACATGAGCTCGGGATGGAACCGGCGGGGCTCTTGGGAGAGAGAGGGAGAGAGATTTTGAAAGAGAGAAGAGTGGGGCTTCCTGCGAATGGAGGGAGAAGAAGACCAGCAATTAGTAAAGAGAGAGAGGATGCAAAAGTTTGAAGGAGGGAAAGGTGGGACCCAACAGCCACGTGGAGCCACGTGGAGCCACCTGTCGGTATGGATTGGGCCGGCGCACGGTGATGTGAACTAATAAACATGGATGGTTACCGAATTGTCCGAGCCTGAGCTACCAATTCTACATGGTACCTTATTCCATTACCGAGCCCGTTGTGTGGTCTTGTGCAGTATATACTAAACTGTCGGATTTGCTCCTGACGGTGGAGGCGTTTTTTCAGTTAACGTCCTTCAAGTAGGTTCTCCTAATGCTCTCACAGCTATTCTTTCACAGTTTCTGGTTGTTCCGGTTTGAGCTTATTGCTCTTTGCAGCGCACCAAATGGCATTGGTCTCTTCCGCGCGATGACTCAGTAGCTCAAGACAGGGTCATCGAGATGCAGTTGGATCTGCTGGCTTCCTAGTTATATTCCTTCTGGGTGGATTTGTCATCCCAAAGTGTAAGTTCGGTCCTTCTTTTGCGAGAAAAGCGTGCCTTGGATGGCATGAAGCAAGTAGAATGTCATTGGATTACTTGAGGCTGCTGTATACAAGTTCTTCGTCCGATACTAAAATCCTCCTGACAACCGTTACTCTACAGAAATCTGCCATTGAAAACTATACACAACGTACTTCAGTTTCACATAGCTTACCAGCTAGTGGTCATTAGTATTGGATTTGGAGTTGATATTTTATCGCTTTACGCACTACTCTTCAACAATATTGTGACTTTAGCTGTGGCTTACCTTAGTCGTGAGTCAGATAATCTTTCCGTCACCATCTATGTAAATTCAGGAGCAACTTGCTCGTAAGCTAGGTAAATTCTGGGGTACTCTCAAGATCTAGCTAGTATCTGCTTAATGAGGATATCCCTTTTCCTTTTACAGCTATCATAACAGACATAGAGCGATTCCCGTGGATGAAACTGAAGAAAATTCCAGCCATGGCATCGCTTGGTAATAGTATTTAATCTACATAACATAGGGATCTTTATCGAATTTTGAAAAATTCTCCTTATCTTCCCTCATTAATGTTGCACTGTACTTCGTTATAGTGATTTTGCCAAACCTGTGGACAGCACAGGATCAGGATCGAGTCCATCATCCTCTGTGGAGGGTAACAAGAAGAAGGGCATGATTCTTCCATTTCAGTCATTAACGATGATGATAATGACTTTGTTGACATGTCAAAGGTGTACTTTCAAATGCGCTAATTCTTTCTTGGTAATTTCGAATGCTTTAACTTGTGTCCAGTTTCTACATGATAAAATAAAAAGCCATAAAACATATCACTGAA
Organism: Eucalyptus marginata; assembly: GCA_014182565.1. Taxonomy (NCBI): domain Eukaryota; kingdom Viridiplantae; phylum Streptophyta; class Magnoliopsida; order Myrtales; family Myrtaceae; genus Eucalyptus; species Eucalyptus marginata. Next base: position 25,321,209 of record CM024594.1, read on the forward strand.
AATTTACAGGGTATGAGTTGACAAGGTATACCAGAAAGTAAACTACAGCTTTTGTCGAAATTTAGTGGAGCATTCTCTCCAGGAGGAGTCACTTGCATTGGCCGCCCGAGTGGAGCTGGTAGGACTTCTTTAATGGATGTTCTCGCTTGGAAGGAAAACAAGCGGGTATATTGAAGGTGAATCAGGATATCAGGTCAACCAAAAGAGCAGCATACTTCTGCTAGAGTTTCTGGCATGTACAACAGAATGAAATACATTCGCCCCGGGTGACGATCGAGGATTCTCTCGGTTTCTTCCAGTCTCCACCTCCATAATGACGTCGTCAAAGGAAAAAAAAATGTATTTTCAGAGATTAAGTTTATACATTTAAAAACCGCGGTTGCCATAAGTCCCCTCAGCAGAAGATTAAGAAATGTTTTGGGCTAGGAAAGCCCCCTTGAAACATCGTAGCGAAATTATGGGGTTCATACTTCAATGTACAGATTTTTCGAGAGGAAAAACGTAGAACCAATGAACTATAGCAGGACAGAAATTTTTACCTGAAAATAGTCTATCGGGATCTGTGAATTGGTTCCAGGCTTGCCTCCATTTATTATACACAGGCAACTGTGGGGAAATTAAAAAAAAGGAAGCCAATGTAAAGGTGTGGCTTATTAAGATAGTATTGAATAGGCCAAGTAGTTGTTCATCTATCTTACCTCATCAAATGCTTCAAATATGTCAATACTCGGCTGGTGAACAGTACAAATTCTTCCAGTGTCAGCAGCGTTAGAGCCGTTCTCATCACAATAGCTGCTGCTCGACCATCAAGACCGGAGGTAGGTTCATCCATAAAGATAAAAGAAGGATTTGCAACTCGCTCAACTGCGATGGCTAACTGTTCCCTTCGTTCCGTTGATAAATCTGAGCTACCGGGTGGACCAAACAGAGCATGCCTAAGCATATCAGGCCGAACCAATTTCACTACCCCTGTCGACACAGAGGTAAACCGATCCAACCATAGTTTTTAAACGCATAAACTAGATCTCTGAACATTCGCTTGGTTTTTTTTTTTTCCTTTGCTGACTTCTTTTGGGAGGCGGAGGCTGGAAGAAAGCCGGAGAGACACGTCGACTGACACTTGTGGCGAATATGTTGTTCTATAAACCAGAAACTCTAGCAAAATTATGCTGCCCTTTTGGGTGACCTGATATCCTCAGTTCACCTTCAATACGTCCGTCTGCTCCCCTTCCAGCGAGACCATCCATTGAAGTAGTCTCACCAGCTCCTCTCGAACCCACCAATGCACTGACTACTCCTGGAGAGATGCTCCACTGACTCCCGACAAGAGCTGTAGCTTACCTTCTGGTCCACCTTGCCAGCGCAGAGCCTATGAAACTTCCAGTGATACGCCGTCCGTGTCGAGGCCAAGCGTTGACCTCACCTTCTTCTGGAGTTATGTACGGTTCATGTTGGTGGGATGCCGCGAGATATCACGGAGGGCGTCACTCACTCCCTACGGCGACGATAGAACAAAATGCGAAGAACATTGTACGATCAATCTTGACGAATCCGACGTTCATCCATGGCCCTTTTTACGTAGGTTTTCCTAAACTAGGACGATCTTAGCTGGTTTGCATCCTCTTACTTATTCTTCAACCTACCAACATAACACTAACACTCTAGCGGGAAACCGTAAACCCCTGGTGACGCTAGTAGGGAAACCACCACACCGACACCACGCTTAAATCGCCTAATGATCCGCCAGCCTCCCTGCAACGCTCTTCGAACTCCCGCCCTCCCGAGGAGGCACATGGTTGTTATTAAAAAGGAAAAAAAAGAAAACAAGATGGACGTAGCATGAGCGAAATTGTTTAGAGGTACAAGTGAGATGAGGCATTTGAATTCAATTCGGGATAATGGGATTAGGTGATGATTATAGTGACTGTTTAAATTTCGATTTTGTCCATCTTCTTGTACCGTGTTATATCGTAATACCTCTATCTAACGAGCGATCTGAGGGTTTTATGGAATTTTCGGGTAAAATTATGGGATTGAAATCTTTGAGGGTTTGCTTTTTGTGCAACGGAATTTATTAAATGGGCAAGCGACCATACTAATAACTGAAAAATAACTTCTCGCATTTTAATTTTAGTAATTGTTGCCCATTAATCTTGCACTGTGATTTTCTGGTTACCTTTTCTGGCACTAAAGATAAGTCTTCCAGCACATCCTTCGTCATCGCCCACGAAAATCGTACTCTTCTCTTGACGTCTATTTTGGCATTGAATTTGACCTGATAACCAGACAAATTATATACTATTTTGGGACTATAGACCGCAGACAATTTTGAGAAGCTTTACTCACTAATGCAGGCGCCGGATGATCGAGTGCGTTTTGAGTGATAATGGGATAATAAAGAATAGATCAATGATAGATTATGATTACCATCAATACTTAAAGGACACATCACTAGTTAAGGATAAAGGATTAGATTGACAAAGTTCGCCATCAACTTAAAGGATAAACTACCCACCAAATATAAAAGACTTTGATATAGGAGAAGTTCACCATCATGACCTAAAGAACAAATAACTATACGAGGGTAAATGGCTTCTTGGCTAACCACCAAAGAATAATTCACTTTTTAAGGATAAAGAAATGGAAATAAGAAGCTCAACACCAAGATTTAAAGGATAACTACCGGCCAAGGATAAAAAGCTTCTTGGTTTACTACTAAGGAAGAATCCACCTTCTAGGAATAAAGAATCAGAATAGATATTTGCTCACACCAAGAAAAATCTCATATATTTTCAATATTCAAGTCTTGTCTTTTACATTTAAGAATTCACATTTTTTTGTAATAGAGAAACTCATACATAAAAAATAGACGTAAGATTAAAGACATTCAAACTACCTAACTAATAAAGACATAAGAACTAGAAAAAAAAAAGTTATAAGAACTAGAAAATGCATTTAAAACACATAAAAACTTGAATTTTGACTCTGAAAACCTACAACACACTTTAGACTCATAAGCTTAAAGGACTAAGTACATTTGACCAAATGCAAAGTAATTAAACATAAATTTTAAATTCTACATCGCCCTGGCAGACCAATAGACATTTTGGAAGATCGACAAACAATAGAAGAAATCATCCAAAATTGCCTCTGGTTTCTAGGTAGTCAATTAATAGTCTCGGAATCGACAATGGACATGTAAATTGACATTTAAGTGGTCGATTGGCAACTATGAAATCAACAATTCTTTTGTAGCATTTGACATCTTCAATCTAAGTCCCATTGAATCAAGTTGTGTCGGAAATTGGTCTCTTCGTGTCAGAAAAAGGTTTAAGCCGGATCAATTGATGAGTTTCGAGTTGAACTTGAGAGTTGATTGATAGAGCCCGATGCTCGTGCATCATTCACCATTGTTTTATTGGGGGTGAGAGAAATAAGAAATACTAAAATTGGTATTGAAATGCAAGTCTGAAAGTTTTCAAATATTACTATCAATTCTCCAAGCTTATAAATGTTGTGCTAAAATTTTCAAATATACTATCTTTGTGGACCAATTAAGTTCAGTAGCAGAAGTACAACATGAGTGTCAAAACTTGGTATGAGAAACACTTAAGTGCTAAAAATTACGAAATATACACATAAATGCTACTTTTAAAAAAAAAATATTGGACACTTGAATGCCAACTCCAACAACTCTAGCCAGAAACCTACTTTGCAATTTTTTAATAGTATAACTTGCCTACGTAGCTCATTGGAGAGTTGCAAAAGAATGTTGTTTTACCTTTTATTTGAATTTTAATACAAACATTAATTAAATTAATTTTAAAATTAATTTTTTTTTTTTTTAAAAAAATGGGTTTGTAGAATGGCGAGGGCTCAATCCTGCCATTGCCTCCCCACCATCGTTGGGAAAGGCCAACAACAATAGAGAGAGGGTTTGCCGGGGTCACCGAGCCTTGGCAAAGGGCTAACGACCTTGACTGATCAGCGATGAGGGCTTATAAGCCCTCACTTTGATCTGAGGCGAGGGTCAATGCCCTCCCCCAGCTCCAGCAAGGATCACCAACCCTTCCCCAACTGGGGACCCTTGGCCCGATTGGGCAAGGGCCGAAGGCCCTCGCCCCAGATCTGAGGGAAAGCCAAGTTTGTAGAAGCTTGTTATCTTATCGATAGAGGTAGAGATACTATAGTGCACAGGATTCGGTTCTTAATCAAAAAGAGATTATCTTTATGTTCATAGCCTTGATGGGGGGAGATTGATCTGATTGATCTAGCGCTTAGGATCCGCATGTTTATATAGTTAATTTCATATGTCACCAGCCGACTATGCCCGAGCACTTGATGTATCGTAGACGCGGATGCATGTCGTTGTAAGGCTGCATAACTCGTCCTAGGTTCCTTATAGGGGCTTCGCCTCGTTATATTTCTAAGGTTATTAGGACCAGACCAATGCCGCCAACATCAGGGAATTTATGGACTTCATGGGCTTGTGAGTTGCAACTTGTACGCATTGAATGCACAGTTGTAACAGGCTCGTACATGTCATGGCCCGCATACTGTGCAGTTTTTTAAAGGAAGTATTGCTTCTGATTCGTCAAGAATGTATGAATTCTTGGCTTGTTGTGCTTCACTTGTTGGCCTTCTTCATGTAATGTGTGATACAGTTAGACTTATAATCACAAGAAAATCAAGAATAAAAGTGAAAAAGAGAATTCATGACAGAATGTTTTATCTCAATTCATATTACATCTAGTAAAAGATTCGACTATAATTAGCATATCGCATCTCTCTATTACATTCTCAATTATAAGAGAAAAATACTATATATATCAGGTAGTTTATTCATGAGCTAAAACCCAAATTATTAATAAAATATGGATTTAATCTATACAAGCCCTTTGGCGGCTTAAATGCACTGTCCCTGTGACCCCCGCTGAGGCAGGCCTTGAACCCCTGCTCACTCATCAGGAAGCAAGACTCTCGTGCCATCCTATTGATGAAAGGTATAAATTACATCCCAACAATCCGGAGGACAGATTCCCAGATTCACTGCACCGTGTCTGCAGCAAGCCATTTGTTTTGCTTACACCTTTGACCTCCCCAACTCCGTCAGGTTTTCAGAAAAAATTAAAAAACTCAGTCAGGTGATCATCATTGGACGATAGGAGGTAGGTGATAATCAACTTCCATTCATAAATGCAAAAATAAGAAGGAGAAGAAGAAGATGAAGATGATGATGATGATGGTGATGTAGGGAATCGTTGACTTTATTAATGTTTGATGAGCGCGAATGAAGAAAGGGGACAATGCTACCGAGCAGAGTACCTGCTCCAGATAAGTCCAATTGCCAGACTTGCTGTCTCGTTCCTTATCCTGATGCTTTACTATTATAGTAGTACCAAACAAGATTATATGATTTCCCCTACTTTTAAGTTAGATTAACATATAATTTATGCTACGTCGAGCTTGATTTTGATCATCGTAATCGCGACATTGAGTCAGCATGTTTTCAGCCCCATCTCCATCAAAAATGGTTGACATTTCAAACAAAATGTGCCCAGGACCAGCCAAACCACGCAAACCAGTTCACGATCTTTGGCATTAATGATGTGTACAAAAGGTGTTACTGCATGTGAAGCCAATTTAATCCACCAACTCCATTTATTCCAATCTTCAAGCTGGCGAACTGGGGCATCATGCATCTTCCTGTTTGCTTCATTGAAATAAATATAGCGACTTATTGAGGGTGAGATCACGAGTCAATGGGAACTACCTTAAAATAGCACATAGAAGAGGGAAATTCTTGCTTAGATTTGCAGCCGTGGATCAAATGTAGAATTGATGAATTAATGTAATCAACAGTTGCGATTGATTTGATCAATGTAACTTGGGGTGCAAATAGCTTTTTTTCTTGAAGAGGGCCATAAGACTTTTACCAAATGGAAAAGGAAAATTACCATTTGCCCTCAAGTTTATAGGATGGTTGAAACTTGCCTCCCAATATCTCAATTTTGACATAAAGCTTCTTAACGTTTTCAACTCAATTACAATGTGCTCTCAATATTGACTCCGACCACATTACCCCTTCAAAATCAATCATGTGATGTCACGTGACCTATCATAGTAAGAACTTGAGGGCAAAATCGTCCTTCCGAAGTGAGAATTACAAAGTTTCCAATTATCTCTTATGCCTTCTAATCTTTTGAAAGTCATTATAATCATTTGCTTATGGTAATTTTAAAATCAAAAGAAATTAATTATAATTAAGAAATTACAAGCAAACTTATGAAAAGGAATTGAACTAAATGATCCAGACATATATGTCACGATTCCTTATCCTGACAAGGTACAATTATTTAACTTTTTTTTAGAGGGGGTGTTGGAAGGTAAATAGTGTTTGGTTGAATTTAATTAAAAAGTGCATCAGAAAGCAATGTTTTGTTTAAAAGTTATCCAAGAAAAACTACATTTGTAGAGAACTTTGTCTATATTTTTCAAATAAAAAAAAATTGAAACTTAACAACTGAAGATTTGTCCCGTTGACCGTCAGATCAAAACCTTGTTGTCAAAGTATAAATTTAGAATTTCGTAAGCTCAATGAAAGCAGAGTTAGAAGAAAAATATATATTAGCATTATAAAAATACTTTAAGCTCAAACTTGAGTTAAACTTGTATTGTATTAAGGACTTTTGAAGAATTTTTGAAAGTGCGCTCATCTTTCAAAAACTTTCTAAAAAAAATTTGCCAACCATTTTGCCATTTGCCCAAAGGCTCTTTGGGAAAATGATTCCCAAATAAATGCTGCTGAAGTGACCTCAACCATTGAGAACTCGGTTGCTTCAGGTCTCAAATTGATTGACGTGGTCCTCTTTCCTTTCTTGGGTTGTGGCTCCCTCAGTACGACTCGCCCTGTCTCTTTTTCTCTCTCTAGAGCAACAACAGACCAAACAAGAGCATCTGAATGATTGACGGTCGATCCCATCGCCGTCAAGTATTGTCAGTCGGTATCGGCCGTCACCACCCACTCCATTTCCCTCTCTCTCTGTCTCTCTCTCTCGTCGAGTCCTTGGATGACGGTGCTTTCAAATTGATTTACAAATAACCTCATTGCCATTTCGTTTGATCGAGTCCGGTACAGAAATATGATATACATGGAATCGTCCTCGCTCTCTCATCTATTCCTTAGATGATGTTTTTATATTATTTTACAAATAATTTTAAATTCATTCGTTTAACGAAAAATATGATATTTTCATAAATTATTTTTGAAGATGTCATTTTCCAAAAAATAACAATAATTTTTTTTTTTTTTTATATTTGACTGAAATTTAAAATGAACTATAAAATATTTTTCGCTATTTGGTAAGAAAAATCTTTTCCCACAAGCACTCATTTTCAATAATTTTTTTTTATTTAAATTTTTATAAATATATTTTTAGTTTTACATTTTTTTTCTTTTCCTTTTCATTTTTTCTCTTTTTCTTTCTTGGTCTTGATCGATCGCTGGCTACAACAACGGGTAGTGACTAGCCTTTTGCAAGTTCCGCCCTCACCATGGGCCAACGAGGCTCAAGCTCGCCATATTCCAACAAGGTCGAGCCTCGTTGACCTGTGGCAACCTTGAGCGATGCTCGAGCCCCACCCAGCTCGCCAAATCTAACGAGGCTTGAGTTCACCGGCCTTGGGTAGCTCAACTTTGCCAAATCACCTCGCCACAAGCTTGACCTTTGCAAAATCTAGGAGCTTTAGGCCTATGGTGAGGTCTCATCAATGGGCGGTTGTCGGCCGCTACCATGGTTGGCGATTGGTCTTGGAAGAAGAAAAGGAAAGAAAGAAAAAAAAATAAAAAACTTAATCTTTTTAAGAGAAAAATACATAAAAATAAAATGAAAATATGTTTGATAAAAGAAAGTGAGATGAAAAAACTATAGAAAATGTTTTTCATAGTTTTGAAGTGGAAAACATTTTCATTACTTTTGAATGTGTTTTTTCCAACGGTGTGAAACCGTTTTCTTTGATTAGTTCATTTTCCGTGAAACAAATACCGAAAAATCCAAAAAGTTATTTTTCCATGAAATGAATGGAGCATTAATGTCATTTTATAAGTACAATAGAGATATCGTATATATAGATGATAAGGGGTAAGAGGAGCTTCAAATATCATAAATTAAGGATCTATTCAAGGGAAATTTAAAAAAAAAAAAAAAAAAGAGTCATAAACTTATTGCAATTATGTCAATTTAATCTTGAATTTTTTTTTGTCAATTTAATCATGAACCTTTTACAATTGTATTAATTCAGTCCATTCAACAAATTTTGACCAATTGATACCAATCGTTAGGCTAGTATTGATGTGTCAATTTTTTAATTATATATATATATTTTTTTTTTTCAAAGAAAAAATAAAAAATTAATAACAAATTTTGGAAAATAAAATATTATTAAAAAATCACCACATCAACATTGGTCATATGATCATCACTAGTTAGCCAAAATTGGCCAAATGAACTGAATTGACATAATTGTAAAATGTTTAGGATTAAATCGATACAATTGTGATAGGTTTATGACTTTTTTGGTAATTCTTCCTCCATAGGAAGATGATTCACATAATGTTTGCTCGCTAAAAATATATAGTCCATATCTTTTTTTTCCTTAATTATAATTAACATTTCTCATTTTTGCGAAGATTACAATAAAATTAGAGAGATTAGGGGTCATATTGCAGAAATATCGAAGTATCAAAGTGCAATTTGTCATTGCGTAGGAAATCTAGAGGTGCTTTTGCCCTGCTCAAGTGAGCACCACCCGGTTGCACGAGAGCATGCAACTGACTTTTCGATGAGAATTGGGCCAGAGATTAGAGGTGTGCATTGGTCCTGGTCGCACCAAGAATCGAATCAGTTAGTTTTGGGTAGTTTTCACGGGAATTAATTTGGTTCTCGGTTTCTAGGGAGGAACAAGGTCCATCAGAGTGAATCAGTTGAATGCACATAAATTATTTGCAAGAGTAATCTCTTCTTTTACTAGTAATTTCCTCGTAATAAGTAGTTCTATCCTATACTATAGTAACTTTCAATATCTTTAGGAACTTTTTGAGAAAAAATTTGATTTGATTCTAAGGTGGATAGACTCAGTTAGGAACTAAATTTGTCAAACTGGTGGGTCGGATAAAAAATAATTTGATTAAAATTAACCTATTTAATTCGTTTCGACTTATTTCCGTTTAATACAAATCTAGTAACCTATACCCAACTTGACTTGATGCGACCTAACCCACATTATTAAAATACTTTCATATTTAATTCAATCTTTAAAAACTTATTTTTGATGATTTTAAAAAAAAATTACATTGCTTAAACACTTCATACAATACAAATTTAGTGGACAACTTTTATAATTTTAAAAAATATACTAAAAAATCAAATTTGTTATGATTTTTATTTTACTTTCTTTCTTTTCCTTTTTTATTTATTTATTTATTACAAGACCGGTGAGGGTTGTTGGCCAACTCTTGCTGGTCACAAGTGAGGGCCATGAAGGTCTCACTAGTTGTAGGTGAGGGCCACGAAGCCCTCACTGGTAGCGAGCAGGGGTTGCAGCCCTAGTTCAGTGGCCATTTGGTGAGGGTCGGTTGGTGCTTGCATGTGACCAGCGACTGTCGCATGGATTTGGTAGAATAAAAAGAAAAGAAAGAAATAAATTAAAAAGAAAAAAAAAAAAAAAAAAATCATAAAAAATTAAAAATGATTTGATTCACTTAAACTTGTTAGGTAATCCATATTATGACCAATGCAAAACTCATTTACGACCTAAATAATTCATTTATGACCCACTTTAGGTTGTTTTGCAAATTTAAAGCAACCCATTCATGACTCGCATCATTATAAATGAGTTAAAATTAACATATTATGACTCAATTAGATTTGTTTTTAAAATTTATGGAAACTCATCATGACATACATGATTGAATACGAGTTAGATTTTGAAATTAACTCTATCTTGTTGTCACCTCTATCGGGTCCTGATCTGTCGGTCCCCGCTTCCTAATTCATGATGGGTACCGATCACCTTCCCAGAGTCCACGCCACGGGCGCACCGACAATATCAATTAGGACTAAAATTAAGATATCGAGGGCACATTGCAACGACCCTAAAAATCCGAGGGGTGGATTAGTAATTTTGTCAAAGAAAAAAAGATAAAAATAAAATAAAATAAAGGTGGGTACGATGATGGTGGCGATACTTTTGTTCTCGTCTCGCGGATATTCTCGAAGGGACGCAGGGGACCTTCCGCGAGACGGTACCATCGCCGAGGATCTAGACTGGTCCGTCGCCAGGAATCGATCGACACATAATAATAATGACAATCCCTATTTCTTTCTTCTTCTTTTAGCAAGTTGGTGCGGTGGGGCCCACCCGTGCTCCCTCGAAAGATATAAGCCTTATCCAAATCCCAAAGCAGTCCGCACCTTCAGCTCATCATATTAAAATGATTAATCCAAGCATCGATTAAGGTATGGACAAATCGACTTAGAGAGGTCGTTAATTAGGAAATGCTTTTTTTCGGTGTGACCTGGCACTACTAAAGACTTAAAGACTCATCTTGTCTCATCCAATTCTATCATAGAAAAGAGACTTCCAGTAATTTTCCGTTAATTGATAATAAAGTTGAGCAATGCAAGAAAGGGAAAGAAAAACTTAACTCTTCCAAGATAGAATTCATAAAATTACGAAATAGGTTATCGGTTTTTTTTTAAAAAATTCACTATAATTTGTCGTTTGTTTTAAAATTTATTTTTTAGATTTTATTTATTTCATGAAAAATAGCTAATTTGGATAATATTTTATGAAAATGACAGTTTATATCGTTTACAAAAATTAATGAAAACGTAAAATGCTTTTATCATTTACAAAAATATTTATACACAAATTATTGCCAGCAATAAAAACAGCTGTCGTTCATTAATTATTTTAAGTAATATAATTTTTAGGAAAATATTTTTCGAATAAATGAAGTTTTAAATTGAAGCTTACATTCTGCAATTCGGCACGGGGGACTAAGAGATTCATGGCCCCTGATCATTGGAAAAAGAAAAAGAAAAAAGAAAGGAGTATGACAAGGCCGCTAGTTTACAAAACCGGATGCTGCGCCAGCTGGTTTTAAGCTCTCACCACTCACCACGCGTCGGGACAAATCCGACGGATCGCGAGCTCGACACGCCGGCCCCACGATCCGCGTGGCGAGATCTCATTCAAAGATGAAAGCCAAGGCCTAGGAGGAGGCGGCGGCAGACGATCTCAGCCCGGACGGGTTCAAAGAGGGGATAATTTTTTTTAAAATCTCGGGAGCTTGTTGACGACGTTTTCCCTATACTAATTAACCAAACGAAAAGCGATTTTTATTTTCATACATGTTTCCTTTTAAAATTCCCCGGAAATTGCATTCTATTAAAAAAAATTCTTACACAAGCATTCACGAAATGGAAAATCCCCGCACCCTCATTTACTCCCAAAAAAAATTATATCTAAATCTGTATATACGTCGGGCGCATGATTAAATCTTTATTTATGCCATGATTTTTTTTTTTGGGGTTGCTCCCGATGTTACGAAATAGAATGATTTATATAATCCATGACGGGACGGCTTATCCGGACGCAGGCAGAATCGTAATTTCCGGGAAAAGTCTGGATGCATCCTCTGTTTTTGCATAAATGAAGTTGAGAATTCGGGAGCGGAAAGTCGGAAAGAAAGCGGGCGGGTCAGTGGCGAAAGAGCTTGGCGGTTTTGAGTGTTTACCGGGAAAAGCGAGCTCGTGTATTATTGAGAAGAGAAGACTCCCCTTTTTTATTTTCTCGTCTTCCGGTTATTTTCCGGGAAAGCGCAGGGAAAAGAAAAGGGAGGGGAGAAAGGAAAAGGGAAGGAGAGAGCTTGCTAGCGGTCGGTGGATTGGAGGGGATTGGAGGCGCGTCGGATGAAAAGCATCGTCTTCCGAGAGGAGGAAGAAGGAGGAGGAGGAGGAGAAGAAGGAAGCCGACAGCCATGAGTAACAAGTCGCCGTTCAGGGATTCTCTCAAGGCCCTCGAAGCTGATATTCAGCACGCCAACACTCTGTAACTCTCTCTCTCTCTCTCTCTCTCTCTGTTTTCTAGTTTCGTTTCGTTCGGATTGCCGAGAATGGAATGTGTGAAATCAGTGGTCGTCGGAGTTCGGCTGTTTTGTTTTGGTCCTCCGCGTTAGTGCTGCTGGGTCTGTCGCTGCGTTTCTTGAATTGGGTTTAGCTTTTTCGGACCGTGAACCGAACGAGGGCGAATGGGTTGTTGTGCATTCTCCAGGCGGTGGTCCTGTCCGCACTCGTTTGGATTGGGTTGAATTTTCGATCTTTTCCTCGTTTACGTTGAACGAAACAATCGTTAGAGCTTCTGAGGTTCTTCTACGTTCCGGCCATGTCCGATCACACCGTCTTTCGTCTTACCTATCGCCCGACACTAGGAAGGAAGGAGCTGAAATCGGCTAGGAGTAGGGTGTGTATGCTGTATCGTGGGCTCTTGGGTAAACCTTTCCTTGTTGAAATTTCTGAAGAATTCTGAAACGATTTGCCTTCGGAATTTTTCTCATCAAGCTGTAACGGGTCGAGGGTTACTAGGCGAGGAGCTTCTCTATTTGCATTGGGATTGGCGTTAGCGTTTGGATCCGGGTTGGCGTTAGCATTTGGATGCGGGTTACCGTCAGATATAGTATAAGCATTTCTGCATTTTGCTTTGGTAACTGCTGATTGGACTGGCCTCATTCTACTTGTGAGCCTGTCTTCACTTTGCTTGGTACTTGAAACCTCAAGAGTACATCCATTTCTAGGACTAGGGTCTGCTTGTGTTTTTGTCACTTGGTTAGTTTTCTCGTCGATTACTGTTTTAAAAAAATAGCTTTTGGTGATGGGGTGGCAAGAGTTTTTTGCATGTGTTTTTTCGTGGTGCTTTTGTAGATGATTTCATCTCGTTACGTGTGTGTTGACTCTTTTCCATTTTCTCAGGGCCTTGGACTATCCGAGGGAAAACGGAGCGTACCTTCAGATGAGATTATCTTACAGTCCAGTTGCCCACCTATTTCTTTTTCTTGTCCAATGGACGGACTGTCACCTGGCCGGTGCCCTTGGGCTGCTTAGAATTCTTATATACATGGTACGTGTCTTTCCATCTTCGGTTGGGTTGGTTCTTTCTTGTTCTTGTGCAGAATTGTTTCTGCACCGGTTTGCATTATCTTCTTGGATGGATTAAGTTACCAACGTTACTTATTCTGAGTCTGTGGATTGATGCAGAACCATGCAGATGGCAAGACCACTATGTCTGTTTATGAGAGGAAAGCGAGCGTTCGAGACTTTTATGGTGCGCACATGTACTTAGATTTGGGATTATTCTTTATGCCGCTTATGCACTCGGAATTTATCTCCCTTTCTGGATAAAAAATTATTCATATGTTGTGTATTTTTGCTTTTGACAAGCAGCAATCATATTCCCTTCTCTGTTGCAACTTCAAAGAGGCATCACAGATTTGGAAGAGAGGAAGCAGAGACAAGTTTGTTCTGAACGGTATAGGAGAAAGGAAGAGTCGCATTGGGGGAAGTTCTCTGAACTTGACTCGGAAAGAGAAGAGGAGTGTGGGATTTGCTTGGAGACGACCAGCAGGGTTATCTTGCCTAACTGCTGTCATTCTCTGTGTCTAAGGTGCTATCAGAACTGGTAATGTTCTGCTTCCTGGAACATCTACATGCGACTCATTCTTGAGCTAGAGATACTAGTTGATTTACTCATAATTCTTGCACGGCAATGTTGCTATCTTAAAGTACATCTGTGTTAAGATGGTTTCTTATGGTTTGGGGGATGGTTTTAGTCGTATGGTTTGGCTTTCATCTTCGCCAATTACTTCATACCCTCACTGTTCTGCATTTGTCCAGAGACTGATGATGTGCTTGTGGGTTTTTTTGATCAGGCACGCACGATCTCAGTCATGTCCATTCTGTAGGGATAGCCTCAAAAGAACCAAATCGGAAGACCTCTGGATTTACACAGAAAGGCGTGAAATCGTCGATTTGCCCACCATTCTGAAGGAGGATGCCAAGAGGCTGTTCATGTACATTGATAAGTTGCCTCTCGTCGTTCCAGACACTGTTTTTGTTCCCCACGATACTCATTGTAGGTGAGTCGATTGTCTACTGTACAGGCTTTTGATGTACAGAGCTTAGCCGATATTTAAGAAAATCTTTCGGAGTGCTGGAGTTAGATCTGTTCTCACTTCAATGGGTGTTGACTCTTGCAATTCCTGGAGTTTTCTGAAGCATTGCATCCTGTTCTGCCTCTCGGGTTACTTAATTTATACTAGTTTGGCTTCTTTCCGTCGAATCTAGCATGTCGATATACTAGGAATCATGGTATTCTTGACGTTCATTACAGTGATGTTCCTTTTATCACCAATCTAATGGCGGACACCTGATGAATACGCCTCTTGGCATGAATCTATTGTTTAGAAAAGAAAACTGGTACGATGTCGGCTTCCTTAAGATAGCGCTTGATTGCTGAGGTGGAAAGAAAGGGATCATTCCTAAGCAAATGGTATCTTGGAAAGAAGATGACGACACAAGGTCCAAGGATTTTACAATCCTGAGACGCCAAACGTGTCCTTTTCCCCTTTGTTTATGACATAAACAATTTGGCATAAAAATGACAATACAGCCAATTGAATGAGGTTGGAAATGCCCAAGTTGATATATCTAAGTAGCAAATTACAAAACATTTGGAACAAATGGGTCTCGATGCGATGATCTGGCTAGGACTGATCTTGAAGGCGCACGTAATCAGCGTAGAAGCGGGGGCGGCTTTCCTCGCCGTGGCCGGTGTAGGCGTAGCCACCGTGGCTGGAGATGTCGAGACCTGCCATTTCCTCCTCCACCGAGATCCTCAGGATGTTGAGCTTGTGCAGGGCGTAGAAGAGAGGGCCCATGGTTAGGCTGACCCAGCCCACGATCGCCAGGACCTCGACCACCTGGGCTCCAAGTAAGGCCCATCCCCCGCCCATGAAAAGCCCGTAGGGTCGCGACACCCCGCTCTCGCCGGAATCGTAGGCTTGGATCACGAATTCCTCCTTTGCGAACAGGCCCGTGAATATCAACCCCCACGCGCCGCATCCCCCATGCAGCTGGGTCGCCTCCAGCGGGTCGTCGAATCTCAACTTCAGCGCTGTGATGTTGAGCCCAATCAGGACCCAAGCAGAGACGAAACCGCAGATGATGGCGGCCCACGGTTCGACCACGGAGCAACCGGACGTGATCGCGACGAACCCGCCGAGCAGGCCATTGCACACGTCGAGCGCGTCCCAGTGGCCCACTAGCAGGCGGCGACCAAATAGGGTCACTAGCCCGGCGGTGGACCCTGCCAGCGTGGTCGTGACCGCCGTGCGGCCTATCGCTGTCCAATTACCTTGGTCCGTCGTGGTGGGGTACGAGACGAGGATCTTATCGAAAGAGCCCGGGTTGAATCCGAACCAGCCGAACCACAACAGGAACGTCCCGAGCACCACGAGGGTCGCATTATGTCCTCGCATGGGCACGGGCTTGCCGAACGCGTCAAACCTACCGGCCCGCGGGCCTTCGATGAATGAGCCCCAGAAACCGGCGATCCCACCAACCAAATGCACCACGCCGCTCCCCGCGAAATCAATAGCCCCCGACCCGAAGAGCAAGTCGCTCGAGCTCGGGCTGAGCCACCCGCTCGACGACCAGACCCAATGGGCCACGATCGGGTACACGAACCCGGTGAGGAAGAAGGAGAACACGAGGTAGGCGCTGAATTGGGTCCGCTCGGCGATGGAGCCGCTGGTGATGCCGGCGACCGCGATGGCGAAAGCCCATTGGTACAGGAAGTAGCTGTAGTCGTAGGTGCTGTTGGGGATGTCCTTGAGGGCGAAGAAGGAGGTGCCGATGAAGGGGTTGGAGTCGGACCCCTCCCCGAAGGCGAAGGCGAAGCCGAAGAGGTAGTAGGAGATGCTGCCGACCACGGCGTCGACCACGTTGGTGAGCATGATGTTCATGGCGTTCTTGGCCTGGACCGAGCCGGCGCACAGCATGGCGAAGCCGAGCTGCATTACGAAGACCAGGTAGGCCGAGAAGAGGAGGTAGACGGTGTTGATCGAGTCGGTGACGCTCGCTTCCCACGAGACCTCCATGGCGGAGAGACAGGGAGAGATGGAGAAAGATAAGAGGGAGAAAGGGATGACTGGTGCTCGAGAGAGATGAAGGATAGAGTCCCATCCTTTTGGTATTTCCTGCGAGAGATCCTTTGGTGTAACGTTGAATGGTAGTTGTGTTATAGCTAGAGAGGTGTTGGTGTTGACTGCTAGTATAGGGGCCTCCAACGAACTCGGATTGCTCCAACTCGCTCCGGTGCGAACCGCAATCGGACTGAGTTATGGTCCGAGTTGAGTGGAGCCGAGCCTGATACCGCGACATCATTGGTGGTCCCGTTTCTTTATCGACCCTAATCACCACGTGGGACATGACGTCCCGTGATATGCAATGCAGATGGCGGGTCAACTCTCTTGGAGCTTTGATAAAAGAATTAGCCCAGCCCAGATCCCAATTTGTATTTGTTTAAACAGATTCTATTATGGATTCATTTGCGATTCGGGATGTGGAGTAAATTGTTTCCCACATGGGTTCGGGTGTTCTATGCAAAAGTCCAAATTTAATTAATAGAATTACTAATGGAAAATGATATAAATGGTCAATGGACTTTAATTAGATGTGCAATATGATTCATAAATTTCTAATTTGTTCGATATGGTCCGTGAACTTTAATCTAATATACAATGTTGTCTCCGAACTTTTAAATTGTTCAATGTGGTCTTTAGACTTTTGATATATGTTTAATTTAATCTCTAAACTATATGAAAGTTGTCTTTGAATTTAGAATAATGGAATGATAATATTGAACATTTCTATATACTTTAGGGATTAAATTGAATATGTATCCAAAGTTTAAGAATTATATTGCATAAATTGAAAGTTTAGGAATCATATTAAATATTTGGATAAAGTTTATGGACCACATTATATATTGAATCAAAATTCAATAATTAATCGTGTCATTATTCTAAGTACTCAATAATTCACCCAAGTTGGAAAAGAAGCTAGCTTTTCAACAAGTTCAACGAGTTGCTATTTTGATACACCGACTAGAATCCCTTTTCTCCGAATCTTCTAGGCCTGACTATCTGACATGGGAGAGATTACGTGTTCTCATTTGCTAGCTTCATGAAGTTTTGACGTTATTAACCTCGAAAGTACAAGCACGTGTTTACCTTTTTTTGTTTGTTTTTGTTTTTTTTTCCTTAATGCAATCTTAGGGGATCTCCCCCCGCTGGATTGGGGTCATTAACAGTCCGCTGGACCACGCGTCTTGCTTACGCATTAATTTTACTTATCGATTTTGTTCTTTTTATGGTCATTTTAGCAAATCTATTATGCTTATACATATACTATTTGTGTTTGTATGGATTATATTTCAATTTCTATGCATATATGTTTATGTGCATTTATATTTTCTTTTGCAACCTCTATATATAGCAAGAAGAAGAAGAAGAAGTTATATTGAAGAAAAAAAATACCCTGATCAAACTTTTTTGGTAATGAATGTTTTTAAAGTAATTATATGGATACACGGGTTCTATTTTGAAATATCTATTTTAGAAGAAAGCTGAATTTTTCTCATGATAAGACTATACTACATCTAAATTGTAAAGAGAAAAAGAAAAATTAGAGAGAAAAGTTAAATGTTAATAAGTCTTTTCTGTATATATGTTATTAAAAAAAATAAAAAATCCCAGACGGGTAATTTCATTAACTTGAGACAAATTAAACGAAGACCCGCCTTCTTGCACGGCGTTGCTCGCGGCCACCCTCGTTTCCTTCACCTTCGCAAAGGTGTTCAGCTGCTGCTCCGCCTACATGGGTCACATCACGATTGGCATTCCATGCCACAAGCTCTCTAAAATGGAGTTCTGACCAACTACAAAGAGACACAAACCCACCGCTGGCCGTGTGCCCCAGCACCTCCACCTGTGGTGGAGAAAGGATGGGCGAATTATCATAGTTTACCTCGACCGTGTTATAATTCACTGACACCTTGCATACTTAATTATGCGCTAAATAAGTATACTAAGAAAACGATCTCAATTTCTAACTATCGGTCGTTCTTACTTCTTATGTTAACTATTTAAGAATTTAAAGTATCCAAAAAATATTATGTTTCATGCCTCAAAATCAAATAATATCTTTATTAGTGTAATTTTATATGTTAGATGAGTAGACCAGGTCAACAGGCAGGCAGCCTGCCACTGGGTGAGTTCACGCAAAAAATCTAGGCCCAGTAAATGGGCAAGCTGTTGAGGAGAGGGCCTTAAGGCCCAACCCAATGCGCTAATATATTTATTAAAATTATAGATAGATTATTTTTACTAATAATTTTCACTTTATCATTTAAAATTCATAAACACTAATAAGATAAAATAAGCTCAAATTTCTAACGTAGGATAGAAAAAAATTATAGAACTCATAGATAAAGTAATACAATAAAATAAATCCAAACCCATTTTTTCTTACTTCTTCATTTTCTTTGCTGAAATTTTTTAAAAAAGGAGGCCCAATGTTTTTCACTTGGGGGCTTGCTCAGGCCCTCAAGTTCTAGCCTGGGACCTCTAAAGGTTCGGGCCCGAGCACGCCTGGCACAATTCTAGGCTCATCCAATGAGCAGGTCTAATTAGTAGATGATTGAGCCAAATGCTGGACTGAAAATCCTTGCTCATGCTCTCCTGTGATTGAAAAATTGTCCGAGTATTGTAAAATGAATCGATCAAGCCAGCCAATTGTGCGGTGCAAGAACCGAAAGAGAAGTGCTTGCTAGGCCCCCTCATTTTCCCTTTAGGTCGACATGATTGGGAGGGCCCAACGAGCCTATCTAGTCTGCAATCATCTCTAAGGATTACTTGACTAAAAATGTATATTGAATTCAAAGTGCTTTTGATGGATCATACTTCAATATATATTTAAATATATGTTAATTATTATGCTATAAAACATGTGTCCCTTTTTGTCAATTGCGATATCGCATAGGAGGTGGATGTATATCAAAATTACATAGAACATGATAAGAGAGTACAAAAAATTGACTATTTAAGTCTAGAAAACTAAAATATCTCATTGTTGGATTAGTAAGAATTGGCTTTCCATACCACGTCACCGATATGGTTATTATACAATTCTCTCGAAACAATAATATCTAAGCAGCTGACAATAAATAGGTAATGTAGACGTATTAGGTAAACAACACCATCGAAGTAGATAATTTCGTATTTGGGTTATTCATTTGAGTTTTGACTTGCGACTTGATCAACGAGGGTTTAGATGGATTGGACTTGGTGCAAGATTATGAAGTCCTCACCTAGAAACACGCATGATTTATAAATTATCAAATTTGCTCCTCCAAATGATTGGGCCCTAGCGAGTGGGCTTGAATGGAGGTGATATATTCCCTTAGGCTTGCCCAAAATATATTCCAAGCGCAGCTACTCATATTTATGGATTTACCCGTGTTTCACACGAGGCGAGCAATTACTATATAAACACGGAATTCGCTATTTAAATGTACTCCGGTCCGGTGGTGTAGCTCGTTTTCGTTGTAATTGTGCTGCTAAAATTAAAATCAGATGTTTGTTAAAATCTTCAAATCATATTGGTCAAGATTGATGCTCGATTTGTAGTGTCTTCCGGGAACAAAGTTTTGGGAGGCAACTGTTGCAAAACTTGTGAAAGCCTGAATATTTAATATGACGCACTCTTAGCTATAAACCGAACAAAGCTAGTGAAATTTCACTTTCATGCACATCATCGTATGTGAAAGTGAACTTTGTTTGGATGGATACTCAGTTTTTTACTTGGTCAATGGAACTGCATATTCCGGTTGCAGTCCGCTGAAACAATGTCTTAAATGCTTGTGGGTCCTTTGTAAGGGAGATGAAATTTGCATCTTTAAATCATAGGATAATGCTAAGCATACTAATAAGAATAGCTTATAATATTTGTATACCAAGTGATGTGGCAGACTTTGATTTTCTTTTTTCATTTGGCAGACTCTGATTGAGTGTTGGAATATGATGCCCTATTTACATACTCATAATCTGCCATGTAAATAGGTTGTTCCCTTAAACTATAATAAAATATGAAGAATAGAATTCACATGTGTAACCTATGTATACAAATTCTATGGATAAGTGTATTAAAAGTCCTAAAACTTGTCATGAAAGTACTATTGAGTCTTAAAATTTTCAAAAAACGCAATCAAGCCTTAAAATCTGTTACGAAAGTGCAATTAAGTATTAAAGCTTTCAAAAAGTGCAATCAAGTTTTCCATGACTTGATGAACGGAAAAATTCTGTCCAACTTGACAAATGGAACATGATAATAAGTTTTAGGATTTAATTACATTTTTTGAAAATTTTAAGATTCAATAGCGCTTTCATGACAAGTCTTATGACCCAATTACATTTTTTTGAAATCTTTAGGACTCAAATGTATTCTCATGACAAGTTTTAGAACTTTTAACGTACTTATTCCAAAATTCTATAAGCATATATCTGAATAAGGAACAGAAGATGGGTTCATGTCGGATGTTTGACTTTTCTCAACACTCATTCAGCTTTTAGGTTTCTTCCAGCTGGCTTTAGCAAGGATGAAATGACCCGTGAATCAAATTGAGTTTGAGCCGTGTACACTCCTTCATCTTCCATGCCATCTTGATCCTAGATCCGCTTGTCTAAACTTCTCTCTTGCTAGTTCCCTCACAGTCAAAACCGTAAAATTGCTTTGTTAGAGTTCAAGTCCCTCTTAACAGATAGCTCTATGTTTCTTCCGATGGAATGGAGCCCCATGTGGTCTCAAGGCCGACAAGACTTGGCTGCAATCATGTCAGCTTAACATTCGAAATTATTCCTTCCACCGATACCTCAACCTTGCAAAAAACTCCTTCCAGGGCGAAACTGAATTCGCGCGCTTATGTTCAGACTTGAAAATCTAAGAATTCCTAGAGGCATTACGAGGAAACTACGCAGTGAAAGCGCCAAACTTCACAAAGTTATATCTATGCATTTAAATGATGCGTCTTCATTGAATAAAACTAAGTGAACTAAGCCATACATAGGCTTTGAATAAATCAAAGATCCAAAAAAAACGTGTATGTAATTTGAAATCGTTAAATAATTGCATTTGAGTCCTGCTTAAGAACTCGGTCAATGCATTAAGAGCATCGGAAAGAGTCATGTTTGAGGACCGTCTGCTACAAACTTCATAGATTTTGCACATTTTCAAAGATTAGAAGGAGCAGATAAGTTGCCATACATCCCGTAATTTGGGGTTATTTGCACTTAATCATGACATAAGTGTATGCCAAGTTCACGCGCAGGCAAATAAAAACAATCATCAACGACCTTCACCGACCTGGTTATAGCCTACAACAAGGTAGCTTCAACCCTGGCATGAAGGAGACTCTGTTCTATAATATTAAGGTATCGATGTCGTCGGTCCCAATTGGCAGGCAGCGTTTAACTGCTGCTAAGTGTTATGCTTCATCCAATACTTCTTTGAAAATTTCATTTTCTCATTGTCAACGCGCTGGGGTCTTCACCACTGTTTCACAACTAAAACAAATCAGTAACTTTCAGCATGACGAATTCTCAATTCTGAACCCAAATAAGCTCATCAAAACCTACTTCCGTCCCCATCATTAGGGCGTTGGTTGCTGAGAATGTTCTTAGGTAATAGGTAGCACCTCAGGCCAACATGAAGCAATACATTGTCATACCTTTGCTGATATTTCAAGCTTACTTGGTCGATGAAAGGTTTCTTATTAGATTTAATCCTTCCCACGTCACCTTGATGGAGCGGTGAGCGAAAATTCTTCTTTTATACAAGGAGACAACTACATCATCGTTGCCATAACATTTTGGGGTGCTGTCTGTGAGTGTGATTTCTCCCCCAATACTCCCTAAGGTGTCTTTATCAGGACATTTAAGTCATCCCCCTCTGGTTTGGACTTGGTAACTAGTTGCTTAATGTAATCATCCTGTAATCTCCGAGGTGACTGATGCTCTGATGCTCCATACCAAATGCAAATAAACTAATGGCCTGCAGCTTTCATGCCTATCAACAGCAGTGGAGGCTTAGAATCCTGGGAGGGAAAAGTATCAAAAAGTCCAAAACCAATGGCATCGGTATCAATTTGGTTTTAAATATTTATATTGGACCAATTTAGTCCTAAACTTTTTAATTGGACCAATTCAGTTTTAAACCTTTTTACATTGGTACCAATTCAATCCATTTGGTCAATTTTGATCAGCCGGTGCTGACGTGGATGCCGGCCAGCCAACAAACGCTGATGTGGTAATTTTTAAATATATATTTTTAATTTTCCAATTTTTTATTGATATTTTCCTTTTTTTCTTTTTCTTTTTCCTTTGCCCTTCTTCTCCCGGCGCTAGAGAGGGCTTTGTGTCCCTTGCTTAGCCTCGCCCAAGGCCGTGAGCGAGGCGGCCTCATCCAAATCAGGGCGAGGCTTGCCCCGGGCCTCACTACGGGTGAAGGCAGCCTCTATTTACATACAAATGGATTAGGAATAATGACACAAATGATCCATGAATTTTAATCCAATGCGCAATGTGGTTTTTGAATTTTTATTTGTTCAATGTGGTATCTGAATTTTTGGTACTAAACCATATGAAAATGTTTAATGTTACCCTTCATTAATTTAAGTTCAGGGACTATATTGAACACATTAAAAGTTTAGATGATCACATTACACAATGAGTCAAAGTTCAAAGACTATTTATGTTATTTTCTCAATGGATTACTTAATTTCTGTTGTTGGTATATGTTGAAATATAAAATAGAAACCAATAAAAATGGAATGTAATTGATTAGATAATCTTATAGTTTTCCGTGACTAGAATGTTTATTAGGTTCCCTACCGATATAAAAAGATAGTTTACACATTTACCATTGAATTTTTTTTTTTTTTTTTTTGGGTCAGCCACCATTGCATGCTTGACCTATGAAAGAATGTGTCAGTATTTTTCTTTTCGGCATTCATGATGAACATAGTAATAATTTTCTAATATCTATTACCATAGTCTAATGATATGTACATATTTTTGTGCATTATTGCCAATTTATTTCAGCATATTTGAATATGATAATTTACAAAATGACATACAAGACTTTAAAATTTACGACTTGAATTTTTATATAAAATGAAACTTCAACTATAAAGATATAGTGACGGGCCAAGAACTCCTTGTAGTGTCTCGACAGTTTATTTAGCAGTTACATGATTTTACCATCGGCGAAATTTATCAATGAGGACAACTTTCATTCCACATAAAGTTGGTAAAATTCCTTATGATGCTAGTAACTTATTACTGTACAGTTGGCTTGGTAAGTTTTCGCCGGTACGTTTCTAGTCATACAGCTAAATTACTTGCCAAACGGAGTATTCAAAGTGTGCTCATTTCGTTTATAGTGATTGGCTGCTTCAAGAAGTGCTTGCATGGTTGCTTCTTAAGAGTAATCCAAATTGGTACACTTTCTATTGTTTTAGATATTTAATATATCTGTTGACGTTGTATATGTTTAAAAAATTCGTATATATTTAGAAAATTCTCAATATCTTCGTTTGGTTGTACATATCTTAATTGATATGTTACTTAGATGGTCAAAATATAGCTCATAACACAAAATATATAGAAATTACTCAATTCATTTTTCTGCATTATTTCTTATCTAGCACGGCATACGTTACATCTCGTGTCATTTTTTCTTTTACTACTAATATCCCTCTTTCAACCTCACGACGCCAGCTTGTTGTCGAGTAGTCCCTAGACAGCAGCCACGACAACCTCCCAACATCATCTCGTTGCCGCATTGTCCTTGCGCAACAATCGCAATAGCCCCACTACACCAATCTGTCGCAGCACGGCAGCCATGGCAACAGATGATAGCCACTTTAACCTGTTACCATACCGAACTGCTTTGACAATCCGCTCATCCGTATAAATTTTGAATTTTGATAATAAAAGACATTTAGGATATATCTCGTATTGTTAGTTATACTTGTCTTGAATACTCTTGACAATTATCCAAGTCAAGTGCGGCTAGATTCATAGTGTCCCCAAAATGAATTTAATATCTGAATTTATTAATTGACTCAGATCTTCTTATGGTCTCTTCAGGGTCCCAATCGTCCTGAAGCAATTGGCTGTTAAATTCTTCTATGCTTCCAAGCTCCTATGGTCTTCACTATAAATGGAATCTTCAGGTCAAGTCATGTTCTACCATGGCTATCCAAGCATCTCCTCCCTGACACTAGCAAACTAGAAAATGAGTTTGAGCCCTTTCTGTTCAGTCAACTTCCTTGCCATCTTGATCCTAGAACTGGTGATCACAAGCTTCGCTTCTTGTAGCGCTCTAGGAAACGAGACCGATGAAATTGCTCTGCAACAGTTCGGGTCCCTCTTAAAAGATAATTCTGCAGGAACATTGGCCTCTTGGAATGATTCCCACCATTTCTGCCAATGGACTGGAGTCACTTGCGGTCTCAGACACCAAAGAGTCACTGCCTTGAACCTCAATGGGCAAAATTTGGCAGGGACCATGTCCCCTTTTATCGGAAACCTTTCGTTCCTCCAATACCTGAACCTCGCAAACAACTCTTTGCATGGCTTCATTCCTCCGGAAATTGGGCGCTTGTTTAGGCTTAGAAACCTGATCTTGAGCCACAACACTTTGGGAGGTGGAATTCCTAGAAATCTCTCCCAGTGTGTTAACCTCCTGACTCTCGAGCTCGATTATAATTATCTCCACGATCACATCCCTTCTGAATTTGGGTCGCTGTTGAAACTTCAGAAGCTCTCCTTCTCTAACAACAATCTCACGGGACCAATTCCTGCTTCCATAGGAAACCTTTCCTCCCTCCAAGTGCTTGATCTATTGAACAACAGCCTAATAGGGGGAGTTCCAATTTCTACAAGCAAAACAGGGCTCAAATTTCGTGGTCAGTGAAAACGAGCTGACAGGTGGCTTCCCCTCCGCTCTTTACAACTTGTCATCCCTCAATATCATAGGTTTGTACCATAACATGTTCACTAGCAGTATTAGGAGAGACATAGGCCTTCTGCTTCTGAATCTGCGAACACTTGTCTTGGGAGATAATCAGTTCACAGGTCCCATTCCCGATTCACTGTCCAATGCCTCAAACTTAGCAACAATTGATATCCCCTTCAATAACTTCTCCGGACGTGTCCCGGCCAGCTTTGGCAGGCTTCAAAACTTGAAATGGCTCAACCTTCTTCAAAATTTTCTTGGAAGCGGCACAACCGATGATCTAAGTTTCCTTGCTGATTTGGCCAACTGTAGCAACCTTGAAATGCTGGATTTACAATATAACCAGTTCAAAGGTGAGTTGGCTGTTTCTGTCAGTAACCTCTCGACCCAACTGAAGCAGCTACTAATGTCGGGGAACAGAATTTGTGGAAGCATTCCTGAAGTGATTACAAACCTCTTTAGTCTAAATCGATTATACATGGATGATAACATGTTAACAGGCAACATTCCAATGTCTATTGGGAGGCTATCAAACTTGCATTATCTGAACTTGGGCCAAAACAAATTGACAGGGCAAATACCTTCAACCATTGGTAATATCACTGGACTGATCGATCTGTACTTGTACGACAACAGCTTCAAAGGAAGCATACCTTTGAGCCTCGGCAACTACAAGTCCCTGCAAGAAATACGCCTTTGTCATAACAAATTCACCAGGACCATTCCTAGCCACATGATTAGTCCATCGTCCCTCGTAATACTTCTGAATGTATCTCACAACTCTTTGTCTGGGCCCCTGCCACCTGGAGTTGGCAACTTAAAGAACCTCATTTCTCTCGATGTTTCATTCAATCAAATTTCCAGCGAAATTCCGACAACTTTGGGTGACTATTTGGGATTTGAAGAGCTGTATATGCAGGCAAACCATTTTCAAGGACCCATTCCTCAATTAGAAGGGTTAAAAGGCATTTGTTTTCTCGACCTTTCCAATAACAACCTATCAGGGCAAATCCCAGAGTTCTTAGTTAACTTGTCGTCATCGCTGCAATTCTTGAATCTGTCTTTTAACAATCTCGAAGGCGAAGTAACTGTACAAGGGATATTTGGAAACACTAGTGCCTTCAAAGTCGATGGCAACAAAGAGCTTTGCGGGGGCATACCTGAACTGCATTTGCCTTTATGTCCGGCAATATCAATCCCAAGATCTATAAAGCATAGACTTTCGAAGTGGGTGATGGTAATAATCATCAGTGCTTCTTGTGCAAAGGCATTAGTATCCTTAGCATTGCTTTTCCTAGTTGAGAAACTTGAAGAAGGAACATCTGCCTACTCACTCCTTGGGCCATTTTTACGAGAGGATTTCTTATGATGCTCTATTCAAAGCTACCAATGGATTCTGTTCAAGCAAATTGATTGGTTCAGGTAATCTTTATATGTGAATGAATCATAATTTAGCAACTTCAAATGAGAACAGAAACACACTTCACAGTTCATGTACCATGTCGCATGATCACAATAGTTTGCAACTCCTGTTCAGGTAGTTTTGGCAGTGTATACAAAGGAACTCTTGGTCCGGATGGAAGAATTGTGGCCATCAAGGTTTTGAATCTCCAGCAGAAAGGAGCTTTCAAGAGCTTCTTGGTCGAATGCAAAGCCCTCAGCAGCATTCGGCATTGTAACCTTGTTAAGATCTTGACTGCTTGTTCAAGTGTCGACTCTTATGGTAATGAGTTCAGAGCCTTGGTATACGAGTTCATAAGAAACGGCAACTTGGACATGTGGTTGCTCCCAAACGACGAGCAAATGCAATTAAAACCTTGGAGCTTCCTCCAAAGATTGAACATCGCGATTGATGTAGCCTCTGCTTTGGATTATCTTCACCACCAGTGCCGAACTCCATTGGTCCACTGTGATCTGAAACCAAGCAACATTCTTCTCGACCATGAGTTCATGGCTCACATCAGTGATTTTGGATTGTCGAGGCTCATTTTCGAGTCTAACAAAGACATCTTTTGGAGTCATCTCAGCTCCTCTGCTTTTAAGGGAACCATGGGTTACATCGCTCCAGGTACTGCTCTAAAGATCACAAAAACATTTACATTCACGAAAATCAGAAGAATTCAGAGACCTTGTAGAGTAATCGAGCTAATAGGAACTTTTTCTGGACTCGTAGAATATGGAATGGGTGTTCATCCATCAACTAGTGGGGATGTGTACAGCTTCGGGATCCTCTTGCTAGAGATGTTCACAGGAAGACGGCCCACATATAATATATTTGAAGACGATTTCAACCTTTAGAAATTTGTCAAGTTGGTGATGCCAAAGCGAGCAACAGGGTTCTTGGATCAATCGATTTTCTGTGGGGAAGTAGGTGAAAGCAGTGATGAGCAAGCAGATTGGAGTGACTGCGGAATTGACAAAGCCGAATGTCTGATATCGGTCTTCGAGATTGGATTAACTTGCTCAGCAGAATCACCGAAAGACAAGAAGGACATGAATGGAGTTGCACAGGACTTGCTCTCAATTAGAGACAAGTTTCTCAAAACCCGCGTTCACGAGGATAGGATGTAGAGCCCTGCACCAAGTAAGTCCCTTGTTAGTCGCCGTATGCATGTATCATTGTGTCCCTAGCATTGCTTTGGATTTAGTGAAATTGGTTAGTATGCTAACAAGTCTCGAGACAAGAAACCAATAGGGTCTTGATCAAATCGTGCATGATCATTGACAATTGGTGAGAGCCCGATTGAATCATCCTCCTCTTTCTTTTTATATTTTTTAGGCGACACGTTGGAGAAGGCGGCCTGATCCATCTCAGGTTATTGAGCAGATGGGGAAATTTTAAGTAAAGATGGGCATGACGTAACTTGTTGGAGCCAGGTTCCTCTTTTAATGTCAATGTCAATGGCAGGCTAGCTCAGTTGTCTATGGAGTCCATCCGTAATACAGCCTTTAATGGGGGCTTTCGACTACAAGTGGCCACAGCTTGCAATTTAGGGAGTCTCCAAACTAGCAGCTTCTGGTTGGTCAGAAAGCAAAACTAGCACATTTTGTAATAAATAAAACATGGATTTCGACTGTTGCTATGGTAATATTCCTGGTATAAGATAACTTGAGTCCAGTTGCATTGTTCATTTTTGTTGTAATTTTGCTGCTGGAAGGTGAGAACTTGAGAAATTGTGTGACGAGAATGAGAACGTTTGGGTGTGTTTGGTTCAGTATTTCCAAGGGGCCGTCGGCCTCCAATGCCCTGGGGGAAATATATGGACCGTTTGACAACCAATTTGAAGTAGCTTTCAAATGAAAGTCAGTATTGAGAAGGCGACATGCCAACATGTTGTTT
Organism: Eucalyptus marginata; assembly: GCA_014182565.1. Taxonomy (NCBI): domain Eukaryota; kingdom Viridiplantae; phylum Streptophyta; class Magnoliopsida; order Myrtales; family Myrtaceae; genus Eucalyptus; species Eucalyptus marginata. Next base: position 25,349,745 of record CM024594.1, read on the forward strand.
CTAAACAAACAGAGAATTTCGACACGTTGAGACACATTATATATTAAATATATATTTTTATATATACATAATAAATTATCCTTTTTATGATTATTTCAATTAAATTAATTTTATTCAACAAATAAATAATTAATTAAAAAAGAATAGAATGAATTTGCACTAAAAACATTAATCCATCATTTATTAATATCATTTATTATTTCAATTTGACAAATTCAACTCTATTCCAATAATTCATAAAACTTGGAGAAAAAAATAAGCAATTGACATTCTAGACTTGCATGTTAGATATGTTGGAAGATGAAAAAAAAAAAAAAAAAAACTTAAGAGGCGATTGTGTATCACAAGAATGTGAGAGTTAGAAGAGAAGAGAATACTAGGTTTTTCTTCTTTCTTCATTTATTATTTTTACTATTGTGTTTTATTTTTTCACATATATACATTTTAACATTTCATTTATTGAAATTTTTTAAAATTGACTTGATATGGGAATCACGTGTCAGAAACTCGTATGTTGGAATTTCGACTCAAGTGTTGGAAAGTGTCGAAAAAGTTGACCAGGTGTCAGATTTTCCGACATGCGTTAACCGAGTGTCCGAGAATATCGGAGAGTGTCGGACACGTGTCAAAGTGTCTGACACAACATGAAGGCTTCTGGAGAGTGTCGGTGCTTCATAGACTAGCATTGAGCTTTTAGCATTTAACCAAAAGTTGAAACTCATTTTTTTCTTTCAAAACTACCCTAGCTCATTCTTCAAATTTCCAATTTTTCCCTTGTTATTATTATTATTATTATTTTGGTAAAGATAAGAGATATATTGACTTTAACCAAGAGCTATACAGCTATACAACAAGAAACTCGGCACTAAGAACTTATACTCATGACGACAAACAAGTCATAACGAATGGAAGGATGTCGAAAAAAAGGAACCACAACTAGCAAAATAGCAGTAACTAATCAGCCAACACAGTGGCTACAAGCAACCAAAACAACGGCCACCAACAACAGCAAGCAGCTAGCCAACGGCAACAAAGGAGGAAAGGATAGTAGACGGTAGCAACCCTCCCAGCATGTGATAACAACCTGCGAAGAACTAGATGCAGCCCCTAGCCTCCAACGAAAACCAATCAGCCGAGCAGCAACAACAAGCAACAAACAGCCAGCAAAACACCAAACCGCAAACAACAGCCGCTGTACAAGAATCTCAAAAGTCGGTGAAGGCATTAGCAACACCACCAACCCGAACTTATAGGGTAATATCGGATAACACTTGTTATTATTTTTTTTTAAATGCTAAAAAATGCTAAAAAATTCAAATATATATATATATATATATATATATTTTTTTTAAAGACTAACCCTTCGTTGGTTCAAGGGATAAGTACACTATCAGTGCCAAAAGTTGTGTGCGACGCTCACTTTGGTGCCAAAAGTTTATTTTGAATCACTTAAGTGCCAACAAATTTGAAAAACGATCATTTTAGTGCCAACGCCGATTAATTTGGTCGGAAATCTGGCATGACACTCTTTATTAATTTTTGAAGTTGACGTGGCTCGTTGGAGAGTTGAGTCAGCATCCAAACAACAAAACGACGCCGTTTGGCGTCTTTCCTCCAACTTAGAACCCTATCCCCAAATTGTGAGAGAGAGAGAGAGAGAGAGAGAGAGAGAGAGAGAGAGAGATGTCGTCTTCTTCCCCAAAGAGCAACACCAGTAGCGCACCGGCAGCGGCACCAGCAACGGCACCAGTAGTAGCAGCAGTAGCACACCAATAGCGGCACCTTCGATCCCTCTTCCTCCTCCTCCTCCTCTGCCCTTGCCTACTATTCTTTGTGCCACTTCTTGCTTGAGTAACAATCTCAATCGCTCTTTGCTCACCTGGTCGAGCAACTACGATGGTGGTCGAACGACGGTGGCCGAGCGATGGCGGGCGAAAGAGAGTGGTCGAGCGGCGAAGACAAAGGAACCCTAATTTCAATCCACATATGAGCTATACGGCGTCGTTTTTGTGAGGATGTCCACGTATGACGGAAAAACGACGTCGTTTCTTGAGGAGGATGGAAAACGATATCGTTTAAAAGCCACCACAACTTTTCTTTTTTTTTAATATAAAAGCCATGTAATTAATTTGGTTGGAATCTCTTGCTGGTGGCACCAAAGTGATCGTTTTTTATTCGATTTGGCACTTAAATGATACGTCGGAAACTTTTGGCACCAAAGTGAGCGCTGTACATAACTTTTGGCACTGATTGTGTACTTACCCCTCGATTCGGTGAAGGGCTACGGTCGTTGGTGAGCCAGATTTGGCACTGGCAGCCGTCGTCAAGGTCACCTGACCTTGGGCAATCTCAACCAACGGCCGCTAGCCAGATTTGCATTTTCCTAATGGGCTTTTGAAATATTAAACCAAATGCACCCTAAGAGTCTTTGTGGCTGTTACGGAAGGTTTCCATGTACTCTTGTAGTATATGGAGAGATTATCTTCTTATGTCCTTCAGCCAATTTTTCTTTCTTCTTTTTTGAAAATAGTAGAACAACATTGATACTGCTCACTTGGTTTCACAATGACGTGGTTTTGTGCCTATTACATGATTTTCAGCAATAAAAACGTTTTCTTCAGTCTCTTCCATGAAAAGGATTACCAATCACCGAGATACATGATACCCAACCGAATTTCCTGATTACAAAAGCTCTGTGTTGAATAATTTTGTTGAGAACACAAATATTGATTCCTAGTTCCATTGGAAAGAAAACCTTTTTTTATGTCCACTAGATAAAGAGAAATGCTAAGCAATCAACAGAAGCTAAAATCAGATCCCTTTTGTAAATGGCGCCACCATGTTGATGACATGCTGCCTGGCCTTGTGTCCGCTCCATCAACAATTTTTCAAAAAATTGGTCGGATTCTAGTCGATGCATCAATTGCGGAAATTGAAATTCAGTGCATTTTTATTGGAAGAAATCAAACTTAGATCATTGATAGTTTGCTTGCATATTTTTTGGCCACATAAAATAGTAATTTGCTACTTTAGATCTATAATTTTTGGCTTTTCAAAATTTCAAATCTATTGTTCGCTAATTTTGTTTGGCCTACGCCAAGGTGGATTCAATAGGTATAGAAGCCATGTGGCAGTGGTGGCAAGTTGACTTAAACAATGTACTCTCAAAATGTAGTTGTCCGACTAGATTTGGGTTGGGCGTATTTTGGATTGATTGCAAATAAATTTCATTGTATTGCATGAACTAGACAAGTCATGAGTGAATTAAGTCAATCTAGTCCAAATCCAAAGGTGAGACAATCCAAATTTGATGTGATCTACCATCTTCGAGCCAAGATGAACCGATCATCTTATGATCAACTGTGCTGAGGAAACAACAAATAAGACAGAATTAGTGGTCCATATGATGCATCTATCTCCTGAAAAAAATTATATGGACTCAAATCATGTGAACTAGCTCCATCTCAACCATGGAGTAGCGCGGCCATCATATAGGACCCATGTGGATGATCGAGATTAAGATGCATACGGTAATTACTCCAATCTCCTAGAAAGAAACTCCTATTCTCATCCAGAAACGTTTCTTTCCTATTTAACGAGCTAGATTGCTTGCTACTTTTCATCTAAAGATCGTGATTGTTTTAGAATGTGATTATTTTAAATTTCGTTGTGGCTATATATTTTTTTTATCCGTGTATTAATTTAGTCATGCAGATTTCTCAAATTATAGAAGCTATTGAACAAACTTTCAATGCCATGACTTTTTAGGGCGGTTTCACTTGGGCCCCTCCAAGCTTTAAATTTAGCCCAAAAGGCTGTGGGCTCAACAAAGGCCTCCCAACTTCTATATTTTCTCAACATTAATCGGCTCAATCGTGGTTTTCTTTTGTCCGTTCATCCATCAAGATGGGCTTGCCGAGGAGAATGTTTTTAGTTGCTTGGTCTTCTCATCATCACTTTTCATTTCTGTTTTAATAAGAAATGTCGGGAATGTGAAAAATAATAATAATAATTTACGCAATCAAATCTCAAAGTTATTGCGAATAATTGTAAGACAGTTACATGAATATTTCGTACTCAAATGCGTTATAATAGTGTCTTGTATCACTTTATAAATAAAATTTATGAATTGATTTTTGCATCCCAAATCTATCTTGAGATAGGGATCAATATCTCTGACACGGTGACTCCCCGCAATTGTACGATCGTCATTGAGAATTATGATATCTTAAGATCTGCCTTTTTGATTTAGGCAAATTGGGTATCATTGAAAATCTCATAATGAGTACAACCCAAATTCACGTTCACTTTGATCAAACTTTAGATAAAAAAAGTTAGACATATGGGCCCCTCTTCTTTATCATTCTTGGAAAAATTCCATCATTCGCTCCTCTATATTAGGCGCAATTATGATCCAACTTCAAATAAAAAAGTTAGACGTATGTGCCCCACTTCTTTATCATTCTTGGAAAAATTCCATCATTTGCTCATCTATATTAGGCGCAACTATTATCAAACTTTAGATAAAAAAGTTAGACGTCTGTGCCCCTCTTCTTTATCATTCTTGGAAAAATTCCATCATTTGCTCCTCTATATTAGGCGCAATTGTAGCTAAGTTTCAAAACTAGATCATTGAAAATTTGCTCATTGCTTTGAACTGGGCCCAATGTCCATTTCCTTCCACAATGCCACGAGCTTTAGCCTTTCACATGGAAAATTGTCTAATCAATTTATGAGTTCATTGATTGACAATAATCATCAACTATTGAGGACAACGATTGCGGTTTGTTGGATTGTTTGAGTTGATGTCAAACATCTGATTAGGCTTGATAACTTTGTCACCATTTAACCCATGGCAGGTTATGCTAACGTTGGACCTGAGCAGGTCCTTAAAAGGCTCAAGGAGGAAATAGGTGGGAGATCCGCCCTTAGGTGGGGGACCCCGCGCTATTCTCCGTATTCCCTCTCTATTGGGAAGACAAAGATAGACAAGGAATTTGGAGGCCTTATGGTGGGGAAGGTAGACTCCATGTCGGGATATGCTTAAATCTCCCAGCTACCATTGGGTAGGCTGGTATAGCAGTCACCCGCGTCTGGGGTGAGTGAGGGTGGGTGAAAGGCCCACTGTAAAGTTAGCACGCGTTACGGCACTGCTCATAAACACATGCTAACTTTGATCAAACTTTAGATTAAAAAAAAACTTAGACGTCTGTGCTCCTCTTCTTTATCATTCTTGGAAAAATTCCATCATTCGTTCCTCTATATTAGGCGCAATCATCGCTAAGTTTCAAAATTAGATCATTGAAAATTTGCTCATTACTTTGAACTGGGCCCAATGTCCATTTCCTTCCACAACGCCACGAGCTTTAGCCTTTCACATGGAAAAATTGTCTAATCAATTTATGAGCTCGTTGATTGACAATCATCATCAACCATTGAGGACAACGATCGCGGTTCGTTGGATTGTCTGAGTTGATGTCAAACGTCTGATTGGGCTCGATAATTTTGCCACCATTTAACCCACGACAAGTTATGCTGACACTGTCCTATAAGGATTAGATTTTCTCATTGCCGTGAGAAAAGGATGGAGCTCAAACACTACATAGAGGATCCAACTAAGTTGTACAAAGTCTAAGATTCCAATAGGTTGAATTTACATTTTTCTTTGGGGGGTCAAACGTTATGAAATTCAAAGGTGCTCTTTCCTATTATTATTTGGGAAACTAAGATTTAACTTAGGCTCTGTTTGTTTCGTAAAAAATAAATGATCTAGAAAATATTTTTCTAAAAATGATCACTTTTATCACATATAAAGATAAATGAATGAAATATATTTTTAGAAATTGCCTATGCATCAAATTGGATTTTGGTTGTCACGAACAGCAATGTCCGAATTCAAGCTGATTTGAACAAAAGTCCGGGTTTTGGGTGGACTAAACTGTGGTCTTTGGATGCATCGGATTTAAACGGTCAATCTAATGCTTTTGGTTAGTACTTAAGAAGACCATCACCTAGTCTTTCTATTGTCTCTGTCTTGGCAGATCAAGTATGGAAGCAACCATGCCAAACTTGAGAATGAATTCAATATCAGCTTTTGTCAGCCTCATTCTTTTCATATATCAAACTCACTCCAACACTTGTATTACCTACGCTTCCTATCCCAGAAATGAAACAGATAGGGCGGCATTGCTTGCCTTCAAGGACAAGATGATTGAAGATCCTCTAGGGATCATGAGTTCCTGGAAGGAGTCCGTTAGTCATTGCAACTGGTCAGGAGTTTATTGCAGTCGTCGCCACATAGGAAGAGTCACCGCCCTCGACTTGATGAATCAAAAGCTCATTGGCACAATACCTCCTGACATAGGAAATCTCACCTTCTTAAGAGAAATTGATTTGAGTGCAAATCGACTTCGAGGCAACATTCCAGAAGAGTTCGGGAAGTTGTTCAGATTGACATGGCTAGGCCTCTTCAACAATGAACTCGGAGGGGAGATACCACGGAATTTGTCATCTTGCATAGGTATGCAATTCCTCTATTTGCAGTCCAATCGACTTAGCGGGAGGATACCTGATGAGCTTCAGTATTTAGTTGAGAGAGAACTCATTGATTTTGCGGTTGCACAGAACAATTTTACTGGGGAAATTCCAAGTTGGTTGGGGAATGGATCTTCACTTGTAGCGTTATATTTCAAACAAAATAACCTAAGAGGTCGAATACCGGCCGAGCTCGGAAGCATCTCAAGATTAGAAGTCCTACATTTAGGTTGTAATAATTTAACAGGACACATCCCTTCTTCTATATACAACCTTACATCACTTCTCTCCCTTGCCGTAAATCTAAATAGCCTACATGGTGAAATCCCACCAGAAATTGGCAACTATTTTCCACATCTCCAGTTTCTTTCCCTTGGGAGAAATCGATTTTCAGGGCAAGTGCCACATTCGCTGCCTAATGCTACTGGACTTAAAGTGCTGTCTCTTGCTTTTAATAGCTTTACGGGGAGTGTGCCTACCAATCTTGGAAACTTGATGAATTTGACATTTATTTCTTTTACCCAAAACCAGTTACAAACAGGACTTGATGGCTTAAGCTTCCTCACCACTTTAACCAACTGCACCAAATTGAAATCCTTAGATTTTGGCAACAACAAATTTAGAGGAGCAATACCTGCTTCCATTGCCAATTTCACGAACACGCTTCAGATCTTAAGCTTGGGATCAAATCTGATCACAGGAAGCATCCCTCAAGAAATCGAGAAGTTGAATGGCTTACAGGTCTTGGTGTTATACAACAACAGCATCAGTGGTGAGATTCCCCATGGCATTGGTAAGCTCCAAAATTTAACCTATCTTTACCTATGGGGTAATAAGATTTCAGGGGCGATTCCTTCCTCTCTTGGAAACATCTCCCAATTGCTTCGCTTGTACCTTCAATATAATCAACTAGAAGGTGACATTCCCCCAAGTCTTGGACGGTGTCGACAATTGCAAGCATTGTGGCTATCCAATAACAACTTTAACGGTACAATACCGAAGGAGGTCATCGGCCTTTCTTCTCTATCCCTCTATTTTGGAGTTGCTGGAAATTCCTTAACGGGGCCATTACCTCTTGAAGTGGGAAATATGAGCCAAATTGTGGAAGTCGACCTCTCTGACAATAGGCTGACTGGAGAAATACCAAGCACTTTGTCCCAGTGCCTTATGCTAGTAAGCTTGGACATGGCAGGCAATTTTTTTGAAGGAAGTATACCGCATTCTCTAAGGACCTTGATTGGCCTTCTATACCTCAATCTCTCAAGAAACAGATTGTCCGGTCAAATTCCCATCTATTTTGAGAATTTCACTGTGCTTGAAGCCTTGGATCTATCCTTTAATGGCCTTGAAGGAGAGGTGCCACAGGAGGGGATTTTCAAAGATACGAAGCGCATATCAATAATGGGAAACGAGGAATTATGTGGGGGCATCAAGGAACTTGGACTTCCCGCATGCAAAGTCAGCAACATGAAGAAGCGGAGAAAGATTCCAAAATTGAAAATATCTATCGCGATAACTATCTTGTTTTTAATCATGTTGACATGCTTCATTGTTATTCTATACTGGAGGAGGAAATCTACGACAAGACCTAGCATGGCATTGCCAACTGATGAGTGCTTCCTAAAGGTTTCCTATGCAAAGCTCCGTCAAGCAACTAATGAGTTCTCACCATCTAATTTGATTGGCCAAGGGAGCCATGGCTTTGTGTATCAAGGAATCCTAGATGGAAATCGATTGGTGGCAGTGAAAGTGCTCAACCTAAGTCAAAAGGGGGCTTTTAAGAGCTTCTTGGTAGAATGTGAAGCGTTGAGAAGTATACGCCACCGAAATCTTGTCAACATCATCACTGTTTGCTCGAGCATCGATTTCACAGGCGCAGAATTTAAGGCTCTAGTCTATGACTTGATGCAAAATGGTAGCCTAGAACAGTGGTTGCACCCTAGTGAAAATCCGCTCGGCATGCCGCAACTCAATCTCAGCCAGAGGTTAGACATTGCCATTGATGTGGCTTCTGCCATTGAATATCTTCACCACCATTGCCAGACGAGCATCATACATGGCGACCTAAAGCCAAGCAACGTTCTTCTTGATCATGACATGGTAGCTCGAGTGTGTGATTTCGGGCTAGCACGATTTCTTCGTGGAAGCACAAGCCAAGATGCTTCTCAATGTCAAGCAAGCTCTAGCTTGTTAAAAGGAACCATTGGCTATGTAGCTCCAGGTATGTTAATCCTTCTGCTTTCTAATCATATGGGTCCAAGTTAATAGCTTATTTAAAATGCTGAATTCTAGTGAAGAAAATGGATTTCCAAACTAAGTACCCATCTAACATGACAAGCTGATGGTGCTTTCTAGAATATGGCCTTGGTAGTGCTTCATCGTTGCAAGGAGATGTGTATAGCTTTGGGATACTATTGCTCGAGATGTTCACCGGAATAAGACCTACTGATGTTATGTTCAAGGATGGATGGACCCTCCACGAATTCGTCAAGACTACTCAACGCGGGAGCTTGGTAAAGATCTTAGACCCTAAACTGCTATCTATAGAGTATCCTGCAGGGATCGATGATAGCCAAATTAGTGATGTCGACATGGTAAGATTTGAGGAAAACATTGCCGACATAATGAGAATCGGAGTCAGCTGCTCGACAAAACTTCCAATTGAGCGCATGGACATGATGAATGCATTATCTGAATTATGTGTTGTTAAAAAGAAGTTTTTCAAGCATGGCATGTAAGATTAGGAAGAGGATTTGACTTCTCCTATTGCAATTTTAATTCCTCTTGAGTTTATTCCAGTGTGAATGTAAAAGCAAAATGCAAGTTTACTGCTTCATGTATGTGTGACAAGCATATAATTTGCTATTTCTATGTCCTTAAGCCGTATAAATGCCTTTCTATTTCAACTATAGAGGTGTTTGCTTTAGGATATAAATAAATTCTTACCTGTTCTTTTCTCGGGTCGATTTCAATGTATCATCCAATGCATCATAAGTCATCCATCCCCTCAGAGGGAATTTAATAAATGAACAGCTAAATGCAAGTTCATCTACCTAGAAGCAGAGGAACTAATGTATTAGGAGTCTCGCTTGTGTCGGATCAATTAAAACAAAGCTCACCAGATCGTTAACCTAGTCATGAGAAGCTCATAACTCATCAGTCTAGGTAAATTGCCAGTAACTTACAGCTCTGCCATCACGGTTACCAAGCAAAACAAATACAATGACTTACTTCAATTTATTCTTCTAGTGAGCAATGCAGAATCAAGTCCAATGTCCTCCACTTGCCAACTCAAATGGTAGTTTCATAAACTTCCGACAGATTACTAAGGATGTTTGTTAAACAAACGAGCAGGACATATTGCTGGCAAGAAATAAAGGACAGCATGATCAAAGTGACATATACATGACGGTTACAATTGAGCTTTTTATTCAGTGCTATTGATGAAGTCTTGAATCAACCTTCTGATAGAATCATACGAAGACCCACCTTCCTTCACGGCATTCCTCGCGGCCTCCCTCATTTCCCTCACCTTCTTCCTCGTCTATGCGGCACCGTCGCCCATCAAGCGTCTGACGGCCTTCTCTATCTCCTCCGCTGGCACCAGATGGCCACCAATGCCTTGCCCCTTGTAGTCCAGCCTCAGCTCCCCCGCTAATCCCAATTCCTTCACCATCGTGAAGGCGTTCAGCTGCTGCTCTGCGTATATGGGCCACGTCACGATGGGCACTCCATACCACAAGCTCTCTAAGATGGAGTTCCAACCGCAATGAGATACGAACCCACCAATGGCGGCGTGTCCCAGCACCTCCACCTATGTCAGTGATAGTATAACGCATTATCATAGGCACTTGCCTATTCAGTTATGAGCTAAGAAAGTCTATAAGAAAAATGTCCTAATCAATATCTAACTACTAAATTGCGTTTACTTCTTGTGTTATCTACTGAAAAATAAAGAGCATTTGAACAATATCACGTTTCATACGTTTACACCAAATAATATCAATGTTATTGCAATTTTTTTATTTTAGATAATTATTAGTAGACTTGATCAATGGGCGAGCAACATGCCTGCCTGCCCATTATTTTTCAACCTAGCAAAAACTTTAGGTCCTGTTAGCGAGCAAGCTACACCTGGGTAAGGGCCTAGGGGCCGGCGTTTCTATATATTTATTAAATTATTGATGAATTATATTTTATTAATATGTTTTTCTTTGACATTTAACATTTATAAAACTCTAACCGGATAAAATAAGCTCAATTTTCTAATGTAGAATAGAAATATAGACTCCTAGATAGAGTAGTAAAATAAAATAACACAAGACCCTAAAATTATTGATAATCTATTTTTCATAATTCTTTAAAATTTTTCTGAAATATTGAAAAATAAAAAAAGGACACATGGGCGATTCCGGACCCACAATATTTTTCCCTTGGGTAGGTTCGGGCCTGCAAGTCCAACCCTCCGTAGGCCTGCCCAATGACCAAGTCTAATTGCCGAACGATGGAGCCGAGTACTTGGACTAAATCTTGCTCAGGTCCCATATGAATTGATCGAGTTTGAACTGGCCGATTCCGCAGCCTAGTGTGTAAGAATCAAAGGAGAAATTTACTAGGCCCACTCATTTTGCCTTTTGGGCCGACTATGCTTGGGTGGATCCAATAAGCTGTTTAGCATATGCTCACCTCTAAGAATTACATAACCGAATGTAAATTAAAATAAAAGTATTGATCATACTTCGATACATTTTTTAATACATGCTAATTATTTTACTATCGAACATGTGCCCTTTTTTATGAATTGAGATAACGTGTGGGAGGCGGAAGTTCATCAAAACTACATCAAACATCATAAATGAGACTATATAGCTTAAACAGAATCTAATTGTTGAAAAGTTAGGATTGACTTACCATGCTAGATCATTCAAGTAGTATCATATAAAGCTTGCAAATAACAAGATTAATTCAGCAATTGAAAAACAAATAGGTATCGTGGATAGACTAGGTATACGACGCTGTTGATATAAATTCTTTCGTATTCGGGTCATTTATTTGAATTTTAACTTACTTTTTATCTACTTCATAAACCAAAAAATATTTAGACAGATTAAATGTGGTACAAGATTTAACAGTCCTCACCTAGAAATGCACATGATTGATAAAATATTAACTTTTTATCCTTCAAATGATTGGGGAGGGGGCTCGAATGAAGGACATTTATTTCCCTATACTTGCCCAATTATGTTTCAATCCCATCGACCCCTATTCACGGATTTACTCATATTTCACGCAAAAGCAAGAAATTATTATATAGATTTAATTTTGCTAGTGATGTGATAGACAAAATCAATATCAGTATAGATTATATAAAAACCTTGTATTTTTTAGTAGAACCCTACATGTTTTTATAGGGATTTTACTAGCTAATAGTCTTTGGGCTACTTACTATGAGAATAATAATTTTTTGTGAGCTAAAAATTCTTGAAAGAGTGGATCTTACAATAATTTATAATTGTTTGTTATTTGATTTTTTATAATTCGAATATACTATTATCTTAACAGTAAATTAAAGACTGTCACACAATCAATTCTCTTTTTACAATGTGATTGACTTACACGACATTTGTTCCCTTACCTTATTGAAAGGGTAGTCATTGTAACCAAAGAGCACGAGATATTACCAAAGATATATACATAGTCGTTAATTAAAAAGACTTAAGACTAACCTGTGGGGTCCACCCGCATACGACCCCTCTTCCTCGCATTCGCTCCAGGAATCCAGCAGGAAGCTGCGACTGTGAACTTTCCGGACGCAACGACCACAGAAACTTGTGCCCGCTTCGCTCGATTCCGGAAGCGATCTCCTTCACTTGATCCGCATCGAAGCTCCCCAAGCTCCCGAAGCACAGGAACACCACCGAGGACGGCGGTTACTCATCGAGCCACTCCCGGATCTTCTCCCAGTGAGCCCGGTCCAGAGAAGGATCCGGCACACCCTTCGGGTCGATCACCGGTCCGACCGCATACACGGCCGGCCCGTCCCAGCTTCCTCCAGAAAACGAGCCGAGGGCGGACCGCTCCAGCTCCATGAACGTGTTCACCATGATTCCCCGGACGTCCCTGAACCTACGAGCCAGCTTGACGTAGGCCGCATAGCCACCGGCTTCCCCGTCAAGCACTGCCGACGGCAAGACAGACACCGGAACTGGGTTTGTGAAATTGGGAAGAGGCAGGTCCAGATCGACAGTCGGACCTCTCTCCCGATCTGGTCGTGTCGGGCTGGCAAGTGGAACATGAGGCCCAGGAAGTGCGCGTTGCTAGAGAGGTGTTGTTGTCGACTGCTAGTATAGCCTACAGGGGCCTCCAGCGAACTCGGATTGCTCGAACTCGCTCCGGTGCGAACGGCAATCGGACTGAGTTATGGTCCGAGTTGAGTGGAGCCGAGCTTGACACTGCGACATCATTGGTTGTCCCGTTTCTTTATCGACCTTAATCACCACGTGGGACACGACGTCACGTAATATGCAATGCAGATGGGGTCTCAACTCTCTTGGGTGCTTTGATAAAAGAATCAGCCCAGCCAGATCCCGATTTGTATTTATTTAAACAGATTCTATTATGGATTCATTTGCGATTTGCAATGTGGAGTAAATTGTTTGGCTGTTCTATGTAAAAGTCCAAATTTAATTAATAGAAGTACTAATGGAAAATGACATAAATAGTCCATGAACTTTGATTCAATGTGTAATGTGGTTAATGAATTTTTAATTTATTCGATATGATCCATGAACTTTAATTTAACGTATAATGTCGTCCCCAAATTTTTAAATTACGCAATATGATTTCTGGACTTTTGATACATGTTCAATTTAATTTAATGTATAACTCGAAGCAATTCATTTGGACATGTTATTACCAAATGATTACCAAATGATTACCAAATGAAAATATCCCTTGTGCTTGTAATGTAAATGCAAACTATACCAATGATATTTTTGTTTAGGGGTCGATGGCTTTTCACATGACACATGACTAAGTAGAATAGTCAAATTTTAGATATCAACAATAACTAATAGCTTCATCCCTTCATCGTCAGGTTTACAAAGCAAAGCAAATATAGTGATTGAGTTGACTATGGCAATTATATGAACTCGACAAATTAGTAAGCATGTTCATTGATTAAATGAGCAAGACACATTGCTGGCAAGAAACAAGCAAGATCGAAGTGACTTATACGTGATGGTTATATTGAAGGCAAATGCTAACTCTTTCTTGAGCTTTTTATTCAATGTTATGAAGTCTTGAATCAACCTTCCAATAGAATCATACGAAGACCCACCTTTCTTCATGGCATTCCTCGCCGCCTCCCTCATTTCCTTTACCTTCTCCCTCATCGCTATAGTGCTGCTGCCCATCAAGCATCTAACGGTCCTTTCTATCTCCTCCACTGGCACTAGATGGCCACCGATGTTGTGCCCCTTGTAGTCCAGCCTCAGCTCCACTGCTAAACCCAATTCCTTCACCATCGTAAAGGCGTTCAGCTGCTACTCTGCATATATGGGCCACATCATCGACACGTAATAAATATACGTTGCGCATTATTTTCCATATTAGAAAATATGCCTACTGAAAACCCATCTCTCTTTCCCTGGTGGTTGTCGTGTCTGGTTTGTGCCTTGAATTAGGTAACGGCAGGATCTCATCTTCCTCACGATGGAAGAAGCAAGATCCGTGTTGGAAAAGGAGAAAAATTTTGCTTGTCTCCTTTGTCGAGGGAAGAAACGGCCGGCGAAGGAGACCAAATCTCCAAATCCTCCTTCTCCTCCAAGGCCGCCTCCATCGACAGAGGAAACGAAGCATGACGGTGACTGGGGAGGAAGGTTGCGACGAGTGGTGGGGACAACGTATGGATTTTAGTTCGGACAAGAATATGACGACGCAGTGACCGGGTGAATTTCGTCTGTGGCTAATGAATTTCGGAGGTATTTATAGTTTTTTTTTTTTAGTCCTACGCTAATTCTACTCTAACACTCACGCTCAGACATTTGCCCTGCCTCCTTGCAGGGCGTGGGAGTCAAACCCACTCCTCCGAAATGAAATCGTCCCCACCCTGTCACGAGAGAAGGTGGGGATTTGAACCCCAACCTTCCCCTTCCAAGATGGAAGGGTGGCCACCTGCGAACCCCCAGTGGTTAGGTATTTATAGTTAGTTCACTGCAATTGATACTTTCATTGAATCCATTAAAATTTCGATCTTTTTGCAATTTGTGTACGTTGGCTGAAATACACCCACTTTTCATACGAATTGCTGACATGGCGCCACCATGTTGATGACACGCCGCCTGGCCTTGTGTCCGCTCTATCAACAATTTTTCAAAAAAATTGGTCGGATTCTAGTCAGATGCATCAATTGCGGAAATTGAAAGTTCAATGCATTTTTATTGGAAGAAATCAAACTTAGATCATTGATAGTTTGCTTGCATATTTTTTGGCCACATAAAATAGTAATTTGCTACTTTAGATCTATAATTTTTGGCTTTTCAAAAATTCCAAATCTATTGTTCGCTAATTTCGTTTGGCCTACGTCAAAGTGGATTCAATAGGTATAGAAGCCATGTGGCAGTGGTGGCAAGTTGACTTAAACAATGTACTCTCAAAATGTTGTTGCCGACTAGATTTGGGTTGGGTGTATTTTGGATCGACCGCAAATAAATTTCATTGTATTGCGTGAACTAGACAAGTCAATATGAGTGAATTAAGTCAATCTAGTCCAAATCCAAAGGTGAGACGATCCAAATTTGACGTGATCTGCCATCTTTGAGCCAAGAAGAACCGATCATCTTATGATCAATTGTGTTGAGGAGACAACAAATAAGACGGAATTAGTGGTCCATATGATGCATCTATCTCCTGAAAAAAAATTATATGGACTCAAATCATGTGAGCTAGCTCCATCTCAACCATTGAGTAGTGCGGCCATCATATAGGACCCATGTGGATGATCGAGATTAAGATGCATACGTTTCTTTCTGATTCAACGAGCTAGATTGCTTGCTACTTTTCATCTAAAGATTGTGATTGTTTTAGAATGTGATTATTTTAAATTTCGTTGTGGCTATATTTTTTTTCATCCGTGTATTAATTTTGTCATGCAGATTTCTCAAATTATAGAAGCTACTGAACAAACTTTCAATGCCATGACTTTTTAGGGCGGTTTCACTTGGGCCCCTCAAGTTTTAAATTTAGCCCAAAAGGCTGTGGGCTCAACAAAAGTCTCCCAGCTTCTATATTTTCTCAACATTAATCGGCTCAATCGTGGTTTTCTTTTGTCCGTTCATCCATCAAGATGGGCTTGCCAAGGAGAATGTTTTTAGTTGCTTGGTCTCCTCATCATCACTTTTCATTTCTGTTTTAATAAGTAATGTCGGGAATGTGAAAAATAGTAATAATAATTTACACAATCAAATCTCAAAGTTATTGCGAATAATTGTAAGACAGTTACGTGAATATTTCGTACTCAAATGCGTCATAATAGTGTCTCGTATCACTTTATAAATAAAATTTCTGAATTGATTTTTGCATCCCAAATCTATCTTGAGATAGGGATCAATATCTCTTACACGGTGACTCCCCACAATTGTATGATCATCATTGAGAATTATGATATCTTGAGATCTGCCTTTTTGATATAGGCAAATTGGGTATCAGTGAAAATCTCATAATGAGTACAACCCAAATTCACGTTCAACTTTGATCAAACTTTAGATAAAAAAGTTAGACGTACGGGCCCCTCTTCTTTATTATTCTTGGAAAAATTCCATCATTCGCTCCTCTATATTAGGCGCAACTATGATCAAACTTTAGATAAAAAAAAGTCAGACGTATGGGCCCCTCTTCTTTATCATTCTTGGAAAAATTCCATCATTCGCTCCTCTATATTAGGCGCAACTATGATCAAACTTTAGATAAAAAAGTTAGACGTCTGTGCTCATCTTCTTTATCATTCTTTAAAAAATTCCATCATTCACTCCTCTATGTTAGGTGCAATCGTAGCTAAGTTTCAAAACTAGATAATTGAAAATTTGTTCATTGCTTTGAACTAGGCCCAATGTCCATTTCCTTCCACAGCGCCACAAGCTTTAGCCTTTCACATGGAAAAATTGTCTAATCAATTTATGAGCTCGTTGATTGACAATCATCATCAACCATTGAGGACAATGATCGCAGTTCGTTGGATTGTCTAAGTTGATGTCAAACATCTGATTGGGCTTGATAACTTTGTCACCATTTAACCCACGGCAGGTTATGCTGATGTTGGACTTGAGCAAGTCCTTAAAAGGCTCAAGGAGGAAAGAGGCGGGAGATCCACTCTTGGGTGGGGGACCTCGCGATGTCCTTCGTATTCTCTCTATGTCGGGAAGACAAAGATAGATAGGGAATTTGGGGGCCTTACAGTGGGGAAGGTAAACTCCATGTCGGGATATACTTAAATCTCTAGGCTACCATCGGGTGGGTTGATATAGTAATCACCTGCACCTAAGGTGAATGAGGGTGGATGAAAGGCCCATTACAGAGTTAGCACGCATTACGGCACTACTCATAAATGTAGGCTAACTTTGATCAAACTTTAGATAAAAAAGTTAGACGTCTGTGCTCCTCTTCTTTATCATTCTTGGAAAAATTCCATCATTCGGTCCTCTATATTAGGCGCAATCATAGCTAAGTTTCAAAACTAGATCATTGAAAATTTGCTCATTGCTTTGAACTGGGCCCAATGTCCATTTCCTTCCACAACGCCATGAGCTTTAGCCTTTCACATGGAAAAATTGTCTAATCAATTTATGAGCTTGTTGATTGACAATCATCATCAACCATTGAGGACAATGATTGCAGTCCGTTGGATTTGACTTCCAATTGAGCGCATGGACATGATGAATGCATTATCTGAGTTATGTGCTATTAGAAAGAAGTTTTTCAAGCATGGCATGTAAGATTAGGAAGAGAATTTGACTTCTCCTATTGTAATTTTAATTCCTCTTGAGTTTATTCCAGTGTGAATGTAAACGCAAATTACAAGCTTACTGCTTCATGTATGTGTGACAGGCATATAATTTGCTATTTCTATGTCCTTAAGCCATATAAATGCCTTTCTATTTCAACTATAGAGGTGTTTGCTTTAAGAGATAAAGAACATCTTACTGGTTCTTTTCTCGAGTCGATTTTAATGCATCATCCATCCCCTCATAAGGAATTTAATAAAGGAACAGTTAAATGCAAGTTCATCTACCTAGAAGTAGAGGAACTAATGTATTGGAGTCTCGCTTGTGTCAAATCAATTAAAACAAAGCTCACAAGATCGTTAATTTAGTCATGAAAAGCTCATAACTCATCAATCTAGGTAAATTGCCAATAACTTACAGCTCCGCCATCATGGTTACTGAGCAAAACAAATACAATGACTGACTTAAATTTATTCTTCTAGTGAGCGATGCGAGATTAGAATCAAGTCCAATGCCCTTCACCCGCCAACTCAAATGATAATTTCATAAACTTCGGACAAATTACTAAGGATGTTTGTTAAACAAAGGAGCAGGACATATTGCTGGCAAGAAATAAAGGACAGCATGATCAAAGTGACATATACATGACAGTTACAATTGAGCTCTTTATTCAATGCTATTGATGAAGTCTTGAATCAACCTTCCGATCGAATCATACGAAGACCCACCTTCCTTCACAGCATTCCTCGCCGCCTCCCTCATTTCCCTCACCTTCTTCCTCGTCTCTGCGGCATCGTCGCCCATCAAGCGTCCGACGGCCTTCTCTATCTCCTCCGCTGGCACCAGATGGCCACCAATGCCTTGCCCCTTGTAGTCCAGCCGCAGCTCCCCTGCTAAGCCCAATTCCTTCACCATGGTGAAGGCGTTCAGCTGCTGCTCTGCGTATATGGGCCAAGTCACGATTGGTACTCCGTGCCACAAGCTCTCTAAGATGGAGTTCCAACCGCAATGAGATATGAACCCAGCAATGGCCACGTGTCCCAGCACCTCTACCTGTGTTAGTGATAGTATATACGCATTATCATAGGCACTTGCCTATTCAGTTATGAGCTAAGAAAGTCTATAAGAAAAATGTCCTAATTAATATCAAACTACTAAATTGCTTTTACTTTTAGTGTTATCTACTGAAAAATAAAGAGCATTTGAAAAATATCACGTTTCATACGTTTACACTAATATCAATGTTATTGCAACTTTTTATTTTAGATGATTATTAGTAGACTTGATCAATGGGCGAGCAACAGGCCTGCCTGGCCATTATTTTTCAGCCCAGAAAAAACTATATTATTGATGAATTATATTTTAGTAATAAGTTTTTCTTTGACATTTAACGTTTATAAAACTCTAACTAGATAAAATAAGCTCAATTTTCTAATGGAGAATAGAAATATAGACTCATAGATAAAGTAATAAAATAAAATAACACAAGACCCTAAAATTATTGATCATCAATTTTTCATACTTCTTTAAATTTTTTCTGAGATATTAAAAAATAAAAAAAAAGGACCCATGGGCGGTTCCGGACCCCCAATATTTTTCCCTTGGGTAGGCTCGGGCCTGCAAGTCCAAGCCTCGGTGGGATTTCTAAAGGTTCGAGCCCGAGCAGAACCGGCCCAATCCTCCCTAGGCCTGCCCAATGACCAAGTCTAATTGCTGAACGATGGAGCCAAGTACTTGGACTAAATCTTGCTCAGGTCCTCTTGTGATTAAAAAAAAAATTCAAGTATTCTATATGAATTGATCGAGTTTGAACTAGCCAATTCCGCCGCCAAGTGTGTAAGGATCAAAGGAGAATTTACTAGGCCCACTCATTTTGCCTTTTGGGTCGACTATGATTGGGTGGACCCAATAAACTGTTTAGCATATGCTCACCTCTAGGAATTACCAAACCGAATATAAATTAAAATTAAAGTATTTTTAGTTGATCATATTTCGATACATATTTTAATGCATGCTAATTATGAATTGAGATATCGAACATGTGCCCTTTTTTATGAATTGAGATATCGTGTGGGAGGCAGAAGTTCATCAAAACTACATCAAACATCATAAATGAGACTATATAGCTTAAACAATGAGATTCTGTTTAAACTATAGAGTCTCATTTATGATAAATCTCATTGTTGAAAAGTTAGGATTGGCTTACCATGTTAGATCATCCATGTAGTATCATATAAAGCTCGCAAATAACAAGATTAATTCAGCAATTGAAAAACAAATAGGTATCGTGGATAGACTAGCTATATGACGCCATTGATGTAAATTATTTTGTATTTGGGTCATTTATTCGAATTTTAACTTACTTTTTATCTACTTCTTAAACCAACAAATATTTAGACAGATTGAATGCGGTACAAGATTTAACGGTCCTCACCTAGAAATGCACATGGTCCTCACCTAGAAATGCACATGATTGATAAAATATTAACTTTTTATCCTTCAAATGATTGGGGAGGGGGCTCGAATGAAGGACATTTATTTCCCTATACTTGCCCAATTATGTTTCAGCCCCATCGACACCTATTCACGGATTTACTCATGTTTCACGCAGAAGCAAGAAATTATTATATAGATTTAATTATGCTAGTGATGTGATAGACAAAATCAATAGCAGTATAGATTATATAAAAACCTTGTATTTTTAGTAGAACCCTACATGTTTTTATAAGGATTTTACTAGCTAATAGTCTTTGGGCTACTTACTATGAAAATAATAATTTTTTGTGAGCTAAAAATTCTTGAAAGAGTGGGTCCTACAATAATTTATAATTATTTGTTATTTGATTTTTTGTAATTTAGAATATACTATTATTTTAACAATAAATTAAAAATTCATGCAATCAATTCTCTTCTTACAATGCGATTGACTTACACGACATTTGTTCCCTTCTTACCTTATTGAAAAGGTAGTCATTGTGACCAAAGAGCACGAGATATTACCAAAGATATATACATAGTCGTTAATTAAAAAGACTTAAGACTAACCTGTGGGGTCCACCCGCATACGACCCCTCTTCGTCGCATTCGCTCCAGGAATCCAACAGGAAGCTGCGACTGTGAACTTTCCGGACGCAACGACCACAGAAACTTGTGCCCGCTTCGCTCGATTCCGGAAGCGATCTCCTTCACTTGATCCGCATCGAAGCTCCCCAAGCTCCCGAAGCACAGGAACACCACCGAGGACGGCGGTTGCTCATCGAGCCACTCCCGGATCTTCTCCCAGTGAGCCCGGTCCAGAGAAGGATCCGGCACACCCTTCAGGTCGATCACCAGTCCGACTGCATACACGGCCGGCCTGTCCCAGCTTCCTCCAGAAAACGAGCCGAGGGCTGACTGCTCCAGCTCCATGAACGTGTTCACCATGATTCCCCGGACGTCCCTGAACCTACGAGCCAGCTTGACATAGGCCGCATAGCCGCCGGCTTCCCCGTCAAGCACTGCCGACGGCAAGACAGACACCGGAACTGGGTTTGTGAAATTGGGAAGAGGCAGGTCCGGATCGACAGTCGGACCTCTCTCCCGATCTGGTCGTGTCGGGCTGGCAAGTGGAACATGAGGCCCAGGAAGTGAGCGTTGCTAGAGAGGTGTTGTTGTTGACTGCTAGTATAGCCTACAGGGGCCTCCAGCGAACTCGGATTGCTCGAACTCGCTCACGGCAATCGGACTGAGTTATGGTCCGAGTTGAGTGGAGCCGAGCTTGACACTGCGACATCATTGGTTGTCCCGTTTCTTTATCGACCTTAATCACCACGTGGGACACGACGTCACGTAATATGCAATGCAGATGGGGTCTCAACTCTCTTGGGTGCTTTGATAAAAGAATCAGCCCAGCCAGATCCCGATTTGTATTTATTTAAACAGATTCTATTATGGATTCATTTGCGATTTGCAATGTGGAGTAAATTGTTTGGCTGTTCTATGTAAAAGTCCAAATTTAATTAATAGAAGTACTAATGGAAAATGACATAAATAGTCCATGAACTTTGATTCAATGTGTAATGTGGTTAATGAATTTTTAATTTATTCGATATGATTCATGAACTTTAATTTAATGTATAATGTCGTCCCCGAATTTTTAAATTACGCAATGTGATTTTTAGACTTTTGATACATGTTCAATTTAATCCCTAAATTATATGAAAGTTGTCCATGAATTTAAAGTAATGGAAGGATAATATTGAATATTTTTATGTAGTTCATGGAACGTATTGCACAAATTAAAAGTCCAGAGACCACATTGAACATTTGAATAAAGTTCAAGACTATATTGTAAATTGAACAAAAATTCAAGAATCAATCGTGTCATTAAGTACTCAATAATTCAGCCAAGAAGTTGGAAAAGAACCTAGCTTTTCAACATTTTCAACGAGTTGCTATTTAGATTCAACGACTAGAATCCCTTTTCTCCATATCTTCTATTCCTGACTATCTGACATGGGAGAGATTGTAGGGGTGAGCATGGTCTGGGTTGGGCCGATCTACCCTCTAACCCTAGAACCAACCCGCACAGTGCTAGTCCTCAATTTTTGGGACCGAGGACCGACCCTATTGAGCTTGGGACCGAGGACCGGACCGACCCAATGGGTTTAGTCCGGTTCCAGGGTTAACCTGGGACCAATCGATAATTTTTTATTTCATTTTTTGTACTCCTTAAAAAAACGATGGAGAACCCAACTAACCCAATGGGTTCGGTTCGGTTTCAAGGTCAACCTAGGACTAACAAATAATTTTTTATTTTATTTTTTGTACTCTTTGAAAGGGCAACCAAGGACCATACTGACCCAATGGGTTCGATGATGAGCGAGGTCAGCTAAGAAAGACAAGCGGTAAGGGTCAAGTGGGATGAGCATCGAACATAATGAGCATTGAATGTCGAGCGGGGAGCAACAAGCCAAGCGAGCATCGATCGGTGAGCGGCACGAGTGACCCAAAGCGAGCGAGGCGAGTGTCGAGTGGCAAGCGGAGAAGTTGTTTCTTTCGATTTTGGCAAATTGAAGACTAAGAGGACAAATCAGACAAAAGAGAACGGATACTAAAGGAGGATGTCATAAGGAGTTGTTTATACCTTTTTGGACACCGTGAGGACTCCTTACAAAACATTTTCCAATTATGACTATTGACGTCGTAAAAGACCTTAAAAATCTAAGTTATTAAAGAACAATATAAAATTACTTGAACTCCTCACTAAAATTACTTGAATTCCTTACTAAAGTTTAATGATGTTGACGTCGTTTATTTTAAGATTTTCTTTATATAAAAAAAATTATAAATAATATATTAGATATATATATTTAGGATTGATCCGGATTGGACCGACCCGAATTCTCGGGGCCGAGGACCGATCCGCGCATCTTGAATTGTAGGACCAGGAATTAGGGGAACCGACCAAGACCTGGCCGGTTCAGGGTTGGTCCAGGGTTGACCCTGGACCGATGCTCACCCCTAAGAGATTGCGTGTTCTCATTTGCTAGCTTCATGAAGTTTTGACATTATTAACATCGAAAGTACAAGCACGTGTTTACCTTTTTCCTTTTTTTTTTTTTCCTCAATGCAATCTCATGAGATCTCCCTTAGCTGGATTGGGGTCATTAACAACCCGCCAAACCACGTGTCTTGCTTACTCATTAATTTTACTCATCGATTTTGATTTTTCATGGTCACTTTAGCAAATTTATTATGCTTATACATATACTATTTGTGTTTGTATGGATTATATTTCAATTTCTATGCATATATGTTTATGTGCATTTATATTTTCTTTTGCAACATCTATATATAACAAGATGAAGAAAAAGAAGTTATGTTGAAGAAATAAACACCATGATCAAACTTTTTTTTTGGTAATGAATGTATTTAAAATAATTATATGGATACATGGGTTCTACTTTGAAATATCTATTTTAAATCGTTACGCCTTTCGTGCCGGTTGGAACTTACCTGACAAGGAATTTCGCTACCATAAGACTGTTATAGTTTTTATGATAATAAGACTGTCCCACATCTAAGTTGCAAAGAAAAAAAAGAAAGATTAGAGAGAAAAGTTAAATGTTAATAAGTCTTTCCTGTATGTAAGTTATGAAAAAAGAAAGTTAATAACATCAAAAATCCCAAATGGGTAATTTCATTAACTTAAATGGTAATTTCATTAACTTGAGACAAATTAGTAAGCATGTTCGTTGACAAATGAGCAGGACACGTTGTTGGTAAAAAACAATGAGGGACGGAGCAAGATGAAAGTGATTTTACTCTTGGTAGTTACTAGTGAAGACAAAGGCTAACTCTTTCTTGAGCTTCTTATTTGACGCTCTTGATGATGTTTCTAATCAACCTTCCAATAGAATCAAACGAAGACCGAAGACCCGCCTTCCTGCACGGCGTTGCTCGCGGCCACCCTCGTTTCCTTCACCTTCTTCCTTGTTGCAGCGCCACCGCCGCCCGTCAAGGGTCCAACAGCCCTCCCTATCTCCTCCGTTGGCACCAGACGACCGCCAAAACCGTTACTTCACCATCGTGAAGGCATTCAGCTGCTGCTCCGCCTACATGGGCCACGTCACGATCGGCATTCCGTGCCACAAGCTCTCTAAAATGGAGTTCTCAACCAACCACAGAGAGACACGAACCCACCAATGGCCATGTGCCCCAGCACCTCCACCTGTGGTGGAGAAAGGATGGGCCAATTATCATATTTTGCCTCGATCATACTATAACTTACAGACACTTGTATCATTGGTTACATGCTAAATAAGTAAACTAAGAGAACAATCTCAATTTCTAACTACTGATCGTTCTTACTTCTTGTGTTAACTATTTAAAAATCAAAAGGATTCGAAAAATATTATGTTTCATGCCTCGAAATCAAATAATATCTTTATTAGTGTAATTTTATATGTTAGATGAGTAGACGAGATCAACGGGTAGGCAGCCTGTCACTGGGTGGGTTCAGGCAAAAAATCTAGGCCCAGTAAATGGCAGGCTGTTGAGAAGAGACCCTTAAGGCCCAACCCAACGCACTAATATTTTATTAAATCATAGATAGATTATATTTTATAATAATTTTCACTTCAACACTTAAAATTCATAAACATTAATAGATAAAATAGGCTCAAATTTCGAACGTAGGATAGAAAAAAAGTATAGAACTCATAGATAAAGTAATACAATAAAATAAATCCAAACCCATTTTTTCTTACTTCTTTATTTTTTTTTGCTGAAATTTTTTCAAAAAAATAAAAAGATGGCCCAATGTTTTTCACTTGGGGGCTTGCTCAGGCCCTCAAGTTCGAGCCTGGGCAGGACCTCTAAAGGTTCGGGCCCGAGCACGCCTGGCACGATTCTAGGCTCGTCCAATGAGCAAGTCTAATTGGTAGATGATTGAGCCAAATGCTGGACTGAAAATCCTTGCTCAAGCCCTCCTGTGATTTTAAAATTGTCTGAGTATTTTAAAATGAATCGACCAAGCCAGCCAATTGTGCGGTGCAAGAACCGAAAGAGAAATGCTTGCTAGGCCCCCTCATTTTCCCTTTAGGTCGACATGATTGGGAGGGCCCAACAAGCCTATCAATCACCTCTAAGGATTATTTGACGAAAAATGTAGATTGAATTCAAAGTACTTTTGATGGATCATACTTCAATATATATTTAAATATATGTTAATTATTATGCTATAAAACATGAGTCCCTTTTTGTCAATTACGATATCGCATAGGAGGTGGACGTATATCAAAATTACATAGAACATGATAAGAGAATACAAAAAATTGACTATTTAAGTCTAGAAAACTTAAATATCTCATTGTTGGATTAGTAAGAATTGGCTTTCCATACCACGTCACCGATATGGTTATTATACAATACTCTTGAAACAATAATATCTAAGCAGCTGACAATAAATAGGTAACGTAGACGTATTAGGTAAACAACACTGTCGATGTAGATAATTTCGTAATTGGGTTATTCATTCGAGTTTTGACTTGCGACTTGATCAACAAGGGTTTAGATGGATTGGACTTGGTACAAGATTAAGAAGTCCTCACCTAGAAACACGCATGATTTATAAATTATCAAATTTGCACCTCCAAATGATTGGGCCCTAGCGAGTGGGCTTGAATGGAGGTGATATATTCCCTTAGGCTTGCCCAAAATCTATTCCAAGCGCAGCTACACATATTTATGGATTTACCCGTGTTTCACACAAGGCGAGAAATTACTATATAAACATGGAGTTCGCTATTTAAATGTATTCCGGTCCGGTGGTGTAGTTCGTTTTCGTTGTAATTATGCTGCTAAAATTAAAATCAGATTTTTGTTGTAATCTTCAAACCATATTGGTCAAGATTGATGCTCGATTTGCAGTGTCTTCCGGGAACAAAGTTTTGGGAGGCAACTGTTGCAAAACTAGTGAAAGCCTGAATATTCAATATGACGCATTCTTAGCTATAAACCGAACAAAGCTAGTGAAATTTCACTTTCATGCACATCATCGTATGTGAAAGTGAACTTTGTTTGGATGGATACTCAGTTTTTTACTTGGTCAATGGAACTGCATATTCCGGTTGCAGTCCGCTGAAACAATGTCTTAAATGCTTGGGGGTCCTTTGTAAGGAAGATGAAATTTGCATCTTTAAATCATAGGATAATGCTAAGCATACTAGTAAGAATAGCTTATAATATTTGTATACCAAGTGATGCGGCAGACTTTGATTTTCTTTTTTCATTTGGCAGACTCTGATCAAGTCTTGGAATATGATCCCCTATTTACATACTCATAATCTGCCATGTAAATAGGCTGTTCCCTTAAACTATAATAAACTATGAAGAATAGAATTCACATGTATAACCCGTGTCTACAAATTCTATAGATAAGTGTATTGAAAGTCCTACAACTTGTCGCAAAAGTACTATTGAGTTTTAAAACTTTCAAAAACGCAATCAAATCCTAAAATTTGTAACGAAAATGCGATTAAGTGCTAAAACTTTCAAAAAGTTTTTTCCATGAACTTCGTCCAATTTGATGAACGGAAAAATTCTGTCCAACTTGACAAACAAAAAATGGTAATAAGTTTTAGGATTTGATTACATTTTTGAAAGTTTTAAGACTTAATAGTGCTTTCATGACAAGTCTTATGATCCAATTGCATTTTTTTGAAATTTTAAGGACTCATTTGTATTTTCATGATAAGTTTTAGAACTTTTAGTGCACTTATCCCAAAATTCTATAAGTATATATCTGAATAAGGAAACAGAAGATGGGTTCATGTCGGATGTTTGACTTTTGCCAACACTCATTCAGCTCTATGTTTCTTCCGATGGAATGGAGCCCCATGTGGTCTCAAGGCCGACAAGACTTGGCTGCAATCATGTCAGCTTAACATTCGAAATTGTTCCTTCCATCGACACCTCAACCTTGCAAAAAACTCCTTCCAGGGCGAAACTGAATTCGCGCGCTTATGTTCAGACTTGAAAATCTAAGAATTCCTAGAGGCATTACGAGGAAACTACGCAGTGAAAGCGCCAAACTTCACAAAGTTATATCTATGCATTTAAATGACGCGTCTTCATTGAATAAAACTAAGTGAACTAAGCCATACATAGGCTTTGAATAAATCAAAGATCCATAACGTGTATGTAATTTAAAATTGTTAAATAATTGCATTTTAGTCTTGCCTCAGAACTCGGTCAATGCATTAAGAGCATCGGAAAGAGTCATGTTTGAGGACTGTCTGCTACAAACTTCATAGATTTTGCACATTTTCAAAGATTAGAAGGAGCAGACAAGTTGCCATGCATCCCGTAATTTGGGGTTATTTGCACTTAATCATGACGTAAGTGTATGCCAAGTTCACGCGCAGGCAAATAAAAACAATCATCAACGGCCATCACCGACCTGGTTATAGCCTACAACAAGGTAGCTTCAACCGAGGCACGAAGGAGACTCTGTTCCTATAATATTAAGGTATCGATGTCGTCGGTCCCAATTGGCAGGCAGCGTTTTCCTGCTGCTAAGTGTTATGCTTCTTCCAATACTTTTTTGAAAATTTCATTTTCTCATTGTCAACGCGCTGGGGTCTTCACCACTGATTCACAACTACAACAAACCAAACTTTCAGCATGACGAATTCTCAATTCTGAACCCAAATAAGCTCATCAAAACCTACTTCCGTCCCCATCATTAGGGCGTTGGTTACTGATAATGTTCTTAGGTAACAGGTAGCACCTCAGGCCAACATGAAGCAATACATTGTCATACCTTTGCTGATATTTCAAGCTTACTTGGTCGATGAAAGGTTTCTTATTAGATTTAATCCTTCCCACGTCAAATTGATGGAGCGGTGAGAGAAAATTCTTCTTTTATACAAGGAGACAACTACATCATCGTTGCCATAACATTGTGGGGTGCTGTCTGTGAGTGTGATTTCTCCCCCAATACTCCCTAAGGTGTCTTTATCAGGACATTTAAGTCAGCCCCCTCTGGTTTGGACTTGGTAACTAGTTGCTTAATATAATCATCATGTAATCTCCGAGGTGACTGGTGCTCTGATGCTCCATACCAAATGCAAATAAACTAATGGCCTGCAGCTTTCATGCCTATCAACAATAGTGGAGGCTTAGAATCCTGGGAGGGAAAAGTATCAAAAAGTCCTAAACCAATGGCATTGGTATCAATTAGAGGTGTTAAATGGGTTGCACAACTCATTTATGGACCCATGTTTGCTTAAATGAGTTGTTAATGGGTCAGGCTTTATTTTTCAAGACACCTATGATGGGTTTTAAAAATAAAATGACTAAAATATATGGGTCTTAAATGGGTAGAGTAGACCCATTTAAGACCCATTTACCAACCCATTAAAAATACCCACTATCTAGTCTACCCTATTAGAGGTGGTAAAATTATAATTATTTTTTTCTTTTTCTTTTCTTTTCTTTTTTCTCTCCTTTTTGTTTTCTTTCTTCTTCCTCCGGTGGCCGGCATGGCGATGGCTAGCGATCGGCCAGTGAGCCTCGAGCTCGCCGGATCTAGTGAGGCGGAGGCCTCACCAACGCCCGGCAAGACTCGAACTTGCCAGCGTTAGGCGAGGCTCGAGCCTCGAGCCTCGCCAGATCCAACGAGGGGCGAGCTCGACCTCACCCGATGCCGACGAGCCTTGAGCTCACCAGAGGCTCCGCCTCGCC
This sequence comes from Eucalyptus marginata, assembly GCA_014182565.1. Lineage (NCBI taxonomy): Eukaryota > Viridiplantae > Streptophyta > Magnoliopsida > Myrtales > Myrtaceae > Eucalyptus > Eucalyptus marginata. The sequence continues at coordinate 25,378,508 of CM024594.1, forward strand.
GGCGTCGGGCGAGGCTCGAGCCTCACTACACCAATCTGTCGCAGCACAGCAGCCATGGCAACACATGATAGCCACTTTAACCTGTTACCACACCGAACTGCTTTGACAATCCGCTCATCCGTATAAATTTTGAATTTTGATAATAAAAGATATTTAGGATATATCTTGTATTGTTAGTTATACTTGTCTTGTATACTCTTGACAATTAGCCAAGTCAAGTGCGGCTAGATTCATAGTGTCCCCAAAATGAATTTAATATCTGAATTTATTAATTGACTCCGATCTTCTTATCGCCTCTTCAGGGTCCCAATCGTCCTGAAGCAGCTGGTTGTTAAATTCTTCTATGCTTCCAAGCTCCTATGGTCTTCACTATAAATGGAATCTTCAGGTCAAGTCATGTTCTATCATGGCTATCCAAGCATCTCCTCCCTGACACTAGTAAACCAGAAAATGAGTTTGAGCCCTTTATGTTCAGTCAACTTCCCTGCCATCTTGATCCTAGAACTGGTGATCACAAGCTTCGCTTCTTGTAGCGCTCTAGGAAACGAGACCGATAAAATTGCTCTGCAACAGTTCAGGTCCCTCTTAACAGATAATTCTGCAGGAACATTGGCCTCTTGGAATGATTCCCACCATTTCTGCCAATGGACCGGAGTCACTTGCGGTCTCAGACACCAAAGAGTCACTGCCTTGAACCTCGATGGGCAAGATTTGGCAGGGACCGTGTCCCCTTTTATCGGAAACCTTTCGTTCCTCCAATACCTGAACCTCGCAAACAACTCTTTGCATGGTTTCGTTCCTCTCGAAATCGGGCGCTTGTTCAGGCTTAGAAACCTGATCTTGAGCCACAACACTTTGGGAGGTGGAATTCCTAGAAATCTCTCGCAGTGTCTTAACCTCCCGACTCTTGAGCTCGATTATAATTATCTCCACGATCGCATCCCTTCTGAATTTGGGTCGCTGTTGAAACTTCAGAAGCTCTCCTTCTCTAACAACAATCTCATGGGACCAATCCCTGCTTCCATAGGAAACCTTTCCTCCCTCCAAGTACTTGATCTATTGAACAATAGCCTGATAGGAGGAGTTCCAATTTCTACAAGCAAAATAAGGCTCAAAGTTTTCGTGGTCAGTGAAAATGAGCTGACAGGTGGCTTCCCTTCCGCTCTTTACAACTTATCATCCCTCAAAGTCATAGGTTTGTACCATAACCTGTTCACTGGCAGTATCAGGAGAGACATAGGCCTTCTGCTTCCGAATCTGCAAACACTTGTCCTAGGAGATAATCAGTTCACAGGTCCCATTCCCGATTCACTGTCCAATGCCTCGAACTTAGCAACAATTGATATCCCCTTGAATAACTTCTTTGGACGTGTCCCGACCAGCTTTAGCAGGCTTCAAAACTTGAAATGGCTCAACCTTCTTCAAAATTTTCTTGGAAGCAGCACAGCCGATGGTCTAAGTTTCCTTACTAATTTGACCAATTGCAGCAACCTTGAAATGCTGGATTTACAATATAACCAGTTCAAAGGTGAGCTGCCTATTTCTGTCGGTAACCTCTCAACCCAACTAAAGCAGCTACTAATATCGGGGAACAAAATTCGTGGAAGCATTCCTGAAGTGATTACAAATCTCTTTAGTCTAAATCGATTATACATGGATGATAACATGTTAACAGGCAACATTCCAATGTCTTTTGGGAGGCTATCAAACTTGCATTATCTGAACTTGGGCCAAAACAAATTGACAGGGCACATACCTTCAACCATTGGTAATATCACAGGACTGATTGATCTGTACTTGTACGACAACAGCTTCGAAGGAAGCATACCTTTGAGCCTCGGCAACTGCAAGTCCCTGCAAGAAATACGCCTTTGTCATAACAAATTCACCGGGACCATTCCTAGCCACATGATTAGTCCATCGTCCCTCGTAATACTTGTGAATGTATCTCACAACTCTTTGTCTGGGCCCCTGCCACCTGAAGTTGGCAACTTAAAGAACCTCATTTCTCTTGATGTTTCATACAATCAAATTTCCAGCGAAATTCCAACAACTTTGGGTGATTGTTTGGGATTCGAAGAGCTGTATATGCAGGCGAACCATTTTCAATGACCCATTCCTCAATTAGGAGGGTTAAAAGGCATTCGTTTTCTTGACCTTTCCAATAACAACCTATCAGGGCAAATCCCAGAGTTCTTAGTTAACTTGTCATCGTCGTTGCAATTCTTGAATATGTCTTTTAACAATCTCGAAGGCGAAGTAACTGTACAAGGGATATTTGGAAACACTAGTGCCTTCAAAGTTGATGGCAACAAAGAGCTTTGCGGGGGCATACCTGAATTGCATTTGCCTTCATGTCCGGCAATATCAATCCCAAGATCTATAAAGCATAGACTTTCGAAGTGGGTGATGGTCATAATCATCAGTGCTTCTTGTGCAGTGGCATTAGTATCCTTAGCATTGCTTTTCTGGTTGAGAAACTTGAAGAAGGAACATCTGCCTACTCACTCATTGGGCCATTTTTGCGAGAGGATTTCTTATGATGCTCTATTCAAAGCTACCGACGGATTCTGTTCAAGAAAATTGATTGGTTTAGGTAATCTTTATATGTGAATGAGCCATAATTTAGCAACTTCAAATGAGAACAGAAACACTCTTCACAGTTCATGTACCATGTCACATGATCACGATAGTTTGCAACTCTTGTTCAGGTAGTTTTGGCAGTGTATACAAAGGAACTCTTGGTCCGGATGGAAGAATTGTGGCCATCAAGGTTTTGAATCTCCAGCAGAAAGGAGCTTTCAAGAGCTTCTTGGCCGAATGCAAAGCCCTCAGCAACATTCGGCATCGTAACCTTGTTAAGATCTTGACTGCTTGTTCAAGTGTCGACTCTCATGGTAATGAGTTCAGAGCCTTGGTGTACGAGTTCATGGGAAACGGCAACTTGGACATGTGGATGCACCCAAACGATGAGCAAATGCAATTAAAACCTTGGAGCTTCCTCCAAAGATTGAACATCGCGATTGATGTAGCCTCTGCTTTGGATTATCTTCACCACCAGTGCCGAACTCCATTGGTCCACTGTGATTTGAAACCAAGCAACATTCTTCTCGACCATGAGTTCACGGCTCACATAAGTGATTTTGGATTGTCGAGGCTCGTTTTCGAGTCTAACGAAGACATCTTTTGGAGTCATCTCAGCTCCTCTACTTTTAAGGGAACCATGGGTTACATCGCTCCAGGTACTGCTCTAAAGATCATAAAAACATTTACATTCACGAAAATCAGAAGAATTCAGAGACCTTGTAGAGTAATCGAGCTAACAGGAACTTTTTTTGGACTCGCAGAATGTGGAATGGGTGTTCATCCATCAACTAGTGGGGATGTGTACAGCTTTGGGATCCTCCTGCTAGAGATGTTCACGGGAAGACGGCCGACAGATAATATATTTGAAGACGATTTCAACCTTCAGAAATTTGTCAAGTCGGTGATGCCAACGCGAGCAACAGGGTTCTTGGATCAATCGATTTTCTGTGGGGAAGTAGGTGAAAGCAGTGATGAGCAAGCAGATTGGAGTGACTGCGGAATCGACAAAGCCGAATGTTTGATATCGGTCTTCGAGATTGGATTAACTTGCTCAGCAGGATCACCGAAAGACAGGAAGGACATGCATGGAGTTGCACGGGACTTGCTCTCAATCAGAGACAAGTTTCTCAAAACCCGCGTTCACGAGGATAGGATGCAGAGCCCTGCACCAAGTAAGTCCCTTGTTAGTCGCCGTATGCATGTATCATTGTGTCCCTAGCATTGCTTTGGATTTAGTGAAATTGGTTCGTATGCTAACAAGTCTCGGGACAAGAAACCACTAGGGTCTTGATCAAATCGTGCATGATCATTGACAATTGGTGAGAACCTGATTGAATCATCCTCCTCTTTCTTTTTATATTTTTCAGGCGACACGTTGGAGAAGGCGGCCTGATCCATCTCAGGTTATTGAGCGGACGGGGAAATTGTAAGTAAAGACGGGCATGATGTAACTTGTTGGAGCTAGGTTCCTCTTTTAATGTCAATGTCAATGGCAGGCTAGCTCGGTTGTCTGTGAAGTCCATCCGTAATACAGCCTTTAAGGGGGGCTTTCGACTACAAGTGGCCACAGTTTGCAATTTAGGGAGTCTCCAAACTAGCAGCTTCTGATTGGTCAGAAAGCAAAACTAGCACATTTTGTAATAAATAAAACATGGATTTCGACTGTTGCTATGGTAATATTCCCGCTATAAGATATTTGAATGTACTTGAGTCTGGTTGTGTTGTTCGTTTTTGTTGTAATTTCGCTGCCGGAAGGAAAGAACTTGAGAAATTGTGTGACGAGAATGAGAAGGTTTGGGTGTGTTTGGTTCAGCATTCCCAATGGGCTGTCGGCCTCTAAAGCTATTGGGGAACAACCAATTTGAAGTAGTTTTCAAGTGAAAGTTAGCATTGGGAACGCTGAAAACCCAATGCTAGTAAGGACTAGTATTGAGCTTTTAGCATGTAACCAAATGTTGAAACTCATTTTTTTCTTTCAAAACTACTCTCGCTCATTTTTCAAATTTCCGATTTTTCCCTTGTTATTATTTTTTTTAAATGCTAAAAAAGCTAAAAAAATTCAAATATATATTTTAAAGACCAACCCATACATATTTCCAATAAAGGGCTATGATCGTCGGTGAACCAAATTTGGCACCAGTAGCTGTCGGTTGAGGTCGCTCGAGGTCGGGCGACCTCAATCGACAGCCGTCGGCCAGATTTGTATTTTCCTAATGGGCTTTTGAAATACTGAACCAAATGCACCTTGAGAGTTCTTGTGGCTGTTATGGAAGGTTTCCATGTACTCTTGTAATATATGGAGAGATTATCTTCTTATGTCCTTCAGCCAATTTTTCTTTCTTCTTTTTTGAAAATAGTAGAACAACATTGATACCGCTCACTTGGTTTCACAATGACGTGGTTTTGTGCCTAGTACATGATTTTCAGCAATAAGAATGTTTTCTTCAGTCTCTTCCATGAAAAGGATTACCAATCACCGAGATATAGGATACCCAACAGAATTTCCTGATTACAAAAGCTCTGTGCTGAATAATTTTGTTGAGAACACAAATATTGATTCCTAGTTCCATTGGAAAGAAAACCTTTTTTTTTGCATGTCCACTAGATAAAGAGGAATGATCAGCAATCAACATAAGCCAAAATCAGATCTTTGTTGTAATCCTCAAACCAGATTCATCGAGATGATGCTCAAATTGTGGTGTCCTCCAGAAACAAGTTTTGGGCGGCAACCGTCGCGATCCATGGGCCTATAGGGTTATTTTTTGTCTTTTCAGACACTCAGGTCGGGCCTAGGAAATACCGGACCTTAATGTAATTGTCCTTTAATGTACAATGTCACGAACTCTCAATTGTAAACCGAGCCGACTAGTGAAATTTCACTTTCATACACATCATCAGCAGTTTAGGCTTGGCGTCTGCGAAAGCTGCGCCTCCAGATTGCAGTCAAGCAGCGAAATTTGTTCTGATGGATACCCAGTTTACTCGGTCAATGGAACTGCATCTTCCCTCTCCGCAGTGAATGAGCTTTGACCGGATGCATGGATGTCTTTTGAATGCTCTGCCCAAACCCGTTTGAATGGTCAAGATTTCTTGATTCCCTCCCTCCCTCATGTTGAAGCTTCTCCTTCCTTTTTCTTTTAAAGCTCCCGGCATCTCAGTTTCGCCAAGTCTACTAGATTCTTTGGCCTCAAGAAACGAGCCCCTTAAACCACTTACACACACAATAAAGCTCAGCGAGAGAATTAAAATAGGATGACATAAAAAAGAGAAAAAAAAGAAAAACTAGATTCTTTTAGGCTCCATTGGTTTTGCCAAAATTGAATAATTTGAAAAATATTTTCCTAACAATAATTGCTTATATCACTTGAAATATTTTCAGTATCGAGAATAGTTTGTCTAAATTTTGTCATGGACAATGAAAATATTTTTAGTTCATTTATTTTTGTAAGTGATGCAAACGGTCATTTTTTGGAAAAATATTTTCCAAATCATTTATTATTCATGAAATAAATAGAGGGTTTATTATTTAAATATTTTAACATTCTCCTTCACGCTTAATTTGGTCTTTTACCTAGTACTAGGTGTGGAAATTTAATTAAGGAAATAAATGGGGCCTGGTAAGATTTGAACTCAAGACCTCTAGCTGTGATATCATGTGAGATTTTATGGGACTACTGTCGTCTATTTTAAAGACTTAAATTGTTAGATGAATGCGTGATTTATTATTTAAATATTCTAACAGAATTAAGCGAGCTTAGTCTAGGAAATTCAGAAAAGATCAGGCTCCTCTCCTCTCCTAAATTTAATGTTTAGGGCAAAAGCCCATTACAATTATGATCGGGTTAACTCGAAGCAAGTCATTTGGACATGTTATTACCAAATGATTACCAAATGAAAATATCTCTTGTGCTTGTAATGTAAATGCAAACTATACCAATGATATTTTTGTTTAGGGGTCAATGGCTTTCCACGCGACACATGACTAAGTAGAATAGTCAAATTTTAGATATCAAAAATAACTAATAGCTTCATCCCTTCATCATCAGGTTTACAAAGCAAAGCAAATATAGTGACTGAGTTGACTATGGCAATTATATGAACTTGACAAATTAGTAAGCATGTTCATTGATTAAATGAGCAAGACACATTGCTGGCAAGAAACAAGCAAGATCGAAGTGACTTATACGTGATGGTTATATCCAAGGCAAATGCTAACTCTTTCTTGAGCTTTTTATTCAATGTTATGAAGTCTTGAATCAACCTTCCAATAGAATCATACGAAGACCCACCTTTCTTCATGGCATTCGTCGCCGCCTCCCTCATTTCCTTCACCTTCTCCCTCATCGCTATAGTGTCGCTGCCCATCAAGCATCTAACGGCCCTTTCTATCTCCTCCACTGGCATTAGATGGCCACCAATGCTGTGCCCCTTGTAGTCCAGCCTCCGCTCCACTGCTAAACCCAATTCCTTCACCATCGTAAAGGCGTTCAGCTGCTGCTCTGCATATATGGGCCACATCATCGACACGTAATAAATATACGTTGCGCATTCTTTTCCATATTAGAAAATATGCCTACTGAAAACCCATCTCTCTTTCCCTGGTGGTTGTCGTGTCTGGCTTGTGCCTTGAATTAGGTAACGGCAGGATCTCATCTTCCTCACGATGGAAGAAGCAAGATCCGTGTTGCAAAAGGAGAAAAATTTTGCTTGTCTCCTTTGTCGAGGGAAGAAACGGCCGGCGAAGGAGACCAAATCTCCAAATCCTCCTTCTCCTCCAAGGCCGCCTCCATCGGCAAAGGACATGAAGCATGACGGTGACTGGGGAGGAAGGTTGCGACGGGTGGTGGGGACAACGTATGGGTTTTACTTCGGACAAGAATATGACGACGCAGTGGCTGGGTGAATTTCGTCTGTGGCTAATGAATTTCGGCGGTATTTATAATTAGGTCACTGCAATTGATACTTTCACTGAATCCATTAAAATTTCAATCTTTTTGCAATGTGTGTACGTTGGCTGAAATACACCCAGTCTTCATACGAATTGCTGACATGGCGCCACCATGTTGATGACATGCCGCCTGGCCTTGTGTCCGCTCCATCAACAATTTTTCAAAAAAATTGGTCGGATTCTAGTCAGATGCATCAATTGCGGAAATTGAAAGTTCAGTGCATTTTTATTGGAAGAAATCAAACTTAGATCATTGATAGTTTGCTTGCATATTTTTTGGCCACATAAAATAGTAATTTGCTACATTAGATCTACAATTTTTGGCTTTTCAAAAATTCCAAATCTATTGTTCGCTAATTTTGTTTGGCCTACGTCAAAGTGGATTCAATAGGTATAGAAGCCATGTGGCAGTGGTGGCAAGTTGACTTAAACAATGTACTCTCAAAATGTTGTTGTCCGACTCGATTTGGGTTGGGTGTATTTTGGATTGACCGCAAATAAATTTCATTGCATTGCATGAACTAGACAAGTCAATATGAGTGAATTAAGTCAATCTAGTCCAAATCCAAAGGTGAGACCATCCAAATTTGACGTGATCTGCCATCTTCGAGCCAAGATGAACCGATCATCTTATGATCAATTGTGCTGAGGAGACAACAAATAAGACGGAATTAGTGGTCCATATGATGCATCTATCTCCTGAAAAAAATTATATGGACTCAAATCATGTGAACTAGCTCCATCTCAACCATTGAGTAGTGCGGCCATCATATGGGACCCATGTGGATGATCGAGATTAAGATGCATACGTTTCTTTCTGATTCAACGAGCTAGATTGCTTGCTACTTTTCATCTAAAGATTGTGATTGTTTTAGAATGTGATTATTTTAAATTTCGTTGTGGCTATATTTTTTTTTATCCGTGTATTAATTTTGTCATGCAGATTTCTCAAATTATAGAAGCTACTAAACAAACTTTCAATGCCATGACTTTTTAGGGCGGTTTCACTTGGGCCCCTCCAAGTTTTAAATTTAGCCCAAAAGGCTGTGGGCTCAACAAAAGTCTCCCAGCTTCTATATTTTCTCAACATTAATCGGCTCAATCGTGGTTTTCTTTTATCCGTTCATCCATCAAGATGGGCTTGCCGAGGAGAATGTTTTTAGTTGCTTGGTCTTCTCATCATCACTTTTCATTTCTGTTTTAATAAGTAATGTCGGGAATGTGAAAAATAATAATAATAATTTACGCAATCAAATCTCAAAGTTATTGCGAATAATTGTAAGACAGTTACATGAATATTTCGTACTCAAATGCATTATAATAGTGTCTCGTATCACTTTATAAATAAAATTTCTGAATTGATTTTTGCATCCCAAATCTATCTTGAGATAGGGATCAATATCTTTGACACGGTGACTCCCCACAATTGTACGATTGTCATTGAGAATTATGATATCTTAAGATTTGCCTTTTTGATTTAGGCAAATTGGGTATCATTGAAAATCTCATAATGAGTACAACCCAAATTCACGTTCAACTTTGATCAAACTTTAGATAAAAAAGTTAGACGTATGGGCCCCTCTTCTTTATCATTCTTGGAAAAATTCCATCATTCGCTCCTCTATATTAGGCGCAATTATGATCCAACTTCAGATAAAAAAGTTAGACGTATGTGCCCCACTTCTTTATCATTCTTGGAAAAATTCCATCATTCGCTCATCTATATTAGGCGCAACTATGATCAAACTTCAGATAAAAAAGTTAGACATATGTGCCCCTCTTCTTTATCATTCTTGGAAAAATTCCATCATTTGCTCCTCTATATTAGGCGCAATTGTAGCTAAGTTTCAAAACTAGATCATTGAAAATTTGCTCATTGCTTTGAACTGGGCCCAATGTCCATTTCCTTCCACAACGCCACAAGCTTTAGCCTTTCACATGGAAAAATTGTCTAATCAATTTATGAGCTCATTGATTGACAATAATCATCAACTATTGAGGACAACGATTGTGGTCCGTTGGATTGTTTGAGTTGATGTCAAACATCTGATTGGGCTCGATAACTTTGTCACCATTTAACCCATGGCAAGTTATGCTGGCATTGGACCTGACCAGGTCCTTAAAAAGCTCAAGGAGAAAATAGGTGGGAGATCCGCCCTTGGGTGGGGGATCCTGCGCCGTCCTCCGTATTCCCTCTCTGTCGGGAAGACAAAGATAAATAGGGAATTTGGAGGTTTTATGGTGGGGAAGGTAGACTCCATGTCGGGATATGCTTAAATCTCCCGGCTACCATCGAGTAGGTTGGTATAGTAGTCACCCGCGCCTGGGGTGAGTGAAGGTGGGTGAAAGGCCCACTGTAAAGTTAGCACGCGTTACGGCATTGCTCATAAACGTAGGCTAACTTTGATCGAACTTTAGATAAAAAAAACTTAGACGTTTGTGCTCCTCTTCTTTATCATTCTTGGAAAAATTCCATCATTCATTCCTCTAAATTAGGCGCAATCATTGCTAAATTTCAAAACTAGATCATTGAAAATATGCTCATTGCTTTGAACTGGGCCCAATGTCCATTTCCTTCCACAACGCCACGAGCTTTAGCCTTTCACATGGAAAAATTGTCTAATCAATTTATGAGTTCGTTGATTGACAATAATCATCAACTATTGAGGACAACGATTGCGGTCCGTTGGATTGTTTGAGTTGATGTCAAACATCTTATTGGGCTTGATAACTTTGTCACCATTTAACCCATGGCGGGTTATGCTAACGTTGGACCTTAGCAGGTCCTTAAAAAGCTCAAGGAGAAAATAGGTAGGAGATCCGCCCTTGGGTGAGGGATCCCGCGCTGTCCTCCATATTCCCTCTCTGTCGGGAAGACAAAGATAGACATGGAATTTGGAGGCCTTACGGTGGGGAAGGTAGACTCCACATCAGGATATGCTTAAATCTTCCAGCTAACATCGGGTAGGCTGGTATAGTAGTCACCCGCGCTTGGGGTGAGTGAGGGTGGGTGAAAGGCCCACTGTAAAGTTAGCATGCGTTACGGCACTACTCATAAATGCAGGCAACTTTGATCAAACTTAAGATAAAAAAAACTTAGACGTCTGTGCTCCTCTTCTTTATCATTATTGGAAAAATTCCATCATTCGTTCCTCTATATTAGGCGCAATCATTGCTAAGTTTCAAAACTAGATCATTGAAAATTTGCTCATTGCTTTGAACTGGGCCCAATGTCCATTTCCTTCCACAACGCCACGAGCTTTAGCCTTTCACACCGAAAAATTGTCTAATCAATTTATGAGCTCGTTGATTGACAATCATCATCAACCATTGAGGACAATGATCGCGGTCCATTGGATTGTCTGAGTGATGTCAAACGTCTGATTGGGCTTGATAATTTTGCCACCATTTAACCCACGGCAGGTTATGCTGACATTGTCCTATAAGGATTAGATTTTCTCATTGCTGTGAGAAAAGGATGGAGCTCAAACACTGCATAAAGGATTCCAACTAAGTTGTACAAAGTCTAAGATTCCAATAGGTTGAATTTACATTTTTCTTTGGGGGGTCAAATGTTATCAAATTCAAAGGTGCTCTTTCCTATTATTATTTGGGAAACTAAGATTTAACTTAGGCTCCATTTGTTTCGTAAAAAAATAAATGATCTAGAAAATATTTTTCTAAAAATGATTACTTTTATCACTTATAAAGATAAATGAATGAAAAATATTTTTAGAAATTGCCTATACATCAAATTGGATTTTGGTTGTCACGAATAGTAATGTCCAAATTCAAGTTAATTTGAACAAAAGTCTGGGTTTTGGGTGGACTAAACTGTGGTCTTTGGATGCATCGGATTTAAACGGTCAATCTAATGCTTTTGGTTAGTACTTAAGAAGACCATCACCTAGTCTTTCTATTGTCTCTGTCTTGGCAGATCAAGTATGGAAGCAACCATGCCAAACTTGAGAATGAATTCAATATCAGCTTTTGTCGCCTCATTCTTTTCATATATCAAACTCACTCCAACACTTGTATTACCTACGCTTCCTATCCCATAAATGAAACAGATAGGGCGGCATTGCTTGCCTTCAAGGACAAGATGATTGAAGATCCTCTAGGGATCATGAGTTCTGGAAGGAGTCCGTTAGTCATTGCAACGGTCGGGAGTTTATTGCGGTCGTCGCCACATAGGAAGAGTCACCGCCTCGACTTGATGAATCAAAAGCTCATTGGCACAATACCTCCCGACATAGGAAATCTCACCTTCTTAAGAGAAATTGATTTGAGTGCAAATCGACTTCGAGGCAACATTCCGAAAGAGTTCGGGAAGTTGTTTAGATTGAATGGCTAGGCCTCTTCAACAATGAACTCGGAGGGGAGATACCACGGAATTTGTCATCTTGCATAGGTATGCAATTCCTCTATCTGCAGTCCAATCGACTTAGTGGGAGGATACCTGATGAGCTTCAGTATTTAGTTGAGAGAGAACTCATTGATTTTGCGATTGCAAAGAACAATTTTACTGGGGAAATTCCCAGTTGGTTGGGGAATGGATCTTCACTTTTAGCGTTACAGTTCGACCAAAATAACCTAAGAGGTCGAATACCGGCTGAGCTCGGAAGCATCTCAAGATTAGAATTCCTACTTTTAGATTTTAATAATTTAACAGGACACATCCCTTCTTCTATATACAACCTTACATCACTTCTTTTCCTTGACGTAGCTCAAAATAGCCTACATGGTGAAATTCCACCAGAAATTGGCAACTATTTTCCACATCTCCAGTTTCTTTACCTTTGGGGAAATCAATTTTCAGGGCAAGTGCCACATTCGCTGCCTAATGCTACTGGACTTAAAAGGCTATATCTCAATTCTAATAGCTTTACAGGGAGTGTGCCTACCAATCTTGGGAACTTAAGGAATCTTACAGATATTTCTTTACGCCGAAACCAGTTACAAACAGGACTTGACGGCTTAAGCTTCCTCACCAGTTTAACCAACTGCACTAAATTGAAATTCTTAGATATCAGCCGCAACAAATTTAGAGGAGAAATACCTACTGCCATTGCTAATTTCACGAATACGCTTCACATCTTAATCTTGGCATCAAACCAGATCACAGGAAATATCCCTCTAGAAATCGAGAAGTTGAATGGCTTACAGATCTTGGCATTAAACAACAACAACATCGGCGGTGAGATTCCCCATGGCATTGGTAAGCTCCCAAATTTGACCTATCTTTACCTATGGGGTAATAAGATTTCTGGGGCAATTCCTTCCTCTCTTGGAAACGCCACCCAATTGCTTCGTCTGTTGCTTCAGTATAACCAATTAGAAGGTGACATTCCCCCAAGTCTTGGACAGTGTCGACAATTGCAAGCACTGGGGCTATCAAATAACAACCTTAGCGGTACAATACCGAAAGAGGTCATCGGCCTTTCTTCTCTGTCCCTCTATTTAGGAGTTGCCGGAAATTCCTTAACGGGGCCATTACCTCTTGAAGTGGGAAATATGAGCCAAATTGTGGAGGTCGACCTCTCTGACAATAGGCTGACCGGAGAAATACCAAGCACTTTGTCCCAGTGCCTTATGCTGGTAGGCTTGGACATGGCAGGCAATTTTTTTGAAGGAAATATACCGCCTTCTTTAAGGTCCTTGATGGGCCTTCAGTACCTCAATCTCTCAAGAAACAAATTATCTGGTCAAATTCCCATCTATTTCGAGAATTTCACTGTGCTCGAAGCCTTGAATCTATCCTTTAACAGCCTTGAAGGAGAGGTGCCACAAGAGGGGATTTTCAAAGATACGAAGCGCATATCAATAATGGGAAATGAAGAATTATGTGGGGGCATCAAGGAACTTGGACTTCCCGCATGCAAAGTCAGCGACATGAAGAAGTGGAGAAAACTTCCAAAATTGAAAATATCTATCGCGGTAACTATCTCGTTTTTAATCATGTTGACATGCTTCATTGCTATTCTATACTGGAGGAGGAAATCTACAACAAGACCTAGCATGGCCTTGCCAACTGATGAGCGCTTTCCAAAGGTTTCCTATGCAAAGCTCCGTCAAGCGACTAATGAGTTCTCGCCATCTAATTTGATTGGCCAAGGGAGCCACGGCTCTGTGTATCGAGGAATCCTAGATGGAAATCGACTGGTGGCAGTGAAAGTGCTCAACCTAAATCAAAAGGGGGCTTTTAAGAGCTTCTTGGCAGAATGTGAAGCGTTGAGAAATATACGCCACCGAAATCTTGTCAAAATCATCACTGTTTGCTCAAGCATCGATTTCACAGGCGCAGAATTTAAGGCTCTAGTCTACGACTTGATGCCAAATGGTAGCCTAGAACAATGGTTGCACCCCAGTGAAAATCCGCTCGACATGCCAAAGCTCGATCTCAACCAAAGGTTAGACATTGCCATTGATGCGGCTTCTGCCATTGAATATCTTCACCACCATTGCCAGACGAGCATTGTACACGGTGACCTAAAGCCAAGCAACGTTCTTCTTGATCATGACATGGTAGCTCGAGTGTGTGATTTCGGGCTAGCGCGATTTCTTCACGGAAGCACAAGCCAAGATGCTTCTCAATGTCAAGCAAGCTCTAGCTTGTTAAAAGGAACCATTGGCTACGTAGCTCCAGGTATGTTAATCCTTCTGCTTTCTAATCATATGGGTCCAAGTTAACAGCTTATTTAAAATGTTGAATTCTAGTGAAGAAAATGGATTTCCGAAGTTACTACCCATCTAACATGACAAGCTGATGGTGCTTTCTAGAATATGGCCTCGGCAGTACTTTATCGTTGCAAGGAGATGTGTATAGCTTTGGGATACTATTGCTCGAGATGTTCACCGGAATAAGACCTACTGATGTTATGTTCAAGGATGGATGGACCCTTCATGAATTCGTCAAGACTACTCAGCGTGAAAGCTTGGTGAAGATCTTAGACCCTAAACTGCTATCTGCGGAGTCTCCTGCAGGGATCGGTGATAGCCAAATTAGTGATGTCGACACGGTAAGATTTGAGGAAAACATTGCTGACATAATGAGAATCGGAGTCCGTTGCTCAGCAAAACTTCCAATTGAGCGCATGGACATGATGAATGCATTATCTGAGTTATGTGCTGTTAGAAAGAAGTTTTTCAAGCATGGCATGTAAGATTAGGAAGAGGATTTGACTTCTCCTATTGTAATTTTAATTCCTCTTGAGTTTATTCCAGTGTGAATGTAAACGCAAATTACAAGCTTACTACTTCATGTATGTGTGACAGGCATATAATTTGCTATTTCTATGTCCTTAAGCCGTATAAATGCCTTTCTATTTCATCTATAGAGGTGTTTGCTCTAAGAGATAAATAACATCTTACTGGTTCTTTTCTCGGGTCGATTTCAATGTATCATCCATCCCCTCAGAAGGAATTTAATAAAGGAACAGTTAAATGCAAGTTCATCTACCTAGAAGCAGAGGAACTAATGTATTGGGAGTCTCGCTTGTGTCAAATCAATTAAAACAAAGCTCACAAGATCGTTAATTTAGTCATGAGAAGCTCATAACTCATCAATCTAGGTAAATTGCCAATAACTTACAGCTCCGCCATCATGGTTACTGAGCAAAACAAATACAATGACTGACTTAAATTTATTCTTCTAGTGAGCGATGCGAGATTAGAATCAAGTCCAACGCCTCCACTTGCCAACTCAAATGGTAATTTCATAAACTTCCGACAAATTACTAAGGATGTTTGTTAAACAAAGGAGCGGGACATATTGCGGGCAAGAAATAAAGGACAGCATGATCAAAGTGACATAAACATGACGGTTACAATTCAGCTTTTTTATTCAATGTTATTGATGAAGTCTTGAATCAACCTTCCGATAGAATCATACGAAGACCCACCTTCCTTCACAGCATTCCTTGCCGCCTCCCTCATTTCCCTCACCTTCTTCCTCGTCTCTGCGGCGCCGTCGCCCATCAAACATCCAACGGCCCTCTCTATCTCCTCCGCTTGCACCAAATGGCTACCGATGCCTTGCCCCTTGTAGTCCAGCCTCAGCTCCTCCGCTAAGCCCAATTCCTTCACCATGGTGAAGGCGTTCAGCTGCTGCTCTGCGTATATGGGCCAAGTCACGATTGGTACTCCGTGCCACAAGCTCTCTAAGATGGAGTTCCAACCGCAATGAGATACGAACCCAGCAATGGCCACGTGTCCCAGCACCTCTACCTGTGTTAGTGATAGTATATACGCATTATCATAGGCACTTGCCTATTCAGTTATGAGCTAAGAAAGTCTATAAGAAAAATGTCCTAATTAATATCTAACTACTAAATTGCTTTTACTTTTAGTGTTATCTACTGAAAAATAAAGAGCATTTGAAAAATATCACGTTTCATACGTTTACACTAATATCAATGTTATTGCAACTTTTTATTTTAGATGATTATTAGTAGACTTGATCAATGGGCGAGCAACAGGCCTGCCTGGCCATTATTTTTCAGCCCAGAAAAAAACTATATTATTGATGAATTATATTTTAGTAATAAGTTTTTCTTTGACATTTAACGTTTATAAAACTCTAACTAGATAAAATAAGCTCAATTTTCTAATGGAGAATAGAAATATAGACTCATAGACTCATAGATAAAGTAATAAAATAAAATAACACAAGACCCTAAAATTATTGATCATCTATTTTTCATACTTCTTTAAACTTTTTCTGAGATATTAAAAAAAAAAAAAAAAAAAAAAAGACCCATGGGCGGTTCCGGACCCCCAATATTTTTCCCTTGGGTAGGCTCGGGCCTGCAAGTCCAAGCCTCGGTGGGATTTCTAAAGGTTCGAGCCCGAGCAGAACCGGCCCAATCCTCCCTAGGCCTGCCCAATGACCTAGTCTAATTGCTGAACGATGGAGCCAAGTACTTCGACTAAATCTTGCTCAGGTCCTCTTGTGATTAAAAAAAAAAATTCAAGTATTCTATATGAATTGGTCGAGTTTGAACTAGCCAATTCCGCAGCCAAGTGTGTAAGGATCAAAGGAGAATTTACTAGGCCCACTCATTTTGCCTTTTGGGTCGACTATGATTGGGTGGACCCAATAAACTGTTTAGCATATGCTCACCTCTAGGAATTACCAAACCGAATATAAATTAAAATTAAAGTATTTTTAGTTGATCATATTTCGATACATATTTTAATGCATGCTAATTATGAATTGAGATATCGAACATGTGCCCTTTTTTATGAATTGAGATATCGTGTGGGAGGCAGAAGTTCATCAAAACTACATCAAACATCATAAATGAGACTATATAGCTTAAACAATGAGATTTTGTTTAAGCTATAGAGTCTCATTTATGATAAATCTCATTGTTGAAAAGTTAGGATTGGCTTACCATGTTAGATCATCCATGTAGTATCATATAAAGCTCGCAAATAACAAGATTAATTCAGCAATTGAAAAACAAATAGGTATCGTGGATAGACTAGCTATATGACGCCATTGATGTAAATTATTTTGTATTTGGGTCATTTATTCGAATTTTAACTTACTTTTTATCTACTTCATAAACCAACAAATATTTAGACAGATTGAATGCGGTACAAGATTTAACGGTCCTCACCTAGAAATGCACATGGTCCTCACCTAGAAATGCACATGATTGATAAAATATTAACTTTTTATCCTTCAAATGATCGGGAGGGGGCTCGAATGAAGGACATTTATTTCCCTATACTTGCCCAATTATGTTTCAGCCCCATCGACACCTATTCACGGATTTACTCATATTTCACGCAAAAGCAAGAAATTATTATATAGATTTAATTATGCTAGTGATGTGATAGACAAAATCAATAGCAGTATAGATTATATAAAAACCTTGTATTTTTTAGTAGAACCCTACATGTTTTTATAAGGATTTTACTAGCTAATAGTCTTTGGGCTACTTACTATGAAAATAATAATTTTTTGTGAGCTAAAAATTATTGAAAGAGTGGGTCCTATAATAATTTATAATTATTTGTTATTTGATTTTTTGTAATTCAGAATATACCATTATCTTAACAGTAAATTAAAAACTGTCATGCAACCAATTCTCTTCTTACAATGCGATTGACTTACACGACATTTGTTCCCTTCTTACCTTATTGAAAAGGTAGTCATTGTGACCAAAGAGCACGAGATATTACCAAAGATATATACATAGTCGTTAATTAAAAAGACTTAAGACTAACCTGTGGGGTCCACCCGCATACGACCCCTCTTCCTCGCATTCGCTCCAGGAATCCAACAGGAAGCTGCGACTGTGAACTTTCCGGACGCAACGACCACAGAAACTTGTGCCCGCTTCGCTCGATTCCGGAAGCGATCTCCTTCACTTGATCCGCATCGAAGCTCCCCAAGCTCCCGAAGCACAGGAACACCACCGAGGACGGCGGTTGCTCATCGAGCCACTCCCGGATCTTCTCCCAGTGAGCCCGGTCCAGAGAAGGATCCGGCACACCCTTCGGGTCGATCACCGGTCCGACCGCATACACGGCCGGCCCGTCCCAGCTTCCTCCAGAAAACGAGCCGAGGGCGGACCGCTCCAGCTCCATGAACGTGTTCACCATGATTCCCCGGACGTCCCTGAACCTACGAGCCAGCTTGACGTAGGCCGCATAGCCGCCGGCTTCCCCGTCAAGCACTGCCGACGGCAAGACAGACACCGGAACTGGGTTTGTGAAATTGGGAAGAGACAGGTCAGGATCGACAGTCGGACCTCTCTCCCGATCTGGTCGTGTCGGGCTGGCAAGTGGAACATGAGGCCCAGGAAGTGCGCGTTGCTAGAGAGGTGTTGTTGACTGCTAGTATAGCCTACAGGGGCCTCCAGCGAACTCGGATTGCTCGAACTCGCTCACGGCAATCGGACTGAGTTATGGTCCGAGTTGAGTGGAGCCGAGCTTGACACTGCGACATCATTGGTTGTCCCGTTTCTTTATCGACCTTAATCACCACGTGGGACACGACGTCACGTAATATGCAATGCAGATGGGGTCTCAACTCTCTTGGGTGCTTTGATAAAAGAATCAGCCCAGCCAGATCCCGATTTGTATTTATTTAAACAGATTCTATTATGGATTCATTTGCGATTTGCAATGTGGAGTAAATTGTTTGGCTGTTCTATGTAAAAGTCCAAATTTAATTAATAGAAGTACTAATGGAAAATGACATAAATAGTCCATGAACTTTGATTCAATGTGTAACGTGGTTCATGAATTTTTAATTTATTCGATATGATCCATAAACTTTAATTTAATGTATAATGTCGTCTCAGAATTTTTAAATTACGCAATATGATTTCTGGACTTTTGATACATGTTCAATTTAATCCCTAAATTATATGAAAGTTGTCCATGAATTTAAAGTAATGGAAGGATAATATTGAATATTTTTATGTAGTTTATAGAACGTATTGCACAAATTAAAAGTCCAGAGACCACATTGAACATTTGAATAAAGTTCAAGACTATATTGTAAATTGAACAAAAATTCAAGAATCAATCGTGTCATTAAGTACTCAATAATTCAGCCAAGAAGTTGGAAAAGAACCTAGCTTTTCAACATTTTCAACGAGTTGCTATTTAGATTCAACGACTAGAATCCCTTTTCTCCATATCTTCTATTCCTGACTATCTGACATGGGAGAGATTGCAGGGGTGAGCATGGTCCGGGTTGGGCCGGTCCACCTCCTAACCCTAGGACCAACCCGCATAGTGCTGGTTCTCAATTTTTGGGACTGAGGACCGACCCTATTGAGCTTGGGATCGAGGACCGGACCGATCCAATGGGTTCGGTCCGGTTCCAAGGTCAACCCGGGACCAATCGATAATTTTTTATTTCATTTTTTGTACTCCTTAAAAAAACGATTGAGAACCCAACTAACCCAAAGGGTTCGGTCCGGTTTTAAGGTCAACCTAAGACTAACCAATAATTTTTTATTTCATTTTTTGTACTTCTTGAAAGGGCAACCGAGGACCATACCGACCCAATGGGTTCGATGATGAGCGAGGTCAGCTAAGAAAGGCAAGCGGTAAGGGTCAAGTGGGATGAGCGTCGAACAGAATGAGCATTGAATGTCGAGCGGGGAGCAACAAGCCAAGCGAGCATCGAGCGGTGAGCGGCACGAGTGACCCAAAGCGAGCGAGGCGAGTGTCGAGTGGCGAGCGGAGAAGTTGTTTCTTTCGATTTTGGCAAATTGAAGACTAAGAGGACAAATCAGATAAAAGAGAACGAATACTAAAGGAGGATGCCATAAGGAGTTGTTTATACCTTTTTGGACACCGTGAGGACTCCTTACAAAACATTTTTCAATTATGACTATTGACACCGTAAAAGACATTAAAAATCTAAGTTATTAAAGAATAATGTAAAATTACTTGAACTCTGTTATTAAAGAACAAAGTAAAATTACTTGAATTCCTTACTAAAGAGCTGTTTAATGATGTTGACGTCGTTTATTTTAAGATTTTCTCTATATAAAAAAATTATAAATAATATATTAGATATATGTATTCAGGATTGATCCGGATTGGACCGACCCGAATTCTCAGGACCGAGGACCAACCGCATAGTGCTAGTCCAGGAATTGTAGGACCAAGGACCGACCCAATCTCACTGGGACCGGACCAGGACCGGCAGGGTTGAGCTGGTCCAGGGTTGGTCCAGGGTTGACCCTGGACGGATGCTCACCCCTAAGAGATTGCGTGTTCTCATTTGCTAGCTTCATGAAGTTTTGACATTATTAACATCGAAAGTACAAGCACGTGTTTACCTTTTTTCTTTTTTTTTTCCTCAATGCAATCTCATGAGATCTCCCTTAGCTGGATTGGGGTAATTAACAACCCGCCAAACCACGTGTCTTGCTTACTCATTAATTTTACTCATCGATTTTGATTTTTCATGATCACTTTATCAAATTTATTATGCTTATACATATACTATTTGTGTTTGTATGGATTATATTTCAATTTCTATGCATATATGTTTATGTGCATTTATATTTTCTTTTGCAACATCTATATATAACAAGATGAAGAAAAAGAAGTTATGTTGAAGAAAAAAAATACCATGATCAAACTTTTTTTTTTTGGTAATGAATGTATTTAAAATAATTATATGGATACATGGGTTCTACTTTGAAATATCTATTTTAAATCGTTACGCCTTTCGTGCTTTGGTTGGAACTTACCTTTTGACAAGGAATTTTGCTACCATAAGAAAAAAAGAAAGATTAGTTATAGTTTTTTTTTTTTTTGATAATAAGACCCCTAAAACCCCACATCTAAGTTGCAAAGAAAAAAAGAAAGATTAGAGAGAAAAGTTAAATGTTAATAAGTCTTTCTTGTAGGTTCTTTCCTGTAAGTTATGAAAAAGAAAGTTAATAACATCAAAAATCCCAAATGGGTAATTTCATTAACTTAAATGGTAATTTCATTAACTTGAGACAAATTAGTAAGCATGTTCGTTGACAAATGAGCAGGACACGTTGTAGGTAAAAAACAATGAGGGACGGAGCAAGATGAAAGTGATTTTACTCTTGGTAGTTACTAGTGAAGACAAAGGCTAACTCTTTCTTGAGCTTCTTATTTGACGCTCTTGATGATGTCTCTAATCAACCTTCCAATAGAATCGAACGAAGACCGAAGACCCGCCTTCCTGCACGGCGTTGCTCGCGGCCACCCTCGTTTCCTTCACCTTCTTCCTTGTTGCAGCGCCACCGCCGCCCATCAAGGGTCCAACAGCCCTCCCTATCTCCTCCGCTGACACCAGACGACCGCCAAAACCGTTACTTCACCATCGTGAAGGCACTCAGCCGCTGCTCCACCTACATGGGCCACGTCACGATCGGCATTCCGTGCCACAAGCTCTCTAAAATGGAGTTCTCAACCAACCACAGAGAGACACGAACCCACCGATGGCCATGTGCCCCAGCACCTCCACCTGTGGCGGAGAAAGGATGGGCCAATTATCATATTTTACCTTGATGATGTTATAACTCAGAGACACTTGTATCATTGGTTACATGCTAAATAAGTAAACTAAGAAAACAGTCTCGATTTCTAACTACTGATCGTTCTTACTTCTTGTGTTAACTATTTAAAAATCAAAAGGATCCGAAAAATATTATGTTTCATGCCTCAAAATCAAATAATATCTTTATTAGTGTAATTTTATACGTTAGATGAGTAGACGAGATCAACGGGCAGGCAGCCTATCGCTGGGTGTGTTCAGGCAAAAAATCTAGGCCCCATAAATGCGCAAGCTGTTGAGAAGAGGGCCTGAAGGCCCAACCCAACGCGCTAATATATTTATTAAATTATAGATAGATTATATTTTATTAATAATTTTCACTTCGACATTTAAAATTCATAAACAATAAATAAGATAAAATAAGCTCAAATTTTTAACGTAGGATAGAAAAAAGTATAGAACTCATAGATAAAGTAATACAATAAAATAAATCCAAACCCATTTTTTTCTTACTTCTTTATTTTTTTTTTTTTTGCTGAAATTTTTCAAAAAAAAAAAGATGGCCCAATGTTTTTCACTTGGGGGCTTGCTCAGGCCCTCAAGTTCGAGCCTGGGCAGGACCTCTAAAGGTTCGGGCCCGAGCACGCCTGGCACGATTCTAGGCTCGTCCAATGAGCAGGTCTAATTGGTAGATGATTGAGCCAAATGCTGGACTGAAAATCCTTGCTCAAGCCCTCCTGTGACTGTAAAATTGTCTGATTATTTTAAAATGAATCGATCAAGCCAGCCAATTGTGCGGCCAAGCGTGCAAGAACCGAAGGAGAAATGCTTGCTAGGCCCCCCTCATTTTCCCTTTAGGCCGACATGATTGGGAGGGCCCAACGAGCTGTTTAGTCTGTAATCACTTCTAAGGATTATCCGACTAAAAATGTATATTGAATTGAAAGTACTTTTGATGGATCATAATTCAATATATATTTAAATATATGTTAATTGTCATACTATAAAACATGTGTCCCATTTTATCAATTGAGATATCGCATAGGAGGTGAATTTATATCAAAATTACATAGAATATGATAAGAGAATATGAAAAATTGACTATTTAAGTCTATAAAACTTAAATATCTCATTGTTGGATTAGTGAGAATTGGCTTTCCATACCACGTCACCATATGGCTATTATACAATACTCTCGAAACAATAATATCTAATCAGCTAACGATAAATAGGTAATGTAGACGTATTAGGTAAACAACAACACCATCGATGTAGATAATTTCGTATTTGGGTTATTCATTCGAGTTTTGACTTGTGACCTGATCAACGAGGTTTTAGATGGATTGGACTTGGTACAAGATTAAGAAGTCCTCACCTAGAAAAACGCATGATTTATAAATTATCAAATTTGCTCCACCAAATGATTGGGCCCTAGCGAGTGAGCTTGAATGGAGGTGATATATTCCCTTAGGCTTGCCCAAAATCTATTCCAAGCGCAGCTACACATATTTATGGATTTACCCGTGTTTCACACAAGGCGAGAAATTACTATATAAACATGGAGTTCGCTATTTAAATGTATTCCGGTCCGGTGGTGTAGTTCGTTTTCGTTGTAATTATGCTGCTAAAATTAAAATCAGATTTTTGTTGTAATCTTCAAACCATATTGGTCAAGATTGATGCTCGATTTGCAGTGTCTTCCGGGAACAAAGTTTTGGGAGGCAACTGTTGCAAAACTAGTGAAAGCCTGAATATTCAATATGACGCACTCTTAGCTATAAACCGAACAAAGCTAGTGAAATTTCACTTTCATGCACATCATCGTATGTGAAAGTGAACTTTGTTCGGATGGATACTCAGTTTTTCACTTGGTCAATGGAACTGCATATTCCGGTTGCAGTCCGCTGAAACAATGTCTTAAATGCTTGTGGGTCCTTTGTAAGGGAGATGAAATTTGCATCTTTAAATCATAGGATAATGCTAAGCATGCTAATAAGAATAGCTTATAATATTTGTATACCAAGTGATGCAGCAGACTTTGATTTTCTTTTTTCATTTGGCAGACTCTGATCGAGTGTTGGAATATGATGCCCTATTTACATACTCATAATCTGCCATGTAAATAGGCTGTTCCCTTAAACTATAATAAAATATGAAGAATAGAATTCACATGTGTAACCTGTGTATACAAATTCTATGGATAAGTGTATTAAAAGTCCTAAAACTTGTCATGAAAGTACTAATGAGTCTTAAAATTTTCAAAAACGCAATCAAGTCTTAAAATTTGTTACGAAAGTGCGATTAAGTGTTAATGCTTTCAAAAAGTGCAATCAAGTTTTCCATGACTTGATGAACGGAAAAATTCTGTCCAACTTGACAAATGGAACATGGTAATAAGTTTTAGGATTTAATTACATTTTTTGAAAATTTTAAGATTCAATAGCACTTTCATGACAAGTCTTATGACCCAATTACATTTTTTTGAAATCTTTAGGACTTAAATGTATTCTCATGACAAGTTTTAGAACTTTTAACGTATTTGTCCCAAAATTCTATAAGCATATATCTGAATAAGGAACAGAAGATGGGTTCATGTCGGATGTTCGACTTTTCTCAACACTCATTCAGCTTTCAGGTTTCTTCCAGCTGGCTTTAGCAAGGATGAAATGACCCGTGAATCAAATTGAGTTTGAGCCGTGTACACTCCTTCACCTTCCATGCCATCTTGATCCTAGATCCGCTTGTCTAAACTTCGCTCTTGCTACTTCCCTCACAGTCAAAACCGTAAAATTGCTTTGTTAAAGTCCCTCTTAACAGATAGCTCTATGTTTCTTCCGATGGAATGGAGCCACATGTGGTCTCAAGGCCGACAAGACTTGGCTGCAATCATGTCAGCTTAACATTCGAAATTGTTCCTTCCATCGATACCTCAACCTTGCAAAAACTCCTTCCTGGGCGAAACTGAGTTCGCGCGCTTATGTTCAGACTTGAAAATCTAAGAATTCCTAGAGGCATTACGAGGAAACTACGCAGTGAAAGCGCCAAACTTCACAAAGTTATATCTATGCATTTAAATGATGCGTCTTCATTGAATAAAGCTAAGTGAACTAAGCCGTACATAGGCTTTGAATAAATCAAAGATCCATAACGTGTACGTAATTTAAAATTGTTAAATAATTGCATTTTAGTCCTGCCTCATAACTCGGTCAATGCATTAAGAGCATCGGAAAGAGTCATGTTTGAGGACCGTCTGCTACAAACTTCATAGATTTTGCACATTTTCAAAGATTAGAAGGAGCAGATAAGTTGCCATACATCCCGTAATTTGGGGTTATTTGCACTTAATCATGACATAAGTGTATGCCAAGTTCACGCGCAGGCAAATAAAAACAATCATCAGCGACCATCACCGACCTGTTTATAGCCTACAACAAGGTAGCTTCAACCCAGGCATGAAGGAGACTCTGTTCCTATAATATTAAGGTATCGATGTCGTCGGTCCCAATTGGCAGGCAGCGTTTAACATTCTGCTAAGTGTTATGCTTCATCCAATACTTTTTTGAAAATTTCATTTTCTCATTGTCAACGCGCTGGAGTCTTCACCACTGATTCACAACTACAACAAACCAGTAACTTTCAGCATGACGAATTCTCAATTCTGAACCCAAATAAGCTCATCAAAACCTACTTCCGTCCCCATCATTAGGGCGTTGGTTGCTGAGAATGTTCTTAGGTAACAGGTAGCACCTCAGGCCAACATGAAGCAATACATTGTCATACCTTTGCTGATATTTCAAGCTTACTTGGTCGATGAAAGGTTTCTTATTAGATTTAATCCTTCCCACGTCAACTTGATAGAGCGGTGAGCGAAAATTCTTCTTTTATACAAGGAGACAACTACATCATCGTTGCCATAACATTTAGGGGTGCTGTCTGTGAGTGTGATTTCTCCCCCAATACTCCCTAAGGTGTCTTTATCAGGACATTTAAGTCAGCCCCCTCTGGTTTGGACTTGGTAATTAGTTGCTTAATATAATCATCCTGTAATCTCCGAGGTGACTGATGCTCTGATGCTCCATACCAAATGCAAATAAACTAATGGCCTGCAGCTTTCATGCCTATCAACAGCAGTGGAGGCTTAGAATCCTAGGAGGGAAAAGTATCAAAAAGTCCTAAACCATTGACATTGGTATCAATTTGGTTTTAAACCTTTATATTGGACCAATTCAGTCCTACACCTTTTAATTGAATCAATCCAATCTTAAACCTTTTTACATTGCTACCAATTCAATCTATTTGGCCAATTTTGGTCAGCCGGTGCTGACGTGGATGCCAACCAGTGGAAAAACGATGATGTGGCAATTTTTAAATATATATTTTTAATTTTTCGAATTTTTTTATTGATTTTTTCCTTTTTTTTCTTTTTCTTTTTCCTTTGCCCTTCTTCTCCGGTAGTGGCCGGCAAGCCTTCGGTGGCTTGCCAGCCACCAGCGAGGGTCGCGGCCCTCACTCGGCGCTAGAGAGGGCTTTGCGTCCCTCGCTTAGCCTTGCCCAAGGCCACGAGCGAGGTGGCCTCGTCCAGATCAAGGCGAGGCTTGCCCTGGCCTCACTGCGGGTGAAGGCGGCCTCTATTCACATACAAATGGATTAGGAATAATGACAAAAATGATCCATGAATTTTAATCCAATGTGCAATGTGGTTTTTGAATTTTTATTTGTTCAATGTGGTATCTAAATTTTTTGGTACTGAACCATATGAAAATGTTTAATGTTACCCTTCAATTAATTTAAGTTCATGGACTATATTGAACAAATTAAAAGTTTAGATGATCACATTACACAATGAGTCAAAGTTCAAAGACTATTTATGTTATTTTCTCAATGGATTACTTAATTTCTGTCGTTAGTATATGTTGAAATATGAAATAGAAATCAATAAAAATGGAATGTAATTGATTAGATAATCTTATAGTTTTCCGTGACTAGAATGTTTATTAGGTTCCCTACCGATATAAAAAGATAGTTTACACATTTACCATTTTTTTTTGGATCAGCCACCATTGCATGCTTGACCAATGAAAGAATGTGTCAGTATTTTTCTTTTCAGCATTTATGATGAACATAGTAATAATTTTCTAATATCTATTACAATAGTCTAATGATATGTACATATTTCTGTGCATTATTGCCAATTATTTCAGCATATCTGAATATGATAATTTACAAAATGACATACAAGACATTAAAATGAAACTTCAACTATAAAGATATAGTGACAGGCCAAGAACTCCTTGTAGTGTCTCGACGGTTTAGTTAGCAGTTACATGATTTTACCATCGGCAAAATTTATCAATAAGGACAACTTTCATTCCACATAAAGTTGGTAAAATTCCTTATGATGCTAGTAACTTATTACTGTACAATTGGCTTGGTAAGTTTTCGCCCGTACGTTTCTAGTCATACAGCTAAGTTACTTGCCAAACGGAGTATTCAAAGTGTGCTCATTTCGTTTATAGTGATTGGCTGCTTCAAGAAGTGCTTGCGTGGTTGCTTCTTAAGAGTAATCCAAATTGGTACACTTTCTATTGTTTTAGATATTTAATATATCTGTCGATGTTGTATATGTTTAGAAAATTTGTACATATTTAGAAAATTCTCAATATCTTCGTTTGGTTGTACATATCTTACTTGATATGTTACTTAGATGGTCAAAATATAGTTCATAACACAAAATATATAGAAATTACTCAATTCATTTTTTTGCATTAGTTCTTATCTAGCACGGCATACGTTACATCTCATGTCTTTTTTTCTTTTACTACTAATATCCCTCTTTCAACCTCGATTCATGACAGCCTCGCGACGCCAGCTTGTTGTCAACTATGTAGCACCGATACGGATACGCGACACGTGACACGACACGACACGACACGACACGGCACGACATACTGACATGTCATTTCTAAAAAAATAGAGAATTCCGACACGTTCCGACACGTTATATATTAAATATATATTTATATATAAATACAAAAATAAATAAATAATAATAAAAAGAGTATAGAATTAATCTATACTAAAAATATTAATCCAACATTTGTTAATATCGTTCATTATTTTAATTTGACAAAGATTGAACGAGAAATTCAAAAATTGCAAACATGAAAGAGTAAACTTGAAGGAACATGTCCTATTTTCTTATACTTGTCGGAGATTAGTGAGATTTCTTATAGTCTCAAATAGAGTTCGGAGTTCATGATATAGATTAACTTGGAGCTCCTCTACAAAACAAGGTTCGAGAAAAATGAAAATCCAAGACAAGAACTCTCGAAGTATGACCAAAAGAAAAGGAAATTACTAAATTTGCCACGGAAAATGTGAAAGATAACTCACAAACCAATAACATAGACCAAAAGAGATAACTTGCAAGCAATGCTTGCGAGAGGTGGAAAGAAGCAAAAAAAATTATAACTTTAAGTATGTGGGGGCAACGGAACGATGCCAACGAGAAGAGAGGCGTTCCATCGTCACTTACGGGAAGATCAAAACTTATAAGTAAGAAACTTGAGAGTAAGAATTTTCTTCTTTTCCCTTTATTTTTGTTGTTTTCATTATTTTTTCATATATTTACATTTTGACCCCTCAAGTATTGAAAATTTTTAAAATTAACCCCATGCGTGTCGGAATCGCGTGTCGAAATTTTGGACTTGCGTGTCAAGAAGAGTTGATCACGTGTCGGATTTTCCGACACTCGTTGACTGCGTGTCGTGTCGGAGCATGTTGGACACGTGTCGGAATGTCGGACACAACACAAAAGCTTTCAAAGAGTATCGGTGCTTCTTAGGTCGTCAAGTAGTTCCTAGACAGCAGCCACAACAACCTCCCAACATCATCTCGTTGTCGTGTTGTCCTTGCGCAACAATCGCAATAGCCCCACTACACCAATCTGTCGCAGCACAGCCGCCATGGCAACACACGATAGCCACTTTAACCTGTTACCACACCGAACTGCTTTGACAATTCGCTCATCCGTATAAATTTTGAATTTTGATAATAAAAGACATTTAGGATATATCTCGTATTGTTAGTTATACTTGTCTTGTATACTCTTGACAATTAGCCAAGTCAAGTGCGACTAGATTCATAGTGTCCCCAAACTGAATTTAATATCTGAATTTATTAATTGACTCGATCTTCTTATGGCCTCTTTAGGTCCCAATCGTCCCGGCGGTTGGCTGTTAAATTCTTCTATGCTTCCAAGCTCCTATGGTCTTCACTATAAATGGAATCTTCAGGTCAAGTCATGTTCTATCATGGCTATCCAAGCATCTCCTCTTGGACACTAGCAAACCAGGAAATGAGTTTGAGCCCTTTCTGTTCAGTCAACTTCCCTGCCATCTTGATCCTAGAACCGGTGATCACAAGCTTTGCTTCTTGTAGCGCTCTAGGAAACGAGACCGATAAAATTGCCCTGCAACAGTTCAGGTCCCTCTTAACAGCTAATTCTGCAGGAACATTGGCCTCTTGGAATGATTCCCACCATTTCTGCCAATGGACTGGAGTCACTTGCGGTCTCAGACACCAAAGAGTCATTGCCTTGAACCTCGATGGGCAAGATTTGGCAGGGACCGTGTCCCCTTTTATCGGAAACCTTTCGTTCCTCCAATACCTGAACCTCGCAAACAACTCTTTGCATGGCTTCATTCCTCCGGAAATTGGGCGCTTGTTCAGGCTTAGAAACCTGATCTTGAGCCACAACACTTTGGGAGGTGGAATTCCTAGAAATCTCTCCTAGTGTCTTAACCTCCTAACTCTCGAGCTTGATTATAATTATCTCCTCGATAGCATCCCTTCTGAATTTGGGTCGCTGTCGAAACTTCAGAAGCTCTCCTTCTCTAACAACAATCTCACGGGACCAATCCTTGCTTCCATAGGGAACCTTTCCTCCCTCCAAGTGCTTGATCTATTGAACAAAAGCCTGATAGGAGGAGTTCCAATTTCTACAAGCAAAACAAGGCTCAAAGTTTTCGTGGTCAATGAAAATGAGCTGACAGGTGGCTTCCCCTCCGCTCTTTACAACTTGTCATCCCTCAATATCATAGGTTTGTACCATAACCTGTTCACTGGCAGTATCAGGAGAGACATAGGCCTTCTGCTTCCGAATCTGCGAACACTTGTCCTGGGAGATAATCAGTTCACAGGTCCTATTCCCGATTCACTGTCCAATGCCTCGAACTTAGCAACAATTGATATCCCCTTGAATAACTTCTTCGGACGTGTCCCGGCCAGCTTTGGCAAGCTTCAAAACTTGAAATGGCTCAACCTTCTTCAAAATTTTCTTGGAAGCGGCACAACCGATGATCTAAATTTCCTTGCTGATTTGGCCAACTGCAGCAACCTTGAAATGCTGGATTTACAATATAACCAGTTCAAAGGTGAGCTGCCTTTTTTTGTCGATAACCTCTTAACCCAACTGAAGCAGCTACTAATGTCGGGGAACAGAATTTGTGGAAGCATTCCTGAAGTGATTACAAACCTCTTTAGTCTAAATCGATTATACATGGATGATAACATGTTAACAGGCAACATTCCAATGTCTATTGGGAGGCTATCAAACTTGCATTATCTGAACTTGGGCCAAAACAAATTGACAGGGCACATACCTTCAACCATCGGTAATATCACTAGACTGATCAATCTGTACTTGTACGACAACAGCTTCGAAGGAAGCATACCTTTGAGCCTCGGCAACTGCAAGTCCCTACAAGAAATACACCTTTGTCATAACAAATTCACCGGGACCATTCCTAGCCACATGATTAGTCCATCGTCCCTTGTAATACTTCTGAATGTATCTCACAACTCGAAGTTGGCAACTTAAAGAACCTCATTTCTCTCGATGTTTCATACAATCAAATTTCTAGCGAAATTCCGACAACTTTGGGTGACTGTTTGGGATTTGAAGAGCTGTATATGCAGGTGAACCATTTTCAAGGACCCATTCCTCAATTAGGAGGGTTAAAAGGCATTCGTTTTCTTGACCTTTCCAATAACAACCTATCTGGGCAAATCCCAGAGTTTTTAGTTAACTTGTCATCGTCGCTGCAATTCTTGAATCTGTCTTTTAACAATCTCGAAGGCAAAGTAACTGTACAAGGGATATTTGGAAACACTAGTGCCTTCAAAGTTGATGGAAACAAAGAGCTTTGCGGGGGCATACCTGAACTGCATTTGTCTTCATGTCCGGCAATCTCAATCCCAAGATCTATAAAGCATAGACTTTCGAAGTGGGTGATGGTCATAATCATCAGTGCTTCTTGTGCAATGGCATTAGTATCCTTAGCATTGCTTTTCTGGTTGAGAAACTTGAAGAAGGAACATCTGCCTACTCACTTCTTGGGCCATTTTTACGAGAGGATTTCTTATGATGCTCTATTCAAAGCTACCGACGGATTCTGTTCAAGCAAATTGATTGGTTCAGGTAATTTTTATATGTGAATGAACCATAATTTAGCAACTTCAAATGAGAACAGAAACACACTTCACAGTTCATGTACCATGTCGCATGATCACAATAGTTTGCAACTCCTGTTAAGGTAGTTTTGGCAGTGTATACAAAGGAACTCTTGGTCCGGATGGAAGAATTGTGGCCATCAAGGTTTTGAATCTCCAGCAGAAATGAGCTTTCAAGAGCTTCTTGGCTGAATGCAAAGCCCTCAGCAGCATCCAGCATCGTAACCTTGTTAAGATCTTGACTGCTTGTTCAAGTGTCGACTCTCATGGTAATGAGTTCAGAGCCTTGGTATACGAGTTTATGGGAAACGGCAACTTGGACATGTGGTTGCACCCAAACAACGAGCAAATGCAATTAAAACCTTGGAGCTTCCTCCAAAGATTGAACATCGCGATTGATGTAGCCTCTGCTTTGGATTATCTTCACCACCAGTGCCGAACTCCATTGGTCCACTGTGATCTGAAACCAAGCAACATTCTTCTCGACCATGAGGTCACGGCTCACATCAGTGATTTTGGATTGTCGAGGCTCGTTTTCGAGTCTAACAAAGACATCTTTGGGAGTCATCTCAGCTCCTCTGCTTTTAAGGGAACCATGGGTTACATTGCCTCAGGTACTGCTCTAAAGATCACAAAAACATTTACATTCACGAAAATCAGAAGAATTCAAAGACCTTGTAGAGTAATCGAGCTAACAGGAATTTTTTCTGGACTCGCAGAATATGGAATGGGTGTTCATCCATCAACTAGTGGGGATGTGTACAGCTTTAGGATCCTCTTGCTAGAGATGTTCACGGGAAGACAGCCGACAGATAATATATTTGAAGACGATTTCAACCTTCGGAAATTTGTCAAGTCGGTGATGCCAACGCGAGCAACGGGGTTCTTGGATCAATCGATTTTCTGTGGGGAAGTAGGTGAAAGCAGTGATGAGCAAGCAGATTAGAGTGACTGCAGAATCGACAAAGCCGAATGTCTGATATCGGTCTTCGAGATTGGATTAACTTGCTCAGCAGAATCACCGAAAGACAGGAAGGACATGAATGGAGTTGCACGGGACTTGCTCTCAATCAGAGACAAGTTTCTCAAAACCCGCGTTCACGAGGATAGGATGCAGAGCCATGTACCAAGTAAGTCCCTTGTGAGTCGCTGTATGCATGTATCATTGTGTCCCTAGCATTGCTTTGGATTTAGTGAAATTGGTTAGTATGCTAACAAGTCTCGGGACAAGAAACCACTAGGGTCTTGATCAAATCGTGCATGATCATTGACAATTGGTGAGAGCCTGATTGAATCATCCTCCTCTTTCTTTTTATATTTTTCAGGCGACACATTGGAGGAGGCGGCCTGATCCATCTCAGGTTATTGAGCGGACGGGGAAATTGTAAGTAAAGATGGGCACGACGTAACTTGTCGGAGCCAGGTTCCTCTTTTAATGTCAATGTCAATGGCAGGCTAGCTCGATTGTCTGTGAAGTCCATCCGTAATACAGCCTTTAAGGGGGGCTTTCGACTACAAGTGGCCACAGCTTGCAATTTAGGGAGTCTCCAAACTAGCAGCTTCTGGTTGGTCAGAAAGCGAAACTAGCACATTTTGTAATAAATAAAACATGGATTTCGACTGTTGCTATGGTAATATTCCTGGTATAAGATATTTGAATGTACTCGAGTCCAATTGCGTTGTTTGTTTTTGTTGTAATTTCGCTGCTGGAAGGTGAGAACCTGAGAAATTGTGTGACGAGAATGAGAATGTTTAGGTGTGTTTGGTTCAGGGGCTGTCGGCCTCCAAAGCCCTTGGGGAAATATATGGACCGTTTGACAACCAATTTGAAGTAGCTTTCAAGTGAAGGTCAGTATTGGGAGAGTTGAAAACCTAATGTTAGTAAGGACTAGCATTGAGCTTTCAACATTTAACCAAATGTTAAAACTCATTGTTTTTCTTTCAAAACTACCCTCGCTCATTCTTCAAATTTCCGATTTTTCCCTTGTTATTATTTTTTTAAATGCTAAAAAAAGCTAAAAAAATTCAAATATATATATATATATATATATATATTTTTAAAGACCAACCCTTCATCGGTTCGGTGAAGGGCTACGGTCGTCATGAGCTAGATTTGGCATCGGCGGCCATCGGTTGAGGTCGCCCACTTTCCTAATGGGCTTTCCTAATGGGTTTTCGAAATACTGAACCAAATGCACCCTAAGAGTCCTTGTGATTGTTATGGAAGGTTTCCATGTACTCCTATAATATATGGAGAGATTATCTTATGTCCTTCAGCCAATTCTTCTTTCTTCTTTTATGAAAATAGTAGAACAACATTGATACCGCTCACTTGGTTTCACAATGATGTGGTTTTGTGCCTATTACATGATTTTCAGCAATAAGAATGTTTTCTTCAGTCTCTTCCATGAAAAGGATTACCAATCACCAAGATACAAGATACCCGATAGAATTTCCCAATTACAAAAGCTCTGTTATGAATAATTTTGTTGAGAACACAAATATTGATTCCTAGTTCCATTGGAAAGAAAACCTTTTTTTCATGTCCACTAGATAAAGAGGAATGATTAGCAATCAACAGAAGCTAAAATCAGATCTTTGTTGTAATCCTCAAACCAGATACGTCGAGATGATGCTCAAATTGTGGTGTCCTCCAAAAACAAGTTTTGGGTGGCAACTGTCGCGATCCATGGGCCTACGGGGTCATTTTTTGTCTTTTTAGGCACTCGGGTCGGGCCTAAAGTGGTCTGAAGTGTGGAAATAGCGGGACCTTAATGTAATTGTCCTTTAATGTACAATGTCCCTAACTCTCAACTATAAACCGAGCAGACTAGTGAAATTTCACTTTCATACACATCATCAGCAGTATAGGCTTGGCGTCTGCGAAAGCTGCGCCTCCAGACTGCAGTCAAGCAGCGAAATTGGTTCTAATGGATACCCAGTTTACTCGGTCAACCGTCAATGGAACCGCATCTTCCCTCTCCGCAGGGAGTGAGCTTTGACCGTATACATGGATGTCTTTTGAATGCTTTGCCCAAAATCGTTTGAATGGTCAACCCTCCCTCCCTCATATTGAAGCTTTTCCTTCTTTTTTCTTTTAAAGCTCCCTGCGTCTCAGTTTCGCCAAATCTACTAGATTCTTTGGCCTCAGGGAAAAGCTCAGCGAGAGAATTAAAATAAAATGACATAAAAAATAGAACAAAGAAAAAATAGATTCTTTTATGCTCCATTTATTTTGCGAAAATTGAATAATTTAAAAAATATTTTCTAACAATGATTGCTTATATCACTTGAAATATTTTCAGTATCAAGAATAGTTTGTCGAAATTTTGTCATGGACAATGAAAATATTTTTAGTTCACTTATTTTTATAAGTGATGCAAACGGTCATTTTTGGAAAAATATTTTGCAAATTATTCATTCTTCGTGAAATAAATAGAGGCTTTGTTGTAGGGGTGAGCACGGTTCCCGGGTAGAACCGGGAACCGGAGAACCAACCGGAGGTTCGGTTCGGTTCCCGGTTCTTAAGGACCGTTCCGGTTCCCGGTTCCATTTTTCTGGGAACCGGCGATCCCGGTTCCGGGACCGGTCGCGGAACCGGTTTCGGAACCGGTTTGGAACCCCTCCCCTGCTCACCTCACATCTATTGCTCTGCTCTTGACTCTTGAGTCCCGACCCTCTGAAACTCTCGCCGGACGCCGCTCGCCCTAAAGGCCGCCACCGCCGGACGCCAGTCGCGGAACCGGTTAGGGTTCCAAAAGGAACCCCCTCCCTGCTCACCTCACATCTATTGCTCTGCTCTTGACTCTTGAGTCCCGACTCCCGAGTCCCGACCCGGGACGCCCTCCCCGTATGTTATAGTTTTTTTTTTTTGGTAACGTGCGCGTACGTTATAGTTTTTTTTGGTAATGTGCATGTACGTTATATTTTTTTTTTTTTTTTTTTGGTAACGTGCGCGTACGTTATAGTTTTTTTGGTAACGTGCGCGTACATTATATTTTTTTTTTTTTGGTAACGTGCGCGTACGTTATAGTTTTTTTTGGTAACGTGCGTGTACGTTATATATATATATATATATATATTTTTGGTAACGTGCGCGTACGTTATAGTTTTTTTTGGTAACGTGCGTGTACGTTATATATATATATATTTTTTTTTGGTAACGTGCGCGTACATTATAGTTTTTTTTGGTAACGTGCGCGTACGTTATAGTTTTTTTTGGTAACTGCGCGTACGTTATAGTTTTTTTTGGTAACGTGCGTGTACGTTATATTTTTTTTTTTGGTAACGTGCACGTACGTTATAGTTTTTTTTGGTAACGTGCGCGTACGTTATAGTTTTTTTTTTTTGGTAAGGGTAAATGATATTATAGCTTTAAACAAATATACAAGAAGAAGAACCGGCTCCAAATACACTATCGTAGCAAAGCAGAGAGAGTGGAAGGGAGCCGAATCAAGAGGAAAACAGAAGAAACAAACAACAAAAGGGACCAAAGGTCAGCGAAAGCACAAGGTGCCAAACCAAAAGAAGACCCTCAAACACCAAGATGACGGCCAAGGTTAACAGAACTACGCCAGACTGGAGCAATGCAGGATCTGGATAGGGAGATTAAGTAGTTTCCTCTCGATCCCCGAAGATTGCTGGATCGAAGCCCCAATTTCTCTGCAGTCTTCTATTCCTTGGGATATCCGGGATAGAGGAGAATGTTGCAGCTTTGTCCTTGACGTGCTTGATGATGTGATTTTTCAATGCAGCAAGGACCACCGAGTCTCCTCGAAATATAATTGCATTCATGTTCTTCCAAATGACATAGCACAAGGCAGCAAAGGAGTGCCGAGTGATAGTATGATAAAAGTCTTTTCCTTTCAGGAAGAAAATAGCCCACAGGAGGGTATCTTTCCAAGGTCTGGGTCGCCACGGCAGGTTGCAACGACTCGCCCAAAAATATGCGATAGAAGCCGTCACATGGCAATCAAAAAATAAGTGGTCGATGGAGTCAGGGACTTCATTGCAAAAAGCACAAGTGGCAAAGTCGATCCTACCATAAGAGAGAAGAAATTGCTGGGTAGGCAAACGGTTTTTAGCAATTAGCCAGAGATTGAATTGGAACCTGGGGTTAATGCCGCTGGCCCATATGAGCGGAGCCCAAGGAACGTGAGGTCTTTTGCTTCTCAATCGGTCCCATGCCGAGCCAACCGAGAAGCATCCCGAGGAGTGCCAACGCCAGGTGAAGCGGTCAGGATCGAGGTTGAGTCCCGGGATAGACAAACCCCATCTTCCCATCAAGTTGCGCATAGAGAGTCCCATAGGCGAGATGAGATCAGCAACCACCGCCGACTCAGAGAGGCCGGACCGCTGGATGATGGGAGGCGGTAGGATCATATCAAGGGGGCCTTTGGATGCCAGGTGATCAAACCATAGTGAAGTTGAGAGCCCATTCCCAAGCTTCCGATAAAAGAAAGGCGAGAATCCCTCCTTAATTGTAAGATCTTTTCCAAGCCCATGAACAAGTCGTGGGAGAGGAAACGATCCAAAATTCTGGCTCTTCAAGAATTTTGAGTGGATCCATCGGCACCAAAGAGACCCTTTGTCCGTGAAGAGGATCCAGATGTACTTCATCATAGCTGCTAAGTTGCGCTTTTCAATTTACGGATGCCTAGACCTCCCTCCATTTTCGGCTGGCATACGTCATCCCATGATACCTTCGCCCCACCTCTACCTAGGTCGGCGCCTTTCCATAAGAATTGTCGGAGGATTTGTTCTATACTGTTGAGGACCGAGACCGGCAATGTAAACACACTTGCCCAGAATGCTTGAATTGAATGCAAAACTGACCTGATTAATTGAAGCCTTCCGGCAAATGAGAGTAACCGATGAGCCCAGGACTTGGCTCTAGCAGTAATCCGCTCTATTAAGGTGATGCACTCTGCTTTCCCAAGCCTAGAAGAGATGATAGGCACTCCAAGGTAACGTACCGGGAGTGAACCTTCTGAGAAGCCAAAGGCTAATAATATGTAATTGCGAAGAGCCTGAGACCCGCCCGATAAGAATACTTCGCTTTTGTTCTTATTCGGGATTAAGCCACTCCAAGAGGAGAACAAATCCAATCCCTTTTTTAATAAGGTAATGGATCCCCAGTCCGCCCTAAAAATAAAAATACATCGTCGGCGAAAAATAAGTGTGATAGATTGACCGACTTGCACCGCCAAAAATATTTGAATTCTTTAAGGGAGGTGCGATGATGTAGAATACCCGAGAATACCTCCATCACCAAGTGTAAATAAGTAAGGGGACATAGGGTCGCCCTGGCGAAGCCCTCGACCGCCTGGGAAGAAACCATGAAGTTCTCCGTTGACTGAAATGGAATATTTCGGAGTCCGTACACATACCATAATCAGTCTAATGAGGGAATCAGGGAATCCAAAAGCCTCTAGCGTTATCTGGAGGAAGTCCCAGTCAACCGTGTCATAAGCCTTCTGGAAATCCACCTTGACTGCACACTTTGGAAGATAAGGATCCAAGTGGAATCCAGCAAATAACTCCTGGCTAACAATATATTATCCCTAATCCTTCTACCTTTAACAAAGGCATTCGGGAGGGGTCAATGATATCACTCAAGACGAAGCAAGGCGATTGGAAAGGATCTTGGTGATGACCTTGTATATGGTATTGCAAAGCATGCTATGGGTCTGAAGTCGGTAACCGCACAAGCATTAGGCACTTTAGGGACAAGAGTGAGGATAGTATTATTTACCTCACGAAGAAGTCGGCCTGAAGAAAAGAACTCCCTGACCGCATCCAAAACAGACGGGCCCACAATATCCCAATTTGTCTTGAAGAATTCCGCTGTGAACCCATCCGGACCCGGGGCCTTGCCTTTTGGGAGAGCAAAGAGCGTATCACGAATTTCATCATCAAGGACCGGGGGTAGCTAGAGAACTACCCCGGTTCGCAGATAGAGGCGCTCGGATATAGTTTTTAACCTCTTGAAGGGAAGGCTTGGAAAGGTGAGAGTGAGGAGCTAGCGTGTCGAGAAGAATGAGACAAAGACTTGCGGAACCGCCTCAACGTCCGTAATCTCTCACCCATACCGTTGGTAACCGAGAGGATTCTATTGCGCAACCTGTCTTTTTCTTGACGGAGAGGTGAAAGAATCTAGTGTTACGATCACCATCCCGAAGCCGGGATTCTAGATTTCTACTGTAAAAGGATTCCTCATCCCGACGCAAGTCCACAAAGGTACGACGCCTTGTCTTCAAGATCGCTAGATCGGGGTCTAGCGGGTGGAGATGAAGATCATCCCGAACAAGACGAAGAGCTTCTCTTGCCTCCTCTCGCTCTTGCGATATATTGGAGAACACCTCTCTATTAAGTTGTTTAAGCCTACCCTTGAGAGCTTTCAATGAGACAAGCCTGTACATAGAGTAGCCATGGAGGGGTAAGTCCCATACCCGTCGAACAATGGAGGAGAACTGGGGTGTTCCGACCGTAAATGAAAATATTTAAACGGTCTTCTTTTGAGGATCGGATTGAGCACTCGACGATCATGGGCGAGTGATCGAAATGCCCTGGTTGAGGAAAGACGCCTCCGAGAAGGAGAAGTCCATATCCATTTGGAATTAACCAAGACCCGATCGATCTTCCTCATCTTCCTAGCCAGCCGAAGAAGTTGACCAGTGAACCGGCGACCCACATACCGAGATCATCCAATTCAGACCGAGCCAAACAGTTCGCAAATTCATCAAAATACGGAATCCAGTTGTTGGAGCTACCGAAGCGGTCGGAGGGTTCTTTTAAAGCATTAAAATCCCCGCCAACTAACCAGGCTGAATCCTGTAGGAAATTGCTCATCTGAAGGAGGTCCGCCCAAAGGGGCTCTGCCTAATGAATATGTGCTCTCCATAAATAATAGATATGTGACAAGACTTGGCAGAATGGTGGATGGTGGTCCGACCATGAATGGCCCGATCGGTAATCGCAATTGTGTCAAAGGTAACAAACTCCGGTTCCAACCAACCCATTCTACCCCGATGAGAGAATTCATAATTTGCAACCCATTTACGCTTTAAGCAAGAATGAGGACAAAGAATCAAAGTCATCTTCGAGACTTTCGTCTCAACAAGCCCAACAAGGCGTAGATTATGTTTAGCAACAAACTTTCTAACTTCAGCCCTCCTTAACGGATTGACAAGGCCTCTAACGTTCCATATACCTATATACATTTATATAAGGGGGAGAGAGGTGATTACCTCTTTTTGCTGCCTTCTTCTTGGCGGGGACCGGCAATGGAACCAAGGAAGGTGCCGGATCCGGGACGAAGCAATAATAACTTGTCTTGAAGTGTCGCCGGCGGAATATCTCGCGAAGTAGATGTTGGGGTCGGACACCCAACCGACAGAGGTCTTCATCCTCGAAGGGAGCATGGCCGCCTGAGATGTCATCCGAAACATCTGGCGGGGCTGATTTATGTCGACCGGATCCTGTAGGGGGCTTTGAGGAAGCCGGGAGGCTGCTCACGGTCTCATGGGCCACTTGAGGGGGATCGGCCTTGACAGGGGCAGATCCTTTTGGCTTTGAGGAGCGTCCGTCCACACTTGGTGGGGCGAGACTGGAAGATTCGGTCTCCTTGGGGCCTCTCTTCTTCTGGGCTTAGCTTGCTGCCATGTATCCATACCAGGAGTAGGTAGGACAGGATCGGACAGCGGGGGAGGCACCTGTTGTACCATAGGCTCGGTCGAGGTCGTGGGCACATTGAGGGGTAGAT
This sequence comes from Eucalyptus marginata, assembly GCA_014182565.1. NCBI lineage: Eukaryota > Viridiplantae > Streptophyta > Magnoliopsida > Myrtales > Myrtaceae > Eucalyptus > Eucalyptus marginata. The sequence goes on from CM024594.1 coordinate 25,418,333, forward strand.
CAGATTCTGAGGCTTCCAACTCCAGAACTGGCAGATCTTCGATTTGCACCCTTCCTTCAGCAGCTCTAGAAATGTAGAGGGGGTTGTCACGCATCCGCTCTTCGCTCTGGCCCTGTTGTAGTGGAGGTGAGGGAACAGGAGGGGTAGCTGTAGAAGAATTGCCGCAAGGGGCAGGAGGGGCTGTCCGCCCAGCTTGGCGAGATGTAACCAAGTGGGAGCCTCCGGAATCTTGCACTTGTGGCCGAAAATTCCACATCCAAGACAAAGCCAAAGGTTTCCACTCGTACTCGACCTCAACGATGCACGACTCGCCGTGTAAGACTACCTCGACAAACTCGCAAGTTTGATGCTTAGCTGTGATCTCGATGCACACCCTAGCATAAGTGAGCATTTCAAGTTGTTCAGTCCTCAAATCGACATAGAGGGGCCTACCGACATAGCTAGCCACTTTGCTGATGGCTTGTGCAGACCAAAGAGCAATGGGGAGGTTCTTGAGCCTAACCCAAATTGGGACCGAGAGAAGAGAATCCTTGTGGAACTCTAGGGACGGTCGCCATTGCCGCAAAGACAAGGGGGATCTTGGAAACGGTGAATGGCCCTCCCCTAAGACCTTGCGCCGAAACTCCCCGTCCGGGAGGTGGAATAGGAAAAAGCCCTGCCCGTGGCCATAACCTTGGCCAAATTCGGACCCCATGCCCTCTTAAAAGCCGCTCGTCACTCTAAACGGAATTCGTCGGCCGATGTAATAACCAACTAAGCATTCCTTGAGAAGAGGGTCTGCAAAGATCTAGATCATCCTCGGTCACTTCAAGAAGCGCTTTGTTGTCCACATAAGAAGGTGGACAAAACTCTAAGTCATATCCCTTGGACACCGCTTTTGCCTCCGCAACGCTTGCCCATGATTGTAGGTTCGTTTTCCCAGCCATTGCACGCCTAGGGTGCACAGACCTTGCTCGACCACCACTCCTAGCTCGGCCGGGGCCAGGTTCGATCAGGCCGAGCAGGGGGAGGGACCACCTGCCTGCGCATCATGGTCGCTCTCTGGAACGCGACCGCCATCGACTCCGGCCCTTGATCGATTTGGTCGAGGAGGGGGGATCGGAATCAACGTTTTATTCTTCCGAGCGACAGAGGATTGAAGAGTCTGGAAATCATTCTGCCCAAAAGGAATGGGCGAGGTGGAAGAGGCCCTAGCAGCCCCTCCTGGCTAGCTCCTGCACCTGGGGAGATTCTGGGACGCCCCAATGACGAGTGTGGAGAAGGCCGGGCCACAGGCACTTTGTCGGAGGCTTCAACAGCCACTGAGGCCATTTTACAAACACCTAGTGGGCACCGTATCACTACCACAGAGAATCCATCGAGAAGAGATGCTAACCTGGTGTTGGGCCGTAGGAGGACAAAACCTAGGCCGAGACGAATCCAACGAACCGATATGGGCCTATATGAAGCCAAAGCCACCCGCGAGCACCCAAACTACCGAGAAGCTTCGCACGCCCGAGGAGAAGGGGATTTCAAGAAATAGGCTGACCCAGTCAACGCCCTTTGAGGGAAGCTCGAGGGAGGTCCCAAGAGGTTGCCTACCAAAATTCACCTCAAACCAACCACCGAAACTCACGGGTGAGGAAAAGACCAAGAAAACCCAGATCTGGAAATCTGTTCCGCCCAGCAGCTCTAAGGTAGTCGATATCTCTGAACACAGACCTTCTTTCATGAAATCCTTTGGTGGAAGGTGAGAGGGAAAAGAGAAGAAGCTCCCCTCAAAATTTCAGCCCATTCCGACCACCACAGCCACGGGAATCAGCTTTGCAACAATCCGGTGAACAGTAAATCGGGAAAACCAGTAGAGAGCATGCCCGATGAACAGTACCCGCCTTTCCGCGCGTACGTTATAGTTCAAATCTGAAAATAACAAAAAAAAAAAAAAAAAAAAAAAAAGAACCTGTTGGAACCTGGAACCGACCCCCGAACCCGTGACGGGTAGGTTCCGTGTTCTCGGTTCTAACGGTAGGCCCAGGTTCCTCATTTTGAGGAACCCGTACTGGAGGTAGGTTCCAAGTTCCGACGGAACCGAACCGGAACCCGGAACCGCTCACCCCTACTTTGTTGTCTCCTTCTTTCTCTTTTTTCTATCCTCACACTTGCACCACTAAGTGCACACGTTTTCCTTGCCTTCCTTTTTCTTTGCCAAATTCTATGTGGGTTGAATTTATGAATTTATGAGATTTTGTGGGACAATAAATTTAAATCATTAGATGAATGCGTGGTTTATTATTTAAATATTTTAACATTCTCTCTCACGTTTAATTTGGTCTTTTACCTAGTACTAGGTGTGGAAATCTAATTAAGGAGATAAATGTGGCTTGGTAAGATTTGAACTCAAAACCTCTAGCTGTGATATCATGTGAGATTTTGTAGAACCACTATCGACTGTTTTAAAGACTTAAGTTGTTAGATGAATGCGTAATTTATTATTTAATATTCTAATAGAATTAAGCGGGCCTAGTCTAGGAAATTCAGAAAAGATCAGGCCCCTCTCCTCTCCTAAATTTAACGTTTGGGGCTAAAGCCTATTACAATTATGATCGGGTTAACTCGAAGCAATTCATTTGGACATGTTATTACCAAATGATTACCAAATGAAAATATCCCTTGTGCTTGTAATGTAAATGCAAACTATGCCAATCATATTTTTGTTTAGGGGTCGACGGCTTTTCACACGACACATGACTAAGTAGAATAGTCAAATTTTAGATATCAACAATAACTAATAGCTTCATCCCTTCATCTTTAGGTTTACAAAGCAAAGCAAATATAGTGACTGAGTTGACTATGGCAATTATATGAACTTGACAAATTAGTAAGCATGTTCATCGATTAAATGAGCAAGACAAATTGCTGGCAAGAAACAATCAAGGACAGAGCAAGATCGAAGTGACTTATACATGATGGTTATATTGAAGGCAAATGCTAACTCTTTCTTGAGCTTTTTATTCAATGTTATGAAGTCTTGAATCAACCTTCCAATAGAATCATACGAAGACCCACCTTTCTTCATGGCATTCGTCGCCGCCTCCCTCATTTCCTTCACCTTCTCCCTCATCGCTATAGTGCTGCTGCCCATCAAGCATCTAACGGCCCTTTCTATCTCCTCCACTGGCACTAGATGGCCACCAATGCTGTGCCCCTTGTAGTCCAGCCTCAGCTCCACTGCTAAACTCAATTCCTTCACCATCGTAAAGGCGTTCAGCTGCTACTCTGCATATATGGGCCACATCATCGACACGTAATAAATATACGTTGCGCATTCTTTTCCATATTAGAAAATATGCCTACTGAAAACCCATCTCTCTTTCCCTGGTGGTTGTCGAGTCTGGCTTGTGCCTTGAATTAGGTAACGGCAGGATCTCATCTTCCTCACGATGGAAGAAGCAAGATCCGTGTTGGAAAAGGAGAAAAAATTTTGCTTGTCTCCTCTGTCGAGGGAAGAAACGGCCGGCGAAGGAGACCAAATCTCCAAATCCTCCTTCTCCTCCAAGGCCGCCTCCATCGACAGAGGAAACGAAGCATGACGGTGACTGGGAAGGAAGGTTGCGACGAGTGGTGAGGACAACGTATGGATTTTAGTTCGGACAAGAATATGACGACGCAGTGACTGGGTGAATTTCGTCTGTGGCTAATGAATTTCGGAGGTATTTATAGTTAGTTCACTGCAATTGATACTTTCATTGAATCCATTAAAATTTCGATCTTTTTGCAATTTGTGTACGTTGGCTGAAATACACCCACTTTTCATACGAATTGCTGACATGGCGCCACCATGTTGATGACATGCCGCCTGGCCTTGTGTCTGCTCCATCAACAATTTTTCAAAAAATTGGTCGGATTCTAGTCAGATGCATCAATTGGGAAATTGAAAGTTCAGTGCATTTTTATTGGAAGAAATCAAACTTAGATCATTGATAGTTTGCTTGCATATTTTTTGGCCACATAAAATAGTAATTTGCTACATTAGATCTATAATTTTTGGCTTTTCAAAAATTTCAAATCTATTGTTCGCTAATTTTGTTTGGCCTACGTCAAAGTGGATTCAATAGGTATAGAAGCCATGTGGCAGTGGTGGCAAGTTGACTTAAACAATGTACTCTAAAAATGTAGTTGTCCGTCCAGATTTGGGTTGGGCGTATTTTGGATCGGCCGCGAATAAATTTCATTGTATTGCATGAACTAGACAAGTCGATATGAGTGAATTAAGTCAATCTAGTCCAAATCCAAAGGTGACACAATCCAAATTTGACATGATCTGCCATCTTCAAGCCAAGATGAACCGATCATGTTATGATCAATTGTGCTGAGGAGACAACAAATAAGACGGAATTAGTGGTCCATATGATGCATCTATCTCCTGAAAAAAAATTATATGGACTCAAATCATGTGAACTAGCTCCATCTCAACCATTGAGTAGTGCGGCCATCATATAGGACCCATGTGGATGATCGAGATTAAGATGAATACGTTTCTTTCTGATTCAACGAGCTAGATTGCTTGCTACTTTTCATCTAAAGATTGTGATTGTTTTTAGAATGTGATTATTTTAAATTTCGTTGTGGGTATATTTTTTTTTATCCGTGTATTAATTTTGTCATGCAGATTTCTCAAATTATAGAAGCTACTGAACAAACTTTCAATGCCATGACTTTTTAGGGCGGTTTCACTTGGGCCCCTCCAAGTTTTAAATTTAGCCCAAAAGGCTGTGGGCTCAACAAAAGTCTCCCAGCTTCTATATTTTCTCAACATTAATCGGCTCAATCGTGGTTTTCTTTTATCCGTTCATCCATCAAGATGGGCTTGCCGAGGAGAATGTTTTTAGTTGCTTGGTCTTCTCATCATCACTTTTCATTTCTGTTTTAATAAGTAATGTCGAGAATGTGAAAAATAATAATAATAATTTACGCAGTCAAATCTCAAAGTTATTGCGAATAATTATAAGATAGTTGCATGAATAGTTTGTACTCAAATACGTTATAATAGTGTCTCGTATCACTTTATAAATAAAATTTCTGAATTGATTTTTGCATCCCAAATCTATCTTGAGATAGGGATCAATATCTTTGACACGATGACTCCCCACAACTGTACAATCGTCATTGAAATTTATGATATCTTGAGACCTACCTTTTTGATTTAGGCAAATTGGGAATCATTGAAAATCTCATAATGAGTACAACCCAAATTCACGTTCAACTTTGATCAAACTTTAGATAAAAAAGTTAGACATATGGGCCCCTCTTCTTTATCATTCTTGGAAAAATTCCATCATTCACTCCTCTATATTAGGCGCGACTATGATCAAACTTTAGATAAAAAAAAAAAAAAAAAAGTTAGACGTTCCCCTTTATCATTCTTGGAAAAATTCCATCATTCACTCCTCTATATTAGGCGCAACTATGATCAAACTTTAGATAAAAAAAAAAAAAGTTAGACGTCTGTGCCCCTCTTCTTTATCATTCTTGGAAAAATTCCATCATTCGCTCCTCTATATTAGGCGCAACTATGATCAAACTTTAGATAAAAAAAAAGTTGACGTCCTGGGCATCATTCTTGGAAAAATTCCATCATTCGCTCCTCTATATTAGGCGCTACTATGATCAAACTTTAGATAAAAAAGTTAGACGTCTGTGCCCCTCTTCTTTATCACTCTTGGAAAAATTCCATCATTCGCTCCTCTATATTAGGCGCAATCGTAGCTAAGATTCAAAACTAGATCATTGAAAATTTGCTCATTGCTTTGAATTGGGCCCAATGTCCATTTCCTTCCACAATGCCACGAGCTTTAGCCTTTCACATGGAAAAATTGTCTAATCAATTTATGAGCTCGTTGATTGACAATCATCATCAACCATTGAGGACAACGATTGCAGTCCGTTGGATTGTCTGAGTTGATGTCAAACGTCTGATTGGGCTTGATAATTTTGCCACCATTTAACCCACGGCAGGTTATGCTGACGCTGTCCTATAAGGATTAGATTTTCTCATTGCCGTGAGAAAAGGATGGAGCTTAAACACTGCATAAAGGATTCCAACTAAGCTGTACAAAGTCTAAGATTCCAAGAATTTACATTTTTCTTTGGGGGGTCAAATGTTATCAATTTCAAAGGTGCTCTCCTATTATTATTTGGGAAACTAAGATTTAACTTAGGCTCCGTTTGTTTCGTAAAAAATAAATGATCTAGAAAATATTTTTCTAAAAATGATGGCTTTTATCGCTTATAAAGATAAATAAATGAAATATATATTGCCTATGCATCAAATTGGATTTTGGTTGTCACGAACAGTATTGTCCAAATTCAAGCTAATTTGAACAAAAGTCCAAGTTTTGGGTGGACTAAACCGTGGTCTTTGGATGCATCGGGTTTAAATGGTCAATCTAATCCTTCTGGTTATAAAATAAGAAGACAATTATCTAATCTTTCTATTGTCTCTGTCTTAACAGATCAAGTATGGAAGCAACCGTGCTAAACTTGAGAATGAATTCAGTATCAGCTTTTGTCAGCCTCATTCTCTTCATATATCAAACTCACTCCAACACTTGTATTGCCTATGCTCCCTATCCCAGAAATGAAATGGACAGGGCGGCATTGCTCGCCTTCAAGGACAAGATGATTGAAGATCCTCTAGGGATCATGAGTTCCTGGAAGGAGTCCGTTAGTCATTGCAACTGGTCAGGAGTTTCTTGCAGTCGTCGCCACGTGGGAAGAGTCACCGCCCTCAACTTGATGAATCAAAAGCTCATTGGCACAATACCTCCTGACATAGGAAATCTCACCTTCTTAAGAGAAATTGATCTGAGTGCAAATCGACTCCGAGGCAACATTCCAAAAGAGTTTGGGAGGTTGTTCAAACTGAAAAGGCTAGGCCTCTCCCACAATGAACTCGAAGGGGAGATACCACGGAATTTGTCATCTTGCAGAGGTATGCAAGTCCTCTATTTGTTGTCCAACCGACTTAGCGGGAGGATACCTGATGAGCTTCAGTATTTAGTTGAGAGAGAACTCATTCATTTTGCGGTCGCAAAGAACAATCTTACTGGGGAAATTCCCAGTTGGTTGGGGAATGGATCTTCACTTTTAAAGTTACAGTTACAAGAAAATAACCTAAGAGGTCGAATACCGGCTGAGCTCGGAAGCATCTCAAGATTAGAATTCTTATATTTAGGTTCTAATAATTTAATAGGATACATCCCTTCTTCTATATACAACCTTACGTCACTTATCGGCTTTGTCGTACATCTAAATAGCCTACATGGTGAAATCCCACAAGAAATTGGCAACTACTGTCCAAATCTCCAGTTTCTTATACTCGGGGGAAATCGATTTTCAGGGCAAGTGCCACATTCGCTGCCTAATGCTACTGGACTTGAAAGGTTGGGTCTCAATTCTAATAGCTTTACGGGGAGTGTGCCTGCCAATCTGGGAAACTTGAGGAATTTTACAGAAGTTTCTTTTAGCAAAAACCGGTTACAAACAGGACTTGACGGCTTAAGCTTCCTCACCACTTTAACCAACTGCACTAAATTGAAAGTCTTAGATTTTGGCCACAACAAATTTAGAGGAGAAATACCTGCTTCCGTTGCCAATTTCACGAATAGGCTTCAGATCTTAAGCTTGGGATCAAATCTGATCACGGGAAGCATCCCTCGAGAAATCGAGAAGCTGAATGGCTTACAGATCTTGGCGTTATACAACAACAGCATCGGCGGTGAGATTCCCCATGGCATCGGTAAGCTCCAAAATTTAACCTATCTTTACCTTTGGGGTAATAAGATTTCAGGGGCAATTCCTTCCTCTCTTGGAAACGTCTCCCAATTGCTTCACCTGGACCTTCAGTATAATCAACTAGAAGGTGACATTCCCCCAAGTCTTGGACGGTGTCGACAATTGCAAGGACTGTGGCTATGCGATAACAACCTTAGCGGTACAATACCGAAAGAGGTCATCGGCCTTTCTTCTCTGTCCCTCTATTTTGGAGTTGCTGGAAATTCCATAACGGGGCCATTACCTCTTGAAGTGGGAAATATGAGCCAAATTGTGGAAGTCAACCTCTCTGACAATAGGCTGACTGGAGAAATACCAAGCACTTTGTCCCAGTGCCTGATGCTGGTAAGCTTGGACATGGCAGGCAATTTTTTTGAAGGAAGTATACCGCCTTCTCTAAGGACCTTGATTGGCCTTCAGTACCTCAATCTCTCAAGAAACAAATTATCCGGTCAAATTCCCATCTATTTCGAAAATTTCACTGTGCTTGAAGCCTTGAATCTATCCTTTAACGGCCTTGAAGGAGAGGTGCCAAAGGAGGGGATTTTCAAAGATACGAAGCGCATATCAATAATGGGAAACGAAGAATTATGTGGGGGTATCAAGGAACTTGGACTTCCCGCATGCAAAGTCAGCGACATGAATAAATGGAGAAAGCTTCCAAAATTGAAAATATCTATTGCGGTAACTATCTCGTTTTTAATCATGTTGACATGCTTCATTGCTATTCTATACTGGAGGAGGAAATCTACGACAAGACCTAGCATGGCATTGCCAACTGATGAGTGGTTTCCAAAGGTTTCCTATGCAAAGCTCCGTCAAGCAACTAATGAGTTCTCGCCATCTAATTTGATTGGCCAAGGGAGCCACGGCTTTGTGTATCGAGGAATCCTAGATGGAAATCGATTGGTGGCAGTGAAAGTGCTCAACCTAAGTCAAAAGGGGGCTTTTAAGAGCTTCTTGGTAGAATGTGAAGCGTTGAGAAGTATACGCCATCGAAATCTTGTCAACATCATCACTGTTTGCTCGAGCATCGATTTCACAGGCGCGGAATTTAAGGCTCTAGTCTACGACTTGATGCAAAATGGTAGCCTAGAACAGTGGTTGCACCCTAGCGAAAATCTGCTTGGCATGCCAAAGCTCAATCTCAGCCAGAGGTTAGACATTGCCATCGATGCGGCTTCTGCCATTGAATATCTTCACCACCATTGCCAGACGAGCATCGTACATGGCGACCTAAAGCCAAGCAACGTTCTTCTTGATCATGACATGGTAGCTCGAGTTTGTGATTTCGGGCTAGCGCGATTTCTTCGCGGAAGCACAAGCCAAGATGCTTCTCAATGTCAAGCAAGCTCTAGCCTGTTAAAAGGAACCATTGGCTATGTAGCTCCAGGTATGTTAATCCTTCTGCTTTCTAATCATATGGGGCCAAGTTAACAGCTTATTTAAAATGTTGAATTCTAGTGACGAAAATGGATTTCTAAAGTTAAGTACCCATCTAACATGACAAGCTGATGGTGCTTTCTAGAATATGGCCTCGGCAGTACTTCATCGTTGCTGGGAGATGTGTATAGCTTTGGGATACTGTTGCTCGAGATGTTCACCGGAATGAAACCTACTGATGTTATGTTCAAGGATGGATGGACCCTCCATGAATTCGTCAAGACTGCTCAGCGCGAAAGCTTGGTGAAGATCTTAGACCCTAAACTGCTATCTACGGAGTCTCCTGTAGGGATCGGTGATAGCCAAATTAGTGATGCCGACACAATAAGATTTGAGGAAAGCATTGCTGACATAATGAGAATCGGAGTCCACTGCTCGGCAAAACTTCCAATTGAGCGCATGGACGTGATGACTGCATTATCTGAGTTATGTGTTGTTAGAAAGAAGTTTTTCAAGCATGGCATATAAGATTAGGAAGAGGATTTGACTTCTCCTATTGCAATTTTAATTCCTCTTGAGTTTATTCCAGTGTGAATGTAAATGCAAAATGCAAGCTTATTGCTTCATGTATGTGTGACAGGCATATAATTTGCTATTTCTACGTCCTTAAGCCGTATAAATGCCTTTCTATTTCAACTATAGAGGTGTTTGCTTTAGGAGATAAATAACATCTTACTGGTTCTTTTCTCGGGTCGATTTCAATGCATCATCCAATGCATCATAAGTCATCCATCCCCTTAGAAGGAATTTAATAAAGGCACAGCTAAATGCAAGTTCATTGACCTAGAAGTAGAGGAACTAATGTATTAGGAGTCTCGCTCGTGTCGAATCAATTAAAACAAAGCTCACCAGATCGTTAACCTAGTCATGAGAAGCTCATAACTCATCAGTCTAGGTAAATTGACAGTAACTTACAGCTCCGCCATCATGGTTACCAAGCAAAACAAATACAATGTCTAACTTCAATTTATTCTTCTAGTGAGCGATGCGGAATCAAGTCCGACGCCCTCCACTTGCCAACTCAAATGGTAATTTCATAAACTTCCGACAAATTACTAAGGATGTTTGTTAAACAAAGGAGCAGGACATATTGCTGGCAAGAAATAAAAGACAGCATGATCAAAGTGACATATACATGACGGTTACAATTGAGCTTTTTATTCAATGCTATTGATGAAGTCTTGAATCAACCTTCCGATAGAATCATACGAAGACCCACCTTCCTTCACGGCATTCCTCGCCGCCTCCCTCATTTCCCTCACCTTCTTCCTCGTCTCTTCGGCACCGTCGCCCATCAAGCGTCCGACGGCCTTCTCTATCTCCTCTGCTGGCACCAAATGGCCACCAATGCCTTGCCTCTTGTAGTCCAGCCTCAGCTCCCCCGCTAAGCCCAATTCCTTCACCATCGTGAAGGCGTTCAGCTGCTGCTCTGCGTATATGGGCCACGTCACGATCGTTACTCCATACCACAAGCTCTCTAAGATGGAGTTCCAACCGCAATGAGATACGAACCCACCAATGGCTGCGTGTCCCAGCACCTCCACCTATGTCAGTGATAGTATAACGCATTATCGTAGGCACTTGCCTATTCAGTTATGAGCTAAGAAAGTCTACAAGAAAAATGTCCTAATCAATATCTAACTACTAAATTGCGTTTACTTCTTGTGTTATCTACTGAAAAATAAAGAGCATTTGAAAAATATCACGTTTCATACGTTTACACCAAATAATATCAATGTTATTGCAATTTTTTTTTTATTTTAGATGATTATTAGTAGACTTGATCAATGGGCGAGCAACATGCCTGCTTGCCCACTATTTTTCAGCCTAGCAAAAACTTTAGGTCCTGTTACGGTGCGCATGGTAACGCTTCTTGGTTGGAGAAGAGTTTTTTTTCAGAAATAATTTTTTTCTATTTCTATTCCGGGGAACAATTTCTGAGTAAAAGAACCCGTTTGATAACTACACAAAATTTCTACTCTTGAAATAGAAAAAGAATAGAAATGCGTTTAGTAACGCAACAGTTTCTTTTTTATATTTATTCGTTTTTTATTCTTGCTCATGGATCGCTAATCGCCAACCGCGGCCGGCCGCCGCCATGCCGTCGCCGGCCGCTTGCCACACGTCACGACCGCCGGTTGGCGTCATCACCGCCCGACCACTTGCCGCACAGCCCATCGGCCGCCGCCGCCGCCGATGACCGACGCCGCCCGGCGGTCATGCATCGGCGGCGGCGCGGCAACGACGGCAAGCCGCGGCGACCGGCGGCGGCCGGCAGCCAACACCGGCGGGCGATGGGCGGCGACGGTTGGCGACCGGCAACTAGCGAGCGGCGGCGGCGAGCGGCCCGGCGGGCGGCGGCCGGTCGATGGTGGCTCCGGGCGATTGAAGGTGGCGGCGGCAAGAGTGAAGAATAAAAGAAAAAAAAATTGACTTATTTCTAGAAATTATTCCTAGGAACAAGTAATTTTTTTATTTCTCGTTTCTACCCAAATCTATTTCCGGGCTAATTTTTTATTCCCTTAATAGAAAAATAACTTGGCGTTAAAAACGGTTTACATTCTTTTTTGTTCTAACAAAAGAACGTAAAATCGGAGAAACGGAAATGTTACCACGCGGACCCTTAGTGAGCAAGCTACGCCTAGGTAAGGGCCTAGGGGCCGGCGTTTCTATATATTTATTAAATTATTGATGAATTATATTTTATTAATAAGTTTTTCTTCGACATTTAACATTTATAAAACTCTAACCGGATAAAATAAGCTCATTTTTCTAATGTAGAATAGAAATATAGACTCATAGATAGAGTAGTAAAATAAAATAACACAAGACCTAAAATTATTGATCATCTATTTTTCATAATTCTTTAAATTTTTTTTCTGAAATATTAAAAAAAAAAAAAAAAAGGGACACATGGGCGGTCCCGGACCCCCAATATTTTTCCCTTGGGTAGGCTCGGGCCTGCAAGTCCAAGCCTCGGTGGGATTTCTAAAGGTTCGAGCCCGAGCAGAACCGGCCCAATCCTCCCTAGGCCTGCCCAATGACCAAGTCTAATTGCCGAACGATGGAGCCGAGTACTTGGACTAAATCTTGCTCAGGTCCTATGAATTGATCGAGTTTGAACTGGCCAATTCCGCAGCCAAGTGTGTAAGAATCAAAGGAGAAATTTTTTCGGCCCACTCATTTTGCCTTTTGGGCCGATTATGCTTGGGTGGACCCAATAAGCTGTTTAGCATATGCTCACCTCTAAGAATTACATAACCGAATGTAAATTAAAATAAAAGTATTTTTAGTTGATCATACTTTGATACATTTTTTAATGCATGCTAATTATTTCACTATCGAACACGTGCCCTTTTTTATGAATTGAGATATCGTGTGGGAGGGCGGAAGTTCATCAAAACTACATCAAACATCATAAATGAGACTATCTAGCTTAAACAGAATCTCATTGTTGAAAAGTTAGGATTGGCTTACCATGTTAGATCATCAATGTAGTATCATATAAAGCTCGCAAATAACAAGATTAACGCAGCAATTGAAAAACAAATAGGTATCGTGGATAGACTAGGTATACGACGCCATTGATGTAAATTCTTTCGTATTTGAGTCATTTATTCGAATTTTAACTTACTTTTTATTTACTTCATAAACCAACAAATATTTAGACAGATTAAATGCGGTACAAGATTTAACAGTCCTCACCTAGAAATGCACATGATTGATAAAATATTAACTTTTTATCCTTCAAATGATCAGGAGGGGGGTCGAACGAAGGACATTTATTTCCCTATGCTCGCCCAATTATATTTCAGCCCCATCGACACCTATTCACGGATTTACTCATATTTCACACGAAAACAAGAAAATATTATATAGATTTAATTTTGCTAGTGATACGATAGACAAAATCAATAACAGTATAAATTATACAAAAACCTTGTATTTTTTAGTGAAACTTTACACGTTTTTATAAGGATTTCACTAGGTAACAGTCTTTGGATTACTGTGAGAATAATAATTTATTGTGAATCATAAATTCTTGAAAGAGTAGGCCCTATAATAATTTATAATTATTTTTTATTTGATTTTTTGTAATTTAGAATATACTATTATTTTAATAGTAAATTAAAGACTGTCATACGATTCTCTTTTTATAATGTGATTGACTTACACTACATTTGTTCCCTTCTTACCTTATTGAAAAGATCGTCATTGTAACCAATGAGCACGAGACATTACCAAAGATATATACATAGTCGTTAATTAAAAAGACTTAAGACTAACCTGTGGGGTCCACCCGCATACGACCCCTCTTCCTCGCATTCGCTCCAGGAATCCAGCAGGAAGCTGCGACTGTGAACTTTCCGGACGCAACGACCACAGAAACTTATGCCCGCTTCGCTCGATTCCGGAAGCGATCTCCTTCACTTGATCCGCATCGAAGCTCCCGAAGCTCCCGAAGCACAGGAACACCACCGAGGACGGCGGTTGCTCATCGAGCCACTCCCGGATCTTCTCCCAGTGAGCCCTGTCCAGAGAAGGATCCGGCACACCCTTCGGGTCGATCACCGGTCCGACCGCATACACGGCCGGCCCGTCCCAGCTTCCTCCAGAAAACGAGCCGAGGGCGGACCGCTCCAGCTCCATGAACGTGTTCACCATGATTCCCCGGACGTTCCCTGAACCTACGAGCCAGCTTGACGTAGGCAGCATAGCCGCCGGCTTCCCCGTCGAGCACTGCCGACGGCAAGACAGACACCGGAACTGGGTTTGCGAAATTGGGAAGAGGCAGGTCCGGATCGGACGGTCGGACCTCTCTCCCGATCTGGTCGTGTCGAGCTGGCAAGTGGAACATGAGGTCTAGGAAGTGCGCGTTGCAGGTAAGGTAAATGTAAGAAGGAAGCGAGAACCCGTCGGCAACGTCAATCATGGACGTGCAGAACAAATCCAGGACGAACCCCGCCACGGACCGGTCCGACCCGGAATCGGACCGGGAACTTTGGATCTCCCCAACCGCTCTCTGGACGTGCGGGATGTAGCTCTCGATGTAGACCGTGACATAGTGCTCGACGGAGCGCAGGAGCTCGGGCGGTGGTAGGTCGACGGGAGGGAGGTCGATGAGGGCAATGCGCGGCTGCGAGGCGACGAGGGACTTTGTGTGAGCATCCAAGTGGGGGCTGAAGGGCGCTTTGATTGCGAGGACGGTGATGGAGATTCGGGGGTCGTGGCCGAGCAAGCGGGCCGCAAACTCAAGGGCCGAGATGACGTGACCCACGCCTGGTGCTGGGATGAAGATGAGCTCTGGTTTCTTCATCGGCGGCCGGTTGTTGAATACTTTCGAGCTTTGTCTTCTTGAGCGAGGGTTTTGAGTTAGACGTGGCGTGACATGCGAATGACTTCGTACAGCAGGTGGGCAGAAAAAGACAAGAATGGCTTTGATTTTTTTTAAAAAAAAAAAATTGATACGGTGAGGTATGCTTGGGAATGAGTAGGTTCCCGGGTCGGTAAGACAAGGACATCCCACCGAACGATGAACGATGAACGATGAACGATGATGTACGAATGACGAGGGACATGATCATTACAGACGAAGAAAATGCGTGCCGCTATTTATCCCAAGACTTGTCTATAAGATTAATAAATTAAATCATATAATAAGATTGGAAGCTTGAATATTGTCCGCTTTATTCGGATACTAACTCCACTCACATTCGGTAGTACTACTGTAACATCTTAGTCTCCTTTGTTAGTCTTACTTTATTGGATTTCCCCAAGCAATAATTACTAAGGAGGGGCAATGATATAGACGAGAAAACTCAAAACACAATTCACGAGGTCCGCTTGACATGAAATGTGGAGAGACTTCACAATTAGTCTCGTCGGGAAATGAAGTAGGTAGCAGGATGGAAAAAACTGGTCGAACTATTTAAGACATAAGCACGCGATAGGTTTCGCTTTTTGAAGCACAAAAACGCATGCCTCCGATGATTACTGATGAGTACAGACAGAGAACTATTGCATCCGATAAAAAGTAATTGAGTGCTTAAAATAAAAAATATTTCGATATACCATCGACATAAATAAAACATGCGTATGAGCTTTTGAAGTGAGTTCTGTTTGGATATCGAACCACATGAGATGAACTCCCGTGTGTCTCATTAAACTCTTTCTTAATTGAACAGGCTTAAACTTCTGTTGAGGGTTGACGATGGCTTCAACTTTTGGACGAAAGTGATGATGGAACTGTGCCTTTTCCATGTCAGTCCATCTTTATTCGTTAGGTTAGATGACATAAAGAAAATTCCAAGCGACCGGGGATAGTGCACGGTTGAGGTGGCATCGGGCAGTACTTTTCGTCGGCTTCTGATTGTGGGTTTGTTAACTCAAGCCTTTTATCCCGCAAGATTAATCCTCAATATTGATCCATAAGTTTTTAATTTATTCAATGAAATATATAAAATTTTGAATAAATATTCAATATAGCCCTTTTATCAATTTAAGATTATGGATAATATTAAAAATTTTCAGGACTAAATTGAATATGTACAAAAAATTCATAAATTATATTAAATAAAAAAAAATTCAAGAATCATATCACAAATTGAATTAAGATTTAGGGATCACATTACATAGAATAATTTTTCCTTCTCACCCAACAAACCCAAACGTTGTAAAAGCATGAGCGGACCATGGACGGAAGACGCTGAACCCAAAGAAGATATTTGCTTGACTTTACTTTTTATTTTTATTTTATTTAAAGCTTCAACATGTGAACCTTCACAACATATGAATATTTGACATGTAAATCTCTGCGAGCATGTTGTCCTGCGCATCCCTACGGATGTATGCATAGAGTTGAGTATGTCTAGGTCTTACCCATTTTTGAATGAGCATTCCATCAAAACATCGACACGTAATAATTATGTATCGAGTATTCTTTTCCATATTGGAAAATTTGCCCACTAAAACCCCATATTTCTTTATGTGGTCGTCGCACTTTTGCCTCGGATTGGGCAACGGCAGGATCTCATCTTCTCCACGATGGAGGAATAAGATTCGCATTGGCAAAGGAAAATTTTTCTACTCGGATTGGGCAACAGCAGGATCTCATCTTCTCCACGATGGAGGAATAAGATTCGCGTTGGCAAAGGAAAATTTTTCTACTTGTCTCCTACGTCAAGGGAAGAAACGCCCGGCGAAGGATACATACATATGTGATTTCGGCAATAATAGATCCCGAAATTGTCATTTGGGTACCCCATTATTTGATTATTTAATGATGCACGCTTAGTTTTGAAATTAATGGAACCGTGTTATTATTTAGCATGGGTATTTTCATCCTCTTGGCCATATATAATATTTGTTCGAAAATTGAAACCATAATTCTTAAAACATTATTCAGAAAGTGTGACGCTCCTGACATGTCACAGCTAACATAGCGTTATTATCTTATTCATTTCACTTTTTTTTAAGCATGCAAAAGCGTAATTGACTAAAACAACCCATAGATGCATGCGCACTTTTACAAACGGGGCAACTCCATTTCTTATATATATATCTTAGGCGATAAGTTGGGTATACTGAGGAATTCAAAAAGGTTAGTACTATTGGCTACACTTGGCTATAAGTCGGTCATCTCATCCCAACCTAGCTATACACGTGGTCGCCTGACCCTGGCCCCCTAGCTTCATCAAAATCTTCAAAGTTCCAAAAACCAGTGATCCTCCTGCCTCCCTTCTACTTAGCGAGGCTACCTCCATTCCCAAATTTGTCATTGTACAGCGGGAGGGGGCCCCCGTGCACCCGTTGATGCGGGCATACATTCCAAGGAAACCAAGAGTCACATGCCACGTTGGAGCCCCTATGTCCACAGTCAAACAAGACGCGATTTGGATAAGCACTATATTCAGGAAACCAGGGTCTATAAACTCATCCTCATGCCAGGTGAAGTCAACCAGAACTCTATAACAGACTATATGGGAGGTAGGTAGGATCGATATTCATCTGACAAGATAGAGTCAACAACCAATGATCCTAAACTCAATAAGCATATTGTCCACCGGACTATACTACATAAATCAATCACCGTATTGATAAGGAAAACCTCAATATAAAGTATAGTAAATTATCAACTTACTTGAGAACATTTTCAAAATAATATAATAGATCAATATAAGCAATAGCTTTTTCCAACAGGTATTCAGTAGCTCAATTTAATGGTACTAAGGTTACAATTGATAAGAATTCTTGCCACCATCATCATCTGGGGAACCGCATTACCCCCTGGGCATCTCGCACCCATTCGACATCGTGAGGACATCTGAAAGAAAGGCATTATACCTCGAGGCATCTAAAGGAACATAGTTAGCCCTCTAAGCATCCCTACTATGACCCAGGCATCGTCATCTCAAGGACCAATGGTCTTTCCAATCACACATCCATATCATAATGCATCAATTCCATAATTCAATTTAAAAAGAACATTAACGTTACCACTACTAAGGAACTCAAGAGTGGATCTAACGAATTCTTAATCATCGTTAATCCCCTAGACTAATATAAACTCACCCATGCTGATAGTAGATGAAATGTAAGAAGAATTCCATATCCTAGACCTTAAACTAGCCTTATAAGGCCTTTTGTGCGCCTTTAGAAATGACAAATGTTGTCTAAGTAAACGAGTTTAAAAAATTATGAAACTTTAATATAAGATAGACAAGATCTAGAGAGACATTTTCCCTGAGGAACTGAGGCCTAACTCAGTCTATACAACCCTACACCATTTTTTGAAAATCGACTGGAATCATAGGGCATCTTGATACATGACAGACTCTAACAAAATAGGGTTTCACCAAGCAAACAACTTTGAAAAATTCAAAAAATTTACTATGTTGTAGTTTAGGATGTACTCTACAACTGTCATGAAGGACACATATTAGAATTCTTGACCAAAAAATTTGTGGAAAATGAAAAGAAGGTGGGGTCGGTTCAATAATCTTAAAAACAGATTTCAAACTCACTAGTTTTTCAAATATATTTTTGTCGTATGAAGTCCAAAAGTTATGAAATTAAAGTATGTTGTAGAACCACCAATAAGAAATGACTTTTGAGACGAACGCCTGATGAAATTCACCTCACACAGGTCAGTACGAAATTAGCAAAATTGAAGGACTAAAACCGAACCTGTCCTGACAATCTTTTCCTATTTTTGGGTCAGCCTTCAGTACTTTCAGTCCAAGTATGTACGCCTATTCAACATATAACCTCCACACATACAAACCCAACAACTTAAGTATTAAACTTTCTAAACTATATAACTTTGTCTGAAACTTGCGATTAGGTGTTAGCATCTCTGGAATCACTAGATTCAAAGGATTTCTGAGGAAACTCTCCTCACCACACAACAAATGATTGATATAGGATAGAACGAAGGATATCTACTTGCCTTGAGTTCTCGTGAATAGTGGTTGTGACCTGGCAAAACAAAGGCGAGGTTGACGGCGGCGACAGCTTGGCTGAGGTGTGCCTGATGGCTGACTTGAACGGCTGCACCTCCTCTGTTATCTGTGGTTGAAGGCTGGAGAGAAACGGTGTCTGTTGTGAGGTAGACGTGCAGAGGATGGGCGGATATGTGGGTCATGCGATGGGCGAGAAATGACAGCTTTTCCTTCTATATCTTTGGCTCTTTTGTTCTTCGTCCACCGATTATTTTGAAGCAGTGTCGTCCTCTCTTGAGCGGTCTTCAAAGTTGACTCTGCTGCAGCATTTCACGCAGTTAGATGAGGTGTTGCTCGAGGCTAAATGCAGCAGTAGGGAGGGAGTACGCAAGTCTTCATGTGACGGAGGGAGGGAACGACCGCTTGCTGTTGTTGACTCATGCAGCTTAAGAAACGGTAAAGGGAGAAGACGATACATTGGGCTGCTCTGACCAACGCACCTCCCATGCGCTGGGACTGTTGTCGCTCGCTGCTGGCTTGATGGACGTGCGACGCTGAGATGGAGCTGGCCGTCTGAGCCGATCGTCGAGCGATTCTTGCGACTGCCGAAGGTTATGTCGACTGGAAAGCGGGGTGACGTCGCACGATGGAAATCAACATTGAAGTGTTGACGATGAGGTAGCGGCGGCGGCTCAGTGATGTAGATGCGCCATCGGTGGAAATGATGTTGCTTGGTGATGACATGATGATGATGCGAATGGCGTAGTTCAACGATGAGCTTGTTAACGTAGTGTAGACCGTTAAGTCATCGGGGCTCGCTATTTTATTGAGCGAAAATTTGGATGTCACGTAAAGCCATGACATGCACGAGATTTATCTAATGTAGGAACTAAAACAGACATAATAATGGTCCTCGATTTGTTTAGGCGGAATAATGACTACAAAAGCATTGTTAATAGCGCTTTCTAGATTTATTTAAGCAGAATAATGACTATAAAATTACTAAAACTCCCTATGTTTATTTTTCCGTCTGCTTCTTTATATTTGACACGAGCATAACTTAATTTCCACAGTCGGGGAATGTTTCGAATGTAAATCATTTGAAAATTTGCTCATTGCTTTGAACTTGGCCTCTTCTCCACCCAATTTTTCCTTTCTACAATGCCGCAAGCTTTAGCCTTTCACATGGAAAAATTGTTATACACCGTCCGATTGGACCCGACAACTTTGCCGCCATTTAGCCCACGGCAGGGTAGGAATGCGGATGTGCTAATGTCAGATTTTCTCATTGCCGTGACAAAAGGAAAGAGGGTCAAACATTGGCTAAAAGGATTTCAACTAAGTTGTGCAAATTCTAGTCGATAGTCTTCATGTTTCTATATTTAAATGTTAAACCATATTTTCTTTTAAGTTTTTAGAATAGTTGGCGGTTGTCTTATAAAATCTTACAATTTTCGATACGTGAATCTCTCCATGTGTGGTCCTTAATCATATGAATTAACAACAAAATATGTAGATATTCCATTAAAAAAAAAAGGTGAAAAGAACATTGCCTAAACAAAGAATATCTGGATAAGGACAAAAGTGCTCTAACACATACATAACATACTAACATATGCTGTTCATGGGGCAAACATTTATAGTAAATATCAAAATGTCTAGATTTTGTCAAACCACAAAAATAAAAAGACATGCGTTTCTTATTGCAAGAACTCTCAACATCTTTTATCTAATTGCGCCTGAAAACTAGGAGAAATCTTTACTAGACATGTATTTGCCATTCACCTAATTTATGAAAACAAAGGCGTTCTTTCGTACAATTATTTGAGCAAATAAAATTCAACTTATGAGTAAAAAATTTGCATATGTGACTTTTAAAAGACAGATTTCGAAAGGTGCAAGCTCCATGAAATGAGACAAGAAAAAGAACGACGCATTGCGCATGATCGGCCTGACTTGAACTATGTGGATATCTGACATTAGTCTTGTGTAGTTGTGGACATAAGTTCCTAAACAACTCGGCTTGGTACGTGGGAACATGTACGTAAATGGCATGAGAAATAAGGAGAAAATTATCCAAAAATTTCTCAACCTATTACACTTTTGTTAATTCAATCATAAACCTTTCAATTTTGCCAATTTCTAAGCATTTCTTAATTTGTCAATTGAGTCCACCGGCCAATTTTAGCCAGAAATCAATTATACAAATACCAACTGTCCTATGTGGTACGGTTAACACTAACATGAACAATATTTTTTTTCCATTTTCTTTTTTTTTTCCTTTTCTTCCTTTTCCTTTTTCTCTTCCAAGCCCAGCGAAAGTCACTGACCAACCCTCACCGGTCATAGGTTAGGGCTGGTCAACAAGGGTCGGTGGACTTGATAGGACAAAAAAGAAGAAGAAAGAGAAAGAAAGAAAATTCAAAATTCCAAAAAATTCCATTTTTTAAAAAAATTAAAAAATTATTTGTGTAAGCACCAATCATCCTACGTGGTACTACCAGCATCCATGTCAGCAAATCCGGTTAAAATTTGTTAGATGGACTCAATTAACAAATTCTTAAAAATTTTATGACTTAATTGGTAAAATTAAAATGTTTGGGATTGGATATACAATAGATTTATGATTTATTGTATAATTTTCTCTAGAAACAAGTGCTGCACAAGTATCTCCCATCGGCATAAGAAAATGCACATGATGGATTTAGATATCATGATGGGTATCACGTACACAAATTAGAGGAAGAGATTTCCGCTCGGATACCGAACCGCATGAGATGAACTCCCGTCGTGCGCCCGATTCACATATAAACTCGTTTTTCTTAATCCATTAAGCTTAACTCCGGTCGATCATGGCTTTGTTTGACCTTCGGATGATAG
Source organism: Eucalyptus marginata (assembly GCA_014182565.1). Taxonomy (NCBI): domain Eukaryota; kingdom Viridiplantae; phylum Streptophyta; class Magnoliopsida; order Myrtales; family Myrtaceae; genus Eucalyptus; species Eucalyptus marginata. Next base: position 25,439,908 of record CM024594.1, read on the forward strand.
TGACTATGGAACTTCCCTCTAGACGGTCTCGCTTGTTTAGTAAATTCCCAAACTTCTTTCACGTGCCCAGATTTATTCACTAAGGATGCTAGATTACCTGGTAGAAAAGATTTCAAAATCATTCTGAACGCGTTACATCGTGCAACCTTGCACGTTGATTTTTGGGCTATCAAATCAAAAACCCTTTCATCCTCACGAAATCCACAACGAGCCTCTCAACTTTCAAGAAGCAAGTGGGGAGGATAAACGAAACCTGTCCAAGGGTCGACACCCACGTTGTCATTCTACTTGGGTTGCACGGTCCCAGTGTTCTGTTGTTCCATCAAAGCATATATACTGGTGAAGGTTACCTGATCCACTTGTATATCGAGCTGCAAGTAATCCGAACGTATGCAAAGAGGGTGATTCTTTTAGCATAATTGAAGGAGAAAAGCTCCTTACACGAACTTACCGACGCTTTGAATTTTAGGGCGGTTCTCATTTGGGCCCCTCCAAGTTTTCAGTTTTAGGCCCAAAAGGCTTTGGGCTAAACAAAGGTTTCCTGGCTTTCTGACCTTTCTCTGCCTGATATGAGACTTAAAATCTTGAAGAACAAGTAATTGGCCCTATTGTGGTTTTCTTTCATCCGTACAAGATAGGCTCGCATCACCCTTTTCGAGGAAAAAAAAATTGTGTTTGAATCCCAAATATTGTTCATCTTCCCGATAACATCTCGATATTGTGCACACCCATCTCGTGTGAGCCCAATCCACATAATTCGTTGAATTTAGTGGGACTTACATAAGATCCACACAACCTGATTGCCGCTTGAATTAGGTGCACACCAACCACTCGATAATGACAATTAGTAAATAGCTTAACTAGATACAACTTGCATGGCTTTTTTCCACACATCTTGCACATATCACAGTCAATGTGGACAATTTTGACTTTAGCAAGTACATAGCTACTTGTATCGACAATACTAGATGAGAAATGTGTAGAAACGCGGTCTGTAAAAGCGAGAATCAATCCTTTCATGAAATGCCAAAAAGGGAAGAAAAGGAAACCCTACATTGATGAAGATCACGCATGGGATACGGTTTGGGGCTGACTGACTCGTACTTTGACCTCCGTAGTCAACCATTAAAGATAACCATGGCATTTACGCAACTCAATACTTTGGAAGATTGTTGGTAGTAATGCAAGACATTCTAGGCCATCCAACCGTCATCCAATTATTCATCGCGCATACACCTTCGTGGAAAAGGGAATTGGATAAGATGAAAACGTTTAATTTGAAGTGTGCAACTCAATTTTTATATTCTGTGAAAAAATAATAAAAATTTAAAAGAGAGATGAGAGTTAGAGCACGACGTATAAAAAAAATCATCATCCGAATCAAAATACTTTTTTTTTGAAAAATTTTTTAAAGAAAGAAGCAAAACAAAGGAAAGAAAAACTATTTTCCTATTCATTTTGTGTGGAGGTAAAATAATCAAAAATCGAAAAGTCACTACGCATTAATTCAATACAATGGCCCCCAACCCCGTTGAAAGTGACCATTTGCACGTGCATGGAAAACGAGCCCAAGCGACTTTGGATATTTTAGGGAGGCCAAATTACCAAAACACACCCCCTCCTTCCACGATCATAAGCAAAGCGATGGAGGATTGAAGGCGAAGCCACCTTTGCATTCTCCACGCACCAAGTGAAGTAAACCTTAGAGGAGATGATCGATCAAATGGATTACAAGGTAACCCAGCTCTGCGTTCATAATTTCCAATCGATCATAACCTTCTTTCGGTTTTGACCCACCGACCAACGTCGCAGGCGGATCCACATCCTTCCCGCAATCAAGAAAACTAAGGGAGGTGCAAAGCAGCCGATGTATGGTTGAATGTACCAAAAAGGTCCTAAACTAAGTGAGGTGCAAAGCAACCAAAATCATGTGGTTCTAGTCAGTACAATTTCATCCTTAAGGCTTAAACATGGACGGGGTTGATGGAATCCGAAGAACAAGCGCAAAGTGGGGGGATAGTGCAAAGTAGTCGAAGCCGATGCACAATCGAATGGAGATTGAATAGATGGAAGCTCGGATGTGCTAACCAACCAATTGAAATGCTAAGTTAACAAACAGTGGAACCTATATACGTACATATAATAAAAATGATTAAAATTCATGTGCAAGTGAAGTTGAGTTTTCGTCTAAAACGTCTTGATTGTTGAAATGTTGCATGCACTGTTGGGGTCATTTCATATCAATTGTATAAGGAGCCAGTGATAATCTATAAATGTGAGGGAAAGTCTCATCCTTTAAACTAATTTTTAAGGTGAGAAAGGCGCAAAACCAACCAACACGGATTTTGTGTCTTAATGTACCCTCTCCTACTAAGCTCAATAGAAGGACGAAAGCCCTGATGACAAAGGAATTGGATGAAAACCCATTAAGGTATATGAAGAAGCGAAACCCCCACGAACGAGTGCAAAGAGAGGGAGTGGAGTGTGAGATTTTGTGGGATCACTGTCAACTGTTCTAAAAGCTTAAGCTATCAATTGTTCTAAAAGCTTAAGCTGTTAGATGAAGGCGTGATTTATTATTTAAATATTCTAACACTCCCCCTCATGCTTAGTCTGGTCTTTTGCCTAGTACTAAGTGTGAAAAATTAATTGGGAAGGCAAATAAGGGCCTGGAAGACTCAAACTCAGGACCTTTTAGCTTTGATACCATGTGAGATTTTATGGGATTATTGCCAACTGTTCTAAAAACTTAATCTATTAGATGAATGCGTAGTTTATTATTTAAATATTCTAACATGGAGGAATTACACACGACATATCTCCAAGAACCAACACCATATTGAGGTGGTTTAAGTGCGGAATCAATCGTAAGCAATCGCTCCAAGGGCTTATTCGGTCATTATAATGGGCGGAGCAGATAGCACGGGAGCAAAACGAAAGACGACGAGAGGACGAGAGAGACGGAACCATCAAGAAATAGTGTGTGCTCGTTGTAGCTAAGGGGGGCTCCTCCATACGTGATGAGGAGATAAGGCGATTGGCGTGGCATCGGCGTCCACTTGTCCCTGTCCGGGTCTTGAGCTCCATGCGAATCCTCATGGTTTTCCTCCCTTTTTTGGGATAAACTCCAACCCCCCCTTGCACATATGGCGCGCGCGTCGTGAGTGCCATTTGACAACAATCAAACGACGACCCTCCATTCCTCTTCCACCGATTCTTTGCCTTCGGTAAGGATCCGACAAGGAGAGGCGATGGTATCCGTTCGTCCACTTTCAAATTGCTCTCTTATCATTAGCATCTTTCGGTGACAAGACGCGATGATGCTACGTTACTGGTGCGGTTATTAGACCTGATGGTGAGCTCGAGTGGCCCACTAAGCCCGGTGGGATGGATACGGCCTAAGGCACGTACCAAGCGAGTCCAGGCAAACGAGGAGCCGGTCCACACATGCTTGTCCGAACCTGCACAGACTCCATTGTTTCATTGAACTAATCCATGTCACGGACGAGTCTCGACAATGGCCTTTTTGACTGCTGAGGGTCGATGGAACATGGCAAAGTGAATATCTACAAGAATATCCCATAGACATTATGAAACTTACAAAACATATTTCTACTTTTTGATATATTCGGTCCAGACCCCTCGTCCGAGGCGTGGACCAAACTTTTTCTGTTACAAACGTCCGTATTATTCAATAAAATTCCCAATAAAGTAAGGAATCTCCACCTCTAGCAGCAATCGAGCAAACGTGTTTTCTAAAAATGCGTCCATTGAATTCCCCTAGAGTGCATTCATTGCATGTGACATTTTGCCTTACCTTCAAGGAGTCGGTGAGAACAATTTTTTGGTCAAAAGAATTTCTATTCATTATAAAGTTAAGAAAAAATGACACAGATGATCCTTAAACTTTGACACAATGTGCAATATGGTCTATGAACTTTCAATTTATCTAATATGATTCATGAATTTTTTGTATATGTCCAACAAAATCCTTAGACTGTACAAAAATATTCAATATTGTTTCTGAACTTAAATTAAAGTGTACGTGACATTCTTAATCGTATCGAGTTTCACAGTTTTTTCTATGGAGGTCATCCATCCTGATAATGCTCTCACCTTAGCATGCTTAATATTAGACTTCCAATGCTAAAGTTACCAAAACGTTAAAAGGTGCCTCCATAATCTTCACATATATATCTCAAGAACACTCTTCTCATGTTCGTTGCTCAATTCAATTCATTAATGCCTCTTTTACTATCATAGAGATCTATTAGGAGCCACTCCTTATCTAGGCTCTTTAACTCTGGCGATTAGACCCACCCTCATCAGATGAGGTGATTACACTTTCATTTTTTTTTTTTTAATATATCCCTCTTTTATGGTTAATATTATTCATGCAAACAAAAAAATCTCCAAGATTAATAAGAAGTAAATAAGAAGAAAAATAAGCTCATGGAAGGTACATTAAATGAGAAACAGCCTCTCCTTGGCTTCCCGCATCGTCAAGAGGCCCCAAACGAGTGAATTCCGGCACACAAGTCTAATCACGCATTTGACTCCGCATGTGAATGAATCGAGATCAAGAACTGGAACTCCTAGATCTAAAACTAATTCAAAAGAACAAGAAAATTTTCAAGAGGAAATAAAGGAGAAAGCAACTAGGGAGGGGAGGGAGAGATCTAGGTCAAATCCCTTCTCTCCAGAAGTTGAAGAGACAAAAAAAGGTTGAAACTTGGAGAGGGAGAGAAAGAGAAAGAGAAAGAGAAAGAGAAAGAGAAACTGATTAATACTCTAGGCAATTGAATTGACATGCAACACGTCGTTGGAGGAACGTAGTTTGGCAAAATCAAGAAGCCTTGGCACTCTTGAATTGTGAAGGCATCCCTCTCACTCATCGTCGCAAATAGAGGTGATCAATGGTTGATGGCTCACTTAGCTCGACAGGCAAATAAAACGGATTTAAATGATTTTCTCACATAATAAAGCCTGGCCTTGCCCATTTTTGGCTTGGGCCGGCTCGGTTTGAAAGTTCCTCTATCAATTTTATGTGATTGGCAAGGTTGGACAATATATCAAGCCCGATCTTTGAGCTTGGGCACGGCCCACCCAATTATCACTCTAGTCGAGAAGTTTTCATGTTGAGATATCTTTTTATCGCTGATATCTTGATAGATTATTACAATTTCCATAACTATTCAGGGTGGCCTCAAAAAATTAATAGTAATGCGATGCAGTGAAAACTATTTAAAAAGTTCAAAACCTATTGTGTTTGTGTCAATTCAGTCTGAAACCTTTCAATTTTGTCAATTCAATTGTAAAACATTTTCACTTGTTGCCAATTGAGTTCATGTAGCTAATTTTCATCGGAAATCACTGATATGAATGCCGGCGGTACCATGTAAGACGGCTAGCGCCAATGTAGAAAGCAACTAGGGAGGGAAGGAGAGATCTAGGTCAAATCCCCCCTTTCTAAAAGTTGAAGAGACGAAGAAAGGCTGAGACTTAGAGAGGGAGAGAGGGAGGGAGAGAAAGAGAAAGGGAAACCAATTGATACTCTAGGCAATTGAATTGATATGCAACATGTTGTTGGAGGAACCTAGTTTGGCGAAATCAAGAAGCCATGGCACTCTTGAGTTGTGAAGGCATCTTTCTCACTCATTGTCGTGAATAGAGGTGATCAATTGTTGATGGCTCACTCAGCTCGAGAGACAAATAAAGGGATTTAGATGATGTTCTCAAACGATAAAGCCTAGCCCCGCCCATTTTTGGCTTAGGCCTGCTCGGTTCGAAAGTTCCTATATCAATTTTATGTGATTAGCAAGGTTGGACAACAAACTAGGCTTGATCTTTGAGCACGAGTGTGGCCTATCCAACAATCACCTCTAGTCAAGAAGTCTGCATGTTGAGATATCCTTTTATCACTGAGAGCGTCTGAAATCTTGATAGATGATTACAATTTCCATAACTATTTAGGGTGGCCTCAAAAAATTAATAGTAATGTGATATAGGGAAAATTGTCCAAAAAATCCTAAATTTATTGCGTTTTTGCCAATTCAGTCATAATTTTTCAATTTTGTTAATTTAATCCAAACATTTTCATCCGTTGCCAATTGAGTCCATCTAGCTAATTTTGATAAGAAATTACTGACATAGACGCCAACAATACCATGTAAAAAGATTGGTATTGACGTAAACAATTTTTAATAATAATTTAATATTTTGTAATTTTGCATTTTTTTTACTTTTTACTTTTTACTTTTTTATTCCTTTTCCGATGGTTGGGCTGATCGGCCTTGCCTGGGTAGGGGTCGCCCTTGCCTGCCATAGGCGAGGCATGGCTTGGTGAGGCTCAGCTTGGTGAGGCTCACCCTCGCCCAAGTAAGACTTGGCAAGGGTTGGCCTCACCCAGAAACAATAGGAAAAAGAAAGAAAAAATCAGAAAAAATAAAAAATACTAACATATTATGAAAAATTGTACCGGCATGTCACGTGGGATGATCTGCATCAATATAAGTGAATTCCGATCAAAATTAATCAAATAAACTCCATTAGCAAAATGTGAAAATATTTAAGACTAAATTGATAAAATTAAAAATTTATGATTAAATTTGTAAAAGTATAATAGGTCTAGAATTTTTTGGATAATTTTTTCATGCGGTGCGCTAGATGATGGGGCCATTTCAATGAGAATTTATTGGTGCCGAGTCTGCCGACTTTTATCGATCGTGAAGATTGTGAACTGATGGAGTGGCGATTCCTGTGGATCGATGGCTACATGTGCGCTCTGTTACACGGCGATCCCCCCTTCTCAAAGCTTCTCCATTCTTTTCCTTTTGTCGCAACTTACGATGATGGGAACAATGGTTGGGTAGATGGATCGTCGTCCTTCTCTATTGGAGATCTCTATGGAATTGTCACTTCAACTTTATCTATAATTTTGACTCTGGAGTCGCATTGCCTCCATCTACAACTTGACTTTTATCTTTAAATTTGACTCCGGAGCCGCACTCCCTTTTGCGAAAAAAGATTGTAATTCGGCGTGACTTTCTGTCATGAACGTGATTCGACGCCCGCATATTAGACTTTGCTAGTTACTATGATTGTCTTGATTGTCCAGTTCATGAAAATTGCAAGGTTTTGGCGTCTCCGCTTAGCAGCATGTTTTGCCCTTCATTAAGCTAAACAGACTGTAAATTGAATAAAACATAAGTTAATCATACACATCAATTTTGAAGTTTAACTGATATACACTGTGCAAGCGAGTATCTTTTCTATTCTATATAATCCCATCTTCTTGTTAGCATCTATGTGACATTGAGCTAGTTTAAAAGTGTCATTCTAAAGTTATTGATTTAAAGATTGCTTTGGATAAAAAAAACAAAAGGGATAGAGCCGTCACCGATTCTTGATCGGTTACAAGATGTTTGATCAGGACTCTGAATTTTGCCGTTCTACTGACTCCCTAAAGGAACTAAACTACCAACTCTTTCTCTATCTGTTGGTTTGTTCAACTAGAATGTGAATAAAAAATATTGTCAAGAAATGCCATGCCAACGGCGATTGGATCGATGAACTAAGTAACACTAAAGAGAGGGAAAAGAAAAAGGAGAAAGCAAACTGTTCATGTCAAGACTAGAAGGTTTCCAAGGAATAACATGTCCTTTTTTGTTTGGTTGTAGTGTGTTGTCTAACTTAGATTGGGAGACTCAATGGTTCTTGTGTAAACATACTCTTGACCAATATGAATCGTGAACTACTACGCAATAATGTTACATATGGCCAAAAGCATTTGATGGACGGAATGGATTGAATGTGTAGCATCAACTTGGCTATTGGAGAGTTTGCAAATTGAGCTTGATTGGATCCCAATACATTAGATTTCTACATCACAAAACATCGCAATCTCGAGAGATAGCTATAATTCATCCGACCACCCAAAGGAAATTCTTAGGAGATGAGATAACACTAATAAAAAATTCCTTTTCTCTCTGTAGAAAAAATTGAAATTTGATGTGAATATAACAAAATTCCAGCTACTTTTTTTTTTTTTTGTTAAAAAATTCCAGCTACTTTGATTGCACCCGATCCGGACAATAGTTTCTCTTTTCTTTTTCTTCCTAGCGGTGAACAAAGCAGTTAGGGGGTGCATGACAACTAGTTGTTTTTGTCTCAGAAATAATTTTTCTATTCCAGACTTGTTTTTGGAGCAGAAATCCGTTTGATAACATTATTTTATTTTTCTATTTCCGAAATAGATTTTGGTTCCAGAAATAGATTTGGAATAGAAATCGAAGTAGCATTTTCTACTTCTCATTTCGGAATAGAAATGAGAAATAAAAATTTTCTCATCGTTCGTCGTTGCCAAACATCATCCGCCGCCGCCGCCGCCGCCCGCCGCCGCCGCCGATCGCCGCCGCCGCCGCCACCGCCACCGCCGCCGCCCCGCTACCGCCCCGCCGCCGCGCCCGCCCGCCGCCACCGTCCGAAAGGAAGAAATTTTGTGTTGTTATCAAACGAATTTCTATTTGTGGAGTAGAAATTTTGTGTCGTTATCAAACGGTTATTTTTTCTTAGGGGGTGCATGATAACTTATAATTTCGTTCCATAAACAATTTTTCTATTCCGCACTATTTTTGGAATAAAATCCGTTTGATAAACCTATTATGTTTTTTTTTCTATTTTACGGAATAGATTTCATTCCGTAAATAGGTTTGGAATAAAATTAGAAGTTAAAATTTTATACTTCGATTTCGGAACAAAAATGAGAAATAAAAAATTTTCTCATTGTTCGTCAACCGGTTCTGCCGCCGACCACCGTCCGTCGGGCCGCCGATCGCCCGCCCGCCCCCGCCGCCGCCGCCCGCCGCCGCCGCCAAATAAATTATTTTTATAAATATCATTTTAAAATGAAATTTATTCGAATAAATAAAATGATTTATTTTTATTTTTAAATTTTATTTTACGAATAAATTAAAAAATCCTTAAAAATAAATAAATATCATTTTAAAAATAAAAATTATTATAAAAATATCATTTATTCATTTTTATTTTAAATTTTAAATTTTTATTATAAATATTATTTTTATTTTTAATAAATAAATTTAATCGAAATAAATTTATTTATTAAAAATAAATTTAATTAAATATCATTTTATTAAAAATAAAAATAAAAATATTCATTTTATTCATTTAAAAATAAAAATCAATTTATTGAAATAAATTAAAAATAAATTTATTAAAAATAAATAAATTATTTTTATTTATCATTTTATTTTTAGTTTATTAAAAATAAATTTATTAAATTTATTAAAAATAATTTATTTATGATAAATAAAAATAAATTTTTTTATTAAAATAAATTTATTTTTATTTGTCTTGAGTGTTTTGCCAAATAAATTTATTTTTATTTTTTATTTTTTATTCATTTTAAAATAAATTTATTTGTAAAATAAAATAAAATAGAATAAATAAAATAAATTTATTTTTAAGGATATTTTAATTTTAAAATAAAATGATATTCTTATTTTATTTTTTTATGATTTTATTTATTTATTTATTTATTTATTTTTGTTAATAAATCATTTTTATTTTTATTTTTTATATTAAAGGTTCGCTGGTTGTCGCCACCGCCATCCGAGAAAGGAAGAAATTTTTGTGTTATCAAACGAATTTCTATTTTTAATAGAAAATTTTGTATCGTTATCAAACTTATTTTTCGCTTAAACTCTTCTAAATGAAATAAAAATCTTTACATTGCCCAAACTATTTCAATTATTAACCCCCTAAATTTTTTAAATCAATTTCTAGTCAGAATGGTTATCATCCAATCCCTTAGCGATCCTCTTTTTCACTCCCAACGCCAGAAGACAAGACATCATCAGTTTCGTGCCTTTCATCTACTCATTTTTTACATTTGAATGCTCATCCGTTGCTTTTCTGTCTGCCGCTGGTACGGAGTAAACAAAAGACAATCGAGGTTAAATCGCATGACAGCGACTCGAACTTTTGTTCCGATAAGAGGTGACCAGCGACGGGGACGAGAGCGACTCGCGCGCATCCAAAGATCGAAACCGATCGAATTCCAGCCGTAGAAAAGATCTTCCGCTCAGCGACGCCTGCCTGCCGGCCGTCCGATCGCCTGTCGCCGTCACCGCCCCCGTCGCACTAACCCTATCATCCACTTGATGGGAATCTCGTTCGCGCAAGTTGGCTTTACAGCTTTCGCATTCCCGAGCTTTTTTCCCTCCTTCGTTCTGGACCGTCGGCTCCTTACCCCTTCGCCCTCCAACTAAGAGATATTTTAAAAAATCTCTCTCTCGAGATTTTGTCCACTTTCCAACACAAAAAATTAATTTCACGGAAATAAATAAATCAACTATAAGCCAAAAGCGGCTACTGGTCTTTATAAAATATAATGACAGTGACTGTTAAAATGAGGGGAGAATTCTTGCGAACCGCTCCTAATGCCTCGTGGAGAAATTCAACTTAACAATCGAGCAGTCTCCGGAACGAAAAATTAAGAAAAAAGAAGCCACGTGTGCTCTTATGATATTGATGACTAATTTAGCCCTAGGAGTAGGATCGACGTTGTCAACCACCGAATGTGGAATGACGTCACCAACACTAATACATTCCTTTGTGTGAGATAATTATCAAGTCTATGTACATGGTAATGGGAAAATCAAGTAATTTGTCTGACCTCAAATTTCATTTAGAAAAATCCCCATAAATCCCTATTTGTTATTCAAAGCGAACGATAATGTATTGAATCGTATAGTGATAAACTCTTCATTTGAAAACGGTGATAGTAATGCCGCATGATCTCTTCAATTTTTCATGCTTTCCAGATTCGTATTTAAATTGGGATTTACATAATTTAGTTTTCAATATACATCAACTTTTGGTTCATTTTATCTTTCGCTGCACTCCTACTTTTTCTTTCCAGAATACTGCTTTATAGTACAAAATTTGAAGAGAGAATCTGCTGAGTTAAGTCTAATCTTTTGGGATATTTTGTATAATTAATCAGATCTTCTTTAATTCCTTTTAAGGGATATTGATCAATTTAATACAGAAGAACATTGGCCCATCTTTCTTTTTTTTTTTGGCCAAGATAAATCATGTGGCACATCATTTAAGAAAAGCACATGAACGATTGGATTAATTTTTATAATAAAAATCTCACATCTTAAAGGCATCCTCGGAGGTCACTTCATCGTAAAGCCCATCCGACGATACAAATTAATTCTCATTTTTTTATCTTTTTTTTCCTTTTTCATTTATTGTTTCCTAATTTTGCCCTCGGTCTCTTCCACGAAACCATGTGACAAGAACTGAGCACCGTGCTCTGGTTGTAAAGAATCTTATGCATACTCCATTTAAAAGAAGAATACATATAAACTAATGTCTTTTCACAACCGTCAAATAGGCGAGTCGAATCAGGTCAAATATAATCGAACTCAAATTGACTCATTTAACTAATTTTTTTTTTATGTAATACAAGTTTAGTGACTCATATCCAATCTATCTTATACCCCATCCTACTTACATAGTTTAAACACGAAAACTAGTATCCAAATTGAGATGGAGCAGTAAGAGAGCAAGTATAAAATCTAGTGAGGGCGAGATAGAGTGAAGAAAGACTCGTAGAGATAGATCAGATTTAAATAAGTTATAGATTTATTTAACGCTCGTTCCATTCTAAATCTATTTACTAATTATAATCCACATTACGAGCTTAGGGATAAATTTATAATTCGTTTTGAAAGATCTATGTCTTCTTAATCCGACTTTAGTCAAGATCGATAATTACTAACTTTTGAATGCATAAGTGGTTTGCAAGCACAAAAATCAATTACCAAATCGATATTTATGTGGCCATCCACCATCTATCGGTGTTGGTGTGAAAATTTCTTATAATGGGTCATCAATTAATAACGAAAATCCATTAACCAAATCAAAATTCGCAATTGGTCAAAAGTGAAGCCAAACATTAAAGCTACAACCCGATATGTCACACAAAACTACCTCAAGAAAGCGCGTTCTTACTTGCAAGAGCAATTAAAACGGGTCGGTGGGATCACGGACTTTACACTCGATTTTTTGGGGGCGTGATAGAGAAAGAGAAGGGATGGGGAGGGGAGTACGGTGGCAACACGTGGCTCCCGCCCAACGGCCAGATCGGATCCCTACTGGCCCGTGAAAGCAGCCACGTGGGACTTGGAAAAATCTGCACCCCCCGGGCAGCGAGCGCCACGCCCGGGTCCAACCCCGCCCCTCCTTCCTCGCATCCCGGCTTCTGACCCGGGGCCCACGCCGGGACCGGCCACCCGCTCCCCCTGTAAACCACGCTGCGAAAAACGCCGCTCCTCCCCATTTCCACAAATGCCCTCTCAACCGGCATTAGCCTGGCGAGGTTTTTTTTTTCCCCCTCTTTAATACATATTAAAATGTATTTTTCGGCATAATTTCCCGTGCTTGCCGCCTTGTATATATGGCTCCTCCGTCGTCGCGGTAGAGAGAGTGGAGCGCTAAGGCGGCGAGATTTCACCGGGGAAAATTCTCTCCCACTCGTCCCCTCTCCGCTTCTATTCTTTCTTGGTTCTTCCGAATCCGGGCTCCGGCAGAGGGGGAGATTCATCGATTCGGGTAATTGTTGAGACGGGTTTTCAAGAAAAATTCTTCCTTTTTTGTTTAATCGTTCCGTGTGCCGGAAGGAGTGGGCGTGCCCCTTTCGGGATCCGATTTTCCTGGGGAACTGCTGAATCGGGCTTTCGGCTTTTCGAGCGCACATGCTTGTGAGCTCGGCTAGCTAGCCGATCGAAGTTTATTCTCGGGGTATCTTTTCTCGAGAGAGTGGAGATTTTCCCCTGCTTTTTGGTTGTGTTTTCCGGGGAAGAAAAAAAAGGGGAGGTGGGTCGATAGTGTGAGCAAGATCAAGCCTCTGTTTCAGTGAGAATTTCATTAGCTTGTTGTGGTGGCGAACTCTGTTCTTCTCCTCGTGTTGACTCGGTTTCATTGGTGTCTTCGACTTCTCTCAGGTTTTGCGCGAACTGGGGAGGAACAAAATTTGCAAGCTTTCCGATTGGTGGGAGAGAAAGACAGAGAAATTTGAAGCTTTTTCCGGGAAAGTTTTGGATTTTCGCTTAAAAGGTTTCGCCTTTCGCTTTTGCTGCGGCGTCAGTATCGGGAGAACAGTCATGGGTGTGAAAGTGCCCTTGCGGTGGGCGCAGCCAATCGTTCCCCAGTCGCCGTCGTCGTCCCAGACTCTAGCCTCCACGATCTCTTCTCCTTCCTCGCGGCGGCGAGTCCGGAGCGACGTCGGGCCTCTCCTGTGCCGGTACGTGCAGAGCCTGGAACGCTCTGCCCTGTTCGGTGCTCCGCCGGCTAAGCTCCGCAGGTTCCGATCCTCCGGTTACTCGAAGCCCAGAGCTCGCACTGTGAAGCGCGCTTGCAGCGCGAGCGCGAGCCTGGACGACGCTTTCTCCGACGAGGAGTTCTCGAAGAAGATTCAAGAGTTGGCGCTCAGGTTCCAGCTCTCCGACGACGTCAGTGGCGGCGTGGATGGTATATCTGCGGATGCAGAGGCGGTGGCGGAGTGGGCCTCTGACCGTGGGGAGGACGAGGTTTCTTCGGGAATGAACAGTGGCGTCAACTTTGACTCTGAACAAATGCAACTTCCATTGTCCGATATTGAGTATAAGGAACATCCATGGCAAGACGAGAGAATCGAGCGAGATTCTTCGGATTATGAAGGCGGTGATGCGATAATTCCTGCGAATATCGAGCGGAGGGCGAATAGCGTCGATCTCCCGCTCTCGCTGAGGATGATCAAGAGGAAGATGCAATGGAAGGAGGGCTTCAGAGAGGCCGGCGAATCGGCGTATTGCTCGGTGAAGAAGGCCTTCTCCTCGATGGTTTTCATCATCCGAGAGCTCCACAGCTTCGCTCTGCAGATGAGGGAGGCTCTGTTTTACGAGGATTTGCAGGGGATCCTGGCCCGCGTGCAGCGAGAGATGCACGCCTCTTTCGTGTGGCTGTTTCAGAAGATCTTCTCGCACACCCCGACCTTGATGGTCTACGTGATGATCTTGTTGGCGAACTTCACCGTGTACTCGATGGGGAGCAACGTGGCGATGGCAGCTGCACCGCCAGTTGGGACTTACGCCGCTGCCATGGAGACGGCTTCTGCGATCGAAGTTCAAGACGATTCGCAGCAGAAGTTCGATTCCTCGACTGTCAAGACATTTTCCATTTCGTCGTCGAGCGGGAAGACGACTTCCGTCGGTGGAAACAATGGCGGGGGCGGGAAGGTTCGCCCCATTGCCAGCGGCATGGACGGCGAGGGACAGTTCCATCGGGACAATTACCGTCCCATACTCCCCAACGGAGCTTCTCAATTGTCCTCATTCGGGACCACGAGAGAAGCCGAGTCGGTCTCGGGCCAATCGATCCGGGAAGAGGAGATGTCCCTGTGGAACTCGATGGTCGAGGAGGCCTCGCAAATGCAGGCTTCCTCGAGGGACGAGGCCCTCGACCACGAGACAATGCAGAGGTTCGTCTCCCCGGTGACGGCGAAAGTCGAACCAGATGACCACTACGCCGAGTATTTCAGGACGGAGCTGACCTATCAGACCAGCCTATCTCAGGATCCCAGCAACGCCGTCCTCCTCGTCAATTACGCTCAATTCCTCTACCTCGTCGCCCACGACTACGACAGGTACTGTTCTTCCTACATGTTCCTGCTCAAGTTTCGTCTTTTGGCCATGCATGGTATAGAGAATTAGGATCTAATCCTACACGCATCATATCACAAAACAAACTTTCACCAAAATTCCGAAACTTGATGAGCAGACAAGCGCAAATTCAGATTTTTTTTTTTAAGTTCCTTTTTTCTTTGTCCTGAGAGATTTTTTCCGGGGGTTTGGTGTTTGATTCAATGTTTCTGGAGAAAGTCGCGCGGGTTCGGTCCGAACTAGTCATCATGTTCAAGTTGGCTGCTCGTTTCTGGGACGTTGATAGGGGAGTGCGTGGTGGAGTTTGCCATTCTAGGCAATAGAAAGATCGAATTTGACTGGGCCTCTTGCGGTGGCCCCAAAAGAAATGGCGAAAATAAAAATAGAAAATATAAACTTGCGCACGTGATGCACGCGCCTCACTGAAAAAAATCTGCGTCACTTTAGCTCGACATGAAAGGGTGCTGCTCGGCTGTAGTTGTCGACCTCCAACTTGTTTTTCGTACGTTTGCTTTGGAGAATTTAATGTTTGGCGGAACGTTCGTGTAGCCTTCCGACGTCTTATCTTTTCGCTTTGCTGTGTTGGATCTGAACAGAGCCGAGGAGTACTTCAAGAAGGCGGTGGCCGCGGAGCCGGCGGACGCGGAGGCGCGCAGCAAGTACGCGACCTTCCTGTGGAGGGCGAGGAGCGACCTTTGGGCGGCGGAGGAGATGTACCTGGAGGCGATATCGGCGGACCCGAGCAACACGTTCTACGCCGCCGACTACGCCCACTTCCTGTGGAACACCGGGGGCGAGGATACGTGCTTCCCTCTCTCCTCCCCGGAGGAGGACCAAGCCCACTCCGGCGACGGTTGTGACCCCCATGAAGCATGATAAATCAGTTTTTGAAAAACATTATTAAAAAAAAAAAAAAAAACAGAGCCCTTTTTTTCTTTTTCGACCCTTTACGCAGAAATTCATTTTGTAGCAAGAAATATATACGGAAAAAAAAAAAAACAGAGAGGATAAAAAGGACAGGTCCTCATTTTTTTTTTTTTTTGGGATTTTTGTTTGGTCACGTGACTGGAGCGTGTGACATGGGGGGCAGCGAAGCTGCCGGTAGTGGCGAGCATATGGGCCGGTTCGGTGGCCCGCACGGGGCGCCACTTGGGCCGGGGCCGACGCACGTTGATTGGAGATGGAAGGTCTTGCTTCGGCTCTAATTTTCCCTCTCTTTTCTTTTTCTTTTTTCTTTCTTCTTTTTTCTGACACGACCCACGTGGCTTATTGTAATTATAAATCTTTTGTCAATACAGCGGATCCTTTAATAAGGCAGTGAAATTGAAAAGAAGAGGATCCAGTTCTCTCTGTGCACCGAATTGAGAGGGCTTGAGTTTAATTGGTTTTGTTGGCTGCCTCAGTTCTAGGATATTAAAAAACCCTTTTTTTTTTTTTGGTCGAAAAAGCAGCGCTTGATATTAAAACGATCATAGAGAGTTTTTACAATAAAAGCTTTCAAGGTCGGAAACTAAAATATGCCATAAAGGGGGCGGGGGGTATAACCACCAGTTCAGAGGGAGCTTGTATTTTCGATGTGTCCTCGCGATCCAGTCTGCAGCAGCATTAGTCTCCCGTGGACAATGTTGGATCATTATATTAGTATGTTGGGCCAACAGCTCTTTACATTTCTGCACAGGGATTGTGAGGTTCCATGAAGCTTCGGCCCGGCCCAGAACCATGTCAACAACCGATGAACAGTCGCTTTCAAGAAGCCAAAGAAGTCCACAACTTCGGAAGTCACCCACGTGGGAGAGTTCGAGTTCTCGAACATATAAAATACCATGAAGAATTGCCACCGTTTCTGCTTCTTGTGGGGAGGAAACCCTAGCCGTGGAAGCGAAACCTTCAAGCACACGGCCGGATGAATCTCGCACGATCCCTGCCACCGAACCCAGAAATTCGCCAGAATTCCAAGCCGCATCAACATTTAGTTTCAAGTACGCCTTCTTCGGGGGAACCCATCGAGCAGGTGAGTCCCGGTTATTTTGGTCGGAAAGTTTTTTCCCCTTGCTGCGACTAACGGAATCGGGATGTATCTGTGCCGTTGAGCGCAGATCTGCCGGGGGATTCCATCGAGCAGTTGAATCCCGGTGATGTGGCTCTGAACTTGTTTTCCCCTTGCTGCAGCTAACCGGCGTGATTTGTTCCTGGGCGTTGGTATTCAGATCTGCTGACTTCGTTGGTGAAATCCCTCTAACAGAGGAGTTCCGGTGTTGCTGTTCTGAGATTTTTTTTCCTTTGGTACCACTAGCCGAAATAAATTGTTCCTCTGCCGTGGTGATCAGATCTGCTGGTTGTGGGTTAATGCCGCGGAAGATCCAGTGATTTCTCGCCCTCCATATGTTCCAGAGAAGCAGGGCCGTCGTTTCTCGAGCAGGTGTAGAGTTTTTTCCTCGAAATGCTTCCGTGAGCCACATATCTGAGCGTTGAATGTGTTTAGTTGGCCGAATCTCTGCATATCTCGAGTCTTGCCATATTTTTCTTGTCCATTGACACAAGAAGAACGATAGTCTAATTGTTTCGATGTTGTTGTGACAAAATGGACAAAATGGGTCTTGAACAATCTTTCTTTGGTGCAGATTATCTCTGGTTGGAAGAGCATTCTGACACAAGCTCCAGAGAAATGTTCGGATTTTAGGAAAGACATCAAGACTCCAAATTTTATTCCACAAGGTACGTGGTTGTTGGTAGGAACTAGAGGGTTTCTGGGGCTCTGTTTTAGTAGCTTGTTCAGTTGCCATATTGTAGCCACTTTTAACAGAGTACTGTCCTGTTTTGGTGCCTGTCCAGAGTAATATATCTGGCTGGGGTTGTTGGTTCAGAGGGATCGCTAAGATTTCATTTGCAATGCTTGGTTCATAAAGCTGTTGAATGACCTGCTGCTTCCATTGACATGTTTCTGTGTTAATTAGTTCTGATACCCAATAGGGTTCTGTTTGGGATGCTTGTCCACCAATAAATCCTTGTGTTAACCATCTGTCCTCTCTGATGCGTATAGATTCTCCATTCCCCATTGACCATTTTATATTATTTGCTATGGTGTCTCTGCCAATCATGAGTCCCTGCCATCCCCAAGATGATCTGCGGCCCTTAGCTGCTGTCCATACATCACCATGAGGAAAATAAATTCCTTTAAGGAGGCGACTCCAGAGTGCTGTTGGGGAAGTGGCCAATCTCCAGAGTTGCTTTCCAAGCATAGCTCTGTTGAAGGTGAGCAAATCCTTAAATCCTAGCCCTCCATTATCTTTCCTGGTTTTTAAGATTTCCCATCGTTTCCAATGCAGTCCCCTCTTGGCATCTCCTTTTTGCCACCAAAATGACGCTGTTCGTTTCTCTATGGCTTTGCAGATAGAAACAGGGATCTTAAATATAGACATCGCATAGGTAGGAATGGACTGCACTACGCTTTTTATCAAGACCTCCTTTCCAGCCTTTGTAAGCAATTTCTCTTTCCAGCCTTCTAATTTAGAGTTCACTCTGGCTAAAATCCAGCTAAACAATTCTCGCTTAGAGCTGCCCCATTCTGTAGGAATACCCAAATATCTGCCTGTTTTCTCCAATACATTTACTCTCATCTCTGTGGCCATATTCATTTTTAAAAGATCTGGACACTGTGCACTAAAGTAGATCCCTGATTTATTCAAATTAATTGCTTGCCCCGTAGCATAGCAGTATTGGTTGAGTATAAGTGATAAATTCTGACATTCCAAAAAACCCTTTGAAAGGAACGATTTGGCGCCCTCGATTGATGTTAGATTATATGACATGTCTTATAGAAATGTGCAAAAAGTAATCACAAGTACTATTTACAAGCGTTCAAGTGAGACTTCACATTGAAAAGACCCAAATTTCTGCTCATTGCTAACTCATTTAGCATTTTCAATTAAAGTTGGTTTCGATTGGGTCAATCGAGACACAAGGATGATGGATGTGAATACGCAAAATGGTTTTTGGGGCGTTTTAAAAATGAAGGTACGTAAAACAGTGCAGGCTGGCAGGGCGCACATGTTCATGTTGGCCCAGTTGTTGTTAGATACGAGTTCTTACCTGCTCTAGGAAAGGCCAAAAAAGAGAAAGCAAACTCATCATTTGAATGCCGTAATCAATTGAACGGGGCACGAACGATCGTTTATGCTACAACACATGGGATGTGAATGCAGATGCAATGTTCCTCGATCCCAAGAAAGTTGGCCAAGCAGAAAACGACGGCCAATCCACGTCAAGTTGGCTTCCATTCCATCAAAAGGATTTTCTACTTCATTTCATTTCTTTATTGAACTTTCTCAATGTTTTTTTTTTTTTTTTTTGGGAAAAGAAGTGATGCTTACTTTAACAATGTAACACGTAATTTCATTCATCCGCTTCCTGTTATATATCTAATTTGTCATAAAGCAATTTCTTCTCCGTCTTGCATGCACATTTGACTTTACGCATGAATAAAAAGTTCTTTGATGTTCCACAAAAAATATCTTCCAAATTTTCCATTTTTTGACTTAAAGGAGAACAATTTCCGTCTACTTAAAAAAGTCATTTAAAATAGGAAAAATGACTTACACTTGAATCATTTTTTCCACTTTTTAGACAAAACCCTAACTCCATTTCCGAGAGAAAGCTGCCATTGAAGCCCCTCTCTGCACAAGAGTGGGAGTCCCTGATCGAGGACTCAGCATGGCCGTGAGGCCTGGAACTTCGCTTGCTCCACCACCTCAATTGCTGACCTCGCCATCTCCTCCCTCAAGCGAGACCTCCTCTCGCCCTCAAGCACTCCCTCCTCATTTCCTAAAATAGATTGCCGATGCCCTCTTTGGCCATGCCTTGCGGCCACAGCTCCTAGACTGCCTCATAGAGGCTCTCTACTCCATCGTCCAGTCGCCACTCGATTTGGCTTTGGGCAAGGCGAGGTTGAGCTCACTGAGTCCTTCCAGATCAGACGAGCTCAACTAGCAAGGTGAGGTTGAGCTCCTCCTCACCTATCGCCCGAAGAAGAAGGAAAAAGAAAAAATAAAATAAAAATAAAATTAAAAATTTCAAAATTTTTGGTAATTTAAATCAAAAAAAATCAAATCGAATTTTTCATCCAAATGACAGAAAATATATTCTAGTTTATTTTTAAGATTCAGCCAAACACTAAAGAATATTTTCATTTTCTTATAAAATGACTTATTAGAAAATATTTTTTAAAAATGTCACATTTTCCGTGAAATAAACGGAGCTTAAATACAAATATAAGAGTATTGTTGTCCGTGATATCTAAGTGGAAACAAATAAGAATTTATAAACTTGTTGACTATAAATGACAAATTTATTATTTGAAAGTATAATTGGCGATTATTTTCTACGAAAATTAATAATAATGGCTATAAAATATATCTAAATATCTACATCAATAAAAATTAGCTTTTACGGATGCGTAAGGCAAAACTTGTTGCTTATAAAATATTTATATATGTGATCTTATGAATTTCAATCGCACTATTTCCAGCCTTAATTTTGGTTTGATGTAGTTTATTAATAATATTTATTAGTTGAGAATAAAGTTCCAGTTACATTAAAGACCTTATATGATGATAACGGTGGTAGCTCCTGTTTTAGTTTAGGACCTTCGGTTAATACTTATGTAATTGGTCCATAAAAACGTTAGTGTGTGGTTCTTTCAAGAAAAACTTCATAATAAAGAAAAAATGCTTTTTGAGAACTCATTTTTCAGGAAAATGACTTCCCTTTTCAGATTAGAGAATTCATTTTTTTAACTTTAAGCATGCATATTTTCTTTGATTGTAAACGATTTTCCATTGATTAACCATTTTTAGCAAACCAAACGTGTGAAAGTTCGAAAAACTAATTCTTGAAAATTTCTCTCTCAAATGAACACACCCATTGAAGCTATTTACTTATTATTGAACTCAAAAAAAAAAATATTTACACCATCTTTTACTAAAATTCAGACAAAATTTGACAAGCAAGTATTGATAATAAGAAAATGAACTTGGACAAATTATAAATATATATATATTTATAAAGATGTACTTTTAAAGATGTACATGAACTTTTTTTTTTTTTTTTTTTGATGTCAAGGGGAATGCCAAAATATCAAGTAACTTTGATATACTCCACGCCGCAACGGCGGGTGGTAATGTCAAAATATCAAAAATTAAACAAAATTAAACATGGTTTTGAATCCGTCAAGTCTTCTCCGTTTTATATTCTCATGTTTCTCTATTCAAAGTTAAGATTTCATAAGCAAATGCAAAAAACTAATCTTCTATCTTTTGTATGAAAATTTGGCATGACTTTAGAGATTCCGACGATTGGGCACGACTATAATGAGGGGGAAGCGTTATAAGTAGCTTTTTAATGCCTTAAAGAGCCCCTTGATTAGCCAAATTAATCGCCCATAATTTACTTAACGTTGCCTAGTAGCTATTTAGAAGAAGGCTTCGGGTCACATCCAAGGTAAACTTCGATTAGTATCACATGCTCCTATTTATTTCTTTGCTTTGTCATTATTTTACCTATAATTATTGTGTGGCACCCAAAAAAAGCGAGTTATGTTATTTAAATGCATTTTCTTCATTATTTTGCAAAAAATAAATGATCTGAAAAATATTTTTCTAAATAATTGCCATTTTGCCATTTCTTATTTGATTTAAACACTCCCTATCATAATGTTTTGATCATATTATCCTTTATGCGACCCGCATTTAAGCATTATTTCCTGTCCCTCTTTTTTTTCCCTCTCATTTTCTATTTTTGCGGGTCTCACTTCCCTTATCCTTCTTTTATATTTCGACGCCTGTATTGTCCTACCAAGTATCAACAGTACTGCCCCTCTCTATTCCCTTTCTTCCGTTCTTTCGTTTCAGACACGCCTTTGGTGCTGTCGTTCTCTCCCATTTTTCTCTTCAAAAAAATTCAAATGCAATGCTAAGTTGAATGCCTCCCGTGAGTTAAAAAAGCACAAAAGGAAGAGCAGAATATGGCCAACACGTCAAATGAACTTGCTGGCGTTTATTGTTTGCTCTTCACCATTCACAACTTCATCACCAGCTCCATTCAAGCAAATTCGGAAATAGAGAGGGACACTCTCTCTGCACAACACTGCAGCGTCTTCCCAAGTCCTCACCTCCTCCGTGTCCAGAGAACATTCAAGCAATCTGTTTTTGTCGCGACGATGGTGTATTGGTGTCTCTGCGACTTCGATCTCCCTTGTGGTCATTGAACCCTGTTTCTGCGAGCTGCTTCAGCGGTTGATTCGTCAGTTATCTGTTCATAAGAATTAGCAAATGATAAAATGCGGTGTGGTGGCCTTTTTTTCGTTTGGTTCTGTGAATGCCGTTGCTAGTTCAACGTGTAAAATATAGTTTTCTTTTGAAAAGTCAAAAAGTCAAATTTGAAAAGTCAAAAAGAAAAGATGTTGAAAAAGTCAACAAAAGAAAAGCAAAAAGGAACAGTGGAACGCTTCAGATCTTTTATGAGTTCGAGAACACGCATGCGTAGAAGAGAGGAAAAGAAAAGAAGGGCGAGAAGATGAAAAGACGAGGGGGGAAAAGAGAAGGGGTTTTGGGTGTGGTTGTCATGGACGCCTCACCAAGTCAACTAAACTATATATCATAACGTTCGATAAATATTTATTCCTCTTGATTTTTCAATTGGAGTAATTTTTGAACCATGAAGTTCGATTATCAAGTTGTTGAGTCTTGAAATTTCATGAAAATGATAGATACGTATATTATCAAGGCAAAAAAATGATGTTTAATTTATCAATATAACATGTAATTTTATTCACCCGCTTCCTGTTGTATTTCTATCTTGTCAGAAAGCAATGCCTTTCCCGTCTTGCACGCACATTTGACTACGCAGGTGCACCAAAATTCTCTCGTACAAACAAAAGCGTAGTGTTGCCCGTGAAATTTGAGTGGGAAAAAAAGCATTCCTCTAACTTCTTTTTTATGGGCAGATTTTTAAAAAGTCGTAAACTTAATATACAACAGTTAATTTATTTTAAACTTTTCAATTTGATTAATTTAGTTATTAACATTTTGATTATTATTTGATGTAATTTATCTAATCAATTTTGGTTGAAAATCACTTATATGATGGTTTAATCAACGTTGACCATCTACAAGGTATGACCGTCTTGGATGTGAATGATTTTTGTAATTTTTTTCCTTTTCACCTATGATTGACCACAAGTGAGGGCTACACTTGCCCAGATCAGAATGAGGGCATTGCGGTGATTGTTGCCTTTGGCTGATCACAAGTGAAAAGAAAAAAAATAGAAAGAAAAATTTTAGAAAATTTTAACAAAGTGTGAAAAATGGTCAATGTGCCATGCTAAGTAAATAGTAGGTATTGACTGGACCACAAAATCAGCAAATTTTAGTCAAAATTGGCTGGAAAAATACATTAGAAAATGCTCCAAATATTTAAGACTAAATTGATTAAATTGAAAAGATTAGAACTGAATTGGCCGCTGGACAATTGGTTTAAACTTTTTGGAAAATTTCCCTTTAGCTTTTTCATGCATGCATTTTAATACACGTATAGAAAAACTTGTCGCCTGTGATGTGTTTAAATGTGATCTTATGAATTTCAATTCACCATTTTCAACTTTGATTTTGGTTTAATGTATTTTATTAACTATATTTTCTAGTTGGAAAATAAGTTCCAGTTACATTGAAGACTTATTTAATTATGACGGTGGAAGTTCTTGCTTTTGTTTATTATTAGTATAGGACCTTAGGTTAATGCTTAAGTAATTGCCCTATAAAGGTGCAAGATTGAAGCTATTTACTTAATATTGAACTCAAACAAAAACTTCTGACCAAAAAAACTCAAAGAAAAACCAGTTGCGTCATTTTTATTTCTAATCTAGACAAAATTTTTGAAGAAATTATCGATAGTTAGAAAATGAACTCGTAGTCATTAGATATTCCCACTTCTATAGATTCAACAAATTGTAACGAGAACTGATATAAAATGACCTAATTATCTTGAACCCCTCCCTACAAATTGGCTTAATTAACTACCAAATCTAATATCTAATTACTATATGGTTATGTATCATATGATGCTTGTAGATTAATCCTCCAAACCTTTCCCACCTGTTCAATTAAGGTCATATTATTATGCATACTTGGCGTGCTTAATAATATGATTTATGTTTAAGAAGAAGCATCACAAAGCCAACTTATTTCCATGGTCATTTGTCTAATGGATTCCATTCAAAGCTACAAAAGGAAAAAACTAACCCGTCCAGAAAAGCAGAAAGGAAAATCCTCAAATACTGGTCGATATTGCATTAGTGGCAGGATTGGAATAATTCCTTGAAGGTCTCACAAAGCCAACTTATTTTCATGGTCATTTGTCTGATTTCCATTCAAAACTACAAAAGTTTGTTTTTAAATATTGGTCGGAAAATAAATAATTTAAAAAATATTTTTCTAAAAATGATCACCCACATCTCTTAAAAAAATAAACAAATGAAAAAGAATTTATTCTTCGCAAAATGTTTGAACATAAATTGTTGGCGATAAAAATAAAAATTTCATTAACTAAGTATTTCAAACTATACAAGTGATTATTTTTAAGAAAATAATATTTAAAACATTTATTTGCCGTGCTTTTCCTTTCTATAGATTGAGAAAGAACCCTAGAGACCTTATTACTCTTTGTTTGGTAATGTCGGGAAGGAACTGGACGGAAAGGAATAGAAAGGAAATGGAGAGAAAAAGAAGAGAAGGGAAGTCAAAATTTCCTCTTGTTTGTTTGGACACCGTGTTGAGTGAAAACGATGCGAAGGGAAATTAGTCTTGTGAATAGGCTCAATCATCTTTCGACTTGATCACCTTTAAAAACGAAAGAGAGATCTTGAAATAAAGTGGCAACATTTGCATAAGCAAATTTTAAAACTATAATATTTACTATTCAAATTTAAATTTTCATAACAAAATTTAAAACTTTATCTTATATTTTTCGCCCGCACTATTTCCACCCCTAAATGACTAAATCCACTAAATTTCACTAAAAAGACCAAACTGTCGTCAATATTTCAATTTCAATTTCAAGTGATGGCCTTGCTCCTTTTTTTTCTACTTAGGATCTAGTTACAATAGTTAAGCATTTTACTTTTTTTTTATTATATTAAAGAAAAAAATGCATTCTTAGATATTCCTATAATGTTTTACTTACTTTGTGTAAAATTATATCGCCGATAGTAAGGAAAAAAATTCTTTCATATAGTAAAAAATTAAAAAATCTCTTATTCATCATTGACATTATAAATGTTCTTTGTCCATCTTATCTCAAAAGCTCACTTTTTTGGTGGATTTTTTATTTTTTAATTTCATTAGTCTAAAGTATATATCAAGTCTTTCTCTATTTACTTTATTAATGCATTTATCTTTTTTCCTTACTATATTGGAGAGATACTTTTACACAGAGCCTAGGAATACACTAAAAACCTTATGTACAATGGGGTATTTTTTTTCATAAAGAGTTCATGGATGATATTAATTTTTGCAATCCAAATAATGATATCTCATTGGCATTTTCAAAAAAAATTCTTATTTTATGTAATGTCTTGATATAATTAAATTTTATTTTCTAAATTTTTATGTTGGAGAACGTAATGTGATTTTATTTTGATAAAATTTGAATATATATATTTTTTTGCTTCATGCGATCATCCCTTTATTTGTATATGTATATAAAACAAAATTGATAATAAGGGGTTTGATGGTGATATGCACAACAAAAGAATAAATATATTAACAAGTCAATATGTTAAAAGTTATCCATTTTAAATTTGTTCAGTACTCTACTTGACAATTCATTCGTTAATTTGCTTAGCGACGTAGAAAAGAACTAGGTGTCTTGAAAAATTCTCTTTTTGACAAAACGAACTTTTATGGAAGTGATATCTTATAATAAAAAATACCTTTAATATACATGAAAAATATAAAATAAAATAAAACTAAACATTTAAAATTCTTAATTATTACATAAATATAGAAAAGTAAAAAAAGAAAAGGAAACTGAATAAATTTGGGATCATCACTTTAAATTGGAATTGAATGATTGAGGATAATTTTGTCTTTTTGGTGATAATTGGATGGATTTAGTAATATAGGGAATGGAAATAGCACCACCCTTAATTTTTTTTCATATAAAATTTTTGGCACGATTTTAGAGATTCCGACTATTTGGCACCTATACAAAGAAGGAAAGCATTCTAAGTAGCTCTTTTAAGCCTTAAAGAGCCCCTTGAATAAGCCAGATTAGTTGTCCCTAGTTTACTTTGCCATTTCCTAATAGCCACAATGGATTTCCTTACTATCGAAGTTAAAATTCGAATGAATAATCCCATTCACATGATGTTGTTGTATACCTAATCCATTCATGTCGTGCCTCTTTGCTTTAAAGTGTAAATTTTTCTTGTGATTTGTGAGCTTTGTGTAATAGCTATATCAATGACGTGGCATGGTAAGCCAATTCTCACTTTTTGACCATGAGTTATTGATTAAGTTTTATAATCTCAGATAGCTAATTTTTTCGAATGCCTTTATGATGTTTCACGCACTTTAAATAAACTTCCACCTCCCATTCGGTATCTCACTTAATAGAAGGGACAAATCTTCTATAGTAAAATGACTAGCATGTATTTAAGTACGTTTGAAGTATAGTCAATTAAAGGTACTTTGATTTCAATTACGTTTGGTTCGGTTATCCTTAGCATTAGTCAAAGGACAAACTGCTCCATGGCCCATCCAACATAGTCAGCCCGAAAGGCAAATTGAGTGGGCCTAGCAAGTATTTCTCTTTCGATTCTTGCACACCTGGTTGCACAATGGACCGGCAGGAAAAGTATAAAAAAAGTCATAATTCTATTGTATTAGTACCAATTTAGTTTTAAACCTTTTAATTAAACTAATTTAGATCTAAAATTTTTCATATTTGTGTCAATTCAATTTATCCGGTGAATTTAGGTTGGAAATTGCTTACGTGGATGCCCATTATCTTACATGGTATGATTGTCACTAAAGTGAGCATTTTTAAAATTTTTCTTTTTTTTTCCCTTCCCCTTTCTTTTTGCCCAATGAGAGCTGGCCTTGCCTAGGGGAGAATTGCGCTTGCCAGCCATAGGCAAGGGGGGCCTCTCCCTCACCTAGGCAAGGTTGCCCTAGCTTGGGAGAAGGTCGGCTTTGTTGGCACTCGCCCTCGCCGACGCTAGCCATGGTTTGTGGGCGGCAACTGGCCACCAACAAAAGAAAAAGGGAAAGGAAAAAAAAGAAAGAAAAATTCAAAAAAATTATTAAAGAATGTTGACATTAGTGCCGACCATGCACGTGAGATGGTTGGCATCCATGTTAGCGAATTATGGACTAATTTAGGCAGATGGATTGAATCAATACCAATGTAATAATGTTTATGACAGAATTAGTCCAATTGAAAACTTTATGACTGAATTAGTACCAATAAATATGTTTTGGACTTTTTTGTTACTTCTCCATTGACCAGCTCAAACCTGATCAATTCATATAGAATACAAAATAAATTTTCAATCACAGGAGGACTTGAACAAGGATATTTAGTCCCGTATTCAGCCCGATCATCTAGTAATTCGTATAGAATACTAAATAATTTTTGCTCATTGGGTGGGTCTGCGAGGCCCGAAATTGTGGGGCTTGAGCAAGCGCATAAGTCTGTCGAAGTGAAAAACATGGGTGGGTCGGGCCTGCCCATTGCGCCGCCTTTCTTTATTTGAAACTAAAGAAGTATGAAAAATAGATGATGAATAATTTTAGCTTTTTGTATTAAATTAGTTTACTACTGCTTCATCAATGAGTTTTATACTATTTTTGTGTCCTACATTATAAATTCGAGCTTATTTTGTGCTATTATTTTTTTTAAGATTTAAGTGCTAAAGATAATATTATTAATAAAAACATGATAATCAATTTTATGATAATTACACGAGTGCGAAATCCGGGCCTTAAGGCCCTACCCAGCCGCAGCTTGCCCACTAATCGAGCCTAGAATCTTTTCCCAGGCCCACCCAATGTGCCTACGAATTAACGGCCTGACTCGCGGACTGTCCACCCTTTTGATCAGGTCTTCTAGTGAACATCTACAAAATTACACTTACATAGATTATCTTTGATGTTGTCCTACAAAACAAGATAATTTTGGGTATTCTTAATTTTTCAATAGATAGCACAAGAAGCAAAAACAGTTCAGCATTCAGAAATTGATATCGACATTTTTGATAGACTTACTTAGCTTCTAACGAAGTATGCAAGTGTTTATGAATTATAGCATAGCTGAGGTAAGATATAATAATTCATATGTACTTTCTCCTGCCTCAGGCTGGATCACTACGGTTGAAACTCCATTTTAGAGAGCTTGTAGCACGGAGCGTCGATTGTGACGTGGCCCATATACGCGTAGCAGCAGCTGAACGCCTTCACGCTGGTGAAGGAATTGGGATTAGTGGTGGAGCTGAGGCTGGACTACCAGGCAGAAGGCATTGGTGGCCATCTGATGCCAGCAGAGGAAATAGAGAGGGCCGTCGGACGCTTGACGCGCGGTGGAATCGTGGTGATGAGTAAGAAGGTGAAGGACATGAGGGATGCAGCTACAAACGTCGCGAAGGAAGGCGGGTCCTCCTATGATTCTATTGGAAGGTTGATTTGAGACTTCATCAAGAACATTGAATAAATAGCTCCAGAAAGAGTAGCATTTGCCTTCAATTGCTCTGTCCTCGATTGTTTCTTGCCAGCAACGTGTCTTGCTTACTTATTCGATGAACATGGTTACTAATTTGTCAAGTTTATGAAATTACCATAGTCAACAACTCACTACATTTGCTTTGCTTTGTAACCATGACGATGGACAGACTGCCGATAAATTAGTCACTCTGCTTCGAGAAAGATGAACTTGCATTTAGCTATTTCATTGTTAAATTCGTTCTGAGGGGATGGATGGCTTATGATGCATTGGGAGATACATCGATCTCATCCTGAGAAAATAACCAGTAAGATGTTATTTATCTCCTGAAGAAAGATCTTCTATAGTAGAAATAGGAAGGTGTTTATTTGGCTTAAGAATATAGAGATAGCAAATTCTTTGCTTCACACGTACATGAAGCAGTGGACTTGCATCTTTGCATTTACATTTAGACCCTATGAAGAAATTGAAAAGGAATTGAAAATGCAACAGGAAAAGTTGAATCCTACTCCTAATCTTACACGCTATGCCTGAGAAACTTCTCTCTGACTGCACATAGCTCGGATAAAACATTCGCCATGTCCATCCGCTCAACTGGAATTTCTTCCGAGCATAGAACTCCGATTCTCATTATGGCAGCAACCCCTTCCTCAAATCTTACCTTCTCGACATCACCAATTTGGCTACCGTTGATCGCTGCAAGATGCTCCGAAGATAGCAGTGAAGGGTCTAGGATCTTTGTCGTGCCTTCGAGTAGAGTAGTCTTGACAAATTCGTGGAGGGTCCATCCATCCTTGAACATGACATCCGTAGGTCTTATTCCTGTGAACATCTCAAGCAATAATATCCCAAAGCTGTAAACGTCTCCTAGCAATGATGAAGCACCACCGAGGCCATATTCTAGAAAGCAACATTAGCTTTGTCATGTCAGACGAGTACTTAGTACTTAGCTTGAACAAGTATGCTTAGAAAACAAAAGAGCTAACATACCTGGAGCTATATAGCCAACAGTTCCTTTTAAACCACTGGAACTTGCTTGACAATGAGAAGCATCTAGGTTTGTGCTTTTGCAAAGAAATCGTGCTAGCCCAAAATCACACACACGAGCTAGCATGTTATGATCGAGAAGAACGTTGCTTGGCTTTAGATCACCGTGTACAATGCTCATCTGGCAATGATGGTGAAGATATTCAATGGCAGAAGCCACATCAATGGCAATGTCTAACCTTTGGCTGAAACTAAGCTTTGGCATGTCGCTTTGATTTTCACTTGGGTGCAACCACTGTTCTAAACTACCATTTCGCATCAGATCATATATTAGAGCCTTGAATTCTGCACCTGTGAAATCGATGCTCGAGCAAACGGTGATGATATTGACAAGATTTCGATGGCGTATGTTTCTCAACGATTCACATTCCGCTAAGAAGCTCTTGAAAGCCCCCTTTTGTCTTAGGTTGAGCACTTTCACTGCCACCAGTTGATTTCCATCTAGGATTCCTCTATACACCGAGCCGTGGCTCCCTTGGCCAATCAAATTAGATGGCGAGAACTCATTGGTTGCTTGACGAAGTTTCGCATAGGAAACCCTTTGGAAGCGCTCATCCGTTGGCAATGCCGCATTAGGTCTCGTCGCAGGTTTCCTCTTCCAGTATACAACAACAATGAAGCATGTCAACGCGATAAAAATGGAGACAGTTACCGCGATGGATACTTTCAATTTTGGAAGCTTTCTCCGCTTCTTCGTGTGGCGAACTTTGCATGCGGGAAGTCGAAATTCCTGAATGCCCCCACATAGTCCTTTGTTTCCATTTATCGATATGCGCTTCATATCTTTGAAGATCCCTGCTTGCGGTACCTCTCCTTCAAGGTTGTTGAAGGATAGATTCAAGGCTTTGAGCACAGTGAAATTCTCGAAATATATGGGAATTTTACCGGACAATCTATTTCTTGAGAGATTGAGGTACTCAAGGCCAATCAGGGTCCTTAGAGAAGCCGGTATACTTCCTTCAAATAAATTGCCTTCCAAGCTCAAGAATACTAGCATCACACACCGGGACAAAGTGTTTGGTATTTCTCCAGTCAATTTGTTGTCAGAGAGGTCGAGATACGCAATTTGGCTCATGTTACCCACTTCAAGAGGTAATGGCCCCGTTAAGGAATTTCGAGCAACATCAAAATTGATGGATAGAGAAGAAAGGCTGATGACCTCTTTGGGTATTGTACCGTTAAGTTTGTTATCTGATAGTCTCAGTAATTGCAATTGTCGACACCATCCAAGGCTTGGAGGAATGTCACCTTCTAATTGGTTATACTCAAGCTCTAGATGAAGTAATCGGGTGGTGTTTCCAAGAGAGGAAGGAATTGTCCCTGAAATCCTATTACCCCATAACAAAAGATAGGTCAAATTTTGGAACTTACCAATGCCTTGGGGAATTTCACCGCCGATGTCGTTGTTGTATATTCCCAGGACCTGTAAGCCATTCAGGTTCTCAATTTCTGGAGGGATATTGCCTGTGATCTGGTTGGATCCCAGAACTAAAATCCGAAGTGTATCGGTGAAATTAGTAATAGAAGCAGGAACTTCTCCTCTAAATTTGTTGTTGGCGAGACTTAACACTTCCAGTTTTGTGCAGTTGGTTAAATCAGTGATGAAACTTAAGCCATCAGGTCCTGCTTCTAACTGGTTATAGGAAAAAGCCACCCCCGTAAGACTCCTCAAGCTTCCGAGATTAAAAGGCACATTTCCCCTAAAATTATTAAAAGGGAGAGAAAGAAATTCAAGTCCAGTTGCATTAGGCAATGAATGTGGTAGTCGCCCTGAAAATTCGTTATCTGGAAGGTAAAGTCCTCGGAGATGAGGAAAATAGTTGCCAATTTCTATTGGGATTTCACCGTGTAAGTGGTTAACCCCTACATCAAGGTAAGCAAGTGATGTAAGATTGTATATAGAAGAAGGGATGCGTCCTGTTAAATTATTAGAAGCCAAAAATAAGACTTCTAATTTTGAGATGCTACCAAGCTCGGCCGGTATTTGACCTCCTAGGTTATTGTACCCCAACAGTAACCATACAAGTGAAGATCCATTCCCCAACCAAATTGGAATTCCCCCAGTAAGATCGTTTGCTGAGACCCAAAAATTAGTGAGTTTTCTCTCAACTAAGTGTCGAAGCTCGTCAGGTATCCTCCCAATGAGTTGATTCCTCTGTAAATCGAGTTTTTTTATAACTACGCAAGACGAAAATTTCGTGGTATCTCACCTCCGAGTTCATTAAAGCTGAGGATGAGAGTCTTCAATCTGAACAACCTCCCGAACTCTTCCGGAATGTGGCCTCGGAGCCAATTCGCCTTTAGATTAATATACCTCAAGAAAGTGAGATTTCCTATGTTAGGAGGTATTGTGCCAACGAGCTTTTGATTCTCCAAGTCGAGGACGACAACTCTTCCCGCATGGCGGCGACTGCAAGAAACTCCTGGCCAATTGCAGTGACTAACAGACGTGTTCCAAGAACCCATGATGGCTGGAGGATCTCCAATCATCTTGCCCTTGAAGGCGAGCAATGTTATCCTGTCAGTTTCATTTCCAGGATAGGAAGCATAGGCAATACAAGTGTTGGAGTGAGTTTGATGTATGATGAGAATAAGGCTGATAAAAGCTGATACTAAATGCATTCTCAAGTTTGGCAAAGTTGCTTCCAGCATTGATCTGTTAAGACAGAGCAAGCAGAAAGCTCGGATGATGGTGTTCTTAACTTCTCCCGGCCATTTAAAAGCATGAGATTGATTATTTAAATTTGGTTCATTCAAAGACCACAATTTAGTCCGCAAAAAAGCTTACTTTTTGTAAAGACCCATACGTTCAAATTAGGTGAACTTTGTACAATTAAAAGCATGAGATTGATTGTTTAAATTCGGTGAATCCAAAGACCTTCAATTTAGTCCACAAAAAAACTTTTACTTTTATTCAAGACCCATAAGTTCAAATTAGGTTAACTTTGTACGACAGTATCCGTGACGACTCAAATCCAATTTGATGCATATGCAATTTCTAAAAATTTTCTACGGCGTCCGGACAAGTGAAAAATCAAGGCGAGCTTGGAACAAGGTTTGCACAACTTTCGATGAAAATACTGTAAATTTTGATCAGAGGGTAGTTAGAGAGCCCATACTATCCATTTGAATAGCTAACTAAGGGTCCGTTCGTTTCGCGAAAAATGACTTCCGGGAAAATGTTTTCCGGATTTTCCGGTGTTCGTTTCACGGAAAATGAACTAACGGAAAATGTTTTCCATCATTGGAAAAACAACCTTTAAAGTGGGAAAACGTTTTCCACTTTTGAAAAGTGGAAAACGTTTTCCATGACTTCTTCCCTCTTCTTTTTATTAATACATTTTCGTTTTTATTTTTTATTTTTTTTTAAATCAAGTTTTTAATTTCTTTTCTTTTTTTTTTTTTTTTTTTTCCTTTTCATCTTCTTCTTTGGCGGTGCCGGCGATCGGCCACGGCGGCGTCGGCGACCGGCCGCAAGCCGGCGGCGGCGACCTCGCCGGCCTCGCCCTAGGCCGGCGAGCTCGCCTAGCCCGATCCGGCGAAGCCGAGATCGGGCCTCCGCTGCACGGGCGAGGCGGAGCTCTCGCCGCCTAGGCGGAGCTCGCGGCTCGCCGAGATCCGGCGAGATGGGCGGGCTCGGGCCTCGCCCAGAGCTCGCCGCGAGCCGCCTCTAGCTCAAGAGCCGCGAGCTCGCCGGATCGGGCGGCGGAGCTCGGGCTCCCGATCCGGGCGAGCCCGAGCTCCGCCGCCCGGCGAGCTCCGGCCGCCTGAGCCCGGCGGCTCGCGGCGAGCTCGGCGAGATCGGTCGAGCCTCGAGCTCGCCGGATCTCGGCCACCGGGTCTTGGTCGGGTAGGGCGGCCGGCCATCATCAACGGGAAGGAGGCGCCGGCGGCGGAAGGAGGAGGAAGAAGGAGGAGGAAGGAGGCGCTGGCGGAGGAAGAAGGAGGAGGAAGGAGGAAGGAAAAGAAAAGAAAAAAGAAAAAGAAAAAGAAAGAAAAAATAAAAAATAATAAAAATTTCGATTTTTTAAAAATATAAATAATTAAAAATTCATTTTTTAAAAAATATAAAAATAAAATTAATTTTTGGTCAATTAAAAATATTAAAATTCAATTTTTGATAATTTTTCCAAACAATTAAATGAGCTAACGAACGGTGGAAAATGTTTTCCACTCAAATTTTAGGTTTTAGCCGAACACCGGAAAATAGAGTCATTTTCCGGAAAATGACTTCCAGGAAAATGTTTTCCGAAAACACGATATTTTCCGCGAAACGAACGGGCCCAAGAAAGTACGATGCCGAATTTCCTTTTTTCTATTGTCTACGCCCCCAAAACCCCTCATTTTCATAGTTTCAGACAACATTTACGGTTAATTTTCAGGATTCTGAGGGTTTTGCTACTCTTTATTTTCTGGGTTCCTATGGCGAACACTTCTGGCCACGAAGACCGCATATGGACACTTTTTTTAAGAATTATCCTTTATTTTTATGTTCAAAGATAGAAACTTTCTGTCATTGAGAGAG
This sequence comes from Eucalyptus marginata, assembly GCA_014182565.1. Classification (NCBI taxonomy): domain Eukaryota; kingdom Viridiplantae; phylum Streptophyta; class Magnoliopsida; order Myrtales; family Myrtaceae; genus Eucalyptus; species Eucalyptus marginata. The sequence goes on from CM024594.1 coordinate 25,473,985, forward strand.
GTCTCTCCAATAGAAAGGTTGTTGAAAATAATCCTATTGATTAATAATCTTAGAGCATATATCATGTTTGCTAATTGATTTGTTCGCGTTTTCTGTTATTGGAGGTATGAATCCTGTCAGTGGAAGTAATTGCCAAACGTTGGACCCATAGCAAAAGAGGTAAACTGCAGGCCCCGAACTAGAGGATGCAAAATGAACTGAAGAAAAACTTCGAATTTGCTTTGCGGGTCCAAAGGCCACCATTCAATCCCCAGGAAATTCGAGAACCCGTGGACTTGGCAAGTCAAGCGTTAGAAAACAAAAGAGCAAGTCATGTTACTTAGAAGACCACTGTAACTTTGGGCTTATATTCCAGTATGGAAAAATTTCAACTTGGCATAAAAGCGTTCACGAGGTCGATTCATGATTGACCATGACTTACGGCCCGTGCTGCACATGGGCGACAGATAGACCTATAATTCAGCGTTAGTCATCCGGGAAATTGCCGGATAATAAATTATATGAAGCAACTAGTCACCTAGTACAAACCAGAGGTTGATGACTTGTGTGTCCTAATAAAGACAACTTAAAAAGTATTGGGGGTAAAAGTCACGCTCAGGACCACAAAAAGTTATGTCATCGATGATGTAGTTGTCTCGGCTAAAAAATGAAGAATTCTTGCTCTGAAGTTTGAATCATTTTGTCCAAGTAAGCTGGAAATATCGCCGAATATATCATCATGTATGGATTCCCGTCGGCTTGACGTGCTTCCATTCCCTAAAATTATTCTCAGAAACTGACGCGCTTATGATGTGAATTGCAGTAGAGACTGTAATGAGCTTATTTGGGTTCAGAATTGAGAACTAGTCATGCTGAATGTTACGGGTCTGTTTAAATTGGTTTTATAGCTAGGAATCATTGGCGAAGACTCAAGTGCAATGATTATGAGAAGATGAAATTTTCAACAAAAAAAAAAAAAAAAATGTATTGGATGAAGCGTCACATTTAGCAGCATTAAAAAGCTTCCTGTAAATTGGCACCGACAATATTGATGTTCAATACCTTAATATTCGGTCGCCTTCATGCGTGGGTTGAAGCTACCTTGTTGTAGGCTATGATCCGACTGGTGATGGTTGTTCGTAGTTGTTTTGTTTTGCTTGCTCTCATGAATGTGGCATCCATCTATGTCCTGATTTAGTGCAAATAACCGCCAATTTATGGGATGTATCGCAACTTATCTGCTCCTAATCTTTGAAAATATGCAGAATCTGTGAAGTCTGTAGCAAACGATCCCCATCTGCAACTCAGTCATCGTTCTCCTCTATCTAGTCGACACGAAAAGCCTTTCTCAATAATGGAACTAGGAATCCATTCCTAGATTATCAATACGATTACAGTGTAAACCTTTTGTAATCAGGAAAGTTCTATTTTAATCTACTGTCAAAATGGGAAAAGATGAATTTGATATCTACTCTCTATCTTGGTGATTGTCGATCCTTTCCGTGGAAGCTACTGAAGAAAATATTCTTTCGCATGTTAAGGAGTTCAAAGACAACCAAACTAGCCGGCCATTGACTTGGAAACAGCAACTTGGCTCCAGGGTTTTGCTGGGGTTGACATTGCCCGTGCACGACCCGTCACCCTGACAGGCAATGCCGGGCCCCAGCATAACGTGCTCAGGACTGGCTTTTTGTCTTTTTGACTTAATTTACAAAATTCTTAATAATTCAAGAATTCAGATATGATTAAAAAAAACCACCGGAAATCAAATTATGAATTATAAATAAATATCAATATTTTGCAAATTTCAGTTAAATTACACCACACATTTCACTTAGCTGAAATGTGAATACATAGAGATACACTTGAGAAACATGCAAATTGGGTTCATGCAAAAAGAGAGTAAAAGTACAACCAAATATTATCGTTGTTGGTTGCTATACCGATGTAAATAATCATGTCACCATATGTCCAATGATATGTCTGCAAAATGCGGGTTTCTCTCGTGTAATTTCCTCCTCCAACCAAGAGGCGTAGACAATAATCATTTTCAGATACTCCGCTTAGTCTTCCCCTATTGTCCACAATGATCGTCCGCTAAAGGTGGACTCTGATTGTACAATTGACGCTGTTGTGGTGAGCACGTCTCGATCCACCATGTAAAGAATAGAAAAACGCAATGCCTCGGAGAGGGGTGGCGGCCCACTGTCTTGTCGTCACCATGGAATTCTTATTGTTGCTTGGGTGGAGCGCGCACATGGGGAGGTTCCGACGTCTCTTGGGTAATGAAGGAATCAAAGTGCCATTACGGGCCTGGAGGTATTGGCTAAATATATAGGAAGTGAGTTGGATAGCGGTTGTAGTCCATTTCAAGATAGAAATAATAAAGAGAAACTTGTGTATAGAGTGAGAATTTATTATAAAATCAAGATTTTTGAGAATTTGCGAGAGAACAATGAAAGTGAAAATGGAAGAGACCTCTAATTTATATAAAGCTTTTGGAATTTTTCATTTGACATGTAACCGGCATGGCCGACCATCCAATGGTCATCGGTTCAATCTGGGTCCAATCAATGGACTCAGCCTCATAAAAATGAAAATTTTGGGCCAAGCCCGGCCATGTAGCCATTCTTATCTCTAATTGGATGTTTTATTGGCTCTTCAGAAAATAAAGCAAGAGTAAAGTCTACAAATAAATGACAACACATGAAAGTTTCGTAGGGCCAAAATTACTGTAGCTAGCACTCATATCTTTCTCCATTTTCTTTTCATCACGTTCACAACTACAATATATCGGTTTTGCCGCCTTAACGTTATTGTCTTTTTCTTCAAGAGCAACTTTACATGAATTTGTTCGGATTTCCTTTTCTTTTTACCTTATTGCTTTTGTTGCTCTCGATTTTTCTTCAGTAAAATAAGTCATGTTTGTAGTTTAAGTGATCTATATGGTGATCGGAAAGTGGAATGTACATACCAACGTTATGGTAAATTTCCCTCTTGAGAATAGTGGAAATGATCGGAAAAGCAATATATTGGATTTAAAAAAATCATAGCATTCTTTTATAAAAAAAAAATAAAGGCGTTTCAGACCATATATCTCAGTAGAAAGTTTTCTATTATTATTATTTTTTAAATAACCTTGTCTTCTAACTTTATATTAGAAAGAAATTAATTGGTTTAGCAAAAAAAGAAAAAAAAATAATTCGTTTTTTACAGATGTAAATAGTTTCTTTATGCTATCGTTGTACTTATGACACAAGTTAAAATCATTTTTTGTGGATAGCAAACGTAAGTTGAAATCGTTTATGCTTGAGAGCTCCATAAGACATTCACATGAAAATTACCAATTTAGTCATTAACATATTGTGCATATGTCGATTTTGAATGTCTTTCAAATAGTATACGTTCGTTGGTGCGAAGTCTGCACGACATCATTAAAGGTTTGTTGCATGGTGGTGTGGGTTTTGTTGATAGGAGGGGTGTCGGTGTTGCCTCCAGGAGGTGAGTGGCCCTCCGTCTTGTTGTCATTGTAGAATTCTTGTTGGTGCTCGGATGGAGCGGGCACATAGGGAGGGTTCCGTGTCTCGGGGGTAGTGAAGGAATCAAAGCGCCACTGCTAGTCTAGAGGTACTGGCTCACCGTTTGGGAAGCCGGTTGGATAGCGGTTATGATCTATTTCAAGATCGAAATAGCAAGAGAAAACTTGTATAACAAGTGTTAGAAAGTGGAATTCTTTTTAGAATTTGTGAGAGATGTGGTGAAGGTGAAAATGAGAGGGAGAGATATCTAATTTACAGAAAGTTTTGGATTTCTTTTTACTATGGGCCGACCACGATGGACTGTCCAATGGTTACTGGGTCAGGCCCAAGCAACTATTGGTAGGGCCTTCGAGGGCCCATTTTATACTTTTTTTGGGTCCATGAGGACTTGCCCGGCCACGCCTATGGCCATTCCTATCGCTAATTAGATGTCTAATTGGCTCTTCATATAATAAAATAAGAGTGGCACCTCCAAAGAAGTGACATTATACTGGAGTTTCATAGGCCAAAGTTACTACTGCAAGCACACGTCTTTCTCCGTTTTTCATTCATCATTGGTTACAACTTACAACTACCATATTATTGATTTTGCCACCTATGACAGGGTGATTCTTGGTTTCAGATGTTGGGAAAATAACTTTAGATCCAATACCTATGAGTCTCTTATAATTCCAAGAAATAATTTAACAAATAATTTAACCTCAAATAATGCATAACAATTATGCAAAAAAAAAATTATACATAATTAAACTCTAAGTAGGAAATGCCTTCCCAAACTCTCGGTGCGCACTTTGATCCAATCCTCAAAAAGATCTTCAAAAGTGCTAATCTAATGCTTGAATTATGAACTCGACCAAATTCTAAGGTGTTTTGGGGCAAGCATAAGCTCAACAAATGAAAGCTCTACATCTAATTTTGATACACTTTTCAATATGGTCAAGCAAAGCAAAAGTTCCAACTCATATCTTATTTCAATCAACCTAAATCTATCCAATTGGAGATGTGTTTTCAGCCTCACCTATAAAGTGTTTACAAAGAAAAACTCACGGGTTGAGTTAGAGTCACTAAATTTGAACTGCAAATAAATGAATAAAAATAGATTAAATTGGTCAATTTGGATTAAACTATTTTTGACCCAACCTGATCCACTCATTCAATGGCCCTAGTCTTGGCCAATGACAAGTAGAGAATAGACACTTATCTAAATATATCAATAAACAATTATATGGTGTTGTGCATCATCAGATTGATAGCTCATCTATGTGCATTGGAGTGTTAAACTAAATGTTAGTTCATCTGTAGCACCACGAGAGAAGCCGAGTTGGTCTCGGGGCAATCAATCCGGGAAGAGGAGATGTCCTTGTGGAACTCGATGGTCAAGGAGGCCTCGCAAATGCAGGCTTCCTCGAGGGACGAGGCCCTCTGTTAGGATATAATACGTGGAAATGACAGGATCTTGCAATTTACGTCAACGCGAAATCACCAGAGAAATAAACGAAAAATAAGAACGCCAGAAATTTACGTGGTTCGGTCTGAGTATCGGTACCTACGTTCACGGGGAGAGCCAGCAGCAAATAATCCACTAAAATTGGAAAATCAGAGTTTACAATCACTCATACGCTCAAGTGTTTCCCACACCTAGATTTAATCTAAAATCCAAAGTGTTTATAAATAAACAACTCACTTGGGTATAAACTCACGGCACAAAAATATCGTGCGTTCAAGCTCAAAACCAAACGCCGAAAACAAGAACTCATTTTCTTGATCTCAAGAACTCCTTTTCTTGATCGTGTGGGTGGCTTCACTTAAAGTTGTGCAGCAGCGGCTCCTCATAGGGTTTCAGCAGCAACACTTTTACGTAGGGCTTCTTTTCCCTTTTACATGCGTGTCCCCAAAGAGAAAACCTTTATTTTATCTTTATTTCCTCTCTTGTAAATATTCAAGAGTCCAACGAAACTTTTCTGTTACTTAGGAAATTTTTATCAATAAATTCGGTTTAACAAATCGTTATCCGAATTCAAACTCGAGACATAATTTAACACCATCGACCACGAGACAATGCAGAAGTTCGTCTCCACGGTGACGGCGAAAGTCGAACCGATGACTGACTACTACGCCGAGTATTTTAGGACGGAGCGACCTATCGAGACCAGCCTATCTCGGGATCCCGCAACGCCGTCCTTCTCGTCAATTACGCTCAATACCTCTACCTTGTCGCCCACGACTACGACAGGTACTATTCTTCCTACATGTTCCTGCTCAAGTTTCGTCTTTCGGCCCTGCGTGGCAAAGAGAATTAGGATGTAATCCTACACGCATCATATCACAAAAGGGGTCACTCTCCCCAGGGAGGTTCTCCCTCCGTTTCCCTCATTGAGCAGTTTAAAGACCTGCTCAGGTTTCGTCTTTCGGCCCTGCATGGCAAAGAGAATTAGGATGTAATCCTACACGCATCATATCACAAAAGGGGTACAAACTTTCACCAAAATTCCGAAACTTGACAAGCGAGACAAGCGCAAATTCAGATTTTTTTTTTTTTTTTTTTAAGTTCCTTTTTCTTTGTCTGAGAGATTTTTAAAGGGTTTGGTGTTTGATTCAATGTTTCTGGAGAAATTCGCGCAGGTTCGGTCCGAACTAGTCATCATGTTCAAAGTTGGCTGCTCGTTTCTGGAATGTTGATAGGGGAGCGTGTGGTAGAGTTTGCCATTCTAGGCAAAGAAAGATCGAATTTGACTCGGCCTCTTGCGGTGGCCCCAAAAGAAATGGCGAAAATACAAATATAAAATATATATATATATATATATATATATATATATATATATATATATACATATATATACCATAAAGGGGTTAGGATCGGAGTACTATATGAGAGAACAAGGAAGTATATGTTATGAACAAATCTATAAATATTGAGAGTGTAAGAACTAAATAAAGTCGCGAGAATTAAAAATAATATAAAGACCAAAAGCAATATATAAAATATAAAGTAAGAGTATGCATAAACAAAAACCAACCATGAAGGTGGTATGAACTTGTATTGAATAAACTGAAAGGTTACATGTATTGAAAGATGCAGAAATTTAAAGCATCAAGTCATCCACTAGGGCGGTAATCCGCACTCCAGGGATTATTGATGTTTGTATTACAAGAAATGGTTAACCAACTATCATGTAAGTTAGTAACCCTGTATAAACTATGCTAGATGTATTTGAAAACAAACAAACTTACTTTGTAACAAGGGATACAAGGTAAGAAAGCTTGAGGCTTGAAAGGATGAGGGTTTACAAGAGGATGGAGAGGATGGAGAGGAAGGAGAGGAAGAAGTAAGATCTGAAAACTTCGAGTCCTCTTCTCTTGTGCCGGAGGAGTGTATTTATAGGGGTGCTACAGTGAAAGTGCTACAGTGCTGAACAGTGTAAAGTGAACAGTACTGAGTGAACAGTGTAAAGTGAATAGTGAACAGTGAACAGTGTACTACAATGTATAGCCTTTGCGCCGCTTCAACAGATCTTGGCATGTGATGTCTTGATTTAATCTCTGTCTAGATTGATCCCGTAGCGCGTCTTCATTGGTGTTTCCACCGTGATGTGACCGTGAGGATTCAATCTGTATTGTCTTGAGATTTGGAAGATCCACATCGTGATCCTTCCGCTTCGATAGCATTGTCCCGAGGGTGTTGCGGTATTCTTCTTTGTTACGGGCTGCAGCAAGTGCTGCACTTGCTATGGATTTCTCCCGTAAAAAAGGATGTATGTGATGGGACCGTGGGTTATCATGTTTTTCTGGCTATTCAGCCATGTTCTAACCGCACTTGATCCTTGTTCATGGTATTTGAATCCATCCCACCATTTTGTTTTGTATTTTCGGACAAGGATTGGTACTCCAGGTTTTGTGGATGTATTGTATTCAAATTCCCATGCTGTTACCCAAGAGATTCTGAATATTATAAAGAAATGCATAAGGCATGGGAACCTTCTATCATGTGGTGTTGGTACGAAGTATTCGCTAAAAACCTTGTAACCTTGTTTGACAGTGGGATGTAGTATTATGTCCAAAGGACCAAGGAGATCCCACCGGAGTCAAACCAATTCGGTAGGCTTTGTCTTGGGAAGTTGTCTTTGAAAAATAATAACCAAGTGTGCTGGAAATTTGTATTTTGTCTGAAGAAAACATTCCACCAGGCTTGTTGGTAGTCCCAGTAGGTGTATGAGGAAGAATAAGGTAGACTTTGGGTAAGTCTGGTTTGGAATTTTCTGGGTGTATGAGGCGAGGCTCCCGGTGTGAGGGGTGTATGACTTTACTGATGGATATAGTGGAGTATAGGATGTTCTCTGTATTGTTTTTGTCAGCAAAATGAGTGAATCTTGCTGATTCTGTCTCCACTAAAATTTGCTCATAGTAAGCAAGGGATTTGTTTGTATTGTGTGGTTTGAATAACCAATTTTTTGAAAGATGTTTTTGCAAATTTGATTGGATCTTCATCGAAGAATCCATCTTCTACGGTCAATATTTTTGAAATGATGTTTTGGGGAAAAATTTTGATTTTTGAGATTGAGGGGTTGCCCGTGGCCTAATAACCACCTCATTCGAAATTCTTTTGTATTCTCGCTAGTTTTTGTGTAACCAGCTGGGGAAGGAACATTGCTTACCTCAATGGCCTTGGATGGCTCTTTCTTTGTCTTGTTTTGTATAGACTGTGCTAGTAACAAGATGGTTTCATCTGCTATCATGTTAGCTAGCTTGTTTAAAGGCTGATGTTGGATCAGATGATACGGGTTCTATTTTCAAAGGTGTATTTGGTGTTTGGTATTGTTGTAGGAATGGCTGATTGTTTTCTGCCATTTGGAGCCATGTTTTGATGGGTGTTAAGCCTGTATTGGAGGGTTCGGCAATGGCTTTGCCTTTTCCTTTGTCTTTTTTGGATCTTGGCATGATGGTATCCCCTGTAAAAATTCTCTTGTGAGAAAATCGGGTAAAGAATTTGAAGAACCATTTATAAATTCAATGTCAAAGTCGAATACTGAAAGTATGGCTTGCCATCTGGCAAAAATCTGTTTTGATGCAATGTTTAATACGTCTTTTTGTAAAAACGTCTTTTGCTGATTTGCAATCAATTCTCAAGAGGAATTTTTGATTTAGCAAATCTCCTTGGAATTTTGATATAGACAAAACTATAGCAAGTATTTCTTTTTTGATCGTTGAATAATTTTGTTGAGTAGAATTCCAATGTTTTGAAATAAACCGAACAACTTGTTCTTTGTTATTCTTGACTTGTTTAAGAATACCACCGTACCCTATTTCTGAGGCATCTGTTTCAACTATTTTGAAGGCAGATGGGTCAGCCAGGTGTAAGCATGGTATTTCTTTAACATGAGTCTTAATTTGTTTGACAATGTTAGTATGGACAGAAGTCCATGGAGGGGGATCTTTTTGCAATCTTTGATGTAAGGGTTTACAAAGGATATTTATATTAGGGAAGAAATCCAAAATATAATTGAGACTTCCTAAAAACCTTTGCGTTGTGTTTTGTCTTTAATCTCATCCGGGAATTTATCGGTAAAGGAAATCGACCTTTCTATTGGAGTTATGGTGTTTAAATGAATGTAATGACCTAGGAATCTAATCTTGGTTTTAAAGAGTGCAATTTTAGTAGGGGAGACAACAAGACCATTTTGTATGATTACTTTAATGAAAGTAGACAAATGTTTAAAGTGTTGTTCTATACTGGAGGAAAAAACTAAAACATCATCTATATAAACTATGATGTAATCAGAATAAGGATTGAAGATGTCATTCATAATTCTTTGGAATTCTGAAGGGGCATTTTTGAGACCGAAAGGCATAACATTCCATTCGTATTGGCCAAAAGGGACTGTGAAGGCTGTCTTGTATTTATCCTTTTCACTGATTTGTATTTGCCAGAATCCTGATTTCATGTCAAATTTAGAAAATAATTTTGACCTACATAATCTATTTAACAAATCTTTTTTGTTGGGTATCGGATATCTTATCCACCTAAGGGCTGTATTTAAGGGTTTATAATTAATAACTAATCTAGGAACTCCTCTTTCTAGTTTAGCATTTTTGTTGACATAGAAAGCGAAACGACTCCATGGTGATTGACTTTTCTTATGAGTTTTTTATTTAAAAGATCTAGTATTTCTGCCTGGCAGAATTTTAGAACTTCTTGGTTCATTTGTGTAGGACGTGCTTTTGTAGGTATTTTGTTTTCAGAAAATTCATGTTCATAAGGTAAATCAACAACATGCTTTTTTCTTTCCCAAAAAGCGTTGGGTAAAGTAGAGCATATGGTTTTTTCTATATGTTTTTGTAGAGAAGTTATTTTTTCTATAACATTTGGTTTTATAAGATTTTCTTCTAATCTTTTGAATTCTAAGTCTTCTTTTAGGAATTCAAGCTGATTTTCTTTGTCTTTTATAAGGCAATTGATTTCAGAAATAGAGTGTTCTTGTAAAATGTTTAAGCTTCTCTTTTGTGGTTTTGTTATGAAATTGAAGGTGATTTTTCTGTTTAAAGCATGAGTTTCAATACCTTCATTAGTAACTGAAAAGGGTTGAATTAATTGTATGAAAGGTGTTCCAAGAATTTTGTTGTCTCATATTTTTAACTAAAAGAAAAGATGTTTTGTAGGACATTTGATATTTTATTATTAAAGCTTCAGGTAGCTTGTATTGTATATTTAGTTTGTCTCCTGAGGCTGATTTTAGGGATTCCGATGTCTTATCAAAGTATCTAGTTGGAACAAGGCCTTCTTTAATACAATTGAGGTCAGCTCCTGTATCAAAGAGTCTTTTGTTGTTTCAATAGTAAACTCATTGTTGATTTTTATCAAAATATTTATGATCCATTTCCTAGATGTTATTTCTGTTAATAGCATAAGGAATGCTGGATCGTGGACCTCAGTATTAGTGATTTCATTTTGGTCTTCTAAAGTCTTTCCTTTTTGTAACGAGAGATTTTATAGCAGAAATTTCTTGTTTCATTTCTACCGTGTTGCTTTAAGGGCTTGTATTTCTAATTTTTGTTGTTTTATTTCATTTTGAAGATCATTAATATTTATGGGTCTAGATAGAGGTTTTTTGTTTCTATTTAGAATGTCTTTGAGATTGTAGGAAGTATTGGAATTAGTGACAATGTTCATGGAGGAATGAAGTCTATCTAAGTATTCTTTTTTAGCCTCTGGATTGGTTATTTTATCGGCAGTGCTAAGGAGGAATTCTTCTTCTTTGGTTAACATGTTTATTTCAGGGATGGGTTTGTCTGTTGGGGCATCTTCATAATCAGAGTCAGAAGAGGTTTCTATTTCATTTATTTGAAGACCTTCTTCATTAAGAAGTTCATCAGAAGAAGTGTCATCATTTTCTATGAAGATGTTATTAAGTCGGTGTAAAGTGTTATCGTCTAAAGATAATTCATTCATTCTTTTATTGATTCTACAGTATTTTGAAATATGCCTTTCCTTCCGCAGGAGTAACATTTTATGTCTTTAAAGTTTTTCTTATCGGTATGAGGTCTATTTTGATTATTCTGGTGTCTTCGTTTATTTCTATGAGGTTGAGGTTTATTGCTATGTTTCTTTGTCTCTTTTTCAGGGGGGCAAGTTCCCTTGCATTTTGATTTTGTTTTTTCATTATAAGAGGGATCATACTGAGCACAGAAGTCTCCTAAACTTCTATTGGTAAGAGACTGTTCTTCTTTGAGTTGTCTTTGTAATTTAATCGTATTACACATTTGTGTACCTTGTCTGTAAACATAAGAGATTATTTCTCCATAAGAAAGAAGATCATAAGGAATTTGGCCACTGTATTCTTCTCTAATTCTATCTCTAACTTGGTCACCTATGATCTGAGGTAAACCAGCTAAGAATTTTTCTTTCCAAAAGGGTTGATTGCAGTCTGGTCTAACAAGAACCCTTTGAAGGAAAAGTTCTTTGTATTCTCTGAATCTTCCTAAGGATTTACAACGCATATTGGATAAGAGATCTTGGTTCCTATCCCTAATGTGTGAAGGGTCTCCTATGAAGTGTTGTGAAATGGAGTAAATAAGGGTGTTCACCACATCTTGGATGAGACCTCCTTGATCATCATCCATGCGTTGTCCAAAATCGTCTATTTTATACGCAGTAAGAATCTGTATTTTTTGTTCATCAGTCAAATAATTATCCCACCAACCTTTTAGTTGTCCAAAGAAATCCTGCTACTAAAAGATTAGCAACAGCATGATCAGAAACATCTTGCTGTGTTTTATAAGCATTAGCAAGCATTACCATGTTGTTAAGAATATTCATGATGTTGGTTTCTGCTACACCATCTATATTCCATTCATAAATGGCGTCTGGAGAGTATTTATTCTGTATTTTTTGCGACGATTCTTCTTGGGCTATGTCAGGTGGGGTTGCTCTACTGTAATAAAGTTTTTGAGGATGTCTCCAATTGAGTCTATTTACCTCAGGGACAGATTCATTGTCAGAGTCATTGGAGGGTTTGGTTAAGGTACTAATAGTAGGATGATCAGGGGTGTCATTAATAATTAGTCCTTGAAATTTAGGAGTGTCTAGTATAGGAGTAGGTTCTAGCTTTGCTTTCCCTAGGAGTTTTTTCTTTTGTTCTATGGCTTTGGCAAATTCCAGACTAAGGTTTTTGGGGAATTCAAAAGCTTTGAAAGTAGGTTTTTTGAGCGTGTTAACAGGTGGATTGGTTACGTGGGTAGGATTTTGTATGGTGGATTCTATCCTATTCAATTGTTTTCCTATGGTTACTAAATGTTGATTAGCAAAGTTGTTTTGTTCAATGACTTTATGGGTGTAAAGGGAGTCTCCTTTGTCTGGAACCCTAAAAGGTGTGGCAGTAATCTCGCTTTCTCCATGTTGTATTTTTATTCTCCTAAGGGGTGGATGGTTGGATTCTATGGTTTCACCATTATCCAGTTTCCACTTGTAATGATGGTCTAAAACAACAATCTCTTTTGGTTCAAGGAATTGTTCTTCTAACCAATCAAAGAAAAATATATGGACTTCATATTCGTACATGTAGTCGTAATATTTTTGCTTGATATCTTTTGCTTTATCAGCAAAGGTTTTGAAGAACCATTCTCTGATTTGTTTGTTGTTTTCAGAATTAAATTCTTTGTTAAGGAAAGTTCTGTTTGGTTCAAATTGTTTTTCTAAAACATTAAGCTCAGCATCTATCATTTGAGAATAAGTGGGAGAATGATGAGGGGAATTTGTATTTTCTAAAACAGGCTCAGGTTGGTTTTGTTGGTAAACCGGTCTGGAAATTCCTGATCTATTGTCTAGACCAGTGATTTCTGGTTCAGTTGGTAAGTCAGGGTTATTTCTACTATTACTAGAGGGTAAAGGTGTTGCATCACGTATAGAAGGATTTCTACTAGTACTAGGATCTCTACGAGTACTAGGAGGAATAGTGATTATAGGAGGAAGATTGGGATTAAGATCTACTGACCTTGAGTAGGATGTTTGAAATGAAGGACTGGATCTTGAATCAAAAGATCTTCTAGGAAATCTAATAGTGACGCTTCCTTCCGGATGTTGAATCACATTGGTTGGAGTTGTATTTTGAACAACTTGTTGGGGAATTTGGTTTTCTAATTCTCATTGTTCTGGTAAAGTAACTTGATTCCAACTAATATATCTAGGAATAGTAGTGTTTGCTCTAGAAATATCAGTCTGGAGAAGAAGTGTTTCTCCTCTAGGACTATGTTTAAAAGCATTTTCTCCAAAGGCTGAGGCCATGGCTTTGTAATGGATCCTATAGACAAGAGCTAAAGGAATAGATCCATCTGCCACTTTGTAATTGTGTGTTTTGATTTGAAGTGTGAGGGCTCTAAGGATATTCTTGTCTTTAAGAGAAACTGAGAAATTGGGGTAACAATCAAAATGTATAGGTCCTTTACAGAGGCTTGTCTCTACAGTACCAAGAATAGATTCATCATAGTTCAGGAGACGAGAATCTCTTAGGACTAAAAGAATGGATGTATTGAGACCTTCTTTTGTAAGAGGTTTGATTCCTACTTGAACTAATCCTATATGAATGTAATTGTACTTTTGTTTATGCTTATGGATGGACTCTTTATTAAGAAGATGTATTTTTTCATAGGAATTAGAAAGAGGAACATCTCTTTCTTCAGTTGTTATGACATAATCAGATTTTTTGAAAAACTGAAGTTTTGATTGTTTGTATATCTCTTTAAGTTGTATTTTAGGAATTTCCCAATTTTCTATAGATTTGTTGAAATCTTCTATCCTTACTTCTTCTCTATGTATAGGACTTGGATCTGAGTCCATTTGTGATAGAGAACTAGAGGAAGATGTAGATCTTCTAAGTAAGCTCATACTTAAGATCGGAATTAATCCTTCTTCAGAACCGTTACAGAGCTAAACCAACGGTCTCACAGCCACTCAGGGTCTTACGGCTCGACATGAAAGGTTGCTGCTCGGCCGCAGTTGTTGACCTCCCACTTGTTTTTCGTACGTTTGTTTTGGAGAATTTAATGTTTGGTGGAACGTTCGTGCATCCCTCTTATTAGAGGTGGCAAATGGATGAGTCGAGTCGGGCCGGGTATGATAAAAAAAATGGGTCGATTTATATTTGACCCATTTAATTCGTTTTGACTCATATTTTTGTAGTGTAAATTTAATGACTCATACTCGACCCGACCAGTATTGCTAAAACCTATTAATATTCTAGGAAAACCTACTTCTACTATATGCTAATTTGATTAAAACTTCAAATTAAATTAAAAATATTAAATAAAATAAAAAAAAAAAAAGTAAAAAAAAAAAACCTATAAATTGAAATATTTATAAAGAATTAGACTATGCACATGTTTCTCTTATTTGAAGTGAACATATCATTGAATAACTAAAAACGTAACATGAAATTTTTTTAACTAAACCTAAAAAACTCATTTTTATGATTTTTTTATAAAAAAAAAAAAAAGTATTGTTAAAGCATTTTTATGTAATACAAATTTGTTAACAATTTTTATGAAATTCAAATTTAATGAAAAATTTTTATAATTCTTTTTAAAATATTTTTAAAACAATCGAATTTTTAATTTTTAAAATATAATTTTTAATTATTTTTATTTTTAAAATATAATTTTTAATTTTGAATATTTATTTTTCTTTTTCTCTTTTCTCTTTTCTTTTTCTTTTTCTTCGGGTCGGCTGCCGGCCACGACGACGGCCGGTGACCCGGCCACGGTGAGATCGAGCTCGCCGGCGTCGGGCGGGCTCAATCTCGCCGAACAAGCGAGGCCGAGGTGCCGCCGACGGCAAGGCTCGATCTCGCCGATCTGCAAGGCGAGGCCTTGCCGGGCCGCCGCGAGCTTGAGCCTCGCCCGGTCATCGACGACCTACCGACGAGGCTCGGTGCCGGCGAGCTCAAGCCTCACCTAGCTCCGTCGGTCGTCCTTCGGCTAAGGGATGAAGAAAAAAAGAAAAAAAAAAATTGAAATATAAAAATAATTAAAATTTCGATTTTTATATAAAAATACTTTATAAAATTAAAGAAGGCTATGGTCCATCGGTTGAAAGTGGGTCTAAATGGGTTATTAGTGATAACCCATTTAGACCTATTTCTTTTTTTGCTTTACTTTCTCAAACCCATTTTTGACTCATTTTTAACTTTCACTTGACCCATATATGACCCATTTAACTAAAAATGGGTCATAATATGGGTTTATGACCCATTTTGCTACCTCTACCTCTGACGTCTTTATCTTTTTGCTGTTCTATGTTGGCTCTGAACAGAGCCGAGGAGTACTTCAAGAAGGCGGTGGCGGCCAAGCCGGCAAACGCGGAGGCACGCGGCAAGTATGTGACCTTCCTGTGGAGGGCAAGGAGAGACCTGTGGGCGGTGGAGGAGATGTACCTAGAGGCGATATCGGCGAACCCGAGCAACTTGTTCTACGCCGCGGCCTACGCCCACTTCCTGTGTGTTGGGAATTACTGATTCCCTAAAACGGATTCGACACTAAATCGAACCCCTAAAACTAATGCGGAAGACGAGCCCAAGAACAAACAAAGATGAATCACCGATCAAAGACACACCACGGGATCGAGCGTACCTTTTGTCCACAGACTAAACACTGATGTTGCAATTCGAGGAGGAAACCGGACACCGTTCTTCATAGGAGAATTCTTTTCTTCGGGAGAAAGTGGTAGGAGAAGACGTGATGAAAACAAAGAGAGCGTATTCTCTCGTTCTAAAAAATACGTAACTTCACTTCTGTTGAAATTAATTGCTTCTTAGATTTTCCTTTATCTATTATAACTTTCTCCATGGGCCCTCAACTCACGGGCCGGGCCCATGACGGGCCAACTCAGGCCCATCAAAAGGAAAAATCCATCATCTCCCACTCGCACATGGTGGGCCAAAACCAACATGGGCGGACAGGCTCTACTTAGGCCCATCAATTGAAAATCCATCAACTCCCACTTGACATGGTGGACCGAACAGAATCCTCTTTTCCTCGCTACAACATTCATACTAGTGAATAATCCATGCGACCAGCATACTTTAAGAGCTCGTTGCCATACATCTGTTAGGAATATATAGCAGCTCATAATGGGCATCACATTCCGAGTAAATTTAGTATGCAGTACCCTAAATTGATCGATCACATTTATATCTATCTTGATCTCCTTTAAACAATGATATATATATATATTGTATTCACAATTATGATTATCCCAAAGACAGCCATAATTGGTTAACCAGTGAATACAAAACTACAATGCGATTCTCCAAATTCGATCTTCCTCTTTTCTTCAAACTCTCAATTTCAGTTCAGCTTGCTTTTCTAGAAATGTCCCATTAGATCGAATCAACTCATGACCATTGGCAACATCCTAAGATAGCAAACACTAAATAGAAATCTTGAGAATAAGAAAAAGTCTTGAGGGCACTAAATTGAGGAACTATTTTCCTTAAGAGTCTCATACGGCATAAAAGTTGAGATCAAACTTTTGCTATTCTTCTTGGTCGTCTCATGCATACGTAGTATGAAATACGTATTACGGTATTAACTCATTTCCCATGGAGCGTATGTCTACACCATCAATACCGTACAGATGATAGTTCAGACATACATAATGTCTAACTTGAATTCACATATCTACTCCTTCACAGAATTCATCAGAACTCACATCTGATATCATAGACAGATAAAGTAAAATATGTGGGTTTACTTACGGATATAGTAAATATTATGTCCTCATCTTAACACTCAGTTAAGGCGACATATATAATTTAAGCTACGAGCTCTCGATTATCACCTATATAATAAGCTTAAAAACCCTCTTATCTCTATTTATCACACAGTAAATAGAGGCGATTACCCGTGTGAGTGGGCTAATCTTTTATCTGTCCAACATACTTTATCAACTTATTATAATGCACTGAGCATTAAGATGCATAAACATCAAATAAAAAATTCACAGGCATTAATAATGAAAAAACGCAAATTCATTAAATGTGAACACTTCAGGGAAATTACAATATTCAGTACATCAGCCTCTACGCAGTCCTAGAGATTTTACATAATCACAAAACACATCTCTAGGTATTGGCTTTGTCATAGGATCTGCTACCATTCTATGCGTAGATATGTACTGTAAGTTCACATCTTTTCGTGCAACTATATTCTTGACAAAATTATACTTGGTATATATATGTTTGGTTTTGCTATGATATTTTGGATCTTTGGTGTACGCTATAGCTGCTTGGCTATCACAGTTAACCAAAAAAGGATTTGCAGCATGCCCAATAACACCTAAATGATACAAAAATCTCTTAAGCCAAACTCTTTCTTGTACTGCTGCTGATAATGCCACAAACTCAGCTTCCATCATGGACAATGCTATACACGTTTGTTTCTTACTGCTCCATGATATGGCGCCATTATTCAATAAGAAAGCAAATCCAGAGGTAGATTTTCTTTCATCTAAATCTCCTCCCCAATCAGCATCCGAATAGCCTTCAAGTTGCAGATCCTTTCCTTGGTAATTCAGCTTGTAATCAGCAGTTCCCTTTAGATACCTCAGTATTCTTTTAACGGCCTTCCAATGTGCTTGACCTGGATTGGATTGGTATCTAGTCACCATTCCAACTGCATAACATATGTCGGGTCTTGTACACATCATAGTGTACATCAAGCTCCCAACAGCACTAGCATAAGGAACATGTTTCATTTGTTCCTTCTCTTGTAGAGTCATTAGACACAGTCTATGGCTCAATCCTTCACCTTTGGCAATAGGAGTATCAATGGGTTTACAATCTTGCATACGAAATCGTTCAAGAACCTTATTTATGTATGTTTCTTGCGAAAGAGATAATGATATCTTCGAACGATCTCTTGAAATCTTAACTCCAATGATGTATGCAGCCTCACCCATATCTTTCATCTCAAAGTTGGAAGATAACCAACTCTTAACAGTATTAACAAACTCCATATTGCTTCTAGCAATTAGTATATCATCAACATATAATGATATGATCACAAATTGATCTTTGGATCTTTTGATATATACACAATGATCCTCATCTATCATTGTAAAATCATATGCCATTATGGCATTATAAAAACGTATATACCATTGTCTCGATGACTACTTTAGTTCATATATCGATCTCAAAAGTTGACATACTTTTCCCTCATGGCCTTCCATAATGAAACCAGTGGGTTGTTCCATATATATTTCTTCCTCTAATTCTCCATTGAGGAAAGCAGTCTTTACATCCATTTGATGTAACTCAAGATCCATACTAGTTACTATTGCCAGAATAATGCGAATCGAGGTAAATCTCACCATAAGAGAAAATGTTTCTTCATAATCAATTCCTTCATGTTAATTATACCACTTCGCCATAAGGCGAGCCTTATGCCTTTCTATTGAGCCATCAGCTTTACGCTTTATTTTGAGAACCCACTTGTTCCCAATAGCTTTGCGTTCTTTTGGAAGGTCAACCAGTTTCCAAACTTGGTTTGACTTCATTGACTCCATCTCCACTTCCATTGCATGCATTCATTTTTCCTTACTAGGGCAATTTAGAGCCTTATTAAGATTTCTTGGCTCATCTTCATCTTGTGGAGCAACCATAAAAGTTTCCCCTTCAATGTCAAAACGTCGACGGGAAATACTTTTGCGACTTGTTCGCCGTATGGAAGATTGTGCACTTTGTACATCATTCCCCATCATGCTCCCACTGGATTAGATAATAACGATATCATCTCATCATGTGGTTGTAATTGAGAGTGAGTTGAATCAAATTCATTACTTCTCATGTTACTCCCACTTGGACGAACTCCACTATGTTCATTATCTTGATCCAAGGTTTCAAATAGGAAGTGTTCTTCACCTATTTCGCCCTTCTTAGGAAATTCATTCTCTAAGAATGTGACGTCCCGTTATTCGAATTCAGTTATACTTCTACTTTCCTGCTCACCTATGAACACATATCCTTTCGAGTGTTCAGAGTATCTTATGAAAATACTCTTCTTTCCTTTGGGACCCAATTTTCCAAACTTGTGAGAGGACTCATGATTATAGGCAGCACAACCTCATGGCTTAAGAAAACTTAAGTCCGATTTTCTACCTGTCCATAACTCATATGGAGTGGAAGTAACTGATTTGGAAGGTACCCGGTTAAGTATATAGGTAGCAGTTAATAACGCATCACTCCAAAAGGTGATAGGTAAATTAGCATGCGCCATCATGGACCTAACCATTTCCAGTAGGATTCTGTTCCTTCTCTCCGCAACACCATTTTGTTGAGGAGTATATGGAATAGACAACTGTCTTTCTATTCCTTTTTCATCACATAATTTTCTGAACTCATCAGATAAATATTCTCAACCTCGATCGGATCTTAATACTTTTATTTTCCTGTCTAATTGATTTTCTGCCAAGTTCATAAACTTTTTGAAACAACTCAATGCTTCAGATTTATGAGAAATCAAATAGACATATCCGAATAGAGTATAATTATCTATAAATGTGATGAAATAAACAGCCCTGTGCCTTCCTCTCACATTCATTGGACCACAAACATCAGTATGAATTAAATGCAAAGGAAATTCAGCTCTTTTACATTTTCCAAATGGTTTTCTTGTCGTTTTCCCTACTAGGCAATGCTCACATATAGGCAAATCGACTTTTTCAATGTTGCCCAATAAGCCCTCTTTGGCTAGTCTATTCATACGTTGTTGGCCAATATGACCAAGTCTAGCATGCCACACATTCACATCATTATTATATGAATTAGGAGACGTGATAAGGGAATAACAAACATTTGCATTAACATAGTCAATATCTAATACAATGAAACCATCAAGAAAATAACCACAACCATAAAAATTTGTATCCAAAAACAAATCCACACCCCTATTATGGAAGTTCATATTAAAACCTAGCTTGACCAACAATAAAACAGACACTAAATTTCGACGAATCTTCGGAGCATACAATACATCATGTAGGAATAAAGTGCGTCCACCACATATGTTCAATTGGCAGGTGCCAATTCCTTTTACTTCAGCTCTAGAGTTGTTTCCCACATAGATCCACTTAGTTCCAGTTGGTACTCGTCAAAATTCCACGAAAGATTCTCTATCCTTCGCTACATGGTCTGTCGCTCCTGAATCTACAGTCCACAAAGGATTAGACTCAGTCAAAAATACAGAACTTGACACATAGGCAAAGTTCTGAAAAGCACAAGAGGTGTATACCTTTTTTGGCTCACGACAATCGCGAGCATAGTGACCCTTCTTGTCACAATTGTAACACTTCACCCTTGCAAGCTTCTTCATTCGAGGACGTTTTCCTCTGTCATGTTGGTTAACCTTTGGCTTCTTCCCTGAAGGACCTCCTCCCTTGCCTTTCCTTTTATCGAACCAGTTAGGACGTTTGCGCTTGGAGCTCGAAGCTCCATGTGAGCTAGAACTAGCATGATAAATTTCAGCTTCCGGCTTAGCCGCCAAGAGGCGGTCCTCTTCCAGCTCAAGATGACGCATTGCATCCTTAAAGGTTTTGATATTCTCATTATGGGTCAGGTGCACCTTCATATGCTCCCAACTCTGAGGCAAGGAATGAATCACTGCTTGCACTTGCTGCTCATCAGTCAGGACATGGCCAGTATCTTTCAACTCATTTATCATGTTTGACATCTTTATAAGGTGTTACTTCATGATTTGACCATGAGGCTTCTTATAAGAGTCAAACCTAATAGTGAGTTGTCTCAGTCTAATCACCGAAGTATGACCAAACCTTGCTGCTAACGCTTCCCACATTTCCTTGGCATTCTCAAACGCCTGAACTCTCGCATGACGTTATTTTCTATGCTACTCAGCAACGTAATGCGAGTAAGGGAGTTCTTTCTTTTCCATGCAGCAAAAGCTTCTTTATCTCTCTTATGCTGTGCAGTGTTTCCTTCTTCAGGTTCTACCATGGTCAGGTTAAGAGCTTCTAGTGCCTCTTGCTCTTCCAGCACATATTGGATTTTCATGTGCCAGATTTCATAGTTATCGCCATTGAGCTTTTCACCTTTGTTCAGCTCGGCAACTATGCTTTTTGTGGCTGAAGCCATTGATCTGAACACATCATACATATATGCACGAATAATTAATGCTTATCATTGATGCATCAATTTTGCACAGATCCATCATATTAATGAACAATTTCAAGTAAGGTTTCAGAATCAAAAGGTCACTATGTTTCCAATCATCCTCCAAAAAATCCTAACTTAAAATTATCATTAATATAATTGTCTTATGCAAAATGAATTCTATGAAGCTGCAAAATGAATTCTATAAACTACCCACAGCAGTCAACAATAACAGAAAGCAAATAATATTTGACATCCAATAGAATAATAATGCTTTCACATAATACAACTTATATATTAGTTGCTACATCAACAACAACCAGGTAGAAAACATTACATAAGATGTCCACAAAGCACACTAAATAAAGACCGGCCATAACATCTAACACCATTTCAATATGTGAATTGGGAAAGATCATTTTTTTTTTCAATTTCTTGATCTTTTCTTTTGTAACAATTAGGTAATAATCATCTATAAAAGTCATCACAATACTCCTATATGAAGCGGCTTTGTTGACATCCCATATGCGATTCAATACTCCTTTCCATTCTTATGGAAGAGTGTTCATGAAAAATCGTACCATCTCAGACTGTGGCATTGGACGACCATTCCATATGATCTTTTGTATCTTCTCGTTGACTTCAAGAACATGATCAATTAAGTCACCACTCTCCCATCGATAATCAATCAGCTCAGCTATCAACCTAGAAAGCCTTTCCTTTTATTTATCGGTAATTACGTAAATAGGCGTGCGTAACTGAAAGGGAGGCATTGTTCTTGCAACAAATACAGAACAAATTAGGGATTACACATAATCCACATAAACTAAATTGGAAAAAAAAAGAAACAAATCCTTTTCTTTTTTTTTTGGTCAACGGTCAACGGTCAATGGTCAGTCAATGGTCAACGGTCGCAGTCAACGGTCCACGGGTCGGAGTCAACGGGCAGTCGGGTCGGACGAATCGATGGGCACGTGCCACGCGCGTGCACGGCTGACGTCACGATGACGTCAGCTGGTGCGTGCGTCGCACGCGCCTGGGTCGAAACCGCCATCCGATGCGCCATTTCGTGCGCACGTGCGTCGCACGTGCTTGGGCCGAAACGGCGCATCCGACGCGCCGTTTCGCGCGCGCGTACGTCGCACGCGTTTGGATGAAACGGCGCGTTTAACGCGCGCCTCTACGGGGAACCGAATCGGCGCTTGCGTTGCACGCGCCGATGACCCCCGTTCGTTTCGGCCGTGCGTGGCAGCGCATCCGGCGGCTTCCGGCGGCGATCCACGACTCGTTTTTCTCGTATCAACGAGAGCTTCGACCCTGCACTATCAAAAACGAATTTCGACTTGCAGAAAAACACAAAAATGGGCGAACAGTACACGGGTGTCGGGTTTTTTCGTCCCCGATTGATCAACAGTGATTTTTCTCAAATTTCGGCCGAATATTAATCAAAAGCAATAAAAAGGGGGTCGGGAAACATGAACTAGGGCTCTGATACCAATTTTGGGAATTACTGATTCCCTAAAACGGATTCGACACTAAATCGAACCCCTAAAACTAATGCAGAAGATGAGCCCAAGAACAAACAAACATGAATCACCGATCAAAGGCACACCACGGGATCGAGCGTACCTTTTGTCCACAGACTAAACACTGATGTTGCAATTCAAGGAGGAAACCGAACACTGTTCTTCATAGGAGAATTATTTTCTTCGGGAGAAAGCGGTAGGAGAAGACGTGATGAAAACGAAGAGAGCGTATTCTTTTGTTCTCAAAAATACGTAACTTCACTTCTGTTGGAATTAATTGCTTCTCAGATTTTCCTTTATCTATTATAACTTTCTCCATGGGCCCTCAACTCACGGGCCGGGCCCATGACGGGCCAACTCAGGCCCATCAAAAGGAAAAAAATCCATCACTGTGGAACACTGGGTACGAGGATACGTGCTTCCCTCTCTCCTCCCCGGAGAAGGACCAAGCCTGGTCCGGCGACAGTAGTGACACCCATGAAGCATGATAAATCAATTTTTGATAAACATTATTGGAAAAAAAAATAAAAACAGAGCCTTTTTTGTCTTCTTCGACCATTACTCAGAAATTCATTTTGTAGCAAGAATTATATACGGAAAAAAGAAAAGAGAGAGAGGAAAAAAGAACGGGTCCTCATTCTTTTTTTGGGCTTTTTTGTTTGGTCACGTGACTGGAGCGTGCAACGTGGGGGCAGCGAAGCCGCCGGTAGTGGCGAGCATATGGGCCGGTTCGGTGGCCCGCACAGGGCGCCACGTGGGCCGGGGCCAACGCACATTGCTTGGCGATGGAAGGTCTTGCTTCGGCTCTAATTTTCCCTCTCTTTTCTTTTGCTTTTTTCTTTCTTCTTTTTTCCGACGCGACCCGCGTGGCTTATTGCAATTATAAATCTTTTGTTAATACAAGGGATCCTTTAATAAGGCAATGAAATTGAAAAGAAGAGGATCTAGTTCTGTCTGTGCACCAAATTGAGAGGGGTTGAGTTTAATTGGTTTTGTTGGCTGCATCGTTCTAGGACAGTAAAAACTCTTTGACAGGAATGATGGTCTGACTTGAATTTCAATGATTCGAATTGAGTCGATGCTCCAGATTGATGTTAGATTATTACATGTCTTGTAGAAATGCAAAAAATGGAATTGCAAATGCTATTTACAAGCATTTAAGTGAAACTTCACATTGAAAAGATTCAAATATCTCCTTCTTGCAAACTCGTATAGCATTTTCAGTTAAAGTTGGTTTCGACTGGGTCAATTCAGGCACAAGGATGATTGATGTGAAGGCACAAATTGATCTTGCGGTGTTTTCAAAAGTAAAGGTACATAAAACAATGCAAGGTGGCAGGGCGCAGATGTTCATGTCGAGTTGCTGTTTGATACGAGTTCTTACCTGCCCTAGGAAAGGCCAAAAAAGAGAAAGAAAACTCATCATTTGAATGCCGTAATCGATTGAACGGGGCACGAACGACCTTTTATGCTACAACACATGGGATGTGCATGCAGATGCAATGTTCCTCGATCCCAAGAAGGTTGGCCAAGCAGAAAACGACGGCCTCCAATCCACGTCAAGTAGGCTCCTATTCCATCAAAAGGATTTGCTACTTCATTTCATTTCTTTATAGAACTTTCTCAATGCTTTTTTTTTTTGGAAAAGAAGTGATGTTTCCTTTATCAATGTAACAAGTAATTTCATTCCCCTGCTTCCTGTTAAATTTCTATTTTGTCATAAAGCAATTCCTTCTTCATCTTGCACGAATGTTTGACCTTGCGCAGGAATAAGAAGTTTTTTTAATGTTTCACGAAAAATATCTTTCAAATTTTCCATTTTTTTTTTACTTAAAGGATAACAATTTCCGTCTACTGAAAAAAGTCATTTGAAATAGGGAAAATGGTTTACACTTTCTCAAAAACAGAAATAATTTTTTCCACTTTTTTGAGACAAAGCCCTAACTCCGTTTCCGAGAGAAAGCCGCCATTGAAGCCCCTCTATGCACAAGAGTGGGAGTCCCTGATTGAGGACTTCCAGCATGGCCGTGAGGCCTCCTGGACCTTCGTTCGTTGCACCGCCTTCATTGCCGACCATGCCATCTCCTCCCTCTGGTGAGACCTCCTCTCGCCCTCAAGCACTGCCTCCTCATTTTCCTTGAATAGATTGCCGATGCCCTCTTTGGCCATGCCTTGCGGCCACAACTCCTAGACCGCCTCATAGAGGCTCTCCTCTCTGTCGTCCAGTCGCCACTTGATCCAACTTCGAGCAAGGCGAGGTCGAGCTCACCAAGCCTCGCCAAATCTAGAAAGCTCAACTAGCGAGGTAAGGTCAAGTTCCTCCCGCCCTATGGCTGAGGAAGAAGAAAAAAGAAAAAATTAAATTAAAAAATTATCAAAAAAATCAAATTTTTTGGTAATTATTATCAAGAAGAGTCAAATCAAATTTTTCATCCAAATGACAGAAAATATATTGTAGTTTATTTTTAGGGTTGAGCCAAACATCGGAGAATATTATCATTTTCTTAGAAAATGACTTAACAGGAAACATTTTCAAAAAATGTCACTGAAACAAATGGAGTTTAAATATCAATACAAGAGTATTGCTGTCTGTGATAGCGGAAATAAATAAGCATTTATAAACTTGTTGACTGTAAATGACAAATTTATTACTTGATTGGCGATTATTTTCTATGAAAAATAATAATAATGGTTGAAAAAATATATCTAAATATCTACATCATATGGTTTAGCTTTTTATGGATGCGTGAGGCAAAACTTGTCGCTTGTAAAATGTTTGTATATGTGATCTTATGAATTTCAATTACACTATTTCCAGCCTTAATTTTGGTTTGATGTAGTTTATTAATAATATTTATTAGTTGAAAATAAAGTTCCAGTTACATTAAAGACCTTATATGATTGTGACGGTGGAAGCTCTTGTTTTAGTTTAGGACCTTAGGTTAATACTTATGTAATTGGTCAATAAAAATGTTAGTGTGTGTTTCTTTCAAGAAAAACTTCATAATCAAGAAAAAATGCTTTTTGAGAAATCATTTTTCAAGAAAATGACTTCCCTTTTCAAGTTTGAGAATTCATTTTTTTTTTAAAACAAATTTTTAGTATGCATATTTTCTTTGATCGTAAACGATTTTCCATTGATTAATCAATTTCAGCAAACTAAACGTGTGAAAGTTCGAAAAACTAATTCTTGAAAAATTCTTTCTCTCAAATAAACACACCCATTGAAGCTATTTACTTATTATTGAACTCAAAGAAAAACTATCTACACCATTTTTTTTTTCAAATATAGACAAAATTTGACAAGAAAGTAGTGATAATAAGAAAATGAAATTGGACTCTTTTAAAGATGTACTTTCACGAACTTTTTTATGTCAAGGGGAATGCCAAAATATCAAGTAACTTTGATATACTTGCCAAAATTAAACATGGTTTTGAATCCGTCAAGTCTTCTCCGTTTTATACTCTCATGTTTCACTATTCAAAGTTAGGTTTTCACAAGCAAATGCGAAAAACTAATCTTCTATGTTTTGTATGAAAATTTGGCATGGCTTTAGAGATTCCGACGATTGGGCACGACTATAATGAGGGGGAAGCGTTCTAAGTAGATTTTTAATGCCTTAAAGAGCTCCTTGATTAGCCAAATTAATCGCCCATAATTTACTTAATTTTTCCTTTTGGTCAGAATTTACGTAACAAAAATGGCAACAAAATAACAGAAAATAATATAAAAAATAAGACTTGATTACATTCCTTTATACCTAGCAGCTATTTACAAGAAGGCTTCAGGTCATTTCCAAGGCAAACTTCCATTAAAATCACATGCTTCTATTTATTTCTTTGCTTTGTCATTATTTTACCTATAATTATTGTGTGGCACCATAAAAAGCGAGTTATGTTATTTCAATGCATTTTCTTCATTACTTTGTAAACAATGAATGATTGAAAAATATTTTTCTAAAGGATTACCCTTTTGCTATTTCTTATTTGATTTAGACACTACTTATCATAATGTTTTGACCATATTATCATTTATGCGACGCACATTTTAGCATTATTTCCGGTCCCTCTTTTTTTCTTTCTCTCATTTTCTTTTCTGGCGGGTCCCACTTCCCTTATCCTTTTTTGATATTTCAACGCCTATCGTGTCCTACTAAGTACCAACGGCACTGCTCCTCTCTATTCCTTCTTTTCCATTCTTTCCCTTCAGACACGCCTTTGGTGCCCTCGTTCTCTCCCATTTTTTTTTTCTCTAAAAAAACATTCAAATGCAAAGCTAAGTTGAATGCTTCCCGTGAGCTAAAAAAGCACAAAAGGAAGAAGGGCAAAATATGGCCAAAACGTCAAATGAACTTGCTGGCGTTATTGTTTGCTCTTCACCATTCGCAACTTCATCATCAGCTCCATTCGAGCAAATTCGAAAATAGAGATGGCCGCTCTCTCTGCATAACACCGCAGCGTCTTCCCATGTCCCTTCCCTCCTCCGCGTCTAAAGAACATTCAAGCAATCCGCTTTTGTTGTTCGAGGATGGTGTACTGGTGTCCCTGCACCTGCGACTTCGATCTCCCTCGGGGTCATTGAACCCTGGGTTTGCGAGCTGCTTCTGCGGCTGATTCGTCAGTTAAATCTGTTCATAGGAACTAGCGAACGATCAAATGCTGTGTGGTGGCCCTTTTTTCCCGTTTGGTTCTATGAATGTCGTTGCTAGCATGAGTTCAACGCGTTTCTGTACTCAGTGCTTCAACTTTTCATCAAAGTTCTGGAACTTTTTGGCTCAATCTCTCTTCCATCAATCCTCCTTCTAGAGTCAACACTTGCTCTGACGGCTTGTTTGAAGCGACAAAATGGAAATACAGAGAATAGTGAGGAAAAGATACAAAGGAGAAGAAAAGTGGGACCCTCCGGGAAAGAACATTTGACCAAATAAAAAGTAGACAATAGTGCTAATCAATTGTGGTCGAAAATCACTTATATGGTGATTCAATGAGCGTTGACCATCTATGTGGTATGAGCGTCTTGGATTTGGACGATTTTTGCAATTTTTTTCCTTTTGACCTATGACTGACCACAAGTGAGGGCTACACTTGCCTAGATCGGGACGAGGGTGTTGTGGTGATTGTTGCCTTTGGCTGATTGCAAGTGAAAAAAAAAATAGAAAGAAAAATTTAGAAAATTTTAAGAAAGTTGGAAAAATGGTCAATGTGCTGTGCCAAGTAACTAGCAGGTATTGACTGGACCACAAAATCAAAAAATTCTAGTCAAAATTGATTGGATAAATACATTATAAAATCCTCTAAAGATTTAAGACTAAATTGGTTAAATTAAAATGTTTAAAACTGAATTGGCTGCTGGATAATTAGTTTAAACTTTTTGGACAATTTCCCTTTAGCTTTTTCACGCATGCATTTTAATATATGTATAGAAAAACTTGTCGCGTCTAATGTTTTTAAATGTGATTTTATGAATTTCAATTCACCATTTTCAACTTTGATTTTGGTTTAATGTATTTTATAACTATATTTTCTAGTTGGAAAATAAGTTCCAGTTACATTGAAGACTTATTTAATTATGACGGTGGAATTCTTGCAATCGTTTATTATTCGTCTAGGACCTTAGGTTAATGCTTAAGTAATTGCCCTAGAAAGGCGCAAGATTGAAGCTATTTACTTAATATTGAACTCAAACAAAAACTTCTGACCAAAAAAACTCAAAGAAAAACCAGTTGCGTCATTTTTATTTCTAATCTAGACAAAACTTGTGAAGAAATTATCGATAGTTAGAAAATGAACTCGTAGTCATTTATAGGTAGATATTCCCACTTCTAGAGATTCAACAAATTGTAACGAGAACTGTTATAAATGACCTAATTATTTTGAACCCCTCTCTGCAAATTGGCTTAATTAACTACCTAATCTAATATCTAATTACTATATGGTTATGTATCATATGATGCTTGTAGATTAATCCTCCAAGCCTTTCCCACCTGTTCAATTAAGGTCATATTATTATGCCTACTTGGCGTGCTTAATAATATGATTTATGTTTAAGAAGAAACATAACAAAGCCAACTTATTTTCATGGTCATTTGTCTAATGGATTCCATTCAAAACTACAAAAGGTATAAAAACTAACCCGCCCAGAAAAGCAGAAAGGAAAATCCTCAAATATTGGTCGATATTGCATTAGTGGCTAGATTGGAATAATTCCTTGAAGCTCTCTTAATTAGATTTCGTATGTTTTACAGAAAATAAATAATTTGAAAAATGGTTTTCTGAAAATGATCACCCACATCTCTTATAAAAATAAACAAATGAGAAAAATTTATTGTTTGCAAAATGTTTGAACATAAATTGTTGGCAATAATTAAAAAAAAATTCATTAACTAAGTATTTCAAACTGTACAAGCGATTATTTTTAAGAATTTTTTTTTTAAAAACATTTATTTTCCGTGCTTTTCCTTTCTATAGATTGAGAAAGAACCCTAGAGACCTTATTACTCTTTGTTTGGTAATCTAAGTCAGGAAGGAACTGGATGGAAAGGAATAGAAAGGAAATGGAGAGAAAAAAAGAGAAGGGAAGTCAAAATTTCCTCTCGTCTGTTTGGACACCATGTTGAGTGAAAACAATGCGAAGGGAAATTAGTCTTGTGAATAGGCTCAATCATCTGTCGACTTAATCACCTTTAAAAACGAAAGAGAGATCTTGAAATAAAGTGGCAACATTTGCATAAGCAAATTTTAAAACTATAATATTTACTATTCAAAGTTAAATTTTCATAAACAAAATTTAAAACTTTATCTTATATTTTTCGCCCGCAATATTTCCAACCCCTAAATGACTAAATCCACTAAATTTCACCAAAAAGACCAAACTGTCGTCAATATTTCAATTTCAATTTCAAGTGATGGCCTTGCTCCTTTTTTTCTACTTAGGATCTAGTTACAATAGTTAAGCATTTTACATTTTTTTATTATATTAAAGAAAAAGTGCATTCTTAGATATTCCTATAATGTTTTACTGTGTAAAATTATATCGCCTATATAGTAAGGAAAAAAAATTCTTTCATAAAGTAAAAAATTAAAAAGTCTCTTATTCATCATTGATATTATAATAATTTATATGTTCTTTGTTCATCTTATCTCAAAAGCTCACTTTTTTGGTGGATTTTTAATTTTTTAATTTTATTAGTCTAAAGTATATATCAAGTCTCTTTATTTACTTTATTAATGCATTTATCTTTTTTTCCTTACTATATTGGAGAGATGCTTTTACACAGAGCCTAGGAATACACTAAAAACACTATGTACAGTGGGGCATTTTGATATTTTTTCATAAAGAGTTCATGGATGATATTAATTTTTGCAATCCAAATAATATATCTCACTGGCATTTTCAAAAAAAAATCTTATTTTATGTAATTTTTTGATATAATTAAATTTTATTTTCTAAACTTTTATGTTGGAGAACGTAATGTGGTTTTATTTTGAAAATTTAAATAGTTTTTTTTTTTTTTTTTGCTTCATGCGATCATCCCTTTATTTGTATATGTATATAGAAAAAAAAATTGATAAAGGGATTTGATGGTGATATGCACAACAAAAGAATAAATATATTTACAAGTCAATATGTTAAAAGTTATCCATTTCAAATTTGTTCAGTACTCTACTTGACAATTCATTAGTTAATTTGCTTAGCGACGTAGAAAAGAACTAGGTTTTTGAAAAGTTCTCTTTTGACAAAACGAGCTTTTATGGAAGTAATATCTTATAATGAAAAGTACCTTTAATATACATGAAAAATATAAAATAAACAAAAACTAAACATTTGAAATTTTTAATTATTACATAAATATAGAAAAGCTAAAAAAAAAAAGGAAGGTGAATAAATTTGGGATCATCACTTTAAATTGGAATTGATTGATTGAGGACAATTTTATCTTTTTGGTGATAACTTGGTGGATTTAGTAATATAGGAAATGGAAATAGCACCACCCTTATTTTTTTTCGTATAAAAATTTTGGCACGATTTTAGAGATTCCGATTATTTGGCACCTATACAAAGAAGGAAAGCATTATAAGTAGCTCTTTTATGCCTTAAAGAGCCCCTTGAATAAGCCAGATTAGTTGTCCGTAGTTTACTTTGCCGTTTCCTAATAGCCACAACGGATTTCCTTACTATCAAAGTTAAAATTCAAATGAATAATCCCATTCACATCATGGTGTCGTATGCCTAATCTATTCACGTTGTATCTCTTTGCTTTAAAGTGCTAATTTTTTCTTGTGATTTGTGAGCTTTGTGTAATAGCTATATCGATGATTTGGCATGGTAAGCCAATTCTCACTTTTTGACAATGAGTTACTGATCAAGTTTTATAAGCTAATTTTTTCGAATGTTTTTATGATGTTCTACGCACTTTAAACACACTTCCACCTCCCATTCGGTATCTCACTTAATAGAAGGGACACATCTTCTATAGTAAAATGACTAGCATGTATTTAAGTACGTTTGAAGTATAGTCAATTAAAGGTACTTTGATTTCAATTACGTTTGGTTCGGTTATCCTTAGCATTAGTCAAAGGACAAACTGCTCCATGGCCCATCCAACATAGTCAGCCCGAAAGGCAAATTGAGTGGGCCTAGCAAGTATTTCTCTTCCGATTCTTGCGCACCTGGTTGCACAATTGACCGGCCGGAAAAGTATCAAAAACATGGGTGGGTCGGGCCTGCCCATTGGGCCGCCTTTCTTTATTTGAAACTAAGAAGTATGAAAAATAGATGATAAATAATTTTAGCTTTTGTGTTGAATTAGTTTGCTACTGCTTCATCAATGAGTTTTATACTATTTTTGTGTCCTACATTATAAATTCGAAATTATTGTTTTTAATATTTAAGTGCTAAAGATAATATTATTAATAAAAACATGATAATCAATTTTATAATAATTACACAAGTGCGAAATTCGGGCGTTAAGGCCTTACCCAGCCACAACTTGCCCACTAATCGAGCCTAGAATCTTTTCCCAGGCCCACCCAATGGGCCTAAAAATTAATGGCGTGACTCGCGGACTGTCCACCCTTTTGATCAGGTCTTCTAGTAAACATCTACAAAATTACACTTACATAGATTATCTTTGATGTTGTCCTACAAAACAAGATAATTTTAGGTATTCTTTATTTTTCAATAGATAGCACAAGAAGCAAAAACAGTTCAGCATTCAGAAATTGATATCGACATTTTTGACAGACTTACTTAGCTTCTAACGAAGTATGCAAGTGTTTATGACTTATAGCATAGCTAAAGTAAGATATAATAATTCATATGTACTTTCTCCTGCCTCAG
Organism: Eucalyptus marginata; assembly: GCA_014182565.1. Taxonomy (NCBI): domain Eukaryota; kingdom Viridiplantae; phylum Streptophyta; class Magnoliopsida; order Myrtales; family Myrtaceae; genus Eucalyptus; species Eucalyptus marginata. The sequence continues at coordinate 25,506,020 of CM024594.1, forward strand.
GCTGGTGCACACGGCTGCCAATGGGTTCGTGTCTCACTACGGTTGAAACTCCATTTTAGAGAGCTTGTAGCACGGAGCGTCGATTGTGACGTGGCCCATATACTCGTAGCGGCAGCTGAACACCTTCACGCTGGTGAAGGAACTGGGATTAGTGGTGGAGCAGAGGCTGGACTACCAGGCAGAAGGCATTGGCGGCCATCTGGTGCCAGCAGAGGAAATAGAGAGGGCCGTCGGACGCTTGACGCGCAGTGGAATCGTGGTGATGAGGAAGGAGGTGAAGGACATGGGGGATGCAGCTACAAACGTCGTGAAGGAAGGCGGGTCCTCCTATGATTCTATTGGAATGTTGATTTGAGAGTTCATCAAGAACATTGAATAAATAGCTCCAGAAAGAGTAGCATTTGCCTTCACTTGCTCTGTCCTCCATTGTTTCTTGCCAGCAACGTGTCTTGCTTACTTATTCAACGAACATGCTTACTAATTTGTCAGGTTCATGAAATTACCATAGTCAACAACTCACTACATTTGCTTTGCTCCGTAACCATGACGATGGACAGACTGCTGATACATTAGTCACTCTGCTTCTAGAAAGATGAACTTGCATTTCGTTGTTAAATTCGTTCTGAGGGGATGGATGACTTATGATGCATTGGAAGATACATCGATCTCATCCTGAGAAAATAACCAGTACGATGTTATTTATCTCCTGAAGAAAGATCTTCTATAGTGCAAATAGGAAGGCGTTTGTTTGGCTTAAGAATATAGAGATAGCAAATTCTTTGCTTCACACGTACATGAAGCAGTAGACTTGCATCTTTGCGTTTACATTCAAACACTATGAAGAAACTGAAAAGGAATTGAAAATGCAACATAAGAAGTTGAATCCTCCTCTTAATCTTACATGCTATGCCTGAGAAACTTCTCTCTGACCGCACATAGCTCGGATAAAGCATTCGCCATGTCCATCCGCTCAACTGGAATTTCTGCTGAGCATAGAACTCCGATTCTCATTATGGCAGCAACCCCTTCCTCAAATCTTACCTTCTCGACATCACCAATTTGGCTACCATCGATCGCTGCAAGATGCTCCGAAGATAGTAGTGAAGGGTCTAGGATCTTTACCGTGCCTTCAAGCATAGTAGCCTTGACGAATTCGTGGAGGGTCCATTCATCCTTGAACATAACATCCGTAGGTCTTATTCCTGTGAACATCTCGAGCAATAGTATCCCAAAGCTGTAAACGTCTCCCGGCAATGATGAAGCACCATTGAGGCCATATTCTAGAAAGCAACATTAGCTTTGTCATGTTAGATCAGTACTTAGTACTTAGCTTGAACAAGTATGCTTAGAAAGCAAAAGAGCTAACATACCTGGAGCTATATAGCCAATGGTTCCTTTTAAACCACTGGAACTTGCTTGACATTGATAAGCATCAAGGTTTGTGCTTTTGCAAAGAAATCGTGCTAGCCCAAAATCACACACACGAGCTAGCATGTCATGATCGAGAAGAACATTGCTTGGCTTTAGATCACCGTGTACGATGCTTATTTGGCAATGGTGGTGAAGATATTCAATGGCAGAAGCCACATCAATGACAATGTCTAATCTCTGGCTGAAACTGAGCTTTGGCATGTCGCTTTGATTTTCGCTTGGGTGCAACCACTGTTCTAAACTACCATTTCGCATCAGATCGTATATTAGAGCCTTGAATTCTACACCTGTGAAATCGATGCTCGAGCAAACGGTGATGATATTGAGAAGATTTCGATGGCGTATGTTTCTCAACGATTCACATTCTGCTAAGAAGCTCTTGAAAGCCCCCTTTTGTCTTAGGTTGAGCACTTTCACTGCCACCAGTTGATTTCCATCTAGGATTCCTCTATACACCGAGCCGTGGCTCCCTTGGCCAATCAAATTAAATGGTGAGAATTCATTGGTCGCTTGACGAAGCTTCGCATAGGAAACCTTTTGGAAGCGCTCATCTGTTGGCAATGCCGCACTAGGTCTCGTCGCAGGTTTCCTCTTCCAGTATACTACAACAATGAAGCATGTCAACGTGATAAAAAATGAGACAGTTACCGCAATGGATACCTTCAGTTTTGGAAGCTTTCTCCGCTTCTTCATGTGGTGAACTTTGCATGCGGGAAGTCGAAGTTCCTGAATGCCTCCACATAGTCCTTTGTTTCCAATTATCGATATGCGCTTTGTATCTTTGAAGATCCCTGCTTGCGGTACCTCTCCTTCAAGGTTGTTGAAGGACAGATTCAAGGCTTTGAGCACAGTGAAATTCTCAAAATATATGGGAATTTTACCGGACAATCTGTTTCTTGAGAGATTGAGGTACTCAAGGCCAATCAGGGTCCTTAGAGAAGCCGGTATACTTCCTTCAAATAAATTGCCTCCCAAGCTCAAGACTGCTAGCATCACACACTGGGACAAAGTGCTTGGTATTTCTCCAGTCAATTTGTTGTCAGAGAGGTCAACATGCACAATTTGGCTCATGTTACCCACTTCAAGAGGTAATGGCCCTGTTAAAGAATTTCGAGCAACATCAAAATTGATGGATAGAGAAGAAAGGCTGATAACCTCTTTGGGTATTGTACCATTAAGGTTGTTATCTGATAGCCTTAGTGATTGCAATTGTCGACACCATTCAAGGCTTGGAGGAATGTCACCTTCTAATTGGTTATACTGAAGCTCTAGAATAAGCAATTGGGTGGCGTTTCCAAGAGAGGAAGGAATTGTCCCTGAAATCCTATTACCCCATAACAAAAGATAGGTCAAATTTTGGACCTTACCAATGCCTTGGGGAATTTCACCGCTGATGTCGTTGTCGTATATTCCCAGGACCTGTAAGCCATTCAGGTTCTCAATTTCTGGAGGGATATTGCCTGTGATCTGGTTTGATCCCAAAACTAAAACCCGAAGTGTATCGGTGAAATTAGTAATAGAAGCAGGAATTTCTCCTCTGAATTTGTTGTCATCGTAATCTAACACTGCCAGTTTTGTGCAGTTGGTTAAATCAGTGATGAAACTTAAGCCATTAGGTCCTGCTTCTAACTGGTTATTGGAAAAACCCACCACCGTAAGATTCCTCAAGCTTCCAAGATTGGCAGGCACGTTTCCCCTAAAATTATTAGAATGGAGAGAAATAAATTCAAGTCCAGTTGCATTAGGCAATGAATGTGGTAGTCGCCCTGAAAATCCGTTATATAGAAGGTAAAGCCCTCGGAGATGAGGAAAATAGTTGCCAATTTCTGTTGGGATTTCACCGTGTAAGTGGTTAATCCCTACATCAAGGTAAGCAAGTGATGTAAGATTGTATATGGAAGAAGGGATGCGTCCCGTTAAATTATTAGAATCCAAAGATAAGACTTCTAATTTTGAGATGCTACCAAGCTCGGCCGGTATTTGACCTCTTAGGTTATTGTACCCCAACAGTAACAATACAAGTGAAGATCCGTTCCCAAACCAAATAGGAATTTCCCCAGTAAGATCGTTTGCTGAGACCCAAAAATAAACGAGTTTTCTCTCAACTAAGTATCGAAGCTCATTAGGTATCCTCCCAATGAGCTGATTCTTCCGTAAATCGAGGTTTTGTATAACTACGCAAGACGACAAATTTCGTGGTATCTCACCTCCGAGTTCATTGTCTCTGAGGATGAGAGTCTTCAATCTAAACAACCTCCCAAACTCTTCCGGGATGTGGCCTTGGAGCCAATTCGAATTTAGATTAATATACCTTAAGAAAGTGAGATTCCCTATGTTAGGAGGTATTGTGCCAACGAGCTTTTGATTCTTTAAGTTGAGGACGGCAACTCTTCCCGCGTGGCGGCGACTGCAAGAAACTCCTGGCCAATTGCAGTGACTAACAGACGTGTTCCAAGAAGCCATGATGCCTTGAGGATCTCCAATCATCTTGCCCTTGAAGGCGAGCAATGTTGTCCTGTCAGTTTCATTTCCAGGATAGGAAGCATAGGCAATACAAGTGTTGAAGTGAGTTTGATGTATGATGAGAATAAGGCTGATAAAAGCTGATACTAAATGCATTCTCAAGTTTGGCAAAGTTGCTTCCAGCATTGATCTGTTAAGACAGAGCAAGCAGAAAGCTCGGATGATGGTGTTCTTAAGTTCTCCAGGCCAAAAAAAGCATGAGATTGATTGTTTAAATTTGGTTCATTCAAAGACCACAATTTACTCCGCAAAAAAGCTTACTTTTTGTAAAGATCCATACGTAGAAATTAGGTTGACTTTATACAATTAAAAGCATGAGATTGATTATTTAAATTTGGTGCATCAAAGACCATAATTTAGTCCACAAAAAGACTTTGACTTTTCTTCAAGACCCATAAGTTCAAATCAGGTTAACTTTGTACAATGCTATTCGTGACGACCCAAATCCAATTTGATGCATATGCAATTTTAAAAAATTTTCTAGGGCGTCCAGACAAGTGAAAAATCACAAGGCGAGCTTGGAATAAGATTTTGCACAACGTTCGATAAAAATACTGTAAATTTTGATTAGAGAGTAGTTAGAGATCCCATACTATCCATTTGAACAGCTAACTAAGAGTACGATGCTGAATTTCTTTTTTGCTATTGTCTACTGCCCCAAAATCCCTCATTTCACAGTTTCAGACAACTTTTACGGTTATTTTTCAAGATTCTAAGGGTTTTGCTACTCTTTATATTCTGGGTTCCTATCACGAAGACTTCTGGCCAGGGAGACCGCATATGGACACTTTTTTTTTTCTCGCTGACAGTTTTTTTAAGAATTATCCTTTATTTTTATGTTCAAAGATAGAAACTTTCTGTCATTGAGAGAGGTCTCTCCAATAGAAAGGTTGTTGAAAATAATCCTATTGATTAATAATCTTAGAGCATAGATCATGTTTGCTAATTGATTTGTCCGCGTTTTCTGTTATTGGAGGTATGAATCCTGTCATCGGAAGTAATTGCCAAACGTTGGACTCATAGCAGAAGAGGTAAACTGCGGGCCTCGAACTAGAGGATGCAAAATGAACTGAAGAAAAACTTCGAATTTGCTTTGCGGGTCCAAAGGCCACGATTCAATCCCCAGGAAATTCGAGAACCTGTGGACTTGGCAAGTCAAGCGTTAGAAAACAATAGTGCAAGTCATGTTACGTAGAAGATCACTATGACTTTGGGCTTATATTCCAGTATGGAAAAATTTCAACTTGGCATAAAAGCGTTGACGAGGTCGATTCATGGTTGACTAGACTTATGGCCCGTGCTGCACACGGGCGACAAATAGACCTGTAATTCAGCGCTAGTCATCCGGGAAATTTCCGAATAATAAATTATATGAAGCAACAACTCACCAAGTACAAACCAGAGGTTGATGACTTGTGTGTCCTGATAAAGACATCTTAAAAAGTACTGGGGGTAAAAGTCACGCTCACGGACCACAAAAAGTTGTCACCGATGATGTAGTTGTCTCGGCTTAAAAATGAAGAATTCTTGCTCTCGGCTTAAAAATAAAGACATCTTAATAATCTTAGAGCGTAGAAGATGTAATATTTGGCTGGTGGGGCCCAAAAAAGAAAAAGAAAAGGAAGTTGAAAAATCAATAAAGCCAAAAGGAGAGGGGAGGGGGCTCGGCTAAATAGAAGCTGAGAGCTCCCTCGACCAAAAAGGAGAAAGGAAAAAGAAGAAGAAGAAGAAGAAAAGAAAGGGGAAGCAAGGAAAGGGGTTTTGGCATGTGCATGCCACGGATTTCTCACCAACCCAACTCAACTTTATAACGCAGCACCCGGTAAGAGATTAGGCCCCTCGTTCGTCCAATCGAAGTAATTTACGGGTTTAGGGCTCCAATTCGGAATTTTTGGAAAATAGAGTGGCGAAGTCCGATTTTGGAGTCGTTGAGCCGCGTATTTTTGTAGAAATGATAGTTTAAGGTGTTGTGGAGTCATGAGAATTTACGGATCGTGATTTGAACTTACGGTTTGCCTGAAACAAAATTCCGAAGTTTCCCGCTCGCAGTGAACAGTGCGTGTCCAGCAACTTCAGGCCCTTATTTTGTTAGTTTTTGGTTTGATTTTTGGGATGATCAAGTTAGGATTATTGTAGTATGTTAGAAGGGCTTTTTATTGATTATAAATATGTTTGGAACGGGGTTCGATAGAAAAAGTTATAGCATAACTAAGTTTTAAGCTCAAGTGTCGCGGTACAAACAGCTTGAATAATTATTTTGAGTATGTGATTTATTAGCGCATTGGAATCGTTTTGTTAACTTTTAGGCATAATATAGCTATTTCGTGATTGACGTAACGTGTTACCCAAATTTAATGTTAATTCTCGCTTATTTGATTGGATTGTGAGATCGAAGGATCAAATAACACACATTATTTGATTTTGGGGCATCCCCAGGTGAGTAATACAAATGTTTTATTTGGTTTTGTGAAACTCATTTACTAAGGTAAGAGTAATCGACATATACTTGTGAAAGGAAGTGATGATCTATTTGTTGTATAAAGATAGATATAGTGCTCGGTAGTTTTGAGTTGTTGTGGAATTATTCAACAAACCTTTCTTGAATGGTTATGTATGCTGTTTTGGTACAATTGATTTATGTGATTATGTGATGACTATTAAAAGATGATATGTGTTGTGTTGAGGAAATGAAATGTGTTGTGAATAGATAAAGGATTAAGTGCTACACGACAACGAAACTTCTTGTGAATCACCTCTAGAGCCTTGTAGTCAAGGGTTAAGTGCTACATGGCGACTTGAGTCACATGGGAGTCACCTCTAGGACTTTACTATTGCCATGCATAGTAAGGGACTAAGTGCTATACAATAGCATAACTTCGTGAGAGCCACCTCTAAAGTCTTGTACTATTGTTATATATGGTCAAGGGCTAAGTGTTACACAATAACGTAATTTCGTGGGAGCCACCTCTAGGGCCTTGAGTTTGGATATTGAGCGTGGAATGAACCATCGATATGAGATAGGATGAATCCGATTATTGAACTAAATTGGTGATGCTTGTTTTGTTATTATGGATGAATGGGAAATTTTGCTACTTGATATAGCTAGGTTGAGGTAACATATAACACATTTTGTTCATGCAAGTTATTATATTTTTGTTTGGCAATAATGAGTGTTGACGCCTAAATTTTGATTAGGTTTTCTAAATTAGGCCTTAGTCTATTATAATCATTATTTTTCCTCTTTTTTCGGATAAATAGATAGTAACAAGAGAAAAAAAAAAAAAACTACAGCTCATCGGGCTGGGCCATCGAGCCCAACCCCTCCTTTTTTCTCGCGTAGGCCCCCCATGGCCCGGCCCGCGTGACTCAGCCCGGCCCCCTCTTTCTCCTTCTTCCTCTTGTCTTCTTCTTCCTTCCTCCTTTTTCCGCCTCTGCAAGTCACACGCGGCGACGAGGACGCGCTTGACGACAACCTACAGCAAAGAGAGGAACGTAGGCTGGTGGCTAAGAGGACGCAGCATTGAAGGCGAGCATGCCTCCGTGGAAGGGGGAAGATTTAACGCCGGTTCGGCCGGCAGAGGAAGGCCGGTCGGCGCGCGAGGGCCTGCGGCCAAACCTCCGTTGACTGGCCTCCTCCTTGCCTATAAATAGGAGGGCACAACCTCCATCGAAGAAGACACAGAAGCCAGCAAGCTTAGAGAGGTCCCCTGAGAGACTTCGGGGAGCTTAAGGAGCGAGCAAGGCAGAAATCGGGTCGTGAGCTCAAACCACCTCCCTCCGAGAGACTTCGAGGGAGGCTGGCGACGAGCGAGCCCGAGGGGGAGACACACAAGCGGCGAAGGATCGAGGGTTGCAAATCTTTGAACCTCCCACCGAGAGACTTCGGGGGGTGAGGATGAGCGGGCCGAGATCCAAGGAAGACCAGAGGAGCTCGTTAGTGAAGCCAAGGCCGAACATCGAGCAAACTCGGAGAGAGAGAAGGAAAAGGGCAAGATCTGAGAAGCCAAGGACCTGCCGTCGTTGCCTTGTCGTGACCATCGTTGCCCTGTCGCGTTCGTTGCTCTAGGCAATTGCCTCCATCGCCAACGACGCCGTCGCTATGACCGAGCCCCAGACCAGCTGCCTCAAGCCGCACCGCCGTGCCGTGCCGACGCCAAATCCAGGTGACAACGAACCCTGCCACGCCATCTCCGTCGCTACCGTCCCTCCCCCCGAGAACCCAGTAGTCGCTCCTCGTCGTCGTCGCCGCTCCTTGAGAATCTAGTAACCGCCCATCGTCGTCATTGAAACCCTAGCCGCTGTCCTCTTTGTCGCTGCCGTCGTCGACGCCGACCCGCCATCCCAGCCCCTCCATTGGCGCCGCATTTAGGCGAAGAAGAGAGGGGGAGTCGTGTCGGGTCACGACTTGGGTCGAACCGAGTAGGGTTTGGCTTCAAAGCGGGCCGGCTTCGGGTCATTATTTGGGCTGGGTCATGGCAAATCGATCGGGCTGTGTGTGCACGGGCCGGCCTCACGCGGGCTGTTTGTGTGTGGGCCCGTATCTCGAGCTTGTGCAGGTCGGCAGTTGGCCATGCGAGCCGCGAATCTGGGCACCCAACCCGGATCCAACTCGGTTTGTTTTTATAATAATATAATATTTTAATAAATCAATAAAAAAAATCAAAAATAATTTATTTTCCCAAAAAATAAAAAAATAAAAAATATTTCTTATTTTCCCAAAAAGGCCAAAAAAAGTCAGAAAAAGCCAAAAAGATTTATATTTTCCAAAAATATAAAAAATCAAAAAAATCCCTTTTATGCTCAAAAATAGAAAAAGGCCAAAAAAATGTTTTTCATTCACAAAATACATGGAAAAATCCCTCAAAAATCTAAAAAGCCTTAGGGTTTAAACAAAATTAGGTACCGAAAGGGTATTAGTGATTAACTAGTATAATCAAGTCCCCGATCCTAATTTCTCTAGTTGCGTAGGAGCGAGTATTTCTCCCAATACTTCGCTTGGGTTTCTAATCGACCCACCACAAGCCAATTAGTGGCGTTTTAAAACTAATTTACATGTTAAAAACTTGGACTATTAAATCGTGAATTGGTGGACTTGGGAGAGTCCAAGGCTATGCTTAATAAACATAGCCGAACCATTAGCCTCCACAAGGCGCCCACCCCAATCAGGCGCCGAGAAAAAAAGAGGTCGCGACAATGAGCCATGTCTTGAGTTTTAAATGTGTAATGTGAAAGTTTGATATGCTTTTATGGTATGTACTACTCACTAAGCTATGGTTGCTCATTCCATTCATTTTCCATGTTTTCAGGTCCCAGGATAAGCAATTAGTAGGACGAGAGCACTGCTGGGAAACTTTTGGTAGTTCTATTTTTTGGTATGATTTAAGAAAGTGGTGCACATAATCCTTGCTAGTGGTTGAATTTGTTGAGTTCTAAATGTATATTTCCTTTTGGTGGATTATAGAAACTCTGATGTTGCAATCAATCTGTTGGTTTATCTTATGTATATATGGTTTGGGATATATATAAGTTGATATCAAGTTATTGGTTATGTTTAAGGCTGCGTCTTTTGTGTGGAAGGATGGCCGTGTCATCCCCATTCTTTGTAGTTTTAGGGTGTGACAAAACATTTTTGCTAATTGATTTGTTCGTGTTTTCTGTCATTGGAGGTATGAATCCTGTCATCGAAAGTAATTGCCAAACCTTGGACTCATAGCAAAAGAGGTAAACTACAGGTCCCGAACTAGAGGATGCAAAATGAACTGAAGAAAAACCTTGAATTTTCATCGCGGGTCCAAAGGCCACGATTCAATCACCAGGAAATTCGAGAACCCGGGGATTTGGCAAGTCAAGCGTTAGAAAACAAAAGAGCAAGTCATGTTTACTTGGAAGACCACTACAACTTTGGGCTTATATTCTAGTATGGAAAAATTTCAACTTGGCATAAAAGCGTTCACGAGGTCGATTCATGATTGACCATAACTTACGGCCCGTGCTGCACACGGACGACAGATAGACCTGTAATTCAGCATTAGTCATCCGGGAAATTGCGGGATAATAAATTATATGAAGCAACTAGCCACCAAGTACAAACCAGAGGTTGATGACTTGTGTGTCCTGATAAAGATAACTTAAAAAGTATTGGGAGTAAAAGTCACGCTCAGGACCACAAAAAGTTATGTCACTGATAACGTAGTTGTCTCGGCTTAAAAATAAAGAATTCTTGCTCTGAAGTTTGAATCATTTTGTCCAAGTAAGCTAGAAATATTGCCGAAGATATTATCATGTATGGCTTCCCGTCGGCTTGACGTGCTTCCATTCCCTAAAATTATTCTCAGAAACTGACGCGCTTATGATGTGAATTGCAATAGATTGTAATGAGCTTATTTGGGTTCAGAATTGAGAACTAGTCATGCTGAAGGTTACGGGTCTGTTTAAATTGGTTTTATAGCTAGGAATCATTGGTGAAGACTCAGGTGCAGTGACTATGAGAAGATGAAATTTTCAACAAAAAAAATGTATTGGATGATGTGTCACATTTAGCAGCATTAAAACGCTTCCTGTAAATTGGCACCGATAATATCGATGTTCGATACCTTAATATTCGGTCGCCATCATGCGTGGGTTGAAGCTACCTTGTTGTAGGCTATGATCCGACTGGTGATGGTCGTTCGTGATTGTTTTGTTTTGCCTGCGCTCATGAATGTGGCATCCATTTACGTCCTGATTTAGTGCTAATAACCACCAAATTATGGGATGTATGGCAACTTATCTGCTCCTTCTAATCTTTGAAAATATGCAGAATCTGCGAGGTCTGTAGCAAAAGATCCCCATACGCAACTCAGTCATCGTTCTCCTCTATCTAGTCGACACAAAAAGCCTTTCTCAATAATGGAACTAGGAATCCATTCCTGGATTCTCAATACCACTACAGTATAAACCTTTTGTAATCAGGAAAGTTCTGTTTTAATCTACTGTCAAAATGGGAAAAGATGAAATTGATATCTACTCTCTATCTTGGTGATTGTCGATCCTTTTCGTGGAAGCTACTGAAGAAAAATATTCTTTCGCGTTCAAAGACAACCGAACTAGCCGGCCATTGACTTGGAAACAGCAACTTGGCTCCAGGGTTTTGCCGGGGTTGACACTGCCCGTTCACGACCCGTTACCCTGACAGGCAATGACGGGCCCCAGCATAACGTGCTCAGGACTGGATTTTGTCTTTTTGATGTAATTTACAAAATTCTTAAAGAATTCAGATATGATTAAAAAAAAAAAAAGGAAAAAACCTACCAAAAACCCCAAATTTTGCTCAAAGTAACAAATTTACCCAAAACTTTTTTCTGTGACATAATAAATCCCGAAGTTTGCTAACCGTGACACATTTACCAAAACTTTTTTTTTTTTGTGACACAAAAAATCCTAAATTTTTATTTGTATGACACATTTACCCTAAATCATAGAGGCATTTTGGTCTTTTTACTTTTAAAAACTTTTTTTCTTTTTTTCTTTTTCTTCTTTCTTCCCTCCATCGGCCATGGCGGAGGGAAGCCGGCGTCGGGCGAGGTCGGCCCTTGTTGGCGTCAAGCACCCCTCGCCGGGCCCTCGCCCGACGCAGCGGGGCGGCCCTCGCCCGACGCAGCGGGGCGGCCCTCGCGACGCAGCGAGGGCGGCCCTCGCCCGACGCCGCCGAGGGCGACCCTAGCCAGCCCTCGGCGACACCGACTTCCCTCCGCCAGCCCCGGTGGAGAGAAGAAAAAACTAAAAAAAATAAAAAGAAAAAGAAAAAAAACAGAAAGAATAAGATGAAAATGCCCTTAATAGGGTAAATGTGTCACGCTTTGCAAAGTTTGGGGTTTTTCATGTCACAAAAAAAAAGTTTTGGGTTTTTTGTGGTCTTTTCCCTTAAAAAAACCATTGGAAATCAAATTATGAATTATAAATAAATATATCTATATTTTGCAAATTTCAGTTAAATTACACCACACATTTCACTTAGCTGAAATGTGAGTACATAGGGAGATACCACTTGAGAAACATGCAAATTGGGTTCATGGCTCGAAAAAGAGAGAGTAAAAGTACACCAAATATTGTTGTATGTTGTTGTTGGTTGCTATACCAATGTAAATAATCATGTCACCATATGTCCAATGATATGGTGTTATTGTGTGCAGCTGCGCGTTAATATGCAGGTTTCTCTCGTGTAATTTCCTCCTCCAACCAAGAGGCGTAGACAATAATCATTTTCAGATACTCGTCGCTTAGTCTTCCCCTATTGTCCACAATGATCGTCCGCTACTCCGAAGGTGAACTCTGATTGTACAATTGACGCTGTTGTGGTGAGCACGTCTCGATCCACCATGGAAAGAATAGAAAAACGCAATGCCTCGGAGAGGGGTGGCGGCCCACTGTCTTGTCGTCACCATGGAATTCTTATTGTTGCTTGGGTGGAGCGCGCACACAGGGAGGTTCCGACGTCTCTTGGGTAATGAAGGAATCAAAGTGCCATTACGGGCCTAGAGGCATTGGCTAACTATCTAGGAAATGAGTTGGATAGCGGCTGTAGTCCATTTCAAGATAGAAATAATAACGAGAAACTTGTGTATAGAGTGAGAATTTATTGGAAAATCAAGATTTTTGAGAATTTGCGAGAGAAGGATGAAAGTGAAAATGGGAGAGACTTCTAATTTATAGAAAGCTTTTGGAATTTTTCATTTGACATGTAACCGGCGAGACCGACCATCCAATGGTCACTGGTTCAATCTGGGTCCAACCAATGGACTCGGCCTCATAAAAATGAAAATTCTGGATTGGGCCCAGCCATGTAGCCATTCTTATCTCTAATTGGATGTTTAATTGGCTCTTCAGAAAATAAAGCAAGAGTAAAGTCTACAAATAAATGACAATACATGAAAGTTTCGTAGGGCCAAAAATTACTGTAGCTAGCACTCATATCTTTCTCCGTTTTCTTTTCATCACGTTTACAACTACAATATATCGGTTTTGCAGCCTTAAAGTGAGTTATACTAGGTTTCAACATGTTCTTATAATAATTCAGATAAAATGTTTATAAGATTTTATAAATCCAAGAAGGAGAAAAAAATTATATTTTCTTATTGTCAACACCTTCATATCCAAAATGTAAATACTTCATGAAATTTGCACAAAGCGCGAGCTAACGTTATTGTCTTTTTCTTCAAGAGCAACTTTACATGAATTTGTTCGGATTTCCTTTTCTTTTTACCTTATTGCTTTTGTTGCTCTTGATTTTTCTTCAGTAAAATAAGTCATGTTTGTAGTTTAAGTGATCAATATGGTGATCGGAAAGTGGAATGTACATACCAACGTTATGGTAAATTTCCCTCTTGAGAATAGTGGAAATGATCGGGAAAGCAATATATTGGATTTAAAAAAACACAGCATTCTTTTATAAAAAAAAAAAAAAAAAAAAAAGGCGTTTCAGACCATATATCTTAGTAGAAAGTTTTCTATTATTATTATTATTACTTTTAAATAACCTTGTCTCCTAACTTTATATTAGAACGAAATTAATTGGTTTAGCAAAAAAACAAAAAAATAAATTGTTATTTACAGATGTGAATAATTTCTTTATGCTATCGTTGTACATATGATGCAAGTTAAAATCATTTTTTGTGGATAGCAAACGTAAGTTGAAATCGTTTATGCTCAAGAGCTCCATAAGACATTCACATGAAAATTACCAATTTAGTCATTAACATATTGTGCATAGGTCAAGTTCCTCCCACGCCTATGGCCAAGGAAGAAGAAAAAAGAAAAAATTAAATTAAAAATTATCAAAAAAATTTCAAAATTTTTGGTAATTATTATCAAGAAGAGTCAAATCAAATTTTTCATCCAAACATCGGAGAATATTATCATTTTCTTAGAAAGTGACTTAACAGAAAACATTTTCAAAAATGTCACTAAAACAAATGGAGTTTAAATATCAATACAAGAGTATTGTTGTCTGTGATAGTGGAAATAAATAAGCATTTATAAACTTGTTGACTGTAAATGACAAATTTATTACTTGATTGGCGATTATTTTCTATGAAAAATAATAATAATGGTTGAAAAAATATATCTAAATATCTACATCATATGGTTTAGCTTTTTATGGATGCGTGAGGCAAAACTTGTCGCTTGTAAAATGTTTGTATATGTGATCTTATGAATTTCAATTGACCTATTTCCAGCCTTAATTTTGGTTTGATGTAGTTTATTAATAATATTTATTAGTTGAAAATAAAGTTCCAGTTACATTAAAGACCTTATATGATTGTGACGGTGGAAGCTCTTGTTTTAGTTTAGGACCTTAGGTTAATACTTATGTAATTGGTCAATAAAAATGTTAGTGTGTGTTTCTTTCAAGAAAAACTTCATAATCAAGAAAAATGCTTTTGAGAAATCATTTTTCAAGAAAATGACTTCCCTTTTCAAGTTTGAGAATTCATTTTTTTTTTAAAACAAATTTTTAGTATGCATATTTTCTTTGATTGTAAACGATTTTCCATTGATTAATCAATTTCAGCAAACTAAACGTGTGAAAGTTCGAAAAACTAATTCTTGAAAAATTCTTTCTCTCAAATAAACACACCCATTGAAGCTATTTACTTATTATTGAACTCAAATAAAAACTATCTACACCATTTTTTTCAAATATAGACAAAATTTGACAAGAAAGTAGTGATAATAAGAAAATGAAATTGGACTCTTTTAAAGATGTACTTTCACAAACTTTTTTATGTCAAGGGGAATGCCAAAATATCAAGTAAATTTGATATATTTGCCCAAACTAAACATGATTTTGAATCCGTCGTCTTCTCCGTTTTATACTCTCATGTTTCACTATTTAAAGTTAAGTTTTCATAAGCAAATGCGAAAAACTAATCTTCTGTGTTTTGTATGAAAATTTGGCATGACTTTAGAGATTCCGACGATTGGGCACGACTATAATGAGGGGGAAGCGTTCTAAGTAGCTTTTTAATGCCTTAAAGAGCTCCTTGATTAGCCAAATTAATCGCCCATAATTTACTTAATTTTTCCTTTTGGCCAGAATTTACGTAACAAAAATGGCAACAAAATAACAGAAAATAATATAAAAAATAAGACTTGATTACAGTCCTTTATACCTAGCAGCTATTTACAAGAAGGGTTCGGGTCATTTCCAAGGCAAACTTCCATTAAAATCACATGCTTCTATTTATTTCTTTGCTTTGTCATTATTTTACCTATAATTATTGTGTGGCACCATAAAAAGCGAGTTACGTTATTTCAATGCAGTTTCTTCTTTATTTTGTAAAAAATGAATGATTGAAAAATATTTTTCTAAAGATTGCCTTTTTGCTATTCCTTATTTGATTTAGACACTACTTATCATAATGTTGTGACCCTATTATCCTTTATGCGACGCACATTTTAACATTATTTCCGATCCCTCTTTTTTTTTCTCTCATTTTCTTTTCTGGCGGGTCCCACTTCCCTTATTCTTTTTTGATATTTCAACGCCTATAGTGTCCTACTAAGTACCAATAGCACTGCTCCTCTCTATTCCTTCTTTTCCATTCTTTCCCTTCAGACACGCCTTTGGTGCCCTCGTTCTCTCCCATTTTTTTTCTCTCAAAAAACATTCAAATGCAATGCTAAGTTGAATGCTTCCCGTGAGCTAAAAAAGCACAAAAGGAAGAAGGGCAAAATATGGCCAAAACGTCAAATGAACTTGCTGGCGCTATTGTTTGCTCTTCACCATTCGCAACTTCATCATCAGCTCCATTCGAGCAAATTCAAAAATAGAGATGGACGCTCTCTCTACATAACACCGCAGCGTCTTCCCAAGTCCCTTCCCTCCTCCGCGTCTAAAGAACATTCAAGCAATCCGCTTTTGTTGTTCGAGGATGGTGTACTGGTGTCCCTGCGACTTCGATCTCCCTCGGGGTCATCGAACCCTGGGTTTGCGAGCTGCTTCTGCGGCTGATTCGTCAGTTAAATCTGTTCATAGGAACTAGCGAACGATCAAATGCCGTGTGGTGGCCTTTTTTTCCCGTTTGGTTCCATGAATGTCGTTGCCAGCATGAGTTCAACGCGTTTCTGTACTCAGTGCTTCAACTTTTCATCAAAGTTCTGGAACTTTTTGGCTCAATCTCTCTTCCATCAATCCTCCTTCTAGAGTCAATACTTGCTCCGAAGGCTTGTTTGAAGCGACAAAATGGAAATAGAGAGAATAGTGAGGAAAAGATACAAAGGAGAAGCAAAGTGGGACCCTCCAGGAAAGAACATTTGACCAAATAAAAAGTAGAAAATAGTGCTAAAAGGTGGGACGCGTAAAGGATAATATAGTCAAAACATCATGATAGGGAGTGTTTAAACCGAATGAGAAGTGAAAAAAACATAGCCCTTATTAAAAGTGATTGCTTACATCACCCACAAAAATGAACAAACGAAAAATATTTTAATCACTCGAGAAAATGTTTATAGTTGTCGATAATGAAAACTTTTTTCATGGATCGATTATTTAAAGCTATATAAGTTATTGTTTTTTAGGAAAATATTTTTAGATCATTCATTTTCCGCGAGACAAAGGGATTCTAAATGTTCCAATTTATTCTGTTTTTGCAATGTTTTTGTTTTCCAAATTATTCTATCAATTGAATTCCTGAGGATTTCTCCCTTTTTTGCCGGGAAACATTTAGTCCATAAACCCGAGCAGAATCAGAGGCTTCGTTCATGTCATTGCTTAGCAAAAAGGCCCAAATGTGCAGCTCAAAAAACTCAATTGCTCGGTTTGATTCAGCCCGGGATGACCTTGAATGAAACGCTCCTGCTTAGTCCAAATTATCTACCAAAATCAAGTGAAGATAATCTTATATTGGACAAAAAGAAGGATCAAAGCCGTGAATTTGTTTGAAATTCAAATTTAGGAAAAATTCATACCTTCACGTTTGGTCGAACCTTCATGAAGTTTGAAATGCTCGATTTCTATGCATATTCAAGATAAGAATGAGAGTACGGTTTGCACAACTATAAATTTGTTCATTTCAACTGTAGCTCTTTGAATCTAAATTTGGTTTTTCATCAAATACAAGCTCATCACCCATTTAAGTTGACTTGACCTTGTTTCTAAAACTACAAACTTGTAGTCTTTACCTCTTATGTTATGTTTGGTTGGAAAGAAAGGCTTCCCATTTCCTTTTTTTTAACTAAAAAGTTAATAAATAAAATTCCATAAAAAACCTCTAAATTTAGCACCAATCCTAAGTATACAGTTAAACTTTTTCTCTCTCATAAAAAACCCCAAACTTTAGGTCAAATCCCAATTTTATTTTGAACTTTTTCTTATCTCATAAAAAACTTAAACTGTAGGTCCAATCTCAAATTGATTCTAAACTTTTTTTGTCTCATAAAAGAAAAAAATCAAGTTTAGGTCCAATTCTAATTTTAATCTTTTTTTTTTGTCTAGTAAAAAAAATCAGACTTTTATTTTTTGTCCCAAATCTGCCCTGCTAACCCTCGGGCCAAAATCTCCAAGAGATGATGGCAATCAAGGGTCCGAAACCTCTTGGTAGCGGCTCAGAAAGAAATGGCCGCTCCCTAAGAATCGACCATACTGACCTTCATATCCCCACGTGGCGCGACCTCATTAGTCAATTAAGAGGAGATCTACTCTGATCTTCTTCCACCGCCTCTTAAAGGTCTCCCAAAACTCCCCACACTCGAAACCCTAGAGTCCACCGGTCCCATCTTCCCCGAATCAGCGACTTATCGATCATCCACTTGCTTCAAATCTGCACCTTTCTCTCTCAAGCGTTCCCGCGAACATCTCGCGATCAGACCCGTTTCCGCATCCTACGCGACAATGGCGACCCGTAAATCCGGATCCGGAGCCAACGTCGAAGCCCCGCTGCCGCAGCACCGCAAGGTGGCCCTGATCACCGGCTTCACCGGCCAGGACGGGTGGTACATCACCGAGTTCTTGCTCGACAAAGGGTACGAGGTCCACGGCCTGATCCTTCGCCCCTCCAACTTCGACGCCCAACGAATCAATCCCGCCTACATCGACGCCCACGACGACAGGATGAAGCTTCACTACGCCGATCTCACCGACGCCGCCTCTCTCGGCCGCTACGAGGTCTACAATCTTTTCTCCACCCAGTCCGACGTGGAGGTCTCCTTCACCGCGATTGCCGTCGTCGAGTTCGCCCTCTGGCTCCTCGAGGCCGTGCGCTCTCACGTCTCCGTTACTGCCAGGCCGGCTCTCCGGAGATGTTCGGGACGCGGTCTGAGGAATCTGGACTCTGGGATTTGCGCGGACCGAACCCGCTGCCGCTGTCTGAGACATCCTCGTTCCACCCGCGATCCCCCCCCTACGCGGGTATCCCAGCGCGCCGCCTACTGGTACACCATCGACTGCCGCGAGGCCTCCGGGCTGTCCGCGTGCAACGCGATCCTGTTCAACGGCGAGTCCCCGAGGCAGTGCGAGAGCTCTGTGGCCCGGAAGATCACGAGGGCTGTCGGGCTGATCAAGATGGGGCTGAGGCGCGAGCTGGTCGGGGAGGATCTGGAGTTTCTGGAGCACTACCGCGGCTAGGGGTTTGCCGAGGGCTGCGTGGAGGCGATGTGGTGGATGATGCAGCACGAAAAGCCGGACGATTACGTGGTCGCCACAGGGGAGTCGCACACGGTGGAGGATTTCTTGAACGAGGCGCTTGAGTATACGGGGCTGAATTGGGACGACCACGTGGGATTGGATGCGAGTTACAGCTTGCCAGACGAGGTCGACTTCTTGAAGGGAGACGCAAGGAAGGCCAAGAATGTGTTTGGGTTGGAAGGCCAAAAGTGAGCTCGAATGTCTGTTGGATTTGTTGCACCTTACCCTATTTCATTCGCTTTCAATCTGTACATTTGGATTTTTTTTTGTAGTTTAAAAATTTGTAGATTAATTTCTTAAAATAATTATCAATATATTGCAAAATTAAATAAAATTACACCGTACAATTTCACCTAGATGGAATACAAATACATCAGAGAAATAAAAATTTAGGGAAAAAAAAAAAAGGTTGTGCCCAGGCCTGAAAACCGTCTTTTTTGTATAACTTATAAAACAATTAAAAACTGAAATTTCAAAATTTATTGAAAAAATTGAGGGAAATCACATAATAAGTAAAATATAAAAAAAAAATCAATAAAATTCTTGTAAAAATTCGTTTTGATTTTCTAAAATCATTTCTTGAAATAAGTATCAATATATTACAAATTTAATTAAAATTACGCCATGCGATTTTTCTTACATGAAGTACGAATACATCAAAGAAATGCGACTTCCGATAAATACAAATAGGTTCATGACTAGCAACATAAAGGGCCTCAATTTTGAATGTCCTCCAAATAGTGTATGTTCGTCGGTGCGAAGTATGCGCGGCATGATTCCAGGGTTTGTTCCATTGGTGGTGTGGGGACTTCGCTGATGGAAAGGGAACTCCGCGAATTTTAATTTTGATAATTATTTGATACGTAATCCAGGGCATATCGATCATGGTTGACAATTACTATAGCAATAATCACCTTATATAGTTAGTCTATATGTTATAATCTATTTATTAAAATATATCTAAATTGGTAAAAAAAATATTCCTTATATATTTCCTTGAATTATAACTCCTTCTAAACTTAGAACCCTTAACGGAATCATATTCCAAAAAATCACGGACAGAGAGAGTGTCTTTCAAATTTTCTGCATATTAAGGTGAAACGATGATTATTTTAATATCTTAACTATCATCGACACTACATGAATTCCGGATGTCACAATGTGTGTTGTTTAATTAGTATATACGGTGATTGAAAAGGGAAATATACACTTACACATTATGGTAAATTTACCTCTCGAGAATAGTGGAAAGACCATCCTCTAGACAGATTAGTTGGCAATAGGATTTGTTTCATTCGATTTGAAATCAAGTAGAGACGGTTGTTAATATTTCCTTTTGAAGTTATGCGATTCTGATTTAACTGGTCATTCTCTTTCAGCATTATCAATTTGGTGTTGGCTTAGAACATATGTTGAGATTCCTATCTATCATATCTTCCAATAAAACCATCACAATTCCAAAGGCGCATTAGTAGGCCCTACTAAGGATGTCAGAACTGAACCGGGAAATCAAACCAAAATCAAATTTGAACTAAACCTAACCAAAATTTTCGTACATTTTTTATTCGGTTTGATTCAGTTTTCGATTTTGATAATTGAAAAATACCTGTTCTTTTTTCCTGTTCCGTTTGGTTTTTGGTTCAATTCGGTTAACCGAACTGAACTGAAATTCTTAACAAAAATTGAACATCCAACTTAAAATCTCTCTTCTTTCTCACCCTTTATTCATTTCAATTCCAATAAGCAAGGCAAAATAGGAAAACCAAAAATCTGAACCAAACAGGATTTTTGGTTCGGGTCAGATTTGATTCGGATCGGATTGGCACCCACTTGGTTCAATTCGGTTCCGATGGTTCGGATTTCCTGAAAATCCGAATTGAATCGTTGACACTCCTAGTCCCTACTATTGGATAAGAAGAGTAGAGAACCATAACTTTGGTACAGTATTCACTTGAGTGCCATGACTTTTTTTTATTCACTTAAGTACCATATTGACTTAAAATTGTTCATTTGAGTTCATTTGCACTCTCTCTTCCTCTTGTTCGTCTCTGAACATCCAAAATCCATCGATCTTTCTCTCTTATCGCACCTAGGGCTTCAATCTTCTTCAACGCGTCATTGGTGAGGAGGCGTGACGGTGGAGGACGCGCTTGCTAGAATCAACCGCAGGGATTGGTTTTTTGTGTCATTGCGGTGGTCGTTGGAACGGTCATGTGCGACCGCCTCTGCCGAGGACGAGCGGGGTGTGCAGGGCTGAGGCGAGAGGGAGGAGTTCCACGACTGAGCTGGAAAACCTGTGGAAGACGCCTGGGCCGGTTCGGTCGCAGATGGAGCATTGGGCCATTTAGGTTGCATACCGTCAATAGCCGTGGAGGTTGCCGAAGCTGCTGACTTCGTTTGGGCTTGCAGATCAAGGCAATGGGCAGCGAGAAGGAGCTGGAAGCTTGCTGAGGTGACACCTGGTCTGAAGCACGCAGAGCAGGAAGCAATGTCGTTTGCCCCAATTTGTTGAATTGAGGTTAGGGTTCTTTAATTAGATGAGTCGTGATGTTGTTTAGCATAAGTGTTGACTTTAGCTTGCCGGCCATGTCGGACGGTTAATTAATTTTAATGCTATGTCAGATTTTCCGACAAGATAAATCGTTTATAACACTTAAGTGATTGATTTTTTAAATTTATGGAACTTGAATGAAAGAAAAAAACTATGTCATTCAAATGATCGCAGTAAAAAAATTATGACACCTGTGTTGTTCTTATCTCCCATTACGTGTTAAAAGCCTACTTAAAAGTTCTTCCCAATTTCCTCTTCCCTTCTATTTACTATTTAACACTTTAATTACAAATTTGACTATAATCACTCCCATTTATTTTATCTTTGACCCTCCACAAGGCTTTGACATACCAAACGTAACCCCTAGAACTCAACCAAAGAGTCGAGCCTGTTTGCAAGATTAAAAAAAAAAAAAAAACACACACACACACACACACACAAAAACCAAAAAATTAAAAGCCAGCTTTGTATTTTTTGATAAAAATAATAATTTATAAGTTATTCAAAAAAAATCACGAAAAAAAAAAAAAAAACATGTGATTTTAAATGCTGCTATTACATGTTAACACCGAAAGTGTCCATCCGCACATGACACACTTAGTGGTCTAATTGAAGTTTTCACGAATGTCATCCAAAATTCTAGGTTAAATAATAATTACCTTAATATCCTAAATATAATCAGTTAATGTATGAAATTTTGGAAATAAATTGATGTTTAGTGATAAAGTGGGATATACAAAAATGTTATGGTAAGTTTTCTCAATGAAGAAAATGATTGGAAAAGCAATAAACTGGATTCAAGAATGAAAAAATTGATTTCTCTTATAATATATTAAAGTAATTTTTACTTTTATCATATCTCATTACAAGATCATTTATGTAAATAAATGTCTTTATGTGATGTTTTCTTCTTTTTATTTTTCAAAGTAACAAGATGATAAATTGGTTTAGCAAAAAATCATTTTTTTTTTCGACAAGATGATAAACATCATTTTTTTTTGTGGGTGGAAAAAGTAGCATAGTGGAGTCGAGTGGATGTTTTCGAATTTCGGGTCGTAGATTGATCCGCTAATTTTTTTCTCATTTTGCTAATACTATTAGCCAAACTGGCTTTGAAGAGGCTCCTGACCTTCTCTACAATAAATTCTCCTTCGGAATTAGGTTACTCCTCCATAACTGAATGACCTGCAGCATTTTTAAATTCCAATCCAGCATTAATTGTCCTAAAAATTCCCTGATCATGATTGTGATTGTCCTATAATTATCAACTAAGTCCCCAAGTCTCTTTGGAATATTGGATTGTCTGATCCCATCACTTGTTTCATGAGCTTCTTTCTGCATCCGAGGTTTAAGCAAATTTAATTTCATTTAGGCATATGGCAAAGTCTTCGAGGCGCACGTCTGAACATATGGTCAATTAACGATTGACAAATACCAAAAAAGAACATTACAAAAAAAAAAAAATCAACTAAGAATGAATATACACTAATTACTGCGTTCTGTCAAGGACTAAAATGATTTGCTCCGCCGAAATCAAAATTATATACACGTACATGATATATTCATAAATTTTTTTAATAAATTGGAAGTAAAATTAAATCAAACCCTAATAGAAGATGAATATTAACACTTGATTATACTCGCCATATACCAAAAATGTAAACTGGACTTTAAAGCGAATATCGCCTATTGAACTTTGATTTTCAAATTCGTCAACCATGCAAAGTGGCTAGTATAGTGTAAATCACTCACTAGTATAAACTAGTAAGATATGTAACTTTGACAACAGCACATAATGAAAAAAATCGTCAATCTAGACAATAGCACCATCACAATTCAATTAATTTTAGAGCACATTTCTCTCATTGTAAAGGACAGCCTAATTTCAGTTGTATTAGTGTAAAAGTGGTAAAAGTATTTTTTTTTAAAAAAAAAAATCATATGTGCAATGTGCACGAGCGTGTGGTGTGCATATTTGTGAATGAGTAACATCGATTCGAGAGATGCATTTACTAGCCCCTCAAAACTATAAAAAGTCTGCTTAAAGATCTATCCAATGTCCTTTTCCCCCACCAATCTTCCTTTTAATTACAAAATTAATTTTTTTGAGCCCTCTTCTTTCTATTATCTTCGACGTCCCGCATAGCTTGAACATAACAGAACTAACCTCCTATCACTTAGCAAAGATTCTAGCATGTTTGGTTGGGCTTTAAGACAGATAATTGGAAAAGGCCAATTTTGAATTTGCTTTATAAAAAGCAATCTGATTTCACACTACGCATTTATTAACAATAATAATATGATTTCAAACCACGACGTCAAGTAATAAGCTAAAAGTCAAATAAGAAAAACAAAAACTCCGCACAATATATCCAGCGTCAAATTGATCGAATCAAACGAGTGGAGTGCAATCACCTGGTTTGTTGACCCAGATGACTTTCCCTATTTCAGTTGGGGTGGGGACGATATAGTTTCAGATGTGGGTTTTAACTCCCACGGCCTGCAAGAGGCAGGGCCAAAGTCTGAGAAAAAAAGAGTTAGAGTAGGAATAAAATAGGACCGACCAAAAAAAAAAAAAAAAGTGGAGTGCTTAAGTTGACCCAGATGACTTTCCAAATTTCAACATTTTCTTCCCTTAATTGTAAATGGATTAAAGATTCATCAATTGAGGCTTTAATAGGGCTCTCCTTCTACTTCTGTCCAAGAGAGGAAGTTCCGGAGCTTTAAGCTCCTTGTATTTTTGCTTTCTCCGATTGTTCACGACATCAATGGCTATCGACACAAGATTTCTCATTATAAGATCAAGCATATGCAATTGTTCATGTCTTATGTATCTCATCTTACAGATCTTATTAGCCAACCAGCTTAAAAAAAAAAATTGGTTTCATTTGCACAAGTGGCAAAATGTTTGACGGAGACCAAAAGAACATGCCAAAAGAAGAAAACGATAAAGTTAAAATAAAAAAACACTAATGCAATGAAATACTAGAAAAATAAAATTCAATGAAAGATTAAACTGGAATAAAACTAAAATTAAGCAAGAGTAAAATCCAATAGCTAAGTTCAAATAAAGAACAAAAGAACATGCTGAAAAATAGAGTAAATCCCACTACAACAACCATTGGGGGTTGCCTTGGTGGCTATCCCTCCCATATAGGAAAGGAGAGATGGGGAGTTCAATTCCCCATTTTTTCAAGAGGACTCGGGGGTGGGAACGTTTAGTTTGAGGTGTAAGGTTTCACTCTCATGCTCTCCAAAGAAGTAAAGCAAAAGTCAAAGGCTACGTTTGGCGATCAAAATAAAATTTAAGATATGATAGTTGGTGGGAAAAATGTGTATAAGATTTATAATATTCATAATAGGAAAGTTATCATTCAAGAATAACAAACCTCTTAAATTAACAAATTTAAAAGTATAAATAATATTTGAATTTTAATATAAGAAATTCGAAATAAAAAAATAGCAATTTAGATTTTTTACTAGAATCTTAGTTTTATTTATATTCGAATTTAATTCTATTTTATAATATAAATTCAATGTATAAATAAAAATATATTTTATATTTATGACATATTTTAGGTGTTTTAGTATTTTAGGTATATCAGTATAGTTTACTATTTATTGAAATTTTAATAGAAAATGATGGAAAGGGAAGAAAGAAATAAAAAAGAAATTAATTAAAAAAGAGAGAAAATAAAATAAAAAAATAAAAATAAAAATAAAGTAGAAAAGAATGTTGCGATAGATTTTTACCATTTTTTTTGTGAATTTTTGATTAATTTATATTGATACGTCGTTTATGCCAAATAATATACATAATATAATGTGAATATATACAATTTTATTACTACAATCATCAAATAGTAGATAGGATATAGCGAAATTCATGGATTTCATATCCTATCTAATCTTATCCAGTCTTATCCTAATTAAAAATCTAGATGACCAAATATAATCTAAGAGTGAGTTGAGAGTTAGAATAGGACAAACCAAAAAAAAAAAAATTCCCATTGAAATAAAATGCCATAATATCCAATTTTATTCTATATGAATTTGTTCAAAAAATCTTAAATTAAAATTAAGGCTAGAAGCATAAAATAAATAAATAAAACCCAATTGCTATGTTTGGTTCAGGACTAAAATGTGATTATGTAGGCATGAAAATTATATCCTCATGTATAATCGAATGAAATTGAGAGTGTAATCAAATTAAACCGTGGAAGAAAATGATGGTTAACAATTATTTATATGTGCCAAATGGTATAGAAGACCTAACTTAAGAAATCACTTGAATTCATTAAAGAGCTAAAGTTATATATTAATTTTCTTAGACACTGATAATCGGAAATTCTGAGATGAAAGATGAATTATAAACTCGATTTACGAAGATTATATGCTAGAGTATATTTCAAAATATTTATGCATATGTGAGATATTCCTCCTTCATTGAATCAGCTATTTATTGATGTCATCAGGTTATTTCAATTAAAAGTTGTAAAAACACAATTTAGGACTATTTCTCTTGTATTTTGTTTAATAAAACTTTAGATCACAATGCCCACTAACTTTAGAGCAAATTTCGCTTTTTGAACTTTGATTTTTGAAATTCATCACTCGTATAGTGCACATGGGCGGAGTGGCTAGTCTACATGTAAATCACTAACTAGTATAAACTCGTCAAGCATCAAAGTATGACGTCGCATGATTATAGGATCCTTACAAGAGGGGGAAAAGACAGATATTTACCATAGGTAATTAAATTAAGAAAAATGATTAACTAACGGTGCTGTCATTTTTTGGAGATTGACGACCTAACTCGACCACAAAAGCATTTCCTTGGAATAGGATGACTTGTTCATCCGGTGTCGTTCTCTAAAATAAATTTAACAAGTCAAAAAAAAAAAAAAAAAGGAGTGTGAAAATCAACTATATTTGGAACTTCCAATTATTTTTGGGATTTGTAATCGACTAACACATGACTATGGAGAAAGGATCATTAGTTTAAAATGCACTTTAGTTTGAAACTTACAAATGCTTTTTCACCAAAACACGATGTAATATTATCATATATTTATTATTCAACTTGAACTCCAGCATTATATAATTTGATAGCAATGTGCAAGGATGACGGAACAAGGAATTTCATGGATTTTCACTCACCTCGGATTTGGATCATTTGGGTTTTCATAGCTATTTTTAAAATCTGATTTGCAATTAAGGAAGAATTGAGAGTTTTCAATCGTTATTAGTGCTTAATATTATTTTGTTATAAAATAAACTACTTTTCTATAAACTGACTTCTTTATCCGTATGAAATGGTATGGGATCATATCCCCCATGATCAAAAGAATTTTCATAATCAACCAAACATTTGAGCTGTATCAAATAAATTTGTATGGAATTTATTGAAAATTTATTTTTTTCTTTCTGAACTTTAGCTTTGATTCATGTGACCTTGAGATTGATATTGTAATGTTTTAGGTCCTTGCACATCTTCATCTATGAGGTTTGAATCACAGGGTAATTTTTTCGTCTAATAATTCATTATTCATATTTTCCTCTTGTCTTTAATTAACCTGCTTTACACAATTAATATTATTAGTCATGATTTTAGCTCACTGGAGAATCCTTCTAGAGAAATTATGAATTGATCAAAAAGAATGAGGAGTCGTTCAATGCACACTAATTTTGTTATTAGTTGCAAAGCCAACATTTTAGTTTTTTAATTTTTGAATTTTGACAGATCTTTCTAATGACATTAATGATTTCCTTCTAGTTAGTTTAATATTTTTATACTTGGGATTAGCTATATTTCAATATTTAATTTTTTTCCTTTTATATTAAAGCATTTTCAATTACTAGGATGAGTCAAAGTTTCCTTTTTAGATTGATCCTTCTTGGGCCTTTTTAAATCCTCTAATCATAAATTAAGCCAAAAAAGAAGAAGGAAACAACGGAAAGTAAAAAAAAGGAAAAAAAAAAAAAAAAGCTTAAACCGGACAAAGCAGTGAACCAATTCCCTCCATTAAAAATTGTGGCTAGTATTACACCATTAGGCTACGTTTGGTCGTCCGGATTTTTAATCGGGATAGGACTGGATAAGATAGGATATGAAATCCTATGATTTTTTAATATCATGTCCATTGTTTGGTGAATCGCAATATTAAAGTCGAATATGTTTACATCATATCATGTACATTTTTTTATATAAACGGCATATCATTATAAATGAACCTAAATGTTCACAAATGGAGATGGTGAAAATCTCTCGTAACACTATTACTTAATTTATTTTTATTTTATTTTTCCTCTTTTTATATTATTTTCTTTATTATTTCTTTTTTCCCCTTTCATCATTCTTTAATAAAATTTTATCAAATAGTAAACTGTACTAACATACCTAAAATACAAAAATACCTAAAATATATAATAAATATGAATATTTAATTTATAGATTGAATGTTTATTATAAGATAGAATAAAAGTTGAATATATAAAGCGCGACGTCGGGTGGTGAGTCATCCGCTAGCATCGCTCCAGGGTTTACCCGCTGGCTATCGGCTGTACAAGGTTCCCTAGGTATCAAAAAAAAAAAAAAAGTTGAATATATAAATTAAAATAAGATTAATTAAAAATAATTTTTTATTTTTTATTTTTTATTTCTTAAATTAGAATTCAAATATTATTTATATTGCAATATAATTTCAATTTTACTAATTTAATAAGTTCATTATTCGAGAAAAATAATTTTTCTATTATGGACATTAAAAATCCTATCCACCTTTATCCCACCTCCCCCATGGGATAATTTTATCCTGCCTATATCCCCTTATATCCGACTTTATCCTGTCCCGAGCGAGCACCAAACGTAGGATAGGATAAATCACATCCTATCTTGAATTTTATTCCGACTGCCAAATGCAACCTTAGATTTTAATCTTACGGCACCATTATGGTAGCTGAGTCCTGAAATCAATAAGAGTTCAATATGACTGGTCCATGGTTGGTTGGCTGAAGTTCTACGTCGCATCCCAATGGATGGAACCTTTGAACAAAGCCGTCCTCTAGACAGATTAGTTGGCAGTAGGATTTGTTATTCCTTCGATTTGAAATCCGTCCTCTAAACGGATTAGCTGGTAGTAGGATTGGTTTCATGCGATTTGAAATCCGTCCTCTAAACAGATTAGTTGGCAGTAGGATTGGTTTCATTCAATTTGAAATCCGCCACGTATAGATGGCCATTATTATCTCCTTTTGAAGTTACGCGATTTCTATTTGATTGGAAGAAAAGGTTCTAAAGAGATATTTCAAATAATAAGAAACAGAAAAGCAAGAATACCTCTTTTTTCTAAAAGAGGTCCGCTTTCTTTCAGCGCTGTTAATTCGGTGTTGGCTTAGAACATATTGAGATGCCTATCATCATATCTTGCCAATAGAAACATCACAATTCAAAAGGCGCATTTAGTAGCACCTACTACTTATTGAAAGCCAGATTAAAGTTCTCCCCAATTTCCTCTTCCCTTCTATTTACTAATTAACCCTAATTGCAAAATGGACCATCATTTCTTTTTATGTGTGACCTCCCGCTTTGCTTTAACATACCAAACTTGATCTCCTAGGACTCGACCAAAGAGTCGACCCAGTGTGCAAGACAGATCCAAAAAGCACAAAAAAAAAAAGCCAGAATTTGTATTTTTTGGGAAGAAAATAATTTATAAGTTATTTGAGGTTATAAAAAATTATGGAAAAAACATATGTGGTTGTGAATGCTGCTATTACATATTTTTGTAGATGGGTATCCCACATTAAACAATGATCCAATTTCATTCTCGGACGCTAAGTAATAAGCTAAAAAGTTAAAAATCAAATGCCAAATCAGATACTCAAATTAGACTCTTGAGAAGTAGGACATTCATTAAAATTGGAACTTCGCAATTCTTATCCCGCCTTAGACTGGTCAAATCGAATATGTGGTGCTTAAGCTCAAGCAAGATAACTTTCCAAATTTACACCCCTTTTAATATTTTTCCCTATATTGCAAATGAAATAATTTATGACACATTATTAGGGACAATAATGACGAACCCATTAATCCCTCCACCTCTCTCTTTCTAGTTTTGCCTGAGTGAGGAAGCTTAGGAGTTACATCAGCGCGAGAATGTCGAACCGTTGGATGGTCAACAAGATCGACGGCTATAAACTTACCAAGGCTAATCACAAGCCCAAGCATAAGCATTTTTGTTTATATATCTTTATGTGTAGCTCATTTTAAGGATTTTATTAGGAGCAAGAAAGTTTAACCAAAAAAAAAGCGTCACCAACCTTCCCAAAAATCAAGCGAATTCTCACGCCCAAGAGTAAATACCCATTCCTTTATTTCAGCATTCTCATTCTTTCCTCCAAGCTTTTCTCTCATGGAAGGAGCTGGAGACAAGCCCTCTTTAAATCGTCCTTGCCTGCCCCTCAAAGCTCTAGAGAGCTTCTTATGGAGTCAAGCACACATCTCCGACCACCAAGCGAGTTGTCACGAGAGCACGAAGCGAACGGAAGAGAACTCCACCCCATTTGGTAATGCGTCAAACGGGTTTGCTTTAGCGAATCATGGCCATCTCTTGGGCGATGCGATCTTGTGGCAAGATCGCTCGGACATCGAGGCGAGCTTCGCTGATGGGCTGATCGTGGATGCTGGTTCCTCTGGGAACAACTGGGTGGTGGTGAATGAGCCAAACCCTAGAGAGGGTGCGAGAGATGATCGAGTGGTCAAGGTGATGGGGAAGAGCAAGAAGTTGGCGACGGGGAAGAGAGTCAAAAGAGGGTCTCATGCGACTCTCATCAAAGGACAGTGGACCGAAGAAGAGGACAGGTAATTTCAATTCCTTTTTCTTCTTCATTTTGGATGGATATGTGATCTCTCCTGTTAGTTTTATCTTTCTTGTTTCTGTAAAGAACTTGGCAGCGAAGCATCTTAGCCTTTGTTAGGGTTTGTTTTTTCATTAATATGAATTCGTGCGCGTTTTGATGTTTGCGAAGAAAACTGGTGAGCTTGGTGAAGCAATATGGAGTGAGAAAATGGGCACAGATCGCTGAGAAATTGGCTGGTCGAGCCGGCAAGCAGTGTCGCGAGAGATGGCACAATCATTTGCGACCAGACATCAAGGTTTCCTCCTTTTCCTCCTCCTCTCTCTCTCTCTCTCTCTCGCCCCCTCTCTCTCCCTTCCTCCCTCCCTCCCGAAACATCTGGTATTAATTTCACACTTGTTCTTCCGATTCTTTTTCCAAGTCTATGATTTATATTAGCCCATGCTGAAATGTTTCCCTAGAATTTAGGTATTGCTTCAAATTTTGATCACGGAGCTATCTTACACACAGAAGTTTCTTATCTGCGAGAAATCCAGAATTCACATCACATTGTCATTGTTGTTATTCTGTCGTTTTATATCAAATATGAGATGAGAGAGTCTCATTCTAAGCAATATATAAGGAGAACTAGGTTGAACCCAGAAACACATGAATTTGTTTTGCTTCGATCATCTTAGAACTTTATCATTAGAAATTAAAAAATTAAAAAAGAATTATGCTTGCGTGTCATCTTGCAATTTGATAAAAATTACATGGAAGAGAAAGGGAAGAATTTTCGTCCAAAGACCAGACCGTGTATCATGTGAAGCTTGCGTCGATCCTTCTGTCAGTTGATAACGGAACGTCTCATGCCAATTTCCTCCCTCTTTCCCTCACTTCGAGAGACATTTTCAAATACAAAAATGTTGTCTAGCGGTCGACTTTCTGGTGCTTGTTCTGACATCGCCAACCGTACTTTGATTCCACCCGTCTTTTTCCCCAACACACCGTCATTTTTCATGTGAATTTGAATAATAATAGTAATAATAATAATATTAATAATAAGCACTCTAGCCCATCGTCTCTATCTCTCTACGCTCTGATTTAGGCTTAAAGTTTCTCACAATCTGAAAGATTAGCTCTAGATGTTCAACGGATCGAAAGTTCACTTACATTAGATGAATTTCTCGTGCGTCTGAAACGAAAAGAAGAAAAACAAAGAGAACAATTTTGGTCGTTACAAAGTTGCCAGTGTTGCCTTAATTTCTGCGAGAGAGAGAGAGAGGTGGTTCAAATGGCTTCTTTTGACCAGATTTTACTCGTGTTTTGTTTCTGGTTTCTCCAAACGTCATGCGATGTGTGAAACAGAAGGACAGCTGGAGCGAGGAAGAGGAGAGAATACTGGTGGAGGCTCACGAGGAGGTCGGCAACAGGTGGGCTGAGATCGCCAAGCGCATCCCTGGCCGCACCGAGAACGCCATCAAGAACCACTGGAACGCCACCAAACGCCGCCAGAATTCACGGCGGACCAAGCTCGGCCTCCTCGGCGGTCAGCACAACAACCCCACTCAAAGCAGTGGCAAGAACAGTAATAATAACAACAACAATAAGCCACATTCCTCCGTCCTTGAAGATTACATCAGAAGCAAGAACCTCCACAACACCGCTGCCGCCACTGAAGCACAGGCCAAGAAAGCCGGCCCTGGCCCCACCGAATGCAATGACCTGCCAAAGCAGCAGTTCCATTTCTTCCTTCCGGAGCTGTCGGAGACATATGACGACGAGGTACGTTTCATGCAGAAGTTCTTCCCAGCCAGCAACTACGGCGATAGCCGGCTTCAGCTAGGTGATGTGACCGGAAAAGACCGCCTTATAGAGAGGCCAAACGTGGTGGTTCACACCGATAATGCGATTGAAGTGGCTGGCAATCAAGCAAGTCCCGCTACCAACACCAAGAGCCTCCTGATGAACAATCCAGACCTCTACTTGTCCTCCTTGTTGAACGGGGTGGATTATCACTCGTCTTGTTCCTCTTCTAATTCGCTTGGGTATCACCCTGGCTATGGCTATGGCTATGGCTACAACGGTGCGAATGGAGCGACGGCAGTGGCGAATGATCAAGCCTTGACGCCATACGGTGGGAGAGAGATGGATCTGATAGAGATGGTGTCTTCCTCTCAAGTTTCCCAAGGCAGTAATTAGCATGCATGCGCACTGCCGCTAGGGTTTCTGAGGGTAGCTAAGCTTTTGGGTCAACATGCGTGTGTGGTCAATATTTCTGGTTTAATTCCTTTTTTCTGTTTTGTCAATGATTTGTAGAGTTATAGAGAACTAATCTGTGAACTTGAACAGATGATCTAATTTCTTGGTTTGAGCATCGGTGGGCTAAGATAAATGTGTTGCTTCTATCACAGAGTTTGAGATAGCGCTGAGGGTATTTAAAACAACATTAATATGAAAAGAAGTTTAGCTCTATATTTATTTGAGTGATTTTAGCTATAGATTATCAAAATAAAAAACATGTAATAATTTGTGCGATTTTGCTATGTCTTCTTTCGGCCGTTTGCGTACTTTGCTTTTACTATAGTCCTAATCGATGATAACGCTGCATAAAGAAAAGAAACTTCTCTTGTTTTGCATAAAATAATTGATTTGAAAAGAATTTCTTATTAATGATCGCTTGTATCACTTGAAATAATTAGTCAATAAAATATATTTTCATTATCAAAAATAATTTATGATCAAATATTTTCATGGAAAATAAATAAAATTTTGTTCATTTGTTTTTGTAAACAAAATAAGCAAACAAATTTAAGAAAATATTATTTAAATTATTCATTTTTCACAAAACAAACGAAATCAGATAATCACTTAATTTTACTTACACCTGCCATTGGATGATAAACGGAGGATAATTGTGTGGAAACATTTTCTGGGCCAAAAAAAAAAAAAAAAAAAGAAATCCATCTACTCAGCCTCACTCTCACTCCTTGTCCTTGATATTTCCATAGTCAATGAAAAAATTAGATTAATGGAAAACCATGATAGAGAAATATCCCTTAAAAGTTTCACATTGATTTAGGTAATCAAACTTATCAAGGTGGAACTAGAAAGAGAAAAAGATTTTTGACTCTTATGTTCAACGAAAAGGAAAATGCAAGGCTTAGCCATAAATAAGTTTCACATATATATAGATGTCCACTCACTTTATACTGGATGCATGTGTGACCAAGGAGTTTAAATTAAGAAACTCCTCCATAGTAATTAAGATACCAAATCAAAAATGGTATGCATCACCCTAGAAGTTACACATTCAAATTTTTGGAGGTAGTATAATTGGAAAACTAAAAATAGTTTCAGCCAACCACGCGATGACCACGTGCTCATTTGTCGTGATTTCTCTACCAAGTGTTTTAAAATACAAAACTTTTAAAGCTTCCAATCGAGGACTGAGAATTATTCCTTTGAGATCTTGTGGTTACGATAAATTCCCGAAACTTTATGTATTCTTTAACCTCTAACATTTATTACAGTTTCTCGGGGATGTTGACTATTCAATATCTTTATAAAATAAAATTTAAAAAGAAAAAGAAAAGGAAATCTCATATGACCCAAAATTGAGAAATTGAACTTGCATCCACTAAGTACCTTTTAACAACTTTGTTAACCTAGATAATATTAATTTCGACTTTGTTAACAAGTGTCCTAAGTAACTTGTCAATAGGGATATAAGCGAGACAGGTTTGAGACAGCTTATCTCATCCCGAACCCATCTTGTTAAGATATTATTATTATCCAAACCCGTCTTAAGCTCAAAATTCCAAACTCCGCCTCACCCAGGTAGTCTAGTACCTGTCAGGTACTTGCAATTTGCAATATTGCTAAAACAAACTAAACACGTAATAGACCACATCAAATTTGCATATGCAAACTTTTATCCAAAACTCATATATTGTAGGTCTGTAATTAGAAAAAGTGCAAAAGTGCAAAAGTGCAAAAGTACAAAAATTAAAATACATTAAGGCCAAGGATCATGAAAATTTGAAACAATCCGAACAGGAGAAATCAGAAGAAATAGTGGCTAATACTGAAAAAAAAAAATTAACTATAATTCCATAGCTAAAGGGGTTAGAAAAAATATGTAAGTCACCTATGTTTTTTTCCATAATAGAGTACATAAATTATTTATGGAGTTGTACTTTTCAGTTTTTTTTTTTTTTGGTTGAAAAATAATTATACTCATGGCTCAAAAGGATACATGAGAAGTACATAAACTTTCATGATAAAACAAATTGAAGCAAAACAAAGGCCAAAATACTACAAAATAAAGCCAAATCCAAAAAACAAGAATGACCAACAAAGCACCAGTAGAATTAAGCACATACTCATTCTAAAAAAATGGATTTGTCAAGTCAAATAATTGACGGCCAATCACTGGATCTTGTATCATCATAACTGATGAACACACACCAAAATTCCTTCTCCAATAATTACAGCGTCACTAGTTGGTAGTGCATATCTAGATTTGGCTTCCTCTACACCATCATCGTACGAGGACAATCAAAATAGGTTGAATAAACACAAATCTGACATTTGAAAGAGCAAATCTTCATAGTTTAGTGAGATGCTAGAATTTTTATGATCCTTATTGAAACTAGAGGTAGATGACACACAGAAAAAGTGCGTGAGTATCGAATTCCTGAAAATATTATTAAACTCCCAAATCTAAATTGGGAGAGAAGAACTCCTAGACCTAGGACTAGATTTGGAGAATTCTAACTCTCAAATCTAGAATTAGATCGGGAGAGAAAAAAGAGGAAAAGTACCAAAAAAAAAAACTTAGAGAAAATCAAAACAGATGGAGGGGAGGGTGAGACTAGCTTAAACCCTCCCCGTGGTTGAAAGTTGAAGAAGACAATGAAAAGAGAAGAGAGAGGAATAGACTTTTTAGCTTCGTGGAGAGTTTTAGGGAACTAGGAGTGATATTTGTTGTACTATTGAATTTACTCATCAGGTAAATTTCAAAAACGTGTCCAATCCTAATAGTGTTGAAATAATTATGTATGTTTACTAAGTGACCTAAGAATTATTAAGGAAACAAAGGCATTTTAGTAATTAACACGTAGTGGGTTTGGATATCCATTTCTCTATCATGAAAGCCCAAACTCCATCCTAAACGCAAGAGAATTTTTGAGCAGTTATCTAATCTTGTCATGCTACCCAAAATTAGAAGCATGCTTGCATTCCATTAGACCGTGTTTGGTCATTTAGGATTTTTAGACACGATATGACTTGATGTGATAGAATATGAAATTCATGAATTTTTCCATCTGGTTTCTAATTGGTGTATCATAGTAATAAAATCGAATATTGCACATCCTATCATGTCCCTTGTTTGAT
This sequence comes from Eucalyptus marginata, assembly GCA_014182565.1. Taxonomy (NCBI): domain Eukaryota; kingdom Viridiplantae; phylum Streptophyta; class Magnoliopsida; order Myrtales; family Myrtaceae; genus Eucalyptus; species Eucalyptus marginata. Next base: position 25,541,425 of record CM024594.1, read on the forward strand.
ATGGATGATATATTAGTGTAAATGAACCTAAAAATACACAAATGGAGATGATAAAAACTCTCACTATCCACTGTGAAAAAACCACCAATGCACAAACGGAGATAACTTTCATCAATAAATCCATGATTATTGTCTAATCTAAATTTTAAACAACAAAGAAGCTCATTGTAGCATTCCAGAATTACAGATTTGACTATGACAAGAAATGTAAACGGGCTATGATAACATGGGATGAGGTTCGGCCAACATGTGCCAAATCTAACAAGAGAGATACGACATTGTCATCCACCTTCGCAATTCCGAAATGTATATCACTTCCATATGCTCATCTACTTTATTTATATTTACTTACTTTTCATAATTTTTCCTATATTTTTTTTTATCTATTTTTTATTCCCTTCCATCATTCTTTAATAAAAAAATTTACAAATAATAGACTATACTAATATACCTAAAATACTAAAATACCTCAAATATGTAGTAAATACATATACTGAATATCTATTGAATATATATATATTATATCTATTGAATATATATTATAGGTTAGAAAGAAATAATTAATATATAAATAAGAATAAGAATAAAACAAAACAAAAATGGTTGTTAATTTTTTTGTTATTTTGAAATTTATCTTAAAATTCAAATATAATTTTATTTAATTATTATTTCAATTTTATTAATTTAAAAAGTTTGTTATTCGACAAATATAGGTTTTATACTATAAATATAAGAAATCATATCCACATATATTCTACCTCTCCCATGGGATATTTTTATCCAAGCTATATCCTGTCTTAAGCAAGAATTAAATACGGGATAAAATAAATTTTATCTTATTCAAAATTTTATCATAACTACCGGATGTAACATTAGGTATGGCAAGTGGCTATTGATTTGGCTACTCAAATCCATTTCTACTTGTTAAACACCCAAATATGGATAATTTGTTGAATGTATTGTCTTTCCCATGCTACATGTAATTAGTGCATATAAAGCATTTCCTCTCTTTTTTTCTACTAAACTTATTAGCATGACCTTAGTATAGTAGATTCTTGCATGTTTTTTAAATTAATTTATTTGGGACGATTACTGTTGTGGAAGATAAGTGGTTGAATAATTAGATAAATACAATGAGGAAATTAATCAAATGACATATTTACATGGTTCGATCACCGTAACCTACATTTATAAGGAAGTAGCACCAAATTTTACTATTGATTAAGCAATACAATGGAGATTACAACTACAATCAAGTAATTCAAACACACTCAGTGTTTCTCAACCCTTACATACAGTAACTCACATATTGGTTAGCCATCATAATTTCTTGCGAAATATTTTTTAAACTCAAAAAGGGATTACACAAAATCTTAATACAAGATTTTCACGACTTCAAACACACTATGAATGTAATTCCCAAGCACAAACTCCTCTTAGATACTCTTCACAAAGAAGTCCCGTTTCTTATATTAAAAGGAATTAGATCCAAAACATAAAACCTTTTTTTAAGAAACCTTCTCCATCTAGGAAACCATTCAACTAAAAATCAACTCAAATGATGTAACCTACTTGACTTAGGAAGTTTCCTTTTTAGGCTAAAAATTGAGACTTATTTTCAACAATCTCTCATTTGAGTCAAGTCACAATTACTTCTCTGAAAATCAAATTTCACTACTACTCTCCCCCAAACCCACACGGATTGAACAACCACAAATGTCTTTAAAGTCCAAAGCCGCACTAAAACTTTGGCATAACCTTGGACCTCATCAAAATACTAATTCCGTTGACACCCTTAACTACTTCACAAGGATTCTCAAACATGACATCCTCTATCATTAATAGAGCAAAACCACTATTACATTTATATCTATTAAGAGATTGAGCACACACATTGCTAATTTTATAAGCTTCACATCACTACAAGCATCACCTGTGTCTATTATTATTCTAGTACACACTATATTAGGAATTTCTAATTGCAACTTCACCTTGGGCTAAACACCGTTCAAATATGAACAAACACTGCTACAATCACACCCAGACAAAAGTACTAGAGACTCATTAAATATAACTCCTATGTTGATAACAAGTTAATTTAATTACGGACACCACAACCAATGGCATCGCTCACCTTATGCATAACCTAGGAATAAGCACTTTGCTGCCCTCCTGTTAAGCTTACCATCACTAACTCTAACATAACACGAACAACTAAATATTTTAAGGATAAAATAATCAACGACGATACCTAACCACACTTCTTCAAGACTTTGATATCCAATCTAGTCATAGGGATCAATTCAACAAGTAGCTCTCTGTACCAAGTACATTCGTGAGGAATCTCCTTGTTATGCCAACACTAAAAAGCATTTGATGACTCATCTCTAGTAATGTTCTACGTATAAACTCTATACCTGTTGTGGTTCACCGGCACTTCCTTCTTACATGCAAAATTCATTTAACAACTCTAAGCAAAACTCCATGATATTGTCAATCCACGCATATTGGATTATTTTACCAATTTTTTCAATCAAATTTCTCAATTGCAAATCTTGACAATAGTATGAAACCCGTGTCTCAATACAAACACCTAAGTCTTCCTCGGATAGTCATCCACAGCTATTAGCATAAATCCAACACTCTTCCTCGAAGTAGACTGTGACAATTTGTGACCATTCAAGTAAATCAACTTTGCAATATTTGTGATTTCTCGATAATTGAGTTGAATTGCACTTTTCGTTGTTAATCTTAGTTACAACAACTATATACTTTCAGCTTATCAGCAGCATAACCACAAAGCAAATTCCTTTCACTTATAACGTTTATGCTTCTCTCGCTAATATGTCCCCAAATGCATATGCTACAATTGTGTTGACGCCTAAATTTCATTTTCTTAAATTAGTTTTTATTTATTTATTATTATTATTTATCTTTTTCCTTTTTCGGATAATAAATATTAAAAACAAAAAAATAGTAAAAACAAAAGAAAACAAAAAATCGCCTAGCCCCCTCCCTTTTCTCTCCCCCTCGCGGGGCCCCGGCCCGGTTTTTTTTTCCCAGATCCAGCCCGGTCCCTTTCCCCTTCTGTCTTCTTCCTCCTGCCCTCCCCTTTGTCTTCTTCCTCGACTGGAGTTGCAGCACGCGCGATGGAGTCCGACGCGCGCGATGCCGGACGGAAGGAGGTAGACGGCGACGTGCGGTGCGGCGGTGGGAGAAGACACGCCTTCACCCGCAGGCGGCCCGCCTAGAGCCCCGATGAGACGCCGGTTCAGCCGCGGGGGGTCCGGTCGGCAAGCCAAAAGTCGGCGGCCGAGCCCCTCCGTCGACCGGACCCCCTCGCCTATAAATAGCGGAGCACCTCCGTCGACGAAAGAGGAGAGAAGCCAGCGAACTCCGAGAGCTTCCCCTTGAGAGACTTTAGGGGAGGAATCGAAGAGTGAGCAAAAGGGGGTGAAAAATCGAGTCGCGAGCTCCCCCGACCTCCCTCCGAGAGACTTCGGGGGAGGCTGGCAGCAAGCGAGCTCGAGGGGGAGAGATCCGCAGGGAGGCAGATCTGAGCGTGAGGAGGGCTGAACGAGGTCCGCCGGAGGAGAGAGAGCCACCGTCTTGAGCCGTGCCGTCGCCGTCTGTTTCAGCATTAGGTCAGCTGTCATCTGCCTCCCGATCCCATCCGTCTCCGTGTTGTCCACGACGCCGCCCGATTATGTTCGTCTCCGCGTCGTCCCCGACGCCGCTCGATCCCATCCTTCTCGAGACGTCCCCCCCCCCCCCGACGCGCCTCCTTCTTCGACGCCTCCGTCGTTCCCTCCATCGACGCCGCGATTAGGTGAGAGGGAGGAAGCTTTGCGCCGGGTCGACTCGGGTCGAAGCGAGTCGCGGCCGGGTAGGGCTCCACGACCGGGGTAGGGTTTCGCCGAGGGAGCGGGTTGGCGGGTCGGAGTCATCGGGTCGGGCGGATGACCCGGTTCCTCTAGGGTTTTGCCGGTTCTCCCAAAACGGCGCCGTTTAAATAAAATAAAATAAAAAAGACAAAAAAAGACAAAAATTCGAGTCGGGCCCGCCCGGCTTTTTTTTTAATTTAAATAATATTTTAAATAAAATAACTAATTTATTTCAAAAAAATCAAAAAATGGTTTATTTTCGAAAAATATTAAAAAATAGTAAAAAATATTTTATTTTCCAAAAAAATAAAAATACTTTATTTTCCAAAAAATATTAAAAATATTTTATTTTTCGAAAAAAATAAAAATAAAAATAAAAATAAAAATAAAAATATTTTCCAAAAAATGCCAAAAATCCAAAAAAAAAAAAAAGGCCAAAAATTCAGAAAAAAAGCCAAAAAGACTTTTATTTTCCAAAAAATGCCAAAAATCCAAAAATCCCTTTTATGTCAAAAAAATTTAGAAAAAGACTCAAAAATGTTTTTCCTCTCAAAAATGCATGGAAAATTCCTAAAACATCCAAAATACCTTAGGGTTTAAACAATATTAGGTACCGAAAGGGCATTAGTGATTAACTAGTGTAATCAAGTCCCCGATCCTAATTTCTCTGGTTGCGCAAGAGAGAGTATTTCTCCCAATACTTCACATGGGTTTCTAATCAACCCACCCCAATTTGATTAGTGGCGACTCCGTTTTAAAAATTAACTTACAAGTTAAAAACTCAGATTATTAAAGTCGTGAATTGGTGGACTTGGGAGAGTCCGGGCTTAATGAATTTAGCCGAACCATTAGCCTCCGCAGGCCCGCCCGACCGGGCGCTGAAAAAAAAGAGGTCGCGACAGCTTGGCGACTCCGCTGGGGACTTTGAGGACTTAGGCCTTTTTGTCTTGTTTAAATTCTTTACCGACTTAGGTTTTTCTTTATGCAGGTCAATAGCTTAGAAATTTATTTTAATTTTGCTTAAAATAGATTTTCCTGTGATTATGAATTGTTGTGCATGTTTTACTGTTTCAGCACTACACATGACACACACAACCCGGCCGCCGGACCTGGGCGGCCATAGGATATTTAGGATGGTGTCAAGAAAGATATGACCTCGAACGCGAGACCGCGATGTAGAGGTTGCCTTTCTTTTCCCCGAATTTCTCTAGCCGAGGTTAGGAGGGTATGCCGCTAACGCGAGACTGCGACGGGCGGATACCCTTTTAATTTCAACAAGCCTTCTTAGTTAGAAATCGAGCCACACATCTCATGTGCATGTCTTTGTGCTTGCCATTTTCTTTAAAAGCAAAGTAATTTATTTACTTTTACTCAGTCTTTTTATTGGCCCATGGCAATTTAGGGAAGGTTTTTTTTTTCGAGTCCCAGTTTATATGCGATGGGAGAAGATGACATCCGCCTTATTCCCACTCCCAAGGCGAGCTCTTCGTGGTGGGGTCAATTGGACCAAAGTATGCCCAAGAGCGCGTAAAAGCCAAAGTGGGTCATCTTCTATCGTTGATCCAAGTCCGTGTTCATCCCGAAGTCATACAAGCCATGGCACATTTCTGGTGCCCGAGGACGACTACTTTTATATTTGGTGGGTTCGAGCTAACCCCAACTCGGAAGAATACAAAGCATCATCACCGGAATGCCTCTCGAAAAAAGACTTGTTAGGCCATCAACAGGCGTTATCCCATTGCGTGGGTTAGCATGACTTTTAAGAACTGAAGTCCATGTTATGAGGCAAATTCTTGAAAACAATCATAATACCTGCCCCCTAGCATTTTTGACTGCCCGTTTCAAAATCAACCCATGACCCAAAAAAGTGAGATTTTCCTTCGGCCTTTTTTCGGGTTCATCATTTTCCCCCATCAAAGAAATTTCATAAGTCCAAAGATGGCATGGATAGTTGACCAGATCTCAAGGGGGCAAAATTATGTCAACATGATTTTAGCCGAAACATTCTTGTCCCTCAATCGTTTTAAAGAAAACATGGAAAAGGTCATGCGGGTCTCCCCCGAAATTTTACAAGTCTGGTTCTTTTCTCACCTAAGCGAATTTCGAGACTTCATGCGATCGTCTAAAATAAATGATTTCGAAAATCCACTTCAGAAATTTATGGTTTTAGGACCATACATTCCAAACCAAAGCTGTTTAAATTGGATAAACTTTCTAAGAAGTCCAGCTCCTGAGGCGTTCCAATGGTGTGCTGGTTGGTTCCATGAAAAGATAGCTTACTTTGCTTATAGACGCCGCCATCCAATTCCGTTGCTTGGTTTCACCGGCGCCATTTCTTATTTCCCATATCGGGTGACGCGACAAGATGGAGCCCTTCAAGAGATCCCACCGCCTTTCAAGAGGAAGGCCCTCCACTCTTTTCACCCATCAAAGTCGTGAATACACATTCGAGATTGACATTGTCGAGGAAACATGGAGCAAAGCCATCGCAAAAGAATTATGATACCTGAAGGACTTGAGGGACAAGAAAAAACCCACCACGCCTTTGAATCCTACATCCTCAACCATCGTATCTCGACAAAGTGGAAGCCATCGATCTCTCACCCAATCAGCGAGATCAGCCAGCATGAGCAAGCAGAGCCTGTGCAAGGGGATTTGGGAATGAGCGGGATACATGTCTCAGAGCCGGTCCAAGAAAACAAGTATCGGCGCGAAAACAAGGCTCCCTGTCGCATGTAGATTAGCAGTCATGTGTTTCCTAGTGTTGATATCATGAAAATTTTGTCCCATTGTTTAGGGACTTTTGTTTAATACATAGTATTTCCTTCTGTCATTTTAATTTCAAGTTTTAAGTGTTGGAAGTCTCGTGGTCTATAAAATCCTCTTTGATAAATATAAAAGCGCTTAGACCATTGCCATGGGTCAATCTTTGTTTACTTTCGTACTCATTCATGATTTTTGCGACACGTGTAATTATGAATCGTCAACTATTAGCCACCGGTGAATGGCCTCACGTGATAGGATCCGATCGAATGATGTACAAAATCGCCTCACCAACATTGAAGACGGCGTAGGACGATGTCCATTGTCCTTCGACAACTCTCAAGGCAAATGGAATCCACTCAAGTTAAACCCAACTCCATAACCGCTTTAAGCACACTCCCGGCACCCGCAAATCGCCGATAATGACCAACAAGATAAACAGCTTGAAAAGATCATGAAAAAGTTGAAACAAACATTTGCGAGCCGAATCCCATTGACTCGTCTAATTATGCCGGTTTTGAGATCCCCAAGAACTCGGGGCGCCCGAATGTGAAAGGTATGCGATACCTTTCGCCCGAGACCTACTTACAGCCTACCTCGGTCCAAAGGATGATTCAATCATACCAATCAAACCCGACCGGCCCGCCTTGCGATGGTACATTGTCGAAGATTAGTTCCCTTAAAACCTGGAAGGAACTAATCTATGTTTTCCACCAAGAATATAATATTGACATCAGCCCTGACATCACCTTGCCCTACGAAGAACCGATGATCCCGGAGCACGAGGAGCCGTCAGTTGCTGAGATAGGAGAAGAAGATGTCAATGAAGTCTTGCATGATAAATGGGCAACTGAGCAACATCATATTATTGAAAAGTTTCCCACTCGGAAAGGCAAGGAACCTATGTACGAGATCACAGGCACGGAGCCTGTTCAAGACCGGGGCACGACAGGACAGCTCCCCAAGCTTACTGCAAGAGCTAGGATTCAAAGAATACCGACCCCTATCAACATAAAAAGTGAAGCAGAGAGTGAAGCCTCAATATCTCTCGTTCCCCTTGACAGAATCGAACTGGCGAAACGAAGGGCCTTACTCAAAAGGTCTGGACCAGGAGCCAAGAAAAGAAAGCCTAAACAAATCAATTCGACATCTACCACTGAGTAAAGGCGAAATTTGATAACTGGTGAGCCGTTGCACCAAAATTTCGAGCATTCTCTGGAGTACAACTCCGAAGGCTACCGCCCTCTAGAGTATGACCACATTGACTTCCGGTCCCCTAGAATACAATCCCAAGGACTTCCAAAGATTATTTCAATGAAACCGACGACTCATCGTATAATTGTTTCCTACTCTCACCCGGGATGAAGGCCCGTCGAAGAAGAAACGTACGTCTTTATCCGCTACGATCCTAACGAGCTACTAAACTCGTCCTCTGACCATGAGGATAGCTTCAATACTTCATCCTCATTCGGAAATTTTGACCCAGAAGAAAGCAATGGAGTAATCTCGGTAGAGTCCAACTTCTCTGAAATAGAAAAATTCACCACTTCAACAAATATGCGGTGGGAAAACCAAAGGCCTAACCAAGACATATCGGCCCGTCTTGCCCTCATATGATCATGACCCCCCGAAGTGTGGATACCTAATCTCTGCAAGTATAACGGCACGACTTGCCCCGTGGCTCATTTGCAATATCTCCACACTGAAATGAGTCGGTACTATGGCCCGATGTCATTCACAACTCAGCATTCCAAGAAACTCTTACGGGGTCTGCATTGCAATGGTTCGTCACCGCAAGTATTTATCTCATAAAGGATTGGAATGAGCTGTCTTCCACATTCTTGCATCAGTACCAAAACCAAATTGGAACTGAGCTGCCTTGCGAGAGTTTGGCTCACTTCGGAAGAAGACCAATGGAGGATTTCCGAGCATATGCAGGGAGGTGGAAGGCTTTTATGATGCAAACCCACCCTCAACTGACCGAAGAAGAATTGATAAAGCAGTTCATAGAAGCTTTGTCCCACGAACATCGCTGTTGGCTGCATGGATTACACTTCCGTAGCTTCAACGAAATAGTCATCGCATGCGAATACTTTGAGTCTACTGGAGGCAAGGAATTCAAAGACACTTGACTTTAGAACCAGCACTATCAAAGCGCTCCTTTTCGTAGGAGTTTTCATTAGTTTCACTTGTTTTTATGTTTCTTATCTAGTGTGCTACTATTGTATTTTCCATTCCAGTACTGTAATGTACAGTTATAATATTTTGTTTGAAGAGCATGAGGTGGTATTCCACACCAGCCCAGTGATGCTATCCAACCATGAAAAGAAAATATCATCCAAGGAGAATACTGAGGGCTGGGCTTCCTCATGCTTTTTCTTCCCCAAAGACATGTTTTGAAAAAAAAAAAAAATTTCATCACCAAAAGCTTTCGTCAAAACAAGATGATAAATTTAACCATGTTTGTCTTTCTGACTCTCTCACTTTATGTCTCAGAATATCATCCCCTTTGACTTAGTGTAACAGAAAGCATTTAAAACTGGCACATCATGTGAACAGGGGGCCGAGTTCAAAGACATCATTTCAAGGAAACAGGGGCAAACGAAAAGGATCATTCTGTTTCAAAGAAGGTAAGTTTTATTCCCTAAACATAATTTTGAAAATGATGTCTCCTCTCTTCTGTGTACAGGAAACGAAAGGAGGTAATAGGCATAGGCATACGGTTAAACTCGAAGCATGCACATCATGGTAGCTCGAGACAGGATAACCTCCCTAGGGCTGCTTTCGACCTTCCCATTTTTGCAAGCCCTCCTCAGGAGCTCTGTGGACTCCACTTCACTCCCATCCAACTTCTTCTCAAGAAGGAGCAATATCTTCCCCCGACATGCCCGAACAATTAGACGGTACAGTTTCATTGAAGGGATTTTCAGCTTCGACAAGCCAAGAAGCACAAGGAAGAAATTTCTTCTCTTCCTTTGAATTCATTACTGTCAATAGGGAGAAAATCCAGACAGTCAAGGCAATATGTAGCCCCCACTCCAGACAATGATTCTAGGGTCTGGAAGCTTCACTTCGTGTTTCAGACACGTATTCTTCCAAAAAAATAATTGCCATCAGAAAATTGGAGATTTTTTATTGTCCATCTCAGATTCCGTAGAAGCTTGCGGCACGTGACTTTTTGCTCAATGCAGCTATAGTCAAAGATAGAAGAAAAATTCCACAGAAGGAAGGCGTTAAAGATGAATCAACGACCACCAATCATGCATACAGGGCCACAAATGAGGAGGGCCAATCAAAAGAGACATTGAACCGTGTCAAAGACAAAAGGCCGTCATTGACACTCAAATATCCCTAGGAGTCAGCAAATATAAACTCGGGAAGAGTAATTTGGTATCGTTTCCAATACTCCCAATATTCGAACTCATCTTTGACACATTTTCTCTTATTGACAGAAGCCTAGGATTCAAGAAACAAGCTTAATGGTTAATTTGGGCAAATCAAGTGACCCATATCAATTTACCTAGCTTGGTATGAAAGGACGCATCATCCAAGAGCCGGTTCGGTTAAATGGAAAAGGAAACTCCCCCCACGGACATTGTTGGCGCCTCTAGCCGAGTGGTAGCCAGGAAGGAGCAAAATGATCCAAAGTCAAGGGTTCGAATCCCCGACGCGACAGTTAGCCTCTTGAAAATAAATAAAAAATTTGCTTCTCTTGCACCTGCAAATTACAAGAGCGCAAATGACCTAACGGAGTAAAAATTACAGGAATTTATATCCTCCTTGTACTTCAGGTCTATTCAAACATCTGTAAACCAGTGAAGGGTAATGTTGTATCACTTCCAAGTTATTCGACTCTTAAAAGAGCTTCTGACTAGCATGATCCCTCTCGCCTGTTGCAGGATCACCTAATCGTCAAAGATGCAGAAAACAAATCAATGAGAGGCATGTCAAACCATGATAAGCTCTCCCAAGCCAAATGGCGTCTCAAGTATCGCCAAAGCAAATGACAGAAACCTTTCAGGCCTCAAATCACGTGTGATATTAACCATACTAATTGATCTATTTCCACATCTTCTCTTTTACAAGGGCAAAAGCAAAAGGGCCATCAAATCAATGATCAGATCTCCAATCCCAACTGATCATTCTTGTGTCATTTCCCTACTTAATTAGGACAATCCATTGACACCCCTTTGTGAATAACTCTTTTGATATTCAAAATTCAGCATTTGTTTTGAGAGTACAAACTCTCTCATATTTAAAAAAGGATGCTGCATGCCTTTCTCCAAATGGATTTTTGCATGATGATTTTGCCTGTCTAAATCACTGATTCCATTGAGGATTACTAGAATAGACAGCTAAGTGAAGGATACGAGATTAGTTGAGCATGCTGGATGAGGTGCGTCAGAATGATGACAGGCAAGCCATATCCTACACACAGTTCCCCATCTATACACTTGTGAGATGAGTGCAGAAAATTCCATGACTGCAGGGTAAAGAGTTCTCTCGCGAATGGTACGATAACTGAAATAGTGAGAGGCATTTCATTGCTCACCCCTTTTGAGCCCCATACACTGGTGAAGCTTCTCTCATCAAGAATCACCCTACATTGGGGCATGTCAAAGACAAGGCGAATCAGCATCACAAGGTGAGAAAAGGGATAGAAATTCTCTTGCTCGCACTTGCATCAATCTTCGAGTGTCTTTATTGCATATGAACACTCGCGTTAATTTAAGTGCCTTAGAATGACGAAGAGCAATTCCTTTTCTATGCATTTGTATACATTGTACAACCCAAGTGAGTCTGTAATTTTACCCTCACATTGAGACAAAGCAGAAGTTATTGCCATAGCCTAGAGCGCTGGCTGAAGATGAAGACTCAAAGTCTAAATAATTGTGCTTCATAATTGTGCTTCGATTGAACTCGCCTAGATCAGTTCCTCAAGCAACAAAAATGAAAAAGCAGGGGCATAAAAAAGCAGTGTACCTGGTAAAAGCAAGGTCAATGCCCATAAATGAGGAACTGGAATAAAAGCGGGGCATAAAAAAGCAAAGTGTGCGGTAAAAGCAAGGCCAATGCCCCCGCCAAAAAATACAGCCAAGAAAAAGTTGTGGTTGTAAAATCTCCATTTGACAAGAAGAAGAAAGACCAAAGACGAATACCGAGACAAGTCACCAACTCTCACCCTTCTATATGTGAGCCAAGTCTACGTTATATTCCCATTGTAAAAGGTCTCTTCGACTAGGGGCACTTCAATTAACGTAAGATTTCATATGTGCATAAATATCGCTCGAAGAAGTACGAGCAAGATTACTCTATCTCTTTTCGCGGGGTTCCCGACTTGTAAACCCGGAGAGGATCGTGCAACATTTTCGTCCATCGACTTCAACCTTGATGGTCCCCTTTGATGAGCTGCTAACCAAGTCTTCATCACAATTTCAACAAAGACCTCTCACATTGGTAAGGTCGTACCACTTGCGAGAATACTCGGACCCCTGCTGACATGATGACAGTAAGAAGTGTGATCCTTATAAATCCTGCATCAATGGTCAGGATAAAACAACCTTTCCATGAGAGTGAGTGAAAAGTCCTTTCAGACTGAAAGTCCCTCATCTGGCACGCTTAAGACATCTACATTCTAAATGAGGGTTGTCTTTCAAAATCTTCCCCAGTGGAATTCGGATGATACAAAACTGACAAAATTGTCATGCATAAATCACATTTGAATTTATGAATTTACAGCATATACAATCATTGTGTACTTGCCTGCATAGTGCGTAAATAGTGAACATACTCTCGCAATCGAGATATTGCCAGGGTAAGCATATCCCCGTCCCCATTTGTCTTAAAGTATCTACCACTGTCCTGGTACTCTCTTCTTGTCACTCAATCTATTCGAGTCGTCCCCTGAGTTTGGGTGCTTGCATCGGTCTAAGTATCCCATTGTCTTTGAGTACCCACCATTTGCCGGGTACTCCCTCTCATCGACACTCGACCTGTTCGAGTTGTCCCCAGGGTATTAATATTTGCAACTGTCCAGATATCCCCCTGTTTTTGAATGCATGCCGTTACTCAGGTACTCCCTCTATTGACACTCGACCTATTCGAGTTATCCTTAAAGTTTGGATACTCATGACCTGTCCGACTATCCTCTTGTCTTTGAGTACCGACCACCGTTTGGATACTCCATTCCCGTGACACTCGACTTGTTCGAGTTGTCCTCAATTACGCCATTGAATACTAGCAGCTACTCAAGTATTCCACCACATTATGCGCCTGCAATCACCTAGGTATGCTTTCTTACACTCGGACCGGTTGAGTGGTCCCTGATCATATCGTTAAATGTTTGTGTTCATCCAAATATCCATCTACTTTGTACACCTGTGTGCCTGCGGCCAGCCAGGTAAGCCTTGTGCTACATTCAAATTCCCTAATTATCAGGAGGTGAGAGACCTTCACGAATATCTCAGGTACGTCCTCGATATTCCTAACTACCAGGAGGTGAAGAGACCTTCACGAATATGCGAGGTACGTCCTCGATATTCTCAATCTCCGGAAGATGAGAAACCTTCACGAATATCCAAGGTACGCCCTCGATATTCCCCATTACCAGGAGGTGAGAGACCTTCACGAATATCTCAGGTACGTCCTCGATATTCCCACTACCAGGAGGTGAGAGACCTTCACGAATACGCGAGGTACGTCCTCGATATTCCCATTACCCGAGGTGAGAGACCTTCATGAATATCTCGGTACGTCCTCGATATTCCCAACTACCGAGGAGAGAGACCTCCACAAATATCTCAGGTACGTCCTCGATATTCCCCAACTACCAGGAGGTGGGAGACCTTCACGAATATGCGAGGTACGTCCTCGATATTCTCAATCTCCTAAGATGAGAAACCTTCACGAATATCCAAGGTACGCCCTCGATATTCCCCATTACCCGGGAGGTGAGAGACCTTCACGAATATCTCAGGTACGTCCTCGATATTCCCACTACCAGGAGGTGAGAGACCTTCACGAATACGCGAGGTACGTCCTCGATATTCCCATTACCAGGAGGTGAGAGACCTTCATGAATATCTCAGGTACGTCCTCGATATTCCCAACTACCAGGAGGAGAGAGACCTCCACAAATATCTCAGGTACGTCCTCGATATTCCCCAACTACCAGGAGGTGGGAGACCTTCACGAATATCTCAGGTACATCCTCGATATTCCCAATCTCCGGAAGGTGAGAAACCTTCACGAATATCCAAGGTACGCCCTCGATATTCCCCATTACCAGGAGGTGAGAGACCTTCATGAATATCTCAGGTACGTCCTCGATATTCCCATTACCAGGAGGTGAGAGACCTTCACGAATATCTCAGGTACATCCTCGATATTCCCACTACCAGGAGGTGAGAGACCTTCACGAATACGCGAGGTACGTCCTCGATATTCCCATTACCAGGAGGTGAGAGACCTTCATGAATATCTCAGGTACGTCCTCGATATTCCCAACTACCAGGAGGTGAGAGACCTCCACGAATATCTCAGGTACGTCCTCGATATTCCCAATCTCCGGAAGGTGAGAAACCTTCACGAATATCCAAGGTACGCCCTCGATATTCCCCATTACCCGAGGTGAGAGACCTTCATGAATATCTCGGTACGTCCTCGATATTCCCATTACCAGAGGTGAGAGACCTTCACGAATATCTCGGTACATCCTCGATATTCCCACTACCGGAGGTGAGAGACCTTCACGAATACGCGAGGCACGTCCTCGATATTCCCATTACCGAGAGGTGAGAGACCTTCATGAATATCTCGGTACGTCCTCGATATTCCCAACTACCAGGAGGAGAGAGACCTCCACGAATATCTCAGGTACGTCCTCGATATTCCCCAACTACCAGGAGGTGGGAGACCTTCACGAATATCTCAGGTACATCCTCGATATTCCTAATCTCCGGAAGGTGAGAAACCTTCACAAATATCCAAGGTACGCCCTCGATATTCCCCATTACCAGGAGGTGAGAGACCTTCATGAATATCTCAAGTACGTCCTCGATATTCCCATTACCAGGAGGTGAGAGACCTTCACGAATATCTCAGGTACGTCCTCGATATTCCCACTACCAAGAGGTGAGAGACCTTCACGAATATGCGAGGGACGTCCTTGATATTCCCAAATTATCAGGAGGTGAGAGACCTTCACAAATATCCCAGGCATGTCCTCGATATTCCCCATACCAGGAGGTGAGAAACCTTCACGAATATCCCAGAAAGTGAGAAACCTTCACGAATATCCAAGGTACGTCATCGATATTCCCCATACCAGGAGGTGAGAGACCTTCACGAATATCCAAGGTATGTCCTCAATATTCTCAACTACCAGGAGGTGAGAGACCTTCACGAATATCTCAGGTACGTCCTCGATATTCCCATTACCAGGAGGTGAGAGACCTTCACAAATATCTCAGGTACGTCCTCGATATTCCCACTACCAGGAGGTGAGGGACCTTCACGAATACGGGAGGTACGTCCTCGATATTCCCATTACCAGGAGGTGAGAGACCTTCACGAATATCTCAGGTATGTCCTCGATATTCCCCATAACAGGAGGTGAGAAACCTTCACGAATATGCGAGACCCATCCTCGATATTCCATTTGTTAGGTATTTTTAGAAATTCGTACTTGTGATCATCCAAGTATCTCTTCAATGCCTGCGAACGTTCAGGCATCCTTCAAAGTCCGTACTTGTTAACATCCAAGTTCTCTTTTGACACTTGCAATCAATCAGGTATTTTCCAGCATCTAGTACTTGCGATCATACAGGTACCCCTTCGATATCTGTGAACATCCAGGTATCCTCTAAGAATTTGTACTTATGATCATCAAAGTACCCCTTCGACGCCTGCAAAGGCCCAAATATCCTCCAGGTTAGTACTTGTGAATATCCAGGTACTCTTTCAATACCTGTGAATGTCCAGGTATCTTCAACAAATCAATGCCCTGAGAAAGATCGGTGCATCCCCTGAGAAAGGTCGGGTTCCAACAGGTGTCCTCGACAAAGATCAGGTACCTCACAAATCGATGCCCTGAGAAAGGTCGGTGCATCCCCTGAGAAAGGTCGGGTTCCAACAGGTGTCTTTGACAAAGATCAGGCACCTCACAAACCAATGCCCTGAGAAAGGTCGGCGCATTTCCCGAGAAAGATCGGGTTCCCACATGTGTCCTTGATTGAGATCAGGCACCCCACAAATCGATGCCCTGAGAAAGGTCGGTGCATCCCCCAACAAAGGTCGGGCTCCAACAGGTGTCCTTGACAAAGATCAGGCACCCCACAAATCGATGCCCTGAGAAAGGTCGGTGCATCCTCCTGAGAAAGGTCGAGTTCCAGCAGGTGTCTTTGACAGAGGTCAGACACCCCCACAAAATAGATGCCCTGAGAAAGGTCGGCACATCTCCCGAGAGAGGTCGGGTACCAACTGGTGTCCTCGATACAAATCAGGCACCCACAAATAAATGCCCCGAGAAAGGTCGGTGCATCTCCTGTCATGGCAACTGAAGAAAAGTTCGGACTCGAGACAAACCACTTACTGCTCTGACAGGCGACCGAAAAGTGGTTGGGGTCTTAGAAAAGCTATTTCCCGTCAAGGTGACCGAAGAAAAGATCGAGTCCAAGACAAACTACCGATTGCTCTAACAGGCGACCGAAGAATAGTTCGGGTCCTAAAGAAGCAACATTCTCATATCACCAGGTAAGATGACGCATTGATACTTGCCAAAACTCGGGGTTCACACCCTATCTCACTCACTCTCGGTAAGTAACTACATGTATCTTCTTAGCTGTCTTAGTATATGTAATGTTATATTGCTCTTTTTACATAGGATAATAGGTCCCAAATAAAATCTGCTACGCATGTATGGATAAAATTTAGGCATCAGTTTGTCTTTGAATGCAACCTCTGCGAACTCACTTTCAAAGAGGGCACTGCCGACGCCTAAATTTCATTTTCTTAAATTAGTTTTTATTTATTTATTTATTATTATTTATCTTTTTCCTTTTCGGATAATAAATATTAAAAACAAAAAAAATAGTAAAAACAAAAGAAAACAAAAAATCGTCTAGCCCCCCTCCCTTTTCTCTCCCCTCGCGCGGGCCCTGGCCCAGTTTTTTTTTCCCCAAATCCAGCCCGGTCCCTTTCCCCTTATGTCTTCTTCCTCCTACCCTCCCCTTTGTCTTCTTCCTCGACTGGAGTTGCAGCACGCGCGATGGAGTCCGACGCGCGCGATGCCGGACGGAAGGAGGTAGACGGCAACGTACGGTGCGGCAAGTGGAGAAGACACGCCTTCAATGCGGTAGGCGGCCCAACTAGAGCCCCCGATGAGACGCCGGTTCAGCCGCGGGGGTCCGGTCGGCAAGCCAAAAACCGACGGCCGAGCCCCTCCGTCGACCGAACCCCCTCGCCTATAAATAGCGGAGCACCTCCGTCGACGAAAGAGGAGAGAAG
This sequence comes from Eucalyptus marginata, assembly GCA_014182565.1. NCBI lineage: Eukaryota > Viridiplantae > Streptophyta > Magnoliopsida > Myrtales > Myrtaceae > Eucalyptus > Eucalyptus marginata. The sequence goes on from CM024594.1 coordinate 25,558,578, forward strand.
CCAACGAACTCCGAGAGCTTCCCCTTGAGAGACTTCGGGGGAGGAATCGAAGAGTGAGCAAAAGGGGCGAAAATCGAGTCGCGAGCTCCCCGACCTCCCTCCGAGAGACTTCGGGGGAGGCTGGCAGCAAGCGAGCTCGGGGGGGAGAGATCCGCAGGGAGGCGAGATTCGAGCGTGAGGAGGGCCGAACGAGGTCCGCCAGGAGAGAGAGCCACCGTCTTGAGCCGTGCCGTCGCCGTCTGTTTCAAAGCATTAGGTCACCATCCGCCGCCCGATCCCATCCGTCTCCGTGTTGTCCACGACGCCGCCCGATTATGTTCGTCTCCGCGTCGTCCCCGACGCCGCTCGATCCCATCCGTCTCGGCGACATCCCCCCCCCGACGCCGCCTCCTTCTTGACGCCTCCGTCGTTCCCTCCATCGACGCCACAATTAGGTGAGAGGGAGGAAGCTTTGCGCGGGTTAGACTCGGTCGAAGCGGGTCGCGGCGGGTAGGGCTCCACGACCGGTAGGTTTTCGCCGAGGGAGCGGGTTGGCGGGTCGGTCGTCGGGTCGGGCGGATGACCCGGTTCCTCTAGGGTTTTGCCGGTTCTCCCCAAAACGGCGCCGTTTAAATAAAATAAAAAAAAAAAGACAAAAAATCCGAGTCGGGCCCGCCCGGCTTTTTTTTAATTTAAATAATATTTTAAATAAAATAAATAATTTATTTCAAAAAAATCAAAAAATGGTTTATTTTCGAAAATATTAAAAAATAGTAAAAAATATTTTATTTTCCAAAAAATCAAAAATACTTTATTTTCCAAAAAAATATTAAAAAATATTTTTATTTTTTGAAAAAAAATAAAAATAAAAATAAAAATAAAAATATTTTCCAAAAAATGCCAAAAATCCAAAAAAAAAAAAAAAGGGCCAAAAATTCAGAAAAAAAAAAAAGCCAAAAAGACTTTTATTTTCCAAAAATGCCAAAAATCCAAAAATCCCTTTTATGTCAAAAAAAAAATTTAGAAAAAGACTCAAAAATGTTTTCCTCCCAAAAATGCATGGAAAATTCCTAAAACATCCAAAAACCTTAGGGTTTAAACAAGATTAGGTACCGAAAGGGCATTAGTGATTAACTAGCGTAATCAAGTTCCCGATCCTAATTTCTCTCAGTTGCGCGAGCGAGTATTTCTCCCAATACTTCGCATGGGTTTCTAATCAACCCACCCCAATTTGATTAGTGGCAACTCCGTTTTAAAAATTAACTTACAGGTTAAAAACTCAGATTATTAAAGTCGTGAATTGGTGGACTTGGGAGAGTCCGGGCTTAATGAATTTAGCCGAACCATTAGCCTCCGCCAGGCGCCCGCCCCGACTGGGCGCCAAAAAAAAAGAGGTCGCGACAAATTGAGACTCTTTGCTCTCGAATCAGTGCATCTGACATCTCTGTGACAATTGTTACTGTGTCACCTTGAAGCTTATATAGGCTACTATGCTTGATTCCTCTCATTATCATTAACACGTCATACAATCTCTAGAACTCCACCTTCTAAAGTATACTGACACCCAACTGAATTTAGAATACTCAAGGAAATCAAATTATTCTTCAATTTTGAAACAAGTCTCATTTTAGTCGATATCCTCACAATATCATCACACATTCTAATCTAATATCCTAATACCCACAACATTGGACTGGGTGTTGTTGGCCAACTACACTTACTATTGTCCATGCATTGATAAGTAGTAAACCAAATCCTATTTGGTGAGGCGTAAAATAAATAACCAAAATCCATATCAATCTATCAAACAAGACATAATCATCATTATTCGAATTACATTCAACTATAATTGCAACATCATCTATAGACTCAGCTCTAATTCCCTTACCCTTTTTATTGTGCAGTATAAGGCAATCCTTTAGGTATGCCCCTTCTTGCCACAATACCAAGAGACAACACCACCAATGCTAAACAAACTACGTCCGTTTATGTTTACACTACTCCTATTGACATGATTATTAGTTTTTCCTGTACATTCACTTATTAAAGCAATAATCAATCACAAGTTCACCAAATACACTACCAAATGTTGTCCTACGAATGTCTTCACTCATAATCAAATCATGAACCCCATCAACATCAAATTTGTTGACCTAGAGGAATTATTAATACTAGTAACAGTAGTATTCCAATTATTAGGCAATAATGATAATAGAATTACGTGCATACCTTATTTTCAAAGTCAATCTCACTGAACTCAATTGACTAACGACCACCTTGAACTCATTGATATAATCAATAATCGAAGCATATTTGCCTATCATTAAGTTAAACAAACGTTGCAATAAGTAGACATTGTTGATTGCAAATGCCTTCTCGTACATGTTTGACAAGGCTTTCATTAAACTCACAACGGTCCTTTCTTTCACAATATTAAACACGAGGTTACAAGTCAACGTCAACCAAATAATAACCAATGCTTATCTATTCATAAATTCCACTTAACTTGCTTAATCGAATTTGGCTTCTCCATAGAAAAGAGTAAGTGCAAATTGCTCTTATAAAGATAACTCTTAATCAATATCTTCCATAAATCTAATCCCTCCCATTAAATTTATTGATTCTTCACTTTTCCTTCTTTTGTGACCATTTATTCACTTTAACTTAGTCAAACCTAATTCTAATACCGATTGCTGCAAAAAGCAAGCAAAGGCAAACAATCAGACAATAAAATAAACAAAATAATGAAGTAAATTAGACACTAGCTTTTCATGTTTTATAGGGAGAGCAATACATAATTTCACTATAGATCAAGCAATATAATGGATATTACAATTGCACTCGAGTAACTCAAACACTCAGTTTTTCTCAACTCATAATTACACCTAATAATTCACGTTCTTTAGCCCTTACATATTTTCGTAAAACATTCTCTCTATCTCACAAAGAAATTAGACAAAATCTTAACACAAGATTTGCACAACTTCAAATGTCCATAATGTAATTCATGAGCATAGGCTCCTCTTGGATACTCTTAACAGTGTAGTCCCACTTCTTATATAGACTAAAAGTAGATCAAAAATAGAAAACCTCCTTTTAGGAAAACCTCTCCAACGAGAAACCATTTAACTAAAAGCCAACTCAAATTAAGAAACTTACTTGAATTAGGAAAATTTGATTTTCAGATTCGAAATCAAGATATATTTTCAACCATTACAATAAGCAACAAATTGTAATGAATCGATGTATCCGTAATTTGCCGAGAGGTGAGTTGGCAAGGATACTGCTGCTTCAGATTTCTGTTTACTCTGATCTAACTTTTCAACTTTTTTCCCCTTTATCAAGTACCTCGGGCATAAAATCTTGGCAATAAAGTATTTATTTTGTTTAGAATGTAATTGTTCATGCTTTTCACTCCACGTAGTCCCTGAATGTGCAGTCACAAAATGTGGTGCGCTTCCAGCATTTTATCATCAATCAGCGGTCCAAGCCTACCATTGTGGTCATTTTAACCATTTAGGTGTAACATCGAAATCTATGTTGTCGATATTCGGAAATAAGCTTTAAGTTATGCAAGGTTACTCGCCTATCAAGCAAGTACTTGGCCGCTGAAGATTGTAGTCAAGGTATGTGGCTGTGGAATAAACGAGTTCCTCTGCGATCCTATTCCAGACGTCCTGTTCGCTGAAACTCTATACAGCGCGATTCAAGTAATCATGCAAAGCGCACCTAGTTTGTTACAAATTTGTCGCTCGAGAGGCGATATATACTGTCGTCAAGATTGTACTGAAGCCAAGGTTGATGACAAGTCGAGAGCACTGTGAAGTCAAATTGAAGAATACCGCATTAGCACAGTTCTGATACAGAATTTCATGGGAAAGCTATTCTCTGGGGAAAAAAATCACTTTGCTGCTATTTCCTAGATTGTCGATGATACAACACGAATGCAGAATGTTATTTTGCCTCTGGTCGATGGAGATCATAATCAGCCTCACCATCGACTAACTTCTGAAGCGGAATACCCGAACCTCTTAGGAAAAAAACTGCGCTGAATTCAGTGCGACCCCATAATTTAGTTGTGGAAACATGGAAAAAGTTGTCATTTTGTGCAGAACCTCTGCTTGTTTTGTGTGCAGAACCTATGCCTGTTCATCCATTAGGAGATCCATTCCTTTATGGAGTGCCTAGGTTTTGGGATCAAGACATTTTGGCCCTGGCAAAAATTATTCCAGCAAATAGACCTGGAACAAAGATTCCTCGTGAGCTGGATTCAAAATCTGCAAGTGAGCAAATTTAGCATTGACCTTGGAGTAATTAAGTAATTACCAAATAGAATACTGAAAAAATTGGGTACGCTTAGTGGAACCTTGAACACCAGTAGACCGGCAATAGAGATGGGAATCTTGTTTAAGGAACCCACCAGACTGCAAAAGAATATAAGACACATCAGTCTTTTAAAAAGCATATAACAGTTTAGTTGTGCTGCATAAAAAGATAGCACAAGATAACAACTCTTGAGTGATACAAGATATCCAAAAAATGCTTGAAACAGGTGTACTCGGGAATCCATGAAGAGTAATTTAAGGTAGAGGGTGAGTTGAACTTTCAACAAATCAATGACCCAAGGCCAAGGACTAGCTATTGGGAGTGATAACTGCTATACTCGAGCAGAACATTGTAAAGGACACACCCTGTGATCCTCTAACCTTTTCAAATAGTTCTGTCTAATGTACTTGATTGTATAATTGCAGCAAGAAAAGAAGATAAAGTCATTTCCAGATTTGCATGGTGAATTGGACATCATCAAGAGAAACTTTCCACCTAATTGCAAGTGCCACCATAATAAAGTACCTGTAAGTGGTTGGCCCAGTTTGATGCAGAAACCACATAGAGGTAAAGCTGATGGCAAGTCCGAACAATCCACTAGCTGTCGCAACAACCCAAAACATTGGCATTCTGATTACGTCCCTGCATATCCCCAGACATGTGAGATAAGGTAACAATAGCTTTGAAAGAAATGGTATGTAAGTTAAAGTGGTGAAACAGTTGATCTTTACGTATTTACTATGTACTGCCATTCACCAAAGAGTAGGATCAAGAAGATGGCGAAAGGTAGCGATAGTAAATTATTCAGCAAGACCATTGAGACTTCATTGAGAGATCCAGATCTTGTTAACAGTTTAGCTTTGTCCATCACCCGACGCAGAGTGAGCTGTGACAAATACAAATGTAGCATGTTGATTAAAAAGTGATGCAAAGATGCCAAAATGGATCTGTAGCAGACAAGCACTGTTTTAATACTCCTACCAAACTAACAATTTGAAAACAAATCTTCTGAAAAATCGCAAATTTGACAAATAAGAATGAGAATGAGCCAATGAAGCAAGGAAAAATTACGTACCGAATAACTTGCTGTCAAAATACAATTTAAAAATTGCCATGCATAGCCCACTGAATCAAAGGAGAGGTCTGTAATACCGCCACTGATAGCAGAGATTATCTGCAGCAATAGATACATTTAGCACCCATAGCTCAATCTCTACATCCATGAAGCAGGACATGAGAAAGTAGAGGGTTATGTTATGCTGCGGTACCTTTGTGCAAAGTTCAATTTAAGAACCATTTACATGTAGCACTCAAATCTTAAAGCAGAAAAAAGGTGGATTGAAAAACTAATTTACATCATCATTTTTTAGGCCTATCTTTTAGATGCCCTAAAAGAAGAGAAGGAGGTCTGTCTACAGTCCAGTGTTTCAGTTATGATAATTTTCTCAATGTGGGGATGATTTTCTCAACATGGATTAGTAACTTCTAATAAGTCATGTAGAAACTTTCCAAGCAGATCAAGTCACGATTGTGGGACCAGAGAAGAACTCTGACAATGTGATTATGTGAAGACCTTCTAAGATTTCTGCTGTTCCGAAAAGAGCAAGAGAATAAACAGATATTTCAACAGTTGCAGATTTCAAGGAAACAATGTGTAATCATACAGAAGTATAATTTACTGGTAAGCTGCTTCATAATCGAGCCTTTTCCTAAGGCATACTGTTTGGCGTTTCATAATAGAAGTACTATAAACAAAAAGAAAAAGAAACTCATCCAAATTAGATCTGGCTGAAGGAAAGATCGAGAAAACTGGGCATGTCCTCTTCAACCAATAACCATATAAAATTTGAGCAGGTGGATTAGGAAATGGTTGAAGAATGTATTTACATGTGCGACCAAGGAGAAGTGGAGGAGGATCATTACCATTAGAAACATAGCAATCCAAACCTTCTGGTTCTGGTGCTTCCGGAATATATACAATTCACCAATTGCTGTCAGAATATTTGTTACATTCTTCAAAATTGTCACCATTGCAATGTTTATATATCTCAAACTGAAGAGGAAATGCAAAAGAGTATTAAGTATATTATTTTCAAATACATCTCATCCGGGGGAATAATAAGAGATGAAAACGAGGATGAGCCTTTACTTTCATTAACATTCTCCAAACTTGGCTTCCAGGTCTGCCTCATGAAAAGACAATTGCACAAAATGCTGTTGACATACCTATACATGCCTGAAACGAGCATGCCAATGAAAATAATATTCACAGGGATCCAGACCCTAATGAGCTTCCAGTTGAGCCTTTCCACTGAAACTACTCCACACAGACCCAGGACAGCTACGATTACCGAACTAATCAAATTCTGCAGTCAAATCATGAAAAAATCAGGTTCTCAAATCGCTGGCCATAATCAAGGAGTAGATATTAATACATACAATCAGGATAATAACCCCCAGAACACATTTACAGAGTATATGGCTAGAATACTTGAAAGGAAGAGATAACATACTTGATAAAACATCAAACTTATTCCAGCTCCGAAGTCATAACTTGATAGGACAATTTTGTTTAGCAATATCATACTGCAAGAGGAAATGCAGTAAGCTGTTCCAGATACCAGAGGTCCAGATCTTCTTGCTGATCCATTCTCGCGCTTTGCACCATCATGAATTGGGAGGCCGATACTTTCGCTGATAGCTGCACGGTTCCCTCTAAAAAACCTGCTTGGTGCTTATGCTAAGTCGTTAGATTGTGTTCTGTCTTTATCTATAAGCCATCTGAGGCTTAAACATTATTTCTCTACGTAAAATTGCAATTCATTCACTGCGTGAAAGGGTTTCAGAAGTTCCTCGGTTAGCAGCAATTGGCTGGACGCATCAATTATAAACTTTGAGAGTTATAGGGAAGAAATCCAGTGAGAGATGTTATCCTACCTGTCATTAATTGATCTATGTTCTTTGTTGGACATGGCTCCGTTAATTGATCGCAATCCTTGCTTTTCAGCATCATCTAGCATCCCAAATGCTAAATTACTTCTTGCACCTGATGACCCCACTTCTCCATCTAAATGGCTTATCTCGTGATCCTCATAGCCATGACGGTCGATGGCATCTAATTTGAAATCAGACGACATGCCAGACTGCTGCATGCTGAAGAAAGTGGAGGTTAATTTTCATAAGAGGACAATAGAAGGCGTAAGGAAAAAGCAATCCCTTGTGAAACGGATCCTAAACTGTCGCCGAGTTCATTATAACTCCCCCACAAGCGCCGAGTGGAAGGAAACTCTTGAGATGTGAGCTAAAATCAGAAACACGAAAAGTCTTGCCATGAGGAAATTTCAATGAACTAATGGGTATCCATCTAAACATATAATGCAGATGAGAGAAAAGTAAGCAACTCTAATCCTTTTCCTTCGTTTGCTTTTGCTTCTTGTACATTCAAAACTGAACCCATTAAACTGAAAGCATCGAGTACCCAGATGTCATCCAACGAACCCAGTAGTAAGAAATTGGAAAAGGGAAAATATTTCCCAGGCCGAGCCCCAGTTTTCAGCCGATCTCATCCTATCAGATTTCGAATTGCCAAAATGAAACAAACCAAAGCTCAATAAAACAAAAACCCATTCGAGCTCTGGAACTGCGCAAACCCATGACAAGTGCTCCGATTTTACTTATGAACAAAATATCAAAGAGAAACAGCGGGAAAAAAAGTGGGGGTAGACAATCAATTAAAGAGCAGGGTACATCATACGAAATGAACCATAAGCACGTACATGGCGAATCGCGGGACGAAAATCTCGCGCTAAAAGCCCGAAATCGCTCCTCCGGAACCCAACAGCAGCAAAGCAATTCCACGAAGATTGCAACGATGCGCACAAAGCCGAACTCCAAGCGGTCGTATTAAAGAGAGAGACACAGAGAGAAAAGAGGGGAAAAAGCCGAAAGCATGCGCCAGCTCCAAGCGCGGAGCCACCAGACGCAAAATGCAGAATGCGTGACGAAGCGAGACCTTTCCCGAGAGCACGCAAAGGGCATACAGAGAGAGAGAGAGAGAGACCTGCGGGGTTAAATCCTCGGAGGGCGACAGGAAGAGTAATGAGGAGCGGAGAACGAGGGAGGCGGGGATCGGACGGTCGGTGATCGCGGGAGCCTTAAAAAAATGGCGGGGCGCCGGAACAAGTCTCGAGGCCGCGAAGTCAAACCCGTCACCGCCACCGACGGAGGCGATTCCATGGAATCTCCTGCTCGCTTCGAGATCGGGGAAGGAGAAGACGGAGGTGTGTCTCTGTGGGGCGGACGCGTGTGGCGGTGTCTGCGAATCGGACGCTGGAATGGGGAAACTGCATGGAGCAGCAAAGCCGAGGGAGAGCGGGAGATCTTCGAAACCAGCTTTTGCGCGGAAAATGAGGGGGGCCGACAATATTTTAAACACCCCATAAATGTCATGAAAACTCAACAGAGGCATGCATTAAAAATCCAAAATTTATCACAAAAATACAACTAAATTCTAAAATTTAGCATGAGAGTCTAATTAAATCCTAAATTTTTCACAAAGTACGATCCAATCTTAAAATTCGAGTGTCAGGGAATCGAGAGCACAAGCGAGCACAAGCCATCAAGGCTCGTTGGGAGCCCGAGCTAGGCGTTGATGGACCGGGGATCGGGTGTCGCAAACCTGATCCTAAACGTTGGGGACTCAAGAATTAATGTTGGGCTTTCCGTGACCAAATGTGAAGTTTCAAGTCCAAACGTCGATATCTAATCATGGAAAACATTTTTCGTTCGCTCATTTTCTAAAGCAAACCAAACGCTAATAAATGAAAATAATATTTCTTTAAAAAATATTTTTCAATCAAAAACAAATGGAGCCCGAATTTCATAAATCAATTTTTAGTAACCCTAGAATATTTCTAGTTGTAAAATCTTTTCAAACTTGTCTACGAAACGAGTGTAGAGTAATTCCAAGGCAACAATTGAATAAAAATAAATAAATAAAATAAAATAAAATAAAACTTCGAATCATTGAAAAATTAAGATTACTATAAATTTCGGTTTTTCCATTTGAAAAATAACGTCATATTGTGAGTGAGCGAAGAAAATAAGAGCCCGTGACCATATGTTCTTTATTAAAAATGTTTCCTTAGTATTTTCAGTGCAATATCATGTAAATACAAATTGAAATCCAATATACACACAACAAAAAATAGCATTGCTTGAGAACGCAGCTTCGTAGTTAACTTTAATTCGGTACAAAGTTAGAGATTTCAAATTCGATCCCTCACGCTCCACTCCCGAGATCAAATCTTCCCGACCGGGCCGACCTTGGATCAAAATCCAGCCTACGTTTGATGTGTTAAAGTGTTTAAATTTTAAGCAACGACTTCATTAAACAATTGTTGGTATTCCTAAAAACTCAAATTTTGCTTCATCTGCTTTTGATAACAGTAATGTCAGCTGGCTTGATCGATTATTAGTGCTTGAGAAGCTTCTAAATTTTAATTTAATCCTATTACACCATGCTTCACGTGACTTAGCTTAGATGGGAATCACAAAGTCCAATTCATCCAACTATATACTCATTTGAAAGTATACCAGGCATATATATATTTTTTCTAAGCAAAGTATGCACATAATCAAAACAAAAGTCTACAAACCAAGTAACGCTAATGAAACAAGGAAAGCAACAGGCCTACAAATAGATCCGTTAAATGGGTGGGTTGGGTCGAGTTTGGGTCGGGTCATAAATGGTCCGATCCAAATCGACATATTTAACCCGTTTATGACCCATTTATTGCGGTGCAAAATTTTTTACCCATACCCGACCCAACCTATACTTGATCCATACCCAACTCATTTAACGAAACATTTATTTCTTATAATATTATATATATAAAAATGGTATTGCTAAAATGGTTTTACACAACACAAATTTAATGGAAAATTTTTATAATTTTTAAAATAATCATTTAAAAAAATCAAATTTTAATGATTTTTTTTTTTAAAATTTAAATTTTTAATTATTTTTATTTTTATTTTTTAAGAATATAATTTTTAATTTTTTTTCTTTTTTTTTTTTTCTTCTTCTTCTTTTTGGCTGGCCACGGCCACAACAACGGCGACAATCAATCACGGGCGAGCCTCGAGCTCACCCGGCTCATCGATGCCAATGCCGATGAGCTCAAGGCTCACTAGATCGGCAAGGCTCGAGCTCGCCATATTCGGCATGCTTGAGCTCTCCCCCCATCGAACGTTGGCGAGGCCTCCACCTCGCCAGATCGGGCGAGCTCGAGGCTCGCCCCTTGCCGGATCCGGCGAGGCTCAAGCCTTGCTGGACATCGTTAGGGAGGCCTCCGCCTCACCAAATCCGACAAGCTCGAGGCTCACCGCCGGTTCGGCCATCGTCGTGCCGGCCACTGGAAGAAGGAAGAAGAAAGAAAAAGAATGAAAGAAAAAGAAAAGAAAATTAAAATAAAAAAAATAATTATAATTTCGATTTTTATAAAAATATATTTTTGTAAAGTTAAAGATGGAAGAGAGAGATTATGAGGTTTTGGTTGAAAATGGGTTCTAAATCCAACCCATTTAAAACACAACTTAAAATCCACCTATCTTAAGTTTTTAATTGTTAAACCATTTAATTAGTTTCTTCAAAAAATAAATGATCCATAAATGACTATTTATAATTTAAATGGGTCATATATGGGTCTAAGACTCATTTTGTCACCTCTACCTACAAAAGGGAGTGACAATCATCCCGAGCTGGATCACGTACCGGGAATCAAAGGTTAATAATTAGTACTAGATCAGTCCAGTGCGAGCTGGGCTGGATTTTCCGTATCCAATTTGAACAGCTGAGCACAAGGGTGTGGTGTGGCCAATGTGATGAGCCAGTGTTGCGACGGCTAGTGGCGCTGAGCAGATTGATTCGAAGGACATCAGGTTTGGATCTGTCGATGGACATGCATCCTCAGAACATCTAACCACGATTGACCTTCACCCGAAAAGTGTTCCAGGGTTGAGTACAAACCAAACTAAACAGGACTGAAACTGCCCGGTTTGTGACATCTTCTCCATGTAATTACTTTAGCTCAAAGAATTACCCCCACTATTTTTTTAATTTTAACACTTAAGATAGTATCTGCTTCTCCTAAATCATTCATTTTGAAAATGAAAGCTAGATACTTCTTAATCTCAATTATTCCAATCATATTATTTCCAAAGTCACCTTTGGACATAGCCCCACTTCAAGAATATTCCAAGAGGTAATTAATCGAAATTAAACTATAGAGTTTGCTCTAACATAACCAACCTAAATGGTGGTTCGACACATGCCACAAACTCTTTCTAGTTGCTAGCGTCAAAATCCAGTTTGTTCACCTCAAATCAAGATAGATATGGATGCATCAAAATAAATGATATCGATAAGGGAAAACCTTTGTATCTATATATAGATAGCATTGTCAGATCATTCATTCCTATTGATCAAATCCACAAAATTGTCATTTTTCTTTTGCAACAAATTCATCCATAAATTGACGATACCTGAATTTTGCATTTTAAAGACCGGACTAGGATGAATGATATTTAGTGGTTCGGTCTGGTCCGATATTTTCCAAACCGCCATACAAAACTGTTGTTCCTAAGAATTAAGTTGTCGCGTTTTCCGAACTAGGCCTACATGCAAGTTGAGCTGCAACCATTGCTGTTCCGATCGAACTTCGCTGTATCGTGCAGCTTTCATTACCGTATTCAATCTGTGTGATTGGGACATAAGCTTTAAGGACGCTTGTCATCTCCTTCGCGAGGGGAAAACTGCCTGATAAGAACGGCACAACCGAAAATATGCGCCGACAGCGTTATCTTCAGTCGTGTCGTGTATGGTATGCACATTTAGAATGGAGAGAATCTGGGAAGATGGAGATGGGTGGACGGAATTGAACTGACCTCATCCCATCATCAGATGACTCCAATTTAGGTGGGGCGATTGTCAATTCAGCCGGCCACGCCCTCCATTCATTATTCCCATCTATCCGACCGATGGGACCCTTGAATTATTCGACCGACACCTGAAAAAAATTATTTCCCTATGGCCTTTCCTAATACATCTTATGCAAATCGTGTCTAAGCTCGATAAGTAATCGTGTCAATTGAAATGAAAATTTCATTCGTCACATGAATGTCCATTCAGTTGCAAATTTATCGTATGAATACTAATTAAATCATAAATCCTCATGCGAAATTCCAATATGGTTCTTCTGATAAATTTTTACTAAGAATTGTTGACGTAACATTGTTTCTCATACAAAATTTGGCAATGGCGGGACAGCTACGCGAGTTTGAAATCTCTAACTTAGAGAGTCGTGGCCTATTATACTCATTCGAGTCGAGTTATGAAAGTTGTGCATTCGTTTTAAATAGCCGATCCCTTGCTCTACTAACTACCGACCGACGTCAACGACTCCACTTTTGCGAAAGCGACGGAATGGCCTTAAGTGCGTTCCATTCCCATCTTCTTTTTGACCGACACTCATGAGTAATTTGATACGCCTGCGGTATAACCCATGTTTATATGTGCACCAGAATGTAATTTATGGGGGCTGCATGCATGCGCCAAAAGGCATCGAATACGCCACTTTGATAAAATGAAAGGGCTTGAGCGGGCCATTCTTCTCTCGTCCATTCCAATCGCGGCGGGGTCACGCGGCCCACCTCTTTGCGAACAATGATAATCAAACATCGAGCACAAGCAATGAAGACTTGACCATATGGAGAGAAATTACAGGACGAAGCAAAGAGAAAAATCTCGGGGACCCATGTCCCTCTTTTTCGGATTCGAAGCGAATTTCGATAACTTCTTTGTTAATAATCCAGAGACATAGACATGGAGACTCGACTGCCGAAGGACGACCCATAGATTACTCTGTAAGTCTCATCAATCGGTTAAGTCCGAACCTTTTAATTTGTACAGATGACCTGAACCCAAAACACGTAGCTAATGGAATTTGAACATACGACCTTCAATTGTCGAGCTGGGAATCCCTCGGCGCATCAATTAACCGCAATAAACCTTTGTTACGCCTTTTCTGTGCTTTATTTTTCTTTTTCAATTTATTCCTTTTATTTTGTCTAAAGTGTCTTGGGGTTCTCTATTACTCCTAGAAAACCCTTTGTAGTAAAACGTGGTATAGCATAATCTTCCTTCTCGATTGAAAGAATTATGATTGCGCTAGATGTAAGATGGCAGGACGATGGACCGACAAAATTGTCGCGTATTTTAAATGCTGTTGGATAGTGGGGGCGGTAATGGTGATGGTTCTTGGAGACCGTGCTGCAAATATCAAACTCAATAAATAAATTTGCGTTATTTTCCGATTATAAGTCTTTCTTTTTGTCAAGGCACAAGTATGGGGGAACTCCCCCCTGTCCAGTTTAAGCTTATACACCTAGATAATTTCTCCTTGAAAAATGAGAAGTATAAACAAGTACGATTGAATTAATCCATTAAATGGGTCATTCCCATCTGGGCATCTAAGATGCACTATCCTAGAGATTTCATGAGTTAGTGCTCAAGCAATTAAATATACATAAAAATAAAAATAAAAATCGATTCTCGATGCACCCATTTCGTATTATATATAATTAATAATTTGGAAACCGAAATATTCATTGCTCGGAACGACAAATAGACGGAATCACAGAGACGTGGTCTCCTTATCAAGCTTGTTGGATCACTAATTTCCTTTTAATTTTTTTTGCATATACACTTTATATTAAGTAGAGTTGTTACACAACCAAAACTTCTCTATCTCCCAACCTAATTTCCCACTACAGAAAATACTAACTCAACTGTCCACCACTTTCCAAATCTCTAATTGATGCGCCCCCCAAAAGAGAAAGAAAAGAAAAATGAGAAATTCTCTAATCATACCTGTTCACACATACTGACATGGCATGGCATAGCATGGCATGGCATGATGTTAATGACTAACGATACCCAACACATTCACATGCACCAAACTCATGCAAAACTCGAAAGGAGAGCGAAAACTTTTTCCACGTCCCGTAATTATTATGGCTCGATTCCCACACGACGACTCGCTCACACGGTGTACACGATCACGAAGCAGGGGAGCACGGCCCTCGGATTGAAGACCAGCAGATCCTCGTCGTCCAACCTGGTGAGGGCCCCACTCCCTCCCCGCCCGACGACCGAGTCGAACCCCCCGCCCTCCTCCTTGTCCACGTCGTCCGCCTCGCACCCGACCCGACCCGCGATGACCCGGCACACCAGCGTCGCCCGCTTCACGTGCATGAACCCGAACTCCTCCACCACGTCGTCCGGGAGTGTCCCGTGCGCCTTCCACCCGCTCGACAGCGTCGAGATGCCGTCCAGCTTCTTCGAGAAGCCCGACTTGATGATCCCGCACACGTTGCAGTACTGCTGGCTGCAGATGCTGGAATTGCCGTCTTGCCCCAGGTCGCACGTGAACGTCGAGCAGTGGAACCGGAGGAGCTCGTTGCCGTCGGCGACGCACCGCTCGTCCCGCCTCCTGGAGGCCCTGGCTGCCCGTGCCTTCACCGACTCACGGTACTCCTCGAACCGCGACAGTGTCCTCGGGCCATGGTGGATCTTCAGGATCCGAAGTACCCTCAGGCTCTTGCCTGCGGGCCACGCGGTCTGGAATATGATCTGGACAATGTTGCGGCCGGAGTCCTCGCCGATGAGCTCCGACACTGCGTGCCGCGTCGCGTGATGCTGCTCAAGGAGCTGCGGCTTCGGGAAGACCTCGCCACAGGACGTGCACGGGAAGATCGCGTCGTTGCGGAGGGGGAAGAACAGGTCGGCGTGGTCGGGCTCCTCTTGAAGGAGGGTCGCCGGCCAGGGCTTCTCGCGGGGTGGGGTCGAGGTGAGCTCCGCGAGGGCGTGAGCTTCCGCCGGCGAGACGAGGGAGGCTATGGATCGTTGGGAGTTTCGGGCGGAGGTGAGAGAGGGCGTTGGAGGGTGAGACGTTCGGGGCTTGGAGATGAGGATGCCCTTGAGGTAAGACCAGGAGGAAGAGAGAGCTTTGCGGGGCTTGAAGTGGGAGGCGGTCGGAGAGGTTTTGCGTTTCTTGGTGGTCGTGGACCCGGCGGAAACGGAGGAGGAGGAGGAGGAGAAGATGAAGCAGCCGAGGTGGAGGAGGAGGAGAAGGAGGAGAGAGCGGAACTTGCCGAAGAAGGACGGCGAGGGTGATGATCCGGAGCCCGCCATGGTCGCAGGGGGACTGAAGTTTCAGCTTTTCATGTGGTCAGCAAGTCGCTGCAAGTTGCAACTCCCGAACTCTGAGCTGTGTTCACGTCATGAGATAGAGAGAGAGAGAGAGAGAGAGAGAGAGCGAGAGAGGTGTAAAGTGAATGATGGAAGAAGAAAGGGGGAAGCACAGAGTAAAGCAAAGGAAAAAAGAAGGAAAAAGATAGAATGTAAAGGGAGAGGGTGGTGGGGGCATGTCATGGAATGGAAAAATAAAGGTTAGAGGAGTAGGTGTAACGCAACTTGATGGCAGATTGGCATCCTCCTCCCCCATTAAATATTTTGCAGAATAATGTATGGCATTATTATATACGAAGCGCGCCAAAATTGAGTACACAGAAGGCTCGTGGTACTTTCTGCTTTAGATTTAATAATCGCGAGTGCACCTTACGGAAAAAAGTCTTGAGTATTTGTACCGATCAAACAAATTGACAGGACCATCACACTTATCAATAAAAAATTTAAGGCTTGATTACACTTATTGATACATCAAGAGTTCAACATATATATATAACATGCCACCTACATATCAAGTCCTGATATTACATATTGCTGAATGCAATAGAATGGTGAAGATGGGCACCATCTAGCTTCTCACAAGATTTTGAGTTCGAAGCTAAACTGGGAAGCTAACCTTTGGTGTGAAAGAGTGTTTTCCACAATATGCCAATAAGCTACAACAACACAATCCGTCCTTGCAAAAATCTTGATTATGTGGACACATCCCCATTTAAGATTTGCAAAAAGTAGTTGTAGCTTCAATCAAGAATATTATAAGGCTATCGTGAGAATTCTATGTTAATATCTCTTGAGAGCCAGATTACTTAAAAATGAACTTTGAACCTATCTGAATACGGCATTTGAGGTCATTTTCGTCCCAAAAAGAAAATCGCTTTCTTGTTCATTCGATTTTTAATTATATTTTTTGATGAGTTCATGACCTTCTTATAGTGTTTGAGAATAAATAAATAAAATGTTATTTTTCGTGTCTTTAAAAATATATATCTATTTTTTTGATACTCCGAGCTATGTGCGGGTCCTTTCCGGCCTAAGCATCTTAGGTCCCAAAGCATGGACCAGCCCGAAGAAAAAATGAATAAAACATGCTTGGAAGCTTCACCCCACCTTTCGGCCTAGTCTAGCTGTGTCGGTCCAGGCTTTCACCCTTTCCAATCACGAGAGAAAGATAGAGAGGTGTAAGCGCGCTTGCTTTTCACACTACTCCAACTCAAATTAAATTACCGAGCGAAAAACAATGGTCAAATATACTTCCAACGTACTTAACGTGCCACTTCATCCATATTGAATCACAACATACAACGTGCTCATCGGGATGAGATGCATATTTCGCGAATAACATGTTCGATCAATCTCACCAAGACAGATTTATTCCATCGCATGTGACGAAACTCACGTGAAATCAAAGATTTTTAATTATTCAAACCCGACTTTATAATGCAAATACATTAACGGGCGGATTATCCATATTATTTCGAGGGAAACTAAACTTAGTTCTTCGGACGTGGCAGGGACGTGCGGGTGCGCGCACGTGCAAAGTTTCCCACCTGGGCGACAATTTCCGCTTCCGTGTCTTCTGAATTTCACGTAATCCGAAGAGAATCCAAAGCCTCGCACCGTGCGGACCACCTCGGCCTCTCGTTCGTCGTCCGCGCAGGGGTTAAAACACGCGGCTTTGTCCCATTACCGTCCCCCTTCGCATCCCGACATTTGCTTTTGACGTAGCGACTGCGGGCGGCTCGTGAACGTGACGCGGATGCTCAGATCGATGTTAACTCTAGATTTGTTCTTTTTCACAGCAGCGACAAATCTCCCCCCCGTCGTCTACGGCCAGATAACATCACATGAGCAATGTAGAAAACTAATTATCCTCGTGGCCCGGGAGATGCCAGATTTGCGGTTCAGTCCCCCTCGCCTGTGTTTGGTTTTTCGGATCCGATGGAAGGTGATTTGGCTGAAAGCATATGCCCGTTGGATTTCCTGAGTCGCGGCGTTGTCGGTAGCTGCAATGATAAGAAGGTGGTTTGTTGTTGATGCGGTGAAACCGGGTGATTCGGGCGGTCAGACGTTGTCAAGTTTATTGGGGGTTTGATTTAGAGAGAATGGTAGTTGGAGGGCTATTGGATAGGTGTGAATCGAAACGGATGATTGATTGATTAGACCGTTAGTGATTGGCTCAGTAGTCGAAAGATGAATGCACTTAGATGGAGTAGTGTCACCGCCCTAAAAATTGATGCATTGGTCTAGCACAGGTTGCGGCCTTGCACTTGCGTCGGACATGGATCACGGCCATGGACTGGATGTGCTTGAACGAGGTCACAAGTTGGAATGGCATAGGTGAATTGTGCTAATAGGCAAAGTCGGATCAATCAAAGAGTAATCCCACTTCCAAGTCACAGGTCAACCGTCAAGCCAATAAGTTACATAGCTTGCTAGTAAAAGATATAAGATTACATCTACAAATGAGCAGCTCACATGATTGAGGATTCAATTCGCTAATGTAGTGGTCGAACCATCACAGAGATCAAGCCAATGACCAATTGAACTAATCAGCGCCTGACTCCGGCCTGATTTGGGGAAATGAGTAAGATCAAATCGGAGCATGACCTGCTTCACAATTCAACCGATCGAATCAGTCCATCCGATCTAGATTTAAAAACACCAGTACCAAAGTCAATGGTCGCGTACCAAGTTTACCTGGCTTTGGCGGGTTCAAGAATAGCAAAGACAAGACGCCGAGATGGAAACTCAATCCCCCCGCTTTCCATAGACAATGCCTCGAACAATTTTTTACTTTTACCGACTAGGGAAACCCTTTGCTTAGAATCTACATTTGCGGTTATTGTCTGTAATTATTGGGACAGAGAGCTGAACTGACGGGAGAAAAAGGATTGAAAAGATGGCCAAGTTACTGCTTTTTTCCAACCTTTAGCAAGCCGCGTTAAGTTGGGGCAGTAATCATCGCTCTTTCCAAGGTCGCGTCACGGCGATAATTTTGGGATGCGATCGATTCGATGCCGAGGGCAAATGGCCATTCTCTCGCTTGTGGGACATCAATCTAATCTTCATGTGGGCCGGCCAATGTATCATTGCGTGCCCTTCCATGTCTGTCGTTCATTAAATGTTTGTAAATGTCCAAAGGACCTTCTATCATGAAGTGTGGAACACATGAAATGCCGACGCGGTATCGTCAAAACCAATTAGTAGGAAAGTATACAAGAAGGATCTCTCCAGTCAATTACATCACATAACTAGGTCATGCGTCGCAACTGCTCCGTGATACGCATTCTTGCCTTGTACCTGCTCAAAATCTCAAGGACGGAGAACAGTTTTAAGACAGCCTTAAGATGAAACCAGAGATGATAATTCCTGACATGCCAAGCAAATTCGTAATCACGGTCGAAACGACTCGGCAGCTATACGAGATGATGCGGATAAGATCGAACTGCTCATCCTTTGGCACAAGTAAAAGCTTCCGCGGCATCTTGCGGGTACAATAATGGAATAAGTTTAATCATCTTGTCGACCGCCGGACACTCCAAATTTAACTTTGGCTTTTGGGAAGTAAAATAAGTCACGAAAGAGGGTGACCCCACGAGGCTTTTCAGGCGGGGCCTCTGAGTCTCTGACTCTCTGTCTCTGTGTGCTGGTGAATGATACTTGGGTGCTCGCGGGAGCCAAGCAGCATCATGACGATGAAGCGAGGAATACGAAAGACCGGTGCGTGATCTGTCCGCGCTTCTCGTGTTTTTTTGTTTGTGCCGAGTGTTCTGTTCTCATTATAAAATGAGCATTTGGAGTGTCTTGTAATGGTACGTGTCCCACGGTTCATGGCTCCTTCTCAAGCCCACCCGTCGCAAGAACAACCTCACCCGGCCCGGCCGAGGAACTTTCTCTAAGATCCTAAGTTAGCTATTTTGGAATTTTTGCTCATTAAACTGCGATTTTGTTCGTAAGGATACTGAAATCAGTTGAAGGGTTTTAGTGGATTGTAAATTCGCTTTTCCACAGTCGGGTTCAAGACGGTCACTGGATAAAATCGTAACATCGTGCGGATTTGATATTTTGTGATGAGTTGACAGAAAAATTGGACCTAACAATTGGGGCTCACGTAAAATAGCGATATCGAGAAATGATGGGCTTTTTGTATGCAAGCAACCGAGGAACCAATTCGGACTGTACTTTAAGATGGGCTCCAATAGATGACCTAGATCAACCCCTATCAGCTCAAACTATTTCGATTTTTGTCACTTTTACTAGGATGATAAAGGCCCATAAAAATGTTCAAAAATTGAGAAGAAAATAGTAATAATAATAATAATAATAATAATAATAATAATAATAATAATAATAATAATAATAATAATAATGCCACAATTTTTGTAAGGTACTCACTTTACTGTTATAACTATTTAAAAATGCAATCATTTAAAGATAATAATTTCTAAAAATTGATCATTTCAAGAGACATCAATCACTCGCTTTGTTGGAAAAAAATACATGTGACATTATTTAGGATAAATAATCCAATGTGACTTGCTGGAAATGTTAACACTCAAAGGTATAACTATTTAAACGACATCTTTTGACAACGTAAATATTAACACTCGAGGTGTAATTGAAATACATCTTTTGACAACATAAATATGCCAGTGATTGAGAAATTAGACTCGATTTACTCCATAAACCAATCCTTAAACCCAGATTCCAGTTTCGACTCGAATGAATTGTTCATCCGTGAGGGGCCCCGTCTCATCCCGCGGTAGCAGAGCCGCTGGTGAAATTGAACGTGACCATCGCCTGGAGGTCTGACGTTAAGGTGGGTCGTGTGGGAGAGAGAGTTGAAATGATCAAGGCGATGGTGGCAAGAGGAAGAGGGAAATCGCAAGTGGGGCTAGGGATTGGATTGCAACCTAAATTAGTTCCAAATCCCTATATTCGATGTAAGATGGAGGGCTTAAACCGCATCGTTTCGAAACATTTCTGCAGTCATCATCTCTCCAATCTCTCCGATGAACCATTCGCACGATTTAACATTAAATTACTGTTATGTAGGATTTTTCAGGTAGGAGAAATCGCAAATTCAACTTAGGGGAACTTTTTGTAAAAATTCTGATATTTAATGATCTCTCGAAAAGTTATTTTACCAAAATGAGTTCCTTACAAAAGTTATCACATTGTTGATATCATTTTCCCAAACATTTACAATGTAATTTTAAAACTTTATTTTTTTCTATTCTTTTCTTGAAACACACCTACTCGCATGCTCCTTCCCTCGTGGTCATAACCTAACCTGTAGTGCACAGACATTAAGGAAGCCCCTTCATGGAGAGTAGCAGAGGGCATTCAGAGGGGCCTGCCCCAACCCCGATAATCCGCCCCTTCTGTATATTTTTAAAAAATTATATAGTACAATTAATATATCAAAACTACAAGTATTTATGTCCTATAACTTATTACAAACACGTTAATATAGATAAGTAGCGTTACTCATGAAATTGTGTGTTTTTTTTTAATTATTTTGAAAATTAAACAATAATTTTTTTTGGATATATTATTTCAAAAAGAATTAATGAAAATCTTTTCTCACGGATGCGCCCTATGGGGCGGCGATGGGAAAAGTGATCTTGGCCCGATTCCGCTCGTGCCCAGCACTTCATTGTTCGCTTCATTGTGTTCCAATAGAAGTTAATTTGATGGACCTAAAAGAGCCCACCCCAGTTCTCTTCTTATGAAACATCCCAGACAGGATGAAAGGGAAGAACATGGGCAGCAAGGCAAGTCACAAAAGATGAGGCCGTGCCATGGCAGCCACGTGATGAACTCAGAGCGACCTGTTCTTTCGCCTTTTACTAAAGAATACCGCGTGCTCTATTTCTGGAGGAGTTCCTCAACTGGGAGAGCAACCTAAAATAGAGTTGAAGTTAACTTTGTAGCCATTGCAGGTTCTGTCAACAGATTCGTAGCAACCCTCTCCTGAAGCCGAACCCGTTGCAGGCTGATCCCCTTTTCTACTTCTTAGTGAACCCCCCCGACTCTTCGATCTCTTAAAAGGGCAGGTATGTTTTGCTGTTGCTGTGGAGCAGGAAAAGAAGAATCTCGTTTCCATTCTAAAAAAAGACCTAGCATCAGATACTGAGCTATGCAATAGATTTCCACCCTGACATACCAGCATGCTCACAATTCATTCGAAGTTTTCAGGTTATGGATTCAGTTCCTTAAGTCAATTGCCCTGTTGTTGAATTAGTCTTAAATCTTAACCATTGTTCAAGCGACCATGTTCGACCACGTCAGAACCCCAGCCCTGGTGAGCACCAAATGATACTACCTTTGACTAACAGGTTATATGTGACTATCTTGGAGTTTGCAAGAGCTTAAAACTCCAGAGAGCCTATTTATGGAGTTTTTCCTTTCTGAAAAAGGTAGCCAACAAACGTGGCAATGTCGGGCTAAGAGGGAAAGAAGTATGTGACTATCTCTACATGTCCATTCGCCTTTCTCTAAAGAACTGTGACCGTGCACTTGTAATCCTCATAACTTTCAGGCTCAAAAACTGGACTATTAGCTTCAAATCAATGTTATCACTGGACCAGTTCAGGCTTCAAAATGTAGAACATATGGAGCAATTGTTTCTTGCAACTGCTGTCCTAATAGAAAAGAATGAACAACGAAAGAGCAGGAGTAATAGGACCATAGGTTCTTGCTTCAAGCCAGGCCTTGCGTTTCTAGTTTCCGAGTTTTCCACTCTGTTCTCTGCCTCATTGTGAGTAGACGGATTAATGTTCAATTGTGACCAACTAACAAACAATGCAGATCGATTGCTCTTCTAAGCCAAGCGATTGCAAAAGCTTTCTTCCAATGATGGGATCCGAATTCTGAACCAAAATCAGTATGCTACCATCTCCGAAGCATGTTCTGTTTCAATCCTCTCTTATCTCAACTCCACTGATGACCTGGTTTGGATTAGATTTCGATGAAATAATAACGTTTATTTGATAAGTCTAACGGAGGAGGTTTTCATGAGTCTTCCAAGTCTGCCACCGTTCTTCTTTCTTGGGGAGAGAAACAGTGAAATGGAGTCCCACATCGTGCACAGAAAGAATCACGAACCAGAGCTGGGGACAAAACACAAGGCGAGGCAGCCGAAGAAAGCATACCTTTCTCGGCCTTTTGGCTAAGATCAAGTGTAGTATCTGTTCTTATCAGTTTAATATCTGATACGTGGGCCATCGGTCCACATGATATTAAATTAATTTTTTCAGGGGGAGAGGCCGCCACAGTAGCTTGCTACTGGGCCTCTCGCGCGTCGCTCGGGCGTTGCACTGCTGCCCTTGCCTGGCGCACCCCACCCAAGCCCAGTCTAAATGATTTGCTTCTTTATTATCAGTCTCTGTAATTATCACTTTGGTTGTGACATACTTTAGGTTAGCTACTTAATACGCGGAGACGATGCCTCTGTTGCGGTAGACATGCTTTCAGGCGTGGCATCTGACTTCCTTTGCGTCGATGAATAACTGTTGGGTTGTAGCTGTTGGAGCCCAGCAAACATCATTGGTGAAGCGAAGAATCCGAAAGTGAATCCGAAAGGCTAGCGTGATCTGTCTGTGTTTCTCGGGTTTATTCGGGCTAAGTGGTTCTGTTCTTAGTATACAATGAGAGCATTGGAGCCTTTTTTGGATGGAGAAAGTCCCACAAATTCATGGCTACTTTTCAAACCCACCCACCACAAATATAAACTTAACCTGACCCAACCGAATTTCCCTTATGATCCTAGATTGGTTTTTTGGAATTTTCCCTTATTAAAACTATGATATATTTATATATTCAAAAGGATCCAAAATTTGTTGAATAAGCCTGGATGGTTTGTAAAATTTTGCTTTAAGCAATTGCGGTTTAAGATGGTAAAATTGGTAAGATTTGACAAAATCATAAAATTGTGCAAATTTTGATCTTTGTCAATCGACAAAGTCCCAATGGTAGAAGGTTTGGATTGAATAACTGGGTATCACATGACAAAGATTTCAAAAAATGAGTTCGGCGTCGAATTTGCCCAACACTATATGAGATGAAGTCTTGGGCTTTTGTACACAACTAATCGAGGAATGAATTCAGACTTTATTTTAAGATGGGTTTCAATAGACAAGCTACTTCAACCCGTTTACCATCTCGTACCACCAAGAAATCTAGTCTCCCCTCTTGGTATGAGAAAGGCTCGTAATATTGTTCAAATAAAGGAGAAAAGGATAATAACAATGCACACATTTCATACAGTTTTCGCTTGGTGCTATAACCTTTTAAGTGCAACAATTTCTAAAAATTGATCATTTTCACATGATATGAGTCTCTTACGTCATTAAAAAATCACATGTGGTATTATTTTATAGAATAAATAATCTAAAGTGATTCCCTGGAGTTGTTAACACTCAATATATGAATCATATGATGTTGTTTGGCAACTTAAATTTGCCCAAAATTGATAGATTAAGTCCAATTTGCTCCATGAACCAAACCATAAAGCCAAAATATTTATCTGAAGTGAGAAATTATGTTTAATTTATCTTCCAAAAATTCTAGCCCCAAATTCCTATTTCAACTAGAACAGACTATTCGATAATGAGGCGCCCGTCTCATCGCATGATAAGGAAGGTGTTGATGAAATTGAACAAGGGCTTCATCGGAAGGTTTGACATCGACACTGGTTGTGTGGGGAGGAGTGATGGGTGCCGAGGGTGGGAGGGAGAGAGATGATAATTGTAATATATGGGCTTTCAAAACAAGAAAAGAAAAAAGAAAGGGTTGAAAAGTCAAAAAAGGGAGGCTGAGGGAGAGATGTGGAACCTTCGGCTGGTTATAAAAAGAGAGAAAGAGGGAGAGAAAGAGAAGAATATCGGCAGAAGCAGGGCACGTGAAACGAAAAACAGGGGAGAAGAGAGAAAGAAAAGAAAAGAAAAAGGGAAAAAGGGAAAATTTTGGCGCGCCCGTGATCCGAACGCCTCATCAAGCCGACTCAAGTGTGTTTTGCAACGCCGGTAAGGAATCGAAGCTTTTAATCACATACTTCAAGCAATCGCCGTAATTAGGGCTCAAAATTCGGATTTCTTGGATTTTTGTGTGGCGAAGCCCGATTTTTGAGTCGTTAAGCTGTATATTTTTATAGAAATGGTACTTTGGGATGTTGTGAAGCTATAGCATCTTACGGATCGTGATTTGAGCTTGTGGTTTGTCCGGAACGGAATTTTGAAGTTGGGGACGCAATCTGGTACTGTAGAAGCAGTAGCTTCGAGCCTCTTTTTTTGTCTTTTTCGGTTCGGTTTTGGAGCAGCTGAGTTGGGGTTGTTGCTGTACGTTAAAAGAGCTTTCTAAAGACTGTAAGATGGCTTGAAACGGAAATTTGTGGAGGAAGTTATGGCGTGACGAAGTTGGCGCATGGACCGCGTCTAGCTGAAATTGTTGGGTTTCTGCTTTTTGTGTGCTTTTGTGGCGCGTAGGTGTCGTTTTATCGACTAATAGGCCTAGTTTAGGCGAGTCGTTGTAAGAATATTCCTTTTACTTGGCCTTTTTGATATTGTTTTTCCGTTAATTGTTAGGGATCCGAGTGCGTGGTTGATATTTGATTTTTGGCTTTTCCCCGGTGAGTGATACTATTTCTTCTTTGTATTTTAAACTCATGTTTTGAGAAACATGGTGAATTATATACTTTATGAGTTGATAAAATGCATCTTTTGTTGCATAAAACAGGATCGAGCTATTACTGCCATATTTGTTGTTTGAAATGAGTTATATTTCGATTTCTATTGAAATGGTTGTTTGAAAATAGTTTGTGAAATTCTTTATGAAAGAATCGAAGAATGCAACTACCTTTAAAGACGTTCCACCTTCTCCTAGGAACTTGCGCCTTCAAAGACAATGGGGTTTTGATGCTGCTGTTTTTGCTTGTGCGGATGTGCCTCCCTAGCGGCGGTGCCGTCTTGCTTGTCTTCACTACCATTGTGCTGCTCGCTCTCTCCGTTCTTTCTTCCTTTTCGTAGAAGTAGGAGGAGGTTCGGTTTCTATTGTAATGGTGGTGTTTCTTCTCTTCTTTGTAGCTCCCAGGCTTTCTGGGTTTTCTAACGGTTCCCTTTCACTCTTCTTTCTTGGTTAGAGTGAAAGTTTGGACCCGTTCTTTTGTATATTTGTCCAAAGCTATTTATATATTCTTACTTTTACCAAAAAAAAAAGAATCGAAGAATGCTTTGATATTTATTTATCAAATTTTGAGTTGTGACATGACAAAATCGATAGATTAGTGCCAACCCCGAGGGGTGTGGGTATGCTATTCTAGGATATCTCCATGAACCAAACCATAAAAATAGCCAAAAATATTTATCTGAAGTGAGAAATTATGTTTGATTTTTCTTCCAAAACGTTGATTTGAGCCCCAAATTCCATATTTCAATGGAATAGACCATTGACTATGTTTTACGAGATTGACTAATGGATTCGCCATTGGTACTTTCGTATCATTATGCATGATAAGGAAGGTGTTGATGAAATGACTTGAACACGGGCTTTGATCTTTGGAAGGTTTGACATCGACAAATACCCTTTTGTTGTGTATATATATATATGGATGGGAGGAGTGATGGGTGCTTTGGGGTGGGAGGGTGTCATGCCCATTTTTCTTGTGAATCGATGATAATGATGATGGGGGCAGTGATTAGTGGTCCAAGCAGGAGGGCAGCTAGTGTGGTGCCCAAAGTGAATCATTGATTTTGGCATGACTGACGAGGAGTTAAGGTTTGGATTGATAACATGATTAGTCCCAAATTCTCAAATTGGGGGCAAGAAAAAGCTTGAAGGACAATATTTTCATTGTCATCTCTCCGACAAGTCATAGTACATCTTAGAGGTTTTTCAGGCTAAGATGATTAAATGTAACTTAAGTGAACATTTTTAAAAGTTGACACTTGAGTGATTGTTAGAAAAATTATAACATTGAAGCGAACACTTATCATCTCTTATCATGCGTTTTAAAACCTCATTTTCTTTTCTCAAAACAAGTCTAGGTACATGCTTTTTCCCTTGTGGATCATAAGCCAACCTTCGGCCTATAGACATCAACTTAACCCCTTAATGGAAAGTGGCAAAGGCATGTAGAAATAATTTAAGACAACAAAAACGTCTTGAGATTCAATACTTGAAAATAAGATCTCGTCAAATCACTCGCATGGTCTTAAATCATAGATAGTAGGAATGGACACGGGGCTCGAGCAATCAACATTTTGTGGTGCCTTGTTGCAATGAGGCAAAATTTTCTCTTGTGAAAAATGCTTCACAAGGCATTAGGTAGGGTGGGACAGGGCTGGCCTGGTCTTTTTGTATATTTTGAGAAAATTATATCCTGCTTACAAGTAATATGTTAAAATTTTGATTATTATATCATATAACTTATTCTAATTTATCACCCACTTAATTTAAAAAAAAAGTAAAATTAAAAAATATATGTTATTTAGTGAATAATACAAACACACGATCATTCATAAGTAGTGCTACGTTTACAATTTATTAATATAAAATACAAATAAGCTTAAAAGTAATGAACCTAAAAGGGCCTCTAGTTCTTCTTATACAACGTCCCACATAGGAAAAGAGGCAGGAACATGGCAACAAAGACAGGCACAAAAACGTGAAGTCATCTCCGGGGTAGAATCACGCAGCCATGTGGTGAGCACAGAGCGAACTATTCTTTCGCCTTTTACTAAAGAATACCGTGTGCTCGCCATAATTAGTGGCATACGCCTATTTTTGGAGGGGCTTCCTCAGTTGAAGGAGCTCCTGAAATATTGAGTTGAAAAACTGTTCTTGCATAGCATGACAAGATGGTCTTTTCTTCTGTTCTTCAAGGTCATAGAACGCGTTGAAAGCGGTTTAGCACTTGCATTCTGCAAATTGCTTTCTACACTTGCATTTTCTGAAAAGATAGATGACTCAGCCTTCAGTTTACAGAGATCAGGTTTAGCCCCTTCGTGTTAGTAGCGAAGGCATGCGGAAATAAACACAAGATGGCAGAAATGTCTCAGGTCTCAACCAGAGTTCAAGCGACCTTAATTTTATACCCTCTCGACCAACAGGGTACATGTGACTATCTCTGCGTTGTAAGGGCTTAAAACCACAGAAAGCGGATTTATGGATGCTTTCCTTGCTGAGAAGTAGTCAACACCTGTGGCAATATTGGACTCGGAGGAAGATGAAACAGGGGGATGGTTGAGGCTTTAAATAAAGAAAACCATGTCCGTGCACTCGCAATCTTCAGGAACTTTCAGGTTTGAAAACTGTGACCGTTAGCTTCAAATCAACATTATTTACTAGGCCAGTTTGTGTTTCAAAATGCATAACCTAGGGAGCAATTTTTTCTTGCTACTGCAGTCTTCATTGATATAAAATGATCGAACTCCGATTCAGTTCAATTGCCTTTGCTTATTCTAGTGTACTTTATCATCTCTTGAGCTCTTTCGCATGAGTAACAATGAAAGAGCAGGAGTAATAGGATCATGGATTCTCGCTTCACATCAAGCCTTGCGTTTCTAGTTTCTGAGTTTTGCCTCTGTTCTTTGCCTCATGTAAGTGGACAGATTGACGTTCAATTGCGACCAACTAACAAACAACATGGATCCATTGCTCTTCTAAGCCAAGTCAAGTGATTGCAAAAACTTTCTTATGGGATTCAAACTCTGAACCAAAATCAGTATGCTGCCATCTCCGAACCACTGAAATGTTCTGTGTCAATCCTCTCTTATCCAAATTCCACTGAAGGTTTTTGCGTGTCTTCCAAATCTGCTATAATTCGTCTTCTTTCATGCGAAGATAAATAGCGAAAAGCAAGTCCCACATAGGGACTTTGAAAAGAATGACAGAGCAGAGCAGGAGAAATGTAGAGGTGCCCATCATGCACCCATATTTTTTACAAATGAGTCGAATGTGGGTTATGATTTCATAACCCACATTCGACCCATTTTAAATTCAGTTTTATATTGATCGAAAATGACATTCTGCATTTTCGACCATTTTTAAAACCTAAAAACATGAACTTCCTCAGCGACAGCCCTTCGAGCCACCTCCGCCACTTGTTGCCTCGCGCTCGCCTCCGAGGTGCCTCCGCCGAGCTCGCTGATCGAGCCTCGCCGCCAATTGGTGAGGCTTGCCTCGCCGATGACCGCCTAGCGAGACTCGCCTCCGCCGCGGGGCCTCAAAGGTCGCCAACGAGATCGAGGCTCGAGCTCACACATCGGCGAGCTCGATCTCACCGATCGACACCGGCGAGCTCGAGGCCGATCCGTGGCTTGATCTCGAAGAAAAAGAAAAAAAAGAGAAAAGAGAAAAAGAGAAAATAATTATTAAAATTAAAAATCGGTGAGCAAATCGATCATTTTCTTCGAGATCTATGATATTTTAAAAATAAAATTTATAAAAATTATATATTTTTAAAAAGAAAAATAATTTTTAAAATAATTTAAAAAATAAAAATATATTTTAAAAAATAAAAATAATTTAAAAATATATTTAAAAATTAAAAATTCGATTTTTTTAAAAACATTTTAAAAAGAATTATAAAAATTTTCCATTAAATTTGTATTGCATAAAAATATTTTAACAATAAGTATGTTTTAGCAATATGAGTTGGGTTGGAGTACGAGTTGGGTACGGGTTGGGTCGGGTATGGGTCACTAGATTTACACTACAAGAATATGAGTCAAAACGGATTAAATGGGTTAAATATGAATCGACCCATTTTCGACCCGACCTACCCATTTGCCACCTCTACAGAAATGTGAGGCTTAGGCAACTGGACAAAGCATACCTTTCTCGGCCTTTTGGCTAAGATCAAGTGTAGTATCTCTGATACGTGGGCCATCGGTCCACATGATATTAAATTAATTTTTTCAGGGGGAGAGGCCGTCGCAGTAGCTTGCTACTGGGCCTCTCGCGCGTCGCTCGGGCGTTGCACTGCTGCCCTTGCCTGGCGCACCCCACCAAATCCCAGTTGAAATGAATTTGTTACTCTAGTCGTCTGTTTACTACGCTCATAAAGAAACGAATTGACGGGTCTATTGTCTTTCCTATGCTATTTTCCATTGCTGTCATTATTCAAAAACGTTCATGCTATGCTGCTATATATTTCGCACAATACAGTGAATCTACTACACAACGCGCATGAGATAGTTGGCTGGGTTTCGACGCCTTTGTGACAGATTTTGACACGCCGAAACCATGCAGTAGAAACTGGGACACATTTCCACGTCATAAATTTGAACTTTAGACAGATTTCTCAAAGGAAAAGCCTTTGAGCAGCGCATACTTATCGAGGATTTCAGCCCACTCGGTTGGCAGAAGTTTTCTCCTTCAGTTTCAATCCCGGGATGTCAGCAGTGGCAGTCTGAATGTCTCATGGACATCAAGTCTGCCCCGATTTTCTGCTCAGAGATCATCCGAGCTATTGCCACCTTGTTCAACTTGAGGCAACTAACAATTCGGCTCACCTAGATTGGAGCTGAGAATTTGTTCATCCATTTCTTACACAACCAACTACTTGGAATCTATTTGAGACTGCAAATTCCCTCCTCTCTTCTTCAGCTCACTCGACTCTTCCTCAACTGACAAATACTTGTCCTTCTTGGCTTGAAGATCTCTGAAAATTTTGTTAGGCTGCTCGGCAATCTGGGATTTCTTCTGTCAACTTCAACTTAAGCAGTCACTGAACAGTCAAGAATGGATTGCTTGCGAGCATGTCTACCGGAAACCTATCTCTTCCAGGTTCTCTTAGGATAGCAAGCATGAGAAATTCAGGGCAACAATGGAATATATCTTCTTGTGATTAGTAGACATTTCCTCTGCCTAATCAGAACCTACAAAAGTCAAAGGAGTTGACGCTTGAGCTTCTTCATGGTGTTGAGAAAGAATATGTTTCAAAGACTTCAAATAGTCAACTCCTTCACAGGATTGAGCCTGGAGTTCCTGGACTTTTCCCACATCTTGTGCTTTGAAAGCTTTCAATGCATAGCAGCTGGAAACGATGCCTTGGTCTGGAGCAATGTCCTCACTTTCATTTGCAGAGTCAGAGACATATTTTGAGTATTCACTTGTATCACTTGTATTTTTATCCTTTACATATCGCAGGTTGATTACAGACGCTTCATTTCCAGTGTTGCCTGGGGCTGGCATTTCGTAAATGGTCGAGTTCTGCACCTAGGGAACTGCAGAAACGTTTTAATGTAGAAATGTTTAACAAAGCGGTAAGTATTCAACAGAGAATCAAGTGTGAATTGAAATCTCATCAAGGAGAACAGGAGATTTCAGCCACACGTTTAATCTGTCAACATGAAACAAGAAAAAATTGCACCAGAAGGCAGGGAAGGATCTTGGCACATTGAAATTCATGATTTCATGGAAATGGAAATTGCTTGAGGGAGATTTTAAGATGAATAGAGTACAGCTAGGCCATTGGGAAGAGTAATATAGGCTGTATATCTGTAACTATTCAAATGTCCCATAAGGCCAATAAGGCCATGTTGTTGGGGCAGCACACATGCTTTCCTTGCAATGGTTCATGATACTGCAGAAACTGTTTCACCTTTTAAATGAATGCAAATCTGGTTCGAATATGTGATAGCTCTGTCATCTCTTCTAATGTATGGACACTTCCACAGAAACTTGAGAATGGACTAGTGGCACCAAGTTTGCTTTCAGATTAGATATCTCCGCACTGTGCATTGCCTCTGGAATACTTTTTTGTTTCTTCCACAAACTCTACTATTTGATGCAGCACAAACCTTCAATAGAAATTGAGCAAACTTTAGTTATGGGCCCTGAATTTCAAACAGCAAAGTCCATGGGAAATTGTAATGGAGTATTTAGTTTTGATTCATTGAATATTAAATTTTGGAGACTGTGATGTGATGATGAGTGAGCACAACTTTTGTGTGTAAACATCAGGTTTGTCCCAATTTTGGAGTAGCTGGGGCATGTAGAGATGATGTAAGATGACAAAACCGTCTCCAACATATAGAAGTTCAGCTCTTTGACAATGCTTCATGTGAATTCTATTGTATCTGACTCCATACCACTCTTGGAAGGGCTTCTGCAACACTTGTCCAGAATTTATTGAAGGAGGAGGTTCTGGATACAATTCAGTTGATTTCCCAGTTCCTTAAGTCTCTTGCAAATCTTGACTGCAGCAAGAAACCGAGTTTCTTCTGCTGATCTGAACACCGTGCAAACTCACATGAAGGCCCACCTTTAGATTTTACAGCTTTATACTACACTCAAATCTCTTCTCTGAAAGTTGAGGACTCATCTTGGGTCTGAAGGCTCTGTGTTTTCGAACACGCAAACCTCACTCGAAGCAAAGGGAGACCCCCATTTCGTTTCCTATACTCTCTGTTAATATGATCTTGTCGATTTACCACCATGGTTTCTGATCTTAGCTCTTATTTGAGAAACCAAAAGGACCCGATAAGTTCTGATATAAGTTAAATGGATGAAGTGCTTTTCTCCAATATTCCAAGATGATTCCACCAGCGGTGGCAATACGAACAGTTTGAACGTCCCACATAGGAAAAGAGGCTTGGACATTGCAACAAAGCCAGTCACAAAAACACGAGGTCGTATCTGAAGAAAAATCACGCAGCCATGTGGTGAGCACAGAGCGAACTATTCTTTCGCCTTTTACTAAAGAATACCGTGTGCTCGTCACGCTAAATGGCATACGCCTATTTTTGGAGGGGCTTCTTCAACTGAGGAGGCTCCTAAAATATAGTCCAAAAAACTGTTCATGAAAAATAGGTGTTCTTGAAAATCATTGGACCAGTACCTTAGCGTGGAAAGAAGTTTCAACTCTCGCATTCTCTGGAATGATAGAGGACTCTGGAATGGCAAGAGCATAAACCACAGAAGACTTTGTTTGGAGTCATACCTTCGTCAAAAGTATCGGAAACAACTGATGACAACAATCAGAATCCTAGAAACGTCTGAGGGTTCCTAAAAGCACAAGCGCACATGCTTCTTCCCTCGTGGGTATAAACCCACCTTGAGAATTCAGAGATCAGGTTTAGACCCCTTTGTGGATAGTAGCAAAGGGATGTAGAAATAGCATAAGGTGGCAGAAATGTCTCTTAAGTCGTAAACATTATTCAAGCGTCTTCAAGCTGTAAGGGCTTTTAAACCACAGAGAGCCCATTTATGGAGGCCTTCCTTGCTGAGAAGTCGTCTACACCTGTGGCAACCTCTCGGCGGAAGATAAAATAGGAGCATAATCAAGCCTTTCAACAGAGAACCCTGCATCTGTGCGCTAGCTATCCTCAGAAATTTCAGGCTCGAAAAC
The DNA here is from genome assembly GCA_014182565.1 of Eucalyptus marginata. Taxonomy (NCBI): domain Eukaryota; kingdom Viridiplantae; phylum Streptophyta; class Magnoliopsida; order Myrtales; family Myrtaceae; genus Eucalyptus; species Eucalyptus marginata. Next base: position 25,591,550 of record CM024594.1, read on the forward strand.
CGGACTGTTAGCTTCGAAGCAACGTGACTACTGTATCGGTTTGTGCTTCAAAATGCATAAGCTAGGGAGCACCTGTTTCTTGCAACCGCTGTCCTCATTAATACAAGATGAACAAACTCCGATTCAGTTTAATAGGCTTTGCTTATTCATATTAAGAGGGGTGCCTCATCATCTTTGGGCTCTTTCGCATGGGTGACAACCAAAAAGCAAGAGCGAAAGGACTGCAGATTCTCGCTTCACACCAAGCCTTGCGTTTCTAGTTTCGAGTTTTCACTCGTTCTCTGCCTCATCATAAGTAAATGGATTGGTGTTCAGTCGCCAACTGACAAACAATGCACAGATCAATTGCTTTCTTTAAGCCAAGTGACTGCTGAAACTCTCTTCACAAGGATGGGATTTGAACTCTCAACCAAAATCGGTATGCCGTTAAATCTGAACCACCTACGTGTATCTCAACTCCACTGGTTTTCGGAGTCTTCCAAGTCTGCCACGTTTTTTCTTCTTTTTTGTGAAGAGAAACAGTAGTCCCATATAGGAATGCGAGAAGCATCACGAACCAACTTCACTGGAGGTTTTCAGGAGTCTTCCAAGTCTGCCATCGTTCTTTCTTCTTTTTTGCGAAGAGAAACAGTGAAAAGGAGTCCTACATAGGAATGCGAGAAGCATCATGGACCAGAACAGGGGACAAAAGCGGAGGCTTGGACAGTAGAGCAAAGCATACCTTTCTCGGCCTTTCGGCTAAGGTCAAGTGTAGTATCTGTTCTTATCAGTTTAATATCTGAAACGTGGGCGATCGATTCACATGATATTAAATTAATTTTTCCAGGGGAGAGGCGCTGCAGTAGCTTGCTACTGAGCCTTGCCACTGGCCCTCTTGTGCGTCGCTCAGGCGTTGCACCATTGCCCTCGTCTGCGCACCCCACCCAAAGCCCAGTCAAAAATGAATTCGCTACGTATGCAATGTGTAGACCAAAAATAAAAACAAATCGACGATATGCAAGGGTGGGAGGAAAAAACAAATTGACGGTCTATCGTCTTTGGCTTAAGCAAATGCAGAGTTGAGAATTGGGGAAGCTGTTTATGATTTCTGAGAAAAAATAATAGGAGGAAATATCCTCTAATCTGATCCAAGGTGCACCAGGTCTTCTCGTCCAGGACAATCTGATCGTGCTTTCGTGTCGTCGTTTTTTGGGTTAATCCACCGTCACACTGCCCACCACTGAATTGTTGTTAAGTCATGAACCCAACTTACGTGAAGCATAAAAAAGGCTGAACAACTACGTTTGCAGGAAAAGCAATTTTTGCATGGCACTTTAAGCTCAATCGGACGTGAAAAGCAAACCCGAAAAAATAGATTGCACTATACTTTTAACTTTCACTTCCATATTGATTCTTAGATTGCACAATGACACAACGAAGCAATTGATAAGCTGCACAGAACTGTTTTTTCATGCACATGACAGAAAGTAGAAACTATGTACTTCAAGGAGGCCATTCTCTAACTTGAACAATCGAAGCAGATGACAAATTCAGACATCGGCCAAAGTCACAGACAAACTGCGGTCACTGTGGAAACAAGTTCTTAGGCTGGAAGAGACCTGCACTTTCAGCGGAGCGTCCCCACCGCCTTCTTATACGTGTACCACCTCGCTACCAAGAGAAAAGCTCCCAAGTTGATCACGCTGAGGACTGCCAAGAGCCAAAAGAAGTAATGGAGGTGACCGTAGTTCAGATTGTCCGGTATCCATCCCAGTTTCCTGTGTCTTGTACTAATTCTTGTGACAATAATTACAAGGAGTGAGCTCAAGTAGTTTCCAAGTGCATTTGTGGTAAGCGAGAGAGCGGAGCACATGCTCCTCATGGCATCGGGCGCTTGCTCGTAGAAAAACTCCAATTGGCCAATGAACGTGAACACTTCTGCACAACCGATGAGGAAGTACTGGGGGACCTGCCAGAATATTGACATCGGTACGTACTTGTGATCGTAGTAGTCATGCCTCCTTACCATCTTAAGTCTAACGACCTCCAGTATTGCTGCCGATATCATGGCGAAGATGGATATGAAGAGGCCAATCCCCATTCTCTGCAGTTGGGTCAAACCACTTTTGTGACCCGTGAATCTCCTTGCCACTGGAACAATGATGCGGTCGTATACAGGGACCCAGAATATGACGCTGAGGGTGTCAAAGATAGAGAGAGAGGCTGCTGGAATTTTGAAGGTAGAGTTTCCAACATGAGGGTCCATAGTAGAGCCTTGTAAAACAAACAAGGTACCCATCTGGTTGTACACAGTGGCAAAGACGATTCCGGTGGCCCATACAGGAAGCAGCCGTATGATCGCCTTAAGCTCCTCCACTTGGGTGACGGTGCACAGCCTCCATGGATTCACGGGTTCTTTAATGTGATCGGTTTGTGTTTCCACAGCAGCTTTGTCAAAGAAACTGCAGATTTAGAAAATGCAAAGAAACTTAGGACAAGCGAGTGTGCTGAAGGATTTCTTGAAATGTAAAGCATCCTAACATAATAAAACTGTAAAGGTTCAACTCACAAAGTAGAGCAAATTCAGAAATAAAATTTCAATATTATGAATTTGATGAATATAGCAACTCTCTTGAGGATTGCCGATCGGCGCTTTTTTTTTTTTTTTTCTGTGTGATCAGAGTTAGTATTTGTATCCTAATTGTCTCAAATAAACAGCAGTATAACCTTGGAACAAACAATCATGCAATTGATCCAATATGTGCTGCAAGACTAACAAATATGTTCCGTCTGCTCACTTTCAACTGACTCTGGTGAGTGACTAATTTAACCTGAATAAATGGAGGAATCCTGATCTAAGCATGGTTGAACAGAGCAATCACACAAATGCAAATGGAAGCACTAACCTCAAATCTTGGGTATGATCAAGTTTGCGGCTTCCTTTGATAGCAGACTCGGCATCTGCAGTCTCATACAGTAGAGACTTGTCAGCTGGTACTTCCACTCGATATTTTCTGAAGGATGCCACCACCACTTGACAGAGGCGTGTGAGGGGGCTCCCTCCGGGGTTTTGGTTACGATAAAGGCGCGTGCCTGAAAAGAAAGTAGCTACTGCAATTGCCATAGCAGCTGCTGGAATGCCGAAACCCAATGCCCAACCCACATTGTCTTGTATATAGACCAAAACAGAGCCTGCAATGAGTGCGCCTATATTGATTGAGAGATAGAACCAGTTGAAGAAAGAACCCTTGCGTTTCTTCTCAGCCTCGTCAGCATCATCAAATTGATCGGCTCCGTAGGATGAGACACAAGGCTTGATCCCTCCAGTCCCTAGGGCTATGAGATAGAGTGCTATAAAGCACACTGCACTTTGGATATTCGTAGCGTGGCAATTATCTTTCCCTGTACAGCTTGGCTTTAGTCCCGAAACTGATGCTGAGAGCGTCAGCAGTGTCATCCCCTGTGTATAATGATATAATAAGTCAAGCTTGCTGAATCTTGATTGATTGTAAAAGTATGCTATCAGTTCTAGTCGGTATGCTAAATTTGTGAATGTTCAACAGAGAAATGCGGAACCCTTCATTTGTGCAGCACAAACTGCACAGGTTGATTATCAAGTACTCAGATGAGGAATAATATGTAAATGTGACTTACGAAAACATAGATAATTGAGAAGCATGCTATAGTCCAATATCTCCCTAGATAGGCATCAGCGAGAAAAGCTCCAATCAAAGGAGTGATGTAGCACGTTCCTCCCCAGTTCGTTACATTGTTAGTAGCGGTTGTACTGTGTTGATGTAAGTGGAACTTGAAGTAAAGCACCAGATTGGAGCTCATGCCATAGTATGCCAGCCTTTCACAGCATTCGTTGCCTATTAATAAGACATAGATACCATAAGCTTCTTCTTTCCGTGAATAAGGTTCAGTTAAGCTCTTTAAGGAAGTGGTCGTGTGGAGTTACCTAGAATAAAGGGGCAGGCCTTCCATGTTCCAGTTTTCCTTTTGTCAGCAGGGTCGCCTTTGTAGTCCACCGTTCCATCTTTCGTGTAAAAATCTTCTTCCCCCATGGGTTTTGGCGATTCTTGTCTCTGCATTATTTTGTCTCAGTTTGGCTTCTCAACAAATGGTTGCGGAAGCTTTATGTCTTCAGGCTGCAATAGAGAAGCACAATTCACATAAAACCTTTCTGCCTTCATTTCTCTACAAAGGTGAAAGCACTGAAGTTCTGCCTGTGAAAGAGTGACAAGTCTTTTTAAGGGATTCGTGAAGCTGAAATTTTCTCTTTTCCGGTTTATCACATCAGCTCATAAATTTTCTTAATCCCGATTCTAACCCTGGAAATGGACCCGTAAAAGGCACCATCTCTCATGAAACAAACAGCAAATTCCTACATTCCCATCCATTCCAGCATAACAAGTGCTAAATAACTAAGTCAAACATAGTAACGAGTTGAGCCTGCATAAATAACTGAGTGAAACCGCAAGAATCTCCAATACCGATATCACACCTTTAGCACCCTAACTGCCGATGCTTGCGGCTCGCATTTATGGCCGCATGAAGGGACGATGAAGATCATAAACAACTGAGTTTCTAAGCATTGCCTGTCAGCACAAGCACCGTAGATCTTTTACTATTCTCTCAAAGCTGCAACGCCAAGGAAGGAACTTCTGCATGATCGCGAAAGTCATCTAATCAAGAATATGTGATGGCCCGAGCGGCAGTGCGCGGGGAGGAGGGTTGGTGATGCGTCCACGCCTCAGTCCCCGGACGTGCGCAAGGAAGGGGTCCTTATCCCACATCGCCTAGGGAGGGAGTTCTAAACTACCTTATAAAGCAATGGGCCCTCTAACTATATATACGCGTTCTGAGGGAAAAGACCCTTGCTAGGATAGCGGTGCGTTCACCCCAATGCGGGTGACAAACAAAACCTTGAGGGAGGCTCCTCGACTCAGATGAGGCACACCTCTAAGGCGTATCTACCCATAGAGGACAATATCATAGAGGTGGACCGCCCCATCGAAAAGAACAAAACCGTGAGCACTTAGTGTATACACCCAGGGCGTGTTACAGAATGCGCCTACACAATTCATCCCGCTGGATTCACTGAACTTGAAAGCTCAAGAACAGGGAAGTCAACTCAGGCCATGACTGAGCGTTTGAACTTATTGACCAACTGAACTCGCCAGAAAGAGAACAGCAGAACAGGGAAGTCAACTCATGAGTTTTGACTGACCATGACTGACGTAAAATAGCGCGCAGCTTATTGCTTACGGGAGCCTGCAACTCTCGACTAAACAACTCGCCAGAAAGAGAACAGCAGAACAGGAAAAACCCAAAACGCTTGGTGAGGTCATCGTCTCAAGCTCAAAGTGAAAAAAGATAGAGCAGGCCACGGAGAACCTCAATATTACCTGCGGCGTCGGGCTCTTCTTCACATTGCTCGGTGCTCTGCGAGAAGACGGAGGTCGTTTTGAATCGCCACCAGCGTTGGGAACGAGGGAGCTTTTATAAGCTCACACCGTTGCTCACAGTCTCAGACGGTCAAGCTTTGCTTCCCAAGCAATGGCTCTTTCGCAGTTATCTCTTAATTTTTCTTTATTTCGGTTCCGTCGACGCGACCATTTTGTCAGCACTTGTAGGGAAGCTTAGGATGATAACGCTGGACCTGTAAAACAGCTGTTTAGGGATGAATCTTTCGGACTGATACTGACTTAATAATTTTTTTTTAATCATTATTTTGCATGGTGTGAACCCGAGAAGTTGTGAGAAATGACGATGATGATTTGCCGTGAGACTTGGACGGCAACAAGATAGCAAAATAATTCTGCTTCCGCTTGTCCCTGTCATCGTTTCGGATTCCATCACCTAAGCCTATAGTGCTAATACAAAGGGGTTCAAGGTGCTATATCTTGGAAGGCATAGTTCATGAAGCTGCTTGGCACCATTGACTGAAACTAATCACCTTAAGGTAATTTGATTAGCCATACCTCACCTCTTATTCAATTCCTTTAAGAGTTTATAGCAAATTTATTTTTTGGTTTGCAATCTTCAATTGTAAGATTTTGTGTTATTATATTTGCTATCGCTTTCTTTGTAGTTTTTATCTATATTGTTTTTTCTTGTTACAATAAACAGTGTTACATATTTTTTCCCTCAATTCATGATTGATATTTCCGATACTTGTTTGTTGATCTTTGGCTCCTTTTGTCGATTCGGTAGTATTGACAAAGGAGAGACCGGAAGCTGCAGACCTCAGCATCAAGGCCTTGTCCTGGGAGTGCAAAAACAAGCCCGGACCAGACCGAACCAACCTCGGTGGAACTTTGAATTGTCCATGAAAACGACCGGCGCAGACCGGACAATGAAGAGGTGGGGCAGCGAGTGGAGGCGTTCCTCTTGGACGGTCTGAGGGTCGAGAATGATGCGTTCAGACCGGAGGAAAATGGCAAAACCATGTCCCCTCCATGGACTTGTCCGCCTCTCTCACCTCGTCTCTATCAAGATAATATCATGTTTACATGCGCGAGAAATGCCATCAGATTGGGTTCTCTGCATAATCTTCCAGTTTGACCCCTGGGGTCGCAATTTATAACAGCTTTCAGGCTAAAATACATCGATCCATACGCATGTTCGATCGATGCATAGATTCGTGATTGGACCGATCTGATTGTATTTTCTCGATGGAGTACTCGATCAAGCATGAGGCTGAGAGAATCAGCAGAATTTGAGCTTGCAGCCGCGATTTGCTCGTGTGGTTTTGGGACTATCGTACGAGGCAAAAGTGATTAGGAAAAGTTAATGGGGGCTGGAACCGGTTGCTCCCTTTATGAGCCTCACTTCTACTTCGACTGTCTCATACTCGTTCGATTCGAGTAATGTTGTACAAGGACACGATGTGAAGCGACTGCTAACCTCCACGAAATGTTTATTCTCCATGCGCACGACAGAGAGTAGAAACTATGGACTTCAAGCAGGCACTCTTTAGTCACAAGGAGAGAGCTCAAGTAGTTTCCGAGTGCATTTGTGGTGAGCTGGAGAGCAGGGCACAGGCTCCACGTGTGTTGTAATTGTGTTTGGCCTTGACTGGGCTGCTGTTCAGCCATGGAGGTGATGATGGATGAGTCTGAATTGGGCGAAGCATGTGGTGTTGCATTCCTTCCCGACTGATCTTCGGAGGCTGAGGTAAGTGTTTGTGGGTTTGTCATGATGAAAAAAATTGCAGTAATTCTGTTCTGCAGACTGGGTTTTTGGAAAAAAGACGAATGTTCAAGGGGGAATTCCTCCCGGAGGCTGCTCTGTTTTGCGAGTATCGCAGCAACAAAGACAGAAAAGGAACGGAAGGCAATTCGGACAAGAGTGCAGAAGCTAGGTCAGGATCAGAAATGATCGTGATTGATCTTGAATGATGTTGTGAATCTTCACGTGTATCTTCCAACACGCTTGCTCATAGAAAAACTCCAATCGCCCAATGAACGCAAACACTTCCGCACAACCAATTAGGAAGTGCCGGGGGACCTGCCGGAATATGGAGATCAGTACGTACTCGTGTTCAGAGTAGCCGTGCGTCTTTACCATCTTAAGTCTAAGGACCTCTGGCGGTTGGGTCAGACCGTTTCTTTGACCCGTGAATCTCCTTGCCTCCCCAACCCCAACGACGGTGCCGTCGTGTATAGGGACTCAGAATATGAGGCTGAAGGCGTCAAAGATGGAGAGGGAGGGCGGTTTTGTTTCTTACCGTGGAATCACCTCTCTTTGATGCATTTATCATAAGTGAATGGCAGGATAAAAACCTTCTCTCGGCCGATTCCGCTCATACCCAACACTTCATAGATTGCTACTCGTTGTGCTCCAACAGAAGTTAATTAATGGACCCAAAATAGCCTTTCTTATGAAACGTCCCACATTGGATGAAAGGGAAGAACATGGGCAGCGAGGGCAGTCACAAAAGACGAGGTCATGCCATCGTATGAGTCACGCAGCCACGTGATGAGCACAGAGCGAACTATTCTTTCGCCTTTTACTAAAGAATACCGTGTGCTCGCCACATGATAGTGGCATACGCCTATTTTTGGAGGGGTTCCTTAACTGAGGAGCTCCTAAAATAGAGTTAAAATTGATTTTGTAGCGATGCAGGTTCTGTCAATCGATTCCTAGGAACCCTCTCCTGAAGCTGAACTGGCTGCGGACAGATCCTGATTTCTTCTTCTTGGAAAGGGTGGGTATGTTTTGCTGTCTGTCGTGGAGCAGGAAGGACCTGTGCCGCCGGACTATTTCCATTCACTTTGAATTCCGAATTGAGGCCATTAGCATCAGATATTGAACTGGCTGTACTTAGCTATTCAAATGATTCCACCCCGACATACCAGCATGCTCACTAGTCATTCCAAGCTTTCAAATTATGAATTCAACTCCTTAAGTCAACTGCCCTGCTGTTGAATTAGTCCCAAGTCTTAACCATTGTTCAGGCGACCATGTCACGTTAGAACCCCAGCCAAATGATACCCTCTTGACTAACAGGTTTATATGTGACTATCTTGGAGCTTGTAAGAGCTTAAAACCCCAAAGAGCATATTTATGGAGTCTTTCCTTTCTGAAAAATGTAGCCAACACCTGTAGCAATGTCGGGCTCAGAGGAAAAGAAATATGTGACTATCTTCATATGTCCTTTCGCCTTTCACCAGAGAACCATGAATGTGGACTTGTAATCCTTGTAATATTCAGGCTCAACAAATGGGTTGTTAGTTTCAAATCATCATTATCATTGGACCAGTTGAAGCTTCAAAATGCAGAACAAATGAACCAATTGTTTCATGCAACTGCTGTCCCAATAGAAAAGAATGAACAAACTCCAGTTCATTTTAATGGGCTTACTTATTCATATATAGAGTCATGCTCTCGTATGGGTAACAACGAAAGAGCGAGAGTGATAGGACAGTGAATTCTTGCTTCGCATCAAGCCCTGCGTTTCTAGTTTTCGAGTTTTCACTTGCTCTCTGCCTCATCATAAGTAGATGGATTGATGTTCAATCACGACCAACTAACAAAAACACAGATCAATCGCTTTCTTTTTCTCTAAGCCAAGCCAAGTGACTGCAGAAACTTTCTTAGTTTCTTTATAAGGATGAGATTCAAACTCTCGACCAAAATTGGTATATGCCGCCATATCCGTTTCAATCCTCACATCTCAACTCCACTGAAGGTTTTCATGAGTCTTCTAAGTCTGCTATTGTTCTTATTTTTTCATGGGAAGAGAAACAGTGAAATGGAGTCCCACATCAGGCATGAGAAAGGAAACATGGACCAGAGCTGGGGACAAAAGAGGAGGCCAGGCGACTAGGTTAAGCATACCTTTCTCGGCCTTTTGGCTAAGATCAAGTGTAGTATCTGTTCTTATCAGTTTAATATCTGATACGTGGGCCATCGGTCCACATGATATTAAATTAATTTTTCCAGGGGGAGAGTCCATCACAGTAGCTTGCTACTGGGGCTCTCGAGCGTCGCTCGGGTGTTGCACTATTGCCCTTGCCTGGCGTACCCCACCCAAGCCCAGTCGAAATGAATTTTCTTTCTCAAGTACCTCCACTATTATCACTTTGTTTACTTTGGTTGTTGCTGTAGGAACCCAAGCAAACATCGTTGCTGAAACGAGGAATCCAAAAGACTGGTGATTTATCTGGTTTTCTCAGGTTTTTTTGTGCCAAGTGGTTCTGTTCCACAAATTCATGGCTTCTTTTCAAACCCACCCACCACAAATATAAACCTAGCTGACCCGACCGATTTTTCCCAAAGATCCTCACCACAAATATAATCTAACCTGACTCAACCGAATTTTCCCAAAGATCCTCATCAACATCTTCACAGAATTGAGCCTTGAAGTTCCTGGACTTTTCTCACATCTTCTGCATTGAAAGAATTGGATGCATAGCAGCTAGAAACAATAGTTTGGTGAGGAAAGATGTCCTCAATCATTTTCAGTGTCAGAGCCATATTTTGAGTGTTCACTTGCATCACTTGTACCATCATCCTATAGATAAGTCGATTACAGGCTTTCATTTCTGGGGTTGGCTGGAGCTGGCATTTTATAAGATTGTCAAGTTCTGCGCCTTGGGAGTTGCATAAACGTTCCAATTTCCAAAAAGTGTCCAGCAAAGTCCGATGTATTTAGCAGAGAGTCAAGTGTGAATCAAAATATCATCAAGGGGAACAGCAGATTTCAGCCACATGTTTAATCTGTCACGTTTAATCTGTCAATGTGCAACAAGGAAAATTGCAACAAAAGGCAGGGAAGGATCTTTACTCATTGATATTCATGATCTCATGGAAACTGAAATTTGCTTAAGGGAGATTCTAAGATGATTAGAGTATAACCAGGCCAGTTAGCAAGGTAAAATCAGTTGCATGTCTGTAAATATTCAAATGTCCCGTAAGGCCAATAATGCCGTGTCGGTGGTGCAGCGCACATTCTTCTTTCCTTGCGGTAGTTCGTGATACAGAAAATGTTGTTTCACCTTCCAAATGATGCAAATCTTGTTTGAATATGTGCTGGCTGAGTTACATCTTTACACCATGGATATGGACACTTCACAAAAACTTGAGAATGGACTGGAGCTGTCAAGTTTGCTTTCTGTTTCAGATATTTCCACGTCCTGCAGCGTCTTTGGACAACTTTTGTCTGAAATTTATTGAAGGGGATTCTGGAAGAGCAACAAGTCCTCCTCCTCTTTCTTTCCCAACAATTCAGTTGATTTTCCTAGTTCTTTAAGTTTCTCACAAATCTCAACCGTTCAACTGGAAACTGAGTTTCCTTCTGCCGATCTAATGGCTGCACAAACTTGCCTGGCTGCCCACTGTTAGATTCGACAGTTTCATACTACACTCATCTCTTCTCTGAAAGTGGACTTATCTTGGGTCTGTAAGACAGGTGTGTTTTCTGCATTATACAAAACTCATTTGAGACAGCAAATGAGGACTACCGTTTTGTTTCCTATACTCCCTGTCAATATGATCCAGTCAATTCACCACCATGGTTTCTGATCTTAGCTCCCATTTGAGAAACCAAAGGACTCGATAGGTGCTGATTCAAGTTAAAAACGGATGAAATGCTCCCCTCCAATATTCTAAGATGATTCCACCAGCGGTAGCAGGATAAACAGTTCTAAGTCCCACATGGGAAAAGAGGCAAGAACATGGCAACAGGACCAGTCACAAAAACGCGAGGTTGGCGCAGGGGAAGAGTCACGCAGCCATGTGGTGAGCACAGAGCGAACTATTCTTTCGCCTTTTACTAAAGAATACCGTGTGCTCGTCACAATCAGTGGCATACGCCAATTTTTGGAGGAGCTTCTTCAACTGAGGGAGCTCCTATAAAAGAGTTCAGAAGCATGTGCATGGCATAACAGGATAAGGTAAGAACAATACTTAGGAAGTGGTGAAAGCGATTTCAACACTTGTATTCTACAAATTTGATTTATGTGGCTTTGACATGCATATTTAAGTAACCTTTTTGCCTTCAAGCTACGACCAGGGAAAGGGCTGAACGCCGAAGATCGGCCAACAGATGACTCTGGAGTTGCAAGAGCATAAACCACAGAAGAGACTTTGCTCGGAGTTGTGCCTTCGTCTAAAAGTGGCAAAGACACCTGATGCAGATAAACAGAATCCTAGGAAATAGATGCACCACCATGGAGGACCGATGGAAGTCCTAAGTTGAAAGGAGAGGAGACACGTTTGACAAGGATCCACTTGAATAAATCCCAATCGAGTCATTTGCTAGAATCCTGCAGCCACGTGGTGAGCACGGAGCAGACTATTTTTTTTTTTTTTTTACCTTTTATGAGAGAGTACCGCTTCCGTGTGTGCACTGTAAGCGAGCGGTGTACTTCTATATTTGGAGGGGCTCTCTTAACCCTAGGGAGCTTCTCCTAGAAACGAAAACGAAACAGTCAGATGCCCGAGCAAAATTTCAGGCAGCTTCCTTCATCACAAAGATGCTTCACATTTAGTACTCAACGTGATGCAACTCCAGAATCTTGTTAAAAATCAGCTTTTCTAGACTTGTTTAAATGTGACGTCCATTGCCGTCCTCCATTCCAATTTTCCAAGCTCTTAAAGTGGAGATAACACACGAATGTTCACCTCAACTAGTAATGCTTTCTGCCCTCCATATCTCTTTCTCTCTTTCAAGCGCGTGCTAGGGCCTGGTTAGCTTCATATAGACCTTATCCTGGTTTAATGCCATACCAGCCCACGCCAGACCATGGACTGCCTCACCCAATCTTTTTGCCCATTTTGAGTCCTCGTCACTTGTCCAATATGGAGAATACCAGGCACTAGGCAGTAAAGAAGGCAAGGCGGTAGTGATGGTTCTGTTCTTTGATCAGAAACCGGACCGTTCCTATGCCACCACTATGCTATTAAAAAATATCAGTGCCATCCCGTGTACAGCTTTCTATCCTTTTTCAATGTTTGTTTGGTTTTTTCTGGGGAAGAGAAACAGTGAAATGGACTCCCACATCGTGCACAGAGAAAGGCATTACGGACCCTAGCAGGGAACAAAAGAAGAGGCTAGACAGCGTTCCAAAGCATACCTTTCTCGGCCTTTTGGCTAAGATCAAGTGTAGTATCTGTTCTTATCAGTTTAATATCTGATACGTGGGCCATCGGTCCACATGATATTAAATTAATTTTTTGAGGGGGAGAGGCCGCCACAGTAGCTTGCTGCTGGGCCTCTCACGTGTCGCTCGGGCGTTGCACTATTGCCCTTGCCTGGCGCACCCCACCCAATCCAAGTCTAAATGATTTCCCTTCTCTAGCATATGCCTATTGTTATCATTTTGTTATCATTTTGGTGGTAACATGTGCAGAGACGATTCTCCTATTTGTGTAAGTTGAAAAACAAATCCCCAGAAATGGGTACCTTGCTCTTATTTTTGGCTCAATCAGTTAATGTGAAGTGTAGAGTTTGGGCAAATGTCATTTTCATTAATTAGACATATGCTGAGAACTAGGGAAAACGAAGTCAATTTTCCGTAGATATGCCTTCCCACAATAGGCGAACTTCTTGTTCAAACCTTTCAGGGACAACCTTTTAATAGTAAATTACTCAAAATTTTAGTTTAGAGCATAGAGATATTCAGGGATGTCCGAATAGTAACATTTCTAATTATCCAAGTTGTATTTCTTAGAAGATCCTACCATACTAGAGAAGAAGAGGTGTTTAGAGAAGCATTGAAAATTTTTCACAAACACTCACTTTACTTCAAGGGACTCTGCTCAACACATTATATCATCTTTGCTTTTTATAGATATTAAGAGGTCACAAACAAATAAGGACCATGTTCACCGATCTGAAAATAGACAGAGGCTCGAAAAATTCAGTTGAGAATTATTCTATGTGATATGAACAGTGACTGTGAACAATGATTTTCTAACTTATTGCTATAGTACTTTGCTACAACGACCTAGTTACAAGTCTATCTTTCATCATGGGCATTGTAATCACAATCTAAATCATCAGAGTTATGCATTGCAAGAAGATGTTCTTCATATCTTTGTTCAAGTTTTGAAAGTATGATGTTAGAAGGGTTTCGGATGACTTATCTTTGTGCTATCAGGGCATTTCACATGTTTATGCCATTTGAGGAGGATGCTTCTTCATGAGTCCTGGAGGATCCTGGAGTGTCGGCAGGCATGTTTGGCTGAAGCCAATTTGCTAGTTAAACAAAATAAGATGTGTCTAGTCAAAGGAATAAGGATAAAGGTCCTTGATCATAGGGATCTTGAGAGAGAGGGCCCCCCATTGGGCATAGGAGTCTTGAGATGATTGTACAGGATTGTCCATATCTGCCATCACTTGCTCTTATGATGAAAGTGTCATTGCTTGTTCAAATTCCTTGAGTGCTTCTTTGGCTTCTAGTGCAAGGCTATAATGATCACATGCAACAGGTACAATGTTATTACATATGTCTTCAAGGATGGTATTATTTTCTTGGCATAAAATTCTCCGAAGTTCTCTGGAGTTCTTTGTTTTGGTGTTCATCAGAACTAACACAGCTGGGAAAAGACTTGTAAATATGGACTTCCATAAGGTGTGATTAAGGTTTATAGGATGTGGTTCTTATGCTTTTGTGGTACATTAGCAATGGTGCCATTATTTCGCACAAAAGCCCATGGTCGTCGAAGAAACACAATAATGTGGATTTTTGGGTCCGGTCGGACAGTTCTCAACTCTTGTTGTAAGAGGTGCTTCCAATGAGTGGGATGATAGAACCAGTTGAGGATAGTCGAAGGTTTTTGTCACTCTCCTGTTCAATGTTTCGGCCGAGCATGAATATCTCGGTTAGGTTGGCAATGAACCATTTGGTTGAAACCTCAATAGCTATTAAGTACTTATTAATTAAGTACCATAACAACCATTGGAGTTTATTAGGAAATCATCTTCCTTCCAAATTAAAGGATGTATGAATGGATAACTAGAATATAATCCAAAATGATAAAGGATTGAGCCTCCATGCAGTTTGAATAGATCCGTGTGGCATTACCACATGAGGTTCTCTAGATTTTCCGCGAGGCTGTCATTCTAGATTTGTGCAATGATCTCCTAGGGGTATTTTAAACTTGGCTAGTTTCGTTCCTCTCGATCTTATATTTTCGTTGTGATGAAAAATATGGAAAGCATGCCTCATGATGTACATATTAATCTCTATGGTTGCCTTTGGTCTGGACAAAAGTCAGAAGCACATTCTTTTTTCTAGCAATGTGTTTGCTTTCAAAGAAATATTTTAAAACCATTTAGCTCATTGAAGTAGTTGGGAATTCGAAATCTACTTCCTTTTTGAACTTGATCATCCGAGAAAAAAATGTCATGTTTAGTTCCACTAGGAAGTGATGGCTAATAAGATGGAAATCGAACTTTTTTATTCTATTTTTTATCATCAAAATTTTCTTGAAGGTGGAATGATAATACATTTTAGCTTGGAAAATTTTTCACTTTTGTAAGCACAAAGGTGTTGAATACCATCATTTTTTTCAAAAAAAAAAAAAAATGGCCGCCGAGTATTTGTCATTAGTCTAGAGGATTTACTTTCTCATAGATGGGATTTGCAACGGGGGAAGAGTCTGCATGATCTCCTTAAGTTCGACGACTACTTTGGTATGGGATTTTCCCCAAGGTGGGGAATTTTTCTTCAGTATTAATTGCAATGGAATCAATAATTTTGCAATGTTGGAACAAAATCTCTGAGATAATTAATTATCCCAAGAAATTGCTGAACCTACCTTATTGTGAATTTTTCTTATAGAAACTTTAGCAATTTCTGAGTAATGTGTGGCCTTGGATAGTACGTACTTTTGTTAAGGTGCATACCAAGAAATTTGATTTATGTCTAGGAAGTATTCATCTTTCTTTTAAAGAGCATAATCTCATACTTCTTTACAATGTCTACAAACTACTCAAGGAGTTGGCAATGAGATTCTTCATCAATGCTATAGAGCAAGATATCATCAATGTAGACTGTTGCACTTGACAAGATTGGCTGGAAAATTCGACACATGGCTTTTTGGAATAAGGATGGGGTTATCTTGAGGCTAAAAAGAAGAACTTTCCATTGAAAATGCTGGTTTGGAATACAGACCCCTGTCTTAGGTATGTCTTTAGGATAAGTGCCCCATTGCCAAAATCCGGCTTTAAGATCAAATTTGGAATAGATGTGGGCTTTGGATAATCCAGCAAAAAAGGAATTTCTCGAAGGTAAGGGAAATTTGTCATCTTGGAGAAAAAGGTTGAGGGGCTGATAGTTTATTATTAACCGTATTTTCCCTTTGTTTTGCTCAGCTCGCTTGTTAACATAAAAAGTTTTGCATGCCTATTGAGAATCTAAAATTTCAATAAGGCCTTGTTGCAGCAGCTCTGAGCATTCTTTTGAGTAGAAACAAAATGTTCTGGATTCATTCCCATGTGACTCGTCTTTGTCGGATTTATATCTTCATTTTTCTTGAAAGAGATGCGAACAAAGAATTTTGGATTTTTCCATAATGAATGATAACATTTTTGAGAGAATTCATAATGGGATTCTGAATAAGAATCTAACAACTTTTGCATGATCGAATCTAAAAGACTCATCTGGACGGAAAAAAAAAAACCTTTAAATATTGACGATTTCAGAGAATTGATCTTTATACTTAAAGCATTTTCCAAGAATGATACAAAATTAAGAAATTTGAGTCATGATGTCCCAGACCAATGATCATATCTTTGTTAGGGAAACTGGATCCGAAAATTTTAGTGGTTATGAAGCATTGAGGGAAAAACTGAATAGTTATTGGGGTAGTACGTACATTTGTAGAAAAAAGTATCTCCTGAGGCAGAATTGAAATATCGAACACAGGAAGTCCAATATTCTTCAGGAAGAATTTTTGTGTCTAAAATTGACGAACTTGCACCAGTATTTATAAGAACAATGACTATGATAGGTTCAGTAAACTTGGAGGTGAAGATTTTGACAGGAAAGTGAGGACAATGGACTTGACTTAAAAATATACCATGGTCTTGTTTTGAGGAAGTGAGGAATATATGAAAAAGATCTTTAAAATCTGAGTCAAAATCAATTTCACTAGGAGTCTAATAACAAGGAATGACACAAAGAGTCTATTCAGATGGTTCTTCATCAATGGAAAATAATGATTCAATATCATCATTTTCAAGTGAAACACCAGTTTCAATTTCTATGTGATGTATCAAATGGTTCTGACCTTTTTTCGCCTGGGGGCAATTTTTGGCAAAATGACCCTTTTGGTTGCAAATGAAGTATCGAGTTGATTTTTTGCAATTTGAGCAATCTTTTTTTCATAGGAATCACCATTTCTTCTTTCTCGGAAATTCTTAGATTCATGCTTGGATTTTCCTACCCAATATCTCTTGAAATGCTTCTTCTTTCTAAAAGACTTTCCATAAGAACCGTCACAATCTCTTTTAGAACACTTAATCTTCAACTTTTGACATGAACAAGCTCCATCAAGTTCTCTATTGTCTATGAGATATGTTTTTATCATTTGGTGCCTTAAACACAAATCATCAAGGCACGGATGGATCTCTTGTTGTATTTCTCCCAAAGAATATCCACAATTCTATTTTACTTGTTGAGGAAGGATCTCTTAACTTGTTGAGATATCTCTTTGGGAATGGAAGTTAGAAAAACCTGTTTCAGATTTGCATTAACCCCAAAGCCATAGAAGAGCTTAAACATTTCCCGATAATATTTGTCAAGATGTCTTTTTTGGTGAAGCAGCATTTTCTTTCAAAAAACTCTCTTTTCTTGAGCTAATGGAAGTCAGAAGGTTTGTCAATGAAAAAATGGTGAAGGAGAGTAATAGCTTGGCCAAAATCTGCTGAGAGCAGAAATTGAACTTGATCTTATTCTGTCACCTATTGCCACTAATGTTTGAGACTCCCTATAAATCTTGTAATGAATCCAAAGAGGACATCATACTTGTCACGATTTGTGAGAGTTTGGGCGTTTAGCCAAGTATGAAATTCTTCAAATTTTTCAGGTCATTTGGAATAAGGAATATCATCAACAATAAAAAACTGTTTAAATGAGAAGTTAGATTCTTGGATGGATTGTTTGCTTAAATAACCTATGGTTCATAAGGGTTAGAATCCATCTCTTAATCCGGGAGATCGACCATGAATATTGATGAAGTGGTTGGTACAATAGGAAATGATTCAATGGCAGGAACTGAAAAAGAGGAGGATGATGAAAGAGATACCAAATCTAATTCTAATTCCGAATCGATTGGAAAAACCGGTTCTGGTGGAGGCTAACTCTGATCCTTCAAGGCAGAAGGATCAGACTGATCTTCCCGATTGCCCAGATCTATCAGAAATGATTCCAACAAATTAGATAACATCATTTGATCCGGCTTCTCTCTCATAGAAATAGAAAATTCTTCAGGAATCTTTTTCCTTTCTTAATCGATCTAGTTCTTTAAGATGGTTTTGCATTTCCACCACATTAGTCTTGTCTCGTCTGATAGAGGTTTTTGTGAGAACAACAAAGATAGAAGTGTTCTACAATGGTGGTGGTGGTTGCGAATACTCAGTTCATGGCACAATTAGGAACGAATTTGAGGGCTTGAATCTTCTTTCTTCAAGAAGTTGTATTTACTTCTTGAGTTTCTCTATTTCCACCTTTGGGCTTTCGAGATGATGATATCCCAAATGTTATCTGAATTCCAAGGCATGAAGCCTTTTCTGGAAATCCAAAAGCATCTTATTAGTGGTTTCATCATATCTCTTAAGATCTCTTTACACATCCACAAATTTGGAATCAATGGTCTTGAAAGCATTGTTGTGCACTAGAAGAGTCTTTGATTGCTAGTTCAGGACGGCTTCAACAACATGAGTTCTTTTTTGCCCTCCATGTTCTTCCAAATCAATTTAGGCAGGTATTTTTGGAACATGACGATATCTCCCTTGAGGATCAATAAATTCTTCAAGGGTAAGGAAAGAAAGTCTTGAATTTTCTCGAACAAGAAGAGGAAAGTCTGCCTCTTGGAACATAGTAATGGAAGAGCTAGCCTTCTGGCTAGGTAGAGTTTCACCTGGGACCTCAAGTGAGTCTGAATGTTTTTTTACCCACTTTAAGATTGGCTTGTAGAATGGGGAAACGGCTAGTTTTTTGTGAGGGGTGAGGGAGGTGATGTCGGTGGTAAGGCTGGTAGAATGGGAGGTGATGATGTAGATTTTGGTGGTGGATGTGGAGCATAAGAAACCATGAATTGAAACTTATCATACTCATCAAGGGTATCAATGGAAGGGTCTCCGTTAAATACCTCTAGTATATAGTATCATTTTCTTTCTTGGATTTTCGCCTAGGCCTTGTATTCGACTTTACTTCGTCAAAAGAATTTGTGCAGTATGAACACTGGCAAAAAGGGTTCCAAGAACAATGACCATATCAGTCATTGCAGTAATGGACATGATTTCCATTACTCTTAAAGTATTAAACAAGTTTCTTGGGATCTAACTCAGAGATTGATTCTGGAACGCATGGTTCGATCATGAACAGGGTTTGGAAGATGGAAGGATTCTCTTCATTTTCTTTGCCAAATTTGATTGCAACAGTGCCATCCTTTTTCCTTACAAATTCAGAGTCCAAGGAATGGAGAGACTTGTTATTCTAATGCAGCTTTTCATAGTTAGTAACCCAGATCTCCGGAAGGAGCTTGATTAACTTTTCTTTTGGAATCTATCTAGGAACATGGATACAAGATGTCTGGTCATTTTGCATGGAGATGAACAGGGCATCTTCATTTCTATTTTGGAAATTTAGATTAAGTACGTGGTTTTGTACTCAATAGACCATTTGGTAATGCAGTGTTGCTACAATAGAGTCAGCAGTGTGGGGTGCCCCAATGAGCTAGATTTGGACTTTCAAGAAGGAAAGTAGTTGCGGATCTGAAAGGGCAACGTTGAAATTTGGATAAAGGGTTACAAAGACTATTCCAACATTCAAAATGGTTTGGACAGTGCCAATACAAGTATGTTGGTATTATAGGAACCGAGTATCCAATAGGGCCATTATGACCACAACTAGCAGGCCTTTTCTACTATGAAAAGTGAGAGCAAGATGGATAGCTCCATAATGGACATGAGAGTATCCCTACTGGGTCCATTTTTTGGGAAATTCGTGGGGAATTTGAAAAGTAATAAAATATTCTTTTTTGGTAGTTGGAATGGGATGTTAGTCAAACTTAGAAGACTATACGTACTCTTTCACTTCTTTGGGAGTTTGACAAATAAGTTGCCAAATAGAGCGAATGAGAGATAACGATGAGGCGGGTTTAGCAGAAGCAACATATGGATTCATGAAAGTGAGTTAAGTTTCAAAGATCTTAGTGTTATCACTAAGAGATACCTTATAGAGATGGGGAAGAGGTTAAAGTGAAAAGGAAGATGGGGAAGAGGTTAAAGTATATGAAGCTTCAAGGATCTCAGGATCATACATAATATGGAGAGAATCTTCTCAGCACTGGATTCTCCTGCTAGCACATGGAACAGATTATGTTACAAACAAAACCATTATCTATACCAACCGAATAGACCTATGCTAAGAACTAGAGAAAACTGAGTCAGTTTTCTGCAAGTATGCATTTCCACAATAGGTAAACTTCTTGTTCAAGCCCTTCAGAGATAGCCTTTTAGCAGAAAACTATTCAGAAGTTTAGTTCAGAGTGTAGAGATACTCGGGGATGCCGGGATGGTAATATTTATAACTATCCAATATATACCTAGGGTTTAGGGCTAAAATAACACAATGACGATCATGCCCTTTAGTATAAACCTAATTAACTAATACTTCCCCTCAAGTTGGTAAATGTAAATATGTCAACAACTTGTTCTTAAAATTACAAAATAAATCACGTGTGACCAATTTCATGAACAAATCCGCGAGTTGGGAGTGATTGGGAACATGAAAAGTACGCAGAGTGCCATCTTGAATTTTTTCATGAACCAAGTGACAATCAATTTCGATCTGTTTGGTGCATTTGTGGAAGACAGAATTAGTGGCGATGTCGATGGCTGCTTTATTATCATAGAAAAGATCAGCAGTGGTAGTGTTGACGTGGAGATCCAAGAAAAGCATGTGAAGCCATGTGATTTCGCATGCGATAAACGCCATAGCACGATGTTCAACTTCTGCTAAGGAACAAGTAATAGCGGTTTGTTTCTTGGAACGCCATGAGAGGGGACAAGAACCAAGAAATATGCAATAGCCAGAAATAGATTATCGTGATTTAGAACAAGATGCCAAATCAGAATCTATATAAACATGAAGTTGGAGAGTAGAATCGGATGGAAAAAACAAACCAATGCCAGGATCATGCTTGAGATACCGCACAATGTGAAGGGCGGCATTCCAATGGTCTTCATTAGGAGAGTGCATAAATTGACTAAGATGTTGCAACACAAAAAGTAAATATGGACGAGTTGCTATAAGATATGACAATCTACCAATAAGTTGTCAATATGAACCTGGATCCTTAAGAGTTGGCGAGGAGTTCGAAAATTGTATATTGGGTTCCATCGAGGTATCAACAAGACGTCCTCCAAGAAGACAAATGTCAGACAAAATATCAAGAGTGTATTTCCTTTGCGATAAGAAAATCCCAAACTTGGAACGAGAAATTTCAATGCCCAAGATGTATTTAAGAGGACCCAAGTCCTTAATGCAAAATTGTGTGTCAAAAAATCGCTTGAGAAGTTGAATCATAACTTCATCATCACCCGTGATACCCAAATCATCAACATAAACAAGGACAATGGTCAAGAGAGAGCCAAGACCAATGTAAAAAGTGAATTTAGCAAACCAACATCGTTCCAAGAGAGAAACAAGGACTGCCTTGGACTATTGAAAACCAACATCAAACAATGCAAAAGAGAATTTAGCAAACCATTGCATAGATACATGTTTAAGGCCATAAAGTGATTTTTTAAGATGACAAACTAAATTCTCCCCCTTCGTATGAAAACCCAATGGAAACCTCATGTAAACCTCTTTGTTGAGATCATCATGCAGAAAACCATTATTCACATCTAATTGGTAGAGAGACCAATGATGAATCGAAGCAAGAGCTAATAAAATACGAACGCTTAGCATTTTAGCAACAGGCGCAAATGTGTCATGGTAATCAATCCCCTCCATTTGAGTGTAAGCCTTTACAATGAAACTAGCTTTGTAGCACTGAATAGTGCCATCAAAATTACATTTGATTCGATAGGCCCATTTACATCATATGGAGTGTTTGTTGGGAGGAAAAAGAACAATTTTGCAAGTGTCATTCTGTTCAAGGGTTTGTATCTTAAAAGACATCGCCTCCCACCACTTGGGAGATTGACACACAACGTCATAATTTTTACATTCTTGCTCAAAGGATATAAAGGCAAAAAAGCACAGTGAGTGGGTGAAAAACACAAGTATGATAAACAGTTGGACAAATGATAAAAAGTACCTGATTCAGTTACCTTAGAGTTTGAAGAGGATTGATTGGAGGCCACAATAGCACAGTGGTAGTCCCAAAGATATCTAGGTGGATGGCATGGCCGAGATGGTCGAGGCATGACTTTGGGTTCAATGGGTGATGGTGCGACTGTGGGTGCGAGGCTAAGGAGGTGAGGTTGGTGCAAGTACCTGGGTGGAGGGAGAAGGAGATGTTTCACCAAAGTTGGGAATGGGTAATGGAATTACGAGGGTTTGTTCAATTGTGGTATGTTCGATGGTTTGACAAAAAGGAAAATCATGTTCGTAGAAAACAATGTCACGACTGGTAAAAATTATTTGGTCTTGGAGGTCATAGAGATGGTAACCTTTGTGGTTTGTGGGATAACTAATTAGAACACATCGGCAAGATCTAAGGGCCAAATTTATCGAAGTGGAGATGGCCGGTAGATGCGTAGCATAATGAGCCAAAGACACGAATATGAGAATAGGAAGGTGATTTGCCAAAGAGGAGGTCATACGGGGTTTATCATGTAGGAAAGGACAAGATAGTCCATTTATGAGATAAGTAGCAGTTAAGACACAATCCCCCAAAAATGAAGAGGCATGCTAGAATGAAAATGCAATGCACGAGCAACATTGAGTAAGTGACGATGCTTACACTCGACAACTCCATTTTGTTGAGGAGTGTGAGAGCAACTACGCTAGTGGTGAACACCATGGGCGCAAAAAGACTTTTATAAACGAGAGAAAAGGAATTCAATCCCCTTATCAAATTGAACATTTTGGACTTTGGTTTGAAATTGAGTCTCAACAAAAGCAAAGAAGCAAATCAAAGAATCAATTGCATCAGACTTAAAAGTAAGTAAAAGAATCCAAGTATAGCGTGAATAGTCATCAACAATAGATAAAAAATAAGGACAAATCTTGTGTGTAAAATGAGAATAAGGTCCCCAAATGTTAACATGAATAAGCTCAAACGGACGTAAAGTAGTAATAGTGCTAGACACAAAAGACAAACGTATTTGCTTGGATAAATGACAAGCATCACATGGACTCAATTATTTTGCTGGACTAAAGCATAAAGTTTGTTGCAAAGTAGATGAAAGTAACTCCAGTGGATGTCCTAAGTAGGTGTGCCAAAGATGAGGTGAAGAGGTTGCAATAGCAAGGACGGTAGATTCGATAGAAATCTCCAGGTAAATCACCATGCTCATGGCCCCGACCAATGATCTTCTTCGTCAAGAGGTCTTGAAAAAGACAGCGGTTAGGAAAAAATGTGATTGAGTAGTTTAAGGTTTGAGTGAACTTGGAGATTAATAATACGTTGTATTTAAAAGAGGGAGCACAAAGGACATTATCAAGGGAGATAGTAGAGGTAAGAGGAGCCGAATTGTGTAATGTCACGGGGACACCAACACCATTCGGAATCCCAATGGTGGGATGTGGAGAGGAATTGTGTCTCGGGTCCGTAAGGTGACAAGGTTCAAATGTGATGTGGTTGGTGGCGTCTCCATCAATAACCCAAGTATCGAAATTAAATGAATTCATAGATAAACCAAGAACATTACCTAAGAGGTTGGCTTTCGAGATGTTTACCTCTTGCAATAGGCACATCGGTTGCTTATATTGATCATTTGTGAACAGAGAATGTGCCGCAATGGACATATGGCTGGACTTTGTTGTCTGTTGGGCAGGAGGAGGTAGATGGTTATTCATGGCGCCGCTTGTGGTTGGGAGGGAAGCCATGAAATTAATAACACACATCCTGTGTATGTCCCGAGATGCCACAGTGGGTGCATCTTTCCCAACCGCGGGACGTGTTCGTCCATTTAGCTAGGTTGGCCAACAGAGTGGGAGCACCAAGAGAGCTAGGCTGTCCATGGGATGAGGAATACATGTATGGCTGCGGAGCATGATTGCTGTGAGTGCTAGACAAAGTGTTGGTCTAGTTGGACAATAGGCAGTCCGATTGAATATGGCTGTGCAACTCATCCCGAAGAACTAGTGCATATGCACATGCAACACTAGGTAACGGATCCATTAGTAAAATCTGACTAGTAACATTGGTGTACCTCACATTGAGACCCATGAGGAATTGAAACAAGCGCCAATTCTCTTGTTGTTTGGTGATGATTGAATGAGCCAAACAAGAGCATTACGGCAACGGATCCAAATTATTCAATTCATCATAGCAGCTTTGCAAGTCGTTGTAGTACTTGGTCATGGCATCATCACATTGAGTAAGGGTGCATATCTTTTGCTCAAGACGAAAAACCCTAGGACCATTCAATGTTGGACGTTCATGGAGATTGGCCTAGACATTCACAACCGACTCTATGTAGAGAACCATTGGCACCAAATCTAGATGGATGGTATTAAAAATCCAAGCTAGAATCATATTGTTAACACGAATTCATGACACATAAGTAGGATCATCTACAACTAGTTTTTCAATTTCTCTAGTAACAAACACCATTTTGTTCTTGGCAAAAAGGGCAATCTCCATGGCATGAGACCAATTGTTGTAATTGTCACTCATAAGGACCATGTCAACGAAATTAGATCCAAGATTATCAGAAGGATGCATAAAATAAGGGCTGTCCGGCCGCTCATGTGCGGGAACGTTGGCCGAAGAGACTTGAGACTAATTCGAGGTTGGAAAACCCTCTCAAGCACAAAAAATTGATTGTTGGCAAGAGGGTCTTATCTAGATCCGATGAAAGCAACGTGGGGAAGAGGCTCTTGAATTTGAAGGATCCTCTCAAGCACAAAAATTGAAGGATCAAAATTTATCTCTTGAATTTGACGAGGTAAGAAACCATGAAAGATTGCGATTTCGAGGAGATAGAGGAAAATCTAACCGCAGCTTGTCTCGACGATGTTCCTCACTAGAAAACTCTTCATTGCCTTGTCCTTTGGGCAGCACTTGCCACAATTGGAGCAGTGGGTAGAGGGAATCGGCTTGCCGATAAGTAAGAGGAAAAAGGGGAAAGCACGTCCGATGATGGACGGTGAACAGTGGCAGCAGCCGTGCCAAAAAGACGGTGGCTTTGGATGTAAGAGACGGGCTCTGAAAATCACCACTCTGATACCATGCAAAGTTTTGGCAAACGTCATTTTCATTGATAAAGTATTTTACAATACATACCTAGGTTTTAGGACTAAAACAATACAATGCGATCATGCCCTTTATTATAACTCTAATTTACCAATATGAAGTTTAGAATTGGGGCGCCTTGGATCCACAATGCAAGAACATCTAAACATTCCCATCCCCTGTTTCGTGTCATCGTTTGTTGGGTCTTCCGTGGACTTCTACCTCAAAACATTTGATACACCATGCCACAGCTCTCCACCAGAACAATTGTTACTGCGTGACTCAACTTACATTAAGCATAGAAAAGGCTGAGCCGACATGAGGAGGCACCAGGGACGACATGAGGAAGAGATGTCTAGGGCCAGAGGGCCCGTTCAAGTGAGACAAGGCGAGGAATCAGCAGGAACTTGCATCATTATTGTCTTGCCATGATTAACCTTTTGGGGATGCTGAGGATCCACACTGCGTCGACTACATGCGTATAGCTTTACAACCTTAATTCAAACCCGTTCTGCGGATGACAAACACCAGAAACTGCAATCCGTTGTACGAAGAGAAAATGGTAGTGTGGGTGCATCTACTATCGACGGGTAACATTTGAATCTCTTTTAACTTTCGGTTTATAGACTACCCCTACGAATTACACGTGCTATGTTGTCAACAACCATTAGGTTGAGGGTGAATGGAAATTACGTCACAAAGCTCTTAGGTTTAAGAAGTTAATATTCTCGTATAATTCCCAAAATGTTGCCATCAAAATAATGGGAAAAAGTACCAAAAAAGTCATAAACCTATTGTATTGGTACAAATTCAATCATAAACTTTTCAATTTGACCAATTTAATCCTAAACATTTTAATATTGGTACCAACTCAGTCCATCCGGCCAATTTTGGCCAGCCGGACGCTGACATGGACATCGGCCGGTGGCCGGACGTTGACGTGGCAATTTTTAGGATTTTTTTATTAATTTATTAATTAATTTATTTTTATTTTTCCTTTTATTTTCTGGTGGTGAACGCGAAGCTCTCGCCTGCCGCCGGCAAGGGTCACGGCCCTCGCCCAGCCTCTCCTAGGGCCGCTGACGAGGCGGCTTCGCCCGAATCTGGGCGAGGCCAGCCTCGCCCTAGCCTTGCCGCGAGCAAAGGCGGCCTCGCCAACCACCGGCGAGGGTCGTGGCCCTCGCTCGGCCTCGCCTAGGGCCGTGGGTGAGGCGGCTTAGCCCAGATTTGGGCGAGGCCAGCCTCGCCCTAGCCTTGCCATAGGCGAAGGCGGCCATCGCCCGATGCGCCGGGCGCGAAGGTGGCCATCACCGCCTGGCCGCCTTCATCCACGGCAAGGCTAGGGCGGGCGCCTCGCCCACAATCTAGGCTAAGCCGCCTCGCCCACAACTGGGCGAGGCCAAGCGAGGGCCATGACCCTCACCGGCGGCTGGCAAGGGCTTTGCGGCCCTCACCTCCGCCCTGGCAATGACCACCATGGCCTCGCCAACCACGGGCATGGCCGCCTTCGACCGGCAAGGCCAAGGCGAGGCCGGCCTCGGGCGAAGCTGCCTCACCGGCGGCCCTGGGAGAGGTCGAGCGAGGGCCACAACCCTTGCGGCAGCAGGCGAGGGCTTCGCGGCCACCGCCACAAAAAATAATAATAAATAAATAAATAAATAAAATAATTCGAAAAAATAAAATCATAAAAATTGCCATGTCGGCATCCGGCTAACATTCACATCAACGCCAGCCGGTCAAAATTGGCCGGATGGACTGAATTGGTACCAATATTAAAAAGGTTTAGGACTTTTTTGATACTTTTCCCCAAAATAATGAGATTTGACATCTCCAACAAAATCTTAAGTATTAGGCTAGATAATGCCAATGTAAACATCTCCCTTTTCCAAATTCAGATCTAATAGCTAAATCTCGCATGCAATGGGATCTTCTTCCATGTACGGTGGTGTCTGTCACTATATTAATTTTTTTGTGCAAGACAGTCTTCACTAGTTTTACGGTTCTATGATAACCATTCATGGGTAGTTTCAATACATGAGATTTACCCCACTCAGGCATCAGGATTTAGGGCCTCCCACTTGATGTAGGCAAAGCAAGCTCAGAAATTCCATCTAAATGTAAGAACAAGGTGAAATTCAACGTACACGATGTTGAAAAGAATATGCAAGGAGATGGGTGTGCTGCCCTATACTCAAACACTCGTTGTATAAGTGCCAATATCCCGCTGTTGACAACCAGAGGATTGGAGGGTTGTTAAAATTTTAACGGACTTCTTATAAGTTTCCAACGATGCAAAGGATGCTTTGAACACCAGCAATTAACCGTCAAACAACCGAACCGTTCCATTTCTATGCATGACGTTAGTTCAATAGGCGAACAAGGTAGGTGATCCCTCCTTCAACAAACAGTATTGGCCATGAAGCCGAAATTTCTCAAATATTACGAGGATATTCTTTTGGTTTTTTTTCTTTTTTTAGGTGTCCACTCTCTTAGATTCAAGGTCCAAGTTGGAGGGGTTCAAAATTTTCTCATTCCATATTATGAGAATTATGGACTATATGAGGAGGTCCAAATTGTGATGGCCCAAGCGGCGGTGCGTGGGGAGGAGGGATGGCGGTGCGTCTGCGCCTCGGTCCCCAGACGTGCGCAAGGAAGGGGTCCCTCTCTCTCTTGTCCCACATCGCCTAGGGAGGGAGTTCTGAGCTGCCTTATAAGGCAATGGGCCCTCTAATTGTACATACGCATTTTCTTAAGGTAGTATGGGCTGCCCCGAGAAGAACAAAATCGTGAAGACTTAATATTCAAAACGGACAATATGTGCACAGTGGAGACTCAAGGTGACCCATCTGATATCAGAGCCAACTCCCGACCGCATGTGGGCCCATAGTGAGGGCCCCTTGCTCCCAAGGGGGGAGAGTGTGACGGCCCGCGGCGGTGCGTAGGATATTGGTGTGAGGAATTGACTTTGGAATATGTACGCTACCCATGCTAGTTGATTTGTCACAACGAGTTCCGTCACAACGATTTCCACCACACGAGCAGAGATGGTGCCTTCGTCAAACAATGCTAAAAACTTTGTGTGGTCTTGGTTCATTAAGAAGAACATCCACACAGACTTCTGCTTGTTCTGTCTTAATCTAGTGATATATTGGAGAAGTACTTGACAACAAACTACCCTAAGTACATTGAAAGAGTTGGCAAAGGCAATATCAACATTTTGAAATGGTGGAATAGGAGAGTCGCTAGTTTTCCGGTTCTTTTCATCATGACTCGTGATTTATTGACCCAATTGAATATTATAGCAGCATAATCCATGTTCAGTACGAGCCAACAGATCTTGGAAAACTATAGGTGTAGTATGTGTGCGAAAATTTTTGAGGTTGCCTTACGATGATATGGCTGGTTTTTGCATAATCCATGTTTCCCTCCAGCTCTAGGACAAGCGGACGAAGTCCCGTTTTTCAGTTAAATTCTTGGAGAACTCAAGCCGCAATCTAATCCCGTCCTCCATGCAGCCTCCACGTGTCGTAACATTCACCAGTGCCCATAAATATCCCACCTCTCTCTCTCTCTCTCTCTCTCTCTCGTCCCTGCAAATCTGGACTGCAAGTCTTAACAAATATCATCAGTTCAGTCGTCCTCTCTCTCCCTCTCTATGAGAAGCAGCTGACAGCTTTCTTCATCGCTATGAACGCCAGAGCCTTCCTCTGCTCCTACACTCCTCACCCCGACTCCCTCCTCAAGCAAAGAACTTCACTCGGTCCGCCGCCGCCGCCGAGGAAAAGCTTCGCGTCGGCGGCTCGGTTCCACTGCCAGGTCCGGTTGATCTCGGGGGGACGACGTTACACCTTCCGGGTCTCGGCCCGAAACACCGGCCTGAAGTCGGAGCAGTACGAAATCTCCGACGTGCGAGAGCCGGCGAAGTTCAAGACCGGCCAAGTCGAGGACGGGGGTATTGTTGTTCCTTGGTGGGAAAAGTTCCCCAAGAGATGGGTCATCGTGGTCCTCTGTTTCTCGGCCTTCTTGCTCTGCAACATGGACAGGGTAAAGCCTCTGCCTCTCTTCTCTTCGCTCATCCATTACTCTGCTTCCCAGTACTGTGGCTATGGCTGCAGACAAGAATTTGCTTCCTCAATTTAGAATTGTCCCGGCAGGAGGAAAATAATTAGAAGGAAGGCGAGTACTCCTGAAAAGATTATTCGTTTTGAGCTAAAAAAAAAGGAAAGAAGAAAATTGACCAAAATGATGGGCATCATCATTCCACGATGTTGCTACTTTTTGTCTTGCTTGCTTCATTTAATGTTGGTGAATTAGCAACTTGGGGGAGTAACCTTGGCGCTGTCATCCTTCCCGAGAAAAACCCATTTGACGAAGGCAGATGTAGAGCCTTTCTTAGATGATGCCATTGTAGCAAAGGGAAGGAAATGCTACATGTTTCTATCCTTGTTTGTATTTTTTTTTTTTTTTTTGAATGAATTCTTCAGGGTAACTGGATGTGGACTCACCTCTGCAATGTTGTGGCACGGCCAGCTGTAATTTGAGACGCGAGCTGCTATAAATTGACTCGACCCTTTGAATCTTGTTTAGATGATGTGCCATTACCTGGGCTATTGATTGAGTCGATTTACTCCTCTTAATTGAGAAAAACCCAGTGCCATCAGATTGGTCTTCTATGGGAATTGAATGACATGACTAAATTTGCTAAGTGATGTTGCATTACAGAACATGTTTGATCGGTTTCTTTAAAGGCGGGTCCTTGCTGTCTAGAGCATTAGTAGGCATAGTCAAAGTTTCACTTCTTGTAGTATCTCTGTTCTATTAGAATGGAATAATCATATGGGCGGTGAATTAGCATAAATTCGCCAAGAGTCCCTCGAAGTTTAGAAGCTATAAGGATGGTAGTTTTGATCTCTTTTGAAGACCTTCCTTGTATCTTAAGTTTCTCTTAATCTGATAGTTGGATATTGATGTCGAGTTGTAGTTTTAGTTATGTTACATTCTTCACTACAGCTAAACATTTGCTAAACACTTTGACCAGAATATATGCATCAATTTTATGACTGGAAGTTTGCAATTGGCAATGGGAATAATTTTGCTAGTCGTTTACTGGATGACATTCATATCTATCTCTTGATACAATTACAATCCCAAACTTGGAATTTCAGATTTGGTCACATTCTAAGTATGTACGTGTTTTTCCAAGAATACAGAGCTTTTTCAGTTAGCATCTTTATATAAATTTTCTTTGGCAGGTAAACATGAGTATTGCTATACTTCCCATGTCTGCAGAATATAACTGGAACCCAACCACCGTTGGTTTGATACAGTCTTCCTTTTTCTGGGGCTATCTCCTCACCCAGGTAAAGACACTTCTTTGGTACAGCTAAAGAGTATTGAGCTCTTGGTGGTTCCTTTTCTTCATTATATGCCTGCAACAATTTTGATTAGCTGGATAAACCTGTTATCAAGAACCCAAGTGTTCCTTTCTTGCTCTGACTCCAGTCATCGATGACAGATTGCTGGTGGCATTTGGGCAGACACGGTGGGTGGGAAACTTGTCTTGGGATTTGGGGTAATTTGGTGGTCGATCGCAACAGCTCTTACTCCAGTTGCTGCTAAACTTGGGCTTCCTTACCTACTTGTCGTCCGTGCCTTTATGGGAATTGGCGAGGTCGGCTCATTGTTCTACTCAATCTATTTTGTTCTCCTATGCTGGCAAGAATAGATAAAAACTGCATCTAGCATTTGAAACCGAATTTGGTATTAGGCGCATTTCTGTGTATAGTTTGTGGGTTTATTTTGGATAAAAATAGTAATAATGTTTTTAGGTGTAAAAACCATTTTGAATCATTATGTGTCTGCTCGACATAACTCAGTTTTCCCCCATACTTCTGTTCAGGGTGTTGCTATGCCTGCAATGAATAATATCTTGTCAAAATGGGTTCCTGTATCAGAGAGAAGTAGATCACTGGCACTGGTCTACAGTGGCATGTATCTAGGATCAGTCACTGGCTTGGCCTTTTCGCCGTTTTTGATACATCAGTTCGGCTGGCCATCAGTCTTCTATTCTTTTGGTTCTCTGGGAACAGTATGGTTCGCAACCTGGCTAAATAAGGTGACTTCTTTTGTCATTCAGAGAAATGGATTCCGATGGCGTTTTTTCAAAGTCTTGCTGCTAGATGAGATCATATCTTTCAAGAGCTATATCACTGAAAATTTAATTTCGGGAGTTCTTGTTGCAGGCATACAGTTCACCTCTCGATGATCCTCAGCTGCGGCCTGAAGAGAAAAGGCTGATTTTAACCAACAGTGTTCCAAGAGAACCTGTGACTACGATACCATGGGGTTTGTTACTATCAAAACCACCTGTATGGGCCCTAATAGTGTGTCATTTCTGTCACAACTGGGGGACATTTATTCTTCTCACATGGATGCCGACATACTATAATCAAGTAAGCTTTTGACTCTTCCCTTGACTTTCCTACTTACTTGATAACTTACAAGATTATTCATATGATAATTGGTCAACCGGTGGATTATTATGGACCATCTTTGTATGATAATTGACTTGCTTCCATTTCATCTATCCCTAAAATAATAACAGGTGCTAAAGTTCAATCTCACGGAATCGGGGCTTATATGTGTATTACCTTGGCTTACTATGGCGTTTTCTGCTAATCTTGGAGGTTGGATTGCGGACACTCTTGTCAGCAATGGCTTAGCTGTGACTACAGTTCGCAAGGTACCTTGTTCTAACACTTCATGTCGTAGTACTAGGAGAGCAACAGCAGTTCTGGAAGATCATAATGAAAATAATAAGATTGAAAAAAACTGAACGTGTTTCTCTCTTTAAAAAAAAAAAAAAGTAAATATATGATCGATCTTCAACTTACAATGACAATTTACTTTAACAGGCTATTTTTCTTATAGTAAGAGGTCCTTTAATCAGTTGTGTATTATTTAGCTTAAGATATATCGTTATTAGCTTCTCTTGACGTTCTTGTGCTTTGCATATTAAGTAGATCACATTTATTGATCCGGCGCCAGCTTGCGTCGTATTGTGCAGATCATGCAGACAATTGGATTTCTTGGGCCTGCTTTTTTTCTTACCCAGTTGAGCCATGTTGACTCTCCTGCAATGGCTGTCTTATGCATGGCCTGCAGTCAGGTTTGCCTCCATCTCACTGAATCCAGAATTTTTAATTTTAGAAGCAAAAAAGAAAATTATTTACATTCAAAGCCTCACTTCACCCATCAGAAGGTTTTCTTAGATCACTTCTAGTCAATTAGGAAGAGAAGGCATCTAATCTCTTTCCTTACATGGATAGGGACATTAGATTAGGCCAGTATGCTGGCATCTTGACTTCATAAAAACACTGAATGGAACTGACATTCATTGAAAAACTTTAGATTGATCTACTCTGATACGTTATAATCTGCCTGTCCAACTTTGATTCGATCTGCTTTCTGGGACAAGACGTTTCCTCATAATAACTGGTTAGAAACTCTTTGAGCAGGGAACTGATGCATTCTCACAATCTGGTTTGTACTCAAATCATCAGGACCTTGCTCCCCGCTACTCCGTAAGTAGTATTTCTTCATGATTCATCTCTGTTAATTTCAGTTAGAGGTTACCCCACTCTGCAGCATTTGGAGATAAATCCTGATCCCGGTGAAGTCCAACTAGAGAAAATGTTCGACTTCTGTTGACCGTCTCAGGGGCTATGCAGCAAAGTCCAGTGTTACCAGTGTAACCATGTTGTTTTCGTAATGTCCCAGCTAACGTCTTTCTTTGGATTCTCTTGACAGGGAGTACTGCTCGGTTTATCCAATACTGCTGGCGTTTTGGCCGGTGTTTTTGGGACAGCCGCGACGGGCTACATCTTGCAACACGGTGTTTACCTTGTCCTGACTGATAATTTTAACTACTTAAAAAATAGTGCTGATAAAATTGTTTGGAAAATATTTCAGATTGCCTTATAGTCTTCTCCTTTCTCTGCTTGCAGGGAGTTGGGACGATGTTTTCAAGGTTTCGGTCGGGCTCTACTTAACTGGAACCGTCGTGTGGAACCTTTTCTCATCAGGCGAGAAGATTTTGGATTGATCCTCGTCGGATATTTGATCATCAACACGCGACATGCCAATCATCCTGCATCTGATCTGTAAAGAAAGACTTGGAAACCGACAAGACCAGAGGAGGCAGGACAGTTGCGTGGTGGTTGGTCCATAGCTGAAATCTGAAGAACTGGTAAAAGCATTTGAGAGACCAAAATGACGGAGCCTGAGACCAGAACTTTACTAAAATTACTGGCTTACGATTATTTAACTTTGTCATGGCATTATACGAGTGGAGGAGGAAGAATCCCATGAGATTATCTCAATACAAACTTTCATCAATTTAACGTTGTATATACGACCATCAATTTTGTATGTCGGTAAATGGGTTTCATCGCGGATGGTATTGTCACATCTAATTCAATCTCTTCTTAAGTAACTTATATTCTCTCGATACTTTGTAACAGTATCCTGAAAATTCCATTAGACAACTTATGACCATGGTTAACTTTATTTTGCATGCTTAGAATTGTGAAACAAATCATCTTCTATTCTCGATTGGAGAACTTTGATGAAGTTCTTCTTTGTCTTCTTTTTTTAGATGTTGGGTCAACCTTATGGAAACGCTACATTGGGAAGATCATTCACTATTTCTTGAAGCTCAATCTCTTTCCCAGATGAATCATGTGGCCAAGAGAAACCATGAACCAAAATAGAAGATGCTACTCCACTCATGAGTAAATATTTCATAGTAGCCTCATTAAATCGTACATCTTTCTTAGCATTGCTAGTTTATGCTTGACCCAAGTAATATGGATCATCTGGAATCCCGTGTGAATCAACAAGGATCACCTCATAAGGTTTAAATACTCCAATACGAATTCAATTCTTTTTTGTTGAAACCAAATTTAAACATGTGGAACACACGGTGTAGAAGACAGAATTATCACAATGACAACCTTTTTTATGTTACAAGTATACTCTTGAATGAAATCGGAACCCCCCCACCCACATGAAACGACGACAAATAACAATTGCAGAACTAAGAACAAATTTTACCGTGGGTTTGTATGCATGAATCGCCACATGGACCTAGTAATAACCCTATAACGCAAAATCAAGTTGAACGACCTTATTACGCCTTTACAAGTTCCAGCCACCACCGTGGCAAAAGTCGTGAAGAGTTCCATCCACGCCTTCAAGGCTCTACGCCGAGGCGGCGAGTTTCTGGGCCATGCCCACGAGGGCCCGTGGGCGCAAGTACACACGGAGCCCGTTCTTCATGAACATGGTGAGCGACATCTTCTGCTCCACCCGGTGCCCGGGGACCGGCGACAACACATAGCGGAGGAGCACCGCCGACGCCACCGACTTCATCTGCAGGTAAGCGAGGTCCTTCCCGAGGCAAGTCCGGGGCCCCGCGTTGAAGGCTACGAACTTGTAACTTTCCTTGGGCGGCTCAAACCGGTCGCCCTCCGGCGACAACCACCTCTCCGGCTTGAACTCCATGCAATCCTCACCCCATATGGTCTTCATCCTCCCGATCGAATATATCGAGTACGTCACCGTTGACCCAGCAGGCACGAACGTGCCGTCTGGTAAGACGTCGTCGGAGACCACGTACTTGAAATCTTCGGGCACGGAAGGATACAGTCTCAGAGTCTCAGCCAGTGCAGATTTCAGATATATCAACCTGCAAGATGAAAAATTTAGAGGAATTGTTTCTACAAGATAAATTGGGTGAAGTAAACTAATCACAACTGAGAAATTATACAAAGACTCTTGTGTTCTTGTGGGTGTAATATCTCTAAACATGAGAAGTAGGCTTAACCTCAATTTGAGATGATAGATTTACCGTGAAGATAGACTCATATTACATAAATGATGTCCCCAATGGCATAAATAGAATATGTAATAGTCTTTTGTTTTAGGGTTAAAAATATTTATCCTATAATATCAAAACCAATTTACTAAAATAACATATAAAATGACGATGATGGATTGTAAATTATTTCTTCGATGTGTAAACCTGATGTATTAAACATATAATAAGAATATCACAATCATTATGTTCCATTGAATAAATCAATCTCCGTACGCTTTCGTTATTCTTTGTTTGTGTCATTGACCTTAGTAGGTCTCATTTTTTTATTTTGTATTATAAAGTTTCTACCATGAATCCATCTACCTGTCTGCCTCATCGAAGGCCAGCGGGTCCTCCACCCACTTCGCCGGGTCGTCACCGCGTGTCTCCCGGAGCACCGTTGAGATCTCCCGGATGATCTTCTCCTCCACGTCGGGGTTGTTCATCACCAGCCAGAAGAACCAGCTGAGGGCGACCGAGGACGTGTCGCGCCCGGCGAGGACGAAGTTGAGCGCGATGCGCTGGAGGACGGATATGGGGAAGAGGTTCCCGTCCACGTCGCGCTTCTTCAAAAACCTCGACAGGAGATCATCGGACGGAGCCTCTTTCCTCGCGTCGATGGCGTCATTCATGTAATTCTCGACGACCTCGAGGCTCCTCTTTAGCCTCTTCTCCGAGCCGAGCCCGAAGATCTTCTTCAACCTCCATAGGAAGCTTGGGTATAGCAACCTCTGGAGCGTCGCCTCAGTGGCGTTGTCGAAGGCCAGGGCGAAGTGGTTCTCGGGCATTTCCGGGGACAAAGTCTCTGGGTCTTTGCCGAACGTGAGTCCGCATATGTTGTCGAACGTCAAACGGAGCAACAGATCTTGCAAGTCCACCGACGTTTTACCCCGAGCAGCTTTGTCCAAAATCGTCCAAAGGCGTGACTTTATGGTCCGGCTAACCCACCGGGCCATGGCCTGCCTGAGCGTCCGGGTCGTGAACTCGAGAGCCGCCGTCTTCCGCTGGATCAGCCACGTGTCTCCATCGCTGTTGAAGATCCCCTGCCCTAGCAAGTCGTGGAAGGCAGCCTGCCACTCGGGGCCCTTGGGGTAGTTGTCGAACCGGGTCCGGAGCACATGCTCGATGTTCTTGGGGTGGCACGTGACGGTGTAGAACCCCTCCCGGCGGGCCACGAAGGGGAGTGCAATCGTGCAGGTCTGGTATGTGGCGGAGCCGCCGGTGGCACGGAGGTTGCCGGCCATCCAGTCGTGGATACGCCAGCGGTTTGCGAAGAGGGCAGGGAGGCTCCCCACGAGCGGCCACACCTTTGGGCCGGTCAGTGTCCGGGCCAGGAAGGAGAACCAGAGGAGGTATGCCGAAGCAGCGGCCGCCACACTGAAGAGAATGTGCAGGGTTTCCATGAGGGGACGTGATTGATCGAGAGCGGTGTGGGGTTAACTCAAGAGGAGATCAAATTAGAGAGGAATGCACTAAAGCATATGTGCATGAAGTCTCGTAATTAGAGAGTGGGAGAGAAGAGGGTTAAACTAATCGTTATATATAAGGTGATCTCTCTTATGATGATAGGAAATGGAAAATTTAGGAAGGAGTTGTTGAGACTTTCCTGACGTATCTGAACCGGGACGCACTCGGATTCATGGCATTGCAGAGGCTTGAGAGTAAGCGTTGGAACGATTAACAAGCAATACTAGGAAAGAAAAACTTGTTAATTAAGTACGATCTGTAAATGTTCTATTAACGAGCGTTCTAGCATACCGGTGAAATATCTTTGATTTACAATAATTCGATTTTTAAGACACTATTGTGCATTAACATCAAGAGGGCAATCTGTCTATGGGCTCTGATGATACTCATTAACAAAATCCATCTGTAGATTAGAACATTAGAACTTCTCTTAGTATATATGATTAGCAAACGTGCTTCCGACTGCATCAATTTTGTTTTTCCTACTCCTCATTTCATGTGTTCACATTGACAATATCAATGTGATCTCTCCATTTTAAGGTGAAGAATTGTCACAAGAGATCTGCAGTATCACTTTAAGGTTTTCTTCCCTCAAAATTTACTCTTCAATACTTTACATCATGCATAGAGTAATTATTGAATCTGTCCAACCTCTCTAAGATGTGAAAAAGACTATAGTGAATTACTTTTTGAATCTGTTCAACCTCTCTAAGTATAATTCCCAGTTTAGGTTTGATGGTGTATGGTACGAATTTGTCCCCGAACTAGACTTGTTTATTGGTAATTACGCATTCTTATGAACAATTTGACCCTCTTGCTTAAGAAGCAAAACTTTCTCGAATATATATCCCACTCGAAACCAAATTAGAACCCCAAGTTACTTGTAAAAGCTGTAGATTTAACTTGCTAGGTCAATTCTCGTCTCTCTCTACAGGGTCTGGTGTTTTTAAAAGGCGATGTCCTTGTCCATCCAAATAGACATGCCCCTATCATTTAGTATGGTGTCGATCAAAGTTTGATCAACGATAATCTCTTATGCGAGTGCTTACTTCATGGTGCGAGAGGAAACCAAGCCACCGACTCCAGTGAAGCCTCTTCTTCTTAGATGGCGCACACAGTTATCTCCGATTCGATTTGCTAACAAAAACTATAGCCAGCGAGACAAAATATTAAGATATTGTCACTAGAAAACAAGAATCCTCCATACGCGCTGCGTTTGTCGTGTGGAAGACGAATTCTGGGGCTTGCCCTTTATGGCTGTCATGTGCTGCGTACCGACCCTAGTTTTTCCCTTTTTTCTTCTGCAATATCAAAATCATCGTTTGGTAGAAATCCGTTTACTATTGAACCAGCAATCGGCAGCTCTCAATGCTCTGCACCTTCTTCGAGTGAGAAGTAAGGTCGACTATGCGTGCATGGGACTTTCTTGATCATGGGGTTAATCCAAAAAAGCAAGAATTCTTTCAGCATCGTTACCAATTCTCAGCAACCCCTGCTCTAGCTTTCTTCCCAAAAACCCAAGCGACGACCCTCTTTTCTTGTCACTCTTTCTGGCAAAAACTTGAGAGAGAGAGAGAGTTTTAGTAGTTAGAGACGGTGTAACCACAATGAGAAATTAGGGTTTTTTGCTTCAAACATGGAGAAAAAGATATAAAGGGTGTCAAGAAATCCAAATAATCAAGACCCACTTAGAAGGAGTTTGACCACTCTCGTGCAAGTAGTTCGAGAGAGAGAGAGAGAATATATCCAAGCGTTAGGAAGGTCACAAACGTCACCCTTCGCCCTTCCTTAGGCTAACCGCCATTAACAGCTCACTGTTTCCAATTTTTGGCCTTCAATATTTAATGCTGATTTCCCATCTTCTTCTTAAATAACGACATATAGAAGGTCCCAAAACTATGCTCAAGCCCGATCTATCATCAACATCAAAAATAACTTCTAATTCTCGTAACTTAAGGGAGAAAACATCTCTCTAGTCTAGACTATAATTGACGCAAATGGAAGTGATTTTTCAACTACCTCAAAAAAAAAAAATCATGATAAAGTTCATATTATTAAGTATGGACTATACCCAAATATCACCTTAACCAAAAAAATTCTTTACCAAAAAAAAAGACTATACCCAAATATCACTATGCCAATGAACATAAGCACCAATCACACGTCAAAATAACTATAATGTTTTTTTTTTCTGTCAAAGAGATAACTATAATGTGATCAGTTCAATTTTCATGAATTTTATATTCTAATTTGCATCAAATTTTCAATCGCTATTCATTCTTGGCACCTTCAAAAACTTTTTTCGTCATTTTTTTATGTACCACAATATTTCTAATTATTGCAAAAGAAAGGACATCGAAGTGTGGAAATTGGTACTTCATGTGACATTTACTAAGACACTGATGAATTCCAAAGAAAATCACCAAAAAAGTCATAAATCTATTACATTTATGCCAACTCAGTCTTAAACTTTTTAATTATGTTAATTTAATTCTAAACTTTTTAACGAATTGCCAATTTAGTCTTTCCTATCAATTTTGGCGAGAAATTACTAATGTTATAATCTAGTCAATACCAGTTGTCCACCATGCTACATGACACAGCCTATGTTGACATTTTCTAAATTTATTATTATTTTCTTATTTTCTTATTTTCTTTTTCTTTCACTTTTTTTTCCTAACCCTAGGCCGGCGATCCTCGGCTGGTCTACGAGAGGGTGTCGCCTCCATGCCCTCACCAACCATAGGCGAGGACCTCCACACCCTCGTCAGCCACAAGCAAGGGTGTCAGGCCCTCACCCAAATCCAGGTGGGAGTCGAACCAGCGAGGACCACGGTGCCCTTGCTGACTTAGGGTTAGGAAAAATAAAGAAAAAAATTAAAAAAAATTAAAAATTTTGTTTATGTCAGTGTCGATCATGCCATGTAGGATAGTCAGCAATAACTAGACCACCACGTCAACGTTTTATGGGCAAAATTGGTAAATTGTTAAAAAAATTTAAGATTAAATTGATCAAATTAAAATTTTTAGGACTAAATTATCCTAAATACAACTGATTTATAACTTTTTTGGTAATTTTCCCATTAATTTAACATGCAATTTGGTTCTTGAGGACTAATTTGATAACTAGAATCTCGGCCTATGAAATTTGTGAGAGCATAAACTGATACTATTGAAAAGCTATGCATACGAAAACTTTCAACATTAAGATTCTAGTAATGTGTAGAAGAAGTTATCGAACTGCGCAATGCGTATAAGAAGCTTGGCTTGTAGCAAGTGAATAGTTTGATGAACCGCCAGATATCTTTTATCTATGTGGATCGAAGATCTATTTAATGTTTCTTGGGGATTGCGTTCTTTCCTTCGACCAACTGAATGACTAATGCGAAGCTTGACTATCATGTTTATGGGCCTTTAGAAAATTGCCTCCTCCTGCTTGCCTCGAAACTAGAACAGCCCATAGATTTAGGGTTTTGGTCTCTTAAGGATTATTTTATTTTTTTGGTCAAACTCTTAAGGATTAAATTTAGTCTTCGACATTTCATGGTGAAAGGGAAGTAGTTCAACCACATCTAGAGCCAGAAGATTTGGGGAAAATTGTCTAAAAGTTATAAATATATTAAACTTTTGTCAATTCAAATTTAAACCATTCAATTTTATCAATTGAGTCTTAAACTTTTTCATAATTTATTAATTGAGTTTATATGATCAATTTTGACCGAAAATTGATGATGTTGACATTGGCCATCCTACATGACACGATTGGCACTAATTTGAACAATTTATAATATTATTTTAATACTATTTTTAAAAATTTTATTGAATTGTTAATACTTTTCTTCCATCTTCTTTTTTTGTTTTAACCTTTTTTGGTTCAAATGGCCGGTGAGGCCGCCGGACACCAACCGATGACCAACGACCCCCACTAGCCCCTAAGAGAGGGTTGCAAAGCCCTCAATGGCCGTGAGTGAGCCCATTGTTGTGGTTGGCAAGGGCCTAAGCGAGGGCCACCATGCCCTCACCCAATAGCTAGCAGGGGTTATCATCCCCCAACCAATGGCCGATGGCCCTGCCAACCCTTTGAACCAAAAATGGAAACAAAAGGAAAGGAAAAAATCAAAAAAAAATATTAAAATTTATCCATATTAGCGCCAACCACGCCACATAGAATGGCTAGTGCTGAATGGACTGCCACGTCTATGACAACCCACCAAAATGACCCAATGGCCTCAATTGACAAAATTTGAAAAGTTTTCGGATTCAATGGGTAAAATTAAAAGGTATAGGACTTGATTGAAAAAATTAAAATGTTTAAAACTAAATTGGTAAAAGTGCAATAGGTTTAGAGCTTTTTTAATAATTTTCCAAAAAATTTGTGACAAGTCACTATTCTTAGCCTAGCAGCGAAAGAATCAATTACCTGAACATCTATCTCATTTTGCCCTTATGCATTGTCAACCTGAATCAATTTCTTAATGATATTGAATATGAAGTCATACATAAAGTGTATCACAACCATTGCTAATAATAAGGATGGTAAAAATCTGGTCATGCTATTATAGAAGAATTACCTACACATTCAATGACCCTTCTAGGGAGAACCTAGTGTGAAGATGATTTGAAATGATGAATTGCCAACATTCAGCTTCTTTTTAGTGTAAAATCGTTGGTATTCTTTGCTTAATGGAGAAGAAAAATATTCACAAGCAACATGGGGGTATGAAGCGTACGGGCACTAGCACGTTAAAATAAGGAATATAGTCATGTTGGGCACTTTGCAAGGAGACTACCAAGAACGGCCCTCACAGGTGAAACACTCATCAATCTCTTAACAACAATGAATATTAAGTCACACATAAAATGTCTCACAATCATTGCTAATAATAAGGATGGTGAAAATCCGGTCGTGCTATTGTATAGAATTATTTCTCTTCTACCTCCACAATACAGAGCTGGGGTGATAGTCATACGCATTGCTTAAAAGGGCAAAAGCTATAACATAAATCGAACATTTTGATAGCGCCTTCCACGCCTTCCACCATTTCACCTGTCAAAACCCATATGGATGGTAAAATCGATTTCCATTTCGAATATTTTTTGAATATTCGAATTTTGAATCCGAAGAAATAAAAGAATACCATTTTTTTTTTTTTTGTTTGAATTCCTTTTTTCGTTATAAAAAAAATTCATAAAAGGCAAATCCATTATGATACACTAGATCGGCTCGCTTATTGATAGAGTGAATTTCGGTGCAAGAGTTGCAAGAGCGGTACCAAGTCAAACTGGTGCTTGTTGTTACACCAAGGGCAGTTGCACTGGCGCCAAAGCATGGGTGTTTTTATCCATTGAGCAAAGATTTCAAGACATGTTTCACTAGCGATGGTTGAGGGTGAGCAACGGACCCGATTAAACTGAAGTATCGATTAGACTAGGCCGATTCTATGGTCACGTAGGTTCGTGGGTAAAATATCTGGGAACAATTCATTTTGGTGATTTGAGCAAATAAGAAATTCAAGTTTTGATTATTTATGAGGAAAAGTATCAAAAAAGTCATAAACTTATTACATTAGCACCAATTCAATTTTAAACATTTCAATTGAACCAATTTAGTATTAAACATTTTCACATTGATACAAATTAAGTCCATCCTGTCAACTTATGCCGAAAATTGTTGACATGTGTTGACATGGAAGGCGTGACACGACCAACATTGGTATTGACATTTTAATATAATATTTGATTTTTAAAAAAAAAAATTATTAATTTTTTTCTTTTCCCTTCTATTTTCCTTATTTTCTTCTTTTGTTTTTCCTTTCCTTTTCTTCATTATTTTCCTCCACTAGTCTTCGTGATGGTCAACTAGGCGAGGGTCGATGAGGGCCGCCAGCAAGCGGCGGAAGCCCTCGCTTAGCGAGGACTTATCTCACTTGGATGAGGCCCTTAGCCAATGCCAGAGGCCAGCAAGGCCACCCTACGTCAAGGGTGGCCTCGCCCAAATGGCGAGGGTGAAAGGACCCTTGCCAGCCCTCGCACGGCCTCTAATGTTAGTTAGGGGCCTCATCCAAGTGAGACCAACCCTTGCTATGGGCTAGTGATGGCTGGGTGAAGGTCCCCTAGCTAGATCTAGCAAGGGGTGGCCTCACTAAAGGCTGGTGGGGGTTGGTCTCAGCTGTGGCCGATAAGGGTGTCCCAACCCTCACCTTGCCCAGCAGCTAGCGACCTCCACCAGCCTCGCCAGAGGCCGACAAGGGTTGGCAAGGGTCCCCTTTTTTGGATCTAGCAAGGGGCGGCCTCACCAAAGGCTAGTGAGGGTTAGCAAAGGTCCCCTAGCTAGATCTAGCAAGGGGCAGCCTCGCCAAAGGCTAGTAGGGACTAGTCTTGCCTGTGGCCGGCAAGGGTGTCCCAACCCTCAGCTAGCGACCTCTACCAGGTCAATGATAGGCATGCCACATAGGATGACTAATGTCCATATCAGCAATTTTTGGCATAAATTGATAGGATGGACTTAATTAGTATTAATGTGAAAATGTTTAAGATTAAATTGATCTAATAAAAGGTTTATGATTTAATTAAGACTAATACAAAAGTTTATGACTTTTTTTGGTACTTTTCCGTTATTTATGTGACTTAGAAGTACTTTAGCTGCTTTGCCAAATGATGTAAATTCATTGATAACATCTCTTGAAAGTCATCTAAAAGTCAAAACACAAAAAGAAAAAAAAAATACACAACAAACCCTAGCAGATCATATTACAGCCCATCCGAAAAAAGCATGAAGTTCGAGGGAGTAAAATGTCTTACTCCGCCGAGAAGATGCGCCAGACGTAATCCCT
The DNA here is from genome assembly GCA_014182565.1 of Eucalyptus marginata. Taxonomy (NCBI): domain Eukaryota; kingdom Viridiplantae; phylum Streptophyta; class Magnoliopsida; order Myrtales; family Myrtaceae; genus Eucalyptus; species Eucalyptus marginata. The sequence continues at coordinate 25,634,846 of CM024594.1, forward strand.
GTGAGCCCAGTGCACGTAAGTCACCGCTCGTGTGCCTCCACTCGAGTCCTAGAGAATCCAATGGCTCGTGTAAGCCGGATGCATCCGACCAAGGGACAAGTAGTCGCTCTTCCTTCCTTCCTCGTCCATTGAGAGTATTGAAGAAACGGGACGTTCTTGCCTCGGACAGAAACGGGCAGCCTCGTCCTCCTCGTGCGGGAGCCTATGGGCCTGTGCAGAACTACAGCAAATACGGCCCAATCTGTCGGATAAGCGGATGGATTATGGTCCTTCCATGTGTCGAATTTCCATCCACACCTGCTGACAAGGACTCTCCAGCTGCATGTTTTTCCTCCCACAAGAAAAAGGGAGAAAAAATAGAGGGAGAAATAAATTACTGATCGAGGAAACTCTTTGAGAATGAAGATAAGCCACTTGTGGAGGTCTTGTGCTGGGAACGCTCCACTCAGCTCTGGTTCGATCATCGCACGGCTGAAAATCGATGAGCAGGAGCATGCAGATATAATTATCGCACGCCGCCCTCACACCATTCCCACACATTAGCGACCTCTAATACGCAAAGCGAGCGAGAGAGAGAGAGAGAGAGAGAAACAGGAGGAGGAGAAGGGAAAGACCTTTAGGAGATGGCTTCCTTGACCGCCGTAGTTTTTGCTCCGACCGCCGGGAGGGTGTTCGCCGCCACCGCGGCGAAAGGCGCTGGCGGGAGCAAGGAGGAGAAGGGGCTGCTGGACTGGATCGTGGGGGGCTTGGCGAAGGAGGACCAGCTCCTGGAGACCGACCCGATTCTCAAGAAAGTGGAGGGGAAGAACGGCAACGGCACCGGCAGCAAGAACACGGTCGCCGTGCCACCGAAGAAGAAGGGCGGCTTCGGCGGCCTCTTCGCCAAGAAATGAGGATGTTGAGGATGGACCCGACAACCACTTGGCTTGGCCACTTGATTCCCGGTGAAAATCGATTCATGAACCTTATTCAGTTCAATCATCTCTGTACTAGATTTACTTCAAGTCTGTATTTACTTGCTCTGAAATCTTTTTAAGGGCTGTTTAAATTCATTCTGGATAAGCCAAACCAGTTGATTTCTTGCTATTCCGGGGAGAAGAAAAGAATTGGGGGGAAGTGTGTATGATGGTTTGCATGCCTCAGCCATTTCCAAATATGTCGACGCAATGGCACTAGAATATCATGCTGCTAGAATGCATATTTTCCTAGGCGTCTTCAAAGTGCACGCCTTCTGTCCAATCAAGTCAATTGTAGCCTATCAAGCGAGTTAGGGATTTCCTTACTTTATTAAAAGAATGCTAATGTGGTGATTAGATCGAGTGGACAAAAATAAATGTTATAGTGTGAGATCATCTAACAATCTCTCTTACATAATATCCAGCTAGAATAGCACTCCCATTATTATAAGTAACGATTGATGTTTGCGGGTCATGTTTGTGTCTATCAAGTTTTGGTATTCAAACAAGACCAACAAATAAAGATTATTTTACGATGATAATCATGTCCTATAATCATGTCTAAAAGGACAATTCTAATATGACCAAAAAAAGAGATTTTTACAATGAGGGTAACCGGAAACCAATTATCTTAAATGATTAAAAGGTAACTAATTTAGAGAATTCTACCTTAAAACATTAACCCAAACATACCCCCTCTTTCTCTTTCGTGTGCTTTCGCCACCATCGCACCCATCTCGCTGTCGCACCACACCCCCGCCCCTGCTCGCTCTTTCTTGGGGTTGCGCGCCGCCTCCATCTGCCACCATGCAAGTGGTTGCATTCTGGTTGCATTCAACCTCGAGCATCTTTTGATTCAGGGTGCATACATGGGTGTGCGCGTGCACTCACACATAAAGGAGAGGAGCGGGGAGATGGTAGTGGAATAAATTTAGACCGGATTAGATTATACTGTATACATCTAAATTGATTCACTTAATTGGTTTATATGGTAATGTAATAGCCATAAGTAGATAGATCAATGAGTAAATCATGTTCAAGAATCTGATAAGTTCCATCCTTTCACATAATATGTCAAATTTTGTGCAGTAATCTCAGCACAACTAGCATTACTGTACTTTCATGCATTTCTCTTCAGGATCAGCACCTTTCAGATTAGTAGACTATCTTACACTCACATGGAACAGTGTTATGAGCCAAATGCTCAAATCAATGGTCATTACCCCTCCTTTCTTTTAAATTATTTTTCTGTAATTTGGTGAAAATTCTAGAAAAAGTCATAGCATAATTACTTGGAATGCTTGTATCATGCAAATTTCACCCATCAAGTGGGAATATCAGCATAATAAATGTGTGAGGATCAGTCGGAACCTATATTTGACAGAGCCAAACAGAAAAATGCCACAAGTTTCGATGGAGCACATGTATCTATCTTCATTTCTCCTAGATTCTTCATCGACTCTTCACAACATATGTAAGAGGAAATATTCAACTGAGAACAGAGAAAGGAGGGAAGTGGCACGCCGACCTGTCCATAGAAAGATCACACCAGAAAAACCAGAATACCCGCAATTGCCAAAGCTCAATAAGTAGAAATGAAAGGGAGAAGCTCGAACCTCACCTTCACTTTAAGGCTATGCTCTATTGCTGGTGCTTTGAAGAGACATTTACTCTCTTAAGAGTACTGAATTTCTGTTTCCTAATTGATTTGATGTTCTGCTTCTCAATATTTAATAACTTTAATGCCGCTTGCATACATCTTCAAGAGTTTACATTTGCAAACATATGTAAGCAATCAAACTATTTAGTGCACAGCTTACAGAACAAAGCAACAACATATTGTACATTGTATTGCCACCAGCAAAGAAGACATTCATAATTTTGCCTCGCAAGACCAATGTGCTCAAGTCTTCTTAGCAGAAGGAAGATTTGAGCAGAACTCTGATGTTTTAACTAACCCCAATATAAAATGCTGATTTGGGTTCGATCTTGGATGAGGAGGAAGACGAGGTTGTGGTGGTGGCAGTGGGGGCAGAGGTGGAGTAGCAGCAGAACCTACCGACTGGGTTTTTGATTTTGTCTCCGGAGGAGGAACACATGGTCGTGGCATATGTGGTGTTTGTGGAGGTGGGGTCGCAGTACCTTCTGGTTCGTAAAAGCTAGGTGGTGGTGTTGGTGGTGATGGCGGCGGAGGTGGTGGTGGTGGTGAAGGTGGAGGCGGCATTGCAGAATCTCCTGATTTGTAATTCAGTCTAGGCTGAGGACAATGGCTAGGTGGTGGTGGTGAAAGTGAAGGTGGAAGCGGCATTGCAGAATATCCTGTTTTGGAATTCAGTCTAGGCTGAGGACAATGGTTAGGCGGCGGCGGCAGTGGTGGTGGTGGTGGAGATGGAGGCAGGATTGCAGAACCTTCTGATTCAGAATTCAACTTTGGCTGAAGACAAGAGGTAGGTGGTGGCGGTGGTGAAGGTTGAGGCTGGGTTACAGATCCTTCTGATTCAAAATTCAATTGTGGATGAGGACAATGGCTAAGTGGAGGTGGTGGTGGTAGCGGCGGCAGCGGCGGCAGCGGCGGCGGCGGCAGTGAAGATGAAGGCTGAGTAGCAGAATCTTTTGGTTTGGAATTCGAAATTGGCTGAGGAGGAGGACTAGGCGGCGGCGGTGGCGGTGGCGGTGGCGGCTGGTGGCTGAGTGGTGATCGTATTAGTTACTGTACTATAAGAAGAAGAAGACGACAACAACGATGACGATGTCGAAGATGATGATGATGCAGATGATGAGTTGATGTAATTGATGCAGTCCTCGACAGCTTCAGTTCTTTGTGAATCGAAAGAAGCTGCGGATGGTTTTGAGTTGACTGAGGAAGAGATCTTAGTTGCCCTCTTTCTCATCGACACCAGCCGTAGAGCTGCTAACACTTTCTCTCTAAGATGCTTCAAAAGCTTCGACGATTCTAGCCTTGCAGGCACTCTAACACAGCAGTTTCCCGTGGTGGCGGTGCACCACCTTCTTCCAGCAGCTTTACCAGTCGGTTTATGCCTGTTCCTGTGATGGTTAATCACCGGCCTCTTGGTTTCTTCCCTTTGACTCAATCTGCTGTTTCCTCTTGTCGACATCCTTCAAACAGCTTGCTTTACCTCAAGAAAATGAAGAAGAGCAAGAACTAGAGAGAGAGAGGGAGGGAGAGAGGGGTGGGGTGGGGTCGATGGAAAAGGGACCAAAGACCAAAGTTTTATAGAGAGATCGGTGTGAACTGAAACACTCGTTCCACTATTTCAGTGTACTCGTGCGAGGGCGTGACTCGCAATGTGCACTTGGGCAGTGAAACTTGTCAAATAGGGGCGGCGGGTGGTAGCTAATAGTCAGCATCATGGCTTGACCAAGAACCTTTTCCACATTGCTTTGTGCATTGAAGATTAATCCCAAACTCATTTTCGAAATAAATGTTCAAGTACCTAGAGAGAGGCAGACTTTTCTTTTGGTCAACTAAAAACGGGGATGCTCTCACTTTCCTGTGATTCCAGAGAGACAACTCCCCCTTCATAAGCAAAGAGCCACGATTACGGCTTTTCAAAATGTGACTTCCGAAAATACTATGGCTTCAAGGAAAGAAATTCTGAAAATTTCATTGATTTGGCTAAACAACGAAGGCCCTAACAAAGGCATCACCGTCATCATAATTCCCTCAGGAATGCTGCCCTGCCCTACAAATCTTAATTGCTCGACCAGGCCAGATCGCACTTCACAAAGCTACAGACAAACGAAAGACCCCAATTAAAAATGTTAATGGTCATGTGGGGTCACCCCTTTTTCTAGTACAGGTTTGAGATGACTAGAGTATCCACACACGAGTGAAATTTTCGTTAATTAATACGATCGACCCTGTAAACACAAACTCTAGTTCAGCTGAGGAGTCACTTTCAGGAAAAGCAAGCATAAGAAATCGACACCCTACACCAGATAGCACACCTTCTCTCTTTAATTTCTGTCTGAGTGGCGCTTTTTGCTCCTTTAGCTAAAGAACTGCTGAAGCTCTTTTTGCTGTTCATAACTTCCACTATAGTTTTCCAAGTGAACAGGCCAGAGGGTCAACAAAAGTGTTCCACTAAATGTTTGATTAGGAAACACTCCACAGCCCCATCCCCATCGGCATTTCTTTGAGCAGAAGGATTCTCTTTGGGTTATGATTGTCAAGGTGGATGCAACATATAAAAATCTAGAAACATTGACACTTCCAAAGGCTACTGATGAACGATGGCCGCTTTTCGTTCCTGCACATTCATGCATTTCCTCACTTTTGTCCCTTCTTTTCGGGTCTATCGGAGGGCCACACTTAAAGGAGAATCAAGAGATTTTGATTAACAAGAAAACGAATTACATGTCAAGAGGGATGGGTGTGAGGTTCGTGGGAAAGAAAAACACAACCAGATGAGTTCCCAAACACGAGGACAAAAGTTTCCTTGACTCGAACTGACAGCATGCCGATGAAATGGGTCTTGCGAAGAAGACATGTCGAACAGCTGTGATATGACAACGTCATTCTCTCAAAAACTAAAACAGAAAGAAGGTCCTCCACTCTATGATTATGATTTTGCCGGCAATCATCGATCAAATATCAATTCAATAGCTTCGCAACATGCTAGATGAAAATCTAGTACACATTCGTATCTTACAAATAACTGATAGATAATTCACAAGAAAGAGAAAAACAGAACATTTGCATTAAGACTTGAAAGACCATTTTCATAACGGAAAATTGAAATTGCCCAGCAGAATAGCTAGTAGGAAAGAATTCAGAACTCATGAGAACTCCAAGAACGACGTCCTGTGCTCTCATGAAAAAATGAAATTGCCCAGCACAACAGCTAGCAGGAAGTATTCAGAATTCGTGACAACTCCAAATAGGAAGTCTTGTGCTTCCAGTTCATGCAGAGGATCCAGGGTCACTCCTTTCACACAGATGTTTCTCAAGACTGCTTCCATTGACGGGAGTCATTTCCATTTAGTTGCATCATCTAATAAAAGGACTCGACTGATGATGCTTCTTGGCTTGGCTTAACTCGCCTCAAATGAGTTTGTCCTCTTTCTTACCCAGAATGGGGGAATCACCAACTTCGCCAATTTCAATTCCAATTCTTCCAGACGAACAAGTATTTCATACTTTGTTCGAGTGTCGGTGCCAACCGCCAACATGAATACCGTAGTAGGCAACTCTCTTCAGAAAGAGACATATGCAGGACATCGAAGACGATTTGACCAGGCACAGCCGACTATTTCATTTTAAGAAATCTCAAGGCATTGCACCGACCAGGCAGAGCAGCAATTCTGCAATGAGCTGCTTTCAGATCCAACTCATTCGGCATGGCTCAAGAGCGATTCCTACTAAACCTCAACACTTTTTCTCGACTTACCGCCAGCAGCAAGTTCAATTAGAAAAGGCAAACATAAACAATAGCAATGCTCCTTCAAAAATTCTCAATATCAATTTGAACTGGAAAATTCCAGGGAACAAGACATGTCTTCCGGTTAGGTATGTCACCAATGCAAGCACAAAGCCATCAGTAACCGAACCCCATCAAATAGAGAAAGGACTTGCGTGGACCATGAGTGGTCACAGCCATTAATTTCTTTGGGAATCCATGTGACGCCCACATGATTAACGAATGGGATTGAGCAGTCTATGTTGACCCGTGTCCAAGCAAGTCTCACCGACAAATAAAGGCTGCAACTGCAAGTCTGCAACAGTCCATCTGCACCTACACATTCTCACTGCAATTCTACTTGGCTTCCCAAAAACACATCAAAAAATAGATATAAAATTTCAAAGGGATCAAGAAACTGTCGCGACACTGGCAAACCAAGAAATCTTCAGAGGCTAAGCATTCATTTCGAAAAATTTCACTGTGGACCAGATACAAAGCGGATCTTTATCTGAACCCAAATCCAACACAAAGCTAAAAAGAAGCACTGTGTATCCTATCTACACTGTGTGAATCAATTTTTTACAACAAGAACCAAGAAACTTCCCTATCTCAATGGCCATCGTTCAGGACCAGCAAGACTTCCCCACCATTGGCCATCACATGATCCAAGAACTCCCTAACTTCTTCTATGCTTTGAAAAGCAAAAGGCCCGTCGAGATCGCTGTCCAAATTATACCAAACGCCCTCGACCTTCCTAACCGCGACCCAATGCCTACTCCGCCAGAGCCCGGCGTACCTCCTGACCGGAACATTGAGCACAAGACCCATCAATCTTTCGTCCGGATCCTCCAGACCGATCGCGGCGGCTCCGCTGCGATGGTCGTGCCACGCCACCCGCTTGCCCTCGCCTTCCAGGGCGGCGATGAGAACGTTGACGTCGTAGTTCCCGGTGAGCGCGTTGTGGTGGGGCTTGAACAGCAGCGACAGCGGGGTCCACCTCTCCTTGTCGGGGTCGTCGAGGACGAGCCTGTCGGCGATCAGGTTCAAGCTCTCGCGAGTGAACGCGTCCTTCCTCTGATTGGCGAGACAATGAAGCAAGAAAACAGGGCATTCAACATGGGGGGGCCCGGGGGGAAAACCGCGATCGACCCAATCCAGTTCGAGCGTAAAGAGGTGAAAATGCGGCGGCGGACGTACCTGGAAGAGGTTGTTGAGGGAGTGCAAGAGGCAGAACTGCAGCCTCTGCCGCTCGTGGTAAACCCCGGGCTCCTCGCGCGACATCTGCGGGGCTGGACGGTTCGAGTGCTTCCCGGAGGACCAAGAAGATGTTCGCCCGGCGTTTCGATTCGGCCTCTGCACTGTTTCGATTGTGGTGATGAAGATGAAGATGGAGATGATGGAGATGGAGCTTGCTAGGGTTTCAGAAATGGGGGGTGATCGGAGGAAACGGACGGGATCGATCGAACAGAGAGACGAAGAAGAGAGACGCCGCGTGACGGTGTAAGGTCATGCGCGGCGGGAACGATGAGACGTGCACGGATAAATGACAACTTCGACACGCCCAATCCTCATCCCCAGAAACGGAGAAAATACATTGATTGGAATTATAACAGAAATGATTCCGAATTTTGACTCGATCTGAAAATATGATTATATATTTTTAGTCTATTTGATATGATGCTTGAACATTAATCAAATATGCATTGTATTTGTTCAGTGTTATCCCTCAATTTTTGATAAATCTTCAAACTAATCATTAAACTATATGAAAATATTAAATGTTATCACTTCGTTAATTTGAGTTCAGGAACAACATTAAATATTTTTATGTAGTTTAGAGACTAATTTAAACATTTACTAAAAATTCAAGTACCACATTAAATTAATATGGTAATACCACAAAAACCCTAAACTGATAAAGAAGTAACAAATTTATTACAAAATAATCTCAAACTCGTACGTTGGTGATAAACTTATTATTAGTTAATTTTCGTTAAATTAGATTAATATCAAAAAAATCACAAACTGATACACTTGCGATAAATAAATGCTTATTTGGCATGACATCAGCATCACATGTTAATTTTACGCCACTCTCATCAATCTGACGACATTAGTATTGGCGATTAACAAAATGACTTTTCGTTTTTGATATTTTGCTAGAAGGCAATTAACAAGATGACTAATCAAACACTCACTTACAATCCACACCATCGCTCAACATGTTTTAGTTATCAATTTTGTAATTCCATTCTAGCCCGTTCCGATTTGCTATATAGTGACCTCCAATTTCATGGAATTTTGTTCATTTGGTAAGTAATTTCAGGGCAATTTATTCAATAATCAAAAGAAGGAAGAAGAAAAGGAGATTGACATTTGACAGGACTGAAACGACAGCGTAGTAGCAGCCGAGCCCTGCATCATCATCATCATCATCTCTTACCCTTTCGCCAACGAATATGGAAACCAGATAAGACGAGACTAACTCCCTTCTTCTTTTCAGCTTCCGCCTCTCACCAAAAATGGCGACTTTCGCTTCTCCGACCTCTCTCTCCTTCCTCTCCTCTTCGCTCTTCGCCGCCTCCTCCCGCGGGACCCTCAAGTCCGCCGCGCTCTCGCGACCCAGTTCCTCGAAACCCGCCCCGAGGCCCCTCTCCGTCGCCGCCGAGCTCACCACCCTCCCAATCCTCAACTTCTCCGGCGGCGCCGTCGTGCACCGGGCCCTCATCACCGACCTCCGGAACAAGCGGCGCGGCACGGCCTCCACGCTCACCCGCGGCGAGGTCCGCGGCGGCGGCCGGAAGCCCTACCCGCAGAAGAAGACGGGCCGGGCCCGCCGGGGCTCCCAGACCACCCCGCTCCGGCCCGGCGGGGGCGTCGTGTTCGGCCCCAAGCCGAGGGACTGGTCCATCAAGATCAACCGGAAGGAGAAGCGGCTCGCGATCTCGACCGCGCTGAGCAGCGCGGCCGGGAGCGTCACGGTCGTGGAGGACTTCGGGGACAAGTTCGAGACGCCGAAGACGAGGGATTTCGCGGAGGCGATGCGGCGGTGGGGGTTGGACCCGAAGGAGAAGTCGATGTTCCTGATGACGGAGGTCGCGGACATCGTGCAGCGCTCCAGCCGGAACATCGGGACCCTCAAGATGCTGACACCGCGGACGCTGAATTTGTTCGATATCTTGAATGCGGACAAGCTGGTGCTCACGCCCGAGGCCGTGAATTTCTTGAATGCGAGGTATGGGGTCGATTCCGAAGGCGACGGCGAAGACGATGGAGATGAAGAGGAGGGCGAGGGGGCGAGGAGGGCGAGGAGGGTTAGTCTTCTTTGCCTTTTTGCTTAGGTTCTGTACAGACACTTGACTCTTTTGATTTTGGTCGGATTCTTTGATTGAAATTATGGAATTTTTATGGCGTTTCGTTTCATATGCTTTTGGTTAAGGACTGATGAGGGTGTTAAGTTTTGCTTTGGGAATTCTGTTCATTTGCATCACAGAGATCTTACATCTGTGTACTGAGTTAAGCACACCATGTTCCATGTCTAGCATTTAAGCTTTTCTTGCCTGGACTTTTGGTCGTTGCCTTTGTAGTGTCATCGTATATCGCTATTTCATGCTTTTGTCAGGGATGTCAAGGTGATCGACGATGAAATTCTAGTCTTTGTAATTTTGGGTAATTGTATGCAGACTCGGAATGTAAGTAACTGTGGACAGTCGTTGTTTGCAAAGACGGTGAAACGGAATGTATAAATCCACTTCTGTTGTTCTGTGTAATTGGGTTTTTCTTTCATTAATCTTACTGGTTACCCACTGCGGACGCAGGAGGCGAGTCTCAAGAGAACTGATCAGGATGATGCTAAGTTCAAGATTCCCTCAACCATTTTTAAGCTCCCCTGACCTGATAACCTTGAAGCTATGCTCTGCATTGCATATGCACATTTTTGCAATTTGGAATTGCTGCAGACCTGGCTGAGGGTGGTAACTTTTTGTCGAACTCTTCGATATTCAATTGTATGGAATGTGTTGTAGTTAAGGTTATTTACTGCATAATTCTTTTCTGCCCGATTTGTTCTCTTCGGTCTATCAGTCTAAATTTTGCCGTCTCAGATACAGCTCTCTAGGCCTTTATCTTTCTCACATGACAAGTGCATATGTTCCTCTTCTGTGTTCTGTCATTACGTCCTGTGATCAGTCCTCCATTCCAAAGAGCGCTCCTTGTATTTCCAGTTAAGTGTAGAAATAGGAAAATGATAATTGGAGACTTTCTGATAATAGTTTGCATTTGTATAGATCCTTTCTCATCATGGACTAAATAATGATCATATCTTGTTAGAGATGAGTCGTCGTATCTAAAAAATGATCTTTTACAAGAAGATGAGATGTAAAATGTTGGACTTATCTCATTTGGAATTCTCTTGATCTTTAACTGCTGGGAAATCAAGCCCTCTCAGCAGTGTGATTAACTGTAGTTGAATATCTGATGTTATGGGTAAGTTCAGCTGCAGAATATGCTGCTGGCTAACTTATTGGAATGTCACAAATAAATCCTGCAAAATTTGAAGTTTGCCATTGGTAAGAACTTTTATGCAAACCATGGTGCTAGGCAATGACAATTAGAGGCATTTGTTCTTCGTGTATCATATATAATTCGCTGATTTAGTGTTCTCATTTGCACAGTTTTGCATTGAGATCATTAGTCTTGCTTACCTACTGCTCTGAGTGGCTGTTTCTGAATAGCCACCCTTATGAGAAGGTTTCATTGAAATTTCAAGATAGTATAGGCTGTATCTTCTCCTGTCTTTTTTTCTTGAAGCCAAACGGGGGCCATGCCTTCATTATAATATCGTAACACGACTTCTTCAACTTCTTACCATTGTTTATGTATCATTTGAGTGTCGCGAGGCCTACTTATTTGGAGATAGTTAACTTTGATGAATATGTTTGGGAGCTCTGGCAAGGCTCATCAAGAGCATGTTCCCGGTGAGTATCGAAGAGGAAGAACTCCGCCTCCGAGGATACGAAGATCGAATCCTGTGTACACCCAAATAGTAGGAAAATCTATCTCGACGATGGCTATGGTTTAGCAAAAAGCTCCAGCTCCGGATCCTATGAATCTTGAGCCAAATGATGATCTAATTTACGTGCTTTACTCATGTGCGGATGAGTCTGCTTCACATTGTTAGAAAGTGTGAATATGCACGGTTAAGGGCTGAAATGTTTGCGTGGTTCTATTGTGATTTGCGTGTTATGTTCATCTGAAGGATGACCTGATATATACTACTGGAGAAATAGGTAGATTATTTGTTCTAAGGGTTTGTTTGAGTGAAAAACTTTTCCATGAATTAGTTTTCTAGATGTTCACGCGTTTGTTTGAAAATAATGGTTAACAAATACTGGTCAATGCAAAATGTATATTTAAAGTGAGGAAAATAGATTGCCTAACTTTAAAAGGAAAAGCATTTTCCCCCTTTATCGTGAAATCTTTTCTGAAATCAACACATCCTTAGACTGTTTATTTTATGAAAATGGACGATTTGAAAAAAAAATTCTAAAAATAATTGATTGTATTGCTTACAAAAATAAATGAACAAAAAATATTTTCATCATCCATTAAATTTTCAAATATAAATTATTGTTGATAATAAAATATTTTTATTGATTAATTTTTTAAATGGTCTAAGTGATATTTTTTGGGAAATATTTCTTAAATTGTTCATTTTCAAGAAACAAATCAAATTTAAGGATGCATTTATTTTGCTAAGAATTTCATGAGAATGGAATATATATTTCATAAAATTTATTTTTAAAGAAAATTGTTAGTTTTCATTTGTTTGTTGGTTTAGGAAAAGTGATTTTTTTTCCTTGCTAAAAGGGTTCATCTTCCTATTAATCTAAGCTTGTTGCTTCCAATTCATGAAAAATGTTTTTATAGATCAATTAATTTTCTATTGTCCAAATGCTAAATAGTCAATTAATAATTTCTAAAACAGTTTCCATCAAATAAATGGACCCTAAATTCTCAAGGATGTATTTGCTCAAGAAAGAAACATGAAGGGTATTTAATCCTACCAGAAAAATTGAAAGAAGTTGGCAACTTACTAATTTGTTAGGATATTGATAGATTGACGATACCATTAGTAGTCTATGTAAAGATAAGGGGGAGAACCAACGTCGGTTGGCCTAAGGAGCTTGGGTTTTGCTTAAACAAGGTCTCGAGGTCAAGCCTTGTGTATGGAGCAAACAGCACTGGGAGAACCCCCTTATGGTTCCGATAGTGCTCGTATTAGGATTAGTCAAGGCTGAAGGCTTTGGATACCAGTGTTCATAGATCGGGAAAAAAAAAAAATAAAGGAGAGAATTATAAAAATGTCATCAACTTATTATAATTATGTCAATTCAGTCATAAACATTTTCTTTTTTTTGTCAATCAAGTTTTAAACATTTTGCATTTGTGTCAATTTAGTCCATCGCAAATTTTGTCAATTGGCGCTAACATGGTATGACCGATTACTGATGTAGTATAGCTGGTATTAATGTGGACAATTTTTCATAATATTTTTTGAATTTTTTTCTATTTTTTCCCATTTACTTCTTCCTCTAGTTGCTCGCCGGACTAAGGCAACCTCACCGGCCAATAGCGAGGCTCACCTCACCATCGCAGGTTGAGGTCAAGCCACGCCTAGCGCACAGTACTATTTACTCTCAATGATATCAAATGCATATGAATAGATGATCGCCCTATCGAAACATTAGCTCAGGTTGTCAATCTCTCTCCGGCGGCTAACGTATATAACAAGCATCTAAATACTCTGTTTTATTTAATAACAATTGTCTACAGATTAGGGTCATATACATAAAAAATTAATAAACATAGAAGATTTCGACAGATTTGTAGAAAATTGGAAAATCCCTAAAATCCAACTTAATCATATTTATCAACATTCAAAATATAAATTTCTCAAAAGATTATGTTGCTTCATCAATTATAGTTTACCGATGGCAATTACAAAATCTAAAAGAAGTTAACCCATTAAAATGTCGATAAATTTATTATAGCATCAGTAGTAAAATTTAAAATCGGTCGGTAACTTATCAATTCTTTTGATGTCATTAAATTCATTATAGAGTTATGGTCCACTAACTGCACTTGTAAAATCTTAAAGAAGTCAAACAACTTATTAATCAATTTGGACGTTGACAATTACGTTATTAGAAGAAACTCACGAGCCACAATTGTAAAATGTAATGATGTCAGTAAAATGACCAATTCATTTGACGTTTGTAAATTCAGGATAATATTGATAACTCACCTAAGAAGATATTTAGCTGACAAAATGCTTTAAGATAGCAATCCAAAATTTGGTCTGCACCAAAAAAAAAACAAAAACGTTTGCAAAATGTTAGTTAAATGATGTATGCTGGAGGCACAAACATTCACCAATGCAATCGGTGACTTTGTTTAGTTTTTCTTTTCTCCTATTTTAGCATCCTGGAATGAAATGAAACACACACAGCATGGCGCGCAGACAGACAAAAGACTTCCTGAAATGAAGGATCTCACAGAAACCGTCGACCAGGAAAAGATGGTACCTAAAATTGGAATGTCAAACCAAGAATGTCCACCGGTTGATCTTAATCTGCTGGGTTTGGCTTTTCCTTTGTCTTTCCCCATTCCCAGTTTCCGAGACTAATCACAACCACCTCCAATCCTCTCCGCTTGTTCCTCCTCTGATGAATCCATCACCTTTCACATTATCAATTCTCGAAATGGAAACTTGCATCATGTCGCCGTAGTTCCCGATCCCTCCCTGAAAACTGCAGCTCCTCTTTCTTGCATAATAAGTTGTCCTGAGACTCAAGAGAGCAGATATTGCAGAACAAACATCCAAAGAATATGACGCTTGAACCGAAGGAGGTCCTAGCATGTATTCTCAGAATCCTTTCGTTATCCTGGAGGGCCGGTTATGCATTCGCCCAAAAGCACCCGCTGGGTTCCATGATAGCCTCATTCTTCCTCCTCCTGTATCTGTTTTTCCCATTGTGTTCAAGCTTATCATGATTAGTATCCCCATAGCTTTCTCTGCTGTTACTCTTGTTCGAGTTCTTTCCAGGGATGGAACTGGAATTCTCCAAATCCCAAATGGCAGCAAAGACAAGAAAACGAACCGCGTTATCCCGCCTGTAAAGGTGAAGTCCGGCGAGGAAGGCGCTACTAATACAACTCACCAATACCAGAAGCCGGTGATACGAGCGCAAATGAGCAAACGCCGTAACTTCAAGACAAAATGGGAAGACGCTCGTGCAGAAGGTGGTGGTGTTAAGGAGGTGAAACGCGTGACTTTTTCTACGACTTGCGGTGATAGTCTGATCGGCGGGGACAGAAAGGACAAGGAGAATGACCCTGGTTTACATTTTCAGGGCGGGTGTTGCTCCTGGGTAATGGAGCGAGCTCCAGTTCCCACGAATCAGATAGAGATTTAAAACATATGAATGAGGACTCGCTAATCTCAGAGTCGGGGGATCCGAAGCCTGAAATTGAAGTTTCTAAGGATGATAAAGGTGGCGTTACGGGCCAGTTAGAGGCGGATATCTTGGAACAAGCAGAATATGATGACGAAGAAGAGGCACAAGAGGATGGGGACAAGGCTGTGGAGTGGACAGAGGACGATCAGAAGAATCTCATGGACCTCGGCCTGTCCGAGCTAGAAAGGAACCGGAGACTGGAGAATCTAATCGCAAAGCGAAGGGCGAGGAAACTCGTGGGAACAAAGGTCCAGGAGAATTTACTTGACATGGACATTGGTCCTGCGGGTTATATTCCGCCTGTTCAGATTTCAAAGAACCCCTTCGATCCCCCTATTTGCTCGGATCAGGCTCTGGACTCGCAGATACCCATGTCAGCTCCTTCAGTTATGTTGCCTGCACGAAACCCTTTTGACATTCCTTATGATCCTCAAGAGGAGAAGCCAAATCTCACAGTGGATGGTTTCCAAAGGGACTTCCTTGCGAGTCAGCCTAAGGACATCTTCTGTAGGCATGAGAGCTTCTTCCTAGGGCCCTCTTTCTCCGTAGAAACTAGCCTTGATCAAGATCTCAGGAATGCAGATATTTATTCTGTCACAGAGAAGAAGGCTCTGAGAGAGCCACTATTCCCAAGATTGAGAAAGTTCTCAGGTCAGACCACTTCTAGTATTTGTCCTTGTGCGTTCATTTGATCCATGCGTTTACTTTCCAGTAATTTATGGGAGTCGTTTTCATCTTTCCAGCTAAGGGAGATCATGACAGACTGGTGGAACAAATTCTGTACCACAGAGACTATGGCATGGGTTCTGGCCAGGCTGAACATGAAACTAAACCTGAAAATGATAATGGTGGGGTAGTAGTTCTTGAAGATAAGCAGGAAGGTGCCGAGGACATCGAGCTGAAGGTGTTTAAAGACAAAAACCACACAAAATCAGGTTCTATCGATGAAGAAGACGGCGACCAGAGCTCCATATCAACATCAGACAATGACGGACAGGCAACAAGTGAGGATGGGAACGAAGTTTTGATCAGTTCAGAATTTCCCAATACGGCAAACATTTCTGTGCACGAGACCTTTGAATATTCAGTACCCAATGGCATAGCAACGGATGAGGATTTGTCTAGTCCACTTGCTATGGCCGATCTAGACAAGCAGACGGGCCATTCCTCCACATACTCCATAGCTTCTGACATGCAAGTGGAGGTCTCCGAATCCAGTTCCCCTCGGACCATAGATTACACTACTTCACCTCCTGAGCTTGAGTGCTCCACTAATTCTGAAGATGTCAGAAAGGAGGTTACCCCGGGTAGTGAAGAAATATGGGGAGCCTTGTCCTACCTAACCAGAGTAGAGGAAGATGAACCAAAAGGCGACATAGATAATTTCAAAGCAAATGAGAGCTTGAAAGATCCATTTGGATCATCCATTTCCCTCCTAGATTTGTGTATTGAAAATTCAGCTGACAGAGTTTCCACAACCACATGCCTGAAAGTCACAGCAACGGCAGAAGGTCCAGATATATCGGATTCTGATGATAAAAACCATACAATGGGGTCTGATTATCCGCCAGAAGCTAAATACCTAGAATCAACGCCACCGGCACAGAATTTGGTGCCCCATCAAGCCGAAGAGAGGCAATCCCAGAAGGCAGAGGTCGTTAGTTTTATTTGATTGTGCCATATAAAATAGTTATTTCTAAAACAACATATTCAGGTAATTAAGTTCCTAGGCTGTAAAGACTGTAAAGACTGTTTGAATCAATTGAAGATATTGTGGGCGTAAAGAGATGCATGATCCCTATAATCAATGACCACGATTTCTTCTTCTGCCCAATTGATGTTCTGTTTGTGGTGCTAAGTCTGTTGTGCTTTTCCTATCAACTGTGGACTAACATAACGACAGAGCTGAGCATCATAGCTCTTATATACAAGCTGAAAGCGTGTGATTTTCATGTCATGTGACCTAGAACTAGAAGCTTGTCAAGATAAACAATACAGAAGTTCAGAAACTGTTCAAAACTATCTCCAAATTTCTAAAGTATCAATTGTCAAAATAGATCGGAAGTCCGATATAGTAGTCCAACACTAAAGTGATAGAGGAGGTAGTGATCACCACCACTGGCATTTCTGATATGACTTGAGAATCCATTCAGATGCTTTTCTTGTCCAAGTATTTAAGTGCACCTATCGAAAAAATCTGATGTATGAATATATTGCTTACATGTAACAGGAATCGATTAATCTTCTTGAGAAGTCAACTGGAGAAGCCGATGGCACACAAGGTGATATAGACTCCGGGGAAAGCACAAAGGAAGGAGGCAATGGCACACAAGGATATATAGACTCTGGGGAAAGTACGAAGGAAGAAGCCAATGGCACACCAGGAGATACAGACTCCAGCGAAAGCAGAAAGGAAGAAGCCAATGGCACACAAGGAGATATAGACTCCAGCGAAAGCACAAAGGAAGAAGCCAATGGCCCACTAGGAGATGTACAATCCAGCAAAAGCACAAAGGAAGAAGCCAATGGCACACAAGGAGATATAGACTCCCGCGAAAGCACAAAGGAAGAAGCCAATGGCACACAAGGAAATATAGACTCCGGGGAAAGCACAAAGCAGGAAGACAATGGCACACAAGGAGATTTAGACTCCAGCGAAAACACAAAGGAAGAAGCCAATGGCACACAAGGAGATATAGACTCCAGCGAAAGCACAAAGGAAGAAGCCAGTGGCACACAAGCATATATAGACTCCGGGGAAAGCACGAAGGAAGAAGCCAATGGCACACCAGGAGATATAGACTCTGGCGAAAGCACAAAGGAAGAAGCCAATGGCATACGAGGATGTATAGACTCCAGCGAAGGCACAAAGGAAGAAATCAATGGCACACAAGGAGATATAGACTCCCGCGAAAGCACAAAGGAAGAAGCCAATGGCACACAAGGAAACATAGACTTGAGGGAAAGCATAAGGCAAGAAGTCGATGGCACACAAGGAGATATAGACTCCAGCAAAAGCACAAAGGAAGAAGCCAATGGCACACGAGGAGATAGAGACTCGAGTGAAAGCACTGAGGAAGAAACCGAGAAGTCGAAAGCCAGTGGAGAAAGTTGAAGTATTGTCTTCAGGACCGAGACATCTATTTTTAGCACTAGTTCAAAGATACAGGGATGAATGCTTGAGGAACAAAATCTCAGCATCAACACAAATATACGAAACTTTGTGGAGTTGGTTGAACGGTAAATCACCATTTTTCACAATGACAGTCAAGATCAGCCGATGCTGAAGGCATCTCCCAACCAGCTGAAACTAGTTCTGGGGAACATTAATTGGCTGATCACCCAATAGAACTCCAATGTTCTTACAGCGGTCATTTAATTGTTTCTCTAATTTCCAATAGTTTCCAGCACTGTACACTCGGCGTGGTGCTGAGAGATTAGTTAGAGCAGGCAAAGAACAAGATAAATAAATACAAAATGTGGTTTATCCAGATGTACTAGCAAGAAAATATCAAAGGCATCAGCCTGTATATACAACAGGGTTGTTCTTTTCACCAACCTAGTGAAGCTCATGGAACCAATTTCTGATCAATCTCTGTCAATGTAAGGATATAGTCGGTTTATATGAGTTCCTTTGGTTGTATATACCCTCTGCTCGTATGCCCACATTTACACTATTCAGTACGACTTAACGGGATTTTTAGATGCAATGAGAATACATTCAGTCCATTCATGCTAAACAATTAGGACGCTGTTCAGTGAATTCATTTTGCACCTTCTTAAGCTTAAAAGGATTTGTACATCGGTATTTCTTCCCAAGTACAAAAACTACATTCTGAATTGTCGCCTTGAACAGCTTTGACAAGCTCGGACGCTGAGAATAGTGACCAACATGGCTCTTGTTCTAAAGACTACTGTTTCCCTTGCACAATCTCAAAGACTATGAGTGGAAGAGATGTACTGCTCTCTAGTAGCTTGTGGTCTCGAGGAAGCGAAATGGCAAATCGTATGTTTCTTGGTATTTTGAGTTGAAAGGCAGAGTCAATCACCATGGCTTCATCTTTCTTAAGTTTCTAGCAGAAGCTAATGATGACTCTTACC
Source organism: Eucalyptus marginata (assembly GCA_014182565.1). Lineage (NCBI taxonomy): Eukaryota > Viridiplantae > Streptophyta > Magnoliopsida > Myrtales > Myrtaceae > Eucalyptus > Eucalyptus marginata. The sequence continues at coordinate 25,653,845 of CM024594.1, forward strand.
AATGTGCAACATGGCCTTGCTAAACTATTTTGATGGTGGGGCTCAATTAAAGAGACTTGAATGCCAAGGAAAGAAAAGGTAAGAAAAAGTCCATGAACGTATCACTCCCTTCCATACAACTTGTCTTGTTTGTTTTACCACTGAAACCATTTTCACTGCCCCTTAATCAAATTATATCAGCAATAAAATGCCGCACTTGCTCCATGTCTGATAAATGTGGATGCTAAGACCCTGCCAAATAAGGTTTCTGAATCAATCTAGCGGTAGGGTTCGAAAAGGTGTACCATTCAATTTTGTGTCTCTGTCAATTCTGCATCTTTTTTCTTAGCAAGAGGTGTCGTGTTCCTGTCTCACTGCGCTACTGTCCTATACAATTACAAGGTATAAAATCCTTTTCTAGAGCTTAAATGGCATTTCCAATTGGTGTATAATTAAGCCTTTTAGTACATCTTCTGCTTTATCAGTCTCTGAATTATCATAACTGGGGAAAGTGAGGCCCCACGGAAGATTTATTCTCAGATCTTCATGGGCCAGAGAAGCATCATACAGAATCAAGCTTCGCTCTCTCCACCTCATCTCATTAATTGCTTGCTTCTAGTTCTAAGTTCTATTCAAAACCTCACTTATCACAAGATGGTCTACTTCATCTCATACACAATGTTAGAGTTACTTATGTACCTGCAGATATGCGCCGTGTCTACTGTCAAATGGTAAATTAAGAACAGGGAAACCAGATTACAATGAGAATCAACATGTTTGCAAAACTTAAATGAACATAGTTTTAGAAGTAGGTGGCAAACTTCCTCGTCATTCCAGTGTAATCTTATGAAAAGGCCTTATTCAAGCACAAACAACCATGTTTCTTTATGAATAATTTCGCTGGTAAATTAAAGGGAAGAATCAGAATATTTATCAGACATGGACATAACAAGATGGACCGAAAGTGTGAAAATTCTGATATAATTGAATCTAGACATAACAAGGATAAAGTGGCCAAAGATGCCTCCACATGCAACTTGCAAATAGAGGGCTTCGCCTTTTGAAAAGGGATGGTGATTTCTTTTGTCATGTACCGCCTTAAAGTTAAATGGGACAGCCATTTATTCATGTTTCCTCGAAATTCATTTTCCTTAAGTGGCGCTCTCATAATACACCGTGCGCAGGACATTGGCACTGCTGTAGTAGCTGTTCTTGTGATAATTGCTACCAAATGGATGCTCCCAACAAACAATATGAGCAAAGCAACAAGAGAAAAGAGCCTAAGAGATGGACCTGATGCTTTGTACAACTTGTCATCTTCCAATCTTTCATTCTTTTCTCTGCTCTCGATCAGAAAAATCTCCCAACTTCAACCTAACACACCAAAAAACACACACAAAGAGTTAAATGAAAAGGTAGAAATGAAAACAAGAACAAGCAAACAGATCATCTTATGCTCCACAATCAATGAAGGAAATTTTTGCTTTTTAGTCTCATCATTTGTTAGGTACTATCAAAAGAAAGCATCCTCAAAACAGGCCTGATAAGAAGAAACAGGTATTTAGGAGCTTATGCAGACATAAAAGGCTAGATTATTAAATCCAAGAGCAACCAGTGGAGTTTCTTTGAATATGTAAACAACCTGTCCTCACATGGTAGCTGAAGTATTTGTTTTCTTCTCCTAGTTTAACATACTGTTTGAAGAGTTCAAGTCTGTACGAATGCATGCGCAATGGAGGACCAGATCAGTTGACGGTGCTCAACTGCTATCACCTGAGCTCAACCGTAGTTAGCAGTAAACAGTCCATTGTTTTTTCATCTGATTAGGTTATTAACTAAATTATTAGTTCAACATAGTGGTCGATTAAAATATAGATCCTTGCACTAAGACAACAGAAAAGAAAACTTAGGTCAATGGAATTTATCCACCGAAAAGAGAATCTCAAACCCCATCGGCAACTAAAAAAATTCCAAACCACACTGATTAAGAAAAGATAAAAGCACCCTTTCCTCCACCTAACAAAAAAGCTACATGAGTCTGTCTCCATTGAAGGGTCACAAGTCAAGAGCTTCACATTCGATGATTGACATCCCATTGGTGCCGTACAACTAGAATCGCGCGTGTATGATGATTCCGTGGACTTGCAGAAACAGGTCTCATACCCCCTCAGAATGGTCTTGCCACCATTGATGATCAAATAATGGAGGGAGGAATATTAGGAGCTGTTGTTGTGGCAAAAGAATAAACCACCAGATCGACATTATCGAGAATACTGTGATCTAAATTGAATCTTTTAACTTTTCAAGGACATGCTTCTAACTCTAATTATTCAAACAGAGTCCTAGGAGGGGATCTTCTTTTTCATTTAGAGCAGGATCTCGCGAGAGAGATCTCATGGAGAAAGAGGGGTTTGAAGCATATGATGCCTCCGTTAGTGGAATGAAGAGTCAGCTTCAACTAAAAAGTGTTTGATGGTCCGGTCAAGTCTAATAGGGCATTTCTTTTGCTGTTATTTCATTCGGAGTAGTGGAACAGTCTAAAAGACACGGAAGAAAAGGAGGAAAGTAGGCAACTAAGATGGGAGGGAACATGTGGCAATTTTGTGCAACTGCTCTTCTATTACTACCCTCAGTAATTCAGCATCTGAAACATGGTTCTCATCATTAAAAGTTTTCAGAACAAGCAAATTTCATGAACTATTAGAGCCAGAGGATCAAACCAAGGTGCAGGCCCCAATTTCAAGTTCGGTCGCTACTTAAAAATCACGAAATTCCATTCTGGCCATTTGCTTCAAATTCATAAAGCAAATGATAAACATAGGAAAAAAAAAAATTCTCCAATCAAATCTGAAAGTGAATTCAGTCATTGATATTCCCCTGTTTTCCAGATTACATGAGATGAAAAAGCGAAGAACTCCAATGGCCCAGCCAAATTTGGGTCTCCAACATACTCATTCCTGCACGCAAAAACAAAACAAAACAAACCCCTTCCTTTTGACACAGTGTTTCCTTGCATCAAGCCACGACACTTACGTTTTATGCTAAGCCTTCAACTAGGGATTGAATATGCTTACTTAGGCCAGTGCCTTTATTCCATTCTCCATTGAAGTCGTCTTGGATACCATTCTCAGGATGCATTCATTATCCAGAATCGCAATCTTAACTCGATGGGAAAACTTGAGGTATCAAATTAAAGAGAATACCGAAAGGAAAGAGCTTTGCTCGTCTCTTTCTGGGTGTAAGGCAATATTTGCTCAAAAACGATAAATTAGATAATTCAGTCAAAGGAGAGACCACATATACGCCTATCGATACTGCCCTCTTCATGTTCTTCCACAGCTTTCAATGTAGAACTTTGTTTGCATAGGCAGAACACCACAATACTCAAACGAAGGTGGAGATTCTCACTAAAGGAAAAAAATCCAGCTCTGAGAATCTATACACTAGATTTTATGGCTTCCAAAAGAAACACGATCTTGTTCTCCTGTGTCCTGGGTTTAGATACTGATGAACTAACTCAAATTCTTCTAGTAGACATATTCACAGAAACCATGACAAAAGCACAACCATAGCTACTCCACTAAACTTCAAAAGAGAGAAACAAAAGATGCTTGGAACTAAGGAAAACGGGGATGAAGCAGCGATCTCATCCATGAGGATAACTCTGTCCAGCTTGCATATGAAAAACCGGGTTCTGAATGAAAGTCCCTCTGTGAGTATTCTGCCCTTGGAATTTAAGCCCATAAGAGTTCACACTGAAATGTGGGCACATGGACATATCCCCTTGTGTCGCATGGAAGGTCATGGACCCTCCATTGCTAGGCTGATTCCAGAGAAAAGGAGTCCTGGGTGCTGTGACGGGAGTCGGATGCCGAGCCACCATGGATGAAGGATCTGGCGAAGGCGGCCCTTTATCATCCGGTGAAGGAGTTCTAGTCTCTGTGAGATTCACAGTTGTGATATCGTGGATGCTGGCCCTTCTCTTATCTTTTCCACCTGAAAGTTGTCTGATGAAGTATTTCTGTGCGTGGCTAGCTACTTGCGTTGGTGTTCTCGTGATCACGAAGTTCCTGGAGATGTTTCTCCAATCACCTTTCCCATATTTTTTTAGACCCATCAAAAAGAGCCTGGAGAGAAATTTGCATAATAGGTCCATCAGTATACATAAACAGACGTATCAAGCACTAAAGCAAACAACTGCCCTCGTCTAAAAGCCACTGAATTTGCAAGACTAAGGTCCTTCTAAATTAAAATTCCAAGACAACCCTACTCTTAGATCACTTAACCTTGTTCATCCTGCTTATATTACTGACAAATTAAGCTCATCCAGCAGACAGTGAATGAGATCATTGGAGATCGACTCAGAGCAAGTGCAATAAAGAAAACTTCATATCTTACTTGTGCTCTTCCTCGGTCCAAGGAACCCCCTTCTTTCTCTCTTGTTCGGGAGGCCGAATCGATGATGATCTCTTCCCACCAAGCCCATAAGACTGTTTGAACCCATCATATCCATGGCCATTCGCCCACTCCAATGTGAAGGGCGCTGTAGTGCTATAGCCAGGGATCGGGATGAGCCCTGCTTCTATATTGTTCACATCAACTTCCAAATCCTGATAGTGCTTAAACACATCCTCCACCGTCTTCCCAGGGATCATCGAGGCGACCCTATCCCACCGATCCGGCGTGTCCTGATCGTGCACCGCCAGTGCTTTTTCGAACATTTTGTTCTCAGCAGGAGTCCATTTCGCGGTCCTTCCCTCGTTGAAAGACCAATTCGCATTCGATGCATATGGTGGTAAGGGACCTCCCGTTTCCCACTTCATCACATGGGAATCACGTAACCCCTCCTTCAGTCTAAACTTAAGTCAGATGCTGAAGGGTGACCAAATTCTCGATCTTCTTGGAAAAGAGAGAGAGAGAGAGAGGCGGCTTTTCGATTTCGATGGCGAGACAGACGCAGAGAGAGAGAGAGAGAGAGAGACAACAAAGTAAAGGGGGCGCTCGAATGGGAAATGCGGAGAGCTTCGGGTTCACCACAAAGATATCCGTGTTAAATCACCAAGCATCTTGAAAGGAATCAGAATACTCCTTTTCCTCTGTGCAACCACAGCCTTAGGAATCCCATAAAGAACCGACTTTTTATCCCGATATAACAAAGACAAGCCTCTCAAGACATAAGCAACAAATCACAGTATGATCCGAAAACACCAACATGAATTGCGACGACCCTCGAGATCTAAACCCAACAAACCACCCAACGCAACTAGAAACAAGAATGCAACGTATCAAAAGAAGAAGAAGAAGCAAGAAGCAGAGACCCTGAAACGAAAACGAAAACCAAGAAAAAAAAAACTATGCGGAGCGGCCCCTATCAGACGTCAACGAACTCACGAACGAACTTGCAGCAAAAGGGAAAGCTCGGAGAGCGAAAGCCAGAGAGCCTCGCCAGGAGGGTCCTCTGAATTCATGCGAAACGAGAAGATAACACAGAGAGAGAGAGAGGGGGCAGGGGGTGGGGGGGGAAATGATGGGTTTCTTTCTTCCTTTCCCTTGAGGACCGAGCAACAAGGAAAAGAGAAGTAAGAGACCAGGTACGGATGTCAAAACTCCAACGCCGAGCTGAAAAACCAGAAGCTTTTGCCAAGCTTCAGGGGATGATGAATCTGAAAGCTCTGCCAATATCTGTGGGGGGGAGAAGGAGAGAGGGACAGAGAGAGGGTAATGCTGAAGCTTGAAGGTGGTGAGTCGTGATTGGAGGGGATGGGATACTGCCCTTTGCGGAAAAAGTTCCCTCTTATTATAATCGTAACACTCTCTGTTCCATCACCCCCCTCCCTCTCTTCTTCTTTTTTTTTTTTTTTTTTTTGCCCCTCCATTTTAATTATTGCACAGGCCCATTTTGTATTTATATTCCAACACCTCTCTAATTTAATGAGGTGGACCGCATCCGAACCTAAAGAGATCGTTCATACTGGTCTTGATGCGTGATGCCTCGAGACCACTTATTGTTAAGTATGCTGGATGATGAAGAATTAGCTTGATTTGCAAAATTTCGATCATACAGAATATAATTATGATCACCATATCGAAAATACCGAAATATTTTCCCTATTTGATTGTTTGAATAAATATCTCGATGATGCTTTTTAACGGGATATTTGTTAGAGTGATGAGTTGATTCATGTTTCTTGTTTCATGGTCAAACTTTAAAAATGCTATGCCCATATATCTTTAGGGCCAATTTCAAGTGGTGTAGATTTACAGATTCTAAAACTCTCATAAGATTTATATGAGTATTTCAGTTACTATTCTTTATTGTGGCACTGTGGCAATTACTATAACAAAAGCGAAAGTTGTGTATCATGAGTCTATCAATAAAGATGATGTGAATGCGATACAGGACTATTATATAAAACATCACATACAAGTACATGTTGAACATAAGCAACAATCGGATTGTCACACCCGAAGCCCTCACATCGGATGAGAGAGCGAGCTTGTGATCCGGCCCTTATGAATTGGGTTGGTTTGTCAATAATGTCCTTGCATGTATTCTATATTTTTTTAAAAAAATCCCATGTCGCCCATCCATGCCAACGAGTACTTTTCGAATCATTGACAAAGGACATGTGGCCCCCCATTCGGGAAGAGACTATAGTTAATAGAGGCGACCACGGGATGCGTTGAACCGTAAGGTCAAGCCTAACTGATTCCTAACTGGTTCCCAACGCTTCCATCACATAAAGCATATGTTCAAATTTACGAGTCGGTCAATACTCCAGCCTCGGATCGAACCCATAAGGGTCAGCTACACGTCTAATTCAATAGCCACATTAAAAAGCTTGTCCCTTCGTGCTATTTGGAGTCCGGAAGCAGAGGCCTACGACCGCAACTAACGTTAAACATGCTGTCTTTTAGAATTGTCGTTAAACTATTTCTTGACTTTTCGAAGGAACCGCCGCGCCATCTCCTTTCACATTGACATTTTTTTTTTAATAACAAGAAACCTCGCTTTAATTATATAAAATCCAAGCCCATACATGAAATATCTTCACTGATCTTATAGATTAGATAAGATGCAGATTAAAACCTGGCGAGCAGTACCGAGCACGTCAACGCATCACATAATTCAACTCGATGTTAAAGAAAATGTTTTTCGATTCGTTCATTTTCAGTAAACAAATGGAATCAAAATATTTAATACATCTACCATCTCTTCCCAAAAATAAAAAATAAAAAATAAAAGGCCACCAGGCAATGATGGAGCTGAACACTAGTCAACGGGGGGCTGGGGGAGCAAAAGCAACGCAGAAGCAGAACCCATTCCAACTAATTCCCAAAAAAAAATATAAATTTGTATCAAAAATAAAAAAAAAAAAAACCCTTCCCCCTCCCTAATCTCATCATCGGTCCGTACCGTTTTCACGAAACGAAAAAAAAAATAAAAATTGTGGATCAGAAAGTCCCACCTTCATTCCATTTCTAATGGAGCCCCACTTTAATTACCGACCAGATTAGCATGTCATCTTATTATATTCCGACCATTTTCTTAAAAATTTGTTTTTCTAATGATGTCCTTAATTAATCTTCTTCTCTTTTTCTTTTTTTTTGGAGGGGGGGGTTTGGTAATGATCACATCATTGGAGGAGGCAATACGGTACTCCCTCCGATCCAACCGCTCCCGATCGACCCGCCGAAAAGACTCGGCTCCGCATCGACGGCTGGGATTCACCAGGGGCGGTGGTGGAGGCGCGGGCCCCACCGCTCCGCATTATTTTCGTCGGGTTTTGGGGGAGGGCGGGGGGGGCCGCCACGGGAGGAGTTCGGATCGAATCGCGGAGCGCAGGTGCCGACACGTGGGCGCGCGTCATTGGTCGTGCGCGGCGGCAAGATGCGGTTGCAGTTGCCCCCTGGCGGGCGGGAAGCGGGGGATGGGAAGGGGCCCGAAAAGCGCTCGGTCGAGCCAATGAGTGGCGCACACGTCGGATTCGCGACATGGGGCGCGGTTGTAGAAGATAATGTGCTAAAATGGTGACGAGTTTTAAAGAGAGAACCCCCCCGACTAGGCTTATAGGCTTAGCCCTAGAGCCCACTGCCTACTCCTCTGCTTCTGCTTCTTGCTCTTTTTTTTTTCTTTTTTTAAATTATTTTTAAAAAAAAGTTGCGCAATTGTAGAGGAATTTTTTTTTCGATTATCGAGGACACGGTTATTAAATCGCGAATTGAAGTTTTTAAATCGACAAATCATGAATCGAGATTCCCATCGTGAAATTCAATAAATATTACCTAGAATCAGTATTTTATATGTAGGCATTATAAATATCGTAGAAAAGGAAATCGTAATTTTGAATGCATATGAGGATTCCATGCATTTTCCTCCGCGTAGGTATTACATGACAATATAAATCCTAGATCTTTACGTAAATATGGCGTGCATCATAAAATATGACGCAAGTTGCTTTATTAAATGGGCGGCATTTGAATGGCTTGAACCGATAGATGCATATCGAATTATGATTTATCAAACCAAAAGTAGATTCTCATGTGATTTTAGCGATTGGAGATTCACCTAACATATATGTATTATTTGCCTCGAGAATCGAATGATTCAGGTAACTCGTGTTCTAGAAGCATGATAGCAAAAGTTGAGAAGGGATATCAAACATTCTGTAAACCCCATAAATTTAAAAAATTTATGGGCGAATGTAACTTAGTTTAGTTTGCACTTCATCGATGAGATATATTAAATTTGAATGGCTTGAACCGATAGACGCACATCAAATTGTGATTTGTGGAACCAAAAATAGATTCTCGTGCAATTTCGGCGGCTGGAGATTCATCTGACTTATATGTATCATTTGCCTCGAAAATCGAATGATTCGGGTAATTCGTGTTCTAGAAGAGAATGATAAAAGTTGAGAAGGAATATAAAACATCTTGTAAACCCCACAAATTTATTAAATTTATGGACAAGCGTGACTTAGTTTAATTCGCACGTCATCAATGAGATATAAACAGATCACTTGCATTCTTAAGCTAGTAATCTTCTCTCATCCCACGCTGGTCCCAGGTTGATTTTAGAGGAATTTCATACCCAAGGGCTATATGGTCGACAATCTTTATTTTTTTTTTCTTTTTAGGCATAATTAAGAATTTTCGTTTTGTGTTCAGTTAATATTTTAAAAAATAAGATAAATGCTTTTGAAGACTTTTTAAGTTTTCTATTGTTAGGAAGCTAGGGGTCTATTTGTTAATGTTCCACATTCTTTGTTTTTCTGTTCTTTTTGTTTCATGGAATAAAAAAATAATAGAAATCTGTTTTGTAACTTCAACTAATTTTTTTATTCTTCGGAATAGAAAAATAGTCAGGAATAAATTTGAAACAGAAATAAGAAGTAAAAGGAAAAAGTAGCTTCTTATTATCAAAAACAATTTCTATAAATAAGTTTTTTTTTATTCTTTTTTCTTTTCTTCTTATTTCTTGCCGCCCCTCACCCTTGGCCATCCGTTGCCCCCACAATAATCGCTAGCTACCGCCTGGCCGACGATCAGTGGGCGGCAGCAAAAAGGAAAAAAGGGGAGAAAAAATAAAAATTTACAAAAATTATTAAAAAATTAAAAGAAGCAAAAAAATATGTGGGCATTCCTATTCTTTTTTTCTATTATGAGAAAAGAAATTTTGTTGAGTTTCCAAATATATTATTTTACATAAAAATTATTTCGAGAAATTAGAAAAAAAATTATTTTTCAGAACAAAAATGTTATTAAACACATCTTAGAGCTTTTGAAGTGCTGCCGGAAAATAAGGCTGAGTCGCGCCATGTACAACCGCGCGAACGAGCATCGGCATCCCATCCCATTAATTACGTGGACAGTAAAGGTCAAAAGAGATTCTTCATTATTTTAAAAATAAATGGAATTTTATTTGGATTTTAAATGTGAATATTACTATGATCCAAGGAAAAAAATTGAGACGCTTAGCACCATATAAGAATCCGATTGTCGGGCTTGCAAAGTCCTTGAGGAAAAAAGTTCAAAAGAGATGCCAAAATTTGTCAAAATAAATATGAAAATATATTGCATGACGGGACATATTAAAAATTTGATAGACAAGATACATATGAAATTTAAGATTGCTTTATTCTAACTAATATCTTCATTTTCACTTCCGAGTCTTTAAATTGTACCATACAAAAAAAAAAAAAAAAAAAAATATATATACAAAATAAAAATAAAAAATATAGGTAAGCAATCATGTTCAAGCTCGCTATTGGCACAAAATTATCTACTCTAATCGTGGCTCGTTCACATTCACAAGGCTTGCAAACTTGCCATGCCAAATTGAGTTATCTTGGGATTTAGTTTACCCGTTACAAACTTACAAAAATTCATATTCAAGGGATGTGGCATCAGAGGTATATATGTAACTCGGCATCCATTCCTTGGATTCAATACCACTACAAGCAGGTAGCCTTCTCTCAACGTGTCTGCTAGATGATATTTCGAGTATTTAATACCATTACAATAAAGAAAAAGGGTAAAAGCTATTAATAACCCAAAATTATGCCTACTATGACACATACACATCTATTAAAATTATTTTTTTGTGAAATTTACCCTAATTTGTATTCATGCGGCACATCTATTTTAATTTTTTTAATGATATAATGAATCCTAAGCTTAGATTTGTGCTATACATTTCAATCTACCAAGATTTTTTTGTCCTTCCTCCTCCGGCTTTATCACTGCCGCTGCCACCCTTACCATCTCCATTGCCACCGTTCTTACTATTGCCAAACCAAGGAAGAAACAAATGAGGAAATTAAAAAGAAAAAGAAAAAAGAAAATGAGAAAAAAAACATACAATGAGTTGAAGCCATGTGATCATACATTAACGTCGTTTGTATTCTGCCATCCATGTAGGCAGCCACATAAGATTTTTAACGGTATTCATTAATGGAATTATGACGAAAGTTAAATATGTTACATGAGTATAGTTTTTTGGACTGAATGTGTCATACAAGTATAAGTTTATAATCTTTTATGTTGGGTAAAAAAGCTTGGGATAAATATATCATACATGTAAAAGTTTGAGATTTACAGTAATTCGATGTATATATATCGGGGTGAGCATGATTAGAAACTTTGTTCTTGCGATCTTTTCTTCATAGGGAGGAAAAAGAGGGAGAGAGTAGGGGGTGCATGACAACCTGGTAATTTTTATTTCAAAAACAATTTTTCTATTCCAGACTTGTTTTTGGAATAAAAATCCGTTTAGTAAAATTATTCTATTTTTCTATTTTGAAATAGATTCTTGTTTCAAAAATAGGGTATGGAATAGAAATCAGAAGTAACAAATTTCTACTTCTTTATTTTTAGAACAGAAATGAGAAATAAAAATTTTTCTTATCGTTCGTCAACCGGTCCTTCATCTATCGCCGTCAACCACCGTTCGTCGGTCGCCCGTTGGCCCTCGCCGCTGCCGTTCGTCACCGCCGTTCGCCGATCCGCCGTCATTCGAAATGAAGAAATTTTGTGTCGTTATCAAACGGATTTCTATTTTTAGAGTATAAATTTTGTGTCGTTATCAAATGGTTATTTTTTTTTAAAAACTCTTTTATAAATAGAAATAGAAAAATCTAGTTCTTATCCAGAAATCAATTTTTGGCCATAATGGTTATTATTTATCCTCTAAATAATATGAAGTACATTGAAAGTGTGTTGCACGCGCGGGTGTTGCGAGTTGGCGAGGCTTCGTCTGTATGCGGTGCCCTTTTTGAGTAATGACACGAGAGACAGCCAATGAAATCGCACAACCAAACCCAACCTGTATCCCCCAAAACAAAAGCGGAAAAAGGCAAAAGGCAAAGAAATGCGAATGAAGACGAAAAAGAGTGGGCCCCCCCCATGATGTGACCAACTGCTTTCCCCTTGGCTTTCTCCTTGGAACTCCGCACAACCCCTGGGGGCTTCCCCACACCCGCCTCCCTCAGTCACTCTTCTTCCCCCACACACCCACCCAAAAAAAAAAAAATTAATTAAATAAAAACTTTTTCTGACATTTTAAGGTAAATAAAAAAATATACGTTATGATCTCTTTTAACTTTTTTTACGAATTTTTTAGGCATAAAGTAATCTTACACTTTGCTATGACCACCTTTTGTTATTTAATTACGAGGCCATATCTGAAATGTCACACAACCGCCGAGCTGCGGAAGTGCTCTTTCTTCGATTAGAAGTTCTGTACCTGTGGTGTGACTTATGATCGTTGCTTATTAATCATGAACACATTTGAAATCCGGATTGTGACATGATTGCTTTTGTGGGAGGGGTGTCTAAGTCGAATCATGCTAGGGTTACCGAAATCGATTTGTAAAGTTGATTCTGAGTGATGCGTGGGATTGCCGTTATCGGTTCTTAAGCATGGCCCACTTGTCGAATTTTGTAGGTCTAGCTTTGCTCTTCTAAGTATCGTCCGTGTACTTTATGGTGGTCAAATAAAAATGCGGTAAATCTTTGTCTCGTGATTGTAAAATTTTTAAATTCTTGTGTGTCGTGACATTTTTTAATATAGGGATTAAGAAAAGAGAAAGCATCGAAAAGTGTCATGACATTTTTTTTAATTTCGATATTTACACTTGTGCCCTTGAATATAAATGAAAAGCAAGACCAATTGCCCATCGAAAAGAATAACCAATTAAAGAAATTAAAGCATCGAAAAGTCAAGACAAGCGGATCGGGAATTATAAAACTACATTATATTCACGAGCTTATAAAGTGTTTTATGAGTTTCCGAGGAACCAAATATTTACACTTGTGCCCTTGGAATATGAAATGAGCGCACAAAACTTATGCAAGACCACATTGCCCATTGCTCGAAAAATATCTGATGAATAACCCATTAAAGAAATTTTAAAAATTTCAATGCACTTATATTCTCTTTACATATGATGCAATAAATCTTTCAAAAGTATAACTTTTAGTATTCAAGTGTACTTAGTTAATGATTGTTCTGCATGCATCGGTCATGAAGACTTGTTACATATATCACCTAATAAACTAAATGCGCGGATTGCCTAATTGATTTAAAAAGATCGAAAGAGATAACCGAGACATGACTCCTCCGGCGCGCCTATAAGCGAGCTGGCACAAGATAACACAAACATCTTGGACCGAATAAGCTTCGGACAAATGGCATGCCGACCGACCGTGTCATGAATCGTTGGTGATCCTCGTACACAACAAGGGGGCAATCTCGAAACCAAAAATCTCCCGCCGCATCTCGACCCGTCTCTCCACTCACGTGCCCACCAGAGTTCAATACCCTTTTCTTCGCCCGGTTGGCCACACGACGAGGTTCCTTTTCGAGAGCTATATATCTAAACCCTCCCTAGCCCCAGGGGGTCCTATGACTTTCGTTAATAGAAGGGCCAGCTCTGTAATTTAGATGATTAGAAAATGGATTAGTGGGGGCGTCATCACTCCAGGTGGGTACCCGCGTGTCGCCATCGATGTCCTGAATAAATAAATTAAGCTTTGGAGACGCTTTTTAATGGCGCCGTTGGACGCTAAACCGTCCGAGGTAATTTCGGGGGAGGGGGGGTCCGGGCGATGGAATCGCCGAACCATGTGCGTCCCTGTCAATCGGGCGATTTGTCTCTTTGCATCATTGCATCAGCGAGGGTGAATCTAGGGAGAAGTTGGCTCCATCCAGCTCTCTTCCACTTTTGCTTTCAGCCTCAAGTCACTTCTGCCTTTTAAGCAATGGGGAAAAGATGTTTTAAATCATTCCCTCTCCCTCTCTCTCTCTCTCTCTCTCTCAAAGATGTTTTAATCACTCTCTCTCTCTCAAAGATGTTTTAATCAGTCTCTCTCTCTCTAAGGGTTCTACTTTTGTTTTTTTTTTTTTTAAAATTTGACTTGGGATTTTAGTTGGCAAATGGCTCAAATTTTCAAAAATAAAAAATGTTGGGGAAGTTTGATTGTCGATCAAGATAGAGAGTGGTCTATAGTTTTTTTATGCTTTGATGTGTAATGATTATTGCTGTCTTTAAGATACTTTTTGTCCTCTATTGTTATTGTTGAATTTAGAACAAATATGACTCATGCTAGACCTATCAAATGAGTGGATAGGTTTGGGTTTGAATTAGATTGAAAATGGTCCCGACCCAAGTGGATTCTTCTAACTTGTTTTGTCTAATTTTTATTGAATGTAAATTTAGTGACTTATACCGAACTCGACCCATATCAAATTCATACTCGACCCATATTATTAAAATATTTCAATATTTAATATAATTTATAAAAAACACATACTCGAATTGATGTGAGAGTGCAAAGTGAGTGATGAGCTCGTGATTGAGCGAGGGTGAGAAAGAATTAAGAGAAAGTATGTGGGTTTGATTCAAGTAAGTTGTAATCATTTAACACCAATGTTATGTTTAAACCTATTTACGACTTATTTCCTTAATATAACTAATCTGTTTATAACTTATATGTGTTAAGAAATGGGTTGATGATTCATTTGGATGGGTATACGTCTAACGTATACACTGAAGTCAAGGATAAACGAGTTCAATGATTACTCAATGGATCATAAATCATTGTTTTTCTCTTTTATTTTTAGTGCCTTAGTGTGTCTATTTTTGACATTTCTTACGTCAGCTTAATTATCATAACATGCCACAAGGTTCAAACCTCACATGTACGGTGCAAGAAAGTTCAAAGAGCACCTCCAAAAAGCGTGGATTAGTTCATAGCCCCCCGCTAAAGCTCCCTCTCTCTTGTCTAAATAGCTGAATTTTGGCGATGTACCATCGCCAAGCTGAAAATGTGTGCCACGTTTCGTTCTTATTTAAGTATTTTTCATTCCATTCTTTATGGAAAAGAAAAGAGAAAGGTATTTTCCATGCCATTGACTCTTGGCAAAGCCGAGGGGGTAAGGGTTTTTATCTTTTATTTTTTATTTATAGTGGTTTGTTGGAAATGATAAGAGCCTCAAGAGGTTCTCTACTGACACGGCGACACGTGAATATATAATAATCACTTTATTGTAGCGTGCATTTATTTAATCCTGCTTGAATTTGGACCTGCATCAACCTCGGCCCGTTTCCAATTAGGGGAAGATTCCCAGCAATTGTTATTGTTATTATTATTTTACGCGTCCATAGCCAAATCCCTCTGTCTCCTTTGGTCGCCTGTAGGCCTGAAGAATCATTGGTGATTTAAGAATGAAAAAACTTACAATAATGGGGAGAAGAAAAAAAGAAAGGAAGAAAGACAGAAGCAAGCTGGAGACAACTTGATTGGTGAGAATTAAACTTAGAATAATTTGCTTATGGAAAAACAATTACAGAGACGTTACGAAAAAGAAAAGAAAAAAGAGCAGATCAACTGAATGGAGAAATTTTGAGATTTATAGATTTAATTACTTTGGTAGCTCGAATTGTGGGGAAAAAAAGAAAAAAACCTATGAAGTTAGACATCGAATATTGAACGGGGGCAAGCATACTCCATAATTCTTTTGGAAAGATTAGTGCAAGGAACTTATCTAAAATCTCAATTGAATTCGGCAACTCTTTATTACCCTTTTCTTTTGGCTATGCATGGAGATGGTCCTTATGCTTTTGACACTCGACATTAAAGGGGAACTGAATAGTTCACTTGTTTTGAATCGTCTTTTTGTTATGGAACTCCACGGACGTATATTATTTGGCTACAACTAGTCAAATTAAGTAATGGAACTCTCGTTCAAGTTATTTTTCTATATTTCACTAGCCTAAATTAGATTAGAAATGTATGTTTTGTTCATGAAGTTTCATGTTGATATCTTCAGGCTGCATATATCTAGAAGGTTTTGTTGAATTATTTATTTTAAATGATGTAATATGTAAGGGTACCTAGTTTTAGATCAATATACCCAAATCGGGTGAAAGTTGGACTTTCATTAGGCTAGGAGCGCATGATAAAATTTCTACTTCTCTATTTTTCTGTTTCTCTGTTCCTCGGAACAAGTTTGAAATAAACTGTTTATGGAACGCATTTGATTTTTCTATTTCTCGAAACAGATTTCTATTCCAGAAATAGATTTGAAGAAGAAATCATAAGCTAAAATTTTTAACTTCTCATTTTAGAAACTGAGAAATCAATTTCTGGCCAGAAATCAATTTCTGTTCCATAGATTTTGTCATGCGCACCCTAGGTGACTAATACACCACCAGACCAAATGTCCGGTGACTCCATGAACATTCACAATCTCTTGATTATGTAGGCAATTGACAATAAGAAAAAGGGCTAAGACCCAAAAGAACCATGAGCGGCCACGTTTCTTCTAGGCCCAAATGGCCCAATGTCCAAATCAAGTGGTGGGCTGGCCATCGGCTGGTGATTACATCAGTTGTCTCTAAGCAATGCTAAGAATATTTGTTGGAAGACCAAACTCTCGTTCGCATGCCACCCAAGTTTGTCTAGTCAAGCCTTTGAATTTCCCAAGATCGAATGCCACAACTACTCCCACTCCATGCTTGAATATATGATTTCAGTCTCTAATTTAGAGAGATCCAAAAGAATGTATTGCGAAATATTGAAGACATTCAAATTGCTCTTTACAAATACTTTTGGATAACATCAACTATCAAGCGAATTACTCGAGCTGAATGGATCCGATGAATTGGACAAAATATGAGCAGCTTGGTCTAGCTCTTAGAAAATCTATATTTTCACCAATGTTTGTCTAACCAACCCTTTGAAATTTCTCAAGATAGAATGCCACGACTACTCTTACCCCATGCTCGAATATATGATTTAAGTCTCTAATTTAGAGAGGTCGAAAAGAATGCATTGCGAAATATTGAAGACATTTAGATTGGTCTTTACAAATATTTTTGAGTAACGTTGACTATCAATCAAACTATTTGAGCTAAAAACATTTGTTAGAAAGACCAAACTCTCATTCAAATGTGACCCAAGAATGTATAGTTAACCCTTCAAAATTTCCCAAGATAAAATGCCACGACCGCTCCTAATCCATGCTTGAATTTAAGGTTTTAGTCTCTAATTTAGAGAGGGATGAAAGTTTGTATTGAAAATATTGAAGACATTCAAATTGCTCTTTACAATATTTTGGGTAATATCGATTATCAATCGAACTACTCGAGCTGAAGGGATCCGAAAGTTCGGACAAAATATGAGCAGTTTGGACTAGCTCTTTAAAAATATCTATATTCTCAACAATGGTTTTTTCACTGGCCTATATCAATCCAATTACAATGTGTCTAATTTGGTTCTGTCCCCCTCTCTCTCTCTCTCTCTTTTTTGGTGGGGTTGTGTCTTTTTTGGCTGTAGTATATAGTATTCACTCCTCATTCCTTACACTAAAAATCCTTTTTTTGGTCCCCTAGGCCTGTCTCAACACTTGGGGAGATCACTTGGTGGTGGCAGGAGGGACTGGTCGGGGCCTTCCCCATCGTCGACAACGAATGCCATCTTGAGCCCCCACGTCGTGTGCACTTCTAGGTGACAATGCATGAACCAAACCCCTGCAATACAAAAGACAAGGAGGAAGAAAGAAGAAAGAAGCAGTTCATTCATACCATTAGCTAAATAAAAATGCATACTGAGCCAAACAAAATGAACCCTTTTCTCTATAAAAGTCACAAGTTTATAAGATCTTGAAATAAGTTTAATGATAATTTGTCCTTAAAAACGTTGATACGACGGATATAAATCTTTACTCTTTCAATATATCTTGATTTATGGATTTAATGAGTTGTTTTTTTTTTTTTATATTTTAGAATAAGTTAAAAAAAAAAAAAAATTTGCACTTTCTCGTTGAGATGTAAAACACTACTTAAATTTCAATAAGTTATTCAACATATATATACTTGAAAATTTTAATAGCTTTCTATAAAAAATAAAACCGTGAAATTCAATCTAAGAAAAGGAAAGGAAAAGTAAAAAGTACGGACCACTAGTAGCATGCCTTTACTCTCCATGTAAGAATGCGAGCTTTACCTGGATTATCGGCCCTGAACCTTATGGCGGCCCACCCGCCGGACGGGACTCCGATGGTGTTCCGCTCCACCGGGTCGACGAGGTTGAACTTCCTCGGGTCCCTGACCGGGTCGAAGTTCCCGATCCCTCTCCCCACGGCGAAGAAATTGAACCCGTGGAGGTGGATCGGGTGATTCTCCGGCGCGACCATCCCCGTGTCTTGCAGGACCAGCTGGACCGTCGAATTGTACTGGAGCCTGTAGAGCCTCGTCCCGGTCATGGTGTTCAGGTTCACCGGCTGCGCCCCCGTGTAATTGAAACGTATCAGCGGCTTCGCCGGGAAGTCGTCCGTGAAGACGCCGGGCATCTTGTGGTAATGCGCCGACAAGAGCGCGGTCTTGGGCATGACGAAGCTGATGTTGTTGAAGTCGGCCACGACCCGGAAGCCGCTCGCGCAGGTCGCGCAGGGGTTGACCCCGATGCCGACGGTGAAGAACAGGGAGTGGTCGATCTCGAGCGGGACCCGCGCCGGGTAGGCGCCTGTGTTTAGGCTCCTGAGGGAGCCGACGAAGCCTTCGGCCACCCACGTGGCGTTCCGGGACGGCGTGGCTGTGGGGACCGCCGGGGAAGCCGCCGGCGTGCCGGCGTAGCGCACCGTAGCGGTGGCGGTGACGTTGTCGACGGAGACGGGGGCGTCCATGAAGGGGGAGACGGTCATTAGGTACTTGCCGGTGGTGTGGTAGGCCGTGAGGAGCGCGGTGGTGGTCTGGCCGGGGCCGACGAGGATGGCGTCGGTGCGTAGAGGTTTGACGTAGGCGGCGTCGACCTCGACCACCGTGAGCTGGTGGCGGGCGATCTTGAAGAAGAGCTCTTCATTGAGCGCAGCGTTAATGATCCGCAGCATGTAAGTCTTGCCTGGCCGAACTACCAATTCGTATCCACCTGCGCATGTTAGAAACCGGTCAGTTTCTTCGCCATCGGCGGCGCCGGACTCTTGATTCTTGCGACACAACGCGATCTTCTTCTTTCTTAGTACCCTTGGGACAATCGGCGACCGGTCCTGGATGGCTGTTGATGGTGTGAGCATCGGAGACGTTGGGCGCTCCTCCGGATTTCATCGCCTCGTCGATCACCGCCTCCACGTCCGACTTCCACCATTCAGCTGCCAATACGGTGATCAAGTTCAAATCACGCACGTCGTTCGACTCGAATCCTCGAAAAATCTTTATCTTGTTGCGAAAGACGGATCGGACCGGAGAGATCTTTGGACTCACCTAGTACGATCACCTTTTCTTTGTGGGGCTTGGGGAATGGATAGGGAACTCCTCGCTTGGGCAAGATGACCAGGGCGCCGTGCACGGTGGCTCTCAGCCACAGGATGTGGGCGTGCCAGAGGAGAGTGCCCCGCTGGCCGGTGATGGTGAAGTTGTACGTATAGACTTGTCCCGGCTGAATCGGGCACTGC
Organism: Eucalyptus marginata; assembly: GCA_014182565.1. NCBI lineage: Eukaryota > Viridiplantae > Streptophyta > Magnoliopsida > Myrtales > Myrtaceae > Eucalyptus > Eucalyptus marginata. The sequence continues at coordinate 25,673,280 of CM024594.1, forward strand.
GTTATGTACGCCGGTCCGTCCGCCCAACCCGTCCGCAGCTGCCTGACTCCATGCCTATGCATCAAAATGGTTTACACGGTTCGTAAGATGGCATGCTTTTAGATCTTGCGGATTGTCCAGTGGAAAGCAAGAAGCAATTTCCCCATCTAATTCGGAATCAAATCATCCATCGAGTACTAATTTTCCTACCCGAGAGTTCGATTCGATCAGAAGGTCGAGATACTCGAGCTCGACTCGACTAATCACAATCAATCTTTGAATGAAAGGCGTGACTAGACCTACCAATGAATGGTGATGTTGTAGCTGACGTGGTTGACCACCTTGACGAACACCGTGTCGTCTTCCCGGGCGTAGATTGTTGGACCCGGGAACCGCCCGTTGACCGTCACGATGGGCTTCGAGCTGCACAACCGGTCGGCCCTTTTCTCCACCACCTAATATTTTACCAAAACAGCCAACCCCCACGTCATCGAAGCCCTTGGCAATTACCAGGTAAACATGCGTGTCGCGAATAACATCGTCCGCACGGAAGAAACACTCAAGAGAAAATCTTCGACCTAATACGACGTGGACTTGTCACTGCAGCGCACTTTTTTTTGCTATAAGAAGATGTTTGTTTTTTTTTTACTTACGGACGAGGAATTTCTAATTTGCGGCGGAGTTGGTCAATTGCGTGAGCATACCATTTGAAGTGCTTTAGAATTAACTCTTTCTCATGTTGAAGACCCCCACATTTTTTAAGAAAGTACGTTTCAAATTTCCCGTTTATAAGTTTCTAGATGGTTAGAGAGGGAGAGGGGCTGAATCTCCATGAGAGCTCTAAAATCATGGGCAAGACTTCGTTCCACAAATAAATGAAAACTAACAAAACTTCCACCATTTATGTTGGACCTATTATTCAAAATATAAAATATAGTTCGCATCATATTCTAACATCCCAACTTTTAGGTCGCACTTTCTAGTATGAAGTCGGAGCTAGATTCCGGCTATTCAGCAACGAGAGACGATCGCCATGATTCTCTGCATGAGTCGCTAAATTAATACCGCTTGTTGAGATCCATTTTATAACCAGTCACGCACCTGATTGATATTCGAGTTGTTTGATTCTTTGATACTTTAAACAAAGAGGGTTTAAATATAATATGGTTGGCACTAGATCAATACACGAAAATATGGGTGTGCGTGTGCGTTAATCTCCACGATTCTCACACTTAGCTGTGATTAGAAATGTTATTTATATTAAATCTATGTTCACTGCCTCAAGCAACGATTACATATATGCAACTTTCTAACGTCTATATATCAACATGCAACAAAATAATATATAGCACGACACTTGTAATTTTCTTTGCTCAACCTTGCAATCAAAATTAATCCAGTTGTCATGCCATGCAAACCCTAATAAAACGTGGCAGGAAATATCAACGCGCTTACTTGTTTGGAGGCATCCGGGATAGATCAGGCAGTTTGAATTTCGAAATATATATTATTTTGTTGACGTGTTCAATCGGGAGTAAAATATGTTGGCCATTAGTCCATCGGTTTCGGCCGGACCACATACAAGGTTTGCGTGCAGACATGGATATGAAAAAAGAAAAAAAAAAAAAACAAAGGGCACTAGGTGAAGAGAGGATGCCAATCTCTAGCGAATGATTGCTCTTAGATAAAAGAAAATGTTTGAATATTCCATGACATTTTAAGAAGAAATAAATGAAAATAATCCTGCATATTGATATGACAATGATGGAAAAAATAGTTGCGCGCATGAAAGCTCATGCGCATTCCCGGCCCAAACAATACATGTGAGCCAAATTCGTGTAAGTCTCGTCGAATTCAAAGGCTCGCCTATTGGGCGATCTTCTAACGAGAGACTAGCTAGCCAGCTAAGTATGCACGAAAATGCTGAAACAGTGAAGTCTACTCATGTTTCAGCTCACTTTCAACAGATCCAAAATCCATGAGCTCAACTTTATGCATCTAAAACCTCTTTCTGCTTCCCTTGTAATTTAAAAGGGATTAGGATTTAGAACGGGTTCTTCTGCATTAATTAATGTCTGTATATGTAGTCGAAGAAGAGGAGGAGGAAGAATGATGCATGAAAGAAATGAAACGTTCGGAACAATCGTGGGTCATGCAGAAATAATGATGAAAGCAATGACAAAGTTTGCTCACATTGAACTTGTAGTGACGGACCATCCCCTCCACATGCGTCGCTAATAACCAAGCTCCAAGCAACGCTCTCATCCATAGCGGCATCATCACCATCTTCTCCCTCCCTCCCTCCCTCCCTCCCTCTCTCTCTCTCTCTCTCTCTCTCTCTCTCTCTCTCTCTATGTGTTAGAGAGAGAGACAGTCTTTTGCTCCCTCTTCTTCTTGACGAGCAGGTTGTGACCTTCAACCCGAGACTTTATAACCAAGTCCTCGTCCTCTCCTCTGTTGTCATGTCGTTTTTACTCATAATTCGAACCAAACACTAATATATTATACACTCGAAAATTCGCGATATTCCTTTCCTCCGCATTAGAAGCCAGAACCTTCTTTGGTTCCTTTGACACGTACGACACGAATGAGTTTAGTTATCCATCGAACGAAGTCGACCTTTAGGGGGCTAAAAGACACGAAAGGAGGGAACAGGAAAGCAAAAGACGCAACTGGTCTCGATCTTTTTTCAATTCAGCTAGTAATCAAAGCTAGTAACGTCGAGCTACGTTGACTTGGCAGTGAGGAAACCCTACTTGGGTTGGTCTTCCCTCATTGGCTGAAGCGCACCCGAACCCCATCTAACTTTAACCACTCTTCAAACAGTGTTCTTCCTTCCCTTCTTTTTCCTACCAGCTCCATGGAGCCAGCGTCACTTAGATTTCGTTTCTACCGTTGCACACTAGAACATCTGAGTAGCCACCGGTGTTCTCACGAATTAGGTTGAAGATTGAACTCAATCATGACACCTGCGATCGAAAACGCAATCTTTCAATCACACCTATCGGTGAGGTTGGATTAAGTATTCGAAATGATTGACAACGAATTTCATTAGTTGTTATTGGAATCTAAAGCTTACAGTGTCTTATTAAATATGACAGTGGAAGATATAAAATTGATTAGTGAGTAGTTAGCCGTTTATGTGTTTGATATGTGACTCATGACTCAGTGTGAGACCTTAAGTGTTGCCATACTTATAAAATAGTCGGCCGACCAGAATCAACGGTTTAAGTTATTTGGGAGACCTTCAAGAGCCATGCAATCTAAATTCATAGAGAACAACCTTTTTTTAGTTAGATGTTCTCTTTAGTTCGATAAGTTTGTAGAGGGATGATATTCGATATGATCGTCTCTTTTCTTTATGACAAGAAGCCTACTATAATTTAGAGGATCGCAAAGTTGTGAGACGCTTTTACACCTCACGAATTGGATTCAATATTAAGAAGATCGAGAAGAGCAATCCAAGTCATGAAGGTGTTCGGTTCTATCTCTAAATCACCAATTCAACTCAAGTGGTTGGGGCCAGTGGCCACCCTTCCATTTTGGAAGGGGGAGGTTGGGGGTTTAAATCCCCACATTCTCAGGGGAGGATTGGGGTGGGGACGATTTCATTTCAGGAGTGGGTTTCGACTCCCGCATCTTGCAAGGAGGCAGGACAAAAGTTTGAGAGTGAGTGTTAGAGTAGGATTAGCGTAGGACCGACCCAAAAAAAAAAAAAAAAAAAAACTCAAGTGGTTGGGGAGATAATTATAATTAATATTATAATTATAATTATGCCGTTTGTTATTTTTCCAGAATCACAGGCTGTCACCTTGCCCCCAGAGCAACTGCGCAAGTTACCTATGTCGACCTTAGTACGATGAAACCGAGCTTGGTTAAGTAAAATAGCAGATGGGAATGGTTACTAAGAAACGAGAGATTAGATTAGATATCAGATGTTGACCCCACTCGTATGTGTAGTTGAGAAGTGCCTATCAAAGGTCGTCTGAATCTTTTTTATTTTTTATCTTTTTGCTTTTGGGTTTACGTAGATCGTCTGATTGCACACGTTGAGTTTGGGTCAATTTTCTCGTATAGTAAAAGTGATTGTGGGGAACAGCTTAGCTCATGTAATTCAACCTCTAGCTTCGCCAATTCCCAACTCCTACTCCAGCGATTTGTCACAGACTGGCAGCGATTTAATTAATGTCCGGTTTCTCCATAAAAAAACGTAGTGATCTTGAATTATATAAACAAAGAAGAGAGGGACAAGAAAGCCATGACGTACGGTTTGCCCTTTTTTTCTTCTAAGGATATATGATGAGGGGATGAAAAAGAAGTCTCCCGTTGCGCCGGGCCCTCCTTGACATAGGAGGGGAGTCGAGGCTTTAAGTGTCGTGTGAGGCGAGACAAAATAATTTTTTGTGACTCTTGATTGTGTGGGGCGGTCCTTGATTATTGTTGCTAGGAATGGTCTTTTGTCTCGATATTCATAATTTTTAATCTATTAATAGGAAGATTTTCCTTGATCTTGTTTTTGATCCTTCGCTTATGGATTATGAACATCACTCACGGATTTAGGAACCGTGTTTCCACACTCTAAGTTTGTCGACATCTTGGATTAACTCAAGTAAAGTATTGTCCATTTTTGTCTGTCTCATACTGAGCCCCACGGTTTTGTCCTTCAGCGCACAGGTCTTAGGAGCTCACCCATCCTAGTAGTGCTCCCACCTAAGCACTTGAGCATGTTTAATTTTAGAGTTCCAAAGCTAAGTATTGCCATTATATTAATAGTGTTTCTGTGAGTTGATTCCAATTTTCATATATAAATATCAAGAACGCTCTTTCCCTATTTAGTGTGCAATTTAGTTCATACCTACCTAATCAACATCCTAGAAGTTTGCCAAGAACTGCTTCTTATTTGAGCCCTTTAGCTCGATGATCACTCCTTGCCCTCGTAAGACTGGGTCATTATAGGTCCACCAGCTTCCGCATGGTTCAAAGTGGAACCACACACTTACTAGTATTGGTGTGCAAAAGAATCGAGAATCGCTCAAATTGCCCAGAATCAGATCAGATAAGATAAGAATCGGCAGTTCCCATGGGGGTCGATCCAGTTCTCGGTTCCAATTTAGTGGAACTGGTGAGTATTGTTTAGGTTCTCGGTTCTAGGCGTGGAACTACCCATCCACCATCTAGACCGTATTTAAAAAAGATTCCGTCATAATTACTTAATTATTTTGTAGTATTTCGACTAAATATATATGAACATATATGTATATTTGTAGTCATTAAACATTATTGACTAATTTTGTATGTTGGGTGTGTAATAGGATTAATCCCTTGCTTATTTTTGTTTTTCATTTTAATAATCCATTTACTTGCTTTCTCCATCAAAACAAAATAAATGAACGAAGAGGAAGGAGATGACCGATTGAAGATGTCCATAAATGTTGTGGTGGTTTGTCATCATGATACTAAATTAAGAGCCAAATATGAGGCCGAGGTTCAACTTGATATTAATTGATAAATGCAATTTTGTAGGGATTTGGGGGACCAGTACTATGGATCCACCCGGGAACTAGATTAGATCGGCGGTCTGGTTTTCAGGTGGATCCATAAAACCAATGGGCAATTCTCGGTTCCAATTTTTTGGAACCGGGAACCGGTCCTTAGTAAGTAGTTCCTGGTTCCAAGGTGGGAATTGCCCACTTGGACCATACTCACCCCTACTTACTGGAAGGGGTCCTGCTCAAGTACCATATTGACATTGTGGATTAACTCACTAGAGGTATTCTCTATTTAGGCCATCCCATACTGAGCCTCATGATTTGGTCTTTTGGCGTACATGTGGGTACTTTCCCAAGAGGCACCTATCCTCATAGTGCTCTTACCAGAGCATGCTTAGCTTTGGGGTTTCAAAAGCAAAGCATTGTCAATACCTTAAAAGGCATTTCAATAAGTTAATTTCGTTTTTTACATAAAAATCCCAAAAATGCTCTCCTCCTGTTCAATGCTCAATTTGGTTCATTTTTACCTCCTTCACCATCCTAGAAACTTGCCAGGAACCACTCCTTGTTCAAGCTCTCTAGCCCCAACGATCACTCCCTACCCTCGTAGGATCGATTTGTTGCACAAGACCTCAACTACTCACCAAAGTCAACTCCACACTAATTTGATGTTGAGCCAAGCCGAGATTTGGCACTAGAGCTCCATTTGAACCTCCATCTCAGCTTGTTGTTGTTGCTGCCGCCTTATCCTCTTCAATGGCGACGACAATAAGGGAGTGGGTAAATTACTAATTATAGAGTGGGACATCATTTACATTATCTTGTCACTCACTTATTAGAGATTTGTTTGAGGAAGTTTCCTCCAATTATACCTATGATTGGTGGAATAGAAACATGGACATTCCACAGTTAAAGGGAAAAATTGTCCGATCAACCTTAAATTTATTGTATGGTGTCAATTCATATGTAGCCCTAAACTTAGTATGAAATTCTAATATAGTCATTTTAGTCATTTTTTGTCAGAAATCGTTAATGTGGTGGTATTCCATGTAGGACAGCTAACAATGACTTGATTGTCACGTTAGCGATTTCCAACAAAATTGATTGGAACGAATACATTAATATTTCACACAAAGGTTTTAAATAATATTGATAAAATTGAAAAATTTAGAACTGAATGAACATCTATGCAATAGGTTTAGTACCGATTGAGTAATTTTCCCCACGGTCAAGTTTGCATGTGAGTAATATTCATAACTTATAACTCACCAACAAAATAAATGGATGGAGGAAATATCTTTCAATTAAGGATTGAAGAAAAAGAATAGCCATTTAAAAGGATACCATTTTTCTTCTTCCTATCTGTCCTTTTTTTTTTAATGGAGTATCTATTACAATTTTTCGCATATTATTTTTCTTGCGGATAATCGATGCCCCAATATTTAGAAAATACAATAAATGTAATTTTAGTACGAACATCTTGCTAATATATGTTGAGGAAATTTCTCAAATTGATTTTGAAGATTGACAAAACTTATCAAGAGTAAAGACTTTGATTTTGATGATAAGTATTTTTCAAGTGGAAAGTTTGATAGAATGTTATAAGATGTTATCAATCAGAATCAAAATCGTGGCTTAATTATTTCCTTCCTTACGTGTTCTATCAAATGGCTAGGAAGGAGATAATATCCTCGTGCAACGGCTAGCAGCAATTGGTTGATACCTAATATCTATCGGAGATTCAACTTTCCTATAACAACTTATTTGAAGCAATACATACTTTCCAACTTGAAGCACTCGACTTATGAAAACCTAAACTATTATATGGGCAGCAGAAATTATAGAAAGCATCAAGCTCGGCGATCTCAAAGCTATAAGATATTCTCAACTAGATCTAGGCCAATGGGTAGATTGGCTGAACAAGTCCTCTTTGAGATATGTCCAATGGTCAGCTTGGACTAGGAGAAGTATAAGAGGAGGTTTCGAAGTTGACAGGATTAAGAATTTACATTCACGAGAATTGAAGCTTTTAATTCCAAAGTCCGAAGAGTGTTTTGTGATCTTATATATTTGTTTCTGCGAGCGAAATTGTGTAACCTTTTAGAGGTTGAGAGTGTGTGAGGAGTGGTTCACACAAATTTGAGTGTTGTTAGCTCAATTTTCCTAACCTCTAATCGTTTCTTATCGGTGGATTCCAGCTAATAGACTATAGCTCGGGAGAGTGGACGTAAGCTTGTAAAGGCCGAACTAATATAATCTTTTATATGCAATTCTCTATTCCTCACTCTTTTTATTTATTGTGATAGAATTGTTCACTGGTAAGATCTCACTACTTCATCAGAAATTGTCTTGCTGTAATATTTGTTTAGATTTTTTCATTTTTGCACAATCACCTATTTACTCTCCTCTAGGTAATAAATATAGCTATAACAATTTATAACGTACTTCCAATTTTCAAATGGTTTAACAAAAAAAAAAAACAATTTACTCATCTTGTGGCTAGAATGCAACGTACAAATATCCATACATTGTTTTTTTTTTTTAATATAAAAGAAAATTGGGGATGGAAAGAAGGACGTGAGGGAATATATTATTCGCAATATTGACCAATCAAAGTTGACACATTTTAAAATTAATAAAGGTATCTTCACAATTCACACGCGTCAAAATAGGAAAAAAAAATCACTACCGAAAAGTAATTAGAGAATTTTGGCACGTCAATAGTAAATAAGTAATCGTCACATGAAAAAACCTTCTTAAACTTTGTAAGTTTTTCTGTCAATTCCAAATGCATGAAGAAAGGACGAATCGAGATGGCAAAATCGTGCTTAATCAACGAAATTATTGACACACTAAGCCACTTGATATTTTCTTATTATAAATGTAAGAAAAAAAAAGAAATGAGTTTCTCGAGCTTGATTAATAAATAAGCAAGCATTATACATATTCATTCTAAGACCCCTGATTTGTCCCTCTCTCCTTCATTGCATAATCACTCGCATTGTAAAGAAACTCTAAGCAATTACGACAAGCAACCTTGGCTCCTTTGCGATTTTTAAATTTGCTCTAAGTTCCGTTAAGGAGATTAACGTGTGAAATGATTTTTTGATGCGATAAATAGAAATGACTAGTTTATAACAGTAAGATCAAGGGCCACGGAAAGACACGTGTACTGTGGATTTTAATTAATTTAATAACCTGGTTTTCGAGACTTTTAACTCCCTGATAAGCAACATGGCACATCATCAACTTCAAAAATCAAATAATTAATTGGTGTCTTTGAAATTCAAGAGAGTTGCTTGCGATTTTGCATGAGGTGAACGGACCATCGCCATCTTTCGCATTTGTGCATTTCATCAAGCAACACAAGTGGTCGGTATAATATTTGATTTCGGGAGATTTGAAAAGAATAAGAAAGCTCCAAAAGCTGAGATGTGGAGTGACACAGAGTTTGAATTTAGTGATGATGAGCAAGGAAATCTATGCTTAATGGTGGACATTGAATCTAAAGAAGATGAGGTGACTTGTTCGGATCCTATTCTTGACGATGTTGATCTTTTTGAAGAGTTATGCGCGGAACATAAGAAAGTCTTGAAGAAAATTTCCAAGTTGAAAAGGGAAGTCTCTAAATTGAGACGGCAAGATATTGCAAATGAGAAAAGGATTATTAGGTTGGAAAAGGAGAATTCCTCTGTCAACGGAGAGAAAGATATTTTGCAAAAAGAAGTTGATTCCTATAAGGAAAAAAATTCGAAAGTTTGCAAGAAATTTTCTCTCAGCTCGAAGACATTAGAGCATGTTCTCTCTATACAAATGCCGTACTACAACAGATCTGCCCTTGGCTTTGGAAGTGCAAGTGAGATCAAAAGTGACTTTCCAAAGGTCAAGGAAAGATTAAAGCGCAGGCTGCCAATTCAACATTATCGAAATCATTATGGTAAGCAATTTGTCAAGCCTATTGGATCTCAATATTATAATTACTCGAATTATGGTGATCCTAATCACTTTAAGCCAAAATGTCCACTTGATTGGAAGAAATCCAAGTCAAATCAGTTGGAGATTTTATGCTTCCTCTAACCAAAAAGGACCCAAATAAATTTGGGTACCAAAGAATAGATGAATTGCTCTTCTCGCAAGGAATAAAGAAAAAGAGAAAGTATATTTGGTAAGTAAAGGTATGTTTTTTAAATTATCAATTTGCTATGATTATATACTTTGAATATATATGCTCATTTTTTTTTATATCTTATCTTCATATTGTGCTTGATATGAGGTGCTCCATAAATTAAAATTGGGTTGTGTCAGAAATATCTTTTAAGAAAGAATGCTGTAATTTTTTTTTGAGATGGGTAATTATTTGATATCTTGCATGGAGATAATTTAGATTTTTGAACTGATTTTATGCTCTCTATTTTCATCATGTATTGCGAAGTGAGAATGTTTTTTTAATGAAATATTATTTGATTTTGCACATTGTTCACATGATGATCTTTCTTTATATGCCATTAGATTATGCAAAGTTTCCTATTTTGTGACTAACAAAAGGAAAGGATCCCGTATGCGGATACCAAAAATGAATGAGTTTATTGCAGGCAATTATACAAAGGAAGGTTGATTGCAAATCATGAAAGAAGAATCTTGAGTGAGAATTTTTTTTAAGGGGAAGGTATATTCTGCACATGCATATCGGGATAATTGGTAATATTTGTTGCCATATTTATAAGATCTTGCATAGAATTAATGCTTCTATCATTTACATTCCTTTTGCAAAATATGTTAATGTTATATTGATATTTATATGCATTTGAGATTTATGTTGAAGGAAGTACTTTTATATATTGGATACACTTGCTATATTTTACAAGTTATCTTATAATTGGCAAGATTGATCAGCAAATCAAAGCAAGGTATGTCCGTGATATTCTTTATATTTTGCAAATATTGTTATCTCTTTTATAAGAAATTGCAGGTGATAAAAGAATCTTCCATATGAAGTTTCGAAAGTCTGATCCAAAAAATAGCAAAAATTTCCGCACCATTTTCGAAGGATAAAAAATTCTCCTCTTTGCACAAAATTTGTGCAACATAATTGAAGAAAGAGAAAGTGGATGCAAAAGAAAGAAGAAGAATAGTGATCATCTCAAAAAGGCATCAAATTTAGGGGAGCATAAATCAAGTATGAGAAAATCCTGATTAAGTCAATTTAATTTCTGTCTCCTCTTGATTATGGAAGAAAAGGTAGCGTATGTTAGAACTTGCTAAGTTATACATGATCCGGTTAGTATATTTTCTATTTCCCTTACTTTTTGTCATTATAAATCTCATGTTTCCATTATCGTTTTATTATGGCAAAAAAGGTATGGATCATTGATATATATATTTATTGATGTATATGGTATTTGATTCTATAAGAACATGAGCTATATTGCATCTATTTTATATTCACCGTAGCATCTATAAGATATTGTTTCTGAAAACTGCATTTCATGCCAAATATGTTTTGAAGATTGTGTGTATTCTCTATGTGATACTCCTTCCATTATTATTGTTTCTTTTATGATGCTGACAAAAAGGGGGAGATAATGCAAGAAAAGCATAGCGCTGTATGTAGATGAAGATCTTTTGTTACTGAGGGGGAGCTATATAAAAACAAGAAATTTTCTTCAATTTACTCTGATTAGCTTGATATTCTGTAAGGAGTTTGTAATTATCTTTACTAAATCGGCAAAATTCTTATAGAATTCGCATTGCGCCTTATCTAAAATCATGCTTTCAATAGAGCTATTTGATTACTAAATCTTTTCAAAATCTTTTGTTAAGTTCTACTTGGAAAGTTTTGTCATCATCAAATGGGGGAGATTCTCGAGGAAATTTCCCAAAAAAAAATTGTGAAGATTGACAAAACTTATCTGGAGTAAAAACTTTGATTCCGATGATAAGTATTTTTTAGGTAGAAAGTATGATGGGATACGATTAAATGTTATTAATCAAAATCAGAATCGTGATTTAATTATTTCCTTTCTTATGTGTTCTATCAATTGGCTAGGAAAAAGATAATATCCTTGTGCAACTCCAGTGGTGATTGGTTGGATTCCCTACTACATTTATAAAGAGTTTCAAAAGGAAAGTCTCTCTAGTATCTATCGGAAATTCAATTTTCCCATAACAACTTATTTGAGGCGAAACATACTTTCTAACTTGCGGCCTTCGACTTATGAAAATCCAAATTGCTGTATGGGCGGCAGAAATTACGGGAAGCATCAAGCTGGGCGATCTCAAAGCTATCAGATCTTCTTAATTAGATCTAGGCCAACGGGTAGATTGGCTGGATAAGTCCTCTTTGAGATATGTCTAACAGTCAGCTTGGACTAGGAGGAGTATAAGAGGATGTTTCGAAGCTAACGGGATTAAGAATTTACATCAACGAGAATTGAAGCTTTTAATTCTAAAGTCCAAAGAGTGTTTTGTGATATTATATATTCGTCTCTGTGAGCAAAATTGTGTAACCTTTTAGAGGTTGAGAGTGTGTGAGGAGTGGCTCACACAAATCTGAGTGTTCTTAGCTCAATTTTTGTGACCTTTGATCGTTTCTTATTAGTGGATTCTAGTCAATAGACTATAGCTCGGGATAGTGAATGTAGGTTTGCAAAGGCCGAACCACTTGTAATCTTTTATGTACAATTCTCTATTCCTCACTCCTTTTATTTATTGTGATAGAATTGTATACCGGTAAGATCCGACTACTTCATTAGAAATTGTCCCGCTGTAATATTTCTTTAAATTCTTTTATTTCTACACAATCACCTATTCACTCTCCTTTAGGTGATAAATATAACTACTCTCAATTTTCAAATGGTGTAACGAAAAAAAAAAAAAAAACCATTTACTCATCTTGTGGCCTAGAATGCAACGTACAAATCTCCATATGATTTATTTTTTTTTTAAATTGGGGATGGAAAAAAGTTCGTGAGGGAATATATTATTCGCAATATTAACCAATCAAAGTTGGCACATTTTAAAATTAATAAAGGTATCTTCACAGTTCACACGCGTCAAAATAGAAAGAAAAAACCACAACTGAAAAGTAATTGGCAAATTTTGGCACGTCAATAGTAAAATAAGTAATTTTCACATGAAATATCTTCTTAAGCTTTGTAAGTTTTTCTGTCAATTCCAAATGAATGAAGAAAGGACGAATTGAGACGGCAAAATCGTGCTTAATCAATGAAATTATCGACACACTGAGCCACTTGATATTTTCTTATTATAAATGTAAGAAAAAAAGAAATGAGTTTCTCGAGCTTGATTAATAAATAAGCAAGCATTATACATATTCATTCTAAGACCCCTGATTTGTCCCTCTCTCCTTCATTGCATCATCACTCGCATTGTAAAGAAACTCTAAGCAATTACGACATGCAACTTTGGCTCCTTTACGATTTTTAAATTTGCTCTAAGTTCCGTTCAAAGGAGTAACGTGTGAAATGATTTTTTGATGCGATAAAACCAATAGAAATGACTAGTTTATAACAGTAAGATCAAGGGCCACGGAAAGACACGTGTACTGTGGATTTTGATTAATTTAATAACCTGGTTTTCGAGACTTTTAACTCCCTGATAAGCAACATGGCACGTCATCGACTTCAAAAATCAAATAATTAATTGGTGCCTTTGAAATTCGAGAGAGTTGCTTGCGATGTTGTATGAGGTGAACGGACCATCGCCATCTTTCGCACTTGTGCATTTCATCAAGCAACGTAAGTGGTCGGTATAAATGTTTGATTTCGTAATGATTGGACAAGGCCGATATTATTATAATATAAATCATAATTTATATAAGCGAAAAGGACTGCAATTTTCTAAGCGTGATCTACTTCGTTTTCATAAAATCGAACAGATAATTATTGAATGGATGAGTCAAAAAATCAATCTCCGGCGGCTCGTAATGGACGTCCCATCTTCTTGGATTACGAAGTCCGAACGTTCGGGTGGGCCATACACAGTAGCTGGGAAGCGTAACCTAGAGATGAAAGAAAAAAAAAAGCCGATAAAACCGGTGCATGGTCGATTTCGACCTAATAAGGCAATCCCGTCTTATTAGGTCCATAGAATCACAAGAACAATCTCGGTTTTGACTCATCTGGTCGGTTTCAACTCTAGTATCGTACGATTGATATGATTCATGTAGTTATGGAGTACTTGATGAGACGACGGTTTATTTATCTATTTAGGGTTTCGCATCATAAAGAAGGAGGAGAGAGAATGATGAAATGGCTCACTAAATATGGATTTTTATTTGGTCCAATTTTGGTGGGAGAAATAATCTACATATCTGCCGTTGGATTGTCAACATATGGAAGAATGAATTTATCTCTTCCTATGTCATTGGTTATCTAGAACTCTTGAAAAAAACGCCTGTTCAACATCATAAGAACCAATGGGTTTACTCCAGTGGTCACCTTTCCAACTTGAAAGGGGGAGGTGGGGGGTTCGAATCTCCACCTTCTCAGGGGGGTTGGGGTGGGGACGAATTAGTTTCAGGAGTGAGTTTCGACTCCCACGCTCTGCACGAAGGCAAGACAAAAGTCTGAGAGTGAGAGTTAGAATAGGAGTAGAGTAGGACCGACCAAAAAAAAAAAAAAAAACATCATAAGATCATAATAGTACTTTGTCCAACCATAGAATCTACTGTTGGTAAAATACAGGGATGTCTCTGGGGTGACCAAAGAGAATTGTCGTCGTTGGCAACCTTTAGTCAAACTTTCTAAGCTGCCATGGGCTTAGTCTTGTAAAAGTATTTCATACGGTGGTCGCACGATTGACGTGATGGGATCGACTTATCACTTTGCCTAAGCGATATACTCCTGTCTTCATGCAGACGCTTAAAATCTTATAATCACTTACTTTTGATTGACTTGTTACGTCACGTGTTACTGTTATATAAAGTAACCATTCCATAAAGTACCAAATTTTATTTGATATACAATAATGGAAATTAAGAAACGTGTTGTATGAAAAAAGAAATCCCTTTTAGAATTATCTATTTTCCTTAGGCAATTTTATTTTATTTAGTCGGGAGATATTAGTGGGAAATCCGGATGAAATTCGTCTAACGCAATCGTGGGCCCAGCCATTTTAGCAATGGGGGAATAAAATTGATGGAAGGTATTGGATTTGTCTTTTGACAGCAAAATAGAATCCAGGCCCAGCCCAATCTAAATTTTAACGATGCACGTCTCGTAATTGTATCAATTGCTCACAATTGGGTACGATCATCTAAAATTTTTATGGTCATGATATTCATTGTATAACGATTACGTTAGTTATTAATTACACTAATAAATGCTCAAATTTGTGTGTGTGTGTGTACTTTCATATAATGGCATATCATGTGATTAAATTTAAATTTTAATCGCAACCTAATTATCATATAATTGATGATATTTACATATTAAATTATGCGCAATCCTCAAGATTGGTTATATAAGTGATAATTGCTGTAATATAATATATACTCTAGTGTAATCACATGCTATGTGCTTACTTTTCATAATAATCATATATAATTTACTAAATATTTGGTATGATAAATCGAATATCTAATAATATACATGGGTCCTAAACTCATGAATCATACACTACCTCTTATTCTAATTTTGTACTCTGTATATTTCGTGGAAAATAAATGATTTAGAAAACATTTTTTCAAAAATAATCGCTCAAAATAATTAGTCAATCAAAAATATTTTCATTATTGCTAATAATTCATATATAAATGTTTTCATAAACGATGAAAATGCTTAATAACAAAGTAAAATACTTTTAAGGAAAAGGAAATCATTTTTAATGAAAATGGATAATTTTTCTTTTGGTGATATATGACTGAAAATGTTTTCATGGTGTTTAGAGCTTAATTGGAAAATAATTTCAATTTCATGATTTTATGTCAAGCAAAAATAGAGTTGAATTTTAAAGATTTTTATTTTTTATTTTATTTTTCTTTTTCATTCTTCCTCCATTGGTTGCCAAGCCTTGATGATGGCCGATGACAAGCAACAAGTGAGGTTCGACCTCATCAAGACTTGGATAGCTCAAGCTCACCGGCCTTGGGTGAGGTCAAGTCTCGTTGGAATCTTGCAAGGTTTGAGCTCGTTGGGATCTGGAAAAATTTAGCCTCATCAACCGTGCTTGTGGCCAATCACCAACCGTTGCTAGGGCCTAGCAACCGGCGAAGGGAGAAGGAAAAAGAAAAAGAAAAAAAAAAGAAAGAAAAGAAAAGAAAAATTGAGATGAACAATTTCAAAAAATGTTTCCACCTAGTTAAATTTAAGAAATTCACTTTTCTAATTTTATGCATGAATTTTTTCATTGACCAAAAAGTATTTTCAGTTGACTAGACATTTTTGACGAACCAACTAATAAAAGTCCAGACAACTAATTTCTGGAAAATACTTTTGCTCAAACAAACACAGAAATGATTTGGAAACTCGGATGCTATCCTCTCCTTATTACATTTGTTATTCACAAAACCAGATTTAATAATTGGAATTACATTGCTAAAACCAAACAACATATCACCTATTACAGCCTCATTTCGTTACGGCGCAACGGTTGTTTACATCACAGCCTTATTTTATTATTTCAACCAAACGGTCCGTAAAATCAAAAGATGAAGTCATAGAAGTTAAAGCCCAAGCCATGGCAAGACGAATCTGCAAGACTATAACGATATAAATTAAACCGAAGTCGAAGTGAGGCTCGAAAAGGGAGCAGCCGATTCCAGCAAGCCCCCATTAAATTAAACCGCATTGATTGACATCTGACTACACATCTTTTTCTAATCACTCTCATTTCATAAGATAGTCCTAAAAACCATACGAGAGCAAAACACGCACGCCAAATCAACATCGCACGCCCCGAGATCGAACTACGCGGATTCTCTCGGTCTCGTGCACTCCATCGAGAAATTACGATCGGATCGGTCCAATCACGAATCTATGACATTTATGGATTGATTTTTTCGAGATATTGTCTATTTTAATCATTTGGTATCGAGTCTCGCGATTTTACTCTTTGGCGTATAGGCAAAAACTGTCATCCATTCTAGTAATACTTTAGTTTGGGCTTGCTTAACTTTGAAGTTCTAAAGTAAAATTTGCCGTTACGTCAAAAAACACATTTTTAATTTAATTCCAGTTCATACATACATACATATGTCACAGGCCGAGAGTTTCCTTGGCCTTGGAATGACTTGTGAGGCACCTGGCGAGCGGAATTCGCCAGGCCAGCCTTCTTTCTATAATTGTTCCGGCGAACAATACGGTGAATGCTTCTTTGTATGAGATCTTACCACGCCCAGTTTCGCTCAGGCGTCTAGTCCATCGAGTGAGATAACAGATCCATTTAGGTTCAACAACTAGTTTCGGCCTGCCATGACCTCGTCAAGAGAGCGACATCAGCTCCCGACCAGTTTGTGCACGGGAGGCCTACCCCGTCTTCATAGCTCCTAAGTGATATGATCATTTTATTCTAGAACTCCTAACACCAACCATCCTAACATCACTCCCACGGACCAGTTGTGTTCGTTCCCTCTACTTTCTCACTCTTCACTTGATAATCCCAAGCATCACTCACAAGGTCACGAGTACGAGAGGATTCACGGACCGTGACACATACATAGAGGAATGAAACGAACTATTTATCAAAACAAAGGAAAAATTTTGATGTACAGTTCGTTTCATTCCTATCCATTTGCCATTCTTGAAATCTGTTGGGAGCCGCTTCTTATCTAGGCCCTTTGGCTCCAACAATCACTCACCGCTCTCATTGAATTAGGTCATTACAAAATATGCGTATGATTTGATATATGTTAGTGTGAAAGCTGTTTAAATTGCGTCCAAGGTGTTAAACTGGAAGATGATTCAGAGAACGTGATCCGATGGCATTTTCCACGCATGTGAACATAATATTCCTTTGATAGAGACGAGGTGAGAGAGGTGGGCAAGTCCATGGAGGAGACATGGTTGGGCCGCTTTCCTTCGATCTGAATGCATCGTTCTCCACCCTCAGACCAGTCCAAGAGGAACGCCTCCACTCGCTGCCCCACCTCTTTGTTGTCCGGTCTGCGCCGGTTGTTTTCATGGACAATTCGAAGTTTGGCCGAGGTTAATTCAGTCTGCTCCGGTCTGGTCGGTGCTCGTTTTCGCACTCCCCCAAACGAGGCCTCGCTGCTGATGTCGGCGGCATCTTCCAGTGTCTCCTCTGTCGATCATACCCCAATCGACGAAAGGAGCCAAAGATCAACAAACAAGGGCCTGAATCGATCCAACCATGTCGTACAAAACCCTTCTCCTCGCAAGCCGGTGACCGTACTGATTTCACGATGATGTTCCTTGGCTACTCCAGCAGAGGAAAAAACAAACGCATAACAAGGCGCCAACTCGCTCAGGTTAATCCTTCGACTCGTGTCGTGTGCCGAACATGAATCATATGTCGAGAGTGCAATTTATACACAGGATTAAATGAAGCGCGTATCGCCCCCTCGCGAGCGTGCGCGAACCGTATCAAACCGGCTTCCAAACCTGAAATGCTCTCGACCCAACAGCCTTTTCCCTCCAAACATCAAGTAACGAGTCAAAAGGAATCCAAGGCGGACTTCATTTTCTACGGGCATCTCATCTTTGAATGGCGAGAAAAGCGACCTTAGCTGAGATGGAATCCGAAACGTTGACGGTGACCAGCGGAGGCAGAATCATAATAATATCTTTACAAGTCCAGGCTTCACGGCAAATCATGATTATCATTATTATCATGACTTCTTGGGTTCACACGATGCTAAATAATAATAATAAATGCGGTATCAGTCCAAAAGATTCATTTCGAAACAGCTGTTTTACGGATTCAATACTAGTGTCCTGAGCTTTTCCTTTATAGCGCTGAGAAAATAGTCAGCGTCCACGGCGTCACGGAGACTCAATGCGCATGCCACTGGCTGAATCGACCTTATATTACAAATTTTATAACGCGCGCTGAAAAGAAATAAATAAAAAGTTAAAAGATAATTGCTTGGGAAACAAAGCTCGGCTGTCCGTCCGGGAGCAACGGTGCGAGCTTTATAAAAGCTCCATCGTTCCCGACGCTGGTGGCGATTCAAGACGACCACCGCCGTCTTCTTCGCTCTCTCCGTCGCAGGTCTTGAGCATTCGTCTCTTTCACGGAGCACCGGGTGACGTGACGAAGCTGACGCTGCAGGTAAGACTGATGTTCTCCCCATGGCCCGCTCTATCTTTTGTTGCGCTTTAAGCTAGAGACGTAGACCTCGCCAGGCGTTTCCGGGTTTCTCTCTGTTCTGCAATTCTCTTTCTGGTGAGCTGTGTAGTCGAGAGTTGCAGGTTCCCGTAAGCAGTGAGCTGCGCGCTATTTTACGTCAGTCAAAACTCGTGGGTTGACTTCCCGGTTCTTGAGCTTTTAAGTTCCTGTGAACGCTCGCGTGTGTCGTTTCCGGCCACATCCTGAGCTGATCGCCGTAATTGGGTTTGAATCAGGCGGGATGAATTGGGTGGGCGCACTCTTGATTAGCTGACTTTCGCCATCATACGGAAGTTCCTTTCACGCTGCTGCTATGAGAGAATAGTAAGAGATCTACAATGCTTGTGCTGACTGGCAATGTTTAGAAAGTCAAAACTTTTTTTTTTTTTTTTTTTGGACAAGAGCGCAGGATAATATTATTAACTGAGGGTTTGAGCGTATACAGCATAAGCATCAATACAAAGTAAATCCAAAAGAGCAGAAGGGGGGTTAGCAACCCAGTTTCTAGGAAGACAGCCCGTACGTTGGGCCTTAGCTACCCAATCTGCTACCCTGTTGGTGTTGCGGCTGCAATGGGCGAAAGTAAGTCCCGACATAGTCTCCAATTTGTGCTTAGCCCGGTCCACTAAAGGCTGCACTGACCAGCTCAAGGTAGAAGAGGAGATGACACTCTCCACCAGCATACGACAATCAGATAGAGGAACTATTTTTTTTTCCGGGGAATTGGGGGTGAGCTTTGAAGATATAAAATGTAGGGTTTCAACTAAAGCTACGGCCTCCGCTTGTTCAGCAGAACTCACCTGGACATTTTTTGCAAATCCATCTGTTAATCTGCCAAAGGAGTCCCTACAAATGCAAGCAACAGCTGCGCGAGAGGAAGATCTTCTCTGCTGGGGTTCGGAGAAGCCCCGAGTCGGATCGATGGGTGAGGTGGGGTGCGACGCTGGAACCAGATGGCACACAGCACTTCTCTCGCGCACAGCACGTCTCTCGGTTTGGTTGAGGCCCTGAGAAGAAATGGGTTCTTCCTCTGCATCACTTCTGCCTAGGTAAGTCATATCCCCCATCCTTTCAACAGATCTACCACATCTTCCATTACGGACGTCGTTTGTGCTCCTGTTTTCTTGCTGCTGCGGTGGAGAGCGAGATCTAGCAGATCTGAAGTTGTGTGCTGGTGTTAAAGGTTCAGTTGATACTGCGTTAATGTTGCTGCTGGTTTGGGGACACTTGGTCTGATTTCTCCCTTCTCCTCTGCTTTTCCTCTCGGGCGGTCGTGCTCTGTTCCAGATCTGGAGCGAATTGAGCGGCTCCTGTGTGGCGGTCTGTTCTCCAATCTCTCTGTTATTCAGGTAAACGCTGTCCCTACCCATCTGTGGCACTCTGAATCGGCCTACCGAAGAAGCAAATGGAGCTCCATTCTCTGTTCGTCCGCCGCCATGGGTCGCTGTGTCAATCTGTTTTGGCCTCCAGTTCTGGGTTTGAATGCTGGGGCCGACACCGAGGGGATGCTTCCCGTAGCTTTTCTTGCGACATATATTGGGCATCCCGAGCATAATGGGTATTTTACAGCTTGTCTCTCTGTGTTGACCAATTGAGCATCGAGCCCTTTCTCGCACTTCTTTCTTCGTGTGGGGTTGATGTATTACAAAGCATTTCATTTATTGGGGTAGTGCTGTTTACCTGCTGGTTGTGTGATAAGTGAGTGTCACTTTCAAATAAGCTTGTATTCGAACTGGATAAGGGGTTGGGGAATCACTTGGGTTGGCTGAATTGATGTTACAATTGTAATTTGGAGTCAGGGCAGAATCTGAGATACCTTCATTGCTACGCACCACATCCTCTTGAGAATTATCCGGCGAAATGGTAGATGAATAGGCGTCTTCAAATGAAGCATCGATGTTTATTTTTAGAACACCTGGGGGCGGAGGATGCCACTTGTCCGAGTCAAGTAGGTTTTGTCCTTGCTTCCCATTTTGTGATTTTTTATTCCAAGTTGTGAAACTCTCCTGTGATGTTGCAGCTCTGAACAAGGTTTGGTGTGGGTTAAGGGGGAGTTTGTTGAAGATGAACTGGTTGCGGTCCTTCCATATGCACCATAAAACTGTGGCAATCAATTCAAAGTTGAGTGAGTTCCTTGGTCCATCAAAATATTTGCTCAACCAGTCATCAAATCTTGATAGACCCACTCGATCTATGTGTAGTTGCAGGGTTGGCTCATTCCAGATTTGTGTTGTCCAGGGGCAAAGGAGCAAAGTATGTTCGACTGTCTCCACTTCCAGCTTGCATATCGGGCACATTGGTGTAGGTACAATTTTTCTCCTATGTAGATTATCCAGAGTAGGTAAGGCATTCTTGCAAGCACTCCATAGAAAAAATTTGATTTTAGGTTGTATGGCCGAGTTCCAAATCAACTTCCAAATGAGTGGATCAACCTGGTAAGATGTTGTTGGTATTGTCTCTTGATGAGTAGTAGGTTTAATGGTCGCAAAGTACCCACTCTTCACGGTATAGGTCCCCGATTTGTTCTTTGCCCAAACCAATTTGTCTTGTGTAGTTGGGAGGCCAATGGGGATTGCTTTGATTTCCGTCACTGTGGATTCGTCGAACATGGACCGCAAGAGATCTTCCTTCCATGTTGCGGCTTCAAAGTCAATTAATTCAGGCTACTTTGCTTGGTTCATTTGGTCCCACTATTCCTCCTATCACTCCATTCTTCATCCACTTATCTTCTCGTATTGAAATTTGTTGCCCGTTACCCACCGCCCACATAACTTGGGGAGCAATTGCATCTCTTCCCGCTAATAAGCTTTGCCAACCCCACGAAGGACGTGAGCCTTTCCCCGCTCGCCAGAAGTCACTATTTGGGAAGTAAAGTCCTTTTATAAGTTGACTCCACAAAGGTGTGTCGGGTATTGAGAGATTCTCCAGGCTTGTTTGCCTAACATGGCGGTGTTGAAAGTTAGTAGATCCTTAAAGCCAAGACCACCTTCTTGCTTTCGAATCTTTAGGAGACTCCACTTTTTCCAAAGTGTACACCACTGTCTTGTTATTGTTTCTCCACTGTAAAGTTAGCAATTTTCCTCTCAATAGCTTTGATAACGGAAATTGGGATTTTGAAAATTGACATTGCATATTGAGGTATTGCCCGAACAACCGACTTGAGGAGAGTTTCCTTACCAGCTCGCGAGAGCAAGTTTTCTTTCCAACTTTCCAGCTTTGAGTTTACCCGGCAAGTATCCAGCGAACATATCTTTTTTGAAGCCCCCAAATCCGAAGGGATTCCTAAATATTTACCTGTTTTCGCAATCTCGGAACTCGTAGCATTGATACCATGTTTCTTCGAAGGCTCTCTCGGACACCCTTTACCGAAAAATAATCCTGATTTGTTTAGATTTATGGCCTGACCTGATGCGTAGCAGTACTGGTGGAGAATAGTTGCCAGGTTTTGACATTCCCTAACTGTACCATCAAGGAAAAAAATAGAGTCGTCTGCAAATAGTAAGTGAGAGAGGGTTGGGCAGTTTTACGTTCGCTTTAATTCCTTGGATGGTATCCTCTGCAATTGCTTGCTTTATCATATGTGATAAGACGTTGGCTACAATAATAAATAGATACGGGGAGAGAGGGTCTCCCCGCGAATACCTCGAGACGGCTGGAAGTTTTGTGAGGACTCTCCATTGAACTTGATACTGTAAGTCACCGTAGTGACGCACCGCATAACCCACCGCACCCATTTGTCGCTAAATCCCATCTTCCTTAGACACTCCCGCAAGAAGTCCCACTCTACTCGATCATAAGCTTTCGCATATCGAGTTTAAGAATCGCTTGAAATTTTTTCCTCCTATCTCGAATTCTTAATCTATGGAGAACTTCTTGAACAATCAGAATGTTATCCTGAATTAGGCGGCTTCCCATGAAGGCACTTTGTTCCTCAGCTATTAAGTCTGGTAATAGTGGTTTTAGTCTGTTTGAGAGGATTTTAGAGATGATCTTGTAAGCAAAGTTACACAGCTTATGGGACGGAAGTGTTCTAGCCTTTATGGTTTTGGTTCTTGGGGATGAGAATGATTTGGGTTTTATTTATGGCTGGGTTAAGGGTTCCAGACTCAAAGAATAGCTGCACTTCCTTAAGGATATCCTCGCCGATGTTTTGCCAATGCTGCTGAAAAAATAATCCGTTCAGTCCATCAGGTCCAGGAGCCTTGGTAGCACCCAACTGGTGGGCTGCATCATAAACTTCTTTCATAGTGACAGCTTCTGTGAGTTTAAGGTTCATATCAGCGTCAACTGACAATGGTATGTGATTTAGGATAGGCTGGAAATTTCGAGGACCCACCGTTGTATATAGATTTTTAAAGAAATCCGTTGTCATGTGCTTGAGAGTCTCGTTATCCCTCACCCAGTCTCCTTCGACATTCAACAACATGGTAATTCGATTTATGTTTCTTCGTTGTATAGTGGTAGCATGAAAGAATTTTGTATTCCTATCCCCCCATTTAAGCCACTTAATTCTAGATCTTAAGCCCCAGAACATTTCTTCTTGTCGCCAAAGTGCTTCAATCTCTTTGTGTATAGTCTGGATTTTGCCTTGATCATACTGCGATGTGGGGTTGTTTATCCAAAACTGAAGCTCTTTTTTCAGCCCTTCAATTTGTTTATATGCGTTGGGAAATCGCTTTTTACTCCACGCCTCTAGTCGATTAGCCACTATGTGTAGCTTTTCAACCATATTCTGCCTGTGAGAGTCCTCCCATGTTTGTTTGACAATTCTCTTGCAATCTTCATCTTCCGCCCAATATGCCTCGTATCTAAACTCTCTCCGTTTGCGTGCCAGGGTGGGTAGAGTGGATAGGATGAGAGGACTATGGTCAGAACCGATAGGTGGTAGGGCTGTAACTTCAGCGTTTGGGTATGCTATTCTCCAATCCAAGGTACAAAGAGCTCTGTCCAACCTTTCTTTAACATTTTCATCTCCCTCTCTTCTGTTCGTCCAGGTAAAGGCGCACCCCTTACTTTCTAGGTCCATTAATGAGCAAGCATATAAAAAATCCCTGAATGCAGTAAGTCTATAATGTTCAGCTCTCCTCTTTCCCACTTTTTCCCACTGATAAAGAATCTCATTAAAGTCTCCAATACACAACCAAGGAAGGTGATTGTAGGCATTTGCTCTTTGTATTTCCTCGCAAAGTATAATTCTATCATTGAAATGATTAGGAGCGTGGAGAAAGGTGATCTGCATATTCTGTCTACTATCATGAGGGAGGCATTGCAGGTTGATAAGATATTCAGAATATGAGTCGATGGAGATGGTTACCTGGTCGTCCCAAAAGAGAGCCAAACCCCCTGATAACCCTGCTAGATTTACCAAAAAGCTGTGAGAAAACTTGAGCTGTCTTTTTAACCTTTGCACTGTCCGCTCTTGATTTTTAGTTTCCATAATAAATATTAGGTTGGGCCTTTCCTGAGTCGCAAGGACCCTAAGAGATTGAATTGTCAGGGGAGAGCCCAACCCCTGACAATTCCAACTTAGTAGTTTCATGGATGCACCGGTGGCTTATTAGGGCTAGCCACCAAAGCCCATTGAGTTGATTTGTCCTCCTCTGTTACCGGGATGTCCACTAGATGTAGGTGATCAGCGGCTGATGTGTTGGAAGCTTGAGCTCCATACGGGCAAAAGCGCTTACCTTTCTTTGATGTGGAGAGCTTAGTGGATCTGGTTTTGCCCCTAGCTAGGCCTTTTTCTGGCTCTAGATAGAGCTGCCTCTCTTTCTCAACTTCTTTGATTTGTTCATAATGCAGCGTCAGCATGGACTCTGCATCTAAGCAGCTGCTGTCTCGCTTTTGTGGAGCTTTGCCTTCCTTAATGGTTAAAGCTCGAGAAGAGAGAGGACGTTCGGCCTGCTGTTCATGTCCCTCCACCGAGAGATGCTGGGCGTGGAGAGGGAGGAGGGGCATGAGGGGCTGCTCTGCTGCTTTCTGTGCTTGCTGTGTTTCATGGGTATCCGCCGCCAGGGGAGATTCCGGCACCATTTCTACATCGTCGATGGGTGGGGGTTGCTTGCCATAGAAGATTTTTCCATAAGGGCTAAGTTCCCGGACCTCAGCTCGTAGCCAGTTGCCATAGTTACCCGGTATATCTTCCTCCAACCTTGTTTGTTCGTATGGTATCTCTTTGCAAGCAGTGGTGTAATGGCCAATTCGACCACAGGAGTAGCAGTAATGTGGCAACCTTTCATATTTAAATTCAATCCATAACTTTTTACTTCCCAAGTTGACAACTAGCCCTGTTTTGAGAGGTGTAGCTAAATTCAACTTGATTCTTGCTTTCCCGACCTTATAATTACTGTTACCTTTTGCTTCCAGTTTCACCTCAAGAACTTCACCAAGCTTGGATGCGATCTCTCTAACTACTTCTGTTGTAACTCTGCCAAATGGTAACCCAAATAGTTGCACCCAAAAGGGGCAATGAGAGTAATCATAGCAAATATCGGGGATGTCAGGGTCACATTGCTGGATCACAAGAAGGTTGCTTTGGAGAAGGACCATGGCCCGGCATCGAGGACTCTTTGTTTGTCGACTTCTGATTTAAAGGAGAATGAGAATAAGCCTGGTTCTAACAAAGTGCAAGAGACGTTCTCAGTTTTCCATGCCCGTTTCATAGTGCTGAAGAAGGCTTGGAAGTTTACATTTGGTCGAGAGTAAAGTTTGCCAAATAATGTTAGCCGGCATTCTTTTAGCTTTTCATTAGAGATTCCCCCTGTAACTTCTACAACATCATCTTCAGACCATAAATTACCCAAGCTTTTACACAATGCCTCTAGCCTGCTTGCTTCAGAATTAAAATCTGCCATAGGACCCGCTTCAAAAAGTCACGATGATATGGAGAGAAAAATACCTCTGGACATAGAGTTCTTGACTAGCCACCGTATTGAAACCTGGATAGCTGTTAATGAGTGATGCAGCTCGCTGGTTATAGCTTTGATGCTTGATTGCAGAGGAAATCTGGGCTTCTGGTAGACCATTAACCTCGGCGTACTTGCTGTTTTCTGCTGGGGGAAGGCGGGCCAAATAACTCTAGGCGAGAAGGATCCATGTATAAAGAGTTAGTGGACGGGTCAGACGAAGTGAAAATAGAGGCGAAAAGGATGGGCTGAAGCTAGGGGGAAGTCGAACAGGGGAGAAGGTTGGGTTTCGGCCTTGAGAGATGGTTGGAGGACAAAGGCCGAAGGTTAGGGTTTACAATGGGACGCTCGAGATGATGAAAGTGTGATCAATGGAAACCAGAGAAAAGCCCAGAGCACAGCTAGGGTTTGGAGTGATTAAAGAGGAAAAGCTGTCTCACGAAGGGTACAACGGTTAAAAGGAAGAGAAAGGAGGGCAATTACCAGAGAAAGAGGATTTTTGGGTCGGTCATGATGGGTCCCTTCAAAACGAAGGAGGATTGGAGCGGAAGAAAGCCGAAGATGGCGTCAGCTCGAAGGAATCAAAGGAAAACTACCATACGGTAGGGGAAACCCAGAACTCTTCTCCGGAGCTGGGGAACTATTACGGTCGGATAGGGAATTAGGGTGCAAACATCGAGCAATTCGAGAGAAAAGTACACGGCAAGTGCCAAAACTTAGCATGAAATGACATTTAATTGCCAAAAATTAAGGAAGTGATACTTAAGTGTCACTTTTTTTGAAAAGTGGGACACTTAAGTGCTACCTCCGGCGAACTCTGTCGGAAATCTTACGTGGCAATTTTTTATTATTTTTCTCAACTATATGGCTCGTCGGAAAGCTAACTCAGTAAAGAAATACAAAAATGACGTTGTTTTGACGTGGATTCAAATTTTAATATAAAAGTTAATTTAATTAAATTATAAAATAAATAAATAAACATTTAAAAGAAAAAAAAAAAAAAAGGAAGGGAGGAGGGACGTGGCTAAGGGCTGAGCCCTCACCGCCGCTGCCTCCCGCCGTCGCCAACCCTTACCGACGATGGCGGGGGCGGCGGCAAGGGCCCACGAGCCCTCACCCAAATCTAGGGCGAGGGTCACGGCCCTCCTCGATCCGGCGAGGGCTCGCGGGCCCTCGTTGCTGGTCGGCCGGGGTCACGACCCTAGCTAGGGCCCGGCGACCCTAGCCGATGCCGCCTCCACCGTCGCCAACCCTTCCCGAAGACAGCGGGAGGCGGGGCTCAACCCTTAGCGCGTGCCTCCTCTCTCCCTTTTATTTATTTATTTAATTTTTTTTAAATGTTTTAAATAAATTTAGTTTTAAATTTAATTTAATTAATTTTTTATATTAATTATTTACCACGTCGAGAGACAAAACAACGCCGTTTTTGCATTTTCTAGCCACGTCGCGTACAAAACGACGTCATTTTGCATTTACCTCGCCGAAAATCATCACGTCAACATTTTAGCCGGATTAGCACTTAAGGGCACGTTTGGTAACGCTTTTATTCCCAAAACAATTTCGATGAGAAATGATTATTTTTTATTATGTTTCCAAGAACAATTTTTAAGCAAAAGAACGCGTTTGGTAACTATACAAAATTTCTAATTTTAGAATAGAATTGCATTTGGTACCGTGCTCAAAATTTTTACTCAAAATTATTTTCTTTTAATTTTTAAATAATTTTATTACTTTTTCCCTTTTTTTTTTTTTTCTCTTCTTTTATGTCGACGGTTGCCGGCCTTGGGATGACCGGCGACCGGCCAGACGAGGGCCGACGACCTCATCGGAGCGTCGCCAGCCCTCGGCGAGGCTGGCCCTCGTCGGCTGAGCCTCACCGGCAGCTGGGCGAGCCTTGTCGGTGGCTGGGGGAGGCCCGGGCAAGGCCCGCCTGGCCATCGGCGAGCTCGTTGGACCTCGCCCTAGCTTGGTGAGCCTTCGACGAGCTCGCCAGACTTGTTGCCGGCGACTGGCGGTGGCAGGCAGCGGACGGCGATAGACAGCAACGGTGGCGATGGCAACATATGAAGAAGAAGAAAGAGGGAAGAAGAACAAGAAAAAAGAAAACAAAAAGAGAAAATAGGTGCTTGATTCTAAAATTGTTCCCGGGAACAAAAATTTTACCAAACGCATTTCTATTCCAAATCTACTTTTGGGAACGAAAGAACAGAAACAAGCACTATTTGGCAAGTTGCCAAACAAGCCCTAAGTGATTCATTTTGCTCCGATTTTGACACTTAATCCATGCCAAATTTTGGCACTCTAGGTGTCCGGCACTCAGCAATTCGAGCTCGCTCGCTTGCTCGCCAAAGCGTGATATTGAGTATCGTAGATTCTCATGGTATTTATTTACTTTTGCTCAGTTATTTATGCGTGCTCAACTAGTGATTATGTTTGGCTTGGTTAGTTATTTTACACTTGTTATGCTGGATTGGATGGGAATAGCTCTTGCATTCTTCCTGATCTGCCTCTGAATTTGTAGAACTTTGCTGTTTGTTTCATGAGAGATGATGTCGTTTGTGGGTCCATTTCCAAGATTAGTATCGGGATTAAGAAATACATAAGCCGGTGTGATAGACTGGAGAAGAAAAAATTTCAACTTCACCAATACCTTGAAAGGATTTGTCGATCTTTCAGAAATGGAACTTTCAGTGATTTCGCCTTTGTAGAGAAATGAAGGGAGAAAGGTTTTATGTGAATTGTGCTTCTCTATTGCAGCCTGAAGACATTACAAATTCCACAACCATTTGTCGAGAAGCCAAACTGAGACGAATCAAAGCAGAGACGAGAATCGCCAAGACCCATGGGGGAAGAAGATGTTTACACGAAAGATGGAACGGTGGACTACAAAGGTGACCCTGCGAACAAAAAGAAAACTGGAACATGGAAGGCCTGCCCCTTTATTCTAGGTACTTCACACAACCAGTTCCTTAAAGAGCTTAATTGAACCTTATCCACAGAGAGAAGATGCTTATGGAATTTATGTCTTATCAATAGGCAATGAATGCTGTGAAAGGCTGGCATACTATGGCATGAGCACCAATCTGGTGCTTTACTTCAAGCTCCGCCTACATCAACACAGTACAACCGCTTCTAACAATGTAACGAACTGGGCAGGAACGTGCTACATAACTCCTTTGATTGGAGCTTTTTTCGCCGATGCCTATCTAGGGAGATATTGGACCATAGCATGCTTCTCGATTATCTATGTTTTCGTAAGTCACGTTTACATATTCTTTCTCATCTGAGTACTTGATAATCAACCTGTGCAATTTGTGCTGCACAAAGGAGGGGTTTGGCATTTCTTTGTTGAACATTCACAAATTCAGCTTACCGACTAGAACTGATAGCATACTTTTACTGTAATAAATGGGCTCTTTAATAAAAAAAAGAAGGAAGAGAAAGAGTTTGAAAAGTCAAAAAAGGGAGGCTGAGGGAGAGAACTGTGGAACCTTCGTGGGTTTTAAAAAGAGAGAAAGAGGGAGAGAAAGAGGCATTCGGCAGAAGCAGGGCAGAAACGAAAAACAGGGGAGAAGAGAGAAAGAAAAGAAAAGAAAAAGGAAAAAGGGGAAAAATTTTGGCGCGCTCGTGATCCGAACGCCTCATCAAGCCGACTCAAGTGTGTTTTGCAACGCCGGTAAGGAATCGAAGCTTTTAATCACCTACTTCAAGTAATCGCCGCAATTAGGGCTCGAAATTCGGTTTCTTGGATATTTGTGTGGCGAAGCCCGATTTTTTGAGTCGTTAAGCTGTATATATTTATAGAAATGGTACTTTGGGATGTTGTGAAGCTATAGCATCTTACGGATCGTGATTTGAGCTTGTGGTTTGTCCGGAACGGAATTTTGAAGTTAGGGACGCAATCTGGTACTGTAGCGGCAGTAGCTTCGAGCCTCTTTTTTTTGTCGTTTTCGGTTCTGTTTTGGAGCAGCTGAGTTGGGATTGTTGTTGTACGTTAAAAGAGCTTTCTAAAGACTGTAAGATGGCTTGAAACGGAAATTTGTGGAGGGAGTTATGGCGTGACGAAGTTGGCGCATGGACCGCGTCTAGCTGAAATTGTTGGGTTTCTGCTTTTTGTGTGCTTTTGTGGCGCGTAGATGTCATAGGCCTAGTTTAGGCGAGTCGTTGTAAGAATATTCCTTTTTACTCGGCCTTTTGATATTGTTTTTCCGTTAATTGTTAGGAATCCGAGTGCGTGGTTCGAGTGAGCGTCGCATTTGATTTTTGGCTTTTCCCTAGTGAGTGACACTATTTCTTCTTTGTATTTTAAACTCATATTTTGAGAATCGTGGTGGATTATATAATCCGCGAGTTGATAAAAAAGCATATCTTGTTGCATAAAACAGGATCGAGCTATTACTGCCATCTTTGCTATTTGAAAGGGGTTATATTTCGATTTCGATTGGAATGGTTGTTTGAAAATAGTTTGTGAAATTCTTTATGAAAGAATCGAAGAATGCTTTGATATTTATTTATCAAATTTTGAGTTGTGACATAACTTCCTTTCTGATGTTGAATCGCTGGATATTGTGATTGGTGGTTGGTGCTCAATGTCTCTGTGGACCCCGAGGGGTGTGGGTATGCGCATACTTAATCTGTGATATCCTCAGGCCGAGCCACCGGCTAATAATAGGTGGAGACCTTGCTGGGGGAATCTTGGTCGCCTCGTCACGGGCGTTACGCGTGACCACCATGGTTAGACATTTGAGCATGAATTGGTTAATGGAGTAGACCATTGACGTGTGATTTGAGTTTAGTCGATGGAATGGACCATCGATGTGATTTGATGAGATTAATCAATGGAATAGACCATTGATACGTGTTTTATGAGATTGACTAATGGACTCGACCATTGGTACTTTCGGTATTTGAGTTGTGTTTGTATTTTAAAATGTGCATAGTGATTTCTCGATCCGCTTAGAAGAAATGTGTTACTCACTGAGCCGTGGTAGCTCACTCCTCTCTTCTACTTGCTTTTCAGGTTCTTCAGCGAGTCGCGAGTAGGCGTGAGCGTTCGTTCGGGGAGGACTTTTGTGGTGGAAATTTTTGGGTATGGCTTGTGCATAGTTAAAAGGTTTATGTTTTGATCTTTTGTGGATTATAGATATACTCTGATATTGTAACCAAATACCCTTTTTTGTTATATATATATATATATGTATATATATTGTTTTTGGGTTGAATTTTGGTTATGTTGAGGCTGCGTCCTTTGGTAAAAGGACGGCCGTGTCATGCCCCTTTTTCTTGTGAATCGGGGTGTGACATTTACAATTAATCAAGATTCAGCCAGCTTTACTTACTATATCATTATACACAGGGGATGACACTGCTGACGCTCTCGGCATCAGTTTCGGGACTAAAGCCAACCTGTAC
Organism: Eucalyptus marginata; assembly: GCA_014182565.1. Taxonomy (NCBI): domain Eukaryota; kingdom Viridiplantae; phylum Streptophyta; class Magnoliopsida; order Myrtales; family Myrtaceae; genus Eucalyptus; species Eucalyptus marginata. Next base: position 25,704,370 of record CM024594.1, read on the forward strand.
AGGGAAAGATAATTGCCACGCTACGGATATCCAAAGCGCAGTGTGCTTCATAGCACTCTATCTCATAGCCCTGGGGACTGGAGGGATCAAGCCCTGTGTCTCATCCTACGGAGCCGATCAATTTGACGATGCTGACGAGGCCGAGAAGAAACGCAAGGGTTCTTTCTTCAACTGGTTCTATTTCTCAATCAATATAGGCGCACTCATTGCGGCCTCTGTTTTGGTCTATATACAAGACAATGTGGGGTGGGGATTGGGTTTCGGCATTCCAGCTGTTGCTATGGCAATTGCAGTATGTACTTTCTTTTCAGGCACGCGCCTTTATCGTAACCAAAAGCCCGGAGGGAGCCCCCTCACACGCCTCTGTCAAGTGGTGGTGGCATCCTTCAGAAAATATCGAGTGGAAGTACCGGCTGACAAGTCTCAACTATATGAGACTGCAGATGCCCAGTCTGCAATCAAAGGAAGCCGAAAGCTTGATCATACCCAAGATTTGAGGTTAGCGCTTCAAATTGCGTTCGTGTGATTGCTCTGTTCAACCATGCTTAGATCAGTATTCCTTGATTTATTCAGGTTAAATTAGTCAGTCAACTGAGTCAGTTGAAAATGAGCAGACCCAACATATTTCTTAATCGTGCAGCACATATTGGATCAATTGCATGATTGTTAGTTCCAAGGTTATACTGCTGTTTATGTGAGACAGGATGCAAATATTCTCTGGTCCACACAGAACAAAATGGAAAAAGAAAAAAGAAAGCTCTGATCCGCAATCCTCAACAGAGTTGCTATATTCATCAAATTCATAATAGTGAAATTTTATTTCTGAATTTGCTCTACTTTGTGAGTTGAACCATTTTGGTTTAATTATGTTATGATGCTTTACATTTCAGGAAATCCTTCAGCACACTTGCTTGTCCTAACATTAGTTTCTTTGCATTTTGTAAATCTGCAGTTTCTTTGACAAAGCTGCTGTGGAAACACAAACCGATCACGTCAAGGATCCCGTGAATCCATGGAGGCTGTGCACCGTCACCCAAGTGGAGGAGCTAAAGGCGATCATACGGCTGCTTCCTGTATGGGCCACCGGAATCGTCTTTGCCACTGTGTACAACCAGATGGGTACCTTGTTTGTTTTACAAGGCTATACTATGGACCCTCATGTTGGAAACTCTACCTTCAAAATTCCAGCAGCCTCTCTCTCTATCTTTGACACCCTCAGCGTCTTATTCTGGGTCCCTGTATACGACCGCATCATTGTTCCAGTGGCAAGGAGATTCACGGGTCACAAAAGTGGTTTGACCCAACTGCAGAGAATGGGGATTGGCCTCTTCATATCCATCTTCGCCATGATATCGGCAGCAATACTGGAGGTCGTTAGACTTAAGATGGTAAAGAGGCATGACTACTACGATTACGAGTACGTACCAATGTCGATATTCTGGCAGGTCCCCCAGTACTTCCTCATCGGTTGTGCAGAAGTGTTCACGTTCGTTGGCCAATTGGAGTTTTTCTACGAGCAAGCGCCTGATGCCATGAGGAGCATGTGCTCCGCTCTCTCGCTTACCACGAATGCACTCGGAAACTACTTGAGCTCAGTCCTTGTGACTATTGTCACAAGAATTAGTACAAGACACGGGAAACTGGGATGGATACCGGACAATCTGAATTATGGTCACCTCCAAAACTTCTTTTGGCTCTTGGCGGTCCTCAGCGTGATCAACTTGGGAGTTTATCTCTTAATAGCGAAGTGGTACACGTATAAGAAGGCGGTGGGGACGCCCCGCTGAAAGTGCAGGTCTCGTGCATCCTAGGAACTCGTATCCACAGTAACCTCAGTTTGTTTGTGACTTTAATAGATGTCTTTGATTGGGCATCTGCTTCACTGGTTCAAGATAAAGAATGGCCTGCCTGGAGTACATAATTTCTATTTCCGTTGGTGTGCATGAAAAAACAGTTCTGTGTAGGTTACCAATTGCTTCGTTGTGTCGTTGGGCAATCTATTTTATCGTGTCTGCTTTTCACGTCAGATTGAGCTTAGAGCGCCATGCAAAAGTTGCTTTTCCTGCAGTCCTAGTTGCCCAGCCTTTTCTATGCTTAACAGATGTTGGGTTCATGTAACAATTATTCGGTGGTGGGCAGTGTGACGGTGGATCAAATGTTTGAGGCAGGAGTCCTGGGGAGAACCCGACAAACAACGACACGAAACAACGAACGTTGTGCAACTTCAAGCCTTGGATCAGATCTAGAGTCAGAAATGAACAACAGCTCGGTCCTTGACCCCAATTCGGAACCCCTCATTTGCTAATCGAGCTAGAAGCAAGAGATCCGTGAATTTGTTTTTGGTCTATACATTACACGCGACGAAAAGATAGTAAATAAACAAAACGCTGAAGAAGCAATTTCATTTTTGACTGGGCTTGGTCGGGTGCGCCTGGCAAGGGCAGTAGTGCAATGCCCCCGATGCTCAAGAGGCCAGTAGCAAGCTACTGCGGCGGCCTCTCCCATTGAAAAATTAATTTAATATCATGTGAACCAATGGCCCCCGATCAGATATTAAACTAATAAGAACAGATGCTACGCTTGATCTTAGCCAAAAGGCCGGGGCCTGTGACACTACGGCAAGGTTACTGGCCCTCGTCTTGCTGGTAGCTATGCTTTGCTCTGTTGTCTAGCCTCCTCTTTTGTCCCCTGCTCTGGCCCGTGGTTCTTTTCGAATTCCCTATGTGGAACTCTGTTTCACTGTTTCACGAAAACCTCCAGTGGAGTTCGAGATGAGAGGGGACTGAAACGGAACGATCTCGTGGGTTTTGGTGTATGGCGACAATACTGATTTTGGTTCAGAGTTCCAACCCAATCCTTACAAGAAAGGTTTTGCAGTCACGTGGCTTAGAAAGGCAATCGATCTATTCATGATGAGGCAGAGAACAGAGGGAAACTCAGAAACTAGAAACGCAAGGCTTGATGTGCAGCAAGAAAAACTCAGAAACTAGAAATGCAAGGGCAGCAAGAAGCCAAAAGTCCATGTCCGAATGCTCCTGCTCTTTTGTTGTTACCCATGCAAGAGAGCCAAGAAATGATAAAATACCACTCCATATACAAAAAATAAGTAAGCCGATTAGACTGAACCGTTGGTTCATTTATAATCGCTCCCTAGCCGATTAGACTGAATCGTTGGTTCATTTTTAATGGCTCCTTATGTTATGCATTTTGAAGCCTAATCTAGTCCACTTAACGTTGGTTTGAAGCTAATAATTCAGTTTTTTTAGCCCGAGAGTTACAAGGATTGCAAGACGGTTCTTTAGTGAACTTATGGAGATAGGTTATAATTTTTAATTAGGATAAGATTGGATATGATGGGATATAAAATTAATAAATTTTGCTATATCCTAGCAATTGTTTAGTAAATCACAGTAATAAAATCAGAAATTTTCATATCTTATTTTGTCTATTATTTGGTATGAATGACATATCGATGTATACGAACATAAAAATGTATGAACGGTGATTGTAAGAATATTTCGTGATTTATAGAAAAACTACAAATGTATAAACAGAGATAATCTCCATCAATCAATTTATGACTATTGTCCAATCTAAATTTAAAAAACAAAGGAGCTCATTGAAGCATTCCAAAGTCACAAGTTTGACTATGATAAAAAAAGAAAGAATGTAAATGGGCTACAGCAACATCAATTAAGCAAATAAGCTAGCAAATGCCAAATTTAGTGAGAGAGACAGAAAACATGATCATTCACCTTTAAAATAAAAATTATTTTCTTTTTAATTTTTTTTTATATTAGAATTCAAATATTATTTATACTAATTATTATTTTAAATTTTAAATTTATGTTATTTAAGAAAAATAAATTATATATTTTTAATATAAAAAATCTTATTCACCTTTATCCCATTCTTTATGAGATATTTTTATCCAGGTTATATCTCAATTACATTCGAATATCTAGTGTTTGTCCTATTTTGGACAGGAACCATATCCAGACTTTTATCCATTTTTATCTCACCCTTCATGAGATATTTTTATTCAGATTGTATCCCAATTACATTCAACTGTATGAACCAAACACCGAATGGAATATATTAATTTATATTCTGACTTTTATCTTGACTACCGAGCGTAGTCGTAATAGACTTATTAAACGGGTGGGTCAGGTTGAAAATAGTTCTACCCATTTAACCCGTTTTAACCAATTTCTATGCAATGCAAATTTAGTAACCCATATCTGACCCAGTCATATTACTAAAACAAGAAATACTCATACCAAGACCAAAGTGAGAGTCCAAAGTGAGAGAGTGCGAGATCGAGTGAGGACAAGAGAGACTCATGAAGGTGGGTTGCGTCTAAATAAGTTTTAAACTTATTTAACACTTAAATAATATATTAGGTTTTATCATCTTTAATCCATGTATAATCTATTTACTGAATATAACAACTTAGCTCAATATATATGGGTTAAAATATGAGTTTATGACCTATTTTGATAAGTTTATGAGATAGTCACATATTTCTCTTCTTATAAGCCCCAACTTTGCCACAAGTATTTGCTAGTCTCCAGCACGTGAAAAATCGTTATACAGTCTCTTTAGGGTTTTAAGCTCAGTGACAATGTTGGGGTTCCGATGTAGTCAAAGAAGGCCGCTTGAACAATGACTTGAGACTAATGGTGCGTTTGTTTGTGTTTCTGTTCTTTTTTTGTTCCAGGGAACGAAAATAGAAAAACTATTTCATTCCTAATAGTTTTTGAACAAAAGAACGCGTTTGGTAAACTTTTTCGAAATAAAAAAGAACAAAAACATGTTTGGTAAATTTGTGTTCTTTTTTTGTTTCTTTTAATTTTTTAATATTTTTATTTTATTTTTCATTTTTTTCTTTCTTTTTCTTTTTTCTTTTTTTCTTCCTTGTGGCCGGTCGCCGGCCTTGGCCATGGCGGCGACCGGCGACGAGGGCCGGCGGCCTCGCCCGACCACGGCGAGGCTCGCCTTGGCTAGGCGAGCCCGAGCTTGCCCAGCCAAGGTGAGGCCGAGCCTCACCGGGGCCGGCGACGCTTGGCCTCACCGAGGGCCGGTGACGCTCCGGCGAGGTTGCCAGCCCTCGACAGCCGATTGCCGGCCATGGCTGAGGCCGGCGACCGGCCAAAAAAAAACGAAAGAAAAAAAAAGAAAAGAAAAGAGAGGAGAGAGAAAAGTTGTTCTTAAAAATTGTTTTAAAAACAAAAAACAACTTTTTTTGTTCCCGGGAACAAAAACGCAAAAAACGCAAACGCATTTATGTTCTTTTTTTGTTTCCAGGAACAAAAAAACAGAATTTTTGTTTTTAAACAGAAATAAAGAACATAAACAAACACCCCCTAATTCAACAGCGGGACAATGCACTCAAGAAACTGAATCCATAAAACACTAATACTTTGGAATGACTTACGAGCATGCTGATATCTTAGGGCAGAATCATTTGCATAGCTAAATTCAGCTAGTTCAATTTATGATGCTAAATAGCCTCATTCGGAACCCTGTGGAGGGGACACTTAAGTCATTTAAACTCTTTAATTATAGGAGCTCCCTCAGCTGAGGAAGCCCCTCCAAAAATAGGCGTATGCCACTAATTGTGGCGAGCACACGGTATTCTTTAGTAAAAGGCGAAAGAATAGTTCGCTCTGTGCTCACCACATGGCTGCGTGACTCTTCTCCATGGACAACCTCCTATTTTGTCACTCCATGCTGCCCACGTTCTTGCCCTTCATTCTATGTGGGACATTTCATAAGAAGAACTAGGGTGGGGGGCTCCTTTGGGTTTTTCTCATCAATTAAACTTCTATTGAATCATTAACTTAGAAGCGGACTTACCCCAAACGGATGAGCATGAGTGGTGCGGGGCCGGGACTGCATCCCCCGTCCGCCGGCGGACGGGCGCCCCTGGTGAGGAAATTATTTTCATCGATTGGTCGATCTGACAACTTATATATTGAAAAAAAACACATTTTTAGCATTATATACTTATTAAATAATTACAGTTATAAATCAATAAATAGATGAGTAATCATCTACCAAAATTAAATTTATACGCGCCTAATCGAGTGGCCAAATACTCAACTTCATGACATCCCTCACCGAGGGCATAGACTAAATCAAGATTAGACTGGGCCTGGGTGCGGACTTACCCTATCAAGGGCGCTGTAGTACGCCGCACTAGCATCGCCGAGAGACCATTAAGGTTGGAATAGTCTATTAGGATTGGACTGGGCTTGGTGGGGTGCGCCAAGCAAGGGCAATAGTGCAACGCCCGAGCGACGCTCGAGAGGCCCAGTAGCAAGCTACTGCAACGGCCTCTCCCCCTCGAAAAATTAATTTAATATCGTGTGGACCGATGGCCCACGTATCAGATATTAAACTGATAAGAACAGATACTACACTTGATCTTAGCCAAAAGGCCGAGAAAGGTATGCTTTGTTCGGTCGCCTCGCCTCCTCCTTTGTTCCCTGCTCTGCTCCTTCATTCCTTGCTCATGCTTGATGTGGGACTCCTTTTCAGTGTTTCTCTTCGCAAGAAAGAAGCCAGCGGGCATTTGAAAAAGGATAGAAAGCTGCACACGGGACGGCACTGACATTTTTTAATGGGTAGTGGTGGCATCGGAGCGGTCCAATTTCCGAACTCTACTGATCAAGGCACAGAACCATCAAGACCGCCTTGCCTGCTTTGCTGCCTGGTGCCTGGTATTCTCCATAAGGAGAAGTGACGAGGACTCGAAGTGGGCAAAAAGATATGGGTGAGGCAGTCCACGGTCTGGCGCGCGCCGGTATGGCGTTAAACCATTAAGAAGTAAGGATGCTTGACGCCTGAACTGGGTGCCGCAATAAATTCGATTTGAAGCTAATCAGGTCCTAGTGCGAGCCCGAGAGACAAAAAGAGATGTGGAAGCCAGAAGGTACTGCCGATGTACTCGAGGAGAACATACGTCTGTCATATCGACGAGCTTGAAAATTCGATGGAGGATGGTGATGGACGTCGCATTTAACCAAATCTAGAGAAACTGATTTTTAACAAGACGTTGGAGGTGCATTACGTTGCATTCATACTGCTTTTTTTAGTATTAAATGCGAAGCATCTTTGTGATGTAGGAAGTTATCTGAAATTTTGCTCAGCTATTCAAGTTTTTCGCTTTCGTCTTGGGTAGCTCCCTGGGCTTAAGAGAGCCCCTCCAAATATTGGAGGATGCCGCTCGCTTAGGGTGAACATGGGGTAGCGGTACTCTCTCATAAAAGGTGGAAGAAAAGAATAGTCCGTGCTCACAACATGGCAGCACGATTCTAGCAGATGAGCCGATTGGGATTTTTTCGAGCGGATCCCTGTCAAACGTGTCTCTTCTTCTTTCAACTCAGGACTTCCAACAGTCCATGCTCAAGCATCTTATTTCCAAGGATTCTGATTATAAGCATCAGGTGTTTTTGCTACTTTTAGACGAAGGTATAACTCCAAACAAAGTCTCTTCTGTGGTTTATGTTCCTGCCACACTGAGTCATCTGTGGGCCGATCGTTTGGCGAAGGTATAACCCCAAACAAAGTCTCTTCTGTGGTTTATATTCCTGCCACTCCAGAGTCATCTGCAGGCCGATAGTTTGGCGCTCGAATTTGGCCACAACCTTTCCGTGGTCGTAGTGGCTCAAAGGCAAATAATCAACCAGATTACTTGAATATGTCAAAGCCATATGAATAAAAATTTGCGAGTGTTGAAACTGCTTTTACCGCTTCCAAGGAAGGGTTCTATTATCCGTATTATCCGTCAGAGAACGGTTAAGGGATCTATGATTATCAAGAACGCTAATGCTATGCACATCCGTCAGAGAACGGTGAAGGGATCTATGATTATCAAGAACGCTAATGCTATGCACATGTTTCTCAACTCTACTGGTCATGGCGGGCACACGGTATTCTTTAGTAAAAGGCGAAAGAATAGTTCGCGCCGTGCCCACCACATGGCTGCGTGATTCTACCAGGGGGACAACCTCATGTTTTTGTGACTGATCATGTTCCCATTTCCCGACTCCTTTTCCATGTGGGACTTGGAACCGTTCATGTTGCTACCATTGGTGGAATCATCTTTCAATATTGGAGTGGAGCATTTTATCCATTTTTTCTGTCAGCACCTGTCGCGAGTAAAATCATCTTAGAATCTTCCTCAAGCTGTTTCCATTTCCATGAGATAATGAATATCGATGAGTAAAGATCCTTCTGTGCCTTCTGTTTCAATTTCCGTTGTTGCACATTGACAGGTTAAATATGTGGCTGAAATCTCTTGTTCCCCTCGATGAGATTCTGATTCACGCTTGACTCTCGGCTGAGTAGCTTGGACTTTGTTGGACGTTTTGACATTAGAATGTTTACACAGTTTCCTAAGCGCACAACTTGACGATCTTATAAAATGCCAACTCCCGCCGACACTAGAAACTAAGAGTCTGTAATTGACTTGTCTATAGGATGATGGCGCGAGTGACAAGAGTGAATACTCAAAATATGGCTCCGACACTAAAAATTATCGAGGACATCTTTCCTCACCAAAGTATCATTTCTAGCTGTTATGCATCCAAATCTTTCGATGCATAAGATGAGGGAGAAGTCCAGGAACTTCAAGCCTCAATTCTGTGGAGATGTTGATGACTATTTGAAGTCTTCGGAACATCTTTCTCAGCACCACGATGAAGCTTACCAGCCAACTCCTTCGACTTTTGTAGGTCCCGATTTGGCAGATGAAATGCCTACTTATAGCAATAAGCTTTCTTCCATTCTTGCCCTGGATTTCTCATGCTTGTGGTCCTCGGAGAACCTAAGTGTTACATTTTTCGGTAAGCTCGCAAGCAGTCCTATCTTGATCAACTACTTAAGTTGAAGTTGGTCAAAGAAATCCCAGATTGCTAAGTAGGCTAACACATTCTTCAGAGATTTTCAGGCCAAGAAGGACAAGTATTTGTCTATGAAGGAAGAGTTGAGTGAGCTGAAGAAGAGAGGAGGGAATTTGCACTTTTAGATTTCAAGTCTTCAGTTGTGCGAGAAATTGATGAACAGATTCTCAGCACCAGTCTATGCGAGCCGAAGTTGTTAGCCGCCTCGAGCTGAAGAAGACGACAATAATTCTAATAATCACTGAGCATAAAATCATGGCGGACTCGATATCCACTGGGTCGCAAGAGATTCGGACTGTCAGTGTTGAATTCCTAGGACTGGAATTGAAGAGGAAAACTTCCGTCGAGCAAGTGGGCTGAAATCCTCGACAAGTACATGCCACCCTAAGGCTTTTTCTTTGAGAATCTGTCTAAGGTCAAATTTATGACAGGGACATGTATTCCAGTTTCTACTTCATGGTTTCAGCATGTCTGTATCTCTCACAAAAGCATTGAAACCCCGCCGACTGTCTCATGCACATTGCTCATTAGATTCGTCGTATTGTGCAAAATATATAGCAGCATAGCATGAACGTGGTCAACTAATGACAGAAGGAACGTTTCCTAGCAACAAAAAGAAAACTATAAAGGACAATAATGATATATCTAACTTTATTCTCTAGCAGAACTCATGACTACAGTAGTAGTGACCAAACTAGTTATGAAGGAAAATATTTCCTTCTACCTCTTTAGAAGTATTCTAAGTAATTGCAAATAAAACTCTTATTCAGCTATTTTCTTCTGAGAAATAGATCAAAGAGAGGGAGAGTGTGCCCGCTGATTCTACAGTAAGAAAATTTACAATGCAACTACACAGTCCATTAAGACCTGTTTGGTTTGGCATTTGGAATGAGCTTTTGGGACTCTAAAGGGGTTTGGTCAAATGCAAATGTGTTTGGTTCAATTTTTCGGACGAGTTTGACAAGATGCAATGGATCTCCAAATGGCTCTAAGGCCTTTAGCCCAAAGCAACTCATGAGGTACTTTGGGAAGTTGCATCTTTGGAATGCAAGTCCCACGGATATTGTTCATCTTCTTCGAAGAAACGAATGGAGGCCGACAACCATCGGCCAAGGAGTTGCATGCGCTTGCGACCGCCACCTGAGGAGTTGCTCGACCCTAGCGACCGCCGCTTGGAGGTTGCGGCCACCTGACGACCGTCGTCTGAGGTCACGTGACCTTAGGCTTCACTTGGTTGCGCGACCCAAGCATCGCCTGAGGTCCGGCAGCGACCCCAGGCGAGGCGTCCTGAGGTCACGCGACCTCGAGCATCACCTGGTCACGCCACCAAAGTGTCACCTGAGGTTGTCGGACCTTAGGCAGTGGTTGCCTAGGTTCGCATGATCCAGGCGATGGTCGCCTATCACCACTAGACCTCAGGGGACGCATGGGGTTCGCGACCCAAGTAGTCATCGCCTGGGTTCATGACCTAGATGGCTTCTTGGGTCGCGACCTCAGGCAAGGCTATCCGACAATGGCCAGATCTAGTCGCCGGTGGCTAGATTAAAAAAAAATTTAAACTTTTTTTTTATATATAAAACTTAGCAAAAATCCTTTGCAAAATGTAGTTTTTACCATACTGCATTTAAGCCAAAGTGGTTTCGTAATACACTTAAAAATTAAAATTTACCAAACGTTATTTGTACTTCCAAAAACTCCTTTAACCCAAAGGCATTTGCATTTTCCCAATAACATTTGCTCAAAGCTGAACCAAACGGGGCCTAAGTCAAGTTCATATGCATCAAATGTTGACAAAAACTTTGCTTCACTAGAAAGAACTTTTCTTGCGTCCTTCCCGATGTAGCTAGCCCCAAGTAAATCCACCAGAATTATATCAAGATCACAGGAAAAAAAAGGTCGCCAAAACAATGTGCGTAGGTGATTGGGTTTCGACATTCCAGTGGCTACTATGGCAATTGCTTTCATGCCCCAAAATTATAAGAAAATGGGATGACACGGCCATCCTTCAACACAAAGAAGGCAGCCTGAAATATAATCAATTGCCCAATATCAAAATGTATATCTCCAACCATATATACATATCGGATAAATTAATAGGTTGGTTACAACATTAAAGTTTATATAATCCACCAAAAAGAATATGTACAATCAGAACTAAGCTAACCTAACAAACTTATAACAACTATATAAACAACCCCTTAAGCCATACCCCAATATATAACTATTTCCAATAGCACTCTTATTCTACTTGTTCGCTAACCTTGAGACTTAAAAACAAGAAAGATGAGTGGAATGAGCAACCATAGCTTGGTTATTAGTACATACCATATAAGCATATCAAACCTCAACATCACATTTGGAACTCAAAGACTTAAATGCCAAAACAAAATATAATAACTTGCAAGAATAAAATGCATTATAAATTACTTCAACTTAGCTATATCAAATAGCAGAATTTCCCATTCATCTATAATATCAAAATTGGTATCACTTGTTGAGAAAACTCCTATTAGGTTTTGAAGTTGACAAAACTTTTCTTCTCTTGTTCTTATTCTTATTTTGAGGAATATTGGACTTTTGTGTTATATCGTGGAATGCTGTCAAAATCTATTTTACATCAGAAGTTTTTCCAACTCTGACGATGATCCAGATTGAAACTAAGCCTAGAAGGGAGATATAATCAGACTTAAGATTATTGATCTTTCAACAAGGATTCAGTACGATCAAGACATATTTGGCTTTCGGCGGAGAATCTCACTTACCTTTCTTAAATATATTGATGAAATCAATTATGGATTGGTGAAATCAATTTCGAAGATAAGTTCCTTTTTGGAAAGTATCTACTTATGGAAACCAAGATTCCGATTATATGGATGACTAGGATCATCGGATTTTTACCACAATCTTCAAACGGCTATAAGATTTCCTTAATTAATTATGTCCAACAAGTTGATTGAAAGAAATTCCTCTGGAAAGTGCCAATGGTTAGAAAGGCATGAAGGAGTATTTAAGGAGGTCATTCGGTTCATTTGAGAGTGTAAGTGAGAATTAAAATTCCAAAGTCTAAAGCTTTACAAATCACTTGTTCTTCACTGATAGTGCTTACAATTGTACTCAAGAGAGAAAAATACAAAGGAATGACTTAGTGAGAGAAAAATAAACTCTTCACTGAGTGATCATACTCAAATCGCTATAATTCTCTTTTGATTCATGGTGAAATCCAGCCAGAAGGCTGTCAGTATAGGAGAATGGACGTAGGCTTGATTTAAGCCGAACCACTATAAATCTTGTGTTCAACTTCTTCTTCTCTTAACTCCTTTAATTTGGTTGTCGCGATATTTTTCTAAGTTATGCTAATTTCCAAAACATTTTATTTAAGTTTGAATTTATATTCAAAGTCTTGAGTTAGTCAGACTCTAGTTGAAGAAAATATCTTTTATTGCTTTTATTGGCTAAATTTGTCTTTACACCTATTCACCCCCCTCTAAGTGATAATACTAGCACTTTCATCATTGATTTAGTTTAATAATCGAACTTATCATATCTTATGTCAATGATGCATTCCATGCTCAATATCTAACTCAAGGCCCTAGAAGTGGCTCCCATGAATTTACATTCCTTTTGAAAAATATGTTAATGTTGTTTTGATAGAATTAATGCTTCTATCATTTACATTCTTTTTGCAAAATATGTTAATGTTATATTGATATTTATATGCATTTGAGATTTATGTTGAAGGAAGAATTTTTTTCATGTCGAAAGATATTGTTGCATACTTTTATATATTTGGATACACTTGCTATATTTTACAAGTTATCTTATAATTGGCAAGATTGATCCGCGAATCAAAGCAAGGTATGTCCGTGATATTCTTTATATTTTGCAAATATTGTTATCTCTTTTACAAGAAATTGCAGGTGGTAAAAGAATCTTTCCATATGAAGTTTCCAAAGTTTGATCCAAAAAATAGCGAAGATTCCGCACCATTTTTGAAGGATAAAAAATTTTCCTCTTTGCATAAAATTTGTGCAAATAATTGAAGAAAGAGAAAGTGGATGCAAAAGAAAGAAGAAGAATAGTGATCATCTCAAAAAGGCATCAAATTGAGGGGAAGCATAAATCAAGTGTGAGAAAATCCTAATTAAGTCAATTTAATTTTTCTCCTCTTGATTATGGAAGAAAAGGTAACATATGTTAGAACTTGCTAAGTTGTACATGATCCGGTTAGTATATTTTCTATTTCCCTTACTTTTTGTCATTATAAATCTCATGTTTCCATTATTGTTTTATTATGACAAAAAAGATATGTGAAATTTATATATTGCATCTGTGATCATTGATAAATATTTATTGATGTATATGGTATTTGATTCTATAAGAACATGAGCTATATTGCATCTATTTTATATTCACCGTAGCATCTATAAGATATTGTTTTTGAAAATTGCATTTCATGCCAAATATGTTTTGAAGATTGTGTGTATTTTCTATGTGATACTCCTTCCATTATTATTGTTTCTTTTACGATGCTGACAAAAAGGGGGAGAAAATGTAGGAAAAGCAAAGCATTGTATGTAGATGAAGATCTTTTGTGATCTTACTTAGGGGGAGCTATAAAAAACAAGAAGTTTTCTTGAATTTTCTTATCTTGAACTTCCTTAATCAGAGTTTTTTTACAAATCTTATTCACTCCGATTAGCTTGATATTCTATAAGAAGTTTGTAATTATCTTTACTAAATCAGTAAAATTCTTATAGAATTCGCATTGCGCCTTATCTAAAATCATGCTTTCAATAGAGCTATTTGATTACTAAATCTTTTCAAAATCTTTTGTTAAGTTTTGCTTGGAAAGTTTTGTCATCATCAAAAGGGGGAGATTCTTGAGGAAATTTCCCAAAAAATTTGTGAAGAATGACAAAACTTATCCGGAAGTAAAAACTTTGATTATGATGATAAGTATTTTTCAAGTAGAAAGTCTGATGGGATGCAATCAAATGTCATTAATCAAAATCAGAATCGTGACTTAATTATTATCTTCCTTATGTGTTCTATCAATTGGCTAGGAAGAAGATAATATCCTCGTGCAACTGCTAGTGGCGATTTGTTGGATTCCCCACTACATTTATAAAGAGTTTCAAAAGGAAAGTCTCTCTAGTATCATTTATAAAGAGTTTCAAAAGGAAAGTCTCTCTAGTATCTATTAAATTCAATTTTCCCATAACAACTTATTTGAGGTGAAACATACTTTTCAACTTGAAGCACTTGACTTATGAAAATCCAAATTGTTGTATGGGCAACAGAAATTATGGGAAGGATCAAGCTTGGCGATCTCAAAGCTATTAGATCTTCTTAATTAGATCTAGGCCAACGGGTAGATTGGCTGGATAAGTCCTCTTTGAGATATGTCCAACAATCCGCTTGGACTAGGAGGAGTATAAGAGGATGTTTCGAAGCTAACAGGATTAAGAATTTACTTGACGCTTTTAATTCTAAAGTCCAAAGAGTGTTTTGTGATCTTATATATTCGTCTCTATGAGCAAAATTGTATAACCTTTTAGAGGTTGAGAGTATGTGAGGAGTGGTTCACACAAATCTGAGTGTTCTTAGCTCAATTTTGGTTACCTTTAATCGTTTCTTGTAAGTGGATTCTAGTCAATAGACTGTAGGTCGGGATAGTGGATGTAGGTTTGCAAAGGCCGAACCATTGTAATCTTTTATGTACAATTCTCTATTCCTCACTCCTTTTATTTATTGTGATAGAATTATACATTGATAAGATCCGACTATTTCATCAAAATTGTCCCGTTGTAATATTTGTTTAAATTCTTTTATTTCCGCACAATCATATATTCACTCTCCTCTAGGTGATAGATATAACTACTCTCAATTTTCAAATGGTTTAAAAAAAAAAAAAAAAAATTACTTATCTTGTGGCTAGAACACAACGTACAAATATCCATACAATGTTTTTATTAAAAGAAAAAAATTGGGGATGGAAAAAAGGACGTGAGGGAATATATTATTCACACTATTAACCAATCAAAGTTGGCACATTTTAAAATTAATAAAGGTATCTTCACAGTTCACACGCATCAAAATAGAAAAAAAAAATCACAACCGAAAAGTAATTGGCAAATTTTGGCACGTCAATAGTAAAATAAGTAATCGTCACATGAAATATCTTCTTAAGCTTGGTAAGTTTTTCCGTCAATTCCAAATGCATGAAGAAAGGACGAATCGAGACGGCAAAATCGTGCTTAATCAATGAAATTATCGACACACTAAGCCACTTGATATTTTCTTATTATAAAGGTAAGGAAAAAAGAAATGAGTTTCTCGGGCTTGATTAAAAAATAGGCAAGCATTATACATATTCATTCTAAGACCCCTCACTTGTCCCTCTCTCCTTATTGCATCATCACTCGCATTGTAAAGAAACTCTAAGCAATTACGACAAGCAACTTTGGCTCCTTTGCGATTTTTAAATTTGCTCTAAGTTCCGTTCAAAGGAGATTAACGTGTGAAATGATTTTTTGATGCGATAAAACCAACAGAAATTACTAGTTTATAACAGTAAGATCAAGGGCCACAGAAAGACACGTGTACCGTGGATTTTAATTAATTTAACAACCTGGTTTTCGAGACTTTTAACTCCCTGATAAGCAACATGGCACATCATCAACATCAAAAATCAAATAATTAATTGGTGCCTTTGAAATTCGAGAGAGTTGCTTGCGATGTTGTATGAGGTGAACGGACCATCGCCATCTTTCGCACTTGTGCATTTCATCAAGCAACGTGAGTGGTCGGTATAAATGTTTGATTTCGTAACGATTGGATAAGGCCTATATTATAATAAAATAAATCATAATTTATATAAGCGAAAAGGACTGCAATTTTCTAAGCGTGATCTACTTCGTTTTCATAATAATCGAACAGATAATTATTGAATGGATGAGTAAAAAAATCAATCTCCGGCGGCTCGTAATGGACGTCCCATCTTCTTGGATTACGAAGTCCGAACGTTTGGATGGGCCATACACAGGAGCTGGGAAGCGTAACCTAGAGATGAAAAAAAAAAAAATAGCCGATAAAACCGGTGCACGGTCGATTTTGACCCCGTCTTATTAGGTCCATAGAATCACAAGAACGATCTCGGTTTGACTCTTCCAGTCGGTTTCAACTCTAATGTCGTACATCGATATGATTCATGTAATTATAGGGTACTTGATGAGCCAACAGTTTATTTATCTATTTAGGGTTTCGCATCAAAGAAGGAGAAGAGAGAAGAGAGAATGATGAAATGACTTATGACTATGGATTTTTATTAGGTCCAACTTTGGTGGGAGAAATAATCTACATATTCACCGTTGGATCGTCAATGTATGGAAGAATGAATTTATCTCTTCTTATGTCATTGGTTATCTAGAACTCTTGAAAAAAAAACACACATTCAACATCAGAAGATAACTACTGGAGTTTACCCCAGTGGCCACCCTTCGCCCTACAAAGAGGTAGGGCAAAAGTCTAAGAATGAACGTTAGAATAGACGTAAAGTAGGACCGATAAAAAAAAAAAAATCAGAAGATCATAATAGTACTTTGGCCAACCATAGAATCTACCGTCGGCAAAATACAAGGATGTCTCTGGGGTGACCAAAGAGAAAGAGAATTGTCTTCATTGGCACTCAACCTTTAGTCAAACTTTCTAAGCTGCCATGGGCTTAGTCCTGTAAAAGTATGAAATACGGTGGTTGCATGATTGACGTGATGGGATCGACTTATCACTTTGCCTAAGTGATATACTCCTGTCTTCATACAAACGCTTAAAATCTTATAATCACATACTTTTGATTGGCTTGTTACGTCACGCGTTGTTGTTATATAAAATAACCGTTTCATAAAGTACCAAATTTTATCTGATATACAATAATGGAAATTAAGACACGTGTTGTATGAAAAAAAAATCCCTTTTAGAATTATCTATTTTCCTTAGGCAATTTTATTTTTTTTAGTCGGGAGATATTAGTGGGAAATCCGGATGAAATTTGTCTAACGCAATCGTGGGCCCAGTCATTTTAGCAATGGGAGAATAAAATTGATGGAAGGTAGCGGATTTGTCTTTTGACAGCAAAATAGAATCCAGGCCCAGCCCAATCTAAATTTTAACGATGCACGTCTCGTAATTGTATCAATTGCTCACAATTAGGTACGATCATCTAAAATTTTTATGGTCATGATATTCATTGTATAACGATTACGTTAGTTTTAATTACACTAATAAATGCTCAATTTGTGTGTGTGTGTGTACTTTCATATAATGGCATATCATGTGATTAAATTTAAATTTTAATCGCAACCTAATTATCATATAATTGATGATATTTACATATTAAATTATGTGTGATCCTCAAGATTGGTTATATAAGTGATAATTACTGTAATATAATATATACTCTAGTGTAATCACATGCTATGTGCTTACTTTTCATAATAATCATATATAATTTACTAAATATTTGGTGTGATAAATCGAATATCTAATAATATACATGGGTCCTAAACTCATGAATCATACACTGCCTCTTATTCTAATTTTATACTCTGTATATTTCGTGGAAAATAAATGATTTAGAAAACATTTTTCCAATAATAATCGTTCAAAATAATTAGTTAACAAAAAATATTTTCATTATTGAAATAATTCATATATAAATGTTTTCATAAATGATGAAAATGCTTAATAACAAAGTGAAATACTTTTAAGGAAAAGGAAATCATTTTTAATGAAAATGGATAATTTTTCTTTTGGTGATATATGACTGAAAATGTTTTCATGGTGTTTAGAGCTTAATTGGAAAATAATTTCAATTTCATGATTTTATGTCAAGCAAAAATAAAGTCGAATTTTAAAGATTTTTATTTTTATTTTTTTTTTTTTCATTCTTCTTCTCCATTGGTTGCCAAGCCTTGATGATGGCCGATGACAAGTGACAAGTGAGGTTCGACCTCGTTAAGACTTGGATAGCTCAAACTCACTGGCCTTGGGCGAGGTCGAGCCTCGTTGGAATCTTGCAAGGTTTGAGCTTGTTGGGATATGGAAAAGTTTAGCCTCATCAACCGTGCCTATGGCCATTCACCAACCATCGCCAAGGCCTAGCAACCGGCGAAGGGAGAAGGAAAAAGAAATCGAGATGAGCAATTTCGGAAAATGTTTCCACCTCTTTAAATTTAAGAATTCACTTTTCTAATTTTATGCATGAATTTTTTCGTTGACCAAAAAGTATTTTCTGTTGACTAGACATTTTTTACGAACCAACTAATAAAAGTCCAGACAACTAATTTCTAGAAAATACTTTCGCTCAAACAAACACAAAAATGATTTGGAAACTCGGATGCCATCCTCTCCTTATTACATTTGTTATTCACAAAACCAGATTTAATAATTGGAATTACATTACTCAAACCAAACAACATATCACCTATTACAGCCTCATTACGTTACGGCGCAACGGCTGTTTACATCACAGCCTTATTTTATTATTTCAACCAAACGGCCCGTAAAATCAAAGGATGAAGTCATATAAGTTAAAGCCCAAGCCATGGCAAGACGAATCTGCAAGACTATAACGATATAAATTAAGCGTGAGATGGTCGAAGTCGAAGTGAGGCTCGAAAAGGGAGCAGCCGATTCCTGCAAGCCCCCCATTAAATTAAACCGCATTGATTGACATCTGACTACACATCTTTTTCTAATCACTCTCATCTCATAAGATAGTCCTAAAGACCACATGAGAGCAAAACACGCACGCCACATCAACATCGCAGGCCCCGAGCTCATACCCCGCAGATTCTCTCGGCCTCGTGCACTCCATCGAGAAATTACGATCGGATGGTCCAATCACGAATCTATGACATTTATGGATTAATTTTTTCGAGATATTGCCTATTTTAATGCGTTTGGTATCAAGTCTCGCAATTTTACTCTTTGACGTACAGGCAGAAACTGTCATACATTCTAGTAATACTTTAGTTTGGGCTCGCTTAACTTTGAAGTTCTAAAGTATAATTTGTTGTTACGTCAAAAAACGTATTATTAATTTAATTCTAGTTCATACATACATACATACATACATACATACATATAGGCATGAAACGAACTATGTATCAAAACAAATGAATAATTTTGATATACAATTCATTTCATTTCTACCCATTTGCCGTTTTTGAAGTCTGTTGGGAGTTGGGAGCCACTCTGTTGGGAGCCACTTCTTGTCCAAGCCCTTTGGCTCAAACGATCACTCACCGCTCTCATTGAATTGGGTCATTACAAAATATGCGTATGATTTGATGTATGTTAGTGTGAAAGCTGTCTAAATTGCGTCCAAGGTGTTAAACTGGAAGATGATTCAGAGAACGTAATCTGATGGCATTTTCCACGCATGTGAACATAATATTCCTTTGATAGAGACGAGGTGAGAGAGGTCGGCAAGTCCATAGAGGAGACATGGTTGGGCCGCTTTCCTCCGGTCTGAATGCATCGTTCTCGATTCTCATACCAGTTCAAGATTAACGCCCCCACTCGCTGCCCCACCACTTTGTTGTCCGCTCGGCGCCGGTTGTTTTCATGGACAATTCGAAGTTTGGCCGAGGTTAATTCAGTCTGCTCCGGTCTGGTCCGTGCTCGTTTTCGCACTCCCCCAAACGAGGCCTCGCTGCTGATGTCGGCGGCATCTTCCAGTGTCTCCTCTGTCGATCATACCCCAATCGACGAAAGGAGCCAAAGATCAACAAACAAGGGCCTGAATCGATCCGACCATGTCGTACAAAACCCTTCTCCTCGCAAGCTGGTGACCGTACTCATTTCACGATAACAAAGCGCCGACTCGCTCAGGTTAATCCTTCGACTCGTGTCGTGTGCCGAACATGAATCATATGTCGAGAGTGCAATTTATACACAGGATTAAATGAAGCGCGAATCGCCTCCTCGCGAGCATAGGCGAACCGTATCAAACCGGCTTCCAAACCTGAAGTGCTCTCGAACCAACAGCCTTTTCCCTCCAAACATCTAGTAACGAGTCAAAAGGAATCCAACACGGGCTTCATTTTCTACGGGCATCTTTTAATGGCGAGAAAAGCGACCTTAGCTAAGATGGAATCCGAAACGTTGACGGTGACAAGCGGAGGCAGAATCATAATAATATCTTTTACAAGTCCAAGCTTCGCGCGCGCAAAAGAAATAAATAAAAAGTTACAAGATAATTGGGAAGAAGCCACCGCTTGGGAAGTAAAGCTCGGCTGTCCGTCCGAGAGCAACGGCGCGAGCTTAATAAAAGCTCCGTCGTTCCCGACGCCGGTGGCGATTCAAGACGACCACCGCCGTCTTCTTCGCTCTCTCCGTCGCGGGTCTTGGGCATTCGTCTCTCTCACGGAGCACCGAGTGACGTGACGAAGCTGACGCTGCAGGTAAGATTGAGGTTCTCCTCCATGGCCCGCTCTGTCTTTTGTTTCACTTTAAGCTCGAGACGTCGACCTCGCCAGGCGTTTCCGGGTTTCTCTCTGTTCTGCAATTCTCTTTCTGGTGAGCTGTGTAGTCGAGAGTTGCAGGTTCCCGTAAGCAGTGAGCTGCGCGCTACTTTACGTCAGTCAAAACTCGTGGGTTGACTTCCCGGTTCTTGAGCTTTTAAGTTCCTGTGAACGCTCGCGTGTGTCGTTTCCGGCCACACCCTGAGCTGATCGCCGTAATTGGGTTTGAATCAGGCGGGATGAATTGGGTGGGCGCACTCTTGATTAGCCGACTTTCGCCATCATACGGAAGTTCCTTTCACGCTGCAGCTCTGAGAGAATAGTCAGAGATCTACAGTGCTTGTGCTGACTGGCAATGTTTAGAAAGTCAAATTAAAGCGTATGATCTTCATCGTCAACTTTATGTAGCCATAAATGCCGGTTGCAAGCATCGGGAGTTAGGGTGCTAACATCGAGCAATTCGAGCTCGCTCGCTCGCTCGCCAAAGCGTGATATTGAGTATTGCAGATTCTCGTGGTATTTATTTACTTTTGCTCGGTTATTTATGCGTGCTCAACTCGTGATTATGTTTGGCTTAGTTAGTTATTTTACACTTGTTATGCTGGATTGGATGGGAATAGCTCTTGCATTCTTCCTGATCTGCCTCTGAATTTGTAGAACTTTGCTGTTTGTTTCATGAGAGATGGTGTCGTTTGTGAGTCCATTTCCAAAATAGAATCGGGATTAAGAAATACCCAAGCCGGTGTGATAGACTGGAGAAGAAAAAATTTCAACTTCACCAATCCCTTGAAAGGATTTGTCGATCTTTCAGAAATGGAACTTTCAGTGATTTCGCCTTTGTAGAGAAATGAAGGGAGAAAGGTTTTATGTGAATTGTGCTTCTCTATTGCAGCCTGAAGACATTACAAATTCCACAACCATTTGTCGAGAAGCCAAACTGAGACGAATCAAAGCAGAGACGAGAATCGCCAAGACCCATGGGGGAAGAAGATGTTTACACGAAAGATGGAACGGTGGACTACAAAGGTGACCCTGCGAACAAAAAAGAAAACTGGAACATGGAAGGCCTGCCCCTTCATTCTAGGTACTTCACACAACCAGTTCCTTAAAGAGCTTAATTGAACCTTATCCACAGAGAGAAGATGCTTATGGAATTTATGTCTTTTCAATAGGCAATGAATGCTGCGAAAGGCTGGCATACTATGGCATGAGCACCAATCTGGTGCTTTACTTCAAGCTCCGCTTACATCAACACAGTACAACCGCTTCTAACAATGTAACGAACTGGGCAGGAACGTGCTACATAACTCCTTTGATTGGAGCTTTTTTGGCCGATGCCTATCTAGGGAGATATTGGACCATAGCATGCTTCTCGATTATCTATGTTTTCGTAAGTCACATTTACATATTCTTCCTCATCTGAGTACTTGATAATCAACCTGCGCAATTTGTGCTGCACAAACGAGGGGTTCCACATTTCTTTGTTGAACATTCACAAATTCAGCTTACCGACTAGAACTGATAGCATACTATTACAATTAAATAAGATTCAGCAAGCTTTACTTACTATATCATTATACACAGGGGATGACCCTGCTGACGCTCTCGGCATCAGTTTCGGGACTAAAGCCAATCTGTACAGGGAAAGATAATTGCCATGCTACGGATATCCAAAGTGCAGTGTGCTTCATAGCACTCTATCTCATAGCCCTGGGGACTGGAGGGATCAAGCCTTGTGTCTCATCCTATGGAGCCGATCAATTTGACGATGCTGACGAGGCCGAGAAGAAACGCAAGGGTTCTTTCTTCAACTGGTTCTATTTCTCAATCAATGTAGGCGCACTCATTGCGAGCTCTGTTTTGGTCTATATACAAGACAATGTGGGGTGGGGATTGGGTTTCGGCATTCCAGCTGCTGCTATGGCAATTGCAGTATGTACTTTCTTTTCAGGCACGCGACTTTATCGTAACCAAAAGCCCGGAGGGAGCCCCCTCACGCGCCTCTGTCAAGTGGTGGTGGCATCCTTCAGAAAATATCGAGTGGAAGTACCGGCTGACAAGTCTCAACTATATGAGACTGCAGATGCCCAGTCTGCAATCAAAGGAAGCCGAAAGCTTGATCATACCCAAGATTTGAGGTTAGCGCTTCAAATTGCGTCCGTGTGATTGCTCTGTTCAACCATGCTTAGATCAGTATTCCTTGATTTATTCAGGTTAAATTAGTCAGTCAACTGAGTCAGTTGAAAATGAGAAGACCCAACATATTTCTTAATCGTGCTGCACGTATTGGATCAATTGCATGATTGTTAGTTCCAAGGTTATACTGCTGTTTATGTGAGACAGGATGCAAATATTCTCTGGTCCACACAGGACAAAATGGAAAAAGAAAAAAGAAAGCTCTGATCCGCAATCCTCAAGAGAGTTGCTATATTCATCAAAGTCATAATAGTGAAATTTTATTTCTGAATTTGCTCTACTTTGTGAGTTGAAACATTTTGGTTTAATTATGTTATGATGCTTTACATTTCAAGAAATCCTTCAGCACAGTTGCTTGTCCTAACATTAGTTTCTTTGCATTTTGTAAATCTGCAGTTTCTTTGACAAAGCTGCTGTGGAAACACAAACCGATCACGTTAAGGATCCCGTGAATCCATGGAGGCTGTGCACCGTCACCCAAGTGGAGGAGCTAAAGGCGATCATACGGCTGCTTCCTGTATGGGCCACCGGAATCGTCTTTGCCACTGTGTACAACCAGATGGGTACCTTGTTTGTTTTACAAGGCTATACTATGGACCCTCATGTTGGAAACTCTACCTTCAAAATTCCAGCAGCCTCTCTCTATCTTTGACACCCTCAGCGTCTTATTCTGGGTCCCTGTATACGACCGCATCATTGTTCCAGTGGCAAGGAGATTCACGGGTCACAAAAGTGGTTTGACCCAACTGCAGAGAATGGGGATTGGCCTCTTCATATCCATCTTCACCATGATATCGGCAGCAATACTGGAGGTCGTTAGACTTAAGATGGTAAAGAGGCATGACTACTACGATTACGAGTACGTACCAATGTCGATATTCTGGCAGGTCCCCCAGTACTTCCTCATCGGTTGTGCAGAAGTGTTCACGTTCATTGGCCAATTGGAGTTTTTCTACGAGCAAGCGCCTGATGCAATGAGGAGCATGTGCTCTGCTCTCCAACTCACCACAGTTGCACTTGGAAGCTACTTGAGCTCAGTCCTTGTGACTATTGTCACAAGAATTAGTACAAGACACGGGAAACTGGGATGGATACCGGACAATCTGAATTATGGTCACCTCCAAAACTTCTTTTGGCTCTTGGCGGTCCTCAGCGTGATCAACTTGGGAGTTTATCTCTTAATAGCGAAGTGGTACACGTATAAGAAGGCGGTGGGGACGCTCCGCTGAAAGTGCAGGTCTCGTCCATCCTAGGAACTCGTATCCACAGTAACCTCAGTTTGTTTGTGACTTTAATAGATGTCTTTGATTGGGCATCTGCTTCACTGGTTCAAGCTAAAGAATGGCCTGCCTGGAGTCCATAATTTCTATTTCCGTTGGTGTGCATGAAAAAACAGTTCTGTGTAGGTTACCAATTGCTTCGTTGTGTCGTTGGGCAATCTATTTTATCGTGTCTGCTTTTCACGTCGGATTGAGCTTAGAGCGCCATGCAAAAGTTGCTTTTCCTGCAGTCCTAGTTGCTCAGCCTTTTCTATGCTTAACGGAAGTTGGGTACATGTAACAATTATTCGGTGGTGGGCAATGTGAAGGTGGATCAAATGTTTGAGGCAGGAGTCCTGGGGAGAACCCGACAAACGACAACACGAAACAACGAACGTTGTGCAACTTCAAGCCTTGGATCAGATCTAGAGTCAGAAATGAACAACAGCTCGGTCCCTGACCCCCAATTCTAAACCCCTCGGTTGCTTGTCACACCCCGATTCACAAGAAAAGGGGCATGACACGGCCGTCCTTTTTACCAAAGGACGCAAATTTCCTCAACATAACCAAAATTCAACCCAAAAACAATATATATACATCCATATATATATATATAACAAAAATGGGTATTTGGTTACAATATCGGAAAGATATCTATAATCCACACAAAAAAAAAAAAAAAAATCAAAACATAAACCTTTTAACTATGCACAAGTCATACCCAAAAATTTCCACCACAAAAGTCCTCCCCGAACGAACGCTCACGCCTACTCGCGACTCGCTGAAGAACCTGAAAAGCAAGTAGAAGAGAGGAGTGAGCTACCACGGCTCAGTGAGTAACACATTTCTTCTAAGCGGATCGAGAAATCACTATGCACATTTTAAAATACAAACACAATTCAAATACCGAAAGTACCAATGGTCGAATCCATTAGTCAATCTCGTAAAACATGTATCAATGGTCTATTCCATTGATTAATCTCATCAAATCACATCGATGGTCCATTCCATCGACCAAACTCAAATCACACGTCAATGGTCCACTCCATTGACCAATTCATGCTCAAATGTCTAACCATGGTCACGCGTAACGCCCGTGACGAGACGACCAAGATTCCCCCCTTGGCAAGGTCTCCACCTATTATTAGCCGGTGGCTCGGCCCACAAGGATATCATAGATTAAGTATGCGCATACCCACACACCCCTCAGGGTTCACAGAGACATTGAGCACCAACCACAAATCACATTATCCAGTAATCCAACGTCAGAACGAAAGTCATATCATAACTCAAGATTTGATATATATAAATATCAAAGCATTCTCCAAACCATTTCAAGATTCTTTCATAAAGAATTTCACAAACCATTTTCAACAACCATTCGAATTGAATTCGAAATATAACTCATCTTTCAAATAACAAAGGGCAGTAATAACTCGATCCTGTTTTATGCAACAAAAGATGCATTTTATCAACTCATAAAGTATATAATTCACCATGTTTCTCAAAACATGAGTTTAAAATACAAAGAAGAAATAGTGTCACTCACCGGGGAAAAGCCAAAAATCAAATACGACGCTCACTCGAACCACGCACTCGGATCCCTAACAATTAACGGAAAAACAATATCAAAAGGCCGAGTAAAAAGGAATATTCTTACAACGACTCGCCTAAACTAGGCCTATTAGTCGATAAAACGACACCTACGCGCCACAAAAGCACACAAAAGCAGAAACCCAACAATTTCAGCTAGGCGCGGTCCATGCGCCAACTTCGTCACGCCATAACTCCCTCCACAAATTTCCGTTTCAAGCCATCTTGCAGTCTTTAGAAAGCTCTTTTAACGTACAACAACAACCCCAACTCAGCTGCTCCAAAACAGAACCGAAAACGACAAAAAAAAAAAAAAGAGGCTCGAAGCTACTGCCGCTACAGTACCAGATTGCGTCCCCAACTTCAAAATTCCGTTCCGGACAAACCACAAGCTCAAATCACGATCCGTAAGATGCTATAGCTTCACAACATCCCAAAGTACCATTTCTATAAAAATATACAGCTTAACGACTCAAAAATCGGGCTTCGCCACACAAAAATCCAAGAAATCCGAATTTTGAGCCCTAATTACGGCGATTGCTTGAAGTATGTGATTAAAAGCTTCGATTCCTTACCGGCGTTGCAAAACACACTTGAGTCGGCTTGATGAGGCGTTCGGATCACGAGCGCGCAAAATTTTTCCCCTTTTTCCTTTTTCTTTTCTTTTCTTTCTCTCTTCTCCCCTGTTTTTCGTTTCTGCCCTGCTTCTGCCGAATGCCTCTTTCTCTCCCTCTTTCTCTCTTTTTAAACTCAGCCGAAGGTTCCACATCTCTCCCTCAGCCTCTTTTTTTTGACTTTTCAACCCTTTCTTTTTCTTTTTCTATCTATCTTTCTTTCTTTCTTTATTAAAGAGCCCATATATTACATTCTCCCCTCCTTAAAAAATTTCGTCCTCGAAATTTATAGGCACTTCAATCATGAAACAAGTGAGGGTATTTGCGCCTTGCCTCTTCCTCAAGTTCCCATGTGGCCTCTCTCTCCGTGTGATTTTTCCACTGGATCTTCACATAAGGAATAGTGCGTCGTCGCAACACCTGATCCTTCTTATCGATAATACGAACGGGCTGCTCTTCGTATGATAAGTTTTCTCTCAAATTCAACGGTGTAAAATCCAGAACGTGATCAGGACTTGGCACATATTTCCGTAATAAGGACACGTGAAACACATTATGGACTCCATAATGCTGGTGGTAGAGCCAATTTATAAGCAACTTCACCGATCTTTTCTAATATCAAAAATGGTCCAACGTACCTTGGGCTTAATTTACCACGCGTTCCAAATCTCATGACGCCTTTCATAGGAGAAACCTTCAAGAATACATGGTCTCCTACATTAAATTCTACTTTGCGCCTCTTAAGGTCCGCATAACTTTTCTGACGGCTTTGTGCTGATTTCAAATTCTCTCGAATGAGTCTGATTTTCTCTTCTGATTGTTGTATGTATTCAGGGCCGGTTAATCTTTTCTCACCAACATCATCCCAACAAACAGGAGTCCTACACTTACGCCCATACAAAGCTTCAAAAGGAGCCATTTTAATACTGGAATGATAGCTGTTATTATAAGAAAACTCTGCCAAGTGTAAATGTTCGTCCCACGAACCACCAAAGTCAATAACGCAAGACCGCAGCATATCCTCTAACGTCTGAATAGTTCTCTCTGATTGACCATCCGTCTGTGGGTGAAAAGCTGTGCTAAAGTTGAGTTGAGTACCTAATGCCCCTTGTAAACTCTTCCAAAAGTTGGACACAAACCGGGATCTCTATCGGAAACAATACTCACTGGAACTCCATGAAGTCTCACTATCTCATTAACGTATCGCTTCGCCATGTCTTCAAGTGAAAGACCGAATCGATAAGACAAAAGTGTGCAGATTTAGTCAATCGATCAACAATCACCCATATGGCATTCTTACCACTAGGCGTCCTCGGTAAGCCGACGATGAAATCCATGGTAATATGCTCCCACTTCCATTTAGGTACTTCAAGTGGGTGCAACGGCCACCTGGTTTCGATGCTCAATTTTCACTTGCTGGCAAATTAGACATTGGTCAACAAATTTCACAATATCCTTCTTCATATTGATCCACCAAAAATTTCCTCTCAAATCCCTGTACATCTTGGTGCTCCCTGGATGAATCGAGAATCTAGTGCTATGAGCTTCTTGTAATATCTCCTTTTTCAATTCTGAATCATCGGGAACACATAATCGACCACGAAACCTCAATGACCCATCTACGTGGATACTAAAGTCATCTTGTTTCCCAGCTTCTACACCTTCTCGATCTTTTCCAATTGAGGATCTTCATTTTGTTTAGCCTTGATTCTGTCAATCAATGTTGGTTGTACTCGAAGATTAGCTAATCGAGCACCAAGCCGATGGACCAAAACCTCTAGGTCTAGCTTTCTCATATCCTCAAGAATAGGCTTTTGAGAAGTGAGCAATGCTGCCATATTTCCAGAAGATTTGCGACTCAAGGCATCGGCTACCACGTTAGCTTTACCTGGATGGTAATTGATGGATAAGTCATAATCCTTCAGAAGTTCTAGCCATCTCCTCTGCCTCATGTTAAGTTCTTTCTGAGTAAAAATATATTTCAAACTCTTGTGATCGGTAAAGACTTCACATTTTTCACCATACAAGTAATGCCGCCATATTTTTAAGGCAAACACAACCGCCGCCAACTCCAAATCATGAGTAGGATAGTTCTTCTCGTGAGCCTTCAACTGTCTAGAGGCATAAGCCACAACTTTACCATCCCGCATAAGAACACAACCTAAACCTTCCTTAGATGCATCGCAATAAATTGTAAAGCCACTAGTTCCTCAAGGCAAAGTTAATATAGGAGCGACACCACCGCCTCTTCAACTCTTGGAAACTTGCATTCACATTGATCTGACCATACAAATTTAACTCTCTTTTGAGTTAGGCGAGTAAGTGGACTGGCAATTTTAGAAAACCCTTCTATAAATCTCCTGTAATAACCTGCTAACCCAAGAAAACTTCTTACCTCCGTGACATTGGTAGGGCGATTCCATTGAACAACTGCTTCAACTTTCTTTGGATCAACTGAGATACCATCCTTTGATATTACATGACCCAAGAATTCTATATGATCAAGCCAGAAGGCACACTTACTAAATTTAGCATACAACTTCTTTTCACGCAAAGTTTGTAAAACAACTCTCAAGTGCTGTTCATGTTCTTCCAAACTCCTCGAATACACCAAAATATCATCAATGAATACCACAATAAATCTGTCAAGAAATTGCCTGAATACCCTATTCATCAAATCCATAAAAGCCGCAGTGCATTCGTTAACCCAAAAGGCATGACAAGAAATTCATAATGCCCATACCTTGTTCTCAAAGCAGTCTTTGGCACATCGTCAACTTTTATCTTCAACCGATGATACCCGAACGAAGGTCGATCTTAGAAAATACCGAGCCCCTTGAAGTTGATCAAATAAATCATCAATCCGAGGTAAAGGATATTTATTTTTGATCGTCACCTTGTTAAGTTCTCGATAATCTATGCAAAGTCGCATACTACCGTCTTTCTTCTTCACAAATAGAACAGGAGCTCCCCAAGGCGATACACTAGGCCTGATAAAACCCTTATCCAAAAGCTCTTGCAGTTGTGTTTTCAATTCACTCAATTCAGAAGGTGCCATCCGATATGGGGTCTTAGAGATGGGTGTTGTACCGGCATTAAATCGATACAAAACTCTATTTCTCTATCAGGAGGCAAGCCAGGTAAATCTTCAGGAAATACATCAGGAAATTCTCTGACAACATGAACATTTTCTAGCTTTACCGGCTCCTTACTTGCGTCTCTTACACAAGCCAAATAACCACAACAACCCTTTCTCAAAAGCTTTCTTGCTTGCATAGCTGAAATTAACCTTGGAAAAGTGCCTTCATAACTTCCCGAAAAGAGAATTCGGGTTGATTTGGAGGTCGAAAAATAACTTTCTTTGAATAACAATCAACAAAGTGGCATGATATTTTGATAACCAATCCATCCCTAGAATAACATCGAAATCTCGCATATCTAACTCCACCAAATCCACAGGCAATGGTACATCATCAATTCGCAACAAACAATTCTTGAAAACACGATCAGCAATCAAGAAATCACCAGTGGGAGTATCAATACGCAATTCATATTTTAGAAGCTCAGGCAATACATCAAGTTTCTTTGCAAAGTCAATGGAAGTAAAGGAATGTGTGGCACCGGGATCAAACAATGCATAAGCAAGTTGTGAGGCAATAGAAATATTACCTGCAACAACTGTATTAGAAGCCGCCGCATCCTCTCCTGTCATCGTATAAACTTTCCCAGTCATCATTTGCCTTTGTTGGCCTTCTTGTGGCCTATCAACTGGAGGCGCGGTCTTCCTCATAGAACAAGTATAGGCTCGATGTCCAGGTTGCCCACATACAAAACATACTCTACTATCTCCGGGGCATTCTTCTGTGTTGGACACTCACGTGCCATATGTCCCATTTTTCCACAAGTGAAACATGCTCCTCTCTTGCGGTAACAAGGACCGCTATGTCGTCTCCCACAAGTAGTACAAGGGCCTGGATTATTCTGAATTCTAGGCTTTCCTGGCTGATTAAAAGCTTTCCTCTTTCCGCTGCCACCGGCGCCGCTATCTTAATAGTCAGTGAATCTCAACTTCTTATGCTGAGGTACGCCTTGCACGTCACGCTCCAAAATCTTTTGTTCCACTCTGATGGCTCGTTCCAACACGTCTCTATAAGATGTCAATGCTAGAGGTGTGAGTGCAGAACCAATATCATATCGGAGCCCCCTCTGAAAGTGATCAGCCTTATCTTGCTCATTAGACACATATTGCTCAGCAAATCTACTCATCTGATTAAAGCGGGCTGCATACTCCAAAACCGTGGAGTCACCTTGAGATATGTGTATAAAATCACTCTTCATTTTTGTCTCCAAATGACACTGGGAAGAATTGGGCATTGAAAGCCTGCTTAAAGTCCTCCCAAGCTATAGCACCGCCCCTATCTCCAAGAGCTGGCCTCATTCCCTCCCACCAATGCTCTGCCTCGCCTTCTAAGTATCGGGAAGCAAAGCTAACCTTCTTGTCTTCGGGAACACCTTCGCTTCAAAGATCCCCTCATCTTTCTAGTCCACCGCTCAGCCTGCAAGAGGATCAGCTTTCCCATCATAAGTTGGTGGTTTCGCCTCTCTGAATTGGGCAAAGGTGTATGAGCCAGTTGCTCCATCTCCACTTAATTCCTTTGCTTGACAATACCAATGAATCATGGCTTGCTCAAAGTCAGTCGGGGGAAACGACCGTTGGTTAACTTCCCTGACTTCATGTGAATCCGGACTTCCATCACGCCGATCCTCCCGTCTCCTCCTCAAAGACGCACCTCGAGAAGCTTGAGGCGTGTCTCTAGCACCCCAGGGCGACAACTTGCTTGCCTTTACTATTTCTACGAAACGAAGCAAGTGTCTCCGAGTCACCCATGACCACCAATCCAAGAACGAAGCTACAACTTAGTATCTAAAAGGCTAACGCGTAAAAAAAATCTATCACACAATCTCACATCGACCCATATCTGCCCAAACAAATCAAAACCTAAGCTCTGATACCAACAAATGTCACACCTCGATTCACAAGAAAAAGGGGCATGACACGGCCGTCCCTTTTTACCAAAGGACGCAGCCTCAACATAACCAAAATTCAACCCAAAAACAATATATATACATCCATATATATATAACAAAAAGGGTATTTGGTTACAATATCAGAGTATATCTATAATCCACACAAAAAAAATCAAAACATAAACCTTTTAACTATGCACAAGTCATACCCAAAAATCTCCACCACAAAAGTCCTCCCCGAACGAACGCTCACGCCTACTCGCGACTCGCTGAAGAACCTGAAAAGCAAGTAGAAGAGAGGAGTGAGCTACCACGGCTCAGTGAGTAACACATTTCTTCTAAGCGGATCGAGAAATCACTATGCACATTTTAAAATACAAACACAACTCAAATACCGAAAGTACCAATGGCGAATCCATTAGTCAATCTCGTAAAACATGTATCAATGGTCTATTCCATTGATTAATCTCATCAAATCACATCGATGGTCCATTCCATCGACCAAACTCAAATCACACGTCAATGGTCCACTCCATTGACCAATTCATGCTCAAATGTCTAATCATGGTCACGCGTAATGCCCGTGACGAAACGACCAAGATTTCCCCCTTGGCAAGGTCTCCACCTATTATTAGCCGGTAGCTCGGCCCACAAGGATATCCTAGACTAGTATGCGCATACCCACACACCCCTCGGGGTTCACAGACATTGAGCACCAACCACAAATCACATTATCCAGAATCCAACGTCGAAAGAAAGTCATATCATAACTCAAGATTTGATATATATAAATATCAAAGCATTCTCCAAACCATTTCAAGATTCTTTCATAAAGAATTTCACAAACCATTTTCAACAACCATTCGAATTGAATTCGAAATATAACTCATCTTTCAAATAACAAAGGGCGTAATAACTCGATCCTGTTTTATGCAACAAAAGATGCATTTTATCAACTCATAAAGTATATAATTCACCATGTTTCTCAAAATATGAGTTTAAAATACAAAGAAGAAATAGTGTCACTCACCGGGGAAAAGCCAAAATCAAATACGACGCTCACTCGAACCACGCACTCGGATGCCTAACAATTAACGGAAAAACAATATCAAAAGGCCGAGTAAAAAGGAATATTCTTACAACGACTCGCCTAAACTAGGCCTATTAGTCGATAAAACGACACCTACGCGCCACAAAAGCACACAAAAGCAGAAACCCAACAATTTCAGCTAGGCGCGGTCCATGCGCCAACTTCGTCACGCCATAACTCCCTCCACAAATTTCCGTTTCAAGCCATCTTGCAGTCTTTAGAAAGCTCTTTTAACGTACAACAACAACCCCAACTCAGCTGCTCCAAAACAGAACCGAAAACGACAAAAAAAAAAAAAAAAGAGGCTCAAGCTACTGCCGCTACAGTACCAGATTGCGTCCCCAACTTCAAAATTCCGTTCCGGACAAACCACAAGCTCAAATCACGATCCGTAAGATGCTATAGCTTCACAACATCCCAAAGTACCATTTCTATAAAAATATACAGCTTAACGACTCAAAAATCGGGGTTCGCCACACAAAAATCCAAGAAATCCGAATTTTGAGCCCTAATTACGGCGATTGCTTGAAGTATGTGATTAAAAGCTTCGATTCCTTACCGGCGTTGCAAAACACACTTGAGTCGGCTTGATGAGGCGTTCGGATCACGAGCGCGCCAAAATTTTTCCCCTTTTTCCTTTTTTTTTCTTTTCTTTCTCTCTTCTCTCCCCTGTTTTTCGTTTCTGCCCTGCTTCTGCCGAATGCCTCTTTCTCTCCCTCTCTCTCTCTTTTTAAACTCAGCCGAAGGTTCCACATCTCTCCCTCAGCCTTCTTTTTTGAATTTTCAACCCTTTCTTTTTCTTTTTCTATCTATCTTTCTTTCTTTCTTTATTAAAGAGCCCATATATTACAAAACTAATAAGAACAGATGCTACACTTGATTTTAGCCAAAAGGCCGAGAAAGGTATGCTTTGCTCTGTTGTCTAGCCTCCTCTTTTGTCCACTGCTCTGGCCCGTGGTTCATTTCGAATTCCCTATGTGGAACTCTGTTTCCCTCTTTCACGAAAACCTCCAGTGGAGTTCGAGATGAGAGGGGATTGAAACAGAACGATCTCGTGGGTTTTGTTGTATGGCGACAACACTGATTTTGGTTCGGAGTTCGAACCCAATTCTTACGAGAAAGATTTTGCAGTCACTTGGCTTAGAAAGGCAATCGATCTACTCATGATGAGGCAGAGAACAGAGGGAAAACTCAGAAACTAAAAACGCAAGGCTTGATGTGCAGTAAGAAAAACTCAGAAACTAGAAACGCAAGGCTTGATGTGCAGTAAGAAGCCAAGAATCCATGGTCCTAATGCTCCTGCTCTTTCATTGTTATCCATGCGAGAGAGCCCAAGAAATGATAAAATACCACTCCATATACAAAAAATAAGTAAGCCGATTGAACCGTTGGTTCATTAGTGGCTCCTTATGTTATGCATTTTGAAAGCCTAATCTAGTCCACTTAACGTTGGTTTGAAGCTAGTACTCCAGTTTTTTTAGCGTGAGAGTTACAAGGATTGCAATACGGTTCTTTAGTGAACTTATGGAGACAGGCTATAGTTTGATCATTTGAATTTTTAACTAGAATAAGATTGGATAGGATTTGATATAAGATTAATGAATTTTGCTATATATTATCAATTGTTTAGTAAATCATAGTAATTAAATCAAATGTTTTCATATCTTATTTTGTCTATTGTTTGGTATGAATGACATATCAATTTATACGAACATGAAAATATATGAACTGTGATTGCAAGAATATCTTGTGATTTACTATTAGAAAAACTACAAATGCATAGAGATAATTTCCATCAATCAATTTATGACTATTCTCCAATCTAAATTTAGACAACAAAGGAGCTCATTGAAGCATTCCAAAGTCATAAGTTTGACTATGATAAAAAAAGAAAATGTAAATGGGCTACAACAACATCAATTAAGCAAATTAGCCAGCGAATGCCAAATCTAGTGAGAGAGAGACAAAAGAACATGATCATTCACCTTTAAAATAAAAATTATTTTTTTTTTTTTTATTAATCTTCTTTTTATATTATTTTAAATTCAAATATTATGTTATTTCAGAAGAATAACTTTTATATCTTTAATATAGAAAATCTTATCCACATTTATCCCACCCTTCATAAAATATTCTTATTCAAGCTATATCCCAATTACATTCAACTATATCTAGTGTTTGTCCTATTTTAGACAAGAACCAAACATCGAATGGAATATATTAATTCATATCCCAATTTTATGCATTTTTATCCCACCCTTCATGAGATATTTTTATTCAAGCTATATTCTAATTACATTCAATTGTATGAACCAAACACCGAATGGAATATATTAATTCATATCTGACTTTTATCTTGGCTATCAAGCGTAGCCATAGCAGACTTATCAAAAGGGTGGGTCGGGTTAAAAATAGTTCTACCCATTTAACATGTTTTAACCAATTTCTACACAATACAAATCTAATGACCCATACTTGACATAGTCATATTACTAGAACACTTTTATATTTAACCCAATCTAAGAATATTCATACCAAGACCAAAGTGAGAGTCCAAAGTGAGCGAGTGTGAGATCGAGTGAGGGCGAGAGAGACTCATGGAGGTGGGTTGCGTCTAAATAAGTTTTAAACTTATATAACACTCAAATAATATATTAGGTTTTACCATTTTAAATCTATGTATAATCTATTTACTAAAATAACAACTCAGCTGAATATATATATATAGAGGTTAAAAAATGAGTTTATGACCCATTTTGATAAGTCTATGAGATAGTCACATATTTCTCTTCTTATAAGCCCCAACTTTGCCACAAGTATTTGCTACTCTCCAGCAAGGAAAAATCCTTATATAGTCTCTTTGGGGTTTTAAGCTCAGTGACAATGTTGGGGTTCCGATGTGGTCAAAGAAGGCCGCCCGAACAATGACTAAAACTTGAGACTAATTCAACAGCGGGGCGGTGCACCATAGAAACTGAATCCATAAAACACTAGTACTGTGGAATGACTTACAAGCGTGCTGATATCTTAGGGCAGAATCATTTGCATAGCTAAATTCAGCTAGTTCAATTTATGATGCTAACTAGCCTCATTCGGAACCCTAAGCAAAGAGGCGCCGCTCGCTGTGACATCATATTTTTAAGGGGCAACACTTAAGTCATTTGAACTCTTAATTGTAGGAGCTCCCTCAGCTGAGGAAGCCCCTCCAAAAATAGGCGTATGCCACTAATTGTGGCGAGCACACGGTATTCTTTAGTAAAAGGCGAAAGAATAGTTCGCTCTGTGCTCACTACATGGCTGCGTGACTCTTCTCCATGGACAACCTCCTGTTTTGTGACTCTCCATGCTGCCCACGTTCTTGCCCTTCATTCTATGTGGGACATTTCATAAGAAGAAGGGTGGGAGGGGGCTCCTTTGGGTTTTTCTCATCAATTAAACTTCTATTGAATCATTAACTTAGAAGCGGACTTACCCCAAAGGGATGAGCATGAGTGGCGCGGGGGCCGGGACTGCATCCCCCGTCCGCCGCGGGTGACGGGCGCCCCCTGGTGAGGAAATTATTTTCATCGATCCTTCATTAGAACATATTTTTGTCGAAAAAGGACACGTTTTTAGCATTATATACTTATTAAATAATTGCAGTTATAAATCAATAAATAGTTAACTAGTCGTCTACTCTTATCCAAAAAAATACATTTATACGCTACTAATCGAGTGGCCAAATACTTCACTTCATGTCATCCCTCACCGAGGGCATAGACTAAAATAAGATTGGACTGGGCTTGGTGGGGTGCGCCAGGCAAGGGCTGTAGTGCAACGCCCCAGCGACGCTCGAGAGGCCCAGTAGCGAGCTACTGCAATGGCCTCTCACCCTCGAAAAATTAATTTAATATCGTGTGGACCGATGGCCCACGTATCAGATATTAAACTGATAAGAACAGATACTACACTTGATCTTAGCCAAAAGGCCGAGAAAGGTATGCTTTGGTAGGTCGCCTCGCCTCGTCTTTTGTTCTCTGCTCTGCCCCGTGATTCCTTGCTCATGCTTGATGTGGGACTCCTTTTCAGTGTTTCTCTACGCAAGAAAGAAGCCAGCGGGCATTTGAAAAAGGATAGAAAGCTGCACACGGGATGGCACTGACATTTTTTAATAGCTAGTGGTGGCATCGGAGCGGTCCAGTTTCTGAACTCTACTGATCAAGGCACATGACCATCAAGACCGCCTCGCCTGCTTTGCTGCCCAGTGCCTGGTATTCTCCATAAGGACAAGTGACGAGGACTCGAAGTGGGCAAAAAGATATGGGTGAGGCGGCGTGCGCCGGTATGGCGTTAAACCATGAAGAAGTAAGGATGCTTGACGCCTGAACTGGGTGCCGCAATAAATTCGATTTGAAGCTAATCAGGCCCTAGTGCGCGCCCGAGGGACAAAAAGAGACGTGGAAGCCAGAAGGTACTGCCGATGTACTTGAGGAGAACATACGTCTGTTATATCCACTGTTAGAGCTTGAAAATTCGATGGAGGATGGTGATGGACGTCGCATTTAACCAAATCTAGAGAAACTGATTTTTAACAAGATGCTGGAGTTGCATTACGTTGCATTTATACTGCATTTTTTAGTATTAAATGCAAAGCATCTTTGTGATATAGAGGAAGCTATCTGAAATTTTGCTCAAGCATTCAAGTTTTTCGCTTTCGTCTCCAGGGAGCTCCCTGTAGTTGAGAGAGCCCCTCCAAATATTGGAGAACGCCGCTCGCTTAGGGCGAACACGGGGTAGCGGTACTCTCATAAAAGGTGGAAGAAAAGAATAGTCCATGCTCACCACATGGCAGCACGATTCTAGCAGATGACCCGATTGGGATTTTTTCGAGCGAATCCCTGTCAAGCGTCTCTTCTTCTTTCAACTCAGGACTTCCAACAGTCCTCCATGCTCGAGCATCTATTTCCAAGGATTTTGATTATAATCATCAGGTGTTTTCGCTACTTTTAGACGAAGGTATAGCTCCGAACAAAGTCTCTTCTGTGGTTTATGTTCCTGCCACTCCAAAGTCATCTGTGGGCCGATCGTTTGGCGCTCGGCTTTTGCCACAGCCTTTCCGTGGTCGTAGCAGCTCAAAGGCAAATAATCAACCAGGTTACTTGAATATGTCAAAGCCATATCAAAACAAACTTGCGAGTGTTGAAACCGCCTTTACCGCTTCCAAGGAAGGGTTCTATTATCTGTCAGAGAACGGTGAAGGGATCTATGATTGTCAAGAACGCTAATGCTATGCACATGTTTCTCAACTCTATTTTAGGAGCTCCCTCAGATGAAGAAGCCCTTCCAAAAATTGGCGTACGCCACTGGTCATCGCGAGCACACAGTATTCTTTCGTAAAAGGCAAAAGAATAGTTCGCTCTGTGCTCACCACATGGCTGCGTGACTCTACCAGGGGGACGACGTCATGACTCTTTTCCATCGTGCTGCTACCACTGGTGGAATCATCTTCAAATATTGGCGTGGAGCATTTCATCCATTTTAACTTCTATCAGCACCTGTTGCGGGTGGAATCATCTTAGAATCTTCCTCAAGCTATTTCCATTTCCACGAGATCATGAATATCAATGAGTAAAGATCCTTCCGTGCCTTCTGTTTCAATTTTCCTTGTTGCACATTGACAGATTAAAAATGTGGCTGAAATCTCATGTTCCCCTCGATGAGATTTCGATTCACACTTGACTCTCGGCTGAATAGGTTGGACTCTGTTGGACGTTTCAACATTAGAATGTTTAAATAGTTCCCTAAGCGCAGAACTTGACGATCTTATAAAATGCAAACTCCTGCCAACACTAGAAACTAAGAGTCTGTAATTGACTTGTCTATAGGATGCTGGCACGAGTGACAAGAGTGAATACTCAAAATATGGCTCAGACACTAAAAATTGTCGAGGACATCTTTCCTCACCAAAGTATCATTTCTAGTTGCTATGCATCCAAATCTTTCGATGCACAACATGAGGGAAAATACTAGGAACTTCAAGGCTCAATTCTGTGAAGATGTTGATGACTATTTGAAGTCTTTGGAACATCTTTCTCAGCACTATGATGAAGCTCACGAGCCAACTCCTACAACTTATGTAGGTCCCGATTTGGCAGATGAAATGCCTACTTATAGCAATAAGCTTTCTTCCATTCTTGCCCTGGTTTTCTCATGCTTGTGGTCCTCAGAGAACCTAGAAGATTTACATTTTTCGGTAGATAAGCTCACAAGCAGTCCTATTTTGATCAACTGCTTAAGTTGAAGTTGGTCAAAGAAATCCCGGATTGCTAAGCAGGCTAACACATTCTTCAGAGATTTTCAGGCCAAGAAGGACAAGTATTTGTCTATGAAGGAAGAGTTGAGTGAGCTGAAGAAGAGAGAAGGGAATTTGCACTTTCAAATTCCAAGTCTTCAGTTGTGCGAGAAATTGATGAACAAATTCTCAGCTCCAGTCCAGGCAAGCCGAAGTTGTTAGCCACCTCAAGTTGAAGAAGATGATAATAATTCTAATAATCACTAAGCATAAAATCGTGACGGACTCAATATCTATTGTGTCACAAGAGATTCAGACTGTCAGTGTTAAATTCATGGGACTGGAATTGAAGACGAAAACTTCCGCCGAGCAAGTGGGTTGAAATCCCTGACAAGTACACGCCACTCCAAGGCAATTTCTTTGAGAATCTGTCTAAAGTTCAAATTTATGACAGGGACATGTATTACAGTTTCTACTTCATGGTTTCGGCATGTCTGTATCTCTCACAAAAGCATCGGAACCCCATCGACTGTCTCATGCATGTTCCTCATTAGATTCGTCGTATTGTGCTAATTATATAGCACCATAGCGTGAAAGTGGTCAACTAATGACAGTAGGAACGTTTCCTAGCAACAAAAAGAAAACAATAAAGGACAATAATGATATATCTAACTTCATTCTCTAATAGAACCTATGACTGCAGTAGTGGTGACCAAACCAGTTATGAAGGAAAATGTTTCCTTCTACCTCTTCGGAAGTATTCTGAGTTGTAGGAAGAAAGTCGGCGGAAGATGACTAACCTCTTTTTGATGCGCAATGAACAATTTACAACGGAACGAACATTGAATTACGGGTGAACGACAAACAATATGACTTCACGATGGTCTGAATATAGTCACGAGGAAAACATTCAATTTTCACAGCGTAAATGCTCGATTGTCTTCATAAATGAGTAATGGAGCGCTTTTTTTCTTTGATGGAAATAGGAGAAAAAGAGAGAACAATTTCTTTCTTTCTGAACGTTCTTTCTACCAAAACCTCCCAACGGTTATCTTCAGAAGTTTTTATATAAATCCAGCATACCCTTTCAAAGGGTGTCTCTCCATCATAATATATCAAAACAAAACGGTGCGAGAATCAGTTTGTTCTAAGAGAGTTTGCTCATTTGGGAGAGGTGGATCATTCTTGTGGATGGGATCGGGTTGTTCGATACTCAAATCCTTTAGAAAGGATTCTAATGGATTTGCTAGCATCATCTGATCTGGTTTTTCTCTTATAACCACCGAACATGATTCCCTTCCTATTGTACCAGTAACCTCTTCCATATTCATGGCTGATCCTCCGATCGGAAATGGAATCAAATTACTCGATCCGAGATTATTCGGGACAATCCAAGAAATCATGTGTCAATGGCATCAAAGCGGTTTTTCTCCATCGATGATATTCCCTATCAAAAATGGCCGGAAAGACTTGAGGAATTCCATACAGGTTAAATACCCAGTCCATCACCAACCATGACATGAATGATGTCCTTTACAACTTCGTTACCGGGTTCACGGGGAAGCCTTAAGCTTTGGTGGAAATCGATATCGAACAAGACCCGATTCATTTTCGATGTCACCAAATTTTAGCCAAGCCATTACCATCCTATACCACTTCTTTGTGGGAAAACCCACCGATCTCATAGAGATGAAAAGAAGAGAGTTCTTCGAAAGAAAATGTTGTTCTTTCCGGAAGAAACATCTTGATAAGCATTATCGAATAATGCTCCAGCTCTTTTACCAAATTGGAGCCGATTCAAATCGAAGCATGTTTTCGACTTGTTCCCAAAGAAGCTGTCCCAAATGGTCGAAAGATCCTTCGTTGCAAGACAAAAGAGAGTACGGGATATTCCCACAGGGAGAAATACAACAAGAGATCCATCTATGTCTTGAAGAAATATGTCTAAAGCGCCGAATGGTCCAATCCTACATCAACAAGGATAAAGGCCTCGAGACAGCTATTCTCGCCAAAAGCTAAAGATCAAATGTTCCAAAGAAGGCGTGATGGTACTTGCGGAAAGTATTCTCGAAAGAAGAATCACTTCAAGAAGTTCTCGATGAAGAAGTCCAAATATGGCCACAAGAACTTCCGAAAGAAGAAATGGCGATACCTACGAAAGAGAAAGGATCGCACGGGCCATAAAAATCGAATCGTTACTACGTTTGCAACAAGAAAGGACATTTTGCCAAAAAGCGTCCCCAAGCCAAAAAGGTCGCATCATTTGATACATCAAATTGAGAATGAAACAGGTATTTCTCTTGAAAATGATGATGTTGAATCATTATTCTCTGCGATGAAGAACGATCTGAACAAACCCTTTGTATCATTCCTTGTTATCACACCGGCGAAGATTCGGACTCGGAATACGAAGATATCTTTCACATATCACCCACATCCGCGAACAAAGCCTTGACATATTCTCAAGTCAAACTCACTTTGTCCTCATTTTCCGGTCAAAATCCTCACCTCAAAGTTTGCTAAGCCTATCACTTTGTTATTGCCCTTATTGATACGGGAGCAAGTTGTTCAATTTTGGATACCAAAGTTCTCCCACGATGAGTATTGGACTCCTTATGTCCGATACTTCAACTTTCGCCTCGGGAGATACTTTCTCCACAAATGTAAGAACTACTCCGATGCTTGTCCGTTCTTTCCCCAATGCTCGGTTACCACGAAAATCTTTGGATCCAATCTTCCCAACAAAGACTTAATCATTGGTTGGGACATCATGATTTAAGTTTCACAGTTTTAGTAT
Organism: Eucalyptus marginata; assembly: GCA_014182565.1. Taxonomy (NCBI): domain Eukaryota; kingdom Viridiplantae; phylum Streptophyta; class Magnoliopsida; order Myrtales; family Myrtaceae; genus Eucalyptus; species Eucalyptus marginata. The sequence continues at coordinate 25,745,652 of CM024594.1, forward strand.
TTTTCTGGAAAATCTTAGGTACAAGGACCAATTCTCTGACTTTGTCAATATTCGAACTCTTTTTTCCATTCAAATGAGTTTCTAATATGCAAAAGATATATTAGAATCTTGTTTAAAAATCCCACTCGAATTTGCCAAAAGTGTTCCCATCCTTTATGGGAAAATCCAGAATTCTTTGTTCGCCTTCCTTTTAAAAAGAATGAAGATATAAATCCAACCAAGGCAAGCCACATGGGAATGAAGCCAGAACACTTGGTTTTAGCCCAAAGGAATGCTCGAACTATTGCAACGGGGCCTTATTGAAATCTCCAATTCTCAATGGGCTTGTGAAGCCTTTTATGTCAATAAACGTGCCGAGCAAAACAGAGGAAAAATGAGATTGGTAATCAACTATCAACCTCTCAATCTTTTCCTCCGGGATGACAAATTCCCTTTACCTTCCCGAGTTTCTCTCTTTCTTGGATTAACAAAGTCCCATATCTATTCCAAATTCGACCTCAAAGCCGGATTTTGGCAATTGGGCATCCATCCCGAAGATAGATTTCCAGTGGAAAGTTCTTCCTTTTGGCCTAAAGGTAGCACCATCCCTTTTCCAAAAGGCCATGTGTCGTATCTTCCAACCAATTCTCTCAAGTGCTGCGGTATACATTGATGATATCCTTCTCTAGATGGCCTTGATTCCTTGAACAGTTTGCGAAAATTGTCGAAGAAAGCATGGCATCATGCTTTCTCAACGAATGAATATTTTAATTTCTTGGTATGCACCTCAACAAAGGTACATACTACCCAGTTAATTGCTCGGGAATTGTTAAAATTTCAAGAAAATCTCACAAAAAAGAAGTTCAGCAATTTCTTGGGATAATTAATTATCTCGGGGATTTTGTCCCAAATATTGCAAAGCTCTTGATCCCTTTGCAAACCATAAAAAAGAATCCTCCACAAAAAAAAACAAAAAAAGGTTCTTTGAACTAAAGGAGATTATGCCAACTCCCACCATTGAAAATACCATCAACGGGTAAAAGAATTTTCAAACCGATTATGAATATTATTCTCCTTGAAAAATTGATGGTAATAAATTTGTGCTCACAAAAGTGGAAAGTTTTCTCAATCGAAATGCATTATCATTCCACTTTTAAAGAAATCCTAGCGGTAAAAAATGGAATCAAGTTTGAATTCCATCTCATCGATCACTTCTGGTAGAATTAGACATGGCATCCTTTCCTCGAGATGACCAAGTTTAAACAAAAGCGAATCCCGAATTCTCGTTCAATGGGCTGAATGGTTTTCAAAATACTCTTTTGAAACCAAACACATCCCAGGGGAAGAAAAATGTTCTTGCTGATTTCCTGTCAAGACCAAAGGCACCAGCTGAAATTAACATGTACATCAAAAGACCTGCTTTTCACATGCTCAACCATGGTGTGAAATACAAGATCGAAAAGATCAAAGACACCGCCAAGTGGAAATATCCCCGAGAGATTATTGAGCAAATCGAGAATGACAATCTCACTTGAAAATGCGGGAAACCTCATGTGGCAATGCCACACTGGTCTGTTGAGATTTAATGCGGGTTCGATTCTTTATCCTTGCGGACTAAATCCAGATTATCCATTCATACATCCTCTTATACGGAAAGAAGATGATTTCCCGATCAGCTCAAAACACTATTGTGGTACTTAACCAATAAGTACTTGATAGCGTTTGAAATTCCGACCGAAGATTCATTGCCAACCTCACCGGGATATTCTTACTTGGAAGAAATATTGAAAAAAAAAGTGATCAAAATCTTTTAGACTTTCTCAATTGGTTCTACCCTCCCACTCACTGGAAACATCTGTTGGAAAAAGAACTAAGAACCACAACACCAAATCCTGAAGTCCATACCATCCTGTTCTTTAGACGTCCATGGTATTTTTGCCGAAATAATGGCAGCATCATTGATGTTCCTCTGGAAATAGGAACCACATCCTACAAACCCCATTCGGATAGCAAAGAGGCTCGGATTCACAAATCTTATCCAATGTCGTCCGAACTTTGTCAACTCCAATACCGAGAACTCCAGAGAATCTTGTGCCAAGAGAACAAAACTATTCCTGAAAATGTGTGGAACTATAATGAACCTACTGCATGGGATCATTATGACCTAGTTCCAGAGGCTAAAGAGGCACTCAGGCAATTTAGACAAGCAGAATCATCCCAAGATGATGAAATGACAAGCGCACATGACACTGTCCAATCCACCCAGGACCCCTATGACCGTTGGGGAGGTCCTCTTTCTCAAGATCCCTACCCAAGGACCCTTGTCCTTATCTCAAATTGACACTTCCTATTATGCACAGTCATCCCATTGGCCTCAACCAAGCATTCACTGCCGACACTACGAAGATGACAATACAAAGCGGGCTCAAGAAGAAGCATCCCACCATGCTCATGAAGAAGCATCCTCATCACGTCAGCCGAAACAGATCCTCTCACCGGAAGATCTTGAAGCTCTTGAACAAAAATATGAGGCGCATCTTCTAGCGGCGACAAACGGCTCGAGATGACTCGGACTATGACTACAATGCTCATGACGGACGAGACCGGCGAAAAGCCGCCGCCCGGCCTTGTTCACTTTTACGCTAGCGGTAGGCTAGGGAAAGTACTGTTCACGATACGATTCTTGTTCATATCGTGCGAATAATTCCCTCCCGAAAGTTTCGGGTGCCCTGTTGTTCCCGGACCCGTGAGCTTGGTCCTTGTTTGTTTGTGACCTCTTATTGTCTATAAAAGGCAAGGAGGGTGTATTGTGTTGGGCAGAGTCCCCTCGAAGTAAAGTGAGTGTTTTGTAAAACCTCTATGGCTTTCTAAACTCTTCTTCTTCTCTAGCCTGGTAGAATCCTCTAGGAAATGCAGCTCGGATAGATTAGAAGCGTTTCCATCCTGGTTCTCATGGTGTTCCTAGGCTCTGAACTAAAGGGCAGAGTAATTTTCTGCTAAAAGGCAATCCCTGAAGGGCTTGAACGAGTTGTTCGCCCATTGTGGAAGGCATACTTGCAGAAGATTGTGCTCGCTGATTCTACAGTAAGAAAATCTACAATGCAACCACACAGTCCATTAAGTCAAGTTCATTCGCATCAGATGTTGACAGAAAATTTGCTTCTCTAGAAAGAACTTTTCCTACTTCCTTCCCCATGTTGCTGGGCCCAAGTAAATCTACCATAATTATATCAAGATCACAGGAAAAAAAAAAGGTCGCTAGAACAACGTGGGTAGGTGATTGGGTTTCGATTCCAGCGACTGCTATGGCAACTACTTTTACACCCCAAAATTACAAGAAAATGGGATGACACAGCCGTCCTTTCACACGAAGAAGGCAGCCTAAAATATAACCAATTACTTAATATCATAATGTATATCTCCAACCATATATACATATTGGATAAATTAATAAATTGGTTACAACATTAAAGTTTCTATAATCTATAAATAAAAAATATGTACAATCAAAACTTAGCCAACCCAACAAACTTACAACAACTATATAAACAACTCCTTAAGCTATACCCCAATATATAACTATGAAAAGTTTCCCAATAGCGCTCTCGTTCTACTTGTCGCTAAATCTGACTATTCTCCAAGTTTACACATGCTCTTGAAACTGTTCTTCAAATTGAGCCTTGATGCAATGCACCAGCCTCAATTTCCCATGTTCACTTCCCATCGTAACCATTCTCCATGATCTCCACTAATAGGTGTACACGCCAGAGCCTTGATGCAATCCTTTTAATCAATCACCTTTGTCGTGACCTAACCTCGGATGCACCACCTAAGATTTGGCCGATGGATTATTAAGTTTAAACTTAGTTCGAATTCTCCCAAACCCATACCAATTCACGACTTAGAATTCAAGTTTTTAACATGCAAATGATTTTTCAAGTGGAATCACCATTAATCAATTCTTTGGTGAGTCGATTAGAAACCCATGTTACTTTACTAAATTCATGGACTTAATTACGTTAGATTTCTCCAACACCATTTTGGTACCTTTTCTTTTTTATTCCGAATAAATGTTCTATAAATAGCTTGAATTGATTTTAATTTATTTTCATAACATGTAAAGTGATCATACAAATGTGCAAACCACCAATTTAATACCCAATAAAATAATAAATAAATTGCAAGATTTAACTTACAAAAACAAAAATATCTATATGTTAGTTCAGAATTCACATTTAACAATCTTAGATATGATTTCTACATGTTACTCAATCTTGTTTTAGGATTTTTCTTATTTAATAAACCTTATCTATGAGCAATACAATGCAATGATATAACAACTCGGGCCACATATATGAGTTAGGAAATGGGTTTATGACCCATTTTGACAAAGTTTATGGAAGTCACATATTTCTCTTCTTATGAGCCCCGACATTGCCACAGGTTTTTGCTACTCTTCAGCAAGGGAAAACTCCATAAATAGTCTCTCTAGTTTCTAAGCTCGGTGACAATGTTGGGGTTCCAACGCAGTCAAAGGAAGGTTGCTTGAACAATGATTAAGACTCGAGACTAATTTAACAGCGGGGCAATACACTCAAGAAACTGATTTCACAAATACTACAAATTTGGAATGACTTACGAGCATACGCTAGTATCTCAGGTGGAATCATGCGCATTGCTAAGTTCAGCTAGTTCAAATATATGATGCCGATGCTGATTAGCCTCATTCGGAATTCAAGGCAAGAGCAGCCACTAATTGTGACATCATATTTTTGAGGGGTGACACTAAAGTCATTTGAACTCATTTGAACTCTTAATTATAGGAGCTCCCTCAACTGAGGAAGCCCCTCCAAAAATAGGCATATGCCACAGATGGTGGTGAACACACGGTATTCTTTAGTAAAAGGCGAAAGAATAATTCGCTCTGTGCTCACCACATGGCTGTGTGACTTCATTGTGGTAGACCTCATCTCTTGTGACTGGCCTAGCTGCCCATGTTCTTGAATCATTATGTGGGACGTTTCATATGAAGGGACTAGGGTGGGAGGGCATCATTTGGGTCTTCTCATTAATTGAACTTCTATTGAATCAATAACTTAGAAGCGGACTTACTATTAAGGGACGAGCATGAGTGGTGCGGGGCCGAGGACCTGCATCCCCGTCCGCTGCGAATGACAGGGCGGGCCCTCCATGAGAAATTTTTTCATCAATTCATTAAAACATATTTATGTCGATGCTCATAATAATTCATATTTAAAAACACACACTATTATAATATTATGTACTTATAGAATAATTGAGGATACGTCAACTCACTATATTCACTAAAAATTTATTAGATTGGACTCGACTTGGGAGGGGCGCGCCAGGCAAGGACAGCAGTGCAACGCCCAAAAGACGCGCGAGAGGCCCAGTAGCAAGCTACTGTGGCGGCCTCTCCCCCTCAAAAAATTAATTTAATATCATGTGGACCGATGGCCCACGTACCAAATATTAAACTGATAAGAACAGATACTACACTTGATCTTAGCCAAAAGGCCGAGAAAGGTATGCTCTGGTAGGTTGCCTCGCCTCGTCTTTTGTTCTCTGCTCTGCCCCGTGATTCCTTGCTCATCCTTGATGTGGGACTCCTTTTCAGTGTTTCTCTACGCAAGAAAGAAGCCAGCGGGCATTTGAGAAAGGATAGAAAGCTGCACACGGGCTGTCACTGACATTTTTTAATGGCTAGTGGTGGCATCGGAGCGGTCCAGTTTCTGAACTCCACTGATCAAGGCACATGACCATCAAGACCGCCTCGCCTGCTTTGCTGCCTGGTGCCTGGTATTCTCCATAAGGACAAGTGACGAGGACTCGAACTGGGCAAAAAGATATGGGTGAGGCAGCCCACGGTCTGGCCTGGGCCGGTATGGCGTTAAACCATGAAGAAGTAAAGGATGCTTGATGCCTGAACTGGGCGCCGCAATAAATTCGATTCGAAGCTAATAGCCTTATACCGAGAGACAAAGAGACGTGGAAGCCATACGTATGTTATCTGCACTCTAAGAGCTTGAAAATTCGATGGAAGACGGTGATGGACGTCGCATTCAACCAAATCTAGGGAAACTGATTTTTAACAAGATGCTGGAGTTGCATTACGTTGCATTCATACTGCTTTTTTAGTACTAAATACGAAGCATCTTTGTCATGTAAGATGCTATCTGAAAATTTACACAAGCATTCAAGTTTTTCGCTTTAGTCTTCAAGGGAGCTCCCTATGGTTAAGGGCACAGATGATAACCATTTTGTTTCTCTATTTCTCTATTTTTCTATTATTTAGAATAAATTTAAAATAAAAATATTTTTTGTAAAGTAATTTCATTTTTATATTTCTAAAACAGATTTCTACTCCAGGAATAAATTTGGACTAAAAATCAAAAGTTAAAATTTTTAACTTTTCTATTTCTAAAACAAAAGCGAGAAATGAAAAACATTCTCATCATTCACTCTCGTCACTACCTGTCACCCGCTCGCCGCCCATAGGACCCCAATGCCCGCTACCAACCGCCAAACGCTAGCCTTCGGACCCCAAACGCCCGCCACTAGCTGTCGGCCCCCTAATCGCCCGGTCGCCACTCGTCGCCCACCACCCCACCCATCTCTCGCCGCCGATTGCCAATCATCGGTCGCCACCCACCCACCCCCCCCCGGCCTCTCACCACTAATCATCGGTCGTCACCCGCTAGATGCCTCCCACCACCGCCCACCCATCTCTCGCCGCCGATTGCCAATCATCGGTCACTACCCCCGCCCCCCTAGGCTCTTGCCACTAATCATCGGTCACTTGGATGCCGGCAGCCCGCTAGATGCCTCCCACCACCACTCAAGAAGGAAGAAATTTTGTATCGTTATCAAACGAATTTTTATTTCAAAAAAAAAAAAATATAAGGTTAGTTTGCCTTAAAAACTTATTTAGGAAATAGAAATAGAAAAGAATTATTATTATACGCACCATGGAGCTCCTCCAAATATCGGAGTACGCAGCTCGCTTACAATGAACACACGGAAGCAGTACTCTCTCATAAAAGGCAAAAAAAAAAAAAAAAAAAAAAAGGGCAAAAGAGTAGTCTGCTCAGTGCTTAACACGCGGCCACACGATTCTTACAAATGACCCGGTTGGGAATTTTTTCGAGTGGATCCCTGTCAAACGTGCCTCTTCTGTTTTCAATTTAGGACTCCAAAACGGTCCTCCGTGCTGGCGCATCTGTTTCCTAGGATTCTGACTATCGGCATCAAAGTCTCTTCTGTGTTTTAAAGTCTCTTCCGAGGTTCACGCTCTTGCATTTGCCTAGGCCTTTCCACGGTCGTTGCTCTAAGGCAAATAATTAACGAAGTTGCCTGAATATCTCAAAACCATGTTGTTAGCAGTATTCTCTTAGAGATATTTAGGATATTTCATCTTATTTTAATATCTATGTTGATTATGCATATGATTTCCTCTGTTTAAACCCTATAAATAGGCTCTTGTATGTCTCATTACAATATATTAAAATATATAGAATTTTATATTTTTCTCTTCTGCATTATCTTCAATTTGGTATCAAAGCCTCCTTTCCGTGAGGCAACTTAGTGCACCTGGTGCGCGAATTTATTTCCACTTTGCACCCGATGCACCTAGTAAAATAAATCCATTCAGCCCTCAACACTCTATGATGGTTGTGTTACATGTCTCTATGCATCACCAAGTCAAGCTTTTCTTTTTCACAGAAATACTTTTCAACGCCACAAAAACACATCTTCACACGGTAGCTTTTCCCTCAATGAAAGCCTAGTTGATTCCACTTGTTGTAACCAAGCCAGCCATATTGGTCATGTTTAAGTTACTGTCCCAATAGTAAAGTTGACCACAAAAGAAGCATGCTGCTTAGATCCAATACCTCTTATTCTCAATATTTCACATGTTTTAAAAAGCCACACCATCACCAGACTCATCACTCTCAACTAGATCCAGAAGTTTCATCATCAATGGCTGCCAGTTGCCACCTCATCCACCGCGTCTCGGACATTGTTGAGGCTTGCATTCAAACTTAAGTTGATATGTTTCAATTCAACTTGGGTTTGAGAGGGATGTTAGCGATATTAGGATATTTAGATATTTTTAGAGATATTTAGGATATTTCAACTTATTTCAATATCAATTTTGATTGTATATTTGATTTGATTTTCTTTGATTTTCTCTTTCTAAACCTAAAAATAGACTCTTATATTCCTCGAAATATACAAAATCTTCTATTCCTCTTATCTGCATTATTCTCAATTCATGTGAATCAAAATTTGCAGATTGCAAGTGTTAAAATTTGTATCACCGCTTCCTATAGTCTGTCAAAAACAGAGTGCAGGGTTTAATGATTGTGAAGAACACCTAACTCGTTATGACATGTATGGACAATTTTGAACTCAATATTTTAGGAGCTTCCTCAGTTGAAGAAGCTCCTCCAAAAATTGGCGTATGCCACTGGTCGTGGCGAGCACACGGTATTCTTTAGTAAAAGGCGAAAGAATAGTTCGCTCTGTGCTCACCACATGGCTGCGTGACCCAACCCGGTGGACGACCTGGTGTTTTTGTGACTGGCCCTGCTGCCATTTCTTGCCTCTTTTTCCATTTGGGACTTCAAACTGTTCGTGCTGCTACATCGCTGATGGAATCATCTTCAAATATTGGAATGGAGCAGTGCATCCATTTTAACTTGTATCAGCACCTATCCGGTCCTTTTTTCGAATGGGAGCTAAGGTCAGAAACCATGGTGGTGGATCGACTGGATCATATTGACAGTGAGTACAGGAATCGAAACGACAGTCCCCATTTGCTGTCTCGAGTGAGGTTTGCACATGCAGAAAACATGCCAACTTACAGACCCAAGATAGGTCCCCAAACTTCTGAGTAGAAATGAGTGTAGTATGAAACTGTCAAATCTAGCGGTGGGCCTCCAGGGGAGTTTGCACAGCCTTTAGATCGGCAGAAGGGAACTCAGTTTCCGGTTGAACGGTTGAGACTCGTGAGAAACTTAAAAGAACTAGGAAAATCAACTGAATTTTTGTGAAAGAAAGAGGAGGACGATTTGTTGCCTCATCCAGAACCTCCTCCAATAAATTCCAGACAAGAGTGTTGGAGAAGCCCTCCCGATAGTGGGTATGCAGTGGGATAGAATCAAATTCGCATGAAGCTTGGTTAAAGAGCTGAACTTTTGTATGTCAGTGAGACAATTTCGCCGTCCTTTATATCATCTGGACGCGCCTCAGCTGCTCCAATATGGGGACAAATCCGATGTTTATACGCTGAAGTTGGGCTGGTTCACTCATTGCAGCAGAGTCTTCAAAATTTTAACGTTTGACAAATAAAAATACTCCACTACTCACGGGCCATAATTTAAGTTGTTAAATTTCTGTTGAAAGCTTGCGCTCGATCCACCAAAAAAAAAAAAAGAGAGAGTCCAAAGACGATGCAGGACTTGGAAATGTCTGAAACAGAAAGCAAACTTGACAGCTCCAGTCCATTCACAAGTTTTTGTGAAGTGTCCATATCCATGGTGTACTAGATATAACTCAGCCAGCACATATTGAAACAACGTCTGCCATATCACGAACTACCACAAGGAAAGAAGCATGCGCGCTGCACCACCGACACTGCATTATTGGCCTCACAGGACATTTGAATATTTACAGACAGACATGCAACTGATTTTACCTTGTTCACTGGCCTGGTTGTACTCTAATCATCTTAGAATCTCCCTCAAGCAGTTTCTATTTCCATGAGATCATGAAATATCAATGAGTAAAGATCCTTCCCTGCCTTCTGCTGCAATTTTCCTTGTTGCACATTGACAGATTAAACATGTGGCTGAAATCTCCTTCTCCCCTTGATGAGATCTTGATTCATACTTGACTCTCTGAATACGTCGGACTTTGTTGGACATTTTGACATTAGAACGTTTATGCAGTTCCCAAGGCGCAGAACTTGACGGTCTTATAAAATGCCAGCTCCAGCAAACACTAGAAATGAAGAGTCTGTAATCAACTTGTCTATAGGATGATGGTACAAGTGACGTGGCTGAATACTCAAAAATATGGCTCTGACACTGAAAATTATTGAGGACATCTTTCCTCACCAAAGTACCGTTTCTAGCTGCTATGCATCCAATTCTTTCGATTCACAAGATGTGAGAAATGTCCAGGAACTTCAAGGCTCAATTCTGTGAAGACGTCAATGGGGATCTTTGGGAAAATTCAGTTGGGTCAAGTTAGGTTATATTTGTGGTTGGTGGGTTTGAAAATGAGCCATGAATTTATGGGACCTTCACTATCATAAAACTACTCCACTGCTCATTGTATAATAAGAACAGAACCACTCGGCACAAATAAACCCGAGAAACACAGACAGATCACTAGTCTTTTGGATTCTTCGCTTCAGCAATAATGTTTGCTTGGCTTCCTACGGCTACAACCCAATACTCACCAACACAGAGAGCGACATTGACCACACCTGAAAGCTCTGTGGTCTAGTTCTGCAACACAGAGCATCATCTTCACGTATCAAGTAGCAAACCTAAAGTATGTTACAACCAAAGTGATAATGATAAGAGGCTAATATAAGAGAAGCAAATCATTTCGACTGGGCTTGGGTGGGGTGCGCCAGGCAAGGACTGTAGTGCAACGCCCGAGCAACGCGCAAGAGGCCCAGTAGCAAGCTACCGCAGCAGCCTCTCCCCCAAGAGAAATTAATTTAATATCATGTGGACCGATGGCCCACGTATCAGATATTAAACTGATAAGAACAGATACTACACTTGATCTTAGCCAAAAGGCCGAGAAAGGTATGCTTTGTTCGTCGCCAAAGCCTCGCATTTCTGTCCTGCTCTGCTCTGTCATTCTTTTCACAGTCCCTATGTGGGACTGCTTTTCACTATTTATCTTCGCAAGAAAGAAGACGAATTATGGCAGATTTGGAAGACACGCGAAAGCCTTCAGTGGAATTTGGATAAGAGAAGATTGACACAGAACATTTCAGTGGTTCGGAGATGGCAGCATACTGATTTTGGTTCAGAGTTTGAATCCCATAAGAAAGTTTTTGCTATCACTTGACTTGGCTTAGAAGAGCAATTGATCCATGTTGTTTGTTAGTTGGTCGCAATTGAACATCATCTGTCCACTTACATGAGGCAAACAACAGAGGCAAAACTCAGAAACTAGAAACGCAAGGCTTGATGTGAAGCGAGAATCCATGATCCTGTTACTCCTGCTCTTTCATTGTTACTCATGCGAAAGAGCCCAAGAGATGATAAAGTACACTAGAATAAGTAAAGGCAATTGAACTGAATCGGAGTTTGATCATTTTATATCAATGGAGACTGCAGTAGCAAGAAAAAATTGCTCCCTAGGTTATGCATTTTGAAACACAAACTGGCCTAGTAAATAATGTTGATTTGAAGCTAATAGTCACAGTTTTCAAGCCTGAAAGTTCCTGAGGATTGCGAGTGCACGGACATGGTTTTCTCTATTTAAAGCCTCAACCATCCTCCTGTTTCATCTTCCTCCGAGTCCAATATTGCCACAGGTGTTGACTACTTCTCAGCAAGGAAAGCATCCATAAATCCGCTTTCTGTGGTTTTAAGCCCTTACAACGCGGAGATAGTCACATATACCCTGTTGGTCGAGAGGTTAAAAAATTAACGTCGCTTGAACTCTGGTTGAAACCTGAGACATTTCTGCCATCTTATGTTTATTTCTGCATGCCTTCGCTACTAACACGAAGGGGCTAAACCTATCTCTGTAAACTGAAGGCTGACTGAGTCATCTATCGTTTCAGAAAATACAAGTGTAGAAAGCAATTTGCAGAATGCGAGTGCTAAACTGCTTTCAACGCTTTCTAAGGCACGGGTTTTATGATCTTGAAGAACAGAAGAACAGACCATCTTGTTGTGCAGCTTGTGCTATGCACGAACAGTTTTTCAACTCAATATTTTAGGAGCTCCATCAATTGAAGAATCCCCTCCAAAAATAGGCATATGCCACTAATTATGGCGAGCACACGGTATTCTTTAGTAAAAGGCGAAAGAATAGTTCGCTCTGTGCTCACCACATGGCTGCGTGATTCTTCGAAGGAGCTGACTTCACGCTTTGTTGCCTGGCTTTGTTGCCATGTTCCTGCCTCTTGTCCTATGTGGGACGTTGTATAAGAGGAGACTCTTTTAGGTTCATTACTTTTAAGCTTATTTGTATTTTATATTAATGAATTGTAAACTTAGCACTACTTATGTGTGATCGTGTGTTTGTATTATTCACTAAATAACATATTTTTTTAATTTTACTTTTTTTAAAATTAAGTGGGTGATAAATTAGAATAAGTTATATGATATAATAATGAAAATTTTAATATATCACTTGTAAGCAGGGCATAATTTTCTCAAAATATACAAAAGGGGCAAGACTAATACCAGCCCTGTCCCACCCTCCCTAATGCCTTGTGAAGCTTTTTTCACAAGAGAAAATTTTGCCTTGTTCGAAATGAGGCACCACGGGATGTTGATTGCTCGAGCCCCATGTCCATCCCTACTGTCTATGATTTAAGACCATGCGAGTGATTTGACAAGATCTTATTTTCAAGTATTGAATCTCATGATGTTTTTGCCGTGTTAAATTATTTCTACATGCCTTTGTCGCTCTCCATTAAGGGGTTAAGTTGATGTCTATAGACCGAAGGTTGGCTTATGATCCACAAGGGAAAAAGCATGTACCTAGACTTGTTTCAAGAAAAGAAAATGAGGTTTTAAAACGCGTGATGAGAGATAATAAGTATTCATTATAATTTTTCTAACAATCACTTAAGTGTTAACTCTTAAAAATGTTCACTTAAGTTATATTTAATTGCCTTAGCCTAAAAATCCTCTTAAGATGTACTATGACTCGTCAAGAGATGGCAATGAAAATATTTTAAAGTGGGGTCGTTCAAGTTTTTTTTTGCCCCCAATTTGAGAATTTCGGAATAATCATGTTGTCAATCCAAACCTTACCTACTCTTGTCAGTCGTGCCAAAATCAATGATTCACTTTGGACACCACACCAGTTGCCCTCCGCTGTCCTCCTGGTTGGACCGCTCTCACCGCCCCCATAATCATTATCATCTCTCTCTCTCCCTAGCCAGTGTTGATGTCAAACCTTCCAAAGAAGCCCGTGTTCAATTTCATCAACACCTTCCTCATCATGCGATGAGACAGGCGCCTCACTACCAAATAATCCGTTCTTGTTGAAACAAGAATTTGGGGCTAGGATTTTTTGGAACGAAAATTAAACGTAATTTCCCACTTCGGGTAAAGATTTTGGCTTTATGGTTTGGTTTATGGAGCAAGTTGGGCCTAATTTATTAATTTTGGGCAAATTTAAGTTGCCAAACAACATTATGTGATCCATATATTGAGTGTTAACAACATGAGTGAATCACTTTAGATTATTTAATCTAAAATAATACTACATGTGATTTTTTGATGACGTAAGAGCCTGATGTCATGTGAAAATGATCAATTTTTAGAAATTACTGCATTTAAAAGGTTATAACACCACATGAGTACTATATGAAATTTATGGTACTGTTATTATCCTTTTCTCCTTTATTTAAACAGTGTTACAAGCCTTTCTCATACCAAGAGGGGAGACTAGATTTCTTGGTGGTATGAGATGGTAAATGGGTTGAAGTAGATTATCTATTGAAACCCATCCTAATATAAAGTCCGAACTCATTCCTCAATCAATTGTGTATGAAAGCCCAAGACTTCATCTCATATAGCGTTGGGCAAATTTGACGCCGAACTCATTTTTTGAAATCTCTATTTCATGTGATACCTAGTAATTCAGTCCAAACTTTCTACTTTTGGGACTAACTCTGTCGATTGACAAAGATCAAAATTTGCACAATTTTATGATTCTGTCAAGTCTTACCAATTTTACCATCTTAAACCGCAATTGCTTAAATCAATTTTACTAACCATCGAGGCTATTCAACAAATTTTGAATTCTTTTGAAAAAAAAAATATCATAGTTTAGTTAAGGGAAAATCCCAACAAAGCCAATCTAGGATCTTAAGGAAAATTCAGTTCAGGTTACAATTGTGGTGGGTGGGTTCGAAAAGTAGCCATGATCTTGTGGGACTTTCTCCATCCAAAAAAGGCTCCAATGCTCTCATTGTATACTGAGAACAGAACCACTTAGCCCGAATAAACCCGAGAAACACAGACAGATCACACTAGCCTTTCGGATTCTTCGCTTCACCAATGATGTTTGCTGGGCTCCAACAGCTACAACCCAACAGTTATTCATCGACGCAAAGGAAGCCAGATACCCCGCCTGAAAGCGTGTCTACCGCAACACAAAAGCATCGTCTCCGCGTATTAAGTAACAAACCCAAAGTATGTTACAACCACAGCTATAATTATAGAGGCTAATAATAGAGAAACAAATCATTTAAACTGGGCTTGGGTGCGGTGCGCCAGGCAAGGACTGTAGTGCAACGCCCGAGCGACGCACGAGAGGCCCAGCAGCAAGCTACTGTGGCGGCCTCTCCCCCTGGAGAAATTAATTTAATATCGTGTGGACCGATGGCCCACGTATCAGATATTAAACTGATAAGAACAGATACTACACTTGATCTTAGCCAAAAGGCCGAGAAAGGTATGCTTTGTCCAGTCGCCTAAGCCTCACATTTCTTTCCTGCTCTGCTCTGTCATTCTTTTCAAAGTCCCTATGTGGGACTGCTTTTCACTATTTATCTTCGCAAGAAAGAAGACGAATTATGGCAGATTTGGAAGACACGCAAAACCTTCAGTGGAATTTGGATAAGAGAGGATTGACACAGAACATTTCAGTGGTTCGGAGATGGCAGCATACTGATTTTGGTTCAGAGTTTGAATCCCATAAGAAAGTTTTTGCAATCACTTGACTTGGCTTAGAAGAGCAATGGATCCATGTTGTTCGTTAGTTGGTCGCAATTGAACGTCAATCTGTCCACTTACATGAGGCAAAGAACAGAGGCAAAACTCAGAAACTAGAAACGCGAGGCTTGATGTGAAGCGAGAATCCATGATCCTATTACTCCTGCTCTTTCATTGTTACTCATGCGAAAGAGCTCAAGAGATGATAAAGTACACTAGAATAAGCAAAGGCAATTGAACTGAATCGGAGTTCGATCATTTTACATCAATGAAGACTGCAGTAGCAAGAAAAAATTGCGCAAGCCATTCTGAGAGACATCCACGAGGCACCACACCCAGAAAATACCATTTCAACTATGCTTTTCTTCCTTCTTTTTTCCACCAATAATGCATGGGGGTCGAAGGGCCGGCATGGATCACTTTCTACTTCTCTATTTTCCGCTTCTTTGCTTTTCCAATGACAATTATGCTTCGATTTGTGCTGATATTGAATACGTGAAATCTTTTGAAAAAAATAGAATTATTTAAATTTGAATTTGAATTTTTTTGACACATTCGGAGTATGTATATATTTTCAGTTTCGGAATTTTGAAGGGAAAAGTCGAAAGGAAACATACGGAAACATACCCGAGCTCTCGTTTGGGCGATCAGAAGGAGATTGACGCGCAGAGGAGTAGGTCTAACAGTCATCACATCGTCTATTTAATTTTTTTTTCTTATCTTGGCAAATTATAATATCGAGTTGTTAATTGCATCTATGTTTCTGTCCTATGGAGAAACGATAGTCAATCTCGTCTTTGATAAGAAAAGGGTCATTTAAAGTTAAGACACAAATGGCCCTACCGGCTGGAGAACGAGCGATGAAGTGTTTTTAGCTAGGAAAGGAAGTGACAAAAAGTTTCTGAAGAAATTGAGTAGTTGTGCAAGCACACTGCAGAGGATAAGAATTGCAGATTGTCCCAACTTGAGGGTATTGCCCGAATGGCTGCAAAATTGTTCTTCTCTGAGGATAAGGGAGATTGAAAGCTGTCCTGAATTGTCCTCTTTGCCAAGTGGCATTCGCCACGTCCCCACATTGACAAAGTTGCGGATATCTGGTTGCAAGAAATTGAGTAGTTGTGGAGAAGACTCAGAAGATGATAATAGAGAAGAAGATTGATCCACTGGTACAACCAAACTCCCCATTTTCTTCCGATACGTTTATAAATTGAAATTTAATTGTTTGAGATCATGTTCCTTATATTGTCTTGATTTACTTGCATGGTCAATAGCCACACGGGGCCTTGGGATATGAAGAAACAATCATTTCCACGAGAGCGGCGGATATTTAATTGCGAGGGATTGAGCAAGAACGCCGATGTTCAAAGAAGAAGATAATTGCGAATATATATCTAAATATGTAGATGTTGTCTCGTAAGATATTTTCTTATAAGAATGAGAGTGGTAATGTCTAGCCAACAGCTTAGCCACTCTAGAAATATCTGTTTGCTTATAAGTGTGTAAAGATTTCTCTTGGCCAATATTATAGAAAGTGCCTCTAATAAAAGTGTGTTTTTTTTAAATGACTTTTATGTCTTTTTCATCAATTGATAAAAGAGCTTTTGTTGGGCGTGCTCTACAACCGTAGCTAGAAGCTGTGGATGCTTGTCCTCGTCCTGAGATTTACATCGGCGGAAGGAAGAGAATAAATTGATCCATCGATATAAGCAAATTCCCCCTCTTTTGGCACATTTATGAATAAATTGATCCATCGGTATAAGCAAATTCCCCCTCTTTTGGCACATTTATGAATTTAAAATTGGATATGCATATGATTTCAAAAATAGAAAAATAAAATAATTTTATCAGTCTCAAAATAGAAAATTTATTCCAAAAACATTTTCTGGAACAGAAATTGCACCCCCAAAAGTAACAAACCCAAAGTATGTTAAGGCTATAATTATAGAGGCTAATAATAGAGAAGCAAATCATTTATACTGGGCTTGGGTGGGGTGCGCCAGGCAAGGACTATAGTGCAATGCCCGAGCGACGCACGAGAGGCCCAGCAGCAAGCTACCGTGGCGGCCTCTCCCCCTGAAAAAATTAATTTAATATCATGTGGACCGATGGCCCACGTATCAGATATTAAACTGATAAGAACAGATACTACACTTGATCTTAGCCAAAAGGCCGAGAAAGGTATGCTTATTTCGGCCGCCTCGCCTCCTATTTTGTTCCCTGCTCTTCTTCGTGATTCCTCACTCATGCCCGATGTGGGACTCCTTTACAGTGTTTCTCCTCGCGAAAAAAGAAAAAAAGAAACGAACAGTGGCAGACTTGGAAGACTCCCGAAAACCTCCGGTGGAGAGTTGAGATGATAGACGATTGGAACAGATTCAAATATGGCGGCGTACTGATTTTGGTTGAGAGTTCGAATCCCATTATAAAGAAAGTTTCTGCTGTCGCTGGGCTTGGCTCAGAGAAAGCAATTGATCTATGTGTCGTGTGTTGTTTGTTAGTTGGTGGGGATTGAACACCAGTCCATTTACGAGGCAGAGAACAATCGAAAACTTGAAAATTAGGAACTTGGTGTCAAGCGAGAATCCACGGTCCTATCACTCTTGCTCTTTCGTTGGTACCCATGTGAAAGAACCCCGCAGATGGTAAATACCACTCTATATATAAGCAAAGCCGATTAAACTGAATTGGAGTTCCACCGTTTTATATTTAACGAGGACAGCAGTTGCAAGAAACAGGTGCTCCACAGGTTACGCATTTTTGAAGCACGAACTGGTACATTAATAATGTTGATTCGAAGCTAACAGCCCAGTTTTCAAGACTGAAAGTTCCGAGGATTGCGAGTGCACAGACACGGTGTTCTCTGATGAAAGCCTCAATCATGCTCCAGTTTCATCTTCCTCCGAGTCCAGGGTTGCCGCAGGTGACTATATTTCTCAGCAAGGAAGGCCTCCATAAATGGGCTCTCTGTGGTTTTAAAGCCCTTACAACTTGAAGATAGTCACATATACCCTGCTAATCGAGAGGGTATAAAATTGAGGTCGCATGAACAATGGTTAAGACTTGGAGACATTTCTGCCATCTTATGCTATTTCTACATGCCTTTGCTACTAGTCCGCGAAGGGGCAAAGCCTCTCTGTATTCTCAAGGTTGGCTTATACCCACGAGGGAAGAAGCATGCGTTTGCATTTTTAAGCTTGTGCTTTTAGAAACCGTCAAACATTTCGTAGGATTCTGATTCTTGGCTTCGGTTGTTTTTGCTACTCTGACGGAGATATGACTCCTAAGAGTCATCCATCATTCCAGAAAATGCGGGTGTTGAAACCTCTTTCTACGCTAAGGCACAGGATTCCGTGATTTTAAAGAAAACCTACCTCGAAGGAATACTTCTTAGACTCAATATTTTAGGAGCTTCCTCAGTTGAGGAAACCCCTCCAAAAATAAGCGTATGCCATTGATTGTGGCAAGCACACGGTATTCTTTAGTAAAAGGCGAAAGAATAGTTCGCTCTGTGCTTACCACATGGCTGCGTGAATTTTCCTCAGAGATGACCTGTTGTTTTGTGAATGGCTTTGTTGCCATGTCCTTGCCTCTTTTCCTATGTGGGACATTCAAACTGTTCGTATTGCTTGCCACTGCTGGTGGAATCATCTTGGAACATTGGAGCGGAGCACTTCATCCATTTAACTTATACCAGCACCTATCGGGTCCTTTTTGGTTTCTAAAATGGGAGCTAAGATCAGAATCCATGGTGGTAAATCGACAAGATCATATTGACGGTGAGTATAGGAAAAGAAATGGTAGTCCCCATTTGCTTTGAGTGGGGTTTGCGCGTTCAGAAACACAGAGCCTTCAGACCCAAGGTGAGTCCTCAACTTTCAGAGAAGAGGTTGAGTGTAATGTAAAGCTGTAAAATCTAAAGGTGGGCCTCCCGCGAGTTTGCAGAGTCTTCACACTAGCAGAAGAAACTCAGTTTCTTGCTGGACAGTCAAGAGACTTAAGGAACTAGGAAATCAACTGAATTGTATCCAGAACCACCTCCTCCAATAAATTTTCAACAAGAGTTTTGCCGAAGCTTCCAAGAGTGGTATGGATTCAGATACAATAAAATTCGCATGAAGCTTGGTTAAAGAGCTGAACTTCTGTATGTCGGAGACATTTTTGCCATCTTATGTCATCTTGACATGACATGCCTTAGCTATACTCCAAAATTGGGAACAAACCTGATGTTTACACACTGAAGTTGGGCTCACTCATCATCGCAGCGCAGTCTTCAAATTTTAATATTCAATGAATCAAAACTAAATACTCCATTACATCCTCCCATGGACTTTGCTGCTTGAAATTCACGGGCCATAGCTAAAGGTTGCTCAATTTCTGTTGAAGGTTTCTGCTGCATCAAGTAGCAGAGTTGGCTGAAGAAAACAAAAAATTAGTGCAGAGGCAATGCACAAACTTGACGCCTCCAGTCCATTCACAAGTTTCCGTGAAGTGTCCATACCCATGGTGAGAAGAGATAACAGAGCTAGCACATATTCAAACAAGATTTGCATCACTTGAAAGGCGAAACATCTGCAGTATCACAAACCACCTCAAAGAAGGAAAATGTTTCCTACTACCTCTCCATAAATTTCCTGAGTCATCACTTCTTATTCAGCCACTTACTTCTTATAAATGCATCAAAGAGAGGGATATCGAGCCCACAAATTCCACATTAATAAAATTTAGAATGCAATCACACGGTCCATGGGGTCAAGTTCATGCATATCAGATGTTAACAAAAACATTGCTTCACTAGAAAGAACGTTTCTTGCTTCCTTCCACATGTAGCTCAGCCTAAGTAAATCCGCTTATCCGTCAAAATTATATCAAAATCACAGAAAAGAAAGGTCGCCAAAGGGTTGGCACTTCGCATCATTGCTGTTTGAGGAAGGAAACTGATGACATACACTGTTCTTATAACTAACCAGGAAGAAGAAAGAGATACACAGATGTTGCATGTCTTTACAGTTTACAGCATAAAATTCTTTTTCGAAAGCAGATACAGCATATTACACAACACCCTTCGCCAAAGTGTGGGCTTTCCGCAGCCTACTCTTGACAGATTTACTTCCATAGCTCCTTGTTGGAGTCAAGTAAAATCTTAGCAGACCGTTGTCGAGATTGTTGGGGGAGTATTTCACACTCCGATTCCTCGTTAACAGAGACTCCTCCCTAATCCTCAAGCCGATCCCTTCACTCTGAGCAACTCCTGTGCCGTTCAAAGATCCAGGCCCATCCATCTTGGAGGAGTTCCGACTGTAACTGCGGTTGAGCCTGTGACTTACAGCACCATTTGCTTCTCCATTGGAGAGTCGCGGCAGCTGTTCTTCCATATTTTCAGCAGCGTGACGTTCCTCAATGGCGCATTTGCTCTCGCTCCTCCTCTGAATCAAACCCCAAACATTCCACGCTTTTCGCCAACCAGGCAGCTTCTTGAACCGTTTCTCATCAACCCCACCAGCAATAGAACCATCATCCTTCGATGCAGACTCTGTACTCTCGGTCCTGTCATCGTTGCTGGACTTTGAGCTCGAACCCCTCAATTCTTCCTCTGCAATGAGCAATTTTGCCCCGTAAAATAACTCAGTGGAGGCAGGAGAGATCTTCATATTCGATACCATCTTCACATCATCGACATCCACTAAACTTCCCTTCCTAGCCGAATTCAGCCGCTCGAAATTATTCCTCCGCCTCTGCCCACAAAATGGCTCCTTGTAGTAATCCCTAGTCTGAACAGACCCACCTGGGCTCCTCCCACCCTGCCCATTCACCACATTCGACTGGTCTTCAACCAAAACCCTGTTCTTGAAACCGATGTCGATCACCTTGACGTCCTCGAGAAAGGACACCATCGGATTGAGCCGCGGGTACTGGTAACTCCTCCCGACCAGATACCCATCCCAAGATGCCCTCGGCTCGTCCAAGGAGCACCGCACTTCATCGACCGAGACCCTGCCAGCATCGACCGAGAACCTCGGATCCGTATCGCACGACCTCCTTCCTAATCCATACTCTCCGACCTCAGATTGCGCTTCCCTCAACTTCCTCAGACTGGTCTTCTTCCCTGTCCCATCCGCTGCAACCCCCAGATCGTCGCCGTTACCACCGCATTGCTCCTTCATCTTCTCCCTCCGGCGCCATTTCCCCAATCTCCGGCGAAACACGGAAGCTGCCTCCAGCAAACCCCTGATGTTCTTCCTCGTCTGCTTCTTGCTCTCCCACTCGAGATCTATAAACTCCTTCATGGTCTTGAACTCCGCCTCATCGTCAAAACCCTCGTCGACACTCCCATTATTGACGACATTCTCATCCGCCCGGACGCCTCTCGCGCAAACCCTAATTTCTTCCTCCCCCTCCTCCCCCTCCGCCTCCTCCTCCGGCTCCTGCTCATTCTCGTCCTCCTCCCTCAGCCCGAACAAGGCCTCGCCTTTCTCGCATTCCCCTCCGTCGTCGAGGGTGAACAGATCGGAGAGGGTGCTCCGGCCCCGGACGTCGCAGGACTTGCGGCGGGGCTCGGCGGAGACGGCGACGCCGGCGGAGAGCCCGTCGCGCCGGGCGGAGGAGTGGGACTTGCAGCGGCGGAGGGGGTGGCTGGGGTGGCCGGGGATCTCCTGGTGGGTGGAGGGGTCGATGCCGGCGAGGCGCTCCCGGAGGCAGGAGGCGCAGAAGCCGGTGAGGGGGGTGGCGGTGGGGTGGCGGGGGCAGGTGGAGGGGACGCGGTGGCCCTGGGCCCGGGCTTGGTGGGTCATTGGCGGATCGACGGCGGAGGACGCGGCCGGTGCATATCAGGGGAAAGAAAACGGTGAGTGGGTGAGTGGGTGAGCGAGTGAGCGAGTGAGCGACTGAGTTAGCGACTCGGCGAGTGAAGAAGATCGGTGCAGTTTCGGTTGGGAGATTTTCAGGTTAGGTGAACGTGTAGCGAGGCGAAAACCCCCGTATAAACCCTTTCTCCGGGTATTTATGTCTCCGTTTTGGAAGGTATGTATGACCGTATCCGTATGTATTTTGTGGTCGGGTTGCTCTACGGTGGAGAAATACGTCCGGCGAAAAATTGATATTTTCTGCATTCAAAACCCAATTTATCCTCTCTTTTTTTCCTTTTTTTTTCCCCTCGAAATGAACCGAATTGCAAAATCAAAAGAATAGTTGACTTTCTTTTTAGGTTGCTTTTGATGAGGAATGGACAGTTTCTAGAGTAGCTAGATTAATCAACATTTAATGAACAAGCTTGTATATTTTTGTTGGGTCTAAGCTAGATCGTTGTTGGGTCTCTTTCTATTTTTTTTAATAGCAACTGTTATAAAATGAGGTCTCTGATTCTTGGTCCCTTTAACATTGGTTTTATGTTTAAAATTTGATTGTGACTTGTGAGGTTTGATGTTGAAGATTTGATTGTGACTTATGCTTTCTCGAGGTTGAGTTTTAATATTGTAAAGATTCAATACTCAATAATTTTATTATCATAATAACGATCTCATGCTCGTACTACATATTTAGTTTGAGTTATAATTACCAAAAACTACCTATGATTTAAAGATTCAAAATTGACGAATCTGTTACAATAAACCCATAAAGATTCTACTAATTAATAAATCTCTTGACACAAAAAATGTCTTTAACTAGTCATTTTCCAGTTATTTTACATTTTTTTTTGCACCAATACATAAATGCATTTTGAAACTTAAGATTTGGGGTCACAATTAATTTCCTTCTCTCGAGTGTTATCCATAACACAAAATTGAGATGTCTTTTGCATCAATTTCAAATTAAGTTCCTGCTTTCTAACTTTTTTTGTAAATTTGATGAAAAACTAGGAAATATAAATTATATTTATAATATCAAAATAAAAATTTGAGTAATCTCATCATATAAGAATTTTCAACTATACGGTGAATATATACGGTTGTCTTATGTATATTGAATGAAGAAAATAGTATTATTAGTACTTCCAAGATACTCTTTAACCACACTTAGAAGGAAATGTTTATCGAGAGAAACTTTCTCATTTCTCATATATATATATATATATATATGTGTGTGTGTGTGTATGTATATGTTGTGCATGATAAAATCTTTACTATTTCTATTTGCTTAACATGTAAAAAAATATACTTTCTTTCATTTGCCCCTCGGTAACGTTCGACTGTACCAAAAAAAGTGAAAAGAGGAAGTGCCAACTGGTGTGGCCCGAGCCTTGAAAGCTCGTGCAAGGGCCGTATCGATATTCGGTAATTTTTCGCGGGTTACGATGGCACGAGACAAGAGCCCCATGGGGGACAACCCGTTCGTGAGATCATTTCTTAATTTTGCCGCGTCCCAATATTGTTTTCCTTTCTTTTTATTTTTTAAGTCAACTCCGCTAAAGACCAAAACCATCTCTGGCCTCGGAACCGGTGCAACTTGACGAAACATCGTCGTTGTTGGAATCTTCATTAAATGCTGTTCATAACCGGTGAACTACTCCTCTACTCCCCCCTTTGTTTTTCACCTTTTTCTTCTTTTGTTTGCTGGATGACTGCTGTGTTCGACTAGATGACCAATCGAGATCGACTCGCCTGAATTTCGAGCTGGAATTCTAGTTATTCGAGCATCTCGCTAAGGCAAGCTTGGGCTTGTCAATACTCAGCTTGATAAGTTTCGAATTTAATGAAACCTAACCACCAAACCATTCTTTTATTTACAAATAAAATTGGAGCTTGCCCTCAAGTTTTATGAGCTTAAATTTTACATAATTTCAAGTATTTAGTACTTATTTTTATACTTATGATTGAGTTGAATCAAGCTGGGTTATCTAAATTTTCTAACCGAAATTGACCTTGAGTTGAAAATTTAACGCGCAATTGAGCTTGAGTCAAGTCTCAAGCATCAAGTATGTGAGTCAAGGTATATCTACTTGACTTGGCGAGATTACGTTCCCAACTTGAGAACCTAATTGGTGGTACACGTTTTCTCATTTATGATTAAATCTGATCACGGGCTTGGCGATCCACGAGGTCATTGAACATGGCTCAAGCCACGAGGGTACAAACACTTTTTGAGCAAAGACATTTAATCGCAACTGAGCTTGAGTCAAGTTTCAAGCATCAAGTATGTGAGTCAAGATCAACTTTGATAGTATATCTACTTGACTTGGCTCAATTACGTTCCCAATTTGAGAACCTAATTGGTGGTACACGTTTTCTCATTTATGATTAAATCTGATCACGGGTTTGGCTATCCACAAGGTTGTTGGACATGGCTCAATCCACGAGAGTACAAAGACTTTTTGAGCGAAGACATTTAATGAGAAAGCTTGACTCATCCCAACCTAAAAATAGGTAACGAAATTACACAAAACGCCCTTCAATCATTTTTCACATATATGGCTCCTAGCTTTCAACACTACACGACAAGCCTTGAACTTTCATTTTGTCATGAGCAATAATTATTTGTTATTTTTTCCTTCAGCATTGTAATGCACATGATTTTTAAGAGGAAAGATTATATTTTCATCTTGCCTTTACGAAGGAAATATCTTATTTACCCTCAATTTCCGTGAATAATTGGAAAATATACATAGAAAATAAGATAAAATGGAATTAACTAAAGTACATATTACTATCAATAAATTAATAATAAATAACTTTCGGCCCTATTGGGCTAACGCGAGTCCGGCGTCTCATGGCCCAATTTTGAATCCGGAGCGTTTCTCGGGCCAAGGCCCACCGAGCCCATGCTCGCATTCCCCGTCCAAGCTTTAACTCTAGTTTCTTCCCCAACGGCCGAGCCCACCGCCATCAATGGAGAAGGCGAAGCAATACCTCAGCGTTCCCGACGAGGCGTCGGAGGCGGTGTCGCGCCTCGCCGTCCCTCCTCGCCGCGCCGGCGACAACCCCAGCTTCTACGAGAACTTCTCCCTGAGGGGCCTCCGGGTCGACCGAGTCGAACCGGGGCTCGTCGTCTGCTCCTTCAAGGTCCCTCCTCGCCTCGCCGTGAGTCCCTCGAAACCCTCGCCTCTCCTTTCCCGATTCTCCGAAAACCACGCGTCGTCCCGCTTCACCCCGAATCGCGCGTTGCCTTTCGGTGGCGATTATCAGTTTCGGTGATGCTGCTGCTGCTGCTGTTGCTGGGAGACAGTAGCTACCAGATTGATGCTTTGGAATCTGGCTAAGTCTTTGCAATAGTACAGACTGATTTTTAGTTGCAATTCATTGTTTGAAATGAATTTGGGACAGGATAGGAATGGGAACTTGGCTCAAGGTGCGATCGCCAACATGGTCGATGAAATGGGATACGCGGTGGTGCACGTCGAGGGTATCCCGATCAGTGTCTCCGTCAACATGTCCATCTCCTACCTCTCGGCGGCCAAGGTCGATGTAAGCAAGCCTTTTGACTCTATCCTCTTGAGGCGCAGTGGATGCTCTGAATGTATATACGACGCACCTCCTTGTTCTCTGGACGCGAATGTAATGCGCCGTCGCGTCTTGTTTGCATATCCGATGGGTTCTTTTGGGGCCCGACGCATCTGAATGGAACACGAAAGTGCCTTCTTGTTGCATATTCTACTTTGATTGATTTTTGGGGCTCTTCAAGTGCTTGACTTAGCTAATCATTTGTGCATGGTTCTTTCCACTCTGACCCTATATAGTTCAGGCTTCTCTGTTTTAGGTCGGGTCTGATCGCCTCGAGCTGTCATTTAGGCCTTTTCCTAAAGTTTCATCTTTTATAAATGGCCTGATAGTTAAAGATCATGGTTGCTGGAAGGAGGAGATTTTGTGCAGCACGAGGTGGTTTCATAAACATTGTCGAGGATGACATTGTCAATGATCCTTTCTTTTCTTGTCTTTCGTTTTTTGCTATCAGAGAGTCCTACATCGTTGAAATGTGTTTTGGTAGCTGTAACTTGCCAGCCAAGTTATTGAGTTTCGGAACGATTAACCAGCATGCACGACCTTTTCGAAGGCAACATCTTGCTCCATCCTCACTACTAGAGCTCTTATTTGGCATAAAGATGAAGTAATAAACCAAAATCTCGAGTAAGTATAGCCTAATACAGCTGCATTACTAGGTCTCCGCAACTTTCGGACACTAGGTTCGTATAGGTTGTTACAGGATCACCTTTTTAATACGATTTCATACTTGGTGGACAGTGATGGATTTCCAACTTGAATTGCAGGATGAGCTAGAGATCACTTCGAAGGTTTTAGGACAGAAAGGGGGCTTTTCTGCAACCATTGTACTCGTGAGGAACAAAGCAACAGGGGAGATAATTGCTGAAGGTCGTCACTCGTTGTTCAATGTGCATGCTAGCAAGATGTGATCACATTTTTAGAGTTGAACCTGAGAATGCGGTCTAGCGTGCCGGTGGCGACAGAACACTGGTCTCAAAGATACATCAACCTTTCTCTGGTTACAGCATATACAACTTATATGCTGTAAGTTGTATATTTAGAAAGCTTTGGATTGGTCATCTTTGTATCCTCGGCTTTTATCGATGCTAGTCTGTTCTCATCTCCTGGTCAACATTCTCCTTGTCAGAATGTCGAGCGAAACCTGTGCATCGTCTTCTTCCAGGAATTCTTTGTTCGAATCGTTGCATGAGCAGTTCGAAATTAGTACGATTTAATTTCTGTGAGAAATCTGGAATCCTATCTATGCAAAAACGTTCCCTCCTGAAAGATGCGCCAGTCGTTTCAAATTCAGAATTGGTTTTGACTAGAGGTGAGCATCAGGGGTCAACTGGGACCGATGAGAACATTTCTCTTGGTCTCACATTGGATCGTTTTTTGTTCTCCTAACGAAAAGAATAAACCAATCCTGGTTTGAAAATTCGGATCGGTCCAACTTGAACCAATCTTGACTATATATATATAATATTATTTATAATTTTTTTATATAGAGAAAATCTTAAAATAAATAGGAACAACATTAAATAGCTTATTAGTGAGGAGTTCAAGTAATTTTACATTATTCTTTAATAACTTAGATTTTTAATGTCTTTTGGCGTCAATAGTCATAATTTACAAAGAGAAAATTTTTTGAAATAAGTCAAAAAAAAAATTTCTTTTATTCTTCACTCTTATTCGTTCTCTTATATTTTATTTGTCCTCTTAGTCTTCAATTTGCCAAAATCGAAAGAAACAATTTCTTCGCTTGCCACTCGACACTCGCCTCGCTCGTTTTGGGTCATTCGTGCCGCTCGCCGCTCGATGATTGCTTGGCTTGTTGCTCTCCGCTTGACATTCGATGCTCATTCTATTTGACACTCACTCCACTTGACCTTCATCACTTGCTTTTCTTAGCTGACCTCGCTCATCATCGAACCCTTGGATCGGTATGGTCATTGGTTGCCCTTTCAAAGAGTACAAAAAATGAAATAAAAAATTATTGATTGATTCGTTGACTTGGAAATCGCACCGAACCTATTTACCTAGGTTCAATCGTTTTTTTACAAAAATGAAATAAAAATTATTATTTGGTGTAGTTGATTATAGAATCGGATCGAACCTTCTTTTATTCAAAATTGTTCCTCGATCCCAAAATATAAAAAAATTATTTCTGAAAAAAATTCTTCCCAACCCGAATCATGCTCACCCCTAATTTTGACACACTATTATACGGGCGAAAATGATCTACTATCCGACTGAGGAAGGCGAACTTGGTCCGACAGTGATGTGACCCAACTTTCGGAGAGCCCATC
This sequence comes from Eucalyptus marginata, assembly GCA_014182565.1. Classification (NCBI taxonomy): domain Eukaryota; kingdom Viridiplantae; phylum Streptophyta; class Magnoliopsida; order Myrtales; family Myrtaceae; genus Eucalyptus; species Eucalyptus marginata. The sequence goes on from CM024594.1 coordinate 25,773,303, forward strand.
TGGCCATCACCACTTTTTCCGTAAAGTAGAATTAGGTGGCAAGAACATAGATTAAAAAAAGGAAAAGAAAAAAGGACGCACTAAAATTCATTTTGTGAAAGCTATCCAGACAATGATGATCTTGCGAATTTTTTACGAGAAATTTAAAAACAATCATTGCGCATAAAGGAATGGTTGCTATTCGGTGTCCATTCTTATCAAATTGCAGATTTCTTTTCATAATTAGACAACTTACTTTATGATATATACTTCCACTCAGACAAATATGTCAGTAAATCACAAACTTCCTTTCTCACAAATTGACACGCCTTAGCACGTGCATGATCAGGTATGTTAATATCCATGTAACAAGTTGACGATGGTTTTAGTTAAAGAATTCTCCAGTAGAAATAAAATTATTGATAAGCAATAAACCAGTACACCCAATATTTAGATTTTAATTAGTTTAATCGTTGGTTCCTTGATATTTATAATAAAACCCTAACAAAGAAAATGTAGTCCATGTATCGTTTACAAGGACGGAATTGTAATATAATTTAATCAACCACGTTGCTACGCATTTCAATTAATTTTTATATTTGTATTCTGAAACTCTCAATTGTCCTATTAATCAGCTTATCTATTTACATATATACACATATGTATTTTATTTCTTCCAGTTAACATATAAAATATTCGAACAATATTCTAACTTCTAATTAGCAAAATCATGAACTCGAACTAATATTCAAAGTAGATATCGACTTATTTAGATGTGGTCATCTTATTTTATTAGTTAAGAGATATTAATATGATAAATTGCACTAACATATAAACAATAAGTAACCAAAGTTATTAAATAAAATATATTAATGCTTTATAGAGGATAGACATTTCCACCTCATCATAGTCGAATCCTGAAAGATTAAAAAACAGGAGGAACGGCGACATAAATCTCTTCAGAGATTTTGGGAGTTTCTCTGTACAGAGGGGCGGCGAAACAATCTCTCCCCGGCAATTCGCTACAGGACGAAGAAGACGACGTTGAAAAGGAACCCAACGCCGCAAGCAGGCGCACTGAAAATCCATCGGTTCGGTTCGCCGCCATGGACTTCATCTGAGCTCCCTCCTTCCTCGTCGCCGTCGCCGTCGCCGTCGCTTCTCTCGGGATGGATTCCCTCCTCTCGCCTCTCCGGCGGCCGCCGCTCCCCTCTCCCCATCCTCCTCCTCCTCCTCCGAGCTACTTCCGGAGGCCCGCCATCTCCGTCGGATCAGCCGCGTTCAGGGTCTCGTCGCGCGCCGGCGCCACCTCGAAGCGGAAATGCTTCTGGCCTGTGCCGTCGCCGGATTCCCCGAGAGCCCGGCGCGGGCGCGGGCCGGTGGAGCCGACACCGGAGTTCGCGGCTCGGGGGGTTAGGGTTTCTCCGAGTGGCGCCCCGTCCGGTCCGTTATCCGACGGGGAAGCAGCGGAAGCTCCGGGTTTTGTCGAGTTCATCACTTCGGAGAGGGTCAAGGTGGTCGCTATGCTCGCCTTGGCGTTGGCGCTCTGTAATGCGGACCGGGTGGTGATGTCCGTGGTTATCGTGCCTTTGTCGCTTTCGCACGGTTGGAGCCGATCGTTCGCCGGCATCGTTCAGGTTGGGTTTCCGCTTCTCTTTGTTAATGATGCTTTGGACAATGCTTGCTTCAGTTGTTTTGTCGTGATCCGAATTTAATGCATCAGACACTTCACTTCGTTGACTGAATTTTACTTGGCTCAGCATCTGCGTTTAGCTGTTAGCCTATTAGTTCCTTGTTCCGCCTAAAAGAAGAAGATTTCGCCTGCAGTTGCAAGCATTAAGCTAAAACGAAGTTGTTGTAAAATAAATATGATATCTTTTTATTGTTTTCCATGGGATTCAGAAACCTTTCTGTTAAGTTTCTCACTTTTCTGTGTCTGGTAGTACTTACTGAGTGAATTCTCAACCATGAGTTATTAATGGTAGAGAAGTGGACTGTTAATTAAGTACCAATGTGACTTATCATTGCGTTTGCCCACAACTGATTACAAGAGGTCTTTCTTTTCTTTTCATCTGTTTGACATTTGATACATTCTTGATTCTTAAGTTAAAATTGATTCCTGTGTCAACACTTGCCCCAGTCGTCTTTCCTTTGGGGATACTTGATATCACCGATAGCTGGAGGGGCTCTTGTGGACTACTATGGGGGTAAAATTGTCATGGTATGGGGTGTGGCTTTGTGGTCCCTAGCAACATTTCTTACCCCTTGGGCTGCTGAAGCTTCTTTATTCGCTCTCCTCGCAATGCGTGTTTTACTTGGCATAGCAGAAGGTGTGGCTCTTCCTTGCATGAACAAAATGGTAGCAAGGTAATAAAATACGAATCTGTTCATCTTCTATCTTAGTAGAAAGTAATCTCTTATTTGTTACTTGTGCTTTTTTATTGTTGCTTGAATATGTTGTGACAATGAAGTGATGTTTGGATATCTTAGATGGTTTCCAGCAGCAGAACGAGCCAGAGCCGTCAGTATTGCAATGGGTGGCTTTACACTAGGAAATGCCATAGGACTCACCCTTTCTCCAATTCTTATGTCACAAGGTGGAATATATGGGCCTTTCGTTATTTTCGGATTGTCTGGGTTTCTCTGGGTTTTGGTATGGTTGTCTGCAATAACAAGCACTCCTGACCAGCATCCTCAGATATCAAAATATGAGCTAAATTACATAAGGAGTGGGAGGCATGAACCCTCAGAGCCAGATACTAAAAGCAAGAGAAGTAGCATGATCCCTCCTTTTAAGCGCCTGCTATCCAAGATGCCTACATGGTGCCTAATTGTTGCTAATGCCATGCACAGCTGGGTAATGCACGTCTTGACTCCACGTAGAGCATCACCGCTAATGTCATGCGGATAATATCACCAGTATATCCCTTTTTTGGGGGGCGCAAAATGGAAAATAAAAGAAGATATCCTCATATCGATACAGTGAATTCTTTATGCTAATTGCGAGTGCTTTCCTCCTATTGTTGCTGTAGGGTTTCTTTGTCATTCTCTCATGGATGCCAATCTACTTTTACTCGGTATGGGACCATTTTGCTTTTAGCTGTAGATCAATTGTATGCTGGTGCATCTAGTTACTTTCAATTGAATATGTTCCTGTGACAGGTCTATCACGTTGACCTTAGACAAGCAGCATGGTATAGTGCTGTTCCATGGAGTGTGATGGCATTTGTTGGGTACTTAGGTGGTATGTGGTCAGACTTGTTGATACAAGGAGGCACAAGCATCTCTTTGACTCGCAAGCTTATGCAGGTGGGTTTTCCTGTGAACTTATTTTTTCCTGTGCATTTCCTCTTGACTTGGCCAACTTTCCTTTGCTGTCATAATTAACATCTGACAATTCTGGAAACTGCTTTACTTGCTCTCACTGCATAAATGTCTCTTATTCATCAACTTGGGAATTTTATGGTGGCTGTGGTTTTGGCTTTGGACTTGTTTGGTGGATATTGAAGCAAACTATTAATGATATTTGTGGGTTTTTTTTTTTTTTTTGTTCCTTTTAAAGGTTCTTTTTAACGAAAGTCATGAGATTTGTTAGGCATTGCACATCAACGATATATCTTTGCTGATGAATTTATGCTTCGTTGTTAAACGCCGTTAGGAATTGGCAATAGTATCGTAGTAGATGTGTATATTGATTGTGTACGATTATGTAATACTGGACACATGGTTTTTCTGTCCAATCCTTTCATTCTTACAAACACTATTATCCACTAAGAATCTTCTGTATATTCGTTTTACAGTCAATTGGATTCATTGGTCCTGGGATTGCTCTCATTGGCTTAACTACAGCCAAGCAACCATCTATTGCATCTGCCTGGCTTACCTTAGCAATCGGGCTGAAGTCTTTCAGTCACTCTGGCTTTCTCGTGAGCTTACAGGTTGCTTTCCAAGCAAAATCTACAGTCATCACCTATAATCTTTCTTTCTTGTATGTAACCGTGTATTTTCACTTGCTATCAACAGGAGATCTCTCCAAAGTATTCAGGCGTTCTACATGGTATGTTTGGAATATTGACTCAAATCGCTTTCATGCATCTTCTTCAGTAATTAGTAATTACCCAGTCATCAGGGGCTCTCATGACTTGGATTTACAAAAGTGAAAGTATTCGAGGCTCATTCTATCACTCTCCTCTTGAAGGAAAAGCTCATGCTTTTTAATATTTAATAGTGCATACACTTCTTTCGCTGCTTTAAGGCTTCTATTGATGAGGGAGGAGGCAGTTTGTGCATAATTTGTAACTAACGCTAGCATTAGCAAGGCTTTCATCTTCGTTTTTTTTTTTTTTTTTTTTCAAATCGCTGTACTGCAATCCGTACATCCTCCAGGTCTGTGAATTTCATTCTTTGATATGTGCTCTTCTGCAGTCTCTTTAGTTGCACTAATCACCTCTAGGACTTATGATATCTTCTGAAAGAAATACCTATCTGTGCTTCTAGGAATGTCGAATACAGCAGGAACATTGGCAGCTATTGTGGGAACAGTTGGAGCTGGTTTCTTTGTTGAATTGGTTGGTTCGTTCAGAGGATTCCTGTTGCTTACATCAATACTTTATATTTTTGCTGCCATTTTTTGGGATATCTTTTCTACTGGAGAGAGGATAAATTTTGATGAGACAGGTCAGTATCACCTATTCCTCTTTGTAACTTTGCCCATTCTTTCCTACTAATTTTGTGCTTAGGTCACTCTACTATTTTCAGACAAAAGTACCAGAAAATGAACACATATAAGGATAGCTTATTTCTTCGGCAACTTCTATGAATTACCTAAACATTCTAGTCAGTGGAATGTGCTAGGATTCCTATCGTTCTTTCTTTCCTAAGAGAGCAGTTCCATGATCTCACAGTTTTTTTTTAACAGATCTGTCACCGCATTCTGGGTCAACAGCTTCATGAGAAGTGCCTTTGCATCGGCTGGTTACACAGCCCCAGGTAGCAGAGGTCAATTCTGCACATCTTCATTGTGGAATAATGGTAGGTAACGCCCGTCAGCGAAACCTTCAATCATTCATATCAAGAGGGTATCAAGTACCAACATCTTCTTCCCAAGTGAAGGTTTTTGTCCCCTCTGGTAAATCCATGTAAAGATTCCGGCATTAAAGAAATATAGAGTATAGGCATCTTTCTAACCGTTTTGATTTCTCAGGTTGATTTATGTGAGATCTGTTTGATTTAGGGGTTTCCTTGAAGCAGATATCTTAGTTCTTTGAGATAGTTAGGCAGTTGTCCACTAAAGGTGGGCTTTACTGTCATTCTCCTTTCAATGTATAGTACCATCTCAAGCACACACAGATGAATATGGTTTGTTCTTAGCTTGGTTCAAACTGCTTGATGGCCATTGTCCTCTTTTGGGTCTGCAGTAACCATTGGATAGCAATTTATCATTTATGAGTGATGAAGCCACAACCGTCAATTAGGTTGGCCTGCCATGACAATAAATAGGAGTGGGGACATTTGATACACTCTACGCTACACCACAGATTTTGTTTTCCCAAAATTTCTTATCGCGTCGATGCGATGAGATAAATACTTGGTACTTTTCCTGTAATCAAGACCCTCGTGAAAGATGGGAACCAGCAAGTTGCCAACATTCTCCATCAGTTGAGGGTCTGTTGGCTGGGTAGAGCACGTCTTGTCGCATCCATCACTGGCGTGCGTGGGAAGTAGGTCCTGCCGCGTTTTGTACTTCTGAGAATGAAATCCCAGGGAGAGGTTAGTCCCCACATCGAGCACTGAATTCGGGTTCGGTCAAAATGGGGACGCGCTAATTCCATTCCTTACGGTCAGATTCTCAAGAGTTCTACCGTATATACCGATAACGACGCACGAGGTCCTTGCCCGTCCATGGTCAGTTCGTGCCGGCGCGCAACCGTGGAATCTATAGGGGTACACCAACGATCATGGGCGGAAGCTCTCTGGGGGTTTAGTGTACTTACTAAAACGAAAAGGGAATGAAGGAAGACCGAAACGGAGGAGCACGCAGATGTCAAGGGAGCGTGGCGAGGTGAGAAGGGGCACTGATTGAAGAGAGAAGGACCCAGTAAATTAAGGAAGACAGCGAAAGGCTACCGGCACCGCTAGGAAGGAGCGAATGATTTTAGAAGTGTCTGGAGAGATTGGAGGACCGGTCTGTATCACAGCTGCATCTGAAGTGACTGGGGCTTTTCTGGAACGGCAATATCTTCATTCATTACTGCACGATTCATTTCGAAACGGCCAAATCTGCCCTAAAAATAAAATCAAAAAATATTGTACGTAGGATGAAAATTACCTCATCTTTGAAATAATCGAAGAAAGTCAGAGAATCTTCACATTAATATAAGAAACGATGGCAGTTTAAATTTTGGTCTAAGAAAATTGATTTTTTTTTCCAAATGGAGGCAACGCGCATAAGTCTCACTTGAAAGGATTTGGGAACTAGACGTTTTAGAGAAATGGAGTCACCTAGCTCTCCTAGGTCTTGGCTCTGGTCAATTGAGTAATTGAAAGTTATAAGACTTATCAAGGAGAAGTGCAATCATATCGTAAAACTTGTCAAGTTGGTATTAATTATATTTTTGAAAATTTTTAAATTCAAATAAATTTTAAATTTTAAATTTAATTATTTTTTAAAATTTTAAAACTCAATTATACTTTCATGACAAATTTCATTATGACTTTCACTGCACTCCTTCCTTTTCATAATGCCCAATGTTGGCCGCAATGATTTTCTTTTGGGATTATTGGAGAAGCGATGTAATCGTTTGTAGTCCGGAATCTTCCATTTTTGGAATTTGGCCAATTTGAGACCCTTTCGTCACGATCCGGGCTGGTCCGGCTGGAACCGCGTCCGAGTCAAATCCTTGTCGCTCACCGGGGTGCAATCCAGTCTCCTTTCTCCTCCTTGACTGGAGCCGGCATCCCCGAGTCAGTCCGTTGACTCGGTTCGTTTACCAAGATAAAAAAGGACAACCGGTCAGGTAAATTTTGTCTCGTTCAAACCCAGTAGCCGTCATTCGAGCTCGAGCCGTCGCTTGAATCGGTCGTCGTCCTCGTCCTCGTCCTCCTACTCCCGCAAGACAACAGCATCGTTTCGTCGCACGTGGATCTCCCCATCCGTCCGGCCATGAAGAGCGAAGGAGACGAAGACGAAGGCTCGAGTCGATCCTGCTGAGAGCCGAACGACAGCCATGAGCAGCGACGGCGACCGCGACCGCGACCGCGACCGCCGGCGCCGCCCCTTCGCGGACTTCTTCAAAGCCGCCGCCAGGAGAACCTCCGGATCTCTCGCCGCCCTCCTCTGCCTCAGCCGCAAGAGGACGGCCTACTTGCCGCCCGCCGTCCCCGGCGCTCCCGGAAACGGCGGGCAGGTCAGCGTGGCCTCCTGTAAGTCCGCTTTCCATTCTCTACTCCTCGGCTGATTGGCCATCTCGTGTCCCCGCCCCCGAAAAAAAGGATTGACGACGTTCTGCAGCTTCTACAGGTACCGCTAGGACGGGCTCGTCGAAGGCGGCGAGGTCGTCTTTCTCGTACGCCTCCTCTTCTGGTTCCTCGATTGCCCCGAGCGGCGGGCTCGTCGCGCCGCCGTGTTTCACGATGGAGGAGATCGTCAAGGCCACGGGGAACTTCTCGGCGTCGAACGTGCTCGGGGAAGGCGGGTTCGGGACGGTCTACAGGGGCAAACTCAGGGACGGATCGCTGGTCGCCATTAAGCGCGCCAAGAAGGTAAGCTTCATGATAGTCATCACGAAAAAGACATGGCTCGAATTTATTTGCAGTGCTTCTGGAATTGGTGTCTAAGAGGGGAGAAATAGGGAGAAAGTGTTCGGATTATAGGACCTTGACCTTCTGCGGTGGATTTTGCTTACTCGGTTCGAATGGTCTTTGACAGGGCATACTCAATCTGCGCGCATCATCTGAGTTCAAGAACGAAGTCCTTACCATGTCGAAGATAGAGCATCTCAATTTGGTAAGGTTGTACGGATTTTTGGAACATGGAGATGAGAAGATCATTGTGGAAGAGTACATTGGCAGTGGAACGCTGCGGGAGCACCTCGACGGTAAGCTAGCCGCATCTTTCATTCCTGAAGCTTGCGATTAAGTATGCATTGAAAAGATCATGTAATTGGTGAGCTTTAAGTCGATATAGGTGAGTGAATACATTGAAGTGTTCGACAATGTTATCGATAACTTACCTCTTATGTCCTTTTTATCTTCTGAACCAGAATAATAGATTTATTTGTAACTCGATCCCGACCGAGATGAAATAGAAGGTGATAGAGAGAGACTCAAGTGTAACCAGCTCTTTGCTTCAGATTTCATATGATCACACAAGCCATAAAATTAGCCCTTCTCAGATGTTATTGTTTGTTTTATTTGCTTGCTGTTAGTGCTAGTATTTATTGGGTCGACATCTTCAACTAGAGATAAACTTATTCACAAAACGTTAGACTTTGGCGGGTTATAATCGTGAATTAGTTTCAGTTGTTCATTAGACATTGATTTTCTAGCATGATACTGTTCCGTGAGCAGGATTTGATCTTATTATTTTGGGTAGTTCACCAGGTCATTTTTCATATCATGCACAGGGGGAAATGTGCTCGAAATGACTGAGCGTCTGGATATTGCAATTGACATTGCTCATGCAGTTGCCTATCTTCACACATACTCTGGTACGTTCACTGATCCTATCGGTTAATGGGATTAATACGCCTTAATGCATCTCAAATGTCATGGATCTGCCCTTTTGTGTTCTCATATATTAGCAGAGAGAGCTGGTCGAGAAAAAAAAAATTGATCCTTTCAGCTTTGATGCAGATACTTCTCACCTGACAAATAGGAGAATCTTGAATGTTGGTCAATTACCGGATCATAATTTCCTGTGCCACCTTTATTGAAAAGTGATGTGCCTTAACACGAGCAATTTTGTTGCAGATCCTCCGATTATACACAGAGATATTAAAGCATCAAATATACTGATCACAGAGAAACTAAGGGCCAAAGTAACGGACTTTGGATTTGCGCGATTGGCTTCTGAAGACCCTAATGCAACGCACATCTCCACTCAAGTCAAGGGATCAACAGGCTACTTGGATCCAGAGTACCTGAGGACATACCAGCTTACTGAAAAGAGTGATGTGTATTCATTCGGTGTATTGCTTATGGAAATGATGACAGGAAGACACCCAATTGAAACGAAGAGACCACTCAAGGAGAGAGTAACCATAAAATGGGTATGCATTCTGAATCTAAGAAAATAACTCTCATTGTCTTGATTCTTGAAAGAGAGGGAGGCGAGGGATGAACATATTCTGTTTTGTTTTATTTCTAACTTTTAGGTAGACAAGAGAATAGTAGAGTCTATTAATGTAGGATTAGAAAATTTAACCCAAGTCATCGGATTGCCCGAAACCAAATAATTCCATGGCAGGAACTTTGGACAGAAAGGCAGATCGTAGGAACCTCAAAATTGTGACCAGTAGAAATCTGCCCAAATGTCCGTCGCCACTTTAGCATAATTGCATCCTGGATCGATAAACAGATCCATAGGCATCTGGAATATGTTGATCAAGTAGCACTGGTAGCTCAAATTTATTTCAGAAGACACAGAATGATCTAGCCTTCTTGAGAAGTTTGCATCATGGTATAATAATCCATACGCTGTACGAAAACCATTACCAGTTCCTATGTTTTAATGCGAATGAAATCAAGGCAAGTCAGTCACTTATGACTTACGAGTTTAGTAAGCGGGAGAATATTTTTTCACTTTCACACCTTCATGAGACACAAGTAGAGATGCACTGTTTCGTATTCTTCATCAATGAAGTGAAAACTCAGCAATCCCCTTTAAAGGAAGTCAAGGGACCATGACGTGTAAGCAGACTTTGGGAGAGCATCGCTCTGGCCATTCGAACTTTTGTTGGAAAGACGATCTAATGATATGAGGAGGACCAAGAGTCTATGACTTATCAATATAGGAGATGAACATCCAAGGGAAAAAAAAGAGCAGTTTTATTCAGTTGAAAGAGAAACTTGTATGCCTGATCTGGTCGCATCTGGTGTACATATATGCAGGCACTTCAGAAACTAAAAGAGGGAGAAGCAGTTCTTGTCATGGACCAGCAACTGCGGAGAAGTCCAGCATCCATCTCGGCTCTGGAGAACGTCCTTAAACTGGCTCGACAGTGCATTGCTCCCAAGAGAGAGTTGAGGCCATCCATGCGGAAGTGCGCCGAGGTGCTATGGGAAGTCCGAAAAGAATTCAGGGAAAGAACTTCCTCCTCTTTGCCTTCTACTATCCCTCATTCTGCAAATTATCCTGTTAGGGATGCGAAAAATCATCGCCAGACGTCATTCGGCATTGAAGAGGGTGAAAGCTATAAATTTGTGTCTGCATAACCGAGCTTCCATATACATATTCTTTTGCTCAAATGTGCTATATATTGGGAAGGAATGCCTTTGGTTTTGCCCAACTTCCCTTCTTTTATACCGATGGATGGGTAAAGCTTCATTTCACAGAACTCGTAAAGCAGAGTGACCACTGGCCACTCCCTTCACATGTTTTGTTCAACTTCTTTTCCATTCGTCTCAGAGGACTAGCGAGTTCTGGATTCCGGACACGGCAAGGATGGCAGCTGCTACTCCTGGTTTCATCCTGAGGCTTTATCTAAAAGATGTTTTTGAGTGCGAGGAAGGCCGTCGGAATCGGGCGGCACCTGAGACTTTAAAAGCCGAAGTTTTCGAGAAAGGGAAACCCCAAACCATGAAAAATAATCCTCGGGAGGATACTGCTGAATCTCCTCTTCGATTACATCTTTTATCTTATTCTTTTGGTTATATGCATGATAAAGTCTTACATGACCGTTGACGTGCTCAGTAGTTGACACGAAATGATTTCGCAAATCAATGCACCAGCAAAGAGCCTTCTCAAACTGGGTATGGATCCGAGGACTTTGGAGATCGGATTTCCTTTCCTTCGGCAACGGAAAATTCACCCGATCCTATGAGATTCGGAAAGATCATATTGTTTTACAACATCAAATTGCTAATGCGACAAATGTTCATACATCCGGTTCTGACGAGACCCACTTGACCCTCTCGAATCACTGCCAGGACAGGATCGATGTCGTACCATGCCGACACGGCGTGGTCATGTGGTCACTGTCCTAGAACGAAAAATTCAGACTAACAATAAATATGGCCTTTCCCAGATGAATTGAGCATCGGATCCAACACATAATAGTAACAAGTTCTCAAAAACATATGACCATGTAACAGTAAAGTCGTAGTCCGACGCATATTAGATAATTCTAACTACTTGAGAAACTGCACGCAGTAACCAACAATATGGCTCGGACAAACCAGACAACCTACAAGCAAACCACATATCCCCCTCCACAGGGACATTGCTTATGCTGAAGATGACGATGACCTTGGCGTGTTAGACCTTGTGACTGCTCTGGAACTTGCACTAACACTATGGCTCGGAGACACACTCCTAGAAGAACAGCTATCCCTCGAATGCCCGCGCCTGGATGAGTAGCACCGCTTAGAACTCCTCCTTGGGCTTCTTGAGATGCTACGAGAGTAACTCTTCCTTGACCTTCTCCTAGGTTCTGGAGATTCGCTAGGGGAGTATCTCCTCCTCCTCGGCCTCGGGGAATAGCTGCTCCTAGAGTATCTCCCTCTTCCTGGTGAGACGCTTCTAGAAATAGATCGATAGCGGCTCCTTCTGCGATAGTGATCATCTGGAGAGTAGTCCCTTGAATCATATGGAGAGTAGGACCGATCACGCCAATACACTGGCAACCTGCTGTAAGGGGAACGGGATCTAGAGTATGATCTTTGTCGACTAGAATAAGGAGAATAAGCCCTTCGCCGACCATTGTAAGGAGAGTAGGATCTGCGCCTCCTGTGGTAAGGAGAGTAGGACCTACTCCTGCTGCGGTCAGATGAATAACGAGGAGACCTGCTCCTACTATAGGGAGAATGGCTTGGAGTCCGACGGGGAGAATAACTAGGAGAGCGCCGGCGCGCTAATAAAACATTAGGAGCATTAGTTAGTGGGCAATCAACAGCAAACATTCCAAATCAAATAACAATGCAAGCCATCTAACCTCGAATAGTCTTCAACCCCAGATACCTTCCTGGAGTAGGAGTTCTTCCCTTCCTCCTCCTAGCCTGTCATCACAAATCTAAATCGTCAGTTACCTAAACAAACAAGGAAACAAAGGCAAGAAAGTAAGTATACAGTGTCATGCGTTCCTGACGTAGCAATAAGTAAGTGACACAAGCAAGATATCTAAATTCAATAGGCATAAAGGAAAGAGATATGCAGGGCATACAACCCCAGTGATCTGATACTTCGTGTGTTTGATTTGTTTGTTTAGTTGTTTTTGGAATTTGATGAAGAGCTGCTACACACAGCTAACCTGCTGCCACAAAAACTTCAAGTGGAAAGAAACAACTTTCAAATAATTTATAGCAACCGTAATATATGCACAATAGCAACAACACCTCTATCAGGGAAAAGAAAAGGAAAGGATAACTTTCAAAAGAAAACAATTGCTAAACACATACCTTTTCAACAGTGATTACACGGCCTTCAAGCACAGATCTATCTAAATATTTGATGCACCTCTCAGCCTCCTCAATGGTTGACATAGTTACAAATCCAAAACCACGAGATTCCCTAGTCCACGGGTCAACCACGAGATGCACATCAACCACCTACACATCAACGGACTAACAGTAAGAGAGGTTTACAGAAGCTCCCAAACAATATTAATACAAGACACAGATCAAGATTCAACTTAAGTCCACCTTTCCTTCACTTGCAAAATGCTTTTCCAGTTCCTTCTTTGTAAGCCGAGGGGACAGTCCCGTTACATACAGATTGTTGCCAGGATTCTCAACATCACTTGAAGCACTCCTGATATCCAAAATGGGAGGATTACATCAGCATTCAAAAAACAACGCACCAAATGATATCAGAAAGGAAAGATTATGATTACACTTTACCTTGATCTGCTCCTAGAAACCGACCTCGACCTAGAGATTGACCTACCATACCTCCGGCGAGGTGAAGGAGAATAAGAATAGTCGGACCTTCTGGAGTAAGACATCTGGTAAGAGAAAAAAAGACCCGCGTGGTAAATTTCATATCCACAATGCCATCAACCATGTTATAAGTGTAAATATGTCATTACAACGCCCAGATAAGACGAAGAAAAGCTTGAGAAGATCGGAGCAAATAATCAATTCCCTCATAGCAATGATTTCTAAACAATCGATGTTTATTTTCTAGACCATAGTCCACAAATAATTGATCACATGACAGATAATTCTGTTCGACAAAGTAAAATCACGTCGCCAAAACAAAGCAAAAAACCACCCTTCTGGACATCAAGCACCTAAACCTTCCATCAAGGAGGCAGCTGGAGTTTGCCATTCTTTCCTATTGAATTTCACAAGGGCAGGCAGCCTCTCATGCCCTCTGATGAACCTATAATCCTTTCAGTCCTCGTATTTAATATACCCACCAAAATAAGAATCACAAGATATTCTCACCCAAATCATTTAAAAAAAGGGCCAGAAGAAGGAGAAACTTTTTTACAGACAGCAGGCCTCCGACAATAAAAAGGTTGAACCGATCCAGCTACTAGTGGCAAAAACACAGTAATTCTCAAACCCACTACTCCAAATATCCAGCAACGACATCCGGCAAACTTAGCTCAAAAAGCGCAAGGTCCGAGCAAATTCAGAGAACACGCTCTCCCTCAATTAAGGTCCACCGTCAATCAACAGACCGAGAAAAACACTAAGAGCCTGTACATGATGACGTTTATTTCCGTTCTTTTGTTCTTGGAGTTCTTTTGTTCTCGAAATAACCGTTTGGTAATGTCAACTATACCAAACTAGTAGCCGGGAATAGAATTGAAACAAAAACAAAAAATAAAAAACAAGAAAGAAATAAAAAAATAGTTCCAATAAGCCATTTTTTTCTTTTCTATTTATCTTTTATTCTTCTTCCTTGCCATGGTCACCACCGGCGGTTGGCCGGCAGCCACCCCACCTTACTCGGCACTGCCGGCCCACCGGCCGCTTGACTGCCACCGTACAACCGTTGACTGTCGCCACCGACCGCCCACCGGACGGCGTCGAATTTGAATTTGACGGTCGGTGAACAAGAAGATAAAATGAATAAATATAAAAAATTATGAATCATAACAAACGTATTTTTATTCCGTTTTTATTTCGAAAATAAAAATTTTATATAGTTATAAAAAGCATCATTCTACTCAAAAATTATTCAAGACAGTAAAAATAAAAATAAAAATTTTGAAAAGAAATTATCCCAGTAGAAACGTTATCATGCCCGCCTAAATTCCATAACCACGGGGGCAAAAAAAACCTACAAAGCAGGCCAGAAAGAAACTCCCGATTACGGCGTCGCGGATTGCCCAGAATCCAAAAACTAAACCTCGAACTCATCGAAAACAATCTATCCCGCTCCGCGATGGACAACATGCATGGGACAAACGCGAAATCGAGAGGCTCACCGTTTCAGCGATGATGGCGACCCGGAGAATCGAATCGAATCGAAGCTCGCGCAGAGAGCACGATCGATCGGCCGGCAGTTTCTCCCCGCTCGCTTCGAACTCTAGCCAATCTCTCCGCAGGAAGATTGCTAATCCAGATATGGCGAATACAAAATACGATGGCGGAAACGACGCGAGCGGTTTTTATAGGCGGGAGGGTCGGAGAGAAGCTTCTAGAGCTGCGGACGCGAAATCCCCTTTTAAATCCATTTCAATCTTCTCCTTTTTTTTTTTTTTTCTTTCTTTTCTTTTCGCCTTTTTTTCTCGTAGCCGTGGTCCATCGTGTTTTCTAATTTCCCCTTTTCACCATACAATAATAAGAAGAAGAATAAGAACGGTGATGATGACAACAATAATAATAGCAAAAATAATAAAAAAATGTTGTTGTTATTGTTATTTTATATGTTTTTATTTTTATGGTTGTAGCCATTATCAACTTATGTTATATGGTAAGGGGTTGGAAAAAAAAAAAGAACTAGAAGAAAAAAGTAAAATTGTTTGTATGGATAATTTTGTCAAGATAAAATAAGATCTTTAAAAAATTTGAAAGGCTACTTACCTAAGGACATGTTTGGCAATTTACCAAATAATGTTTGATTTTGTTCTTGTGTTATCGAAAATAGATTTAGAATAGAATCAATGAGTAAAAAAAAGTTAATTTTTATTTAGGAAATAATTCTAAAATCAAGTCAATTCAAATTTCTTATTTATCTTTTATTTTCTTTTTTTTTTGATGACCCTAATCCCGTCTGTGCCGTGCAATGTGCCGGTGATGTAAACCCGGGAGCACTAGCGCAGGGACCCATCTCCCAAGGCACCCCACTTAAGTTGCGCAATGGGGGCGAGAAATTTCAAACCTCTACCCTCCCGGATGAGAGGTCAAAGCGTAAACCAACTCGTCTATCACACGTGGGTCTTCTTCTTTTCTTCTTGTTCTTCTTCTTTCTCTCTTCTTCTTCTACCGCCACTGTCCACCACCACCAGGTTGCCAGCAATTGGTTGAGCGAGCCTCGCCTCGCCTTGACCTTGCCTAGATCTAATGAGGTTGAGCTCACCTGGCCGCCGGTGGGGCTCAACCTCACCAATCCATTGCAAGGTCAACGTTGCCCGGCCAAGGCAAGGCCAACCTCACAATGGCCTAGTGAGACTTGGCCGACTAGACGCAGCCTCACCAAGGGCTGGCAACTCTCCAGCAAGATCGCCGACCCTCATCTGGCCAGTCGCCGATCATCCAAAGGTTGGCAACCGGCCAAAACTTGAAGAAGAAGAGAAAGAAAAGAATAAAAGAATAAAAAAGTAACAAAATTATTTAAAAATTAAAAGAAAATTCTTTGAATTATGAAATTTAGAACAATACCAAACACAATTCTATTCGCGAGAATAAAAATTTTAGATAGTTATAAAATGTTTTAAAATACTTAAAAATTGTTCTAAGAAATAGAATAAAAATAATAATTTTGATAAAAATTTATTCTCGAAACAAAATGATTACCTAACGCGCCCTTTAAAGGCACCTTTGGGGAAAACGTTGTGAAAGTACTTCGACCACAAGAGTGTAGTAGCCTCAAGATTTTTAGTAAATGTCTCGAAAAGTCAAAACATCCCATTTTACGACTATAGTAGATGCAAAAATCAAGAAAAAACTTATAAATTTTTTTTTTTTTTAAACATATTACAATTGAATCAATTGAGTTTTAAACATTTCAATTAAATCATTTAATTATAAATATTTTCACATTTGTACCACTTGAGTCTATCTGGTCAATTTAGATGAATTATTGTTGACATAGATATTGACAGTCCTAAAGCAAATATGTGCCATATTTTCATTAGTTTTATGGTAAAAATATATGCTAGTTATAACGGTTCTTTTGCAGTTACATTAATCGTCATTTGCTCCATTGCTTCTACATTTTAAATTGTATATTTTTCCTCCTTCAATATTCCATCCACTGAATAGCAAAATTTTTTTAAAAAAAAAAAAAAGCTGCTTTACTTCCACACTCAATTAGATACAAAAAGCTATAAATCTAATTTAAAAAGGATAATTCATACAAAAAATGGAAATAATTCCACGTGCGTAGCGCGTGCGTAGTATATAAGCCAAAGTTAGCTTTTCCATTATAGGTATCGTCTATACATTGCTTAATTATTGTAGTTGTAATGCGATCAAACTTTAAAGGAAAAAAAAAGTACAATTGGCCAAAGAAAGCAATAAAAAGGTAAAAAACATAGCTATCTACTTCTCGACGAAAACCTACGCTCGGTGAAATTCTTTGGTTGTCGTTGGAGTGCAACAACCGACTCCATCGTTTTCTGATTTTCTCTTTTTTAATTTTGAATAAATATATAATTCCAATTATTGAAAGAATAAATTTGTAATTCGATATTTGCTTAAAAAAATCCGTATAATGTTCAAAAGAGAATATAATTGCAAACATTTTATTTCCCCCTTTTTACTAAAGTTATTCCTTGCATTCCGACACCTGCCAACTTCCTCTACCACCACCACTCCTTCTCAATCCCACTTCCCTTCAAAGAAGATTTTTGTGGACGAGAAACCATTAACACGAGTTGCCCATAAGGATGTCTAAATTCCATTTTTAGGGCCAATTTAATTGAATGTGACTCCGGATAATAATTACTTCTCAAGCATTCTTCTCCTCTCATCCGCCCCCTCCTCCAACGATCCCCACATGCTGGCCAAAATGGGAAGGAAAGAGATCGCCGAGCTTCCTATTCGGCATATCGCTTTCATCCTCCCTCATTGCGCGCATCATGCTCCACAATTGAAATGCCGTGGGAGCTCATCGTGGTCTGTTAAGTTGAGAAGATGGATCAGTACCTAACCCCTCACCCTATTTTCAGTGAACGCCCCCCCTGGACCACATCGCGGAGAATCGCAGAAAACGATAGGTTGCATCAGGACCATCCACGAGAGATATCGAAGTCTCTAGGACTATCCCAGGCTATTCATCAGTACAATGAAACGTCTGATGGAGTTCGAAGCCAGAGATAGAAAGTGTTAAAATCGCGACAATTCAACAGTGTTTCTCCACCTATATTAAACAGTCCATCGCCATTTGTTAGGAATCAGACGAAAGAAATTGAGCATGGATCTGATCGAGTTGATTACTGCCGACTACATATACAAGGTCGCAAAATTACTCCACCAGGAAAACATTCTCTTTTCCACCAAAAGCCCCGATGATGCATCAGCAATTTTCTCGAAACAAGTTTGGTACACAAGCAGCAACGTTCGCTCTTCAAAGCTGGGTTAGTCGGTTCAGTGATGGGAGGGGGAGAGTCTTGGGAAGGCAGAAGAGACAAAAGCTGGATTTATTTTGCTCCCTCGAGGTATCGGTTTTGGCTCTGCTATGGGGAAAATTATTTCATGTGTCGGTCACGAAAATGCCTCTTCTGCCTTCCCAAGACTCTCCCCCCCATCACTGTGCTGACTAACCCAGCTATGAAGAGCACTAATAAAGCAATCGATGACCAGAGTGGTGCTCTGTCACATTCAAAGTTCAGCTAGCATTAAGTCACAAAATGAACCGGTCTTAATAATCGAAAAGCTCAAGAATTAGGCAAACTACAATTATTAGCCTTCCAAGGGCCACCTCCCATCACTGTGCTGACTAACCCAGCTATGAAGAGCACTAATAAAGCAATCGATGACCAGAGTGGTGCTATGTCACATTCAAAGTTCAGCTAGCATTAAGTCACAAAATGAACCGGTCTTAATAATCGAAAAGCTCAAGAATTAGGCAAACTACAATTATTAGCCTTCCAAGGGCCAGATTGCAAAAGGCCTTACAACCAAAACACATGTCAACCATACCTTAGCAGAGGAGAAACGAAAAGCATGTTATACAATTCCAGCTGAAGATCAACAGTAAATTACTAAGAAGGCACTGGTGGAGCAGAGCCCCCAGGTGTAGATCCCGAAGCTGATGGTGGTGCAGGTGGCAGAACAGGTGTAGAACTTGAGGGTGCGGATCCAGATTGCACAGGATGCTGCTGAAACTGCTGAGTTGCTGGTGGGGGATGCGGTGGAGGCACCGCTGATTGGTTCGGCGGTTGGTATTGCTGATAAGGAGGCGGGGGCATCATATAACCATAAGGAGGGTAATAATGGGAATAATATTGCCCATGAGGTGGGGCCATCCCGGGGTAACCATAATGCTGCCCCTGTTGCTGCTGCTCCGAAGGCGGCCTGCTCTCACTGGACCCTGAGGGCCCACTGGAAGACCCTTCCTGGGAAGGAACGATCGCACCCATCCTTTGGGGGTCCATGGAAGGGTAATAGGTTCTCTCTGGTTGAGGTGGCGGTGGCATGTTGTAGTAGTGCATTGCAGGTCCTTGGTCCTGGGAGCCAGGCGCTTGCATTTGGTTCTGTTGCTGAGATATAACTGCCCGTGGTAGCAGCCCACTATGAGTAACGGCTGCCTGCTGCCGTGCAGCTTCCAAACCTTCATTTTCTGGTTTTGGGGCTTGAGGTCTGCCCCACATCAGCTTCAGCCTTAATCCCTTTATCACCAGTTTATTTGAAAGCTCCTCCGCAGCTTTTTCTGCACCTTCCCTGGTCGTGTATGTCACAAAAGCGCATGCTCGTTGTAGCACCATCCTTATGGACTCAATTTCTCCATGGGCGTAGAAATTATCCTTCAAATCCTGCTCAGATACCCTTGCATCAAGGCCACCCACATACAGGGTTCTGATGCTCTCATCCTCGGGGGGCTCCAATGAGGGCATCTCCCCAGCCTTGTTGAGCAGCTTTAGAGCCACCGGATCATTTACTCTGGACATATTTATGCAAAAATCCATTAAGATAAGCAACCAAATTCTGACATATATGCAGTTTTTAATGAGTTTATACGCTAACCATGTGAACCAAAAAAGAAAGAAATTAGCAAAGAGATTCTACTAGATGGAGATGACATTGACAGAGGAAAGGGTAGTAGGTCATGTATACATAAAGATAATATCAAGCAAATTGTGGTGCTCCCTATTAAGGTTCAACTATCAAAATACCTTCATTATTCTTATCAACCTTTGCTTACGCTCATCAAGAAGTTTGAGTAGACTACATAATCAACTAGCTGGTCAGGTCAAACATTACCCCATTTTTACAAAATTGCAAGGGAAATTCCTCTGCAAAAATTCAACCTAACAGAGAATTCTGGCTGACATGATTAACAACGATAAATGCAAGGGATGACAAGCTTCACCCGGAGCTACTGAAACCTTGCCAATATTTCACCTCTAGCGGACCTATCTAGGATTCAGTATCTACAGTCCCCCTTGCATCCTCTCTCTTTATTGCCACGTAAAACTAACACATTACAGAGAAATACCCATAATATTGCAGTAGAAGATTCTTGAGGACCATAACTCAACACAATAGCATCAATTTATGTTTTTAAAACCCTCTCAAAAAATGACTCACAAAAAAAGAAGAAAAGACAGAACAATCTTCACTTCAATTTCAAAAGAACATAGAACTAATTGCAAAAGATAAAACAATTTAAGCATGAACCATGAGATGAACTTACCCAATTTTCATACAATGAACTCTTTCAAAGATGCAAAAATAGAAGAAAACTTTGGTGGAATAACATATAAATTCTCAACTAAAGGCTAGGTCAAAACTTAAAACCAAAATGCATAATATTTTGACAAAAAAGGCATTAAGTTATGTAGCTTTGCTAAGAGAGATAACAACATACCACACACCCAAGCAGATGAAAAGACAAAAAACAAGAAAAGAACATCAAAGTGATATCAAACAATGAAGGATATCGTATGTTTGTGAGAAGTGAAAATGAGGGAGGGGGTGAAAGTTTTCAAAATTCCCCCTCTTTTGTTCCCAACATTTTTTTTAAAAATGATTCCCATTTTCTGCACCCGCTACCCACATTCCTCACCTCTCCCACCCTCCCAAACAAATCATTAAAGTCTCAAATCATGAACATGCCTTTGGTGACATATTTAACTTCCAAAGAGGCTTTCTATTTTGCACCCATACAGCTCGAGGTCAAGAAACCAGGAAACCATGAAAAATGTTCATCCAAGGGCAAGAACATGGATATGGAAGGAGAGAAACTAACTGAGGAAGTTTTGAACAATAAATGCAATGCAAGGCAAGAGACATACCCATAGTAACGATCTTTTATATTTTGCTGAGACAACTCCCCAGTTACTGGCATTTCATGCCTATATGGACACTCAGCACCTCTGGTACACTCCCCTCTAATGTAGAAGCTGCAAACATGTGCTCTGTTTCTTTTGTAATATGGCGTCGTTCTTTGAAGTTTCAGAATAGTATCATTAGCCCGAACCTTTCCATATGAGGATTCATAATCTAATCCAGCCCTAGTCTGCACAGAAATGGTAAACAAGTTTCATGATAATACTAAACCGCTGGGAAGACTTACTATCAATCTCCACATCAAATTACTTCATGGTTAAGCATATAACACAAAGGTCCACCCCAAATGATAAAAAAGAACAGTAAGCATATGCGAAAATACATTAGTACAACCTACATACTAAAGATCGGAATCATATTAAGGTTTTTGTACTTATCATTAGTACAACCTACATACTAAAGATCAGAATCATATTAAGGTGTTTGTACTTATCACGGACAAGTGCATCCACTAGCAAAACATTATCATCCAAAGACCTTTTCAGTATGGGTTGAAGCCTGTGAATGTAGCACTATCCATGCAAGCTATGGGGTAGTGCAATCCTTCTAATGAACAATATGAAACATACCATTTAGGAATGAAACTTCTCACCCCTGGCACCAGGATCATACTTAACCTATGAAGCTACTCAGCAAAGCTCTAACTAATTAAAGATGGACATGATAGTCAAGGTTCTTTGGCAATCATAAACAACTGCAATTACCAGAAAAAAATTCTTATCCAAATATATCTCCGTATCAGTCAGAGCACGTGTATACCACGTGCATGAAATCTCTCACCAGTACCATATTATATCAGCTACATCTAGCCTAAGAACCTCCCTTTGGCAGGATATTTTCACAAACCTAGGGATGTCAGCAATAATCATCACATAGTGCGATAAATTTGTACCTACTGCTCTTAACAGCCCCGCTGTTTCCAATATTCTCCTAATTATTATTTGATTGCAGATGGATGCGCGTGAAAATATAAAGTGCAACTGTGCCGGCAAGTACTGATGTGGAATCAGTGCGCAGGGGGAGATAGAGTACCTTTCGATCATGCTCCTCTGCAAAGTACTCTCTATTAACATCACTCTTGGGAATGGCGTCATGTGAGCTGATGGATAAGGCAGTATCTCGAACCTGAACCGGCAACCCATATTCAAGATCCAAAAGGCAGACTTGACAGACATTTTTCAACTTACAACAAGTCTGGCAAATCTCGGTTTTCTTGTATCTTGCATCGCGACCTGGTCTCCACCTGAAAACCGTAAACGGACGCTGGCAGATTTTGCACTCCTTATCATACTGTGCCCTTGTCTGCATTCAAGTACACACGCCCAACAGCACAGAGAGAAAGATAGGTCAGATGAAAACAAATCAGAGCATGGGCATTACAGACACGTCGACCCAGCAGCTAAGGAACCTTAGAAAGGGAAACTGCAGAACGAGCTGCCGATGACAGACGGTTGATGAGGCAGAATATAAAGTCAAGAAAATGGCCGACAATTTTGAGCTCGCAAAGAGATGCCACAGGCCATGAGACGTACGTATTCGTGATCAGTGAGCCAAGCCAACGCCGTCTCGAGAAAACCAGAACCCAAAAGGGGCCGAAACCTCAAATCGACAACTACAATCGCAATCCATCGAACAAGAAACCCTCGTTCGGGAAAGAAAAGAAAAACAGCTAGACAAACAAGAAACTAGGGCCGACCTACGCAATAAACCAAGAGAACGGATCCAGAGGCGGCGAACACAAAACCAAGAGACGCGGAGCAAACAAGTGAGAGGTGAGATTGGAGGAGAGGAGAAGAAGGAGGAGAAGGAGAAGATCGTTACCATGCGAACGTAAGGGTTGTCGCCGAGGCAGGACTCGCAGATGATGGGGAAATCGGAGCGCTCCCATCCGTCGGCCTCCGCATCCCTCAGCAGCCGGTGCGCCATCGGAGCCGGAGATGGTCTAGGGTTCCGTCGTCCGAGCGTGGATTCGGCGCTTGCTCGCGCTGCTTCGTCTCTCTCTCTCGCGCTCCGCCTCTCTAGATTTTCGGATTGATTGCTCTGTGGATTAGGATTAGGGTTTGATCGGAAGTAGAACCCGGCGCAGTGCAGAGGCTGCAATGGCGAGGGGAAAGGGAGGGAATGGGGATATATGATTGTGTAATAAGGATCGAACTTTGATACGTCGAGTTTAGCTTCCTTTTTTTTTCTTCTTTTTTTTCCTCTCTCTCTCTCCTTTGGGATAATACCATTTAAAAGCCTCACGATAAAAATATCTCGGTATCTTGACGCGTTGGCTCCAAATAAAATATATTAAAATGGTACTTTAGAATGTATTCGCTCAAAATTAATTTTCGTCTCATATCATCCAATATTTCAAACAATACATATATGCTTACAATTACAAGATGAATCTAATATAAATAATGACAGATATGAAATTATAAAGTTCAAGTGAATTGACATGTGTGCAATTTAATGGATAAATTTAAATTGGATTATCGTGACTTTCCTAAAGGAGAGCGTCAATGAAAAGATGTCTTTTAGTACATTAACTTTATTTTTTTATTTTTTTTTGTCGGAGTACCTTAACTTGATTGACTTGTTAACTAATTAATCATGCAATTTTTTGACCAAATTATGACTTATAAAGTTTTCTTCAGCAAGTGTCTATGCGATGTTTCTCGGTATTTATTATGATCCTAAAAACATGGCTTCGCCATTTAAATAGAATAAGCAAATCGTAGCACAAAAATAATATAAAAGAATCAAAACTAATTTGTCAAAACAATAATAAAAGATACAATTAAAAGATAAAGTGCACTACATTAATCAAATAAAAGCAGGTCAGAAAAATATAACATGACTTTATTATTATGCTTCAAAACAACAATCCCATGAGCTAGTTTGTAAATGAGTCAAATTTCTTACCTAAAAGATCAATCAATCTAAACCCGAGCTATATCAAACGTAATTACTATACTAAAAGATATATTAGATAAATAAAACTAGGCTACATTTAGTACTAAAACAAAAACAACCTATCAATACCTGCTTTTAAGCTATTTCTAACTTAAAAAAAAAAATCGAATATTCTCTTTATTTTTCATTTTTTAATAAAAAAACTGGAAAATGGGCCTCGGGCTGGCCTTTGGGCTGTGTCCGAATGTGGACTTCTCTTGGACCTCCGTGGGTTTGGGTCCGAACTTATAGGCTCGGTCCGAGTGACTGTTGAAATTGGGCCTTCCAGGTCTGGGCTTAGGAAGAAACAAGGACTGGATATACAAAATGGGCTTCTTTATTCGAGTCCAATCCGTTCATAACCAAACTCGAGTCCATCTTCACCGAATCGAATTGAACCCACTTTTAGTAAAACCCAACTCAAGCCCCCTTTCTATTTCTTTTTATCATCATTTTCTTTATCTGTTTTTTTGTTATTATTTTATTTCATCCCCTTCATACCAACCGAGGATGAAAAAACTTCAATCAAAACTTAAAACACCAACGAATTAGAACATGCACATACATAATTCCAAGTCAATCGACACAGCTCATTCATCAGGCCTCCACCATCGGCCGCACTATTCAGCCGTCATTGTAGGCCACCGCCATGACCCGTCAACCACCACCGTCACACCGGCCATTCATCATTTAAAACCCAATACGATAGGGACGCGCAGTGAATAAACAAAAGCTATTTCTTTGGCACCAGAATGTTAGTGTTTAGTATTTACCTTATGTGTAAATATAAGTAAAATGAAATGTATTTTAATTTCATAGGCTCTGTTTTTCACGGAAAATGAATGATTTGAAAATGTATTTTTCATAAAAAATGATTATTTATATCTTTTACAAAAATGAATGAATGTAGATATAAATTTTTTTGATAATGAAAATATTTTCCACTAACTAGTTATTTAAAGTGACGATAAGCGATTGTTTTTAGGAAAATATTCTTCAAATTATTTATTTTCATGGAAAAAATTAGCCTTTCTTATTATAGTTTCCTCCATGTTCATATTTTCCATTGAATATGGCTAAAAGAAAACATTTTCCTCACTTTGATCTTTCTTATCTCAGAAAAATTGGAAAAATTGTCCCCTTTCTTTTTCTTCTTTTCTTTTTTCAAAATTTTTTTTCTTTTTTTAATTCAAATTATTTAATTTCCTTTTGATTTTTCATTTTTTTTTAAATCTTTTAATCGAGTCAATCTAATCATAAACACTTTGACAAATTGCTAGTTCAGTCATAAATCGTACAATTATGCTAATTTAATTGTAAACCTCTTGCAAATTTACCAAACCTTTTAACGAATTATTAAAATATTAAAATGACTTCCAAAAATATTTTTCCTAAATGACTCATTTTCCAAACCTTTTAATGAATTACTAATATAGTATTTCTAGCTAATTTGGGCTAAAAATTGTTAACATGGCGGTCTAAATTAGTGTTGATTATTTTATGTGGCATGACTGACGTTGACATATGACTATTTGTTAAATTTTTATAAAAGCTTTTCGATATTTTTCTTTTTTTTTTCCCTTTTTTTTCTTTTCTTTTTTGGTTCTAGGGGCCAATGCTACAATAAGGGTCACGCCCAAGAGAAGGCATTATGACCCTTACTCGTTGCCAGCAAAGCCTTCATGGACCTTATCTAAGGACAAGTGGCCCTCGATCAATGATCACTAGCCCCATTGACCCTTTGAATAAAAAAATAAAAAAAATAAAAATTTCTAAAAAGCTTTATAAAGTTTTTAAAAGTTGTCAACATCAACATCGACCACATAACGTAAAATAACCAATCTTACTGACCATCATATCAACAATTTATGCCCAAACTTAGCCGGACTATATTGATAATTTATTAACAATTTTAAAATGTTTACGACTTCATTGACACAATTAAAATTTTACTATTATTTGGTAAATTATCAAAATATTTAAAATTAAATCGACACAATTAAAAAGTTTAAAGCTGAATTGGCTATCGTAGAATAAATATTGGACTTTTTGGAAAAATTTTCCAAAGAAAATTAGAACGTCCATTTGGTTTTCATTTTCCGATTTATTTCATTTCACTTTTTCCTTTTCCATCCACTTCAATTTATTTTGCCAAAATAGAAGGACGGGATTCATAACGTCCATGTACTTTTCTAATTTTCCGTTTAATTTCTTTTCTGTTTTCCATCCATCTCCGCTCACTTCACTACTCGAGTAATTACCGTGCATGCCAGATACACGTACGCTCCGTGCTCACCTGTCGAGCACCAGCCGTTTAAAAATTGCGGGTCCCGTACGATGTCACTGCATCAACGGCTCTTCTGAAACGAGCGCACAAATTTCGCGCCACAGAAAATCCTACCTTACCACCCGCGTCCCGTTTCTCCACGCGTAACTCGCTCCACGGCGACGGCCCGTCGCTCGCGACTCCTCTTCGCGCCAGCGAGCCGCTCGCCTTCTCTCTCTCTCTCTCTCTCTCTCTCTCTCTTCTGTCGTCTCTGCACTCGCCGTCGTCCTCTCGTCGCAGCTGCTGCAATGTCAGCAAGCCGCGCGCCTTGCGCCTTGCGCCTGACCAAAACGCCTCCCTTCCACATCGCGGCGAGACGAAGCCGAGGAGAAGGCGACGCGGTTTTAGCCGTTTCCTTTTGCTTCTCGCGGTCCCTACACGTGTCGGTCATTCTTCTATTGCTGACGAACGCCCCCGCAGATTTCGCGACGTCCTGGTCGGTTCGTCGGTTTTACCGACTCCGTCTTCGCTCCTCTAGCGCTCGCTTCCCCCTGCATGAGGATGCTCCGTAGCCTCTCCACATTGCGGCGATCTCTCCCCCCCGCTCGCTCCGGTTCGCGTCGGTTCGCGGTTCTTCTCCTCCTCTCTCGCTTCTCCCTGTTCGATTCCTCTCTCCTCCGGTGCATCTCGCCTCGCGGCTCGGCCGTCTCGAATCCTTCGTCCGCCAGCGCCATGAATGGCTGGGACAGCCGCTCGATGTGAGTCGTGGATCAATCGTCTCGGCCCGCGCCGTGTCTGGTTTTTACGATGCGTCGGCGATTCTGAGCGGGCGCTGCTGATCATCTGACTTGGATTTTTTTTTTTTTGCTTTTTGGATTTCTTTTCTTGTAGGCTCGAGCGCTGTATTTACGATTATATGATCAAGAAGCAAATGCACGAGACGCTGGAGATTTTCAAAAGGGAGGCTGCTCTGACTTTTGAGACCGCCCCTCCTGGAGGCAAATTTTTTTTTTTTTGGAACGTTTTATATATTATGGTCTGCACTTCGACCGAAGTCTTTTTCATTATATTCTAGTCGGAGAAAAGGAACTTGGGGCGTCGACTTAGCCACAATACACTTTCACATAGGCTTTAGAATTGTGATGTGATCCTGTAGATAGCAAGACCTTTGCTTCTGTATGGTCATAATCGGTCATGTTTTTTTTGATGTTGCTCCTGTCGATGATTGCATAGTGTTTGGTAACTTGGTTCGTAGCGAAGCTATACAAAACAGTAACCTCTCGCTTTGAAACATCATTAGAATTTTTGCTAAGTGTGTGTGGAAATCTCGATCTTAGTTTCCTGTTTGCCACCGAATCCATTATTTACTGCTTCATTGATGGAGATCGTGAGTGGATTGGTATCGTATATTCCCAGGAATAGATGTCCCGGAGGGTCTTCTGTATGAATGGTGGTTGATATTCTATGAGGCGTTCATGGCAAGCCAGCCAAATGACAGGAGTTTCTCGGGAAGTTCTCCCACAATGGTAATCCTTCATCCTGTTTCTTAGCTCGGTCAGATAATTTGTATCCCTCAAGATATTTTCTTATTTGCACCATCGATTGTCTTGTGAAAATGTCTGCAGATGATGACCTTTCCCCAGGAGACAACTGCTTCTCTGACCAGACAGCCTATGATGAATGAGGAAATGACAAGGGACTCAGCAATTGATACTGATACCGGTATTCTTCTTGAACATCCTTCTGTCATGGGGTTTTTAGTAGAATCAAGCAATGTATATTGCAGAATGCTCTCAAAGTTGGTGGTGACAGTTAAATTGTTCAGTAATCATCTGCTCAATTCTGCACGACTCAGTAGATGTGCAATCTAAAAAATATTGGATAATTTAGATCTATTTATATAATTGACATAATCTCAGATGCACGAATTATCCAATTTTATCATAATTATATTCTCCAGATTATATGTGGAGGATTCTTTATGGGGTTATCTATTTCCCTGGGAAAAAAAGGGGAGGAAAGAAAGGTTTGTATCAATAAATGTCAAAAGGATGATTCCTAAATCTTACGAGAACATACTTCTTGTTTTTAATTTTTCACTTTAAAAATGCTAGGATTACAAGTAGTTCTGTGATCTTATTAAGCTTGTATAACTTTTGGAATTTTCTGATTTAAATAGTCCAATTCCAATAAGAAACTTTGGTGTGCATTTGTGCATGCAGGATTGATCTTTGGTGACAGTTTTATGTGGTCAAAAGAATGGCCTTCAACGGTAAGCGATATCACCAGATCCCTTTTTGCCAATAATCAGCGCAACTAACTCTTGACCTTTGTATGAACATCTTACCATGATCTTCCTGCAGAAAGCTGATCATCTCCCCCAAAATCTCATGCCTTTGACCTATCAACAGAATCCGTCGACTTTTTCCTCAACTTTGAATCCTGTGGTTGTGACTGATGATCTATTCCCACAAGGAGTAAGTTCTTCAGCTCACGAGCACTGGGATTAGAAAATAGAAAATTGAATACTGGCCTTTGAAAGTGGTTTGGTAGAAGAAGCAGTTTCTTGAGGCAACTGTGCCTTGGTTCATCACTGGCAGGTGTCTCACATTAATATACTTAATATTTACTCACTAAACGGGGGTAGTGTTTCTAACACTAGCAATAGCGGCTTCAAAATCTCAATAGAACTAGCTTGCTGAAAGTGACATTTCTTCTTGCACCTGTAACATAGCTCTTATGATGGTCCTGAACTGCTTGTCTGTTGACAGGGACCACATCTCATGCCTCCAGGATTGGAGAATCATATCTTAAGTTCTCGGAAAAGTGAAGATCATAAGAAAATCATAGTACTTTCACAATTAACAGAGGTAACTATCTGTCGTTTGTCTTCACAAGCAGTATTTGTATATGAACAGGCAAACTTTGGGAGTGGACTCATCCAGATAACTTCTCAAATGTCATTGTTCTGGTATTAGCAATACTTTTCCTATCTAGTGGCCTCTCATGCTCTTGTTGAGAAAGACATCCACACTAGAACCGGAGAATGACTGATTACATCAAAAAGGATGTGCAAAATGTGGATTATTGTGGATGTGTCACGGTCTAGTGGAGTTTATCTTTCTGGTAAAAATCAAATGTGGAGGTCAGTGGTTTACCACCTTTTCAAAGGTGTACATGCAGAAGTTATTCTACATATTCAGAGTCAAACATCATGACCTAAGAAAGCGTCTGTTGATGTGCCTCCAGAGTTGTCTTACTGTTGTTTCCATACTTGTGCTATATTAACTAGAAGGGATTCCAGTTTGGCAATGCACCTCCATTCTTCTCTCCCAATTTAGTTTTCTGAAAAGCTCTACTATATCGACGATCCACTTTGCCAGTAGACCCTATTTCCTTACATGGCACATGCGCACATTGCAGCCTATTATATTGGACTCTAGAAGTCTATTGACGATCTAGACAAATATGACGAGCATTATTTTATGTGAGAAGGGTCTTTAGCTTCTTTGCAAGAGCCTTTAACAATTTCTGATGCTCGCATAGAATAGGGGCTGTCTTCTTCTTTTGGCAGAGAAGGAAGATACCGGCACCAATTGCATGAGATCTTGTGCATTCCTCTGGCATTACTGCTGCCTGGGCATCTGATTTCTGGTGAAAAGTAATATGACTAAATCTGATCATTTGGATTATTCGAGTTTGATCACGTTACATGTTACTAATCAAGTGCTGATGGTCATTGCACTGTCACATACTTAGATAGCTGGAGCAGATGTGGTCACGGTATTTTCTGTAGAAACCATGATTTTGGTGAATTTCATCATTCCTTATGGAGTATTTGAGTTCCTTGCATTGACATCTTAAATATAGAATGGGGTTACTTCAAAGAATGAGCCAAACTCTTTTAATAATTGTTTGGCTTTGTTTCACCAGTACCTCATACTTCCTAGGAATCTCAAATCTATGTGTAGTGACCATCACGAGCTGCTTAAAATGGGAACTAATTAGTGCTGTGGAGAAGGCATTGATTGATTTTTGGTAAATTTTCCTGAAGGTATTTTTTCTTGTGAGCAGAGCAGCAAAAAGAGAAAAGCTTCATCAGAAGGAAACTCTGACATGCCAGGGTTCTTTTTACTACATTCAGAAAATACTGTAGACAATCCTTCTGATATGAGTGCTGAAGCAAATTCTTCTGATGTTAATGATATAAATGGTGAAGCAAATATTTCTTCTAGCACCTCAAAAAAATGTTCTTCAGCTTCGGATGCATCCAAAGGTACATTCTATTCCAGGCTGCCAAAGGAAAGAGTTGTGGTTGGAAGCAACTGCTCTTGGTATACTTGCGTGCACGGGCATGCAAGTCAATGTGTCTATAGATAAACCTCCTGTTGTGCATTAGTTGATTCCCCCTTCATTGTTCTCTTCTCTTCATTGTGACGTAGTTTTTCTAACATGTATATCCTTTTTAGTAACTAGTTTCCTTAAATGAAATATGTCGATAGCAGTAAAAATTTCGCGTGAGTTGTTGCTGATATGAATATGCTCTTTCTCAGTCACCCTCCTCTATCTATTTAGCTTGGGGGATTCGTATCTTATGCACATGATAAATGAGTCGTTTTTGTAACAAATGCTAAAGCAGTTATATTTTGACTAATTCTAGTATAACAAATCCACAGGGCAGTCTAACATATAAGCTAATGCTCAAGTTTCACCTTTCTTATAGGAACTTACCAATTCTTGCAGTAACATGCATCTGCAGCAACATATTATTTTGTGCTTTAGGTTTGATTTTGGCAATCTGGTTGCAGATATTGTAAGTCCTTGAATCAAGATGGAACCAGTAGGACATACATTCAAGTTCATGGCTGGTTAATATTTTCCTCATATGCTGAAAGAGTTGCTTATGCTGCCATCTGAAGTTTGTGAAGTCACTCAAGCAGTGCTTGGTTTATCTTATATAATATAGACATGTTTTGTTTTTTGCTTATATGCACAGTGGCCTTTTCTGGAGGTTGTCCTTTAATTTGCTTTAATTTGTGATGCGATGACAAAAATTAGGTAAAGCAAATCAGTAATTGGATATAATTAAACATCACTTCTTTCTGCCACTTAAGAAGGAAAAAAAAATTGACAGTGGAGGAGAGGCAGTGGTGGGATTAAATGCTAATTCTGACAACTTCTGCACTTCCTTTAAAAGTTGGCAGTGATGGGGATCCCAGGAAGTTGGAATGACCCTTTTATCTCCAAGCTAGAACTTTCATTTCGTGCTTTCTTTCTCTCCAACCAGGAATATTGTGATTGAAGCAGATCACTCTTAAAAGAGTTGCTTCCCTATTCTGGTTGGCTAGCACATCTGAAGTTACAGAACTTGCTGCTATTTCTTCTCGACTTAATGCAGCATAAGTTTTTCCTTTGTCGTTTCACTCGGGTTTTTGCGTTTTGGGGGCCTCAAACCATAATGAGGATAAATCGTCTGGTCTTCTTTTCCTGGCACTATATCAAGACAATTACTTGCGTTACTCTTTGCTATTTTCCTGGTTTGTGACACTTTTCTTTAAAGCAAATACTGGACAGAAGTACAAAAAATCATTGGTTTAGAAACGTCATATGACAACTAATTTTGAAATTTTTTGTAGTTTCTTGGCTAAACCAATGAAGGAAGAAAAGCAAGTAAAATAACGTCAGCTTAGGAAAAATTCAGGAATCCTAATCTATTTTCTTCTATTACTGCCCACCTGATCTTATGCCTTTAATTCTGAAATATGAACTATGTAGCTTGTTCAATCGCTCTCGATCGGAGCACACTTTGCCAAAGCTTGAAAGGGAAAGGTGGAGAAGAGCTTAGCAATTGTCTCGTAGACTGTGATTCAAGATTCTAATTTCATTTAAGAGGACATTTGTATGCTTTTGTCTTATTCAAATACCTTAATTAGAAGTGGGGTTTCTCCTAAGAACACTTCATAGTTGAATTCATCTAATTTTTTTATGGAGGGAGGTGGCTCTCTGTATTTATAGTTTCTTGCAATTCAGTCTGGGCCATTGTTGACATGCCAATGGCATTTCTCTCTCTTTTCATAAAGCTGGTCGATGTTCAATTAGTAGACTAAACTCTGAAGATTGCTAAATGTTCTAGCCAATCAAATTGTCTTGTCTTTTATTTTTTTAATAGCAATTTGTCTTGCCATCTGTTAAGAGGTCTGCTTTTGTCCACATCTATGAAACTCCATGAAGGGTAAGGGTCGATATTATCCTGCTTAATTGTTAGTGGGGAGTAGCAATCCAGAACCTTCATGTTTTTGAGTCAGGAGAGCTGATATTGAGGAGGAAATGGACCTAGATGTGAACCAGGAACTTCTCTATTTCTTGTCCATTCTAGGTGTTGTAGTGTTAATATCTTTGTTGTTCAGTTGATGGATAACTTATGTGGTAATATGCTTGTGGAAAAGGAATCTCCACATAGAATGTGATTATTCAAAATTTCTGGTCTCCATGTTTTGGTTTTTTGTCGTTTCCTCTTTCTGGAGTCGAGATTGCTTCTATCTACCATACGAAAGTGATGGGACACTCTTGCTAGCTTGCATGCCGTGAAGCTTGCTTCTGGTTTGAAAGCCTGCCTTGTTAATGTAAATAAGTTTAACACATGCTGTACTTTTTTCTCACCAAGTTGTCAATTATAACTTCCTCAAAATTTTGCTTGTGCTTGGATAGCAGTTATACAAGAGTTACGTTACAATTCCGTTGTTCGAAAAAAATATTTTCTGGAAAAAAGGAAGATCTTCTGTAACGTCAGGTTTGACTTGTCTAATCGGCGTAGTGAACTGTTGACACCCAGTTTCCATCTGAAAGTGGTTTTCTTGTTTGGTCATTCCCTCACCACTGATTGGGAATTATAGCTTATACTCTTTTGCTGCCATTTAATTTTAACTAGTTGCTGAATATAAATGATTGAAAAGACTATATCGAAATAAAGATAGGAGAGATGGTATTTGAGAGGGATATTATTTGATCCAGAAAGAGAAGTTTTTACGCATGTGCCCAGCTTTCCAACTACAACACTTTTTTGCAGCTTATAAAGAATATACCTTTGGAAGCACTGGAAGCTGAAGAATAATATCTGTTTCAAGTGCTAAAGAAACACTCGTTTCAGCATTCTGGTCGTTAACATGAGAAAAAGATCCTCCGTTTACAGAGTTTCCGAATGTAGTACACAGAAACATGCTACGCTGGAGCTTCCTTTTGATGAAGAATTTACTTTAAGGTATATTCTCATTTCTCAAAATAATAAATATTATAGTATCATCTATTAACTCAACATTTTCTAAATGCATCAGCATTTATTTCTACTTGTTTCACAGCAATCGTTTGTCTATTTTCATTTTTGGGATGTTCTTTGCATGAAGATGATGAATCTTCAATTTGGCAGGAGCATGGGGTTAGATTTTTTGGTTGGGGCACTAACATTCATGGCTCCTTTGAAGCACTCTTTCCCTTTCCCTCCAATGCCGCGCACTGTGGGAGGTCATTATTGGCAAATATATCAGTCAATTTCTCTCTGGAAAATTGAGTGTATCCAGTTTGCATAATTACCTTATTTGGCCCTGATTTGCCTATTATTGGTAAAAAAGTTCATTGATACGTCCACATATGTGCCCAGCAGAAAATTTTCTTGTGTGTGGAGGGGTCAATCAATACCATAATGCAGAAACCTGTTTTAGGTCCATGTAACTTGGAGAATGGATTTTCCAGGTTGGAAAGAAAATCCGACCATGTCCCGTATGTGTCCAATAGGGCTATGCCGTTCGTTAATTGGTATATATTTTGATGTAAAGGTCTATCATTCACATATAGGAATTTCATAAACAATGTTAAGTTCCATGTGTATAGTACCCTAAAGTGAGAAAAAAAAAGCGAACTGTTCTATTGTTGAGGTAGGCAAATTCTTGTGCAGTTACCATTTGATGCTGCAGAAATTTGGTGAATTAAAGTTGGTAAACGAGACTTTTTCTCAGACGGTAGTAGGCAACAGGAGAGTTAAAATGTCTGTCTTAATGGTCTTTGTTATGGTCTACGACTCTCTAATCTGCTCTTGTTAGTGGATTTCAGTTATTGCATTAAAATCAATTTTTTTCTGTAAAGAGTTGAAAGTAACAGATTGTCAGGATATATAAAATTGAAATATGGTTGTTCATTGTGCCATAATGACCAATTTCCTTTTGTATGCTGGCTTTGAGAGCTCTCTCTCGAGCCCTCAGGTGTCAGGAGTCTGGAAGTTGGCAAGCAGAGATATATGGTGCTCCACTTGGCTCCACCAGTTTGATATCAATATAAGACCTGGTGTCGTTCTCCAATACACCAGAAATGATCTACCGGAATCACAATTTGTGGATTCACTTGAAGTGTTATGGGAAGAGCCAATGTCACATTCCATTTGTAGTATTTTTCTACTAATTATCTGGTCCTCCATACTCCGAGTAATAAGCAACAAGATTAACTCTTCATTTCACTTTTTAAATGATGCATAACACTCAGAAACTTACATTTAAACACTGAAACACCTCGAAGAACATAATTCGTAGTACATTTTCAGAATAGTAAAAGCTCATAAGCAAGTTGAAATAACTGCATAAAGCACTGGGCTTGTTTGAAGTCATAACAACATCGTTGCTCTCTTCTCAATTATCACTTCTTTTTGGTTTATCGGAGTGAAATGTCACCTGAAACAAAAGGCATGATCTGAGTCAGAAATAATGTCAAAAGCTACTGTTGGTATTTATCGAATTTCATGCAGATATGCTCGCCTACGCTGTCAGAAGCAGCTGGAATCCACTCATTTGTTGCTGGGTTCCCCTTGCAAGATTCATGATGTATGGTGGAGGTTTCCGAGTCAAGATTGAAGCCCTCGCCTTTGGTGTTCTCCACCGTTATAAATCCTGTCCCAGTCTGGCATGTGCTCAGATAGTTAGAAGGTACTCACTGATCATCTCGCACTACCAGTCTACTTCTCAACTAATACCCTAGAGAACCATTAAAAGATATTTGCCAATCTATTAATTTGTGAAAAACCATTAAAAGATATTTGTAGGCTTAGTGAAATATCATTTTGACAAGGTAAATATAAGGGCATAAATTAAAATTTTGCAGAGCTAAATTTGATATGTGCTTTGACAAATGTTCATACCCTGTGGTGTTGCTTGTCAACGCAGTTGAGATCCTTGTAATATTCAGTCTCTATGAAGTCCTCCTTCGCTTCGCATGCACTGTAGACAAGTTTCTGTTTTTGGAAGAGAGGCAAAATGCGTTTATTTGTTGAAGGAGATCAAACCCAAGGCACGGTTATTAAAAGTAATGGTGCAAATTTGTTGGATGTGCTCTTATGTCCTTATTCTCCATATCTACTAGAAGATAGCATAAATGTAAAAGCCTAATCTGTCACTTTATTGCCTTTAATTTGAGCAGACAATGAAGCACGTGACTGTGGTTTTTGGCTTGCGTATAACTATTTCCCTTTCTTTTGAAGCATTCTTTCTTTGTTGGTACTTTAAAAGTAATAAAGTCGGTTAGATCTCAACACTTGATGCAGTTCGAAAAGGCAATCCAAGTGGACCGACTGGAACCATTTTGCTGCTTAAGTACAGTAAGATGAAAGAATTATGTTTTGTTACCTGAAACAAGAAAAGAACAAGAGAGAAAATGTATCTCAAATGACCCTTGTACTATGATGCTGTAATTTCCCGACTGCCAAAGGGCAATATGATCATTCAAACATAATAAAAGTTTACTTTGTATGTTCCACAGTAGCAAGTCTGATACAAATGAAGGCAGAGGGAGGAGGAACCGAAACCTGAGGATCATTCTCGAGGCGCTGGAACTGCACGAATTCCGGGATATTGCCATCGGTGGACAGGACGTCGACATAATTGGAGGAGTACTCGCTCCGCTGGGGCTTCGTATGCCGCTTGGGAGCAACGCCGTCGAAGTACTCCTTGGTTTTCTCCTCGATCATGGCCTCTTCCTCCTTGGACAAGTGAACGTCGCTCCTGTTAGGCCTCCCGCAGCACTCCATTTCTCTTTCCCCGCTTTGCCCGAAATCTCTGTGTGTGTAAGTTCAAGAGAATAGCCTGATCTGAGGGGAATTTATAGGCGGGCCGTTTATGGAGCAGATATTAGGAATGCAGATATTTCTGCTTTGCCGTTCCAGGTCCAGGATGCAAAGTCGCGTACGTTGGGACCACCGGAGTAGAACTTCTCTATAAAATATCTAGATGCCTGCATCTGGTTTTGGATAAATATCGATGGGTGGCGGTGGGGCTCTTCCGCGGTTAAATCACGTGCTGGTCGCGGTCGACGCATGTGTCGTACAACATTTCGCTGTGGGACTTAATGCTACGGACCAATTCGCAGAGCTGGATGGCTGATCCGCCATTTATTACGGGCAACCAGAAGCTGTTCGAAAATGGTCGGTAACGGGAGTGGTTTCGACCGAGCATTACTGCGGGCCTGGGAGATGCAAGGCCGAAGCAAATCATTGACTCCGCCCCGCCGGGAGTCACTTCAAAATCTAGGGGCCATACGTTCGTCGGTTTCTGGCGGACCTTGACTCCTGTTCCAAATATTTTTGTTTGGAACCGTGAATCGAACCCCGTTTTTTTTTTTTTTTTTTTTTAAATTTCAATTCTTATAATAAAGTATAAAAGTTGTACCGTTTCACTACCATGTATATATTAGTCAAGTGACTATGTTGCAAATTATTGTAATTTCTGATTTTTTCTTTTTGGTCAGTTCGTAATTTCCGATTAAAGAGCAGTTTTGTGTTGAATTTTGTAGGTGATGGTTTTAATATTAGAAAAAATTTCTCCTTTTGGCACCAAATAATCACATGCAATGACAATGACTATAGCATAACGATCCTGCGATGCGACCAATCGATATTCGATGCCCTCTCCAGCAAGCTTAGGGAGATTTTTTTTTTTTTTTTTTTTTTTTGTTGGTTAAATCGAGATAAAATCTGATTTTACAGAAGGGTCGCTTCGAAATTCCTTGCGCGCTCGAGGGGGCATTTTGGAAATCAACCAACGCCCCACGTACTGGGCCTCAAAGTCGAAGCCCACAACTAAGGCCCAAGGCCCAGAACAAAAAAAAAGGGCAGGCGCAAGGAATCCCTATCTGCACATGCCCGCAGGCTAACATAGCCCTCGTCGAAATCGTGGCGGGAACGCTTTAGGCCTTAGTCCCGCCAACAAAGAAAACCTCGCGCCTTCGCAAATTAATTTTTTAAAAAAACTTTTTTAGAAAAATGTCAATAAATCTCGGTTCCGTCGGTTCGGGGCCGCGGAACCGAACCGAAGAACCGGAAAAGAGAGAGAGAAACTCCCTCTCAAATTTTCCCTCACTTTCTCGTCACTTTCCCGCCGAAACCCTAGCTCCGTCCGCCGTCGCACCGGGAACGATGCTGGAGCTCCGGCTAGTGCAGGGCTCGCTCCTGAAGAAGGTCCTGGAGTCGCTCAAGGACCTCGTGAACGACGCCAACTTCGACTGCTCCGCGACCGGGTTCTCCCTCCAGGCCATGGACTCGAGCCACGTGGCCCTGGTGGCCCTCCTCCTGCGGTCGGAGGGGTTCGAGCACTACCGGTGCGACCGCAACATCTCCATGGGGATGAACCTCAACAACATGTCGAAGATGCTCAAGTGCGCCGGGAACGACGACATCATCACCATCAAGGCCGACGACGGGAGCGACACGGTCACCTTCATGTTCGAGAGCCCGAGTACGTTCCGCCTTCCTCTGTTTTCGGTTTTCGTTTAGCGAAGTGGATGGATGGGGGCGATTTTGGTGCTGTGTTTTAGTTTCTCCGACGATGCTTCCGCGTGATGCCTGGAATCTGTTTGTTTCTTTTGCTGAGTGAGATCTGGATCTGTTGCTTTAGCTTGTTTCGTCGGTTGATTCTGGTTTTCGAGACGTTCGTTGTGCTGATCGTTCGTGACTATGGCGTGGTTAAGTAGGGTCAGCGCGAAGTATACGTTGTTGGCTGGGGTTTCTAACAGAAAACGGCGATGTCAGCGAATTGGTGAATCGTTTGACCTTACGTTGGCTTGATGCGGCACTTGAAGTTCGTGGAAGGTTTTGTATCTGATCTGATACTGGTCCTTGTAGCAGTCTCAGCTTAGTATGTAGTCAAAGAAGTAGTTGACAGTGGATAAGTGATAGAAGGCCCCCTCCCCCCCGTCTGGTGTCCATTCACTTATGAGATAATTTCATCACTGTCCTTATGTATTCCACTTCATTCCTAAGGAGGTATAAAAGAGAAGAAAGGCAGAATACGCTGACCAAGATGTCCTCCTTTTCATGCCTTTTATAAATCATCAGGTGATGAAAAGGAGGTATGATCCTTGGATATTCTGTAATAGCCCTTTCAATAAATTAGTTGAAACTGCTGCCTGCAAACCTCTATTTGTCAGCGGATTAACCATATATGCGTATTGTTTGTATTTGCTTGTGCTAGTTATCAGAGGGTCCTAATGGGGCGAGGGAGGAGTCTATGTCCCCAGTCAATTTAGTTTGTTCATCTCTTTTGTTATTCTCGTGGATCTTGTGTTTACAAATTAGTGCATGTTACAGCGCAGGATAAAATTGCCGATTTCGAGATGAAATTGATGGACATTGACAGTGAGCACCTTGGAATACCGGAGGCAGAGTACCATGCAATTGTTAGAATGCCATCATCTGAGTTTGCTAGGATTTGTAAAGATCTCAGCAGCATTGGTGATACTGGTATTTTTTTTTTTCCGTTCTCTACTCAATGGCTTCTGAAACTGAGTTATCTGAAATTTTTTGGCATGTTTATAAGATTGGAAAATTTTCTTGATTCATTCCTGCAGTTGTTATATCTGTGACAAAGGAGGGTGTGAAATTCTCTACTAGAGGTGATATAGGAACTGCAAATATTGTTTGCAGGCAAAATACAACTGTCGACAAGGTGTGTCCTGTTTTCTAATGGTCCATTACATTATTCATATGATGATTCTGGGAAACATTTGCATGCCTTTCACAATTTGAGGCCGCTCTTTCTCAAGAGTACGCTGGTTCTGATTTAGTCTATTTGTTAATTGTTTTGGGTGAACCATTGCAGCCAGAGGAAGCTACAGTTGTTGAAATGAATGAGCCAGTGACTTTGACTTTTGCACTGAGGTACCTGAACTCCTTCACGAAGGCATCCCCTTTATCCAACACTGTGACTATCAGTTTGTCTTCAGAGCTTCCTGTTGTTGTCGAGTACAAGATTGCCGAGATGGGTTATATCAGGTTTTACCTGGCTCCTAAGATAGAAGAGGATGAGGACGAGACAAAGCCATAAGTTGCTGGAGTCCTGAATTAGTTAAACCTGTTTTGCAGACTGCAGTAATTCATGTTCCTGTCTCAGGAAAATTTTTCTACTCTATACAGGTTCTTACCCAGGTTGGAAAATGTTTGTAGCTTTGAATCACTGTTGTCTTTCCCAGTGTATGGTTTAGTCGTGCTACTGACTTCAGGGAACCCTAATGGATTTTAGGTCTTTCTTCCAACTTGTGGCATGAAGTTTCAATTACTTGCAACTTTTGCGATCTTTGTGGCTTTTTTTTTTTTTTTTTAGAGAATCATGGGTACAATAGAACCGTCCAATTTTGGGAAATATTGAAGATGGTGCTTCCATCACATCATCTGTGCTACTGAGAGGAAGTTCATGAGGTTGTAGTCCTGGTTTCGTGACTTGAGGTTGTGGATAAAATCAATGTGTGGAAATTGTATTGCAGTTGGGTTTTTTGGTGGGATCAAATGAATGATTAATCAACTTAACACAAGTCTGGTGGCATTACACTGAGTTTATGCAATGATGCTTCGATATTTTATATGCATCAGTATTCTCATAGAGAAATTTTGGGGGTCATCTTCACCGTCAACTATCTAATGAATGGAGTTCTACACGGTATCCGGATGGAGCAATGTCTGTAGGATTGTCATTTATTTTTAATCTTGACTATCCACTTTTGTTTTTATCAAGGGAGTCATGCAATCACAAAGTTAGTGTTAGTTTACAGAGCGATTTGATCAGTACCCATGGATATCAAACAATTAGGGCATGTTCATCATTCTATAAATTAATTTGTGTACATTGAGTAATATTCTTGTCATTGAATATGTTCTCCGTTGCTGTCCTGGGAATTGATCTTGGTAGACCTCCAACTGCCCTTTGATACTGGATCAGATGCCGGTGGAACTCGTCTTGTTTCTGAACCAGCTATATCTGGAAAACAAAAGTGATAAGAATGAAAATTTGAGTAATACAAGGAAAATGCAGTAGTTTTTATGAGGATGAGAGGAGAGAAGCTGAAACGCACCCCTATTTCGCCTAGAGACCGCTTGAGAGCAAATTTGGAATTTTGTTATCGTGTTTAACTTTGGATCCTGACTATTTTCACGTAGAGCTCCCTATACTTTAGGGCTGCCTGAATGGATCCATACGCTCGGAACTTGCTTCAATCAACTCCTTACGGTTTTTATTCTTGTCTTGACTGAGACGAGGTTTCTTTGTAATCAATAGACAATGCGATACTAAGTGCTCGTTCATAATAGTATTTTGTAGTTCCTCTTACGCCCACGACATCGTACCCATGTGAACAGCAAAAAAAAGACACGGACAGCTTAAGCTATGTCCTTGATATCCAATCACCACGTTCCATGAAAGTTTTAAGACCAGTAGTTTATCATAAATGGGGCTATTTGGGATGGGTTTGGTAACGATTCTGTTTCCGAGAACAGATTCTGATTAGAAATGATTTTTTTTTTTTATTTTGTTCCCGGAAATAGATTCGTATTTTAAGCCTTTTGGTAACTGTCCAAATTTTTTGATTCATTTTGGAATAGAATTGCGTTTGATACTGTACTTGTTAATTCTATTCCAAATCAATCTCTTTTAATTTTTAATTTTTTTTACTTTTTTTTTTCCTTTTTTTTTTCCTTTTTTCCTTTTTCTTCCTATTCTTATTCTCCTTCTTGTGGCTGGTTGACCGAGCCTTGTCGGCCGAGCCTCGCCGATGGCCAAGTCAGCCTTGTCGGGGTTGGGCGAGGCTTGCCTGGCCACTGGCAAGGCTAGGTGAGCTTACCGGTGGCCAAGTGGACCTCGTAGGGCCGAACCAATTGCTGGCGGCGGAATGGTGGGCGGTGGCGGACGATAACCGCGGGATGGCGATCGATGAAAAAGAAGAAAATAGAAGAAGAAGAAAAAGAGTTGGTTTTGATTCTTAGATTTGTTCCGGAACAAGAATCAACTTTTTTTTTATTCTTGATTTTGTTCCAAATGTAATTCCGGGAACAAAAAAAATAGAAATTTATTCTTGGGAACAAAAATTTTACCAAACGCTGTTCTGTTCCCAAGCTACTCCCGGGAACAAAAAATCAGAATCTTGCAAGCTCTTTGTGCCC
The DNA here is from genome assembly GCA_014182565.1 of Eucalyptus marginata. Classification (NCBI taxonomy): domain Eukaryota; kingdom Viridiplantae; phylum Streptophyta; class Magnoliopsida; order Myrtales; family Myrtaceae; genus Eucalyptus; species Eucalyptus marginata. Next base: position 25,814,792 of record CM024594.1, read on the forward strand.
AAGCCAACAGAATAGAACCAACATACAAATGGCAGGACAGTTCCATCCTGTATATTAGGATTGCAAATGTCCGCACCGTACATTTAGTACCCGCACCATCGTTCACTGTGGCAATTGCTTCAAGGTATTACATATGATCACCTCTTCAAAGAGTGGCATCTCTTACAACTTACCCTAAAGTCATCGTTTACGGTTTCATGGCCGGTTGGCAAGAGAGGTTGTAGAACCGATATAATCATCTTTGCCTGGAATTTGCAGCACCTTCCAGGGGCAACGCCAATACTTTTACACCCAACAAAGAGTACGATAGGATATGGAATGCCTTACAAAGTAAACCTTGAGTAATACAGCCGGTACATGTCCTCGGTATGTCAGTGCAATAACCAAGACAGGGGAGCCGATTGATTGAAAGAATGATAGCAATAGCCTTTTTTAAACAAGCTCAACCCATGTTCCTTCCATGATGCCCGAATTCTGCCTACTCAATTACATCTATTTCCTTCATCTGAAAACAAGGATCTCTAATGATCAAACGAAAAGCATCACAAAGAATAATACACATCTCTCACAAGGCATACTAAATAAAAAAAGTTGGTCTTCCAATAATAACGATTTTCTCAAGGGGTTGAACCAAATAAGGGAAAACAGAATCCAGTCCCGCTCAGTACCTGACTGTAATTAGATGGTCTTAACTCCCCATAAGAAACATCAACCGCTATGACAGCTTCCAATCTTCACCGACATAACCAGCTTGATCACCAAGCTCTTCCTCAATGCGAAGCAACTGCAAGAAACATTTCAGAGTTTAGTCATACATAGCTTTCCTTCTCATGCAGTCTAACAGAGACATTTCACACAATGGTTAAACCTTTTTACATTTTGTAGTCTTTGGGACCCTTTTGATGTTAAATTGTCAGGAATGCTCTCTAAAGACCAATACTTATCTAGAGGCTGAATCAACAGCTAAGATCTTTGGAATCTAGGGGCCGGCAATTCATGTTCACGTGTCAAATTCAGGTCATAAATAAGTGTCTAGTCATGTCATAGATAATCATATTTTTGCCAAACAAAATAAAAATTATCGAATTTTGAATGTCACTTTCAAATTTTCCAATATCGGCTTTCATGAAAGTGTTAAATTGAGTAAAATCTTGTCAAAATTGCCTATACCCATATGATCGCATTCAACTCTAATTTACATTCATTATCCAAACAAGGTAATTATCGATGGCATGTATCTCTACAAAAAACAGTGTACATGAAGCTTATTGTCATTTTCTACAAATGCGAAGTTCAGAATATATTCACATGAAATTTGAATTGGTACTATTGATAGGATCATGTCAGACTTATGATGCTATCAATTAGGGTTGGAGACCTATTAAGATCCTCCTTGAAATTTGGACCATTCTTAAGGTTTCATATGGTCATAGTTGATTCGGATCAGGATATTATCAATCATGACAGTTAAGATTATTTTTGTCAATATGAAGGCAGACCTGGTTGTACTTTGCCAGTCGTTCTCCTCGACAAGGAGCACCTGCTTTGATGTGACCAGTACCTAGTCCCACAGATAGGTCGGCTATGAAAGTATCTTCAGTTTCACCACATCTATGTGATATTACGATTCCCCAATGAGCATCCTTTGCTAGCTTGACCACCTCAATGGCCTCCGTCACAGTTCCAATCTGGTTTACCTATTGGGCAATTCGTATATGTGGTGAGTCTTACCCAAAAAATTCATACAGAAGAAAAATTTGGGGTACTTGTGATGGGGACATTTGCTATCACTGAACAATAGCTTCTTCATTTTACAAGCAGGCCCTATTACCTTTTCTTCTGCTCTCTCTTTAAGGTAAACTGTGATATATAAAGGTTTCATGCGAATCTCAATGCCAAATAAGGCAGTTAAGTAAAGCGAGAGTCTGATACCTTGAGAAGAAAAGCATTACAAGCGGACTCGTTGATTGCTCTCTCAACACGCTTGGGATTTGACATTAGCAAGTCATCCCCAACAACCTGAGAAATAAGTGTGAGATATCATTCATTTTACAATCACTGCAAAAAGAACTGAGGAATAGAAACTTCAAATTAGATTAACTAATGCAATGAAGAGTTAATATCTACCATGATCATTGCTAGATCAAAAAGCTCTGCTAAGGAAAAAGGCAATCAGAGAGCACTCCGTAGTTCATCATCATTTACAAAGGATCTAACTTAACCAATCTGGTAGCTGCTCTATTGCTGTCTTTGCTCTAGGTATTCAGGAATTGGTTTGGGAAGGGCAAGAGAACAGTAGCATCTAAAGTGTACTATGCATTACAGCGACAAAAAGGAAAAAGCATAAGACTGCAGAATTTTTCTTCCATGGCAAAAAACCGGACATGGATAGACTACCCATAAGATGAAGAGATGAAAACAGAGGTGTACCTGGCAAACTCCAAGGCTAGAGAAATACTTGACATGCTCCCAGTCCTCCTTGTCAAATGGATCTTCGATTGATACAATCGGATAGTCTAAGAATGGGAGGGAAAAAAAAAAAAAGAGTGAAACTCGTCATGTTTTATGCATGTCAGAGGCTCATGAAATCAAATAGGTAAATTTGAACTAGACTACGTACCAGAACAGAGTTCCTTATACATATCTATCATATCCTCCCCAGATTTGAAATTCTGCCCTGACTTATTTGGAAACTTGAAGTCCAGATCATATTTTGTGCCTGTATAAAGTAAGTAGAGATATCAGTTTTGTAACGGGAAATTCCTACAGAGCATAAGCTGCATAACACACAAAAGAGACATTGTCAAATTTTTCCTAGCTTTCTTGGACATGACACGTTTTGTATATCCCATTATATGATAACAGAGTACTCCAATTATATGCACTGACACAGATTCCGTGGGAACCATCATTAAGACATCATGCAAGAATTCCAAACACAGTTCCAACAAATCACACAGCACATTGCCTTTCGAAATTTGATGCCACACTTCACAAAAGTACTTCAAAACATTGAAATTGTTACCTATGCAAAAATTAGTAGCAGCGACATCGATAGCTATCTTTATTCCGTCATTATAACCCGTTCTGCTGATAGCCTCTTTAACCAGATCCAGGGCTTCTCTAAGGCTGCCAAGTACCATAAGATGTCAATCAGTAAATCAAAATGAAATTTTTATCCATTCTCTCATTATACCCCCTACCTATTGAATATGCTGCTGTATCATTGCTAAAATCGTTCTTCAAATAAGAAATGAGCAACAACTAGACACAGCTTGAACAATATTCATCCTCTATCATTCATGTAGTTTTGCTTGTCTATTTTTGCATGTAAAATGTGTGAGAAAGATAAGTATGCAACCTGGACACATTCGGAGCAAAGCCACCATCTTCACCCACATTGCATCCCTGTGCACCATGTTTCTCCGTAATAACAGCCTGCCTTTTTGTTAACAAAACATTAACATCAGTGACAGTCTATACATACGCATGGACATTAGTATAGAATAGTGTTTCCGTGGATCAAGAAGGCTAACTAGACACAAGATAGTAAAACAGGAGGGACATACAGAATAAACCACAGTAGAATAGCTAATGATCGATTTTTGAGAATGATAGAAGGAAGTGTTTAGAACACCATCAGATAAAGTTCAGAAACGGTATAATCTTTATGTGTTTAGATGAAAAAGAAAATTAATGAGTCATAGATGTTGTTTAAGTACAATGCAGAAACTGAATGATCAAATTCAAAGTACACCTTTAAGTGATGATAGGTTTCAGAACCCATTTGTAAAGCCTCCTCAAATCTGGAGGCTCCAATTGGTAGAATCATGATTTCCTGTCAACATTTACAGCCAACAATGAGTAAATTCAACAGATTATTCATAGGTACATAAAAAGCTAAACAATCCACGGGCACACAAACAAGCTGATATACATTATAGCCACAGAAACACAGACACGCCTAGGAGAAAGACAGAGCATACCTGAATGGCAAGGTTGTTTCCAGCGTGTTTTCCACCGCTTATAACAGTGAAGGAAGGTACTGGAAGAGTCAGGTCGGGCTTACCAGCAAGATCAGCAATGTGCTTATAAAGGGGAACCTGCACAGAAGGGATGTAGAATGAAGATTTTTAAGCTGATAGAAATGGATAAAAACCTTCTTAAATTCCAGATGAAAATACACATGCCTCTTTTTCAGCAGCACCAGCTTTGCAAGCAGCAATCGACACAGCCAATATTGCATTGGCTCCCAGCTCACCCTACAAGATGATTTCTCTCAGATCATGTCTTATTCAAGGATGTTAAGAGCATCCCTAATTTTTCAAATGAACCATAAGGCAACAACTCAAAAGAACCATTATAGTCCAACAATGGCAAAATTAGGATGGACAGTCTCGTATTATATAATTAAGACACTGTTTTGCTGTCTGTGACAGTAGAAAGGTTCCTTACAGCTCATACATTTTCCGAAGTATGTGCCCAAATCACTTTCAAGAAGTAACATCACCAGCTACCATATATGTTGATCCAAACAGGTGCTATCTTAGAACTCATCACAAAAATCAACAATGCACGACTATTCATAACGGAAGAACTGGACAAGTTCAATGTCTTACTGACACACGACAAGGTTCTTAAAAAGACAATTTTCTAAACACCGATGTCAAGGCTGGCAAACCATGTGCAAAACTCCAGCATCATAAATATCCTAGGCAATGTGTTCGCAAAACGCATTCTCCTTCAGGCAACTCCAAGCAAACAATCAGTCCCTTTATCAAAAAGCAGGTACCTTCTTCTCCGTTTTGTCCAGGTCTATCATGGCCTGATCAATCTGAGCCTGGAGAATAGGATCCATCCCTATCAGTGCTTCGGAGATTTTCTCGTTGATATTCCTAACAGCTCTCTGTACGCTATTTCCAAGATACACTCCCTTGTCCCCGTCCCTCAATTCCACAGCCTCGTACCTACAGCCATCGCCAGACAAGCCATCACGCCTCGCGGTCGAACCAACAGATCGCGTCGGTACTTCGTATGGACTATACGAGTGAACTCAAACAAGCACCAGCAATTCTACCGCTACTTCAAACTCACACGCACCAATCCGCCAGTATATAACGCGAAACGAAGAAAACGAAGAAAGACAGAGAAACCTCACATTCCGGTTTGGTCGCCGCTCGGAGCTGACGCGCGGAACATCCCCTTGTTGGTGTACAAGTCGACCTCGACAGTCGGAACGCCCCTGCTGTCCAGTATCTGCCTGGCCTTGATCTTCGTTATGACCGACGGGACCGCCTTCCTCATGTGATTAGACTGCGAAACGAAATCATCCGGTTGAGCAACAGCGGCAGCGCATCAGCCGAGGGGCCACCTCTCGCGGCGGCAGCGCGAGGCCGTTCGGCTAGCTCGAAGGACGCGTGGCTCTCGAAATCGAAGCCGGCGGAACCTTTTTTCCCCGGCATTTTTTCTCGGAAAACGAGCGGGAAAAGATCTTCAAGGAAGGAGGAGAAGGAGACGATGAGGAAGAGGTCTTACGATGAAGAGGACGGGATCGGCAGTCTTGGCCCTAACCGCGGCATTGACGGCGTCTTCGATTTTGCGCGAGAGCATGTGCTTGTCCAGATACTCCTGCACCGACATCGTTCCTGAGCTTTCTCTCTCTCGCTCGCTCGCTGGCGGCGGATCGATGCTCTCCGGAAGCACGATCGAGCAGAGGGAGTCGACCTTCGGGAGCGACCTCCTCTGTTTCTCATTTCTTCCTCGCTTTGCTCAGGAAATGGGTCGGGTCGGGTCGGGTCGGTCAAAGGCCGGAGAGAGTCCGGAAAATTGGATCCGTGTACTAGGCCCAAACGAGGTGATTCTTTACCCCATCTCAATAGGGAGAATTTCTTTGCAGGGTGCTCCGCATCGAGGTCACGATCAACATCGTCACTGAACTTTCTGTGGTTGGTCATTGTATATATTCATTGAATAAGTGATGCTTCGCTGGTTCTTACTCCTTTCTTATTTTTTGTAATTCCTATGATGCAACTGGAGCTCTTTGGATCCAATCACAGTGGTTTAATAAAACAAAATAAAAGTTCCCCTATTCTGACTTTCCCAGTGGTTCTGATAGCACGACCGAGATATTGACAAGTTCTCTGCCCCTGCGGAATGGAGCAACAAGTCTTGAGAATTCAAGAGAATGTCACAATGAGCATGCATTGTAAAATATTTCAATCTTTCGCCTTTCTTTTTGCTTATTCTTGGTTATTCCAATTTTATAGGATGCCTAAAGAGACTCTGGCCAGCAGTATTGTGAGTTCCTAAAGTGTCTTCTCAAGATGTGTACAAAACACCTTACATGATTCAAAGTTTTGGAAATTGGGTTTTGAGGATAAGTGCCATTAATTCGTCTGTCTGGAAAGAAAGCTTTTCCTACGTTTCGGTTCACTAGCTAAAAAGGGCATGTTTACATGATACTTTTCCCTCCGTTCTTGGGGGACCTTGTGAGAAGGAATGTCTTTTTTGTGCTTGCCCTTTTCTTTTTATGTTTAACACTCGGGATACTTCCCTTCACAGCACGCTGGATACACATTCAATCGTCAGGCATTGGTTCTATGGTAGCTTCATTTCTGTGCTGAATGTTTTTTGGTGGAGAACTCGATGCAATCAATTAAGAAACTTGATGTACAACCACCATACTAACAGGGAAGTAAATCAGGCCAACACACAGGCAAATGACTAAGCACATTCATCTATAGAAACCAGATTGGTGCTCGAAGCCTCCAATTAAGACAACTCGAATGGCCCTCTGAGATGCACGAGACAAGCTTCGCGCCACCAATGGTCCCATTTAAACCAGATGATAAGATGCCTAAGCTATACCTCGATAAAGCATATTAAGCACAACAACATACCCACACTCGGTTGCATGTGTATATGTTCATGTTCGTTGTTTTTCCTCTTTTTCCCCCTCTTTAAGATACAACAAAAGCGCTAGAGGATCCGGCAAAGTGGCGTATTGATCCTATAAGACCCTTCGAGGCACCAAAATGTCGAATCCTATACACACCTGGAGTAGCTGATTTAGGTATCCTCCATTCTATGGCGGCTATGCTTCGAGTGCTCAGTTTTGAAGGTCTAGACCATTTGAACCGAAGGCAGAAATCGTCATCATCGTAAGCTGGAACCCAAGTATCTTTTCCTTGGAGCGCCTCCACAAGGGCAAATGTACCTTCGGTCATCAGGTCATTCCTCGGGCAAGCTGACCAAAAGACCACCGATACCATGTCACCTCTCTTGAAAGTAGAGTTTGCGGGCACATCAGTTTTGACATCCCCAAATTTCACTCCAGCTGGTGTTGCATCCATCACAACTGGTGTGAGTAAGCTTATCTGTTTAGCTAGAAGATCCGGGGGCTGCGGACCAGGTTGAACAGGTTGGCCGCTTAACATTGCACTTGCAAGTTTCTTGAACTCTTGGATATATGCACTGAGAGTGTGGGGACCATACAGTGTGGATGCACCCTGAAAGCACCATTAAGCACATATTTTGTAAGCTGAAACATCTCAGTTACTTTGGTAGGCTGCTTTAATATTGCCAGTCACTTGTATAAACTTAGGGAAACAACCTCCGGATGTGGAAGCCATGCCTTTTTTGGTAGCCACCATGCAAGGAATTTCATCCCCCCCAAAAAAAATCTTTTAGTTCAGCAATTCAGTCAGTCAATGAGCATACCTTTCGCAAACTCAAATGAGCTTTCTTGTTATAAAATTTCCCTTCCCTGAACTTCGTTTATTTTGCTATAACAAAATCATGTCTGCATGATGTTCCGTTCACTTCAAAGAATGCAAGTGTAATTTTTCATCTTGGAATGGAAATAATACCTCATATCGCTGGACCTGATACTCTTCAAAAGTAGTCACATACTGAGAATAGGTATTGGTCAACCCTGCTATAACAACATGGACATTGCCGTTGAAATGTCCTTCACCTTCACTTGTAAGCACTGTCCTTACAGCCTCACGGAGACGCCTCCCAGCCATAGTTGTGAACTCTACAAGAGAGTTGCCATAGGCCGAAATGATTTGATAAGATACAAAAGATACCAAGATACCATGCATATAATGATGCAAGCAAGCTGGTTCAGATGATAGCCAATAGTGGCGGCCCAAAATTTTTTCAGATCTCACAGTTTTAATACGCTACCTGAAAAGAAAATATTAAATTTGACCTTTTACACTTTTGAGTCTAAACACTTTTGACTAAGTTCATGTCCATCTTCCATTTAATTTGTAAGCTGATGATATAGATAGATTGAAAATGGGTTTTGGTCACTCAAGATGACTCTCGAAAGCATTAGTTGGGTACTCCAACTAGAAGTGGTACTTCAACAAAAAAGAATAAAAGAAAATTGACTCTTGACTGGGCATGAGCTGGGTAACTTGTGCCATATTATGACTGGCTTCCATGAAGTTAAAATTGAATTATAGACTTATCTCCAACAGTACACTAAAATGCATTAATTGGCTTATTATTTTGGTGAACACTAAAAAAAGACATTTCTAAAAGATATTTCATGATGATAGTGAAATCAGTAAATAAGTACAGGAAATAAATCACTTCTATTTCTACAAAATTTGTCCAGAGTGGACAAGACTGATGGATCCAAATTAACCTGTTTTTCAAGAAACTCTACCAATACGTCCAGGAATACTTGGGCTACAATTTAAATGCATTTGACAATCACTCAATTACAAAAGCAACCTTAATCCACGTCAAAATGTCATACTTTCATAGGAATAGAGAAGGGAGAAGAATACCTCCAGGTACGCTGAGAATGACTAGCTGTCCTATCCTGAACATTTGAATTGGAAGAATTGAAGGCTGCAAAAACCATGAAGGCAATAAAATCATTAGTGCAGTGTGAAACAATTGAAGCTATCACTCAGGTTCTCCAGGCATCTATATTCATCTGATATAAATGGATGAGGCAGAAATTTGAAAACCAAGATATCTTTCCATTCACAAAAATGATGTATAGCTGAAAATTCCCCATCTCCTTGACATTCTAACCAGAAAAGAAAGAGAGTCGATTTTGTGTAAAATGCCCATCCGACAATAGCACAAGTGTCAGAAACAACCGGCTAGGCAGTACCCACATGTAGACAGCTTAACAGATCTCACATCACTTTTACCAGATCTCATCTCATTTGGGATGGACTAGGTCCCTAGCCAATCTGACAAGGGCAAGGAGTGATCAATGAGGCAAAAAGAATCAGACAAGCTGCAGTTACTGACAAGCTTCCAGGAAGGTGAAGGGTATTTTAAAGAACAAAATCAAACGTCATGGAGGAAGTATTGCCAGGCGATGGGTAAGTGCTGAAAGTCTATAAGACCCCAGATCATTAGATGGAGAGAGAGCACACAAAATAATCCATAAAGAAAAGCTCATCTCCAAATGATCACCACATGAGTACCATCCAAGGGCTTCATCTATGTGGAATGAGCATCATTTCAGATGGTATTGGGGTCAGGTTTCAATCCGTCATGCCTCAGTTAAGTTTATCTTGCATGTGGTCTTTAAAATTATTTTGTATGCGGCTCTTGTTTGTCCTAGGACCATATGGTTTCAATCAGATTTGCACATGAGAGGTGGTGTTAAATTTATCCCACATCGTTTGCTTATGAGATTTATCTTGGGCTTATATGCATGTACTCTTCTTCCACTATTAACTTAATTTATTTGTGGAAAATTCTAACACCTGACAACCTAAGTTTTTGAGAAAAATAATTATCTAACATTATATCAAAACATAAGTCACGAGGGCAAATTCAAGCACTACCTCTTATGTTTATTTTTCCGGTAGATTGTTTCTCAATTATTTCCTTAATGTGGTAATGTCTAAGAACACCATTTTTTACGTAGGGTCCAGCTTGTACGCTAGAGTCAATGACTCAATATTAAGGCTTTGTTAAACATGCTAAATGAGGAAATATTTACTTTCAAAGTAGTATTTATGCATATCACAAGGAAAATCAATGCATTAAAAATTGCAAAATTGCCTTATGTCACTGCTTAACAAGGGCTTTGGAGGCACATTTTAAAAAATCATGGTGCGATATGCATCATGTCTGTGTACTGACAACTTCAGATTCATGACAAATGGTTGCCTAATATTTCTGCTGATATAAGAAAGGTATGATTGAAAAGTTCATGATGCATGGTATACTGCGAGCAACCAAAATTAGGATGTAGCAACTTACCGCCCAATCATATGGCTGCTTCATTTCACCAGTATCGAGCAAGATGGGCTTTGGATACTGACAATCAACTTGTGTCTGGTTCGGAGTTTTAAGCAAGTTGCGGACCAGCTTCCAAAAAGGATTTCCCTGACATAGATCATAGAATAGACAATCAACTTGAAAGGATATACACTGTACATGTGTAGGGAATACCAGTTTAGTGGTTAGAGAATTGCCAATAGTCATTACCTGGTCATCCCCTTGCTTAAAATCAAAAGCTCCAGGTCCATCTGTTGTTCCGGCGGCAAATGCAAATCCCATTGAAGCAGGACATGTTTTTACCACTTCTGAACCTCCTCCCTGTTTAGGTATTGTCACCTCAAGGTTGGAAAAATCCAAATATACGTGACGGGAATCAACCTTCCCCCGCAACTGTTCAGATGCTTTGTTGAAAAGATCCAAAGCTTTTTCAAATTGCCTCTCCCCAATTATACGTGTGCTTTCAAATTCATCTGGGTAACTGCCACATTAAGGAAAAGGTTCTTACAGTTAATGTTCAAATGGTTGCTGGTTTTTATACTTTATACCAGATACAGGAAATTGGTATTAATACCCTGGTCCACGGCCATAGCACAACTCGTTCTTCCCACCGCAGGTACTGTGATTAAAGTCACAAGGTAGGCCAGTGTCTATGCAGAATGCTCCAAGCACATTCGGGCTAACATCACCACAGTTTGTTTGACAAAAAGCAGCCAGAAATCCAGGTTTCTCAGTCTGCCTTAGAGCACTCCTGACACGTCTAGCAACACTCAGAATCTTAGTCGCTGGTTTACCAGGGGGAGACTGGAAAGATGCAGCAAGCTCCAATAATTCATGATCTGCATCAGAATTAAATGACTCAGCTCTATCGTCCAATTCATCAATTGATACCATAAAAAGTAGTGAATCAGACAACCCAGAATTAATCAGCATAATGATTGTAACAAGCCATCCTCAGAGTTTGATACTATCTGAAGACGGTGTATCAAGAAAAACTCTACGTTATATTATTCTACCTCCAGTAGAAAACTATTGGATACCTTTGCAAAGCAACAATGAATTGATAACAATGAATAAACAGCTCAGCTATATCATACAAAGCAGTGGGGAACAAATTGCTTACGATTATCATGAACTTCAGGTACAATGTTTGAGACTCTTCGTGGAACTCCACCATCTTCAAGATCATCAGAATATGACATTTCGACACCATTCTTGTTAAACCAATCTTCCATAAAACGAGCAGCTGCGCCTTTGTTATCTCCACTAATCAACGAGTTTGTACGACTCATAGAAGTTCCATGCGTAGCAAACCAATTGAAGCTACCCACTGGCCCCCACTCGCTATCCACAAACTTCAAAAGTGTCATTTCTTTGTCAACATCATACTTATATTTGCTGCGTTCCGCCGCGGGGTTATTGAGGTAACCACTGGGGCTGCGATTTACTCCCGCATCCAAAAGTTCCCCTGTTTAGCCATTGGCAAAAACTTGGTAAGATTAGAAGTAAAGATGAAGACCTGATAGAAGAAATTGGATTTCTAAATGATGGCAAATTGGCAATTGCCAAGGAGAGGCACGTTTCACTCAGTAGGTTGCTTCATGAAGTAGAGATTACCATGTCCAGGTATAAGGCAGGCCCTTCATTCAAAAGTGGTTATACAAAACTGAAGATCGAAGATTTATAGTTTAAGCTTTTGGTTTCATTAACATTATAAACCTCACAGCCAGAGAAACAGATTCATCATTCCTAGTTACATATGCACACGACATGATCCAGCAGGAAAATTAACAGATCTTTAGGGGCAGGCTCGCAAGCACAAAGACAACAAGTTCCAACTGAAGAAATCTAAGAGCAGGACCAAGAACACACTATTCTTGCCCATATGGTACAAAACCACAACAAATTCTCAAAAAGTGTTTGAATTAACGCAGACTGCAAACCTCAGGCTTAGGAAGAAACATAACGAATAAGCTGTTGAGATTGTGTCTCTTACCTTTATTCACGAAAACTGATCCCGGCCTCAGATTTTCATGAGCTTCTATGATGCTCTTTTCAATACCATCAACAATGACATCAAATGACTGGCGCACAAAGCCAAGAGATGTGACGATATAAACAACATATTGGAGGAAGCCACCGGGACCAGCATGCGTATGGATTCCACTGATAGCTACATTACTTTCAGTATACAAGTCACCATACCTGCCAACATGACAACATCCATTTGGAAAGCCCTCATATATTAAGGAATGTTTCTATCTTCACAACATTAGTGTCGCAATTTAATCAAGACTGTACTAACGGAAGTAAAATCACAACAAAAATTGGCATAACGCGAGCGCTACCTCGCCTTCAATCTCTCGAGCACTTTGATCGTCACCAACTGAGACGCCATGCAAGCATCGAGATTCACGAACGCGACACGCTTCCCTTGCGGTTCCGCCACAATGAATGCCCTCGCTCGGAGCCTGAAGTGAACTCCCGCTGCGACCTGTTCTGTATTTGCGTAACCCATCATGTTGACATCAGCAGCAGGGCCAGTGATGTCGTAGCTCCCAAGACCAATCAAATAATTGGAATCGGAGCGCACTCCCACGCTCTGCTGCAGAAGCAACAGAGAAATCCACAGCCAAGCAGCCATCTGTGGTCTCCGGACGGGGAGATCAAAACGACAAGGGAATCCCATCGCAGCTCCAGCGGATAAAACGTTTTGGCTATTCAATTCGCTCTCATTTCCTATAAAGGAATCGGAAGAAAAACCGCAATTCATCATCTCTATGTGAAAAAAAAAATCGCAAAGAGGACATAATCCAGCTACTCTTCCAAGCAAAAACTTCAGCAAAACAGAACACTCAGCAGATTAGGGCGAGCGAAAACAAAGCACTAGCCACGCGAGGTATCCAATGCGACGGTACCAAACGAGAGCAACAAACGACGATCACCGACCATTCACCGTATTCTCACGCACTACCGATCAACGCCTACACATGATAGGCGTAGGGACGTCGACCGCACCCGTTCGGCAACATAACTCAGTAGCTAGCTAAAACAAGCGACAATCGACCGACGATCGACCTCGCCTACACCGCCGGGTCACCGGAGCTAACAGCTAAAGCGACCGGTCAGCGGAACTCTCGCGCGAGGAAGCGCGATGAAGCGCGAGGGCGGATGGGGAAATCACCGGCGCGGTCGTCGGAAAAGCGAGGCTGCGATGGGAACGGAACTCGTACCTTCCGAACGGCCGGCGGCTGGTTCAGCGGATCCTCGGAGAAGACGAAGAAGAATTTATACAGAGAGAATGAGTGAGAGAGAGAGAGAGAGAGAGAGAGTATGGGGGAGTGGTTGATGGAGTCAGAGGGAGGGAGGAGGGCGAAGCTGGGAAGCGAAGGCAAATGCCGGTTGGTAATCGTAGCTTCGGACTTTTCCGTTTTTTCCTTTCCCATCTTGGTTTTTTATTTTTATTTTTGAATTAATCGAATTAAATATTTTCCTTCTTTTGATTTTTCTTGATGTGGAATTTCAAGTATCCGAGCGCGGTTGACGGGCGGGTGCACGCAAGCCCCGACCGCGACCTTTTTTGGGAGTTGGAGATACGGTTCCTTTTCTTGGAGCGATCGAGTGAATGGATTTTAAGTGAGAATTAAGTCATGCGCAATTAGGAATGTTGTCTCCTGTACGCTTTTTTTTTTTTTTATCATGTACATACGTTGAATACTAAATAGAGACTTATAAGTACGAGGTCTGTATCGGAAAGCGATACGCTTTTTACTGACTTCTTGAATCATTTATTTCTTCTCTATCCCGTGTTGATTTTGTCTCTTTTTTTTTTATTTTGTTAAACTTTGCAACTTTGGAAAGAAATAATCATATTCATTCGTAGAGATATCGAAATCGTGCGTATTCAGTTGTAACGCCTTTTGATTTTCTCTCCATATTTCTTGTTTTGTCTCCTCTATCACGTAAACAGAGGTGTGTGATATCATTGACTCAAGAATACACTCCATATCACATATGGGTGTTGTGTACTATCAGGAACCCAAGTAATGATATCAGGATGAAGTTTTCCACTTATAATTGCCATTTCGTAATCACTATGATGTAACTTCTTTTGCGATCACAATTGTGGAGCGAGCATTATATCGATAACTCCTCATGTAAGATGCTTGATCGGTAGAGCTAACACATGCAACATGCGACATGTGTGCATTCGTGATTTTTCCGATAGCAAAGCAAAAGAGAAAGGATTAATGGTGTATTTATTTCACATAAAATGAATTAATTCAATTTTTTAAAAATATATATATCTTAAATCTTTTACAGAAAATGAATTTATGAAAAATAGATTGGCCATCCACGAAAATGTTTAGATATAATTTATTGTTGATAATGGAAAATTTTTCATCAACTAATTATTTCAAGTGGTATAAATAATTATTTAAAAATAATGTTTTGTGAAACAGAGTCACTCGATTACGAAATTGATGGGTTGGGTGGGTTTCTTTTTCTTCCCGCCGCGATCATGCGGTGGACAAAAGAAGTGCCAAGAACATGGAGTGCCATTCCCACTCCGTCGTCATAGCCCCGAATACACGCCATCCGAGATCACCAATTTTTCGAGAGTCCCATGATTGCGCATGTACCGTAGATTACAAAATGGACACGCCCGCGTATACCAATTTGTACGTATTTAAGTACGTATAATCGGACCATATCTCTATACGTATAATTACGAATGGGATTGAAGTTCAATCATGAAATTCTTGTGAGTGTAGAAAATTATTCACATGAATAATTAATTAATCAAGAAAAATCGGATCCATAAATGACTGTAAAACTCCGAAATCAATAAACATAGCGAAATAAACGCGTACCTGTTTGAGCCATTGCTTCATCTGAAGAAAAGTAGATCAATCTGATAATCGGTGATCTATCTTCCTCTCTATGATCTATTTCAGTATAGCAGTTTTCAATGGGATTAAAGCAATTGATAGGTATAACCTACCTTTTATAGGCTAAAGAGGGGACCTGTCAAACCCTAATCAACAAAGATATCAAATGAGCCCTTCCCATTACAGCTTCGCTAAACACAATTGCATACAATTTGCTGTTCAACTAGGCCCGTTATCAATAGATGTCAATACCTAATTCAATCAGATCACTGTAGAGTTCAATAAATATTGAAATATCCATTAACCCGATTATTTAAAATAAAAAATTAATTAATTAATATAAGCCCATAGTATAGGAAATTTCCAACAGTGAGTCCATCCATCCGTGAAATTACGAGTTTGGTTTATACGTGTTCCTCTGTATTCCCAAATGTTTGTCTAGTTCTAATATTTGGCATGTCAACGTGAATTTTAAAACATAGTAATTATTTTGTCTAGTCGATTCTTGTATTGAAATATAAGACGGGATGGGCTCAGTGATGTGTAGACTTTTAATAGGTTTGCGCATTTCGACAAGTTCAATTCTAATTATTCGTGTTTTCATGGACAGGCGTGTAACGCTAGCTCTAGTTGGCCCGAGAGTCTTTCTTATCGTATTCAAGTGTCTTAGTTAATGAGGGTGGCTTATCTTTGATTGGAGTTCAGAGGTTGACCAAACTCAGATGACAACTCCCCTTAATTTCGGGCGATGCCCAAGAAAAGGACATAATTTTGTAGAATTATAACTAAGACTTCCATAAAAATAAAGTTAAGATGGTGATGAAATACATTTGTCTTTTTTAACAAACGAACTCGACTAATTTAGTCTATTATTTTCCAGAGTATTTAAATATTAGCACGTTGGATTTTTCTGATACTTTAATTAGACACGGTTAATAGAAGTATCTTTGATTGGATTCCAAGAGGTTGACTAAACTTAGACGATTGCTCACCTTAATCGAGGGCAATACCAGAATAGGAACACAATTGCGTAGAATTATAACTAATACTTCCATAAAAATAAAGTTAAAATTAAGATGGAATATATCTATCATTTTTAATAATCACTCAACTAACTCGTTTCCATTATCTTCCAAAGTAACGGTCACGTTATACTTTTTTTGTTGCTCAACTTAGACAAGGTTAATAGAAGTATGGTTTCATATTACAAAACACTCAACACCGGTATATTTGTGTCAAATTTACTTTCATTTGTTCACTCAACTAACTTAAATTTTCTTCCAAAGTAACCGTCACATTATATTTTTTTTGTTGCTCAAATTACCGAGTATGGTTTCATATTACAAAACACTCAACGACACGTCAAATTTATCTTCACACCGAAATTTTATTGTTGACATGTACTATTAATTTGAGGATTTATACTCCTTTTGTTATAGATGTATCAGTTTACGATTTCCGTTATATTAATTATTTTAAATGATATAAGTGATCATTTTTAGGATTATATTTTCTAAATGATCTATTTTCACCTTGGATGGGTTTCTGTTGTACGACCAAACATGTTGTGGAGCATGGGGTGCCATCCACACTTCGTTGTCGTAGCCCGGAAGACACGCAATATGAGATCACCAATTTTTCAAGAAAATCTTGAGATTGCGCATGGATCGTAGATCACCACTGGACCTATCCACGTATATCAACTTGTACGTATTTAAGTACGTATAATTACATGAAAAGGGCCAATAGTTCTGTAATTGGATTATGTTTCTATAAGTATAATTACCAACTGCAATCAATAATTTTTTGTGAGTCCATTTGTGTATTTACAAGTTGGGGTAATAACAATAAGGATGTCCCCATAACTTATTTTTCGCTTGCTTGAGGGTCATAATTTTGAAAAATCGATTATTTGAGTGTCATTAACAATTTGTCTCGCTGGAAAATCGGACGTGGATGTCAGTCATATTACATGACTTCGCAAGCACTAATGTGGACAAAATTTTTTTTTATTTTTTATTATTTATTATTTTTTGAATTTTGTATTTCCTTTTTTTGGGGGCTCGAGCAAGGCCGTGAAGGCTACTAGCCTTGGGCGAGGCAGCCTCCCCCATGACCAGCGAGGTCGTGATGCCCTCACTCAGGGCCTTTGCAGCCACACCCAGATTGGGGGAGGGTTTTGCGGCCGATAAGGATCGCCGGACATAAATGCAAAAGAAAATAAAAAAATTCAAAATAAATTCAAAAAGTCAACGTAGGATGATTTACTGGAGTTATCAGTCAGATGATCAATTTTATTTTAATATCGCACTTAAGTGAGTGAAAAAAAAAAAGTTATGACATTTAAGTGAGTACCGTATGAAAGTTATGGTACTCCAACTGTCATTCTCCCTTACAAGTTTGGTTTATATGTGTTTTAAGGTAATCCCAATCTAATTTAATATTTACCATGTCACCATGAAATTAATAATATAATAGATATTTTGTTGACTCGATTTTTTTATTGAATTCTAAGATGAGATGCGTGTGTTGATGTGTAAACTCTAATAAATTCAGGATGTTCGATGAATGGGATTTTAGTTATTTGTGTTTTCTTGCACAATCATGTTATACTAGCTCTAGTTGGGCCAGGAATTTTTCTTATTAGATAATAATGTTCCTTATCGATGATGATCTATGAAGAACCGATACATTTCGAGAGCCTTCTTGTTATATCGAACATTTCAACACGTGTTCGACACTTTCCACTACTTGATCAATAGGTTTCGAAAATCTGACACTTGATCAACTCTTCAAACACTATATGACATGTGAATCCGAAATTTCGATATGCAAGTTTGGAATTTCGTAATATGATTCCAATACACACTTAATAATTTTAAAAATTGCAATAAACGAGGGATCAAAAAATATATATGTAAAAAAATGAAAAATAATAAAAATAATAAAGAGGAAAAGAAGAAAAACATAATATTCTCCTCTCTTCGGACTCTCACTTCTTCTGACACACAATTCACCCCCAGTGTTTATTTTTTCTCTTCTCTTCCGACACGTTCTAACACATAAGTCCAAAATGTGGATTACTTATTTTTTTTCCTCCAAATTGGATCGATTATTGAAATGGTGCTGAATTTATCAAATTGAAATAATGAATTATATTAACAAATGGTTGATTGATGTTTTTAGTGTAAATTCATTCTTGGTTATTTTTTATTACTTATTTATTTATGATTTGAATCAAATTAATTTGATAAAATAATCATAAAAATTATAATTTATCATGTATATATAAAAATGTATATTTAATATATAACGTATCCCAACGTGTCGGAATTCTTTAATTTTTGAGAAATAATGTATCGGCGTGTTGTGTCGTATCGCGTGATGGTGTCGATGCCACTTAGATGATGATAACCTATCTTTAATTGGATCTAAGAGGTTGACTAAGCTTGACTTCCACCTTAATTGTGGGCAATGCCTAAAAAGGAACTTAATCATGTAGAATTATAATTAAGACTTCCATAAAAATGAAGTTAAGATTGTGACGAAATACATTTATCTGTTTCAATTGATCTTAATTAACTTAGTCTATTATCTTCCGAAGTAATTAAAAATCATTACCTCAGATTTTTCTATTACTTAAAT
The DNA here is from genome assembly GCA_014182565.1 of Eucalyptus marginata. NCBI lineage: Eukaryota > Viridiplantae > Streptophyta > Magnoliopsida > Myrtales > Myrtaceae > Eucalyptus > Eucalyptus marginata. The sequence continues at coordinate 25,833,595 of CM024594.1, forward strand.
TACACCAAATTAATAAAAGCATTTGAAAGTACAGTTTTGAACAAATGAATTTATTGCACTTATGCGAAAGTTTTAAAATTTATAATGGATTTTCACGAGAAGTATTAGAATTCTCAACGGGCTTATTCTATTTCCTCCCAAAGAGAGAGAAAAAAAAGGACAGAAATTACACTATTTTCCCTGTTAAAATTTTCCATTTCATTTTTTCCTTTTTTTTAAGGAAAAAAATAATTCCTAAGAGCACTCCCTCGTGCCTTTGGCTTTCCCTAACCTTGGACACTCAGAAAACCGTCGGAGGATCAAGAACGTAAGCGCTCTGATGTCCCAAAGCAGCCGCCACGACAAGTGACAGCAGCTCTCGCAATTCAAGGAAAAGGGAGGAAGAACAATGGCGGCCGCTCTCATCGAGTCATCGGCAAGAATCCGACCCACCGAACCTTAGACCTGCCGCGGCAATCGTTTGCCTCCCTCAGGAACTTCAGCGCCACCGCTTCACCGTCGCGTTCTTCGACGAGCGGCGCTTCTTCTCCCACTTCTTCAAAGAAGCGGAAGCGGAAGAAGAAGAACTTGTTCGAGGTGGCTCATGGTGCGTTTGGTTCAGCATTTTGAAAGCTCATTAGAAAATGCAAAGTAGTTTAGCCTAAAGAACTTTAGGCAAATGCAAATGCCGTTTGGTAAACTATGCTTTGAAAAGCAACTTTGAGAACAATGCTGTTTGGTAGAAAACACATTTGAAAAACCCTTTGGGTGATTAATATTATTATTTTTTTAATTTCATTTGTTTAAAATAAAAAAAATAATGTATGTAACTTTTTAAATATAAATTTTGACAATAATACTAAAAAAAATAAATACATATATAATTTTTTAAAAATACCAAACCCTTTATCGGAATTTTTTTAATTTTTATTTGCTTAAAATTGAAAAAAAATAATGTATGCAACTTTTTAAATATAAATTTTGACAATAATGCTAACAAAAATCAAATACATACATACATACATATATATATAATTTTTTTTTAAAAGGCCAAATCCTTTGTCAATTTTTTTAATTTTTATTTATTTAAATTTGAAAAATAATGTATGCAACCTTTTAAATATAAATTTGAAAATAATGCTAAAAATCAAATACATATATATATATATATATATATATAATTTTTGTTTAAAAAGACCAAATCCTTCATCAATTTTTTTTAATTTTTATTTATTTAAATTTGAAAAAATAATGTATGGAAATTTTTAAATATAAATTTGAAAATAATGCTAAAAAAATCAAATACATATATATAATTTTTTTTTAAAAAGAGCAAACCCTTCATTGGAATTTTTAAATTTTTAATTGTTTAAAATTGAAAAAATAATGTATGCAACTTTTTAAATATAATTTTTTACAATAATGCTAAAAAAATCAAATACATATATATAATTATTAAAAAAAAAAAGACCAAATCCTTCGTCGAATTTTTTAATTTTTATTTGTTTAAAATTGAAAAAATAATGTGTGTAAATTTTTAAATATAAATCTGAAAATAATGCTAAAAATCAAATATATATATATATATAATTTTTTTTTAAAAAGACCAAACCCTTCGTCGGAATTTTTTAATTTTTATTTGTTCAAAATTGAAAAAAAATAATGTATGCAACTTTTTAAATATAAATTTTGACAATAATGCTAAAAAAATTAAATATATATGCTAAAAAAATCAAATATATAAATATTTTTTTAAAAAGACCAAAATATATTTAATTTTTTTAACATTTATAAAAATTTGATTTTTTTAGCATATTTTGGCATTTAAAAAATAATAATGAGGGCAAAATAAGAAATTTGAAGAATGAGTGATGATAGTTTTGGAAAAAAAAAAAAAAAGTTTCAGCATTTGGCTAAATGCTCAAAGCTCAAACTACTAGCATTAGGCTCTAGCTTTGAGCTTTCGGCAAAGATTCCCAATGCCGATTTTCAATCGAAAGCTATTTCAAAATTGTTGCCAAACGGTCCAGTATTTCCTCAATGAGCTTTGGAGACTGAAAGCCCTTTAGAAATACTGAACCAAACGCACCCTTAGCTAAAGCGACGGGTCTACGGAACTCTCGCACGAGAAAAGGCGAGGGTGATGTGGGACGGGAAATCACCGGCGCGGTCGTCGGAGGAAAAGAGAGGGCTGTCGAAGAAGAAGATGCGAAGCGAACGGGAACTCATACCTCCCAAACGGCCCGGCGGAGGAAGGTCGGGGCCTACGAGATCGACGGTGAACGGTGCAGAAGAAGCCGATGCTCGTGGGTGGTTCAATGATCCTCGGAGAAGACGAAGAAGAATTTAGAGAGAGAGAGAGAGAGAGAGAGAGCACGTGGGAGTGGTGGATGGAGTTAGAGGTGTTAAATGGGTACACAACCCATTTATGGACCCATGTTTGCTTAAATGAGTCGTTAATAGGTCCACGCCTTATTTCCCAAGGTACCCATGATGGGTTTTAAAAATAAAAGGACTAAAATATATGGGTCTTAGATGGGTCTACTCTGTATCCATTTAAGACTCATTTATCAACCCATTAAAGTCTAAAGATGAACCCACGATTTCTACCCTACCCCTTTTCGCTTCCACGAATCTTATTCGCCACCATCTCCATTGCTCGTCGCCGCTTGCCACCGCCCATCGTCGCCTCGTTGCCGCCCATCGTCGCTGGCGTCGGGGGAGCTCGAGGCTCGCCGGCGTCGGGCGAGGCTCAAAGAAAATTATATTTAAAAAATAAAAATTATATTTAAAATTAAAAATAATTATTTTAATTATATATATAAGAAATAAGCTTTCTTAAGTTTAGTTAAATGGGTCGGGTATAGATCGGGTATGGGTCGGAAAATTTACATTAGCGTAAATGGGTCATAAATGGGTTAATTGGTCGATTTACTCGGCCGACTAACGACCTAACCCAAACCCGACCCGACCCACCCGTTTAACACCTCTAGATGGAGTCAAGGGAGGGAAGGCGAAGCAGAGAAGCGAAGGCAAATGCTGGTCGGGGGGATGGGGAGGTTGGTTTTTTGTAGCTTCGGACTTTTCCTTTTTTTCTTTTCCCCTTTTAATTTTTTTAACTAACGAATTGGATATTTTCCTCCTTTTGGATTTTTCAAACATGGAATTTTAAGTCTTCTGATTTGTCGGGGACGAGGGGTTCGGCTGGGAGTTACCCGGGCGCGGTTTGACCGGCGGGTGCACGCAACCAGCGACGGCGACGTTTTTGAAGTAGGAGGGAACGCTCTTTCGTCGCTCCTCCGCCATCCCAATTCCGGGGCGTCGCTTTTGTTGGAGATACGGTTCCTTTTCTTGAAGCGATCGAGTGAATCGATTTAATTGAGAATTAAGTCGCGTGCAATTAGGGATGTGTCTTCGGTATGCCTTCTTTTTATTTATTGTGTACGTGCATGGTATAATAAATGGAGCCTTATGCGTACGAGTTCCATCGGAAAGTGATATGCTTTTGACTGATTTTTCCGAATCTTCTGTTTCTTCTCTATCCCATGTCGGTTTGGTCTGCTTTTTCCCTTTCGTTAAGCATCACAAATTTGGACATAACCATATTAATTCATAGAAATAAAAAAAGTCATGCATGCTTGGTTGTAACGGCTCGTGATTCTCTCCATATTTCGTGTTTTGTCTCCTCCATCGGGTATATGGAGCTACGTGATCGGAAGATATACTCCATATCACATGCTAGTGTCGTGTATCATCAAGAGCCAAAGTAATGATATCGTGATGGAGTTTTTCGCTCATAACCAGCTTAATTATAACAATTCTATCCGCTAATCATTTCGATTTAACCGAGAGAAAAATTCAAAACCAATGGTGCACGAGCGCTTTAATTTCTCGCCTGACAATTGTGGAGTGAGCACTGTATCGATAACTCCTCGTGTAATTGACATGGACTATGAAATTATAAAATGCTTGATTGGTAGAGCTAACTTATGTTACATGCAATTTGCATACATCCATGATTGCTGCGAAGCAAGAAGCAAAAGAGAAAAGGATCAGAGTTGAATTTATTTTGCAGAATATAAATATTTTAGAAAAAAATTATTTTAAAAAATACTTGTAAAAAAACAATGAACGAAAATTTGATTTATTGTCTATAAAAATGTTTGGACATAATTTGTTGATGATAACAGAAATTTTTCCATTGACTAATTATTTCAAATTATACAAATAATTATTTTTAAGAAAATATTATTTAAATTATGTATTTTTCGTAAAGTAATCCTATCAAGAAATTGGTGTGGTGGGTAGGTTTCTTTTTCTTCCCGTGATCATCTGGCGGACAAAAGAAGTGTCAAGAACACGGAGTTCCATTCCCACTGCTTTGTCATAGCCCCGAAGACACGCCATCAGAGATCACCAATTTTTCTATAGATTCTTATGATTGCGCATGTATCAAAGACTACAACTGGACACGCCCACGTATATCATTTTGTACGTATTTAAGTACGTATAATTACATAAAAGGGCCCAATGTTCTGTAATTGGACCGTATTTCTGTACGCATAAATATAACTGGATTATAGTTCAATCATGAAATTTTCGCGAGTCTATTTGTGTAATTGCAAGTTTGGTTTTGTTCGTGTTCCTCTGTATTCCCAAAATTTTTGTCCAATCTAATATTTGCCATGTCACCAGGATATTCATAATATAATAGATACTATCGAGTCGATTTTTGTATTGAATTTTAAGACAAGATGTGTGTAGCCATGTGTAAACTTTTAATGGGTTCTTTGACAAGTTCGATTCTAGGTATTCATGTTTTTCATGCACGATTGTGTTGCACACTAGCTCTAGTCGAGTTTGTCTTATCAGATTCAAATGTCTTAGTTAATGAGGGTGGCTTATCTTTGATCGGATTTGAGAGGTTGACTAAACTTAGACAATAACTCACCTTAATTGCGGGCAATACCAAAATAGGAACACAATCGCCTAGAATTATAACTGAGACTTCCATAAAACAAATAAAGTTAAGATCGAGACGAAATATTGTTTTTAATCATCAATCTCAACTAACATAGTCCATTATCTTCCAAAGTAATTAAAAATTGTTAAGTTAGATATTTTTCATTACTCTAATTAGACATGGTTAATACAAGTATGGGTTGATATCATGGAAAATTTCAAATCGGTACATCAATGAAAAATTTATCTCCATTAATTTCCTTTAAATTTTACTATCAAATTCTGAGTTGAATGACACGTGATAGTTGACATATTTACCAGTTTCGAGTTTCACACTTCATTTGTTATAAGTGTACAAGTTTGTAGTTTACTGTTACTACAAACTTGTTTGAGGTTGGGGAAAAGATGGAGTTAGGCGTCATGCCGAGTCATGGACCAATGTATTCATTTAGTACTGGTTTTTTTTCAAATCTTAGCCTTACGCGACATTGGGATTTTTATTTTTAGTTTGATTTAGTCTATGAAATTCCCTATTATGAGAATGAGTCACCACGAGTTATTGGACTAGTTAGAAGTCAAGTGAGATACAAAAGTTAATCTCACTACATATCAAATCAAATATCTAGGATAGAGAACTTGATTACACTAATAATTTTATTAATGACATTTTAGTACATTGGCTTGATTATTTGCCAGATCTGGTGAGGTCGAGCCTCGCCGGTGGCTGGGCTTGCCTCCAGCGAGCTTGTCGGATCTCGCCCTGGCCTGGCGAGCCTCTGGTGAGCTCGCCGGACCGGCGGTGGCGGACGGCAGCGAGCGGTGGTAGACGGCGGTCGTGAGATGGCGGAAGGGAAGAAGAAGAATATTTGGTTTTTTTATTCTCAAATTTGTTCCCTAACAATAATTAATTTTTTTTTTTATTCTTGATTCCACTCCAAATCTGTTTTCAGAATAAAATTTTTACTAAACACGATTATGTTCCCAAACTACTCCCGAAAACAAAGAATCGACTTTGGCCTATTTGGATGGTTACCAAACATGGCCTAAGTTTCAACACAATGTTTTAGGTGTTTATTATGATCCTAAAAGGAAACCTGACCATTTAACTGGATTAAGCAAATCATGACACAAAAGCAATATAAAAGAACTACAATCAGTTCATCCAAGAATGATGGTAAAAGATCGAGCAAAAAATCAGATGCACTAAAATAATATAATATGAGTTGGGTAAAAATATAACATGGTCTTGTTATTGAACTCCAAAAATTGGTGATCCCAGATGCCACATCATATTTTACCTTTACTAAAATCAGACGAGGCTAATAGAAATATGTTTGATTGGATTTGGGAGGTTGACTAAACTTAGGTGATAACTCACCTTAAATGTGGGCAATACCAAAAAAGAACATAATCCGTAGAATTATAATTAAGACTTCCAAGAAAAATAAAAGTATACATTATGACAAAATACATTTATCTTTTTTAATAATCTATCTTAATTAACTCAGTCTATTATCTTTCGTATTAATTAAGATTCGTCAAGTTAGATTTTTCCGTTACTCAAATTAGATGAGATTAATAGAAGCAACTAGAAAGACATTCTTGAATAAATTTTAGAATTTAATTGTATTTAAATAAAAGTTTTAAAATTTATATGGATTTTCGCGAGAAGTGTTAAAATTATTGATGGGCTTATTCTATCTTCTCCCAAAAAGGGGAAAAAAAAAGGACAGAAGTTACATTTTTTTCCATATGAAAATTTTCCATTTCATTTTTCCTTTTTTTTAAGGAAAAAAATAATTCCTAAGAGCACTCCCTCGTGCCTTGGGCTTTCCCTAACCTTGGACACTCAGAAAACCGCCGGAGGATCAAGAACGTAAAAGCTCTGATGTCCCAAAGCAGCCGCCGCGACAAGTGACGGCAGCTCTCGCGATTCAAGGAAAAGGGGGGAACAGCAATGGCGGCCGCTCTCGTCGGCAAGAACCCGACCCACCGAACCCTAGACCTGCTGCGGCAATCGTTCGGCTTCCTCAGGAACTTCAGCGCCGCCGCTACGCCGTCGCCTTCTCCGGCGAGCGGCGATGCTTCTCCCGCTTCTTCGAAGAAGCCGAAGCGGAAGAAGAAGAAGAACCTGTTCGAGGTGGCTCAGTTCCTTCCCAACTGGGGCATCGGGTACCACATGGCCAAGACTCACTGGGCCGGCGTCTCCTACCAGATCACCAAGATCAATCTCTACAAGGTGGGGCTCTTCGATCTTCTGGGGTGATTAGCATTTCTGGATATATTGCTGCGTTGGTGATTGATTCGTCTTTATCGGGTCGGGTTTTGATGGTTCCGGGTTCTGAGGGTTTAGGGTTTATGTGATGTGTTTTGGGCAGGATGGGAGGCATGGCAAGGCATGGGGCGTCGTTCACAAAGAAGGTCAGTTCTGAATTACATCCTTGCGATTTGCGATTTATACTTCATTGGGTGGATGATGATTGAATACTTTAGAAGCTATATGGGAAGGAGTGATTTGACTTGAGCAGAAAATGCAATGTGGAATAACTTCGGTGCAGCGCAGGCCTGTTAGTTCGAAATTCTGAGCAGCCTTGAACTCTTTTTCGTGCTCTGTGATTGTTTAAGCATCTTCAGAGGTGACATTTTTCCGCAGCTTCTATTAGTTTCTATGGCTTATCGGTGACAGGATTTATCATAAATCATGAAGCTGGGGGAATCTAATTTACTCTATCGACCAAAGAAAATATCTCAGTGGTGCCTTAGACAGAATTGCTATGATGCCCATCAAAGTTTTGACATTTCCACCTAGGAGCTGCTTTGCTGTATTTTGATAGGGAACCTCTGAATCTCCTAATACCTTCATTGGCCTGGTTTTTGAAGGAAAAAACCTATCTAAGACCATTCCTTGTTCAAGGAGAGCTTCTTCTTTGACTTCCGAAGTGACGAGTTAATTGCAAATCCTTAGCAATTTCCAATGGCACTTGAAAAGATGTCAGCAAGATTATGCTATATTGTGGAGCTCTTTCGTGTAATCTTATCGACTTCATTGAGTTTATGAAGGAACCACATGATTGAATTTGGAGACGTAGAACGTGGGCATTGTGTAAGTAATTAACTCATCCCCGGTGTAAGGAGCGGGAGGTTCTGGGAGAGGAAAGAAAGATGCGGGGTTGCCACTATTGAGGTTGCTCCTTCAATGGAGTTTGCATTTTTTGCTGTTGTTATATGCACGTGTTCTGTTAGGGTTGGTTGATCCCTGAAGAATCTTCCCGTATGTGATCTCTATGTACTGGAAACTTGTTAGAAATTCGCTTCTCTCGTTTAGTGTACTTGTCGAGGCAACGATAACTGCTGAAAGCTTCTCTCGCGATTCCTCCTTCTCTTAAAACTTTTTTTTTGTCTGATTTGATGTTTGGGGTTTACTTAACATTCTTGTTGCTTCACTCAGGGTTGCCAGCTGCCGATGCTCCGAAGAAAATAGGTGGTGTTCACAAGCGCTGTTGGAGGTATATTCCTAATCTGGGAAGTGCATCTAGTAGCCTACCAAGTTCGACAAAGCCAACGGAAACTCCACAAGCTGAAGCTCAAGCAGCTTGACATTTGTTTGTTTAGATTTCACTGAAATGAAGCTTGGAGGATTCTTTGGGCTTCGAACTTTGGTGTATTTGATGAGTTCTTGGTGATGATAGTCGAGATTAGCACCTCTATTCCTGCCAAGAACTTTCACCAATTATGTGATGATTTTTCTCACATCCCATTTGGTGTGGGCCTTGAATTGGAGAAGTAGGTGGGTGTTAACAAATGCAGATGAAAACTTCCATTTAGATAATAATTTGACTGCCTACGTAGGAGAGTTATGGCCAGTGCACATGTGAGTTGGTGCTGCCATCGCCACTGGTAACATATGTGAGGTTTTTTCGCTCCATAGGTAGGCTCTACAACGGCATAGTAATTTGCAGAGGAATAACTTCCTGTCGTGAAGTCTCGACATCCAAAATGTTAGATCATCTTTCTTGAAGTCTCCTCGTTTGAAGAAGAGGATTACTAAGCCATAGCACCTGAGGTTCTTAAAGATAGCGTTCGAGGTAGAGAACAATGTGGAAGCTATAGATAGTTACTCATATTGTTCACACTTTATGAGCTGCACCATATTTGTCTGCTAGAACGTGAGAAATCTGACATGGTATCTGCTTATATAACAATATTCAGGATCTAGTTCCGGCATGAACCTCAGTGCCCCTACCAATATCTGGATGGCGGTCTATGAGAGCTCCGATGCGTGATGTGCTGAACATGAATGCTGTTTTGACAAAAACGGACTTACCTACTTTATTAGGGAGTCCTGGAACTAATTCTGCGAACGTTTTTTGGGTAGGAGATGAACATGAACAGCACTCATGCCGAAGGCCTGTCTGTCAACGAACCTAATCGTGTGACATGCCTAATTTAATTTTCACTCATGAGACAAGATTCCCTTCAACGGTCAGCACCGCACTGATTACCCTCATTGTATGCAAGTGGAACTGCCGAAATACAATGATTCCTAATAAGAAACGAGCCTGATGGTTCAATCAGTGTCCCGGCGAAATTGAGAGAACTACCGTTAGGTAAAACCATCACGAAACCGGGAAAACTAATGAAAATCAATAGAGTTGACCAATGTAAAACCGTAGTGAATAACTGTGTTTTTCTTCACCAAACGTAAAAGGAACAAAACGAATTGATGGATGGAAGCTAGGGTCCCTGAGTTTATTGGCTTCGGATGAATTTTCATGTCATGCTAGGTGTGGCATCGTCAACACCTGAAATGTAGGACTATCTATGTTCAACACAATCTGACACGATCACGAACTTAGATATTCGATACATTTATAGGTGACATGAACCGGCACAGATTCAAAATAGATCAAGCTCTTAGCATGTTGAGCAAATATAATAACGTTTTACGATGATATATTCAAATTTAACACATAAATGCAGATCACAAGGCCTCAATGGTTAAAGAATGGAGCTTGGAATGTAAAGCTCCATGATGGGACGAGGTATTAGTTTGAGTACTATTTCATGTGTGGCGTTAATGTCATAACATTAACAAACAACATAAAGTGCTATGATCATTGCACAAAATACTTGCTCGAGGGAAAATAGACAAAGCCATTATATGGCATTCTTGAAGAACCGTGATAGATCCACCATACGGAAAGACTCGTTCTGTAATCTTTAGAGCACCATTCCAAATGAATTTCCCACCATCAATAACTGATTTACGAAGAGCATACTGTGCGGTTTTTGGAGTTACACTTAAGGAAAATAATGAGGATCGGCAACACAGCTATCTTCAGCCCATGTTATTATTGATATACTATCTTTCAGCCTTTCCCATCTTCAGTACCAGAAGTATTAGGTATATTACACCTCTACAAGCATCAGAAAAATCTGATCTTATTAAGCAAAGGAAGCTGAGTATGCGGCAATTCTGTAGGCATCCGTGCTCAGACTGCAGAGCTCATAGTAAACCCGTTTAAGAGATTGTATTGCTCTCCCCTGCCCTTGCTTTCCTTGTCTTTAGTACTCAATGGTAGGGATGGTGAATATGTAACTGCCATTGATCTATCGGGCATTTCTGTGATAAAGAAACCACAACAGATTACTAGAGCATTCCATAAAAGGTAGCCACGTTTGTTATGCAAGTTTCAGAAAGACTAGCATGTGATCCATATTCATCAACTCCATGAATAACTGTCACCAATCAGTAATATATCCATGCTTACAGTGAAAATTGCATGTATAATCGATAACCTACCTGGCAATTTCCTGTCAATACAAAACACAACTAGATTCACAGTATACCTGCATTGCAAATAGACAACTCTCAGTCCATATTTCGGCTAGTTTCCAGAAAAAAATCCACATAGAATTGTTATTACCATGCAACAACAATGTCCACCGTATAATGCTTGCGAGATGCTATAATTAGCAGGCTCTGAACCACCGCAAGTAACCAAGCAAACTGCTTGATAACCCTACAAGCAAACATAAGCACATCAACAACAAAGAAAGGAGCAGTCATGAAAATAAGACCACCCGTTAAGCCTGATGACTAGTCTTTTTCCAACTACAGCAATTAGGGGCCAGGGAAAAGGACTATTTTGCTTGAGGAATCACATGCATTTTGCAATGGACTACCTCTTTGTGCCATGCTTTTGATATGTGTTGACAAACACTAATGTAAAGATCATGTGTGATGAAAAAATCAAGTCACCACAACCATACAAAATCCCTCGTGGAACTGCAGGCAAAAAAGAATCACATCAGCATCAAAGCATATAATGTCAACGTGAGGAAGTATATTTATATATTACTTTTTAACACTCACAGTTTATAAAGACCACTTCAAGCACGCTTCTTGGAGGTGGTAACGTGGCAAGTTCTGAACCCTGAAGAAACGAATCCATTTTATTGCAATCATGAGGAAAGAAATCACTAGGAACCAATAGTAACAATTCCAAGTATCAAATAGAAAGATCAGAGAATATTACTGTATCCTACCTCACGGCAATGGTAGTTTGGACCAGGTAACTGAGTTGAATAGAATGTAACAATCCGGAGAACTTGAGAAGCCTAGAAAATCAAGGTGAACCTAAAGAAATTGTTAAGCAGATATAGAAGGATACTGTATTATCCTTGAATCATACCATCAGCGATGCAAGGATGCAAGTTAAAAATATATACAAATAAGACAGCGACTCAACATGCAACAGAGGTATCATAGGCAACTGTCTACTATGAACCCGATTGGCTCATTCTATTCACAGGTCATAAGCAGGGGATGAGTGGATTTACACACTGACATGGCAATGGGGCACTTGCCACTATGCCATTCTAAGGCATTATTATCAGGATGGCTGAATATAGGCACAAACCATCAAAGAGGAAGCGTGGGACACACTCAAGTCTAAACTATCCCCCTTTCACTAATTGCCATTTTACAGCATCCCAAGAAATTTATTACAATGCGAATGATGACAAGGAAATATTAATGAGTAGAACCTACCTAAGAGTAACTTCACTAGAAAGTCCATTCTTCATGTCCAAGTCACTTAAAATGGCACTTTGGAAGATGAAAGAAGCAGCTAATGCTTTTCCAAACATATTCCTAATCAACCCGACAGACATCAGCACTCAAACAAGCAGAAGCAAGTCCCCTTAAATGAGGTGCACTTGCTAAGCATGTCGGTATCGGTAGGAAAAAAATGTATGAAAGCAAAGAAGACTTAAAATGGTGATTAACTCATCAATATAAGAAAAAGAAAAATTGAATGTAGTTGTGCAATTTCAGATCAGATATTGCCATAGCTTTTTTTTTGGCCAAAAGATATCCCCATAGATTAAGTGATCAACTTTTTCCTTTGTCTTTTTATATGCTGGAAAGAAAAAAAATTGGCTATGCATGGAAAGGTTCACTGAAAATTGGTATAACAAGATTCAACATGTAAAATTTCTTGCCTACAGCAATTTTCCATTAAGTGACTGTTCCCCAGAAGAATCAGTATCAAAAGTTGCAATAGAAACCCTGAAGCCTGGGGATTCATTCACAAACTTGCATAACTATTAAAACAAAATGAAGCTACATAAGTTTCAGAAACATAGAGTTCACTTACAACTAAATAAGCAAGAACCCTGCACCATATCAGGACTGTATAAATTTTTTTGTTCTGGTATATGAATGGGTGAAATGTCCACTGCAACCGAAAAAGGTTTCTGTTAGTCAAATACTAGAGTAAAGAAATTGCTAGAGAAAAAATGATTATTAACATGAAATAGAAATGACATAAGTTGCCGCACTTAATGCTTGGAAAATAAGTAACAACAACAACAACAACAGTTGAGTATTATCATGTCATATAACAGAAAATAGTCACAGCAATAGTGAAGTTTTATATAATGTCATGTGACAAATAATGGTATATGACCATGGTGGCTGAGTAAGGGAAATATATAAGTTTTCTACCAAAGCCTTAGACAAGGGAGGAACTTATGCTGCCACGTGTGACCTCAGAGTGTCTTATTCTTTCGCCCATCACTACAGCCAATGCAGTTTACCTATAAATGATGCCTTTCATTTCCTCATACAAATAAAAAACCAGCCTTTGGGACATTATCTAACTTAAATCATGAAAAAGAGATTCTGCAATAAATGTAAAATTAGTACCAGAAAACTAAAGTGATATTAAAACACATCCTCAAGGATATAAGTGAAGGTAGATACAGGAAAATCTTAAGTTGCAATTTCAGATTTATTTGTCAACCAATGAAAAAAAATTTAAAAGAATTCTCAGGAGCTCATTGATTACTTTGCACGGATCTACATTTGATAGAAGGAAAAAAGAACATCCGTCTAAATTAAGTTTATAAAGCCCAGATGCACAACAACTTCTTGGGTTAATTGAAAAGCCATGCAGATGCCACCTATAACAGGATCACCGTGTCAAATCATAGTATGCACTTGTCAAAGTATATCTAAAGTAGGATTACGATAGTTTTCTGATCACCAAAAGAGAGGGGAACTTATTTCTGACTTCTAGATGATATGGAATGATAGAACTGCAATCAGGAGATATGATTCCTCAAAGCTTAAAAAACTTCAAAATCTTACCAAAGCAAATGAACAGAAGACGCAGGCAAACAAAGCCTCACTGATGGAACCTTTTTCTCGACCAAGTTCCTATAATAACATGACATTAGAAACAATCAGATCAAATCAACTTTTTCCAAAGACTGCAGTCTAGATCCGAATGGAAAAAGTATGCTTACAGGAATAAGAAGAAAACCAACGTCCGGAAGTAGTGGGCCTGGACGATGCAAGTAGTGGACCCCTCTGGCAGCCAATCCATGAATGTACTGTCGATTACGGCACAACAATCCAGCATCATTCATGCGATTCTCCAAAAACCATTTTTTTAATAAAAAGATACAAGTGCATACAGTCACTTAAGACACTCTCTTATTCCAAACACAAAAATACTTTCGTGAAACAATCAAAGAAATATAGTTTCCCAAATGAATAGCAGAGGACGTAGAAATATTACCAAAGCAGCTATTAAAGAGTCATAACCCTTACGCTTCATTTTAGTCCATCACTTTCCAAACATACCAGAACCGATAAATCACCAAAATACAGCGGGCTGGAGAACAGAGATATCGACAGTGGATGCCAGTGACTCATATCTTAGACACAAACGAACAAATTTGGCTGATATTGATATATACAATCGGGTGCATCACAACGAATTACCAAAAACTTTTCATTTTCCCGATCACCTAAAACCAAGAAAACTGTCTGAACCTGTAAACACAGACCTATCAAGCTTTAAATTAGTAAATAAGCATAGCAGCACAAAACACTCGCAAAACAGCAGTCGAATAATCAAAGGGAGGAGCAGAAGCGAAAACATCAAACCATCATTTATTCGAACCTCATTTATTAGTATGTCGCACTTAAGTCGACGTTGATTTTCGAACAAGACATAACCACGACTCTCTGAGGACAAAGGACAGGAGGCAAAACCTGGAAAACAACTCCACCAAGAAGGTACTTCCAGCTCTCGGCAAGCAGCGGAATCTCTACCAACACCTCCCCGCAAATCTTCCTCCATAACTTCACGCCGAGAAAACGAGGAACGCTCAAAAACACGGAGCATACCTAAGGAAAAAGCGTATCCTACGGGAATCGAAAATCGAGAATCCAGGCAGGTACCTTAGCGGCCCCGCGGCGAACATAGAGCGGCATTCTTCAGCGGCGGCGAGGCTAGAGCTCGACATCGATCATCGTCAAAACCTCGATCCGTCGCCGAGATCCCCGAGCGCCCTCGGAAACCGCCGGGACATCGCAGACCGGCCGATCGCGATCGAGGATCGAGTCGGAGCCGCCCGGAGGACGCCTTCAGTTTCCGATCAAAAACCCCGGATTCGCGATCGAAGGGAAGTGTGGGGGGGCGGTAGGGGGTTTGACCGGAATGGAGGAGGAGATTCTAGAGAGCGATATTTTTTTGCTTCTTCTTCTCGCTGCTTTCGGTTGGGCGGAAAGCTGCTTTTGAAAAGAGCTAAAAACGTCGCCGGACGAAGATGACGCGACGTAGAGAAGAAAGCGAGAGGAAGAGAGAGAAAGCGGGGAGGAGAGAGGGGAGCAGTTATTATCACTTTCACGATGCGGCTTGACTTCTCCCGACGACGACGACGACGCGCGAGGGGCGATCATCCGATGCTTCGCGAGCCACTGACGTCGCCGATTATCAGCCGCGAGATTGGATGCCATCTGTTTCGCGCATCTCCTCGGGGAATCGTGAGGCCCCTCTAAAGTCCCGAGTGGGCCCCTCGCGTGGGATTTTTTAGGGTTCTGATGTATTTGGTGGGCCGCCCGCCACGAGTGAGACCGCGAGACCTGTGCACCGCACATGAGTTTTTGTTAATCCAAACCTTAATATATTCGAAGTGGGAACGGAGGTTGAGATGGGTTGACTTTATGGAGAATTAAGAATTAGGGTCCAGCCGCCTAGGGCGCGTTTACGATCATATGGAAATGGATTTATTTATCTTCCTTATATTTATCTTTCTTAAATTTCATTTTTTTACTTTGCTTCATTCAACAAAAAAATCTATCTATATATGGGTTCATTCGATTGGTTGTGATACAAACAAGAAGTCGAGAAAAGGCGGTCTATAATCCACCCCGCTGTGGGCGCATTGATTCAGGCGTTTCCCCCATCCCAATTGGGGGGAGGTTCAAGTCACCACGTTACGCGACTTAAGTACGATGCTGTAGGAGATGGGTCCCTGCGCTAGCGTCACCCAAAGTTTATGTCGTCAGCTGCTAGCTGTACGGCAGTTCCCGGATCATTAAAAAAAAAAAAAGGCAATCTATCCAAATTGCCTTTTTGTTTATTTGAAAATTTGATTATTGGATCTTTTGTTCCCGAGAACAATTTTTGATAAGAAATTATTCTTTTTTATTTTGTTCCCGAGGACAATTTGTAAGCATTTTAAGCCGTTTGGTAATTGTTCAAAATTTCAATTCTCATAATGTAATCACAGCGTATGATCCGCATCGCTCAAAATTTCTACTCCAACTTGGAAGGGAGTGGGGGATTCGAATCTCCACATTCTTAAGGAGGGTTGGGGTGGGAACAAATTAGTTTCAGGTGTTGATTTCGACCCTCACGCCCTGTAAGGAGACAGGACAAAAGTCTGACAGTGAGAGTTAGAATAGGAAAGAGAGAGACCGACAAAAAAAAAAAAAAATAGTTTTATTATTTTTTTCCTTTTTTTCTTCTTTTCTTTTTTTCCTTTCTTCTTCTTCTTCTTCTTCAAGTCACCGGTCGCCTTGGGATGACCGGTGACCTCACCGGAGTGTCGCCGGCCCTCGGCGAGGCCGTGCCTTGTCAGCCGAGCCTCACTTGGCAGCTGGGCGAGCTAAGCAAGCCTCGCTGATGGTTGGGGGAGGCCCGCCTCATCGGTGGTTGGGCTCGCCTCCGGTGAGCTCGCTGGACCTCGCCCTGGCCTGGCGAGCTCGTCGGACCGGTTGTCGGCGATTGGCGACGACGGTAACGGCAGTGGTGGCAACGGATGAAGAAGAAGAAAGAGAGAAGAAGAACAAGAAAAATGAAAAGAAAAGATATAAAATAGGTTGTTTGATTCTAGAATTGTTCCTGGAACAAATAATCAACTATTTTTTACTTTTCGATTATGTTCCAAATCTACTTCTGGGAACAAAAAAAATAGAAATTTATTCCCGGAAAAAAAAATTTACCAGACAGATTTTTGTTTCAAATCTATTCTTAAGAACGAAATAACAAAATTATCACCGTTTGACAAGTTGTCAAACAGGCCCTTAAAGTCAGGTTCCGGATCTCAAATCTGAAACCTAAACCAACCCTGTCGGGACCTTTAACGGGACCAAAATTGATCAGATAGGATCGATCCTGTTCGATTCCAAAATCTACCTACTCCCTCCCCCACCCCCCCACCCCCCAACAATTAGGAAGGCAACGAAAAGAATTCTAAGCGTCTTCGTCAAAGGTAAGCTATTTCAGTTTCACGAGAATTACTTGTCAAACATACAACCGATGTGAGATTCGAAAGCACCCGCCATCCTGACTGTCGAGCACACCGCACATTTTCATATCATCTTTCAACCGTAGAGACCGGCGGACAGAACCCCCAAAGTATGCCGATGTAGCTAAGAGATTCACCAGGAAATATGCACACTTACGTTATGGAGTGAAGTAAAATAGGAACAGTTCTATGACTACGGATGACATCGATACTATTGCTAGAACAAGGCGAGAGAAGAATCCTTCCAAGAAGGTCCCTGTTATTGCCCCTGAAACAAACATCTCCAGGATTTATCTTTGCTTAAGGTTTTTGCCTATATAAAGAAGTCTCGACCAGGCTTAGAAGGCCAACGATACTCCCGTATATTCTGTAGCTGCAATGTCGTCTGTGAGGATCGCGCTAAACTCTCTCGGCGGGAGAAAGAGGAGGATAAGTGACATACTTTGCCGAAGCGTCCTGTACGATGTGATTAGGAGGCCGAGCGCCGCCCTCGCAGGTTGACGTAGTTTTGCCAAGCAGCTTTTCTGCTGCGTTATGCATTTCCGAGCGCTCAATCAGTTTTCTACTGTCTAAGACCGCAATGCATATGGAGAAAGCTTGTAACACCGAGAGAGACGAACTAAACTCGACCGAGAATATGTTATCCTTGAACGGAGCCAAAATAAAGGCAGGCTGGTTTTCCTGTGTATCCACCTGCAAATAAGGATTGATCATTAAGCAAGGTCAATAATTTGATTTTACCTGCAAGACGGATGAATATGATCAGCAGAGGCCTATACAGAAAGAGTACCTGAGACTGAGAGAAAAGGGCAAATTGGTCAGACGAGTTTGATGAACTCGAGTTCTTGCAAAGATGACCATGAGTGCCTAATATCTTAAGTTCACAACCCATGTCCCAACCTCCACAATCACAAGAGCCACCTGATTTCCACCTTTCGATGAGCGATGAAGGTCCTCCATTACTTGGTAGACTATGGACACCGCTTGGAAGTATCACCGTTGCGCCCATAGGCACTTCATTCTTGAGGGGATTCTGATCGTCTAGATTTTCTCCATTAGTAGAATTAGATAGCCGATTCTTCAAGGAAACCATTGATTCGAGCTCTGATAAGCCATCACGGGTGTTATTTTCAGGCCCATCGTGGGCCGAACCTTTTTTCATAGGCCATGGGATCTGTGCAACAATAGCTGCAAGCTCATCCTTCGGTTGGAATTCTGTCGTTTGTTGATCTTGCTGTCTAGTGTCCACAGCAAGCAATACATACTCCAGAGATCCATACCGATCTGTAGAAATGCCTGATTTCGACTTTAAGAAGCAGAACCCAGAAACCTTCATCTGAGCAATGACATTAGGGATGTAACCCTGACCTTTGCCCTTATTTCCTTGACTAATCCAAGTCCCACTCTTTTTTCTGGCTTCACGAATTGTGAAAAAGGTATACATCCAGCTGGATTTATCCGCTTGCAGGGAACTGCATTCCTTCATTGTGGCTGCAAGAATATCACTGTCGTTGTTGACAGCAAATGAGAGCAAAGGAAGGCCATTTTTATATGCAACCCGAAGAAGAGCTTGCACTGGCAATGATCCTTGCCTCTTGTTTGAATGGGAGTTACGGACATCAATTGTTTTGCAACTAGACAAATCCAACTTCAATTTTGCTGGTTGTCCAGTCAGAGAATCTGATTGACCATTTAATAATGTGCACAATTTATCCTTAGAAACTGAATGTTCCTGCAATGGATCACTGCAGTGATGGATAATTGACGACTTTGGTTTCAGTATTGGGTCCAACAACCTTCTCAAAGGGCTGGACCTGGATCTTCCAGCAGAATTAGACCTGTCAGCGTGTGAATTGTCTGAGCAAGCAGAGAATTCAGCATTTTCTGGTATGAATTTGGCAGAAGCATGTTTGGCATCCAATTTCCTTGAGGTCAAACCCTCTTTTGACCCGGAATTTTTCACTATTTTGCCCATACCAATGCTCAATCGACGAAAAGGTGAAGTGCTTCTTACCTTCTCAGTTGTTACATTGCCTACTTTTGGTTCTGATCCCCTCAATGCATCTGAAACCGTAGGCATGATACTTGGAATTTTCTTGTCTGAATTTCCTACTCTAGATGTACAAGAAACTCCAGCTGACTGTTGTGTCTGATGAGACACATCTGGTGGAAACTTTGAACTGCCTGCATCCATGGAGCTACGCCTTTTCATTCGTAATTGGGTGTTACAGTCAAATTCAAGAGGCGAGGCGCAAGTGCAAGAATGTTGCACGTCCGAATGGAGTCTTGCATGATGAGTTTTCCTGGATCTTTCCAGAACACCTCTTCTACTTACCTCTGATAATTTCTTGTCGGAGTGTGGTCTCGACTTCACAAGCTTGGATACTTCAGAATTAGCACGATTTGGCACATCTTTGGGCACAAGGAGAACCACTCTATTGGGTCTTTCTGTTAATTCTGGCTCCAAGACACCAGAGTTCGACTCTTGGGTCTTCTCAAATCTCTTCACAAAATCACATTCTTTAACTTCTGCCTTCTCAGTGGAACAAGATCCCACCTCAGCGCTTCTGAAGCATGGCAAAGTTTCAGCTTTCTGAATGGGCTCAGGCTCAAGCCTGCCCTTTTTATCCTCCGTCTTTTCCCCTAAATGGATCTGAACTGTTCTGTTGACTTCATGCTGCACCTGCCGGTACTTGTTCTCCTGGACATCTTTCAGATCTTTACACTTACTGAGATTCTCTCTTGAAGGCCTCCCAGATTGCACATCCATATCTTTGGGAGAAGATAGAAGCTGAGATTGAAGTGTGGAGCGGGGTATTCTCTGGTGTATAGGGGAGCAACTACGACCTCTGCTGGAATGGCTGGACGATCCCTCCACCGAGAACGAAGAGGAGGTGCTGCTACTAGACGTGGAATACCTGCCATTTCTGGGCGTAGTCTGTTTGTGGCTATGCTGCCATTTTTCGAGACGTCGCCAGTCAAGAACCCCAACACTAAAAGCTTTCTCCGGGACATTTTTCCCCCTCTCAAGAAAAGCTGGCAACTTCGACATGTACTTAACCAGCTCATCATCCTCGGTTGTATTTCTTCTGGTTCTGGCGTTCTGTTTATCCTCCAAAGGATAAGTTGGTTCATCTTCTACAGCATTCGTGATTTCATGGTTGAAATCGGCATATGACAAATTAGCATCTACTTGGAACCTTTCCTGCAGGTTCATACCGCAATAAGCATGAGTCTTCCCATTTTCTTTCTTGGGTGCTTTCTCAACTCCTGAACTCTTGTTGAGCTCTGAGCATTCCATACTTTTGAGGATTTACTTATCTAAGACAGCATGATATTTTAGCGCCTCAGTCGCATACTATCTATCCCTCTAACAAGCCACCACTGTATTTTTCAATCTTTTAAACCTCAATGCCAGAACAACGTAACTCACAAATGTCTCTGGTGACATTAACTGCAAACGATAGGTAGATTAAACTCAGTAAACTGGGAATCTACAATCTGATCAATGATAACAGTAATAGAACAGATCAGCAGCTAGCATATTATGCGAGACAAGGTGCATGGCTATGCAAGTTTAATGTTTCGTAAAAGATATGGCATTCCATGCATGAAATGAACAACTGAAAGTGGCAAAGAAGATATCTGACAAGATAACAAACAAGTGTTCGAGGGAGAGATAAGGCGCATATCCAAACATTATGAAGGCAATGGAGCAGCCATTCCACAAACAAAGTAGATGCAAGTACAAGCATGCAATGAATTCCAAATAAGAATGGTTCAGGAACTTTTTCCTCGGAACCACAAGGAGATGCGCTGGTGCATAGCTAGTTAATTTCTCCAGACCAACCGAATTTTCTATCTCTAACTTTGACCAAACTTCCCAATATATTGGGGTGGAAATAGAGACTTTGCCAATTTTCGCTCAACCCAAAGTTGCCTCATCGATTTCAACCTACTCATAAACAGATTTTGAATAGGAGAAACTGGACAGCTTGACAGAGGGTACGCAGAATAAATTGCAGAAAACAGGCATCTCTTTTGGAGATCGAATTCCTCCGTCTGTTATGACTTTCTCAATCATTTGAAAATCAGATTGCAAATCCTAAAGTGGCGCTTGTTCTTCGAACAAAATCCACAACGTCAGACACTCCGTACCTTAAATAGTTCATCACACAACAGAACACCGCCCGGAGACGGCAAATATCTAAACCTCAACTTTCGATGACATTCGCGAAACAACCATAATCACAGATAAAGGCATCATCCAGCACCAGCACTCACGGAATCACCATGACTTTCTCTCTGCTTCATTTATATATCAAATCATCACTTTGCACACACCCTACCCGACCTCGCAATCGTGGACATGGAGACTGGAAGTCTCAATCAGACGTGGGTATGGGGAGACGAACGAGATAGGCGCAAGATGACAATTAGCGACAGAGCATATACAAGAAAATGCAACCAATGAGCCAAGTTGGAACAGCATCACCAGAAATCGGGTGGTCCAAGAACACCGACTTTTGAAGAGCTTGAGATAAGGAGGAAACGAGCCGTCGCAATCGAAGCACAGTGGATGGTAGAAAAAGGACAAGATCCACACCAAATCGAAAACAGAAACGACCCATTTCGAAATTCGAAGTCATTGTGAACAGAACAAGAGAAACTAGAGAAAGCAGATAAGGAGAAACAACGAAGTGCCCTGCAGAAATTCTCAATCTCGAGTCCCGAAGCAGAGTGTGGTTTTATCGGAAATTCAAGAAAAAGGGAAAGAAAGAAAGGAAGGAAGGAAGGAAGGAAGGAAAAAAAAAAAAGGGCAATCAGTATGCACTGACAGGACCGCACACAGCTCCAAAGATCACGAGACAAAGAGGCATTAGATGACTGAAAATGCATTGCACGGTAAGAAGAGGAAGAAAAGAGAGAAAGTACCATTTTCCCAGGAAACGAACGGAAGCTAAACTCGACATTCCTCGCTCGAGAAAGCGAAGCAGCGCCTGCCCGTCAGAGATTCGGAGCTCCCGGTGCCGAAAGCCGCCGTTACCGACGGCCACGCCGTCCCGGAGACGGAGCGGGGCGTGTCGGTGGCCCAACAACCGCGCCAACTGCGAAGCTCGCAGACAACCAGAAGCGAGAGAGAAGGGATGGGGCGGTGAGAACTGGGGGGGCAGCAACAGCAGCAGCAACAGCAGCAGCAGCAGCAGGCCTCGTGATCGCCTCGCCTTTTCTGCCCTCCCAAACTCCAAAGCAGGATCCCGATAGAATGTCAAAAATGACCTAGAAAAAGTTCACACAGGCGCACTGCCTTTTCGAGCGCGACTGTGCGAGAAAGATAGAGAGAGAGAGAGCTCCCGTGCGTTCGTGTGGCGGAGCTCTTTCAGCTGAGACTGAACCCTCTGTAACTTTCTTTTGTTCTTATTCGACCCCCAGAAAATGGAAACAAGAAAAAAAGAAAAAAAAGTTTTGTTTTGTTTCGACCTATTTTTCTTTCGTGAATCGCTCGCTGCGAAAATATTTTAGCGCCCGTGACAATTTCTTCTTTAGGAAAAATCAGGGGCGAACGCACGCGTGAACCCAAAAAAAATAATGATGATTAGCAAAATAAAATGAGCGAAATGGATGGCTACTCAGTACGGGGTCGATAATAATTATTTTCCTCCCTTTTGGCGAGGTGAGAATGCTTGATATTTTGTCCTATTTTCTCTCGACATGATTAGTCAATTTTTAGCTCGCTCGATTTTATTTTTTTTCGAACTCTAAAACGATTTTTTCGCATTAGTGTATTGCCACGTAATGGTGAAAAGTCGACATCGCCCATCAACTGCTTCACTAACTTATGGAGGTGAGGACGTGAGGATAGGCCCCAAATTTGTAGGTTGGCATTATATGCAACACTCGTGTACTATTATTGTATAGCATTTTCAAAAAATAAACTTACATCATGATCTGTTTTTATTCTTTCGTTCCGACATAGCTTGTTTCTTACATAGAGGCATTTTGCGAAATCATCGATGGGTATGTGAATAAATAAATTACTACCATACTTTTTTATTTAGTGTTTAAAATAAAAAGTTAAATAAACGGCAATTAGCTTGTCACGCACAGGTTTGTATTCACACATAAAATTTTTCCATAAACAAGTAGTGCATAAGTTGAGTTTATTTAAAGGGCAAAAAATAAAAATAAAAATTAAATTATGTCAATCACGATACATTTACCTTAAACTTTTTCTATGACACTAAAAGTTCTCAACTTGCACTTGCGTAACGCATATTACCTTCTGTCAAAACTCTGTCAATAAGATCATTAGAAATCTGTCACTATAATCATCAGAAAGCAAATAGCATTGACCTAATACTCTCGTGGCAATAACGTTGTTTTGGTTGAAAAATCACATAATAAAATATTAACGGAGAGTAAAGGTATCTCGGTGGACCTTACTTTAAAGGTTCTCTGTGATTCAATGGGTGCAGACCCTTTATCTAATTAAACCCAATGGCATTTTAGGAATATGCAATCGAAAAAGGAAAAGGAAGGGAAAAAGATCAGAATTAATATCATATCAGGACGTCACATCATGAAAGGCGCGGGGAGTATATTTCGGGGGGGCCCGCATAGCCAACCTAATTTGCTGCGTTCTTTTTATGGGATGGGATGGGGCGGGGTGTTATCGAGAAAGACTTCGACGCGAAAAAGTTTTCTCGGTAATTTTAATAATGCGGTGGTGGGGTCCGAGGTGGTGGTGACGGTGGTGGGATGGGGGCCCCACTCGAGGGGAGGAGAGATTTCATGTGACTTTCTTGCCTATTGGTCCGTGTGGTGATGATGGGGAGTTGAGCTGCTGCTGAGTTTGCGAGATAAA
Organism: Eucalyptus marginata; assembly: GCA_014182565.1. Lineage (NCBI taxonomy): Eukaryota > Viridiplantae > Streptophyta > Magnoliopsida > Myrtales > Myrtaceae > Eucalyptus > Eucalyptus marginata. Next base: position 25,857,512 of record CM024594.1, read on the forward strand.
GAATGATGTAATTATGCAGCCCAGCATTATCAGGTGATCCTTTTGTCTTTTTTGGTTGTCTGCCTCTCTTCTTTTCCGCGAAACAGGAAGCATCGCATGATTAATTAATGAAAAAAATATTTATGATTATTATAGATGTCGATATGAAAATTTAAATATTATCGTGAATTTTTTTTTCTTGAGTTTGTCCATGACAAATAGGGTGAGTAAGACATGCTTCTTCGATGAGTAAACTCGTTCCGTATATGAATTCTTTCGAATATCTCAGCTCATATCGGCCGTTTTAAGCCAACTAATAGGCCAAGGCATGCCTAAATTTTCGCTAAAGCTAATCCCGTTCTCTTGTGGGAGCACTTCAATATCTCACTCACTTCATCATTCCCCCTGAAATTAAGGAAAGATACCTATTATAAAGGAGGCTTCCTTCGACAAGGAAGTCGTCATCCTTGCCGATGGCCCAAGCAGGGCATAGCTAGTGGCATAGGAGCCGACTCGGCATTAGCGGCTTCATGCAAATTGCCTTCATTCCCCTTCTATTCCCAAAAGCGGACCTAAGCTCCTGAACCAGCAGGAAGAAGAAGCGCACCCAACCCATTTCTTTCTCGATGCTTTGAATAGTCAGGAAGTAACCTGGAGCCTGAAGATTTTGATATAAAATAATGAGTTGATTTATGTTATGAGTATCGCCATGTAGGTGGTTTTCATAGTTTATATTACACCTTTCAACAAAGCTCAGATTTGCAGGATGATTCACTGAGTCGGTAAATATGCACTTTCTATCCAAGGGAGGAGGCTCTCATGAAAACTTAGTAGGTAGTTGTACAAAAGAAAAGCTCTATGGTGTTGGGGAACTAGATAAGAGAGTGCTTTCAAGCACGAACAGCGAAATAGACTTATTTGAATAATTTGGAATCATTATTTGTAGGATCAATTTTTTTTATAAAAAATATATTAAAATCCACGTGTAAAAAATATATATTATAATTTTATTAGATGTTTGAGGTTGAAAAAATCAAAATGCGAAATGAATTTATATTAAGCAAAAAGGTTAAAGTTTATTCGGATGGTAGGCAGTTTTTAGTGTGCCAACTTGTCTCTTTTGTGAATGTTGTGGTAGGCTCAATAATTTGCGAATGCACAGTCAACTATTTGCTTTTTGGCAAGGTCTTTAGTCCAATTATTGACTTGCTGATATAGGGAAGCCTAATCATATGATCTAGCTTATGAAAGTTTCACTAATGGACATTGGATTCCATGGGCACGAATTCTATGAAATTAAAGTAAATAAAAGAGCCTAAAGTGAGTCCTAAAAAGAGCACACCCATTTTCTTTTGGATTAATAGCCCTTTGCTAGGCCTATAAGTTGTTAATTTCCTCTTTTTGACTTGTGAAAAGTAGAAGCATGCAAAACATGTTTTTAAAGCGGCGACCTAAATTGAATTGAAAATAGGAAGGCAAGATCACACGTTCAAATCACAACATCCCTTGCTCAGGGCCATGCACAACATGGATGGAGTTTAACCCGATGAATATGGATACGACATTTTGCGTGCAATCGTGGAGATAGTCGATATAAAATGAAAAGGGATTCAAAATATGACATACTTACATGATCCACGCCGATCTCTTCTAACCCCTTCTTTCCCTTGCCAACTATTCAAATAAGAAATCATTTTCTACAATCATTTCTAGCAATCATCTCTACCAAACACCGTGTAATCTCGTCCAAAGCGTCATGATAGCCTCATATAAAATAACCCAAGGGCTTCCCCCACAAAATAAATGTCTGAAGACTCTTCGAGGGATCGCCATGAATCCTATGAAAAAGATTAAAAAGGAAATATAAAAAGATGCAAGCTTTTGAAACGCGCCCACGAGTACATCATGACATAAAAAAGCTACTGATCTTCACTTTCAGTGTTTGAAAAGACTCGAAAAGGGGAGGGCAATGGTGGGGAGAAAGGGAACGTAAGGCGGAAAGGCATGAAGCGGCCAGCACCTTCCCACCAAACAAAAGAAGGCTTGAGCACGAGCGTGTCATCATTACACGGCGGATCAAAGTAGCAACCCGAGTTTTATTATTTGCTAATGAATGATTCATCCACAGATTCACGTAAAAAGTTGACCTTGTCACATGATATTGGTATTTTATTTGTATAAGTGAATTATTATTTACCTTTTTTCCCCTTAACTTAGTCGTGGCAAAAAAGTGTTTCTAATTCAGCTTTATCTTCCGTAAAAAATAGTTTTTTTTCCTTGGTACTTTCCTCCCTTTCATTTTCAAATGCGGGTCAATATACCTTCCCTAACATTGGGAGGGCTGCATGCTATTATTGTTTTGCAAATTTAGCGGCCCTTAAAATTCGGTTGTTAGTTCGAGAAAAACATTTGACGTTTTTCAAAAATATAAAAAAATATTGACTTATTTTCGAATTAAAAGATATCTTTTTCATTTCCGTTCTCGAAGAATAAATACCAGAAAACTTACTGAGTAGATTGTTTTCAACCTTCAAAACAAACAATAACAAAATAAAAAAGTAACTCTGATAGTGTACTGTGCAAGTCCTGAAAATTAAAAAGAACAAATTAGGTGCACCGGAATTTGTCATTAGGTGGAGTTTGCGAGGGCTTATCAATACATTTGGGTGCACTTTTCACTTGGTTCATCAGGAAACCTCTCATTGAGACCACAAACAAGGTCTTTTGGTAAATATAAAGGTTGTATTTTCCTCCATTTCTAATTCGAGGACATTTTCTCCTATCATCTCTAATTGGTGGTAAACCTGATCACCGATCTGGCTGCCCATAGGCTTGTCTAGATAGGCTTGTCTAGATCCGAATCCAGTCATTAAGGCTCAAAGACTTTTTGTACGGGTATGGATAATGACATTTCATAAGAAAGCTTGGCATGACCCGAGTGGGGTCGAGTCAAGTCTACTCTAGTCTAAAGATTTGCGTGTGACAATTTCATCACCGAAGTTTAGGCCCAACCTTATGGCCTAGTCTAATTCGACTTGCTCAACCATGACCTTTAATTGGTGGAATTTCTAAAGAAATTTTACATCTAGGTAATCCCAATTTAATTTCGGAATAAATACACTTAATATCTCAAAATTTGTCATAAAAGTGCACTTGAAATTTAAAATTTGCAAAAAATATAATTAAGTTCTAAAACTTATCAAATTGGTGTAATCAAGTCATTTCATTAATTCCGTTCAACTTAGCTAACAAAATGCCAACATGATACAAATCCAATTATATCAAATTAAAAAATAAGCTAAATTAAAAAAAGGGGTTAGATACCAGGCAATTGAGGGCCGCAAACCTCATTGCTGCCATCGCCCCACCATCATTGGGAACCCACCAAAACAACATCTTTATAGTCTTATATTTCATATTTTAGTCACGTTATTACCGTGGAGGAGAGAGGAAATATTAAAAGACTATACTAGCATTTTCCATTAACCAAGTTGAATTGAGTTACTCGAATAATTCAATTGCATCAATTTGACAAATTTTGGAAGTGGATTGGAACTTTTTATAAGCTTTGGGAAGCATTGCATATTTACGACAAATTTTAAGATTTCCGATACACATCTTTTCATTTTTTGAGGATAAGAAAAACTTCTTTCCTCTCTCTCTCCTCCCTCTTTCTCACACAGCCCACATCCTCATTCTCCTCTGCACTCTCTCTTTACACCCTCCTGAAATTGCATCGCCACCGCGTCTAAGCCGCCGCCTCCATCACGCTTGAATCATCACCATCGCTGCGATATTGAGTTGTCGCCGACACATTCCTACATGTGAAGGGTACACAACGATGAGGTATTTGGCTGATCCAAATCATCCTCTCTCTCTTTCTGTGGGAAACATGATCCTAGGAAAAGAATGGAAAGGTTCAATCACAACCATCCCCTTTAGGGGTTAGAGGTTAGCATAAGAGTACAACAACAGTTATAAAATGTCTATCTGAGCCATAATCAGTACTTTGAAACCTCGATTTAGAGAAGTTTCAAAAGTTGAGATTTCAGGAAAAGACAAAACACTTTACGGTAGCCTGTTGGTGTGCTATCATGCATAAAGATCGTCTCACGAGTGTACTACTAACTTCAAACTTGCAACAATAGCTGTTTTTGTGAAACTTTAAATTCCACATTGAATGGATGAAGCCTTATGATGCTATCCACGAGTAAGATCCATCTCTACATGATCACCATCTCACGTGATCATTCAAGAAAATTATTTTAGGGGCTTGACCACATAGAACAGGCTAGGTGGTTACAAATTGCATTAGGGCAAGACCACCGACCACCTCTAGGAGATGCATGGCTCGTGGAAAGACTAGACTCACATCCGATATGAAGTGGGTGGAAGGTGATTACTAGAGAGCAAGATGGCTCGAACAATATGTGATTTCTAATATACTTCTAGAATGGCAAGGGGCAAGAAAAGACAAAGTCACACGCTGAATTGAGGGAGTATTGCCTGCAATGCTTTGAATGAGGGAGGAACTAAGACCCATATCTGATAGGTTAAGTCTTGTAATATTATAATAGGTTAAGATCTCTTTCAAATCATCTTTACTTTATATAGTTATTTAGAATACTCATTTTGAGAGCTCGATCTACCTAGATCGGGCTTGATGATTATAGTTTTCGTCGCTAAGCTACCATGATCGGAGCTGATTCTCAAGCTAACGGTCAACGAGCACTCTTTATGACATGGTGCCTTTTCGATAAAACGTTGAAATGAATATTACTGTCGCGTCATTCAAAGCAAAATTAGAGTAGAAGTATAGCTCAGAAAACTTCAGGAAGGGATCGCACGCGAAGTTGACTCTGCAGGAGCGTGGCACGTTCGCAATTGGAGAAAGAAAAAACCTGTAGTTAGGAGGCAAAAGCATTTGCTTTTGATTCCAAAAGATAAAGAAAAAGACGAGATGACAGAAGAAAAAATGATCCTTCTCTTTTGGAGGTACCCCAGAAAAAAAAAAATAATAATAAAGAGGTATCGTCTCATCATTTGTCTTTGTTGATTCGGACATGTATGGAATGCGACCAGCAAGATATAACTCTTATGTAAATATATTATTGGTGCACCATTTAGATAGGGTCAATTATGCAAGGAGTACAATAATTGAGACGATCGGATCATCATCCATGATCTGCCCTCGAATGATCACTATCGGCATCTCTGTGCTAGCAAGAGACCTAACATCACGATTCGGCTTGTTCCACGTGGGCCAAACTTCAAAAAGAGTCATTCGAGCAGTTGCAAAAAGTGGTGATTATTTTGAAGGTGGATATCGACTTATGAATCACTTAAAATGACTTTTTTCTTCTAATGCGAGACTTCAAATGTCACAAAATTCCCCTACTCAAGAAATTAACATACTTATTAATATTGCAGACATTACTCTCCTATTCAACACGTGAACCGATTTATTTATATCCTTTTAACCATTTTAAAAACCTATCAGGAGTCAGCATTTTATTTAAACTCTCTTACTGTAATGATCATTTCTTGCCCTCATCAGATCATGATATAAGTTTAGTGTCTCTTCAGATTAAATATCCATGGATGGGAAAGAAGATTGTTTAGTCATTTTTCTTAATGAAAATAATTTCTTTTACTTTAAAATAATTTATCATGCTTTAAAATTTCTAAAGATAAAAAGTGTCACATCAACGTGTCACGTTGTTGTCATTAGTCTAGTAAGCTAAGATCTTTTGGATTGATAGCGATGGCAATTTTAGTACAAATATATGATTTTTATAAATAAGAACATATTCATTACCAGCAATCTTTTATTCCAATTATTACTCATCCTCCATTCAATCCAATGGCGTTTTGACTTGCACTTTAATTCATTTGCAAAATTAATAAAGCATATATCATGAAGTCGGAATTTGCTCATTAAAGTAATTTTTTTTTGTCACGTGCACATATACAAAACATGACCTTTTCGATAATTGTCCCGACTCCCTAGGCATATTGTTAAGCATATTTTATAATTCTCAATTTTAAAGTAATGATCTTATCTAACACAGATAATGAACACATTCAAAGTTAATCCTTTTTAATTTAATTACTTAAAAAAGCAGACTCTTTCGAGGAGAACGTCTCGGCGTATATTTTCTTCGTTTTATGTGATTCGCCTTTGTTATCATTTTTCCGATGGCATCCACTTGTCATGTCATTGTGATGACCAACATATTCTGGAAAAATTGAAAATCGAGAGAGAGAGAGAGAGAGAGAGGGAGGGGAATACAGGGACATAACTATTTGTCTTTTAGGGCTAAATTTGAAAAAAAAAAAAAAACTTTCCGGCCAGAATAAAAGTACCGAGACTGTTTTATTTTTTGGGTCGAAAGTACCACGACTGTTCAATGGACCTAAAAAATTCATAATTTCTATTTACTGAAAAGACAAAAAAAGAACACTTTAATATTTGAGGAAAATAACACAAACGATCATTGAGCTATAACCTAATGTGTGTTGCGGTTTATGAACTTTTAATTTGTTCAATATGATCTATCAACTTTAAACTTTCGATATTTAATGTAGTTAAAATTTCATTTATTCAATATGGTTTATAAATTTTTGGTATACATTTAATTTAGTCCAATATCACATTACATACTTGATCAAAATTCAAGGATTATTTATATCATTATTTTAAATTGTTAGTGCTTTGTACAATTTTTTAAATAATACATATTGTATTTGATTTCAAATATATGACTTGACTAATGTTCATTTTTCATGTATTAATCGTGTGAGACAAGTCGTTTTCGTATCTTGAGAGGGTAAAATGTTTAGAACACCTTTAATTTGGTGATTTTTCCTTTGATCACCCGTGCATTCAAATTTTGTCCAATGACATGATCAGGGATTTAGGAGGATAGTTACGCAATTAGCATGTGAAGGTGAGGAAAAAACATGAGAAAGTGATAATAGAATGTAGGAAAAATCATCTTATGTAATAATTATGGTACAAGATAATGATAGTGGGTGAAATTGACCAATCACTATTATATATGTGTTATGAATCTAATATTTTTCACTTTGGATGAACTTGTTATATCACGTACTATTGTCACTTGAGTTGATAGATAATGGCGTGATTGACACCAAAAACATCACTTCTATAGGCACGGCATGGGAAAGAAATAATGATAATCAATCGAAATTATCAATCAAAATGAGTTGCCCCGTGGTGTAATGGGAAAACTGAGGTTTGGTTAAAATCTAAGAAAAATAATCTCTAGCAACTGTTTCAGATTAATAAAAGGATAATTCGAACAGGAAATTAGGATCACGATTTAGTAGAAAATGGCCTCTCACAACAGGGACTAAAAAGCCCATTGCTAGACTGTCATTGGCCCACTAGCATTACTCCCATTAGCAGAATGAATATATTTTTCTTTTACGAAAAATTCCTTTAATCGCGTAATTTAATTGGTCGGACGACAAACATGAGCCGAGATTTATCGTAGAATCAATTAATTCGAAAAAACCGATTGGATGAATTATTTTTAATAAAAAAATGGGGGAAAACAAGGACCATGGTGAAAGAGGATTCGTTCTGTAGATGATGCGGCGGACATGACCATCGTGGTCCGGCCCATTTCAATTGACCGACGTAATCCTGACGAGGTCCGGTCCGCAGTTTCCAGATCGATCCGACCGGGTTCGCTATTTACGGTCGAGACAGGAAAGACCGCGAAGGTGCGAGAATGCTCCTGTCTTCCTATTTAACCCCCGACTTCTCCTTTCCCAATCCTCATCGTCTGACGACAAGCAGTTCTAGTGTAGTTCAAGCATTCTCTCCAGCACTTTCTCTGCTTCAGTCTCGCGCGTTCGCGCCGGTGATCATCCCCGACGGCCATGTCGCTCATCCCGAGCTGGTTCGGCGGCCGTCGCAGCAACGTCTTCGACCCTTTCTCCCTCGACGTCTGGGACCCCTTCAAGGACTTTCCCTTCCCTTCCTCCTCCCTCACCGCCGCTAACCTCCCCCAGACGTTCCGGGAGAACGCCGCCTTCGTGAACACGAGGATCGACTGGAAGGAGACCCCGGAGGCCCACGTGTTCCGGGCGGATCTCCCCGGGCTCAAGAAGGAGGAGGTCAAGGTGGAGATCGAGGAGGATCGGGTGCTCCAGATCAGCGGCGAGCGGAACATGGAGAAGGAGGACAAGAACGAGACCTGGCACCGGATGGAGAGGAGCAGCGGCAAGTTCATGAGGAGGTTCAGGCTGCCGGAGAACGCGAGGATGGATCAGGTGAAGGCCTCGATGGAGAACGGGGTGCTGACTGTCACTGTTCCAAAGGTGGAGGAGAAGAAGCCCGAGGTCAAGGCCATCGAGATCTCCGGTTGAGAAGTGGTGAATCTACGGTCGGTGCTGCGACCTGTGTATACATATGCATATAGAGTGCCTGTTTATGCTGTCTGCTGTGTGGCTTTTGCGTGTCCTGAGTTGGGAGTCGCGGTCTATGGCGATGTATGATATGGCAATGTTAAATAACTGTAGTGACTCTCTACTGGTAATGAGATCTGAGATATGGTGATGTAATATATAGTAACTTCTACTTTTTGTGACATCGGTTCCTCAAATTCTTTCGGTTTTTTAACCTTTCCATTTTCCTATCGCACTGAATTTGCCCGCGGCTTTGTTCCAAGGGAGTTCGATTGGTTCGTTCTTTTTGCGACGATTAATTCAATTTGTTGGAAGGATTCCTCGGATGTGCAAGTGCTGTACTTCGCACGTTGCGATCATTTTTGTCAATTGGGTTTGGGGTACCCACAAAACATTTGTACTCATGAGCCCGGCGCGAGCTGCAGGGTGTCAGATGACAAGAGCAGTTATCCCAACAAGCTTTTTCAATTTCAGCATGATCATCATCAGATGAGAGATCGAGTTCTCTAGTTCTTCTTATTGTAGTGTGTGAACAAGCACCTTTCTTGATGCTCAGCTCGACTTACTGTCTTTGAAAGCTGTGGCTCTTAGCCTCCATCTCTTTCCCTTCCTTCCCCATCAACCATCAGTCTTCCTCGCTGCTTTCGACGCATTATATATTAAAAATATTTTTATATATAAATACATAAATGAATAAATAATAATAATAATAAAAAGAATTCCATTCTACGTGGCATCGATACGGATGTCACGATACCCGCGCATCATTTTTTATTTTTTGATAAATAAACAATAATAAAAAGAATATAGAGTTAATTTATATTAAAAATATTAATTTAATATTTTTAAATATTATTCACTTTTAATTTGATAAATTCAAGTATGCAAAATTCGCAAAAGTTAGAAGAAAAAAAGTAATCCATATTTAATTATTAAATTTAGAGATATGTGTACTATAAATTTTAAAATTTGTCATGAAAAGTATAATTAAGTTTTAAAATTTATCAAATCGGTACAATCAAATTCTTTCATTAACACCATCAATTTATTTAACAAAAAATTATGAAGTAGTATTTTAAAATTAATTTATTTGTCCTATGTCATATTTTTGTGACTTTTTTTATTTAAATCTTATTTAAAGAATAGTAAAAAACTTTTAAAAAGCTAAAATAATTCTAAAAAAATTGGAAAAAAAAGTAGGGTCAGTTGCTTGGCTGGGTAGGCAGCTGCCATTGTTGGAGGGAGCCAATGACTAGGTGGGGGGCAGCCCACGGCATGAGGGGCGGCCTTGCGAGGCCTCATTGACCCCAAGTGAGGGCCAGCGACCCTCGCTAGGCTCGAATGAGGGTGTGGCGTTGCCTAGATTTGGTGAGCCTCACTTGAGCCTTAGCCGAGGCATCGCCTAGATTTGGGTGAGCCTTGCTGGCCCTCACTTGGCTGGCGATGGCTTTGCTTGGGTTGGCCCTCACTTGGCTGGCGATGGCTTTGCTTGGGTTGGCGAGGGCCACCCCTCCTTTGCCACCTAGGGCTGGCGACTTCGACGATGGCAGAGGCAAAGTCGCCAGCCTACCCCACTCTTTTTTATATATATATATATATTTATAATTTGACTCCTCAAGGTTTGAAAAGTTTTAAAATTGGCCCGTGCGTATCGAAATCACGTGTTGGAATTCCGGATTCACATATCAGAGCGTGTTGGGGAGAGTTGACCATGTGTTGGATTTTTCGACACTCATTAACCGCGTGTTGGATACCACACAAAGGCTCTCGGAGAGTGTCGTTGTTTTTTAGATTCCATCTGCAATGAGTCCAAAAGCCTCCCCTGGCACGGTGTGCAAAAACTTGATCCTGCAGAGCCCATCTCACTACACGGCCAGTTTCTCAGATTGTCTCTTTGAACCCTTCTGGTAACAGCTCGAATCCACTCTGAGCCTCTGACTATGCCAGGTCGGACCATCCACAAGAATGTTGCTGTTCGCCAGCCCCCAGCCGTTTCTGCAAACTCTACCTGAGCCATTTTGAAGCCAAGATTCCTAAGCTCACATGTGTGACTGAATTATTTGCTTGCTTATCAAGCCACAGGAGGCAACCGGTTTCTTCCTCCAATATGCTGGTTGGTGAAGCCGAAGCAACTTTGCGCAGTGAGCTTAGTGAGAAAAATGGCGCTCGTGATTGTTTCTAGAGTTGGTCCGATAACTGTTTCTCAAGGCAGTCGACTGTGTTCCAAAAGATGCCTGAAGATGCCTTAAATATTGATCACCATAGCTGCTAACTTCATCATGGGTTCTAAATTGCCCGGTAAAAGAGACAAGTCCTTGCGTCTCGTGGGATAAAGTGCCTGGAACAGTATCAATCTGTTGCAGCTTTAGCATGTATCAGTTGTGCAACATCATAGTCTGATAGAAAACATATAAACTAGTCCAAGATTTGAACATTCTAGCAAGTCAAAAGAGATTCAGTCGGCTATTTTCTTCCTTCCTAGTCGGATTGCTCGACATGTGTACGAGAATTTGATCTTATATGCAGTTTCAGCATGTGGGGTATTGTTGACTTCAATTACATACCTCCTCTGACTAAAGGAAGAGGTGATGATTCGTTTAGACAGTTAGAGCAACGGCTATCAGAGTGTTTCTCCTTCTGGAATCTGAGTCAACCTAAAGACCTAGCATGCTTACTTTTTCTTTGCAGCAAGAGCATTTTACGAAAACACAAAGATCCCTGTTAAAGTACTGCTAATGGGTAGAAGAAGAAGAAAAATACAGGCGAAACTCAAAATGTGTCTACATGGACTAATGAAATATAGATGGTAGTGAGGTCCATCGTATGAATCCTATTATGCCATTGCATTTTATCCTTTGTTAGATTATCTGTGAAATATAGATGGTACCCTACTTATCATACTAAGTTGGGTTAGTGATATCTTTCATTGTCATTTCCTTCCACATCTTTTTCTGGTTTCTCTTGTCCCTTTTAACAAATGGATCCAATCTTTAATCTCACATAGCGTCGTAGGGCACTTTAAAGCTTTCCTTCAACATTACCAAACCATCTTAAATGGCCTTCCTCATCTCAAAATGCCTTTGAGATGTTATCTCTAGAATGGTAATGATGACACGGTGAAATTGACTTATTACTTTTATCCGCCTATTATCCTATCTAATGTCAAATGTGTTATGCTTTTGATTTTGATTGACTTGTTTTACTATGTGTTATTACCATGTTATGTAACCAATAATGACACAACCGTCACATAAAACATCTTCTCCACATGTAAGGGATGGGAAGAAGTAATGATAATCAAGTGAAATGATCGATAATAATGAAATTGTGGATAGTGCAATGGAAAAAATGAGGTTCGGGTAAAGTTTAATATCAATAACAATCATTATCAAGCTCTTTTCACGAGTAAAAGATTATTTGGGAGAGGGAAAAAATCGTTGGAACTACCAGAATATAAACAATGACATCTCACAACAGGGGTTAAGTGTGAGCGTTTGATTCAACATTTTAAAGGGTCCTCCAAAAGCTTTTGGGACGAGATTGTTCCCTGAGCTGCAAGAGGTTCCATGATCTAGGCATCACTTGCTCGACCTCTTCAAGGCTGCCAAACGATTCGCTTTCCAGGCCTGCTTCCAAGATAATATATTTCCATTCTCCAATGGCCATACCCCATGGTTTTTCGTTTTTTTACCTTCAAAGCTACTTTGAAAAATGCCCCAACCAAACCTTATCTGCTCAAAGCAAATAATGGGCTTTGCGTGTTAAAGACACTCTCTGGAGAATCTTCCAAATGAATCCTAAAAACCCCATTGCTATGAAGTCATTGGCCCAGATATCTCCGTATTAGCAGAATGGCTATATATTTGCTTTGGGAGAAGCTCCTCGAACCGTATCTTTTGATTAGCGGAAAATAAACGCGAGCTGTAATCATGATTTGGGATCCAATTAAATTTATTGGCTGGAAGAAATTTTATTTAATCAATAATAGAGGAAATTAAGGGCGATAACAAAATAGAAATTCAGAATTCGTTTTATCGTCTTGTGGGACGAGTTCGAGTTTTTTTTCTTTTTTTTTTCCCATACTGAAAAGATCCTGACGAGGCCCAGTCCGAGGTTTCCAGATGGACCGACCGGATTCGCCAAACCACTGGAACGTTCGTCCGAACGACCGCGGAGGTACGAGAAGGCTCCTCCCTTTCCTATTTAGCACCCGACGCCACCTCTTCCAAACCATATCGTCCGTCGATAGCAATTCCTGTCTTAGTCCGAGCATTCTGTCGAACGTTCCGTCGGCTCAATCTCACGCATTCGTCGGTAATCCCACAGCCATGTCGCTCGTCCCAAGCTGGTTTGGTGGCCGCCACAGCAACGACTTCGACCCTTTCTCCCTCGACCTCTGGGACCCCTTCAAGGACTTCCCTTTCCCTTCCTCCTCCCTCTCCGCCTCTAATTTCCCTCAAACTATCCGGGAAAATACTGCTTTTGTGAACACGAGGATCGACTGGAAGGAGACCCCGGAAGCCCACGTGTTCCAGGCGGATCTCCCCGGGCTCAAGAAGGAGGAGGTCAAGGTGGAGATCGAGGACGATCGGGTGCTCCAGATAAGCGGCGAGAGGAACGTGGAGAAGGAGGACAAGAACGACACGTGGCACCGGGTGGAGAGGAGCAGCGGGAAATTCATGAGGAGGTTCAGGTTGCCGGAGAACGCGAGGATGGATCAGGTGAAGGCGTCGATGGAGAACGGGGTGCTCACCGTGACTGTTCCCAAGGTGGAGGAGAAGAAGCCTGAGGTCAAGGCCATCGAGATCTCCGGTTGAGAGATGGTGAATCTACGGTTGGCGTGGCGACTTGTGTATACATGCATACAGAGTGATTGAGTGAGTGTCTGCGTGTGCTGTCCGCTGTGTGGCTTTCACATGTCCTGAGTTGTCTTGAGTTGTGAGTCTCGGTCCTCGTCTCTGATATGGCGGTGTAATAGATCGGAATTATGGCGGTGTAACATAACTATAGTAACTTCTGTTTTATGTGATATCGGTTCCTCAAAATCTTTCGGTTTTCTCGCCTTTTGCTTCCCCTTTCAGCACCGAATTCGCTTATGGCTTTGTCCCAAGGGACTTAAGTTAGTTCTTTTTTGCGATGGTTAATTCAATCTCTTGGAAGGATTCCTGTGAAGTGCAAGTGCTGTACCTTGCAGGTTGTGATCATTTTTTTCTCAATTGGGTTTGGGGGTACCTGCAAATTGCATTGAGAGAAGCTGACAACTTTCGGGATGAAACCAGGCCCAAAACCATGATACTCCTTTTGAGCTCAGCGTGAGCTGCAGGGTTTCTTATGTTGCATTGTATTGGGTTTGTCTTGATCATCATCAGATCAGAGATAACAAGATTAGATATCCTTTCCTGATGCTTAGCTTGATTTCGTCTTTGAAAGCTGCGGGTTTCATCCTCATCTCTTCCCCATCAACCATGAGTCTCCTCACCGCTTGCTGCATCTCTCTCTGGTTTAGATCACCCTCCAACTCCAATCCCACCATCCAAACGTGGCACGAGTACCTTGCCTTCGCATTCTGGTCCCTACGGTTAGTGTATCGTTGGGACTCCTTACGAAATAATTTCCAAGGTCGAGTTCCACCTGCAGGGGTCCAAAAGCCTCCCTTCTTAAGGTGTGCTAAAACTTCCACCTCCGGAGCCTATTTCACAACACGCCCAATTTTTTGTTGGCTTTTTTGGACCCTTGCGCTAACAGCTCGATCCACGCTGAGCCTCTGACTGAGCCAGGTTGGACCAGCCAGAAGAATGCCGCTCTTTGCCAGCCCCCAAGCCGTTTCTGCAAACTCTCCCCGATCTATTTTGAATATTCCAGCAAGTCAAAAGAGAGATACAACTTTTATTTGAATTTTATACACTGTAGACTGCTTTCTTCCTTCCTAGTTGGATTGCTCGACATGAATACGAGAGAATATGATCTTATATGCAGTTTCAGCACGTGCGGTACTGTTGACTTCAATTACATGCCTCCTCTGTCCTCTGATTAAAGGAAGAGGTAATGACTGGTTAGACAGGCGGGCAACGGCTATTGGAGCATTTTACCTTCTGGAAACTGAGTCGCCCTAAGGACCTGGTATGCTTACCTTTTCTTGGCGGCAAGAGCATTTTACGAAAACACAGAGCCACGTTAAAGTACTGCTTAATGAGTAGTAGACGATGAAAATTGCAAGCCAAACTCAAAATATGTCTGGACGAATGATGCAAGCTGTTGACTGCAATTCCTATTTGAGTCACGTTGATTAATTGACTCTCTCTTTAGATTGGCCAAGCAGTTTCTTTAAATCTTGAAGAGACCCTCGCAGTCCTTTGGGATAGCAAACATAATCAAGTCAGGAGTCTTTCCAGTTTAGTATAGTACGACCAAAGAGAGCGCATTCCTAACATCCAATCAATACCGTGTGATTGTAACTCTTGATTTCCATTGAAATTCCTATCAAGCTCCATCACTGAGGTAAAGAAGAGTTTACTGCAAGTATCATTATCTTAGAGTTTGTTGTGTATATTGACAGCCAAGGGTTAAAGATACCTTTTCAAGGAAAATAACTTTTCTTTTTGGAGCCAGGGGGGTTCAGAGAAAACCAGCAGAGTGCCATACTACTAGAGCGCAAAGCGAGGCTAGGAAGTTCTATATGACGGGCTGCCACCTCAACAAAGTACATCAATGAATCATAAATCACGCAAGAGATTTTTTTCTCGGTTACTCCTTCATTTGCCATCATATCTGACAATACTTGGTGGGGAGGTCCTTCACTGTTGGTGTTGAGATTTGCTGCAAGAGCTATGGGAATCCAGGAGAGGTCCTCCTTTGGTAAGCAGTAAGAAAATAGACACGAAGATAAAATTGGGGAAATTATGGATTGGGATGATCTTAACTGAGTGTGAGCTATTCTAATGGAGAAGCCCTCGGAATGCAGGACTGACCCCAAATCGAGCATCGGGGTTATGTGCCCTTGAAAGGGACGCTGGACTAGCACCAATCTTTGATCGTGTCTCTTTCCTCGTTCCTCCATTGCTCTCATCTGACCACAACCAGAGCCTCGGCCCTGGATCGATTGAGCATATGAAAAGTCTTATATTCAGTACTGCGTCAACGACATGTTAAGAAAAACAAAGGAGACCTCTCAAGTTATTTTGTGTTTCTCGCTTGGACAGTAACATAAAAAGTGGCATACAAATCGATTACATTATTGAAGGGTGACGGGATTACAGGAGATTGGCTTTCGTACTACGAGACATGGAGGAAACAAAACTAACATGAGAATACCTAAAATGTTGCAACCTTTCATATCTGGATTTGCTCATTCTTATGTTAAAGCCAGCACAGATATTCCTCCGCTGGCAGCTAGCTTCCTTCAACCAGGATTTATAGTTAATTTGACTTCCATCCAAAACTTGGTCTTATCCCTTTGCAGATTTTCAATATTCCGCTGAAGGCGACCCCTCCTATCTGATGCAATTGAAGCCCACTGCTACCGAATCAAAAGAAGCTCGTTATTGATCCGAAATTAACTGATTATAACTTGGTTTTAACATGAGAATGCATGTAACCTTAAAAAATCAAATCAAAGAATTTCTTGGAAATCCTACAACCATATTGATCTTACAGAACAATCGTCTCATAGCAGAATCACATACGCATTGTATTTTAGCTGACACAACCTTACGTAAGACGATGGAGCTTGTCGTAACTCCAAGAAAGCTACAGAAAACAGGACTCAGAAGCACAAGACCTTCAAAGTCTGCATCATTTCAGACACCTAGCTATTTCTCGAGACAACTCAAGTGTATCAAAGAATTATAAAGCCCCATGATTCAGTTGCCGTGAAAGTCAAATTGATCTGGAGGATTCTCATCTTCTTTTTCGCAATACAAAAAATACCAATCATTTTCATAGGGGAAGTTCTAAATGGACTAGCATCTTGAGGCCTGACAGAGAGATATGAAATGAAAATCCTCGTCCTTGAGATATAGCTTCGCAATGACAAATATTCGCGCTACTGCTTCTTTCATTTTTCGAATGATGCGAGTGGTCTTTCGTGATCGACTTATAAAAGAACGGTTCTCCTCGAAATGTTGTCCCTGCAACAGCAACAAAAACAATCGAGTCTTATTCTGCTGAGTGAGGTCTATCGTGTGAATCCTATTATGCCATTGCACTTGATCATTTGTTAGATTCTCCGTGCAATATGGATATTACCCTACTTATTCCACTAAGTTGGGTCGGTGATACTTTCGTTGTCACTTCCTTACTCATCTTTCCAGGGTTTTCCTTATCCCTTTCAACGAACGTGTCCAATCTTTGTTTACACGTCGCTTCACTAGGGCATCCGAAGGCTTTTGTTCAACATTACCAAACCATCGCATACCGCTGCTCTCATCTCCAAATGCCTTCGAGATGTTATCTCCATAATGACTGAGATGACGTGGTGAACCGGTCTATTGCCTTTATTCACGTAGTATGAATCCTATCTTATTTGACTTCAAATGTATTTTGCTTTTACTTTCGATTGATTTGTTCTATCGCATGTAACATGCTATATAGCCAACTATGACATGACCATCACATAAAACATCTTCTTTGCGTGTATGGCATGGGGAAGAAGTAATGGTAATCAATCTAAATGATCAATAAAAATGGAACTGGGGATAGTGCAGTGAAAAATGAGGTTTGGTTAAAATTTAGTAACAATAATAATTGTTATCAACCTTTCTCCATGAGTGATAGGATAATAGGAAGAGGAAGAAACTGTTAAAATTACCATAAAATAGAGAATGACATCTCATTGTAGGGTTAAGTGTGCGTTTGGTTCAGCCTTGTAAAGGATTTCGAGCTTCCAAAGACCTTTGGGACAAATTTAAGGCATTTAGTTCAACATTTTCAATGGCCTTTAATCCAAAGTTAGCATTTTTAAAATTCCTTAATCTAATCCCAATTCCACCCAGCATTAACATTCAACATTTTTTTTTTTTGAAATGTTACTTTAAAGGTTGATAATAATTTTTCCTTCCGACTTTCCCCTACTAATGTTTCTACATTCTAATTTTGCCTCCACAACTAATGTTTGTTGTCTCCCTCTCTGAAGTCTAGATCTAAATTTGGGTCGCCCGTTGCTCCGTCGAGGGTTGCCGGGGGCAGCTGAGGATCTAGAAGAGCACGTCTAGGTCACTGAGGTCTAGGTTGGCATGGGTCTAGGTTGCTAGTCTAATGCTCCACTGAATGTTTGCGCAAGGTTTGTTGACGATGGCTGAGTTTGTCCGATGGTCTGGGTTTGCTCGTTTGGGTCGAAGACTGTGTGTTTAGGTCGCCGAGTTTTGAGTCGCCTATCTGATGCTCAACTGAGGGTCATCAAGGGTGGCCGAGGGTCGCCAAGGATGTGGCTTGACGATCATGTAGTCCAGGTCGTCGAGGTCAGGGTCGCATAGCTTAGGCCACCTGAGGTTGCTTGACCTCGGTGTCACCTTGCATGACCTCTTTGACGATTTGATTGTCGCCGGCATTTGATTTGCTTCCCAAGTTTGCTCCCAAGATGAGATATCTCTACTCTCCAGTAGTTATATACTTTGTCTTTTTTTGTTCTTTTTTCTACCTTCAAAGTTACATTGTAAAAGTATCATGAAAGTCACTTAACCAAACAATAGTTACTTTGAGTAAAAAATTCATGGGGGCAATGACTTTGCATTCTCTCAAAACTCTCCGAAACACGCATTCTAAAGTTAAAGTGATTAGTTTTAAGGTGGGTAGATTTTAGACCTAGAACCTGAAATCTACTCTATTAGAATTGATTCTCAGTTTTTGAAATCTAAAACTTATCCCGTATATCTTGGAACCTATCATTCTTTTGTTCCTTTTTTTTAGGTTCACTTTTTATAGCAAAATGATATGAGTAATAAAATGGTTCAAAGTAAAGGATGACCGAGGGTGAAGGAGCAAAGGCGAGTTAGGAATGAGCGAGGGTGAGCCGTGAGTGAGCGAGGAGGAGGGTGAGTCGCCAGCAAATGAGAGAGAATTGTGAAATGTCCGAGTAAGGTTGAAGAGAACAGAATAAGAGAGAGAGAGAAAGAGAAAAATATGTTAAGAGAAAAATTGGAGTTTTTAAACTTTATGAAACTTGTTCCAAATTTGATTCGGTGACATATGGTTCTTCAGTTGAAATTGCGAACAAGATTGGTTCCAACAGCCAACAATCCGGTTCTCGAATAGAACTGGCCTGACTGCAGAGCCCCACTAAAAAACCCCAGTGTTATAAAAACCCTAGTGTTGTAACGTCATCGGCCCAGTATTTGCCTATTATGAAATGATTGTATTTTTGTAGCAAGAGGAACTCCTTGAATCGTATCTTTTGATTAGTGGCAAATAAACTGGGAAAATGTCCAAGAAGTCTTAAGCCTTTTGTATTTGTGCTAATTTAGTCATAAACATTTTATTTGTGTTAATTTAGTTCTAAACATTTTTCACTTTGTGCTAATTCAGTCATTTCCGGTTAATTTTGGCTAGATTTTGCTAACTATGCGTCAATCGGCTGACGTGACACGATCGATGCTGACGTAGACAATTTTTAATAATATTTTAATATTTTTTGAACTTTTTATTTTATTATATTTTTTGTTTTCTTTTTTTTCTCATTTTTTCTTTCTTCTTCTCCTTTCTCCCATGGGTTCTTGGACCTTGGCAACCAGCCATTAGCAAGGCTCGAGCCCTCGCTAGAGGTTGCGAGGGTGATCGACAACTGGCTAGAGGCGACGGCCGGCGAGGTCGAGGAAGAAGGAGGGGTAGAAAGAAAAAAAGGAGAAAGAAAAAAGAAAAAGAAAAAGAGAAGGAAAAAGAAAATAAGAAAATAAGAAAATATTAAAGTATTATTAAAAATTGTCAACGTCAGCGTCGATCGTGTCATGTCAGCCGATCGCTGTTTAGTCAGTAAAATTCATCCAAAATTAATCAGAAATGATTGAATTGACATAAAGTGAAAATGTTTAAGGTTAAATTGACATTTATAAAATGTTTAGGACTAAATTAGCATAGATGTAAAAGATTTAGGATTTCTTGGACACTTTTCCCCAAATAAACTTGATTTATATTCATGATTTAGGATTCATTGAATTTAATTGGACAAAATCTTATTTAATCAAGAATAGAGGAAATTAAGGGCGATAGCAAAATGGAAATAGAATTCGTCATTATCGTAATGTGACGGACCAGGTGTTTCCAGATGGACCTACGGGATTCGCCATTTCCCTCGAACGTTCGTCCGTCTCGCTCGAAAGACCGCGAAGGTACGAGAATGATCCTCTCTTTCCTATTTAACTCCCAACTTGTCTTCCAAGCTCCATCATCGAACGGTAGCAATTCTCATCATCTACCTCAAGCATTCTATCGAATACTTTCTCCGCTCAGTCTCGCATTTTCACCGGTAAACGCAACAACCATGTCGCTCATCCCAAGCTGGTTCGGCGGCCGCCGCAGCAACGTCTTCGACCCTTTCTCCCTCGACCTCTGGGAACCCTTCAAGGACTTCCCTTTCCCTTCCTCCTCCCTCTCCGCCTCCAATTTTCCTCAAACGTTTCGGGAAAATACCGCTTTTGTGAACACGAGGATCGACTGGAGGGAGACCCCGGAGGCCCACGTGTTCAAGGCGGATCTCCCCGGGCTCAAGAAGGAGGAGGTCAAGGTGGAGATCGAGGACGATCGGGTGCTCCAGATAAGCGGCGAGAGGAACGTGGAGAAGGAGGACAAGAACGACACGTGGCACCGGGTGGAGAGGAGCAGCGGGAAATTCATGAGGAGGTTCAGGCTGCCGGAGAACGCGAGGATGGATCAGGTGAAGGCCTCGATGGAGAATGGGGTGCTCACCATCACTGTTCCCAAGGTGGAGGAGAAGAAGCCTGAGGTCAAGGCCATCGAGATCTCCGGTTGAGAGTCGGTGAATCTATGGTCCTCGTTGTGACTTGTGTCTATATATAGTGCAAGTATGCTGTGTTATGTGTGGATTGGGAGGCTCTGTCCCATGGTGTCTGATATAGCGATATGTTGTCCGACAATGACTCTTGTAATGAAATTCGAAGTTACTATTTCCTAACTGCCGTTTGAGGTGATATTGGTTCCTCAAAAGTCCTTTGATTGTGTTTTGTTCGTGGGACGTTCCTTATTTTTATTTGCATACTACTTCCGGGAGTTCAATTAGTTTCATTATTTTTGGATGATTAATTCGATTTCTGGGAAGGATCCCTCCAAAGTGGAGGGGACGTACTTTGCACGTTGTGATCGTTTTTTCAGTTGGGTTTGGAGGTACCTGCAATATGGAGAAGCGGATAAGTTTGGGATGAAAACAAGCTAGAAACCACATTACTCCTTTTGAGCTCAGTGCAAGGTTTGGGGTTCTTCTGCTGCATTGTATCAAATTTGTCAGGTAACAGGATAAAATATTTCATGTGGCCTTCAATTTCTGTTCGATCATCGTCAGATTAGAGAGAAATGATCAAATTCACTGGTTCCTATATTGCGGCATGCGAAGAACAGCCTTTTCCGATGCTCATGTTGATTTGGTCTTTGAAAGCTGTGGCTCTCAGCCTCATCTCTGTCCCTTCCTCGCCAACCGTCAGCCTCCTCACAGCTTGCTCCATCTCTTTCTGGTCTAGACCACGCTCTTAACTCGAATCCCACCATCCAAACGTGGTGCGAGTACCTTACCTTAGCATTCCGGTCCCTGAAGTGCGGTGGGCATATCATTGGGACTCCTTCGGAAATGATTTCCAAGGTCGAATTCCATCTGCAGTGGGTGCAAAAGCCTCCCGTGGCATGGTGTGCTAAAACTTCCTCCTGCAGAACCCATCTCACTACACGGCCAGTTTCTCCGATGGCTTCTTTGAACCCTTCCGGTAATAGTTTCGATCCACTCTGAGCCTCTGCCTGAGCCAGGCCGGACCAGCCACAAGAACGCTGCTGTTCACCAGCTCCCAAGCCATTTTGGCAGACTTTCCCCGATCCATTGAAGCCAAGCTTCCTAAGCTCACATATATGACTGAATTATTGGCTCGCTTATCAAGCCTGAACAGGGCACCGGTTTCTTCCTCCATTATGCTGGTTGGTGAAGCCGGAGCAACTTTGTGCAGCGGGCCTAGCAACAAAAAGGCGTTCGTTATTGTTTCTGTAGTTGGTCCAATAACTGTTTCTCAAGGCAGTCGACTGTTTTCCAAGAAATGCCTGAAGATGCCTTGATATAGATCGCCATAGCTGCTAACTTCATCATGGTTCTAAATAGCCAGGTAGGGGAGGCAAGTCCTTGCATCTCGTGGGATAGGCGCCTGGAGCAGTATCAATCAACATTGGATCTACAGAGTCAAGGTCTTGCAGCTTAGCATGTATTGGTTTTACGACATCATAGTCCGACAAAAAACATAAAAACTAAACCAACATTAGAATATTCCAGCAAGTCAAAAGAGAGATACTCCTTTTATTCCAATTTTATACACTGTAGACTACTTTCTTCCTAGTCGGATTGCTTGACATGAATATGAGATGATCTTATATGCAGTTTCAGCATGTGTGGTATTGTTGAATTCAAATACATGCCTCCTCTGACAAAAGGAAGAGGTGATGATTGGTCTTGACAGTTAGGGCGACGGCTATCACTGTTTTACCTTCTGGAAATTGAGTCACCCTAAAGACCTAGTATGCTCATTTTTTCTTTGCAGCAAGAGCATTTTACTAAAAAAAAAAAGTTATGCTTAATGAGTAGCAGAAGAAGAAAATTACAGGCCAAACTCAAAATATGTCAACATGGACTAAGGACTCGAGCTGTTGAGAGCAATTCATGTTTGAGCCACATTGATTGGTTGACTCTCTCTTTAGCTTGGCCAAACAGTTTCTTCAAATCTTGAAAAGACTCGCAGTGCTTTGGGATAGCAAACATAATCAAATCAGGAGCCTTTCCAGCTTAACATGGTACAACCAAAGAAAGAACATTCCTATCATCCAACCAATACCGTGTGATTGTTACTCTTGATTTCTAGTAAAAAAACTATCAAGCTAGGTCACTGAGGTAACGGGGAATTTATTGTGCGTATATATTGTGTATATTACTCAGATTGAAGATCCCTTTCCAAGGGAAAGTGATCTCTCTTTTGGAGCGGAGGGAATTCAGAGAAAACCAGCAGAGTGTCGATACTGCTAGTGTGCAAAGTCATGCTGGGAAGTTTCATTTGATGAGCTGCGGCTCCTGCAAAGTACATCAAGGAACCATATATCGTGCAAGGGATTTTATTCTTGGTCGCTCCTTCCTTTGCCATCCTATCTGACAATTATTGTTGGAGAGTTCCTTCACCGGTGTTGAGATTTGCTACAAGAGCTATGGGATCCCAGAGGAAAGGACTTCCTTCGGTAAGCAGTAGGGAATAGACAGGAAGATAAATTTGGGGGAAACCGGACGGATCGGGATGATCGAATTGAGTGCGTGCCATTCCAGTGGAGGAGCCCTTGGAATGCAGGACTGACCCCAATCGAGTATCGGGGTTATGTGTCCTTGAAAGGGATACCGAGACTAGCACCAAGCTACGATCGCATCTCTGTCCTTGTTCCTCCATTTCTCTCATCTGACCACAACCAGAGTCTCGGTCCTGGATCAATTGATCATTTGAAAAGTCCTATATTCAGTACTGCATCAATGACATGATGCCTGGACGGTAACATAAAAAGTGGCAAACAAATCGATTACATTATTGAAGGGTGACAGGATTACAGGAGAGCGGCTTTGTTACTATGGACGTGTGGAGGGAGCAAAACTACATGATGATACCTGAAATTTTGTTTCATTTCATGTCTGGCTTTGCTCAATCTTATGTTAAAGCCAGCAGAGAATATTTCTCCTGTCCCAGTTACCTTCCTTCACCCAGGGTTCTAGTTAAGTTGAATTCCGTCCCAAAACTTGGTCTTATCTCTTCGCAGATTTTATATATTCTGCCGAAGGCGACTCCTTTCAAATGGCATCAAAGTCCACTGCTACTGGCATCATCAGAAGCTCGTCCTTGATCCAAAATGAAGTGATTATGACCTGGTTTCAACATGAGAGTGCTCGTAACCTTCTTAAGAAAATCACCATATTGACCTTACAGAACAATTGCCTCTGGAGCAGAATCACATACACTATGTATTGTAGCCGACAGTCACAACCTTGAGGAAGCTGATAGAGCTTGTCTAACTCAAAGACAGCTAGAGAAAGCAGGACTCAGAAGCACTGGAGCTTCAAAGTCTGCATCATTTCAGACACCTAGCTATATCCTGAGACAACTCAAGGGTATCTAAGAATAATAAAGCTCCATAATTCAGTTGCCATGAAAGTCGAATTGATCAGGAGGGTTCTCTCTCTCTCTCTCTCTCTCTCTCTTTTTTTGGCGATATAAAGAATGCCAATCTTTTTCATATGGAAAGTTCTAAAAGGACTAGCATCGTAAGGCCTGACAGATAGAGATATGAGATGAAAATCCTTGTCCTCGAGAAAAAGCTTCGCAATGACCAACATATATGCTACTGCTTCTTTGTTTTGTCAAATGATGCGAGTGGTCTGTCGTGGTTGACTTAATAAAGAACATTCGTGCTCGAAATGTTGTCCCTGCATCAGCAACAAAAACAATGGAGTCTTATTCTGCTAAGTGAGGTCGGTCATGAATCCTATTATGGCTTTGCACTTGATCCTTTGTCGATTCTCTTCAAAATATGGATATTACCCTACTTATCCCACTAAGTTGGGTTGGCCATATCTTTCAATGTCATTTCCTTTGGCATCTTTTTGGGGCTTCCCTTACCCCTTTTAACGAATGTATCCACCCATTGGGCATGCGGCCCAATGGTAAGGGAATTGAACGGGGCGGGGACATTTATAAAAAAGATAAAATAAAAATGTGGAGTTCGACTTTTGTACTTTGCGAAGAGGTTGGGTAAAAGTGCAAGATAAGATTTATAAAAAAAATAAAATAAAATGAATGTAGCCAATCTTTATTCGCACATCGTTTTCAGTGGGGCATTTGAAGGCTTTAATTCAACATTACCATTTCATCTAAGATGCATTCTCTTATCTCAAAATGCCTTCGAGATGTCATTGCTACTGTGGCTGTGATGACATAGTGAAAACAATTTATTACCTTTATTCATGTATTATGAATACCATCCTAATTGACGTAAAATATGTCATGCTTTCATTTTTGATTGACTTATTCTACCACGTATCATTACCACGTTACCTAACCAATAATTCAACTTGTCAGATTATTAATTCAACTTGTGTGAAGGATGCATCAGAAGTGCAAGTGCCACGCTTTGCACATTAGCATCGTTTTTTCAATTGGATTTGGAGGTACATGCAATATAGAGAAGCTGATGACTTCGGGATTACAACACGTTAGAAACCATGTAACTCCTTATGAGCACAGCCCAAGATGCGGGGTTGGGTTCCGTCTGCTGCATTCGATCACATTTATCAAATAACAGGATGAAATATCTTGATTAGCCTTTTATTTCCTCGTGACAATCATCAGATCAGAGAGAGATGATCAAATTCACTAGTTCCTCTATTGCAGCGTGCGAAGAACCACCTTTTTCGATGCTCAACTTGATTTGGTCTTTGAAAGCCGCGGCTCTCAGCCTCATCTCTTTCCCTTCCTCACCAGCCATCAGCCTCCTCACAGCTTGCTCTATCTCTTTCTGGTCTAGATCACCCTCCAACTCCAATCCCCCCCAAACGTGGCACAAGTACCTCGCGTTCACATTCTGGTCCATGAAGCAGGGTCGGCATATCATCGGGACTCCTTCGGAAATGCTTTCCAAGGTTGAATTCCATCCACAATGGGTCCAAAAGCCTCCCACAGCACGGTGTGCTAAAACATCCTTCTGTGGAGCCCATCTCACGACACGGCCACTATCTCCGATGGCTTCTTTGAATCCTTCTGGCAACAGCTCGATCCATTCTGAGCCTCTGAGTGAGCCAGGTCGGACCACCCACAAAAATGGCTGGCCGCAGTTCGCCAGCCCCCAAGCTGTCTCTGCAAATTCTCTTTCATCCATTGAAGCCAAGCTTCCTAAGCTCACATATATGACTGAATTATTAGCTTGCTTATCAAGCCACGACAGGCAATCGGTTTCTTCTTCCAATATGCTGGTTGGTGAAGCTGGAGCAACTTTGTGCAATGGGCCTAGTGAGAAAAATGGCACATGGTATTTTTTTTTGGACTTGGTCGGATAACTGTTTCTCCAGGCAGTCCACTGTGTTCCAAAGAATGGCTGAAGACGTCTTGATATCGAGTATCGTAGCTATTAATTGCATCATTGGTTCTGGATCGCTAGTAAAAAGAGGCAAGTCCTTGCATCTCAAGGGATAAGCGCCTGGAACTGGATCTTTCGACGAATGATCTGTAAAGTCAAAAATACTGCTGCTTAGCATGTATTGCTTCTAAGATTTCATAGTCTGATGAAAACATAAAAACTAGTCCGAAATTTGAATATCCCAGCAAGTTAAAAAAGAGATGGTCCTTTTATTCCTATTTTGTACTCAGTGGACAATCTTTCTTCCTTCCTAGTCGGATTGCTCTACATAAAGGCGAGAATATGATCTTTCACAAGCAGTTTCAGCATGTGTGGTGCCGTTGACTTCACTTCCATGCCGTCTACTCTGATTAAACGAAGAGGTAATAGGTGGTTTTGACAGCTGGGCTAACGTCTACTGAGTGGTCGTCTTCTGGAAACCGAGTCGCCGTGAAGACCTAGTATGCTTACCTTGTTTTTGCAGCAAGTGTTTTTTACGAAAACACAAAGATACCCTGTTAAAGTACTACTTGGTGAGTCGAAGAATTACGAGCCAAACTCAAAATGTGTCAACATGGACTAATGATTAGTTGACTCTCCATTTAGCTTGGCTAAACGATCTCCTCAAATTTTGAAGAGACCCTAAATTTTGCTGTCACATTTCTTTGTGATACAAACACAATTGAATCAGAAGCCCTTCCAGTTCATCGGAGTTCCACCAAAGAAAGTGCATTCTTAACATCCAATTGATGCCGTGTGCTTGTTACTCTTGATTTCTAGGGAAATTACTGTCAAACTACATCACAGAGGTAACTAGAAGTTTATTGCGCATACTGATATCTGATGGTTTATTGTGTCTGTTACTATATGAGGATTGAACATACCTTTCGCTGGAAAATAACCTTCCTTTCGGAGCCTAGGCAGTTCGGAGAAAATCAGCTGAGTGCCGATACTACTAGTGCGCAAAGCCATGCTAGGAACTTTCATATAATGAGCTGCGGCTTCTGCACAGTACATCATCGTATCATAAATCACGCAAGAGATTTTACTTTCGGTTGCTTCATCTTGTGACAATAGTTGGCGGAGAGGTCCTTCACAGTTGGTGTTGAGACTCATGAAAATAGCTGCGGCGTCCCCGGAGGAGAGGACATCCTTCGATAAGCAATCTGGAATAGACGCAAAGGTAAAATTGGGGAAAGCAGATGGATGGGGATGATTGAAGTGAGTGTGAGCTATTACAATAGAGAAGCCCTTGGAATGCAGGAGGGATCCCAAAGTGAGCATCGGGGTTATGTGTCCTTGAAAGGGGCAGGGGACTAGCACCAATCTACAATTGCTTCTCCGCCCTCGTTCCTCCATTTCTCTCATGTGACTACAACCAGAGCCTCGGTCCTGGATGAACTCATCATATGAATGGTCTTATATTCAATACTGGGTTGTCAGCCAAATGTTAAGGAAAACAGAGAGAAATCCTGTTTTCTTGCCCGGAGAGTAACATAAAAAAGTGGTAAATAATTGATTGGTGAACAAATTGATTACGTCATTGAAGCATGCCGGGCTAGCAGAAAAGTGGCTGTCCCACCATGAGATATTTGGAGGAAACACCCACCCAAGTGTAATATTTGAGATTTTTTATTAGGTCAAAGAAAAGGTGGGTGGGACCCACTTTAAATAAAGAAAGAAAAAGAAAAAAAATGGAAGAGATAAAAAGGAAAAAGACAGCACACATTTGGGCAGAAGAAAAGAGGAGAAAAGTAGAAAGGAGGAGGAAGAAGAAGAAAGAGGAGAGATGGCTGTGTGTGTTCACGCCCCTCACTAAGCTTATTTATAATGCCCGGTAAGTAATCGCATCTCTCTTTCTTCCAATTGGAGTAGTTTTAGACTAAGGGCTTGAAATTTGGAATGAGAAAATTGAGTGGCAAAGTTCGATTTTTGAGTCGTTAAATTGTATATTTTTATAGAAATGATAGTTTAGAATGTCATGGAACCGTTAGATTTTACGGATCTTAATTTGAGCTTATGGTTTGCCGAAACAAAATTTCACAGTGAACAATGTGCGTCCAGTAGCTTCGAGCCCATATTTTGTCGATTTTTAGCTTGATTTTGGAACAGTCAAGTTGGGATTCTTGTAGTATGTTAAAAGGGCTTTCTATTGACTATAAATACGTTTGGAACAATGTTTGGTGGAAAGAGTTATATTGTGATCAAGTGTCTCGCTCAAAGCTTCATGTTGCAAATGGCTTGAATAATTACTTTGGATATATGATTTTTTTTTTTAGCTCGTAACTGTCATTTTATCGACGAATAAACATAGTTTAGTCGAGTAGTATTTTACTTGGTTTTGATGCTATTTCTCACTTATATAATTGGAATGCGAGTACGTGAATTTGAGTGAGCTTTGTTATTTGATTTTGGGCATATTCAGGTGAGTGGTGTTATATCTTCTATAAATTTAAAAACTCGTGTCTTAACTAAAGGTGATATCGATTTGAGTATCATATAAGAAGACATGGCATGCCATTTTATTTATAAAAATGGAAGAAGTGATGTTTAAAGCATAATTGTTGCGTAAATTCGAATCGAGTATTTACTACTTTGTTGATTTTGAAATGGCATGGTAAAGCATTTCTAGAAATGGTTTATGAGTTTATTGTTGTGCAACAGATGGACGAAATTCTTTGTAAAAAGACTTCTTTTGTTACATGTTATATGTTTTGATTTGTGACTTTGTGAGGAATTAAAAAAACCATTATTTGAAATAAGTTGGAATGATTATTTGTAAATGCCTCGATTAAATGCTTTGTGAAGGAATTGCAAAAATATATGGATATGGATTTGTGAAATGCTTTGAGAAGCACATTCTATATGATAAATTGAGTTGCGAAAATTAATTCTATTCAATTTGTGAAACCGATTTATGATATGGATTATGGTTTTGATTGTGAATTTGTTTATGAAATGATATGAGATGCTTTGCGAGAAAGTATTTCTATCGAAGAAATCGAGTTATGAAAGTTTATATGATTGGTTTGTTAAATTTATGGTGGATTACGAGATTGATTATGGATTGAATTTTTGGATATTGGAGAATGCGGGTTTAGTGCTCAATATCACTGTGAGCCCATGGAGGGGCTTGTGGGTATGCGTACCGGGTTTATGATATCTTTCTAGGCCGAGCCACCAACTTTATTGGTGGAAACTTTGTCAAGGAGGGAATCTTGATCACCTTATCACCTATGTAGCACCGACACGGACATATAACACGCGACACGACACATCGACATGTCATTTTTTAAAAAATAAATAATTTCAACATGTTGTGACACATTATATATTTATATATACATATGATTAGTTAAAAAATAAAGAGTAGAGTCAACTTATTTAAATAAATTTATAATCTTTTACGATTGATAAGAATTTATCATTATTCAACATTTAGCTCTCTTGTTCATCTCCTTTCTTGAAATCACCCTCTACCCTCCGCCCTCCTCCTCCAAAATAGAAAAGAAAAAAAGACAAATCTTGCCAAATTGGACCGGCATCCCCATTTTTTTTTTCTGCTCTTCACGGCACCATCATTTCTAATTTTTTTTTCTCCTTCTCCTTGAAAACCAAAACCTAGCCGCATACTCTTCCTCCTAGGCTCCTCCACCTTGCATGGCACCCCATTTTTAAATTTTTTTTTTCTGCCATTCTTTGGAAAACCAAACCCTACCTGCCTCCTCCTCCTAGGCTCCTCCATGGCACCCACATTTTTTTTTTTTTGGCCCTTCCTTGGAAACCTAAACCCTAGCCACCTCCTCCTCCTTCTAGGCTCCTCCTTTTTGCACGGCATCCCCATTTTTAATCTTTTTTCTACTCTTCTTCCTAAAGCAAAAAGAGCAACCTTGGAAACCTCCAGAAAACGCTGGCCGCTCCCTCCTCCTCATTGCACGATCCCCTTCCTCTCAATTTGTACTCTCTCTTGGTCGCCTCATCGCAGTCACTCATTGCCTCGCCTCTGGCCCTCCCTCCTTTGTGGTCGTAGCCTTGTCTCTGGCCCTCTGTTGTGGCATCGCAGTCGCGGCCCTCTTGTTCGCCTCGTTCTCTACTCTTCCTCTAGCCCTCTCTTACAGTCACGGCCTCATCGTCATGGCCTCATTGCTACGGCCTCGCCTCCGTAGCCTTGCTTCCTCTCCCTCGCCCTCGTCTCCACCCTCCATTGCCTTCTACAACGATTCACTCTCCCTTCGCACTTGCAGACCCGCTCCAAAAACCCAGCCTCTTACGATTCCGGACACGCGAGTTGGAGTGTGTCGAGAATAGTTGACCACATATCGGATTTTCCGACACGTGTTGACCGTGTGTTCGAGCATGTCGGACACCTCGACACGTGTCCGACACGACATGAAAGGTTCCAGAACATGTCTGTGCTTCATAGCTTGCCACTAAGCATTATGTCGTTACCATGGTTTGATATTGAGCAAAAGATTGAACGATGGATGTGGTTTCATATGAGATGAATCAATGGCATAGACTATTAATGTGTGACATAAGATTAACCCATGGAATGAACCATTGGCGTGTTTATTGATGAGATTGCTCAATGGATTAGACCATTGATATTTGGTATGATATTATTGATTTATGGATATGATTTTGTTAAAGTGATATAACACATTTATATTTTGTATGTGTACTATTACTGAAATTGAGATAAATGAGTTTTGATATTGCTTTGTAAATTATATAGTGATTGCTCGATCTGCTTAGAAGGTATGTACACTTATTGAGCTTGTGGTTGCTCACCCTTTCCATTTCCAAATCTTTTCAGGTCCCTCGTTAGCGATCAATAGAACAAAAGCGATATTGATGGGGACTTTTGGGAGTTGGATTCGGATGGTTAGAGGTTGCGTCCTTCGGGTAGAAGGATGGCCGTGTCATCCCCACCTCTATAGGATTTGGGGTGCGACACCAGGACACCAGAAATTTTATTTCCTTTCACGTCTGGCTTTGTTTAATCTCATGTGAGAATATTCTTCTTCTCTGGCAAGATTTCTAGTTAATTTGATTCCATCCCAACACTTGCTCTTTTCTCTCTCAAGGATTCAAATTATTTTGCTGCTGCGACGACTCCCGCTATACGATGGCATTGAAGTCCACTGCTACTGACATCACCAGAAGCTCGTTATTTATATGAAATGGGGTGGTTATAACTTGTTTTGAACACTGGTGCTTGTAACCTTCTTGAAAAAGTCACCATATGGAAGCTGTACCTAGTATATACGTATGTTTTGTAGCTGAAACTCACAGCCTTAAGTAAGCTGATAGAGCTTGTCTTAGTCAAAGAAAGCTAGAGGCAGCAGGACTCAGAAGCAAAAGAGCTTCGAAGTCTGTATCCTTTCTGTCACACCCCAAAACTACAAAGAATAGGGATGACACGGCCGTCCTTCTACACAAAGGACGCAGCCTCAAACACAACCAACAACCTGATATCAACTTATATATATATCTCAAACCATATATATACATATCAGATAGACCAACAGATTGGTTGCAACATCAGAGTTTCTATAATCCACCAAAAGTTAAATACAAATAGAACTCAGACAAACCAAACACTAGCAAGGAAAGTGCACCACTTCCTTTGGCCATACCCAAAAATAGAACTCCCCAAAAGTTTCCCACCGACGGCGCACTCGCTCTATTCGCCGCTAATCGAGGAACCCGAAAGATTAAAGGAGGAGTGGAATGAGCAACAACAGCTCGGTGAGTAGTACATATCTTCTAAGCAGATCGAACAACCACTATGCATGTATACAAAGCAATACCAAACTTCATAATGCCAACTTAATATGTAAAATACATATCAAATCATAAAAGAGTTATTTGATATCATCAAAGCTTTATACTAATATGGAAAACTCATTTAAATCATCATCAAAAGTCAAGTATCAATGGTCAAGTCCATTGAATAATCTCTTTATCAAATATCACTATCAATGGTCCATCCATTGATTAATCTATTGCTCAATATTCCACCATGGTCACGACACAACGCCTTGTGATAAGGCGACCAAGCTTTTCCCCTTGGCAGGGTCTCCACCTACAAAGCCGATGGCTGGGCTCAGAAGGATATCCTAAACCTGGTATGCATACCCCAAAAACCTCTCATTGGGTTCACAGTCATATTGAGCATAAAAGATCATTCTCCAATACCAGAAATCCAATCCAGAAATCAATATCTTAAATCAAACAAATAATATTTGCAGCATAGCCCATCATCCATTTCATATCTATTTTTCTAATCATCATAAACTTTTCCATCAATCGGTCGCAAAGCAATTTCATATATATATTTCTCCACAAACTTTATATAATACGCTTTTCAAACACTCATAATCAACCAAAGGGTAGTAAATGCTCGATCCGACTTTTATGCAATAAAAATGCCCTTCTCGATTCAATATATATACATATTTATATATTTCATGACATGATTTTATAAAACCAAAGAAGATATAGTACCACTCACCTCGTCGTCTACAACCAAACGACGAACGATACCCGTATCGTCGAACTCACGGCCCTATCAAATAACCGAGGAATAATGTTAAAATCTAATAAAACTCTTATCTTAACTACGAAATTACTAACAAAAGGACTTCTACGCGCTAACAAAACGCAACACGGAGTTAAACGCAAAACTTGATCACGCCCTAACTTCCTCCTCCGAACCCCGATCCAAACGAATTTATAGTCAATAGAGAGCCCTTGACACATAGTACAAGAATCCCAACTTCACCGTCTCAAAATCAAGCCGAAAGGTGACAAAATACAGGTCCAAAGCTGCTGGACGCTACTGTTCACTGCGTGTAGGAAACTTTGAAATTTTGTTTCGGACAAACCACAAGCTCAAATCACGATCCGTAAAATCCCATGGCCTCACAACACCCTAAATTATCATTCCTATGAAAATACGCGGCTCAACGACTCCAAAATCGGACTTCGCCACTTGATTTTCCAACAATTCCGAATTTGAGCCCTAAATCCAAAAATTACTTAAATTGGACAAACGAGGGGCCTAATCTCTTACCGGGTGTTGTGTTATAGAGTAGAGTCGGCTTGGCGAGGCATCCGTGGCGTGCACGTGCCAAACCCCTTTCCTTTCTTCCCCTTTCTCTTCTTCTTCTTCTTTTCTGCCCGAGCGTGGGCTTTCTTTCCCTTTTATCTCTCCCCCTTTTTCTGTTTTCTTTTTCTTTCTTTATTTAAAGTGGGTCCCACCACCTTTTTTTTTTCTTTTGATTGGGTCAAAACCCATATTTTACACTTTCAGACACCTTTCTATTTCTTGAGACATTATTAAGTGTATCAAAGAAATGTACAACTTCAAAATATAGCTGCTGCAAAAGTCAAACTGATCTGGGGGGTTTCTCATGTTCTTTCTTGCAATATGGTAAGTGCCGATGTTTTTAAATCGAAAGTTCAAAGGGAACTAGCATCCAAAGGCCTGACAGACTGAGATATGAAATTAGATTTCTTATCTGAAAGCTTCATAATGACCAATAATGCTCCTGCTTCTTCCTGTCATCGAATGACACGAGCAGTCTCATTGGGATTGACTTAAGAATGAATGTTCCTCCTGAGGATGTTATCTCTACAACGACAACAGGAGCAACCTAGCCTCGTTTCACTAAGTGGGGTCAGCCATAGGATTTCTATCATGCCGCTATGCTTGATGTTTTTTCAGATTTTCTATGAGCTCTTCCACGTCTTTCTGGGATTTCCCCTACTCCTTTTAACTAATACATCCCGTCTTCATTTACATCGCCTTGCCGGTGCACCTAAAGGCCTTTCGTGCAACATTACCTAATGATCTCAGACGGCTTTATCTCATCTGAAGGCCTTCTAGGTGTTGTGCTGAGATCTAGTGGCCACACTTCTTTCAATTGTAAAGCCATGCACCAAGCAAAATGGACAGACTATTTGAGATTTCTATTGGTTGCATAATCTCAAGGATCTAGAAAACCTACTTTCTATCAAAATGGGTGGAGACTAAATCACGTGTTCTCACACGGGTCTTTTCAGTCTCTTTAGAAAGGTAAAACTAAATAGTCACTCAACTTCCTCTTTGCCACCGGTATAGGAAGGTTGCATGTTTCAAATAACTGTTCAAAACATCCAGAATTCCAGGGAGTCCTAAGTTTTCTCTGCCATTTCTTCGTTTTCTACTAGGAAAATGACATAAATCATCTATGAATTTTGGTCCAATGTGCAATATCGTTCATGAACTTTTAATTTGTTCTATGTACCTGTTGAACTTTGGTCCAATGTGGAATGCCATTCTTCAACTTTTATTTTTTTTAATATGGTTTCTGAACTATTGATAGATGTTCTATTTAATCTCCTAGATTATGTCAAATTGACATAAGCAGAATGACTATATTGAACATTCATCAGTAGTTTGGGGATTATTAAACATATTAAAAGTTTGAGGACTATATTGCATATTGGGCCAAAGTGCAAGGACTACATTGTACAAATTAAAAGGCCAGAGACGATATTGTAATTGGACCAAAGTTCAAGGACAATTGGAACTATAATCACTTCTTTAATTGAGAAAGATAACAAACCTAAGATCCTAGACTTAAGACACTTTATTGGAAAAGGGTAGTGGCAGAGACATTTGTTTTCTTTTCAACAATAACTTTCTCTTCTTCACATTGTGATGTAAGAAATCTATTCCTGACAATATACGGTTTTTTAGGTCATCTCACGTAGCGCAGTATGAATTGATGCTTCACTGCATTATGCTCACATAAATAGCATGCATGTGATTATTCCACAAATAAGGTGACAAACACACATGTTGAATCGATTGTTTAACTTGAGTAGGCAATCTAGGCGAACCTGAAAATTTTTGGAATGGAGGGCCATAACCATGAACAACGAAATCCGGGATTGAATTCTCGACGCTTTCTTGCTTTTGTAATCATCAGAGGAACCCTTTTTTTTTTTTAAATGCTAAAGCGATTAAAAACAGGCCAACCATGAGTAACGTATGATTTCGATTATTTCTAGGATCATTGAAGTTGAACAAAAACATTCTGTATAACACCTATATCACACGACGTACCGATGAGATGGCGCTCAACCAAATCAATTATTTTCGATTATTAAAATGATCTTCAAATGTGAATGCGCGATGGCAAAAAGGAACAGAATTGCCAGACAAATATGAGGAAGGGTAAGAGAAGGCGAAGTGGTTGAACATGTTACGCAGCGTCGAGAAAGAGCCAGAAGCCCATAACCAGAACGCTCGCTCAGTCTTACACCTCGTTTCGGTAATCTCATGAACGCGCGAGAAGACCTCCTCTTCTTCCCATAAATACCCAGCACGTCCCTTTCCTTCCGACAAGGATCCAGAAAGCAAGCAAATTCCCAAGAAACTCCAAACCCGAGCAGAAATCAATCCCTCGCGTCCTGCAAAGTCAAGCTTCATTCCACCGACTTATTCAGAGACGAAGTCGCTCATAGTTTAACTTCGGGATTTGTTGCCAGAGGGAATCTTTGCTTTACTTCTTGATTTTGTTCGCTTGTCTTTTGTTTGGCTTCACTTCAGGAATTATTAGGGATTTTCCTAGCCGGCAGTGTATATTTTATCCACTAGTTCACGAGGACCAGCCAGGGAAGAGGATTGACGTGATATTCCCTTTAATTACTCATCCAAATAAATTATCTGAATCAAGATGCTGTGAACCAGGATAGCTGCCAAGAAGCACAAGCCGCAGAGAGACAGAGAGAGATTCTCTAAATATTCATTAAATGCCGTGTCAAACTTGACCACAGGGAGAGAGAGCGAGCTTCTCTAAATATTCAGCAAATGCCGGGTCAAACTTGACCACAGTTTACAACATGCTTCCATTCCTAGCTTGCGCAAATTGAACGTTAGGAGTGACCTGCTTGCTTGTCCTTCATTGCTGGTTCTTTGCATCCTCCGTCCCATTACTTCTCATCTGATTAGACTTTCAAAGAGAGTAAAACCAGCCTGGATCAGCAAAAGCCCCTCTTCAAGTGCATAACTTCTCATAGCATCTGAATATCTTCGATTGAATAAAGGATAGAGAGGATGGAAAGTGAAGGGCGAAATGGCAAGAAATTGATCCTGGTCCCAGGACCATTCCAGGGCCACCTCACTCCCATGCTTCAGCTGGCGACAATCCTCAGGTCCAAGGGCTTCTCCATTACAATTGCTCACACACATTTCAACAGTCCAGATTCTTCTGCTCACCCTGATTTCACCTTCTTATGCATACCTGACGGCTT
Organism: Eucalyptus marginata; assembly: GCA_014182565.1. Lineage (NCBI taxonomy): Eukaryota > Viridiplantae > Streptophyta > Magnoliopsida > Myrtales > Myrtaceae > Eucalyptus > Eucalyptus marginata. The sequence continues at coordinate 25,893,572 of CM024594.1, forward strand.
GTCTGAAGAAGAGGTTCGAAACCCCGATCTGATGGGCATTGTGCTGAGGGTTAATGTCAACTGTGAGTCCAGCTTTAGGGAGTGCCTAACTCGGGGCACAAACCATATGGAGCCAGTTGACAAGATTTGCTGCATCATCTACGATTCACTCGTGTACTTCTCAGAGGCTGTTGCCCGTGATTTGAAGATTCCTAGCATTGCTTTACACACGAGCAGTGCTGCTACTACCATAGCCTGCTCAATTCTTCTCCAGTTAAAGGCACAAGGACACATTCCGATCCCAGGTACATGCTGAATTTCTCTTATTTAAGTTACACTCATTTCTTTCTCAATTAATATTATGGTCGCGGAGAATCTTGCTCGTATTCCATTTTGTTTGTGGGGATGGATGTATTGACGAAAATTTATTGCAGTTGTAAAATCTGTATGTGTGACCTTCATCATGGCCCTATAGTCCATGATCCGACGAGTCTCCTCTATGCCTATACTTTTTTCAAGACTGGTTTCTTTGTCATCATCCTAGTTTGACACCCAAGCCAGATTATCCTAAGTGTTGTCAAACCGCTAAGTATAAAGTCGATGGGTTCTAGCTCACTTGTCGTTGTGCTGACTAACAAATGCCTTGTGTTGTGCTCTATTAGATTCCATGTTGCAGGCTCTGGTGCCTCTGCATCAGCCCCTGAGGTTCAAAGACCTACCACTCTCCAATTTTGGAAGTTTGGACTATTTCTTGGAGTTGTTAGTCTTGGCGAGTCATATCAGATCGTCTTCAGCCATTATATTCAACACGATTCACTGCCTTGAAGAGTCACCTCTGGCGCAGCTCCACCAACAGTACCAGGTTCCGATTTTTCCAATAGGCCCTCTGCACAAACTCGCTCCTACCTCAGCTGTTAGCTTACTGCAAGAGGATACTGGTTGCATTCCATGGCTTGACAAGCAAACTCATAATTCAGTCATTTATGTGAGTCTAGGAAGCATAGCACATCTGGACCAAGACCAATTGTCAGAAATGGCTTGGGGTCTGGCAAATAGCAAGCAGCCTTTCTTGTGGGTTATTAGGCCTGGCTCAATACCAGGTTCAGAATGGATCGAGTCAATGGATGAAGAATTCAAAGAATGTGTTAAGGACAGGGCTTGCATTGTGAAATGGGCACCTCAGAAGAAAGTACTGGCTCATGAGGCGGTGGGAGGGTTTTGGAGCCACTGTGGATGGAACTCCACCTTGGAGAGTATAGGTGAAGGCGTTCCGATCATATGTCAACCATGCTTCGGCGACCAATATGTGAATGCGAGGTACTTGACTCACGAATGGAAGGTTGGATTAGAACTGGAGGGGGAGATAGAGAGAGGGACAGTAGAAAGAGCCGTTAGAACATTGATGAAGGAAAAGGAAGGTGAAGAGATGAGGCAGAGGGTCTTGGATTTGAAGCACAAGTGCGATGTTAGTATAGTTGATGGTGGATCTTCTTGCCATTATCTGAGCGAGCTAGTCGAGTTGTTGAGATCGTTCTAGCAGCACAGAGTTGTTTGCTACTAAAGCACCGCGCTGAATGAAGCTTGTGTAGTGCAGAAAGTGCAAAGATTTGGTCTTCAGGCATTGAAGAACAGAACAGAACAGAACAGATGATGCTTTGATGGACTGACAGAAATTTGCTGACTTGTCATATGCAAATTTAAGTTGAACCAATCTCCTTTTTTTCTCTCTAACCAGTGGACCAGATCTGAATGGGTCGAATTCACTTCTCCTTTCAAGTTTGAGTAAACTTTGTAAGAGTTTTCCTAACGTGGACTACATTAATTGATATTGTAATTTACCGTTTAACGTTTACCGTTTTACGGGGATTGGTCTAAGGTGAGATAGAATGTTTCTTAATTAGTCTAATATGAAATTGGTAGTGTGGTAAGTTGGCTGCCCGTAATGAAATGGCTAAACTCTATAAATAGTCTTAAAGTCTCTCCTCTAACCCTAAATTCTCACATGTATCCTCACCTAAGGCGTTTACCTAACGCTAAACGTGAGGAGGGCGCCTCATCGATTGAAGCCGTGATACGGAGGGCAATAGAGGAGAAGGACTGTGCGTGGATCCCCTTGATATGTGGGAAATCCCTTTTCTGCTTCCGTTTTATATTTGATGGATCCAAAAACAGGTGCGTTAATCTTCCTACTCAATTATGCATGTTCTTGTTCTAGTTATGGAGATCTTGGGATTGCGTAATTTGCTTCCAAAATGTGGTATCAGAGCCTCCATAACCCTAGAACTCGAACGCATAAGTTTTTTGCCCTAATTTGTGATTTTCGAGATTTTTTGTTCAATAAAAATAAAATTAAATCACAAATTCGGATTGGGCTCGACGAGACGAGAAGATCCGTGGGCGGCGCGTCGCCGGAGGAGGCCGCACGCGCCCCCACGCGCGGCCAGGGCGTCAGAGACGCGCCCCACGCGCCCTCACGCGCGCTCACGCGCGGGACGCCGCTCGCGCGTGTGCTCCACGCGCCGCGCACTCAGGCGGCGCGTGCGGGCGCGTGGAGCGTTGGATCGGCGCGTGGTTGGCGGCGTTGGACTCGTATCTTCCTCCTCTATCTTGTGGTGTGTTTATTTTATATTTTTGATGATTTTATGGATGTGAAAATACATACAAAGCCCTAAATACGCATATTTTTAGTGTATTTTCGCGTATTTTTCTTGTATTTTTCTATGATTTTCGAAATACAAGTGTTGGGTTACTGATATGTTATCACATGAACATTATAATGGTGTGATTCATTAATAAAAATTAATTTTTATTGTGAACTGAAGTTGGGTTAATGAGATAGAACCATTATGCGATAGTAATTGAGCTATGTATTGATTATAAAATTTTTGTTGTTTAAACATACTTCTTTACACACTGGTAATCTTTGAATGATGGACGTCTTAAGAACTCGTGACCAAACTGATTGTATTGATTAACACATCTGCTGAATGTGGGTAATGCATGTCAATTAAGTTACCGCTTATTGTACATGAACTCATCTGATCACTTGTTAATGTCTATCAAGTTGAATATTTTTTATGGTTAAGGAGTATGACAACATTTACGCAGAGCAATAATATCTACTGTTAAATTTTAATATTTGGTTCTTTGGTTTGACTCAATTAATAGGCAATTGGTTGATAACAATGATAATTTTGTTACTTTAAAAATAAAAATAAAAAATTGGCTAATATATTAGCTGTTGGCCTTGGAGTCATGTTTTGCCTTATGAAATTCATGAGCAATAGTGGATTAGCTATCAAGCTTGTCGATTTGATGTACCTTGTATTACTATTGATGTTAATTTGTGTTAGATATTCTAGATCAGCATTCTTTTAATGTTGTTCTAGTAATCAGTAATTGGGGTACACAAGAGATGATTGCTTTTATGTTATGAGATTTTTCTTGTGTTGCTGTGATCGTTGATCTCATTGGAATCTGTCTTTCAGGTTCGCTATAAATAGATTTATATATGTTTGATTAATTTTTATAATGAATAAAGCAGTGTAATTAGCATGATATGTGATTTTGGTGATTTACTGCCCCTATCACTAAAGTTAAAATCACATGTATCTGGTGTATGTGAGGAGTAAAGTTTATACCCCTAGTATGAGAGAGTTTCAAGGATTCAATTGAGTAGTGACCGCCAAAGTGGCACGCTTGATTGGGTTTGAGAAATTTCGGTCTCGTATATTGATTGGGATGTCTCCTGGTCTAATGTGTAGTCATACTCCCAAAGGAGGTGATTGTGTATTAGTTCATGGAGGGATACATGATGGTATGGTGGAGGAGTGACTGTTCCTAGTGGTTCATATGCCCAAAGGTGATGACTTCACGAAGATTGGAATAAATTCTCATAACCGCTATCATGTGGGGCGTCATGTATTCCGCCCAAAGGTGATTATATGATTTTGCATGTAACTCTCTGGATGTGTACTTGTACGTCAAGTTACACAGTGCTCACATGATGCTAATTATATACATTACTTGTTATTTTAGTCACTTTTTTCTGTAATTAATAACTCCACTGTTATTGAGGTTTTTACTGCTTCAAATTTTAAGTTGTGGACATATGATTTGTTGCTTGAGAATGCAATAAAATTTGCTTATCGTCCATGAAGCGTTCCATTCTGGAACACTTGAAAAGAGGTTTTGCCTGCGGACTGCACCGCTATAATATGATGGAAGCCTTAGTTGCTTGAAATTATGTTTTGTATAATATTGAAATTAGGACATATCTGCAAAGATTATGTTTAAGTCCTAATGACATATACGTCTCGTATATGGTTAAAAGGTTGTTTCCAAAAGTTTTTTTTTTTTTATTTAAGGAAAATGACCGAGATAAAGAATAAACTGGTTAAAATTAGTCTTAATTGCAGCGGTAAGTATTTTGGCAAGTATGACAATACTGAATTGCTTAAAGGGTCATTTGTCAAATACTTGGTATATTATGGGGTGGTAATTTAATTACTATGCCTGAAAATCCTGACAAAAAGATTTGCCAAAAGGCATAATTGCACTATAATTAATATGGTAATGAGTAAGACTAATTTATCGGTCTACTGTGGGTTGATATTTTGAAAGCAATTTTTTCACATACAAAACGTATTTCTTATCAAAGTTGTTTCATAAACTTCTTTTGAGTTATGGACTAGATGTAAATTAATTGAATCATATTAAATTTAGAGGTGTCATGTAAGAGTGAGGTTATCTAATCCAATATTAAGTACGTTGGAATTTAGATCCACTCGATTTTTTTTGTATCTTATCCAGATTGTTAAAGGGGTATTGTTCTTATGACCCTAAAGAAGATACAAGAATTATGAAATCACATACTCTAAAGTTTCTTAAGATCGACGTAATTGTAAAGGATAGCTGCTCTCAGACTATTAAAGATAATAGTATGATGGGGGTTACTGTATTTTTGTCTTTACCTATACAGATAATTATGGAATCTCCTGTACCATAGACTAAACTTGTTGAGGTTTAAGGTACTATTCTTGATATAGTTTATAATGAAATTTCTTAAACCTCTCAAGTGTAGAATGAAGTGGTTGCAGCTTTATTAAGGAGATTTGTTAGGGAAAGATAATTAGTTATACCATCAGACTATATAGTCTATTTGTGAGAGCATGATTACAATATCCATTACATGGTCGTTTTAGCAACTTATATAAATGTCGTTTCTTGTTTTTAATTAAGTATGTGATTAGATGCCATAAAAAAAAAGGGATAATAATAATATTTTTACTCTGAAAGAGGGGTGGATGGTTAGTGAAGAAATAATTATTTCTTTACTAATTCTTTCAGAGTGAACGTGGCATTGATAGTTTATTTTTTATATGGAATTACACCAAATAGATACAAAATCTATATAGTGCAATCGAAAGATTTTGCAGCAAATTCAAGTAAACTTGTGTGTAGACTGAAAAGTCTTGATTCATGGTCTTAAGCAAGTTTCCAGACAATATTATAGTGTTGTTATTTTGTTCAATTGGGAACCAAGTAATTCAATATACTGCAAGGTCAGTGGGAGGAAATTTATTTTTTCTCATACTCTATGTACATGATATTTTGCTTACAAGTTGTGACCTTGAGGCATCTTTTATCCTTTGTACTAAGGTCTGTAAGGATTGTTTTTGCTATATTATATTAGATTTTCTCGAAGGACATTTGCTAATTGTATATTGGAAATATTTAATATACATCATTGCAAGCCAGGAATTGCTCCTGTTGTTAAGGGTGATGAACTGAATCTATCACATTGTCCTTATTTAGATATTGAGAAAATCTAATTAAAGGGTGTACCTTGTGTCAGTGCATTTAAAAGTATAATGTATGCTCGAATTTGTACTAGACAAAATATCGTCTTTATGACGGGACTTCTAGGCAGACATCAATCAAATTCAGAACGCGATTATTGCGTTTGCTGCCAAGAAGGTTTTAAGGTACTTAAAGAGGATAAGAGATTATATGTTAATATGTGGATATGTTCAATTCTTGCAGTTAGTAGGGTATTTAGATGTAAACTTTGCTAGCTGTTATGATGACATGAGATTAATAACAGAATACATATTTATGTTAGCATGAAGTGCAGTAAATAAAGTTCTATGTCTACTTTGTAAGCAGCGTCAGTAACATTCTTTTAGGCTGTTACTTGGGCTATTAGGCTCTAGAACCTTATGAAGGAGTTGATTGGATTAACTTTATGGATAGACCTATACAGTTGTATTGAGATAACAAATTTGTAGTATTATTTATTTACTACAGAGGTCTCAATGGGTCTAAATATATGGCAGTCAAAACTTTTGACCAAAAGGAAACGGTACAGAAAGGTGACGTTTTAATATAACATATTTCCACAGATGATATGGTTGTAGATCCACTAACTAAAGGTCTACGCCCATGTGTATTTTAAGCGACATGTCATTAGCATGGGCCTAGGAGCATCATGAGATGCTGTTGTTTAGTGGGAGCTATTTTGGCTTTACTTTGATAAAGGTTTCATCTGTGTTCATTACATTTGGTAACGGTTTGATATGTATTAACTTTTGCATTCAATAAAGTATTTTTGAATGTGTTGTTATTATGTTGAATACATATTGATAAAGTCTCAAGGTATTGTATAAACCTTGAGTGAAGGCTAGGGGCATCCGGTTATTAGCCTTGTCCATATGTCTTGTTATACATAAAGAATGGTTAACCGTAAGGACAATACATATGTAGGTTCATGGAACCATAAATGCATTCTCTAGTGGCACAAGTTTTTTGTGACGCTTAAGGTAAGAGAATGGACATTCTCTAGTGGCACAAGTTTTTGTGACGCTTAAGGTAAGAGAATGGTGACTGACAAATGAGATCTCTCTATGAGAGATGTTATTCATTTGACACACTACCATATTTGATCCATATCAATAGAGTTGAGAACACTCGTGACCATGGAAGGCTCTGTGTGTATACATGCAGTTACCGCCATGATTCGGTGTTTGAGACTTTATGGGATATGATTGACTATTAAGAATTATCTCTAGACCAATGTGCACACATACACTACGATTTCAATTAATATAGTCCAAGTGGGAGAATGTAAGAGTTTTCCTAATGTGGACTACATTAATTGATATTGTAATTTACCGTTTAACGTTTACCGTTTTACGGGGATTGGTCTAAGGTGAGATAGAAGGTTTCTTAATTAGTCCGATATGGGCTGGCTAGTGTAGGGCCGAGTTGAGCTTAGCCCGTAATGAGGGGGCCTAGCTAGAAACTCTATAAATAGTGCTAAAGTCTCTCCTCTAACCCTAAATTCTCACATGTATCCTCACCTAAGGGGCGTTTACCTAACGCTAAACGTGAGGAGGGCCGCATCATTGAGCCAGTGATACGGAGGGCAATAGAGGAGAAGGACTTGATGCGTGGATCCCCTTGATATGTGGGAAATCTCTTTTCTGCTTCCGCTTTATATTTGATGGATTCAAAAACATGTGCGTTAATCTTCCTACTCAATTATGCATGTTCTTGTTCTAGTTATGGAGATCTTGGGATTGCGTAATTTGCTTCCAACAAACTTAACATGGTTATTCATTATGTCGCAATTTTGAAATCTAAACACGACAACCTTATAAAATGATAGGACACATTTGACTTGTTTAAGATATGCACCACTAGAACAACCATGTCAAATACGTACAGATGTGTAAAAGTGTGTTTAAATGTGCGTAAATTTTCTTAAGTGCATTGTCTCGTTGCAACTAACTTATCAACTATGTCATCAAACTTGTCTAAACATTTCATAGAAAGGATCAACCCAGGACAAATACTATCATGTCCACTGCTTGAGAATACCCTCATGGTGTTTTAGTCAGTTAAGAAGAAAAAAATCAGTTACTAGAGGAAGACAGAAGCAAGGGAGGACCCGGCAATCTTAGACTTAATTTAAATCGATCCTCACACCTAGCCTCAAGGTAGATAAGAGACCAGGCAAAAGAAAGAAAATATAATAGCAGTCTTGTACGAGCGACATTGTTTCTTTTTTGACACAAACCTCTGTAAAGTTGACATGAGCACACTCAATGACATGTCGAGTAAACGGGCTGTGTCGATATCTGCTCAACCTCATTCGAGATTGATTAACAATGAACCCACAAGCGGTGCCATATGAATAGGGCATCTGAAGGCCTTTAATCAACGTTAACAAACCACCTCAGACGGCCCCATCTCATCTCAGAATGCCTTCGAGAAGTTATCCTACAGTGGTGAATGTATTGCTGAGGTCTAGCGCTCTCTGTATTGCATATGAGTTTAGCTTCTGCTGCATGGTCTTAAGGATTAATCTTGTCTAGATTACCGTGCAACCTCTAGCGTAGGGGGCTAATTTTTTTTATATTTTTACTCTGTCCCCCTCAACTTTGTCAACTTATCTAAATCTGCCCTAGATAACTGACTTTCTATTAAAATGGGTGAAAACTAACTTAAGTAGCGTCACACGAGTCTTTTTAGCTTTTTAGAAGGATGAAAGTAATTAGTCACTCAATTTAGTCTTTACCACTGGCATGGAAGGTTACATGTTTCAAACAAACTGATCATGTTTAGTTTATAATTTTACGTAGTCCTATATTCTCTACCAATTTCCCCGTCCTTCGGCCAAGGAGAGAATTGAAATTGAAGATTGCTGCAGGATATATTATGAAAGTTCGCCTCATGTGGGGCCGCAGATTTGATGCCTCATATTCATTACGCTCACGTGAATAGCATGCATGCAAGTATTGGACAACATAAGGTAATAGACACACAGAGTTCTATCAACATTTTGACTTAAGCAGGCAAAAATTCGAGCGTATTAAAGACGGAATTTTTGGATAGTAGGGCCATACCATGAACTACAAAAATCAAGAATTGAATCTTCGACACCTTTTCACTCGTCACTGTCAAAGGAGCCCGTTTTCCTTAATAACTTAACTATCATGAAACAAATTAATAATATATTTATAATATACGACTTAACGGTCATTTCAAGTAACATTGAAACTTAAGAAAAACTTTCTGTATCACGCCAACATCACGCGACATGTCAGTGAATAAAATGGAAACCCTCGAGTCCATAAATGATAAACATGTCGACATAGTAATCTGGTGAAACCGAAAGAGAAGTACGAGGAACATAAAAAAGGAGACGAAAAGGCGAGTAGTTGGATATGACACATGTTATGCCCATGACCATGAGCAAGGCCCAGCGTCGAGAAAGAGCTAGAAGCCCATAACCAGAACGTTCGCTCAGGCTCAAGGCTCAAACCTCGTTTCGTTCGAGAAATCTCACGAACGTACGAGAAGACGTCCTTTTGTCCCCGTAAATACCCACCACGTCCCTCTCCTTCCGACAAGGATTCAGCAAGAAAGCCAATCACCAAGGAACTCCAAAACCGTGCAGAAATCGATCTCGCGTCCTCCAAAGTCAAGCTTCAGTCCACCGACTTATTCAGAGACCATGTCGCTCATTCCGAGCTGGTTCGGTGGCCGACGCAGCGACGCCCTCGGCCCCTTCTCTCTCGACTTCTGGGACTCCTTCAAGGACTTCCCTTTCCCTTCGTCTTCCCTCCCCGCCTCTACTTTCCGGGAAAATTCCGCCTTTGTCAACACCAGGATCGACTGGCGGGAAACTCCCAAGGCCCACGTGTTCGAGGCCGATCTCCCCGGGCTCAAGAAAGAGGAAGTGAAAGTCGAGATCGAGGACGATCGGGTGCTCCAGATTAGTGGAGAGAGGAAGGTGGAGAAGGAGGACAAGAATGACCAGTGGCATCGAGTGGAGAGAAGCAGCGGGAAGTTCATGAGGAAGTTCAGGCTGCCGGAGAATGCGAAGATGGATCAGGTCAAGGCTTCGATGGAGAACGGAGTGCTCACCGTCACTGTTCCCAAGGTGGAGGAGAAGAAGCCTGAGGTCAAGGCCATTCAAATTTCTGGTTGAGTCTGTAATAGTAACTTGCGAGTGCTAATGTGAATCCGAGGCTTCGTGTGTGCAGAGTCTGTGCGCTTCGTCTCTTTCTTGTGTTTTTGGAGAGTCGTATAAAACCGGGTGTTGTCTCTGATACACTGATGTAATCTGAACTAGCAATACTTTTCTGGAAAAAAACTTTACGTTAATGTTGCAATTTCAGCTCCATTTTATCTGGTAAATTTGATTGCTCGAGTGGATGTTTGCTTTACTCTTGATCTTGCTTGCCTATCTTTCATTTGGCTTCAAAGCTTCAGGAATTATTTGGATTTTTCCTAGCTAGCAGTTTGCGTAGTGTATTATCCAATTGTTCACGAGCACGAGCAATAAAGTGGGGACCAAAAAAGCTGCCAATAAGAAGACACAGAGAAAAAAACCAAGTGCTTCTTTAAAAAGTTCAATTACTCCGAGCTTTCGCAAATCAACCATTTGGTGTGTCCTGTTTATTTGTCCTTGATTGTTGGGTCTCTTCTGCGTAGATTTTGAAAGAGAGTAAAACTAGCCTGAATCAGCAAAAGCCTCTGTGTGTGAGAGCTTTAACTCTGCATAGCATTTTATACCTTTTATTGGAAAAGAGATGAAGAAGATGGAAAATCAAGGGCGAAATGGTAAGAGATTGGTCCTGGTCCCGGGACCATTCCAGGGCCACCTCACTCCCATGCTTCAGCTGGCGACAATCCTCAAGTCCAAGGGCTTCTCCATCACAGTTGCTCACACACATTTGGACAGTCCAGATTCCTCTGTTTTCCCCGATTTCACCTTCTTATGCGTACCCTGACGGCTTGTCTGAAGAGGAGGTTCAAAACCCTGATCTGATAGCCATTATGCTGAGGCTTAATGTAACTGGGAGTCCAGCTTCAGGGAGTGCCTAACTCGGGCCACAAATCATATGGAGCCGGGTGACAAGATTTGCGGCATCATCTACGATGCAGTAGTGTACTTCTCGGAATCCGTTGCCCACGATTTGAAGATTCCTAGCATTGCTTCACACACAAGCAGTGCTGCTCCTACCATAGTCCGCCCGATTCTTCTCCAGCTAAAGGCATTCCGATCCCAGGTACATGTTGAATTTCTCTTATTTAAGTTACACTTATTTCTTTGTTAATTAATATTATGGTCACGGAGAATCTTGCTCATATTCCGTTTTGTTTATGAGGATGGATGTATCACCGAAAATTTGTTGCAGTTTTACAATCTGTATGTGTGATCCTCAGCATGACCCTATAGTTTATGATCCAATGAGTCTCGTCCGTGCCTATACCTTTTCTAAGACTGGTTTCTCTGTCATCATCCAAGTTTGACACCTATGCCAGATTATCCCGCCTTTTCTAAGACTGGTTTCTCTGTCATCATCCAAGTTTGACACCTATGCCAGATTATCCCGAGTGTCGTTAAACTGCTAAGTATATAAGCCGGTCGGTTCTAGCTCACTTGTCTCCGTGCTGACTAACAAATGCCTTTTGATGTGCTCTATTAGATATCATGTTGCAGGCTCCGGTGCCCCTGCATCAACTCCTCAGGTTCAAAGACCTACCACTCTCCAATTTTGGAAGTTTGGACTATTTCTTGGAGTTGGTAGTCTTGACCAGTAATATGAGGTCGTCTTTGGCCATTATATTCAAGACGATTCACTGCCTTGAAGAGTCACCTCTGGTGCAGGTTTACCAACAGTACCAAGTTCCAATTTTTCCAATAGGCCCTCGGCACAAACTTGCTCCTACGTCAGCTGTTAGCTTACTGTAAGAGGATACTGATTGCATTCCATGGTTTGACGAGCAAACTCATAATTCAGTCATCTATGTGAGTCTGGGAAGCATAGCACATCAGAACCAAGACCGGTTGTATGAAATGGCTTGGGGTCTGGCAAATAGCAGGGAGCCTTTCTTGTGGGTTATTAGGCCTGGCTCAATTCCAGGTTTGAAATGGATCGAGTCAGTGGATGAAGAATTCAAAGAATGTGTTAAGGACAGGGGATGCATTGTGAAATGGGCACCTCAGAAGAAAGTACTGGCTCATGAGGCAGTGGGAGGGTTTTGGAGCCACTGTGGATGGCACTCCACCCTGGAAAGTATATGTGAAGGAGTTCTGATGATATGTCAACCATGCTTTGGCGAACAAAAGGTGAATGCGAGGTACTTAACTCATGAATGGAGGGTTGGATTAGAACTGGAGGGTGAGATAGAGAGAGGGACAGTAGAAAGAGCTGTTAGAACATTGATGAAGGAAAAGGAAGGTGAAGAGATGAGGCAGAGGGTCTTGGATTTGAAGCACAAGTGCGATGTTAGTATAGGTGATGGCGGATCTTCTTGCCATTATCTGAGCGAGCTAGTTGAGTTGTTGAGATCATTCTAGCAGCACAGAGTTGTTACTACTAAAGCACCGTACGGAATGAAATTTGTGTAGTGCAGAAAGTGCAAAGATTTGGTCTTCTCGCATTGAAGAACAGAACAAAACAGATAATGCTTTGATGCACCGACAGGAATTTGTTGGCTTGTCATATGCAACATTTGGTCTTTCTGGCATTGAAGAACAGAACAGATAATGCTTTGATGCGCTGACGGAAATTTGTTGGCTTGTCACATGCAAGTTTGAGTCGAACCAATCTCCTTTTTTTTCTCCAACCAGTAGACCTGATCTGAATGGGTCAAATTCACTTCTCCTTTCGTATATAAACATGTTGAATAAACTTGACATGGTTATTCGTTAGCTCACAATTTTGAAACCAAAAATATGGGACGCTTATAATTTGATGGGACACATTAGATCCGTTTAAGATAAGGACTAGTAGAACAAACTTGTCAAATATGTTTAGATGTGTAAAAGTGTGCTCAAATGTGCATAAATATTCTTAGTGTGTTGTGACTAACTTGTCAACGTCAAATTTGTCTAAACATTTTATAGAGAGGATCAATCCAGAGATAATAGCAGTCGCGTACAAGTGTATTGTTTCTTGGACGACACAAACCTATGTAAGCTTGACATGGGCACGCTCAATGACGTGCTGAGTAAATGGGCTACGTTGATATGTGCTCTGTTGGAATATATGATTTAGCAAATTATATCAAATTGTAAATTGATAGAGAATATTGTCTATCTTAGGTTTAGAAAGATAGGGGAATATTTATTTTCCTTTATTAATTCTTTCTTTGTAATTAAATACAATGTACAGTACAGAGATTACATTCAATAGAGAGAATACAACTTTTCTCCTATTTCTTCTTCCTTCCCTACTCTCTTCTTTGGTCTTCTGACATGGTATCAGAGCACCTTGCGATTCTGGCATAGCTTCCGCCTATATTCCGATTGCCTTAAGGAACTCCAATCTGCAAAAAAGTTACCGAAAGGAATCGATTCTTTTGAAAGGGAAGGAATTTCTTCTTCATAATGAACAAATCAGAAGCGCTCACCTCGAACCCAGACGACTAGCCAGCAAGCAATGCGACGCCATAGAATTCGCCCAATCCAGATTCATCCGTCGTGACTACTATGGCTGAACAACAACTCAGTCAAGGCCTGACCCAGGCTCAACATGTGCAATGGTAGACTTTTCCGGCTCAGTTTAATTTGGGGCAGCCTCTCTTGGGCCATCCATACCAGTGGATGCCATATCCGTGGATCCATGGGCCAATTACATCACAGCTGGGCTACCAAAGCAGCGTGCGGACCGATGGAGGCCCACCAACCAACGGTGGGGCAGGCTCTACCTTTGGACTGGAGCAGACGGGCGGATCAGGCGAACTAGGAGGAACGAATCCCTACCCGGATTTCTTCAATGCGGGTCGAGGAAACGGGTCGAATAGTTCGAATGTAGGGGCGAATACCTACCCGAATTTTTCACCTGGTTTTTTTCCATATTAGATCCTTGCTGTCGGCGGACGGTCGGAGCCCGGTGACCCTCTTTACATGACGAACGCCGACGGACCAGAACTAAAACTCATCAGTCAACAATTAACAGGCCCAGACAACTACTCGACTTGGTTGCGGGAGCTCCAGCGTGCCCTGGTAACAAAGGATAAGGAAGGTTTTCTCGACGGAACAATTTCGGTTTCGACTGACGAGCGGATGGCTCGACTTTGGAGAAAATGTAACCAACTCGTTAGAACTTGGATCGGGAATTGTGTTGGACCCGAAGTTGCAGCCGGACTTCCTTCGACGGAAGATACGAAAGAGATGTGGGATAATATTAAGGAAATGTATGGAAAGCTAGATCAAATCAAGATTTTTTCCATAACACAGCAAGTTTTGGATTTGAAGCAGGGTAATATGAGCATTGCGACAGTCTACAATAAACTGTTGGCCCTGTGGAATGAGATGGAAGCAGCCGAAGAAAAATTCTACTGGCCCGAACCCATTCTACAGCAATACAAGAACATGCGCGAGAGAGAGAAGGCAATTAGGTTTCTCCTAATCTTAAACGAGACATAGATCTCAGATCTTGACAATGGATCCCATGCCGAACCTTGGCCGCATCTATCGGCTCGCCGTTTAGGAGGAGAGCCAACAGAGAACGACGGTTTATGGAAAGGGAAGCGAGGCGATGGCTCTGGCTGTCCGCCATTTTCGTTCTCCACAAAGAAACTCAGGAGGCGGAGGACGAAAGGGGGTGAATCTGGGGTTGTCCTCAAGAAACCCTAGCCCTAATTTTGGCGAGCAATCTGACGACTCCTCTTTCGGCGAGCAATCAAATAGTCCAAATTTTTTGGCAACATGGCCCTTCTCAGACGGCCCACGAAGTAGCTTCGCTGGAGTAGACGGGGCACGGGGAATTAATGGGCCATGTAGAATTCAGTCCACTGGAGTAGACGGGCCCACTTTGGCCCAAGCTTTCTAGCCCGGAAACAGATTCCTTTCAACTGCAAAAAGCAATGGTAAAAAAGGAAGAGGTAAATTACATTGTGACTATTGTAAGCGTCCGCATCATACAATTGAAAATTGTTGGAAATTACATGGGAAACCTGGAGAAAAAGAAAAAGGGAAATCTTCACAGGTTTTTCAGGTATTGGGTAAGCCAACAGAGAGATCGATTACCTATGAGCAGTATTGGGAATTGATGGAAGCTTTAAAAAAAATTGGATGCCTCTGATAAGGTTGGGAGCTCACAGGTACATCTTACTGTTTGATGAATTCAATTTCGAAAAATGCATGGATTATAGATTCAGGTGCTAGTGATCACATTGTCTGTGATAAGGATTTCTTTTCCCAAATCAAGAAATTATCTTTCCCTATATCAGTACAACTTCCAAATGGAAATTCCACATAAGTTGTCATGATCGGCACTGTGAATCTTAGTCCCTTAATTACACTTTGAAATGTGCTTTATGTGCCCGACTTCCAATTCAACCTCATATTAGTTAATCGAGCCTCTGAAGAAAATTCATGACATGTCCTGTTCACTCCTGATAATTGTTTCTTTCAGGCCCTTTTGACTGGCGAACTGATGGGCTTGGGTAAAGCTTATCAAGGGCTCTATTTTTGGATAGATTTTCTGAGCAGTTTTAAATTGTCTTCTATTGAATTCAATAAATCATTGTGTAACCATGTTATCAATGACAAGAATTTTCTTTATCATAAAAGATCGGGACATAGTGCTTCATTCCCTTGTCCCCAGTGTCCTATCTGTCCTTTGGCAAAACAGACACGTGCTCCTTTTCCAAATACTAATTCCCGAGCAAATGGTATTTTTTCATTAATCCATGCTGATGTTTGGGGACCCTACCATATTTTGCACCACGATGGGTGGCGATATTTCCTCACGATTGTTGATGATTTTTCTCGTGCGACATGGATATTTCTCATGCAATCCAAAAATCAAGTCCTTTCTCACCTAAGGACCTTTCTTTCCTTGTCCAAAACTTAGTTTGGAAAAACAATCCGTCAGATTGGAACTGATAATGGAAGAGAGTTCTTCAATGGTGAATGTGCTTCTTTATTTTCCCTGAATGGAATCTTGCATGAGAGTTCTTGCACCTATACACCACAGCAAAATGGTGTTGTTGAGAGAAAACATCGTCACCTCTTAGAAGTAGCACGTGCTCTTAAATTTCAAGCATCTATTCCTGAGAATTTTTGGGGAGATTGTGTGGTCACAGCAGCATATTTGATTAATCGCATGCCATCACGCATTCTGAAAGGGAAGACACCATTTGAGATGTTGTATGGAAGGGAACCGAATCTGAGTCATCTAAGAGTTTTTGGGTGCCTCTGTTATGTAACTACAGTGGGACACAAGAATAAGATGGCACTACGTGCCAGTGAATGTATATTCATGGGGTATCCCACCTTAAAAAAGGGATATTGGATTTACGCACCATCCAGAGGAGAATTTTTCGTGAGCAGAGATGTTGTCTTCCATGATAATATTTTTCCCTTCCAAACTCTTGCCTCTTTACCTGAAGATGAGAAGACAACCAATCCAAGATTCTTATTGGAAGAGGATTTACTTTCGGGAGGAACATTTATTGCTACTTCTCCTCCAAGAACAACTGGTGTATTGCCTACATTGCCTATTGAGACAACTACGAGTCATTCCACTGAAGAATCTCATATAGAAGAGCCAGCACAGTTCACAGAAGTTCCAGAGCCAAGCCCTACTACAGAAGAGTCCTCCTCAATGCAACAAGAGCCTCGACGGCGTTCTAGTTGAGTTGCTCGTCCACCAACTTGGACAAAGGATTATATATGTGGTTCTTCAAGATCGTCAGGTACTCATTATCCTATCTCGTCTTACATTTCATCTGATAGGCTATCACCAGAACATCTATGTTGCATAAGCCGTATTTATGAAGAACGAGAACCTTCTAGTTATAATGAGGCCAAAGACGATCCTCGTTGGCAAAAGGCCATGGAGGCCGAGTTACATGCTTTGACAGAAAGTCATACTTGGGATGTCGTACCATTGCCTGCTCATCGCAAACCAATTGGATGTAAATGGGTTTACAAGATTAAGTACAAGGTAGACGGTTCTGTAGAGAGATATAAAGCCCGATTGGTGGCCAAAGGCTTTACACAGCGAGAAGGTTTTGACTATCATGAAACTTTTTCACCTGTTGCAAAGGATGTCACAGTTCGTTCTTTTCTATCAGTTGCTGCTTTTCGTGACTGGCCATTGCATCAAATGGATGTGCATAATGCCTTTTTACATGGTGATCTGGATGAAGAAATCTACATGGATCTTCCACCAGGATTACAAAGATAGGGGGAGTCTGAGGCATGTCGTCTCTGTAAATGTCTTTATGGACTAAAGCAAGCCTCTTGACAATGGTACGCCAAGTTTACTAATGCACTTATGGCCGCTGGATTCAAACAGTCCAAATATGACTATGTCTTATTCACTTGGACAAAAGGTATGCCATCTATTTACTTGATGATTTATGTTGATGACATACTTATAATGGGAAATGATGATTCTTCCATGAAGAAACTTAAAGAGTATCTACACTCCACCTTTCATATCAAAGATTTAGGGCTACCTAAATATTTTCTTGGAATTGAGATAGCTCGTTTAGATCAGGGAATCTCTCTCAGCTAGCGGAAATTCATAATGGAAATTATATCAGAAGCAGGACTGTCAGGTTGTAGACTAGCCATTATTCCTATCGAGCAAAATGCCAAGCTGACTTCTGTCGACTATGATACTGGCATATCCTCTTCTTCTGATGATCCATTATTGAAAGATCCGTCAGGATATCAAAGACTTGTAGGGAAACTTATATATCTCACTATGATTAGGCCAGACATTTGCTATGTAGTGCAGACTCTTAGCCAATTTATGTACAGTCCAAAGCAATCTCACAAGAATGCAGCCTTGAAGATTGTGAGATACTTGAAGACATGTCCAGGCTTAGGGATACTTCTTTCTCGGAAGTGCGACATGGAAATGACAGCTTATTGCGATGCAGATTATGCTACATGCCCTATGAGTAGGAGATCCATTACTGGTTTCTGTATCAAATTTGGGGAATCATTACTTTCATGGAAGGCAAAGAAGCAGTCTACTGTATCCTTATCTTCAGTTGAAGCTGAATATCGATCTATGGCCAAGACTGTCTGTGAAATAGTTTGGTTAATGGGTTTACTTCAGGATCTCAGGGCAAGAGTTAAAGGACCGACTACACTCTTTTGTGATAATGATTCAGCACTCAAACTTGCAGCAAATCCTGTATTGCATGAAAGGACAAAACATATAGAAGTCGATTGTCACTTTACTTGAGAAAAGATTCAAGAAGGGGTCATCGAGACAAGAGGGAACGGAACCTCGGAGCAACCGGCGGGCATATTCACTAAACCTCTTTGCCAAAGACAACATGCATATCTTCTAAACAAGCTTGGCGTCTTGGACATCTACAAGCCACTAGCTTGAGGGGGAGTGTTGGAAGATATGATTTAGCAAATTATATCAAATTGTAAATTGATAGAGAATATTGTCTATCTTAGGTTTAGAAAGATAGGGGAATATTTATTTTCCTTTATTAATTCTTTCTTTGTAATTAAATACAATGTACAGTACATAGATTACATTCAATAAAGAGAATACAACTTTTCTCCTATTTCTTCTTCCTTCCCTACGCTCTTCTTTGGTCTTTTGACATGCTCAGTCTCATTTGAGATTGATTAACATGCCCGACTATTATGTCCGATGAATGTTCTTCTAGTCTAGGAAAAAACAGACATCGGAAGAAAGGGGAATACCTTTACGAATGTCCAATATTAACAACCTTGATCTCGTTGTTTGGCATCTTCATTTCTCTGTTGCACTTCAATTCAACGGTGAAAAATGGAGAGTGCATGCTGCTCGCGAGGGACCATAAATTCACTCCTCTTTTCCTTAAAGTTTATGAAAGGAACAGCTTGAGAATGCCACTGACTGATAAATTTTCCCGTTTTGACAAGCCAATGATGGTAAAATCGGATTCTTACCATCACGATTTTCCTGTATGGAATCTTTCTGTGGGGCAGTTCTATGGTCCATCAGCCACTGATTGACGGATTCTGAGGCCACAACAAATCTTAACCGCTTGCATTCTTGTGTAACTTCTATACAAAATGTTGTGATACACTAAAATTTTAAGGCAATCGTGATAATAGACAAGATACTCTTTATTGAATTCGGCGATTGTTGACTGTTACGGAATCTATTCCAAATGATCCTTAGAAAGACCCTATTCTATGATCTCTTGGGGGACTAATCTCTCATCGAATCTCATTGTGTTCGAGTTGTTTACTCCTAAAGTTTTTAACAATTTACCAATTTACTTTTTAACATTTCAATTGTGATAATTTAGTTCTAAAACATTTGGTAATTTGCTAAGATATTCACTTCTATGCATCATTATTCTACGGACTTATACATCTTTGCTTGAATAGTTACATATTTTCATACACGACAATATTTTTTCTGATGTGTTCCACGTGCTTTTTATAATTTATTTAATATAGTGCATTGGATTTTCAAATATGTGACTTAGCTAATGCTCCTGGTATAATTAATAATTATGTCAGAAAAACCGATTTCATATTTTCAAAAGTAAAATATTCAGAACCCCTTTGATTTGGTGATTTTTCCTCGTGGCCTCATGCATTCAATTTGGTAAAAATAGTTAATGTATTTTTCACTTTTAACTGACTTGTTACACCACTTGCTGTTGTCATGTAATGTAATGGATGATGGCGTGATCATTGTGTACGATGGCATGGACAGAAGTAATGATAATTAATTGAAATTATTGAAGATGGAGTTGTGGAAAGTGAAATAATAAAAACGAGATTTGGTTAAAATTTTAATGACTATACTCGCTATTGGACGTGCGGACCCCTCAAGTGCCATAACTTGGCAGAAGGGGACACTTAAGTGCCACAACTTACGAAAGGTACACTTAAGTGCCAAAATCGGAGTAAAATGGATCACTTGAGTGCCAATCCGGCCAAAGTCCGGCCAAAAGGCTGACGTGGCTTTTTTCCGGCGAAGCGAGCTCAAAACGACGCTGTTTTGCATGTCGACGTGGCCAAAATAATGCAAAAACGGCGTCGTTTTTTGCTGATGTGGTTAAACAAATATATAAAAAATAATTAAATTTAAATTTAAATTTAAATTTATTTAATATATTTAAAAATAATAATTAAAAAAAAAAAAAAAAAAAAAGGTGGGGAGGCGGTTGAGGGCCCTCGGCCGCCGCCGCCGCCGCCCCCCCCGCCGCCGCCGGGAAGGGCGCGGCGACGGCAGGGGGAGGGTCGATCGGGGTGGCCGGCCTGGCCGAGCCGGGCGGCGAGGGTTGGCGGCCCTCGCGCGGCCGGGCCAAGGGGCCGCCGCCCGCAGGGGGTCGTCCCGGCGGGAGGCGCCTTGGCCCGGCCGGGTGAGGGCCGCCGACCCTCGCCGGATTTGGGCGAGGGCTGCAAGCCCTCGCCACTAGCTAGATCTGGGCAAGGGCTCGCGAGCCCTCGCCGCCGATCGACCAGGGTCGCCGGCCCCGGCCGAGGCCCGGCGACCCTAGCCGACCCTTCCCCCGCCGTCGCCGGCCCTTCCGGCGGTGGCGGGCGGCGACGGCGGCGGCGGCGGCGGCCGA
This sequence comes from Eucalyptus marginata, assembly GCA_014182565.1. Classification (NCBI taxonomy): domain Eukaryota; kingdom Viridiplantae; phylum Streptophyta; class Magnoliopsida; order Myrtales; family Myrtaceae; genus Eucalyptus; species Eucalyptus marginata. The sequence continues at coordinate 25,914,134 of CM024594.1, forward strand.
GGGCCCTCGGCCGCCTCCCCACCTTTTTTGTTTTTTGTTTTTTTAATTTAAAATTATTTTTTAAAAATATTTTAAATAAATTTAATTTTAAATTTAATTTATTAATTAATTTTTTTATTTTTACCATGTCAGCCCAAAACGACGCCGTTTTTGCATTATTTGGCCACGTTAGCATGCAAAACGGCGTCGTTTTGCACTTGCTTCGCCGGAAAAAAGCCACGTCAGCCTTTTGGCCGGAGTTTGGCCGAAGTGGCACTTAAGTGATCCGTTTTTCTTCGAATGTGGCACTTAAGTGTACCTTTCGTAAGTTATGGCACTTAAGTGTCCCTTTGTGCTAAGTTATGACACTTGAAGCGTTCTTATCCCCTCGCTATTGGCTTTTTCAATGAAGAAAAGGAACGTCTGAGAAAAAGACCGTGAGTACTAATAGAAAATGACATCTCGTAGCTGGGGTTAGAAGGACCATTGCTATAACATCATTGGCCAGTATCATTACCTATTAGCAAAATATCGTATTTTTCTTACAGATGGCATTTCTCTAAAAGTGTCTGTTTGATTGGTGGAAAAATAAAGATGATTCAACCAATTAAACTATAAGCCCATATGGATCTCTACATGCAATTCGCTCACTTTGGGAAGAGCGGATGGAAAGAGGAGGCCTTTGCTCTATTTGCTTCTTCCTCTTTTCAGGAATGAACAATTGAAAAAAATGATTTTCTTTTAATATTCTATTACTAATAAAATAATAGAATGAAGAGATAGATAGCCTGATTTTATTCTGATAGATCGAAAGAGTAGGAATTGTTAAAGAGGAAATCTCCTCTTTCTATTTATTGATGAGACAATTATTGATTTCTTGCCTAATTTGAATAATAGAAGTCCTTTTTTATTTTCATAATGTCAGCAAGAGTGTTGATTGCGTGCATTAAAATCATAGGTCCTGTTATGACTTCAGTCAATCCTCTCGTTTCAACACTGGTTGGTCATCTACTAATTTGATAAACTAGTGGGACGATTTCAAAATCGAATTCACTTTGTTGATGGTGCAATTGACTAGTTTATGAATTTTAATTCAATGTACAGTATGGTCTTTGAATTTTAGCTCAATACGCAATGTGATTTTTGAACTTTTAATTTGTTCAATATAATTTCTGAATTTTTAGTAAATATTCAATTTAATCCTTAAATTTGAGTAATATATATACTTTAGTTCATGTGTTTTAATTGACCAACCAGGATCTGGTGTCGCTGGAAAAGTACTGGCGAGGCTCAGTCCGCAGTTTCCAGATGGGCCAACCGGGTTCGCCATTTCGCTCGAACGTTCGTCCGCCGAAACTCAGAAAGACCGCGAAGGTACCAGAATGATCCTCTCTTTCCTATTTAACTCCCAGCTTCCCTCCCCAACCTCCATCGTCGAACGATAGCAATTCTCATAATCTACTTCAAGCATTCTATCGAACGCTTTGTCGACTCAGTCTTACATTTTCACTGGTAACCCAGCAAGGCAACAACCATGTCGCTCATCCCAAGCTGGTTTGGCGGCCGTCGCAGCAACGTCATCGACCCTTTCTCCCTCGACCTCTGGGACCGCTTCAAGGACTTCCCTTTCCCTTCCTCATCCCTCTCTGCCTCTAATTTCCCTCAAACGTTCCAGGAGAACGCCGCCTTCGTGAACACGAGCATCGACTGGAAGGAGACCCCGGAAGCCCATGTGTTCAAGGCGGATCTCCCCGGGCTCAAGAAGGAGGAAGTCAAGGTGGAGATTGAAGACGACCGGGTGCTCCAGATAAGTGGCGAGAGGAACGTGGAGAAGGAGGACAAGAACGACACGTGGCACCGGGTGGAGAGGAGCAGCGGCAAGTTCATGAGGAGGTTCAGGCTGCCGGAGAACACGAGGATGGATCAGGTGAAGGCATCGATGGAGAACGGGGTGCTCACCGTGACTGTTCCCAAGGTGGAGGAGAAGAAGCCTGAGGTCAAGGCCATTGAGATCTCCGGTTGAGAGTTGGTGAATCCATGGTCCTTGTTGCGACTTATGTCCATATATAGAGCAAATATGCTGTGTTATGTGTGGGTTTCGTGTGTCCTCAGTTGGGAGGCTCGGTTCCCTGGTGTCTGATATGGCGATGTATTGCCTCACTACGACTCTTTACTTGTAATGAAATTGGAGGTTACCATTTCCTAACTTCTATTTGATGTTATCTTGGTTCCTCGAAGCCTTTCGATTGTGGTTTGCTCGTGGGATGCTGCTTATTTTGATTTGCATACTGCTTTGTCGGACAGGAGTTACGACTAGTTTTGTCCTTGTCGGATTATTAATTCAAATTGTGGGAAGGATCCATCAGAAGTGCAAGTGCCACACTTTGCACATTGGTATCGTTCTTTCAATTGGGTTTGGAGGTACTTACAACCGGTTAGAAACCATGTTACTCCCTATGAGCTCAGCCCAAGGTGCGGGGTTGGGTTCCATCTGCTGCATTCGATCACATTTATCAAATAATAGGATAAAATATCGCAATTAGCCCTTTATTTCCTCGTGACAATCATCAGATCAGAGAGAGATGATCAAATTCACTAGTTCCTCTATTGCAGCGTGCGAAGAACCACCTTTTTCGATGCTCAACTTGATTTGGTCTTTGAAAGCCGCGGCTCTCAGCCTCATCTCTTTCCCTTCCTCACCAGCCATCAGCCTCCTCACAGCTTGCTCTATCTCTTTCTGGTCTAGATCACCCTCCAACTCCAATCCCACCCTCCAAACGTGGCACAAGTACCTCGCGTTCACATTCTGGTCCATGAAGCAGGGCGGCATATCATCGGGACTCCTTCGGAAATGCTTTCCAAGGTTGAATTCCATCCACAATGGGTCCAAAAGCCTCCCACAGCACGGTGTGCTAAAACATCCTTCTGTGGAGCCCATCTCACGACACGGCCACTATCTCCGATGGCTTCTTTGAATCCTTCTGGCAGCAGCTCGATCCATTCTGAGCCTCTGACTGAGCCAGGTCAGACCACCCACAAAAATGGCTGGCCGCAGTTCGCCAGCCCCCAAGCTGTCTCTGCACATTCTCTTTCATCCATTGAAGCCAAGCTTCCTAAGCTCACATATATGACTGAATTATTAGCTTGCTTATCAAGCCACGACAGGCAATCGGTTTCTTCTTCCAATATGCTGGTTGGTGAAGCTGGAGCAACTTTGTGCAATGGGCCTACTGAGAAAAATGGCACATGGTATTTTTTTTGGACTTGGTCGGATAACTGTTTCTCCAGGCAGTCCACTGTGTTCCAAAGAATGGCTGAAGAGGTCTTGATATCGAGCGTCATAGCTATTAATCGCATCATTGGTTCTAGATCACTAGTAAAAAGAGGCAAGTCCTTGCATCTCAAGGGATAAGCGCCTGGAACTGCATCTTTTGACGATCGATCTATAAAGTCAAAAATACTATTGCTTCTACGATTTCATAGTCTGATTAAAACATAAAAACTAGTCCGAGATTTGAATATTCCAGCAAGGTAAAAAAGAGATGGTCCTTTTATTCCTATTTTGTATTTAGTGGACATTCTTTCTTTCTTCCTAGTCGGATTGCTCAACATAAAGGCGAGAATATGATCTTTCACAAGCAGTTTCAGCGTGTGTGGTGCCGATGACTTCACTTCCATGCCGTCTACTCTGATTAAACGAAGAGGTAATAGGTGGTTTGGACAGCTGGGCTAACGTCTACTGAGTGGTCGTCTTCTGGAAACCGCGTCGCCGTGAAGACCTAGTATGCTTACCTTGTTTTTGCAGCAAGTGTTTTTTACGAAAACACAAAGATACCCTGTTAAAGTACTACTTGGCGAGTCGAAGAATTACGAGCCAAACTCAAAATGTGTCAACATGGACTAATGATTAGTTGACTCTCTATTTAGCTTGGCTAAACGATCTCCTCAAATTTTGAAGAGACCCTAAATTTTGCTGTCACATTTCTTTGTGATACAAACACAATTGAATCAGAAGCCCTTCCAGTTCATCGGAGTTCCACCAAAGAAAGTGCATTCTTAACATCCAATTGATGCCGTGTGCTTGTTACTCTTGATTTCTAGCGAAATTACTGTCAAACTACATCACAGAGGTAACTAGAAGTTTATTGCGCATACTGATATCTGATGATTTATTGTGTCTGTTACTATATGAGGATTGAACATACCTTTCGCTGGAAAATAACCTTCCTTTCGGAGCCTAGGCAGTTCGGAGAAAATCAGTTGAGTGGCGATACTACTAGTGCGCAAAGCCATGCTAGGAACTTTCATATAATGAGCTGCGGCTTCTGCACAGTACATCATCGTATCATAAATCACGCAAGAGATTTTACTTTCGGTTGCTTCATCTTGTGACAATAGTTGGCGGAGAGGTCCTTCACAGTTGGTGTTGAGACTCGTGAAAATAGCTGCGGCGTCCCCGGAGGAGAGGACATCCTTCGATAAGCAATCTGGAATAGACGCAAAGGTAAAATTGGGGAAAGCAGATGGATGGGGATGATTGAAGTGAGTGTGAGCTATTACAATAGAGAAGCCCTTGGAATGCAGGAGGGATCCCAAAGTGAGCATCGGGGTTATGTGTCCTTGAAAGGGGCAGGGGACTAGCACCAATCTACAATTGCTTCTCCACCTTCGTTCCTCCATTTCTCTCATGTGACTACAACCAGAGCCTCGGTCCTGGATGAACTCATCATATGAATGGTCTTATATTCAATATTGGGTTGTCGGCCAAATGTTAAGGAAAACAGAGAGAAATCCTGTTTTCTTGCCCGGAGAGTAACATAAAAAAGTGGTAAATAATTGATTGGTAAACAAATTGATTACATCATTGAAGCGTGCCGGGCTAGCAGAAAAGTGGCTATCCCAGCATGAGACATTTGGAGGAAACACCCACCCAAGTGTAATATTTGAGATTTTTTATTAGGTCAAAGAAAAGGTGGGTGGGACCCACTTTAAATAAAGAAAGAAAAAGAAAAAAATGGAAGAGATAAAAAGGGAAAAGCCAGCACACATTTGGGCAGAAGAAAAGAGGAGAAAAGTAGAAAGGAGGAGGAAGAAGAAGAAAGAGGAGAGATGGATGTGTGTGTTCACGCCCCTCACTAAGCTTATTTATAATGCCCGGTAAGTAATCGCATCTCTCGTTCTTCCAATTGGAGTTTTTAGACTAAGGGCTTGAAATTCGGAATGAGAAAATTGAGCGGCAAAGTTCGATTTTTGAGTCGTTAAACTGTATATTTTTATAGAAATGATAGTTTAGAATGTCATGGAACCATTAGATTTTACGGATCTTAATTTGAGCTTATGGTTTGCCGAAACAAAATTTCACAGTGAACAATGTGCGTCCAGTAGCTTCGAGCCCATATTTTGTCGATTTTTAGCTTGATTTTGGAACAGTCAAGTTGGGATTCTTATAGTACGTTAAAAGTGCTTTCTATTTACTATAAATACGTTTGGAACGAGGTTTGGTGGAAAGAGTTATATTGTGATCAAATTTCTCGCTCAAAGGGCTTCTTATAGTACGTTAAAAGGGCTTCATGTTGCAAATGGCTTGAATAATTACTTTGGATATATGATTTTTTTTTAGCTCGTAACTATCATTTTATCGACGAATAAACATAGTTTAGTCGAGTAGTATTTTACTTGGTTTTGATGCTATTTCTCGCTTATATAATTGGAATGCGAGTACGTGGATTTGAGTGAGCTTTGTTATTTGATTTTGGGCATATTCAGGTGAGTGGTGTTATATCTTCTATGAATTTAAAAACTCATGTCTTAACTAAAGGTGATATCGATTTGAGTATCATATAAGAAGACATGGCATGCCATTTTATTTATAAAAATGGAAGAAGTGATGTTTAAAGCATAATTGTTGCGTAAATTCGAATCGAGTATTTACTACTTTGTTGATTTTGAAATGGCATGGTAAAGCATTTCTAGAAATGGTTTATGAGTTTATTGTTGTGCAACAGATGGACGAAATTCTTTGTAAAAAGACTTCTTTTGTTACATGTTATATGTTTTGATTTGTGACTTTGTGAGTAATTAAAAAAACCATTATTTGAAATAAGTTGGAATGATTATTTGTAAATGCCTCGATTAAATGCTTTGTGAAGGAATTGCCAAAATATATGGATATGGATTTGTGAAATGCTTTGAGAAGCACATTCTATATGATAAATTGATTTGCGAAAATTAATTCGATTCAATTTGTGAAACCGATTTATGATATGGATTATGGTTTTGATTGTGAATTTGTTTATGAAATGATATGAGATGCTTTGCGAGAAAGTATTTCTATCGAAGAAATCGAGTTATGAAAGTTTATATGATTGGTTTGTTAAATTTATGGTGGATTACGAGATTGATTATGGATTGAATTTTTGGATATTGGAGAATGCAGGTTTAGTGCTCAATATCACTGTGAGCCCATGGAGGGGCTTGTGGGTATGCGTACCGAGTTTATGATATCTTTCTAGGCCGAGCCACCAACTTTATTGGTGGAAACTTTGTCAAGGAGGGAATCTTGATCACCTTATTACCTATGTAGCATGGACACGGACACGCGACACGCGACACGACACATCGACATGTCATTTTTTAAAAAATAAATAATTTCAACATGTTGTGACATGTTATATATTTATATATACATATGATTAGTTAAAAAATAAAGAGTAGAGTCAACTTATTTAAATAAATTTATAATCTTTTACGATTGATCAGAATCTATCATTATTCAACATTTAGCTCTCTTGTTCATCTCCTTTCTTGAAATCACCCTCTACCCTCCCCCCTCCTCCTCCAAAATAGAAAAGAAAAAAAAGACAAATCTTGCCAAATTGGACCGGTATCCCCATTTTAATTTTTTTTTCTGCTCTTCACGGCACCATCATTTTTAATTTTTTTTTCTCCTTCTCCTTGAAAACCAAAACCTAGCCGCCTACTCTTCCTCCTAGGCTCCTCCACCTTGCATGGCACCCCATTTTTTAATTTTTTTTTTTCTGCCATTCTTTGGAAAACCAAACCCTACCTGCCTCCTCCTCCTAGGCTCCTCCATGGCACCCACATTTTTTTTTTTGGCCTTTCCTTGGAAACCTAAACCCTAGCCACCTCATCTCCTTCTAGGCTCCTCCTTTTTGCACGGCATCCCCATTTTTAATCTTTTTTCTACTCTTCTTCCTAAAGCAAAAAGAGCAACCTTGGAAACCTTCGGAAAACGCTGGCCGCTCCCTCCTCCTCATTGCACGATCCCCTTCCTCTCAATTTGTACTCTCTCTTGGTCGCCTCATCGCAGTCACTCATTGCCTCGCCTCTGGCCCTCCCTCCTTTGTGGTCGTAGCCTTGTCTCTGGCCCTCTGTTGTGGCATCGTAGTCGCAGCCCTCTCGTTCGCCTCGTTCTCTACTCTTCCTCTAGTCCTCTCTTACAGTCATGGCCTCATCGTCATGGCCTCATTGCTGCGGCCTCGCCTCCGTAGCCTTCTTCCTCTCCCTCGCCCTCGCCTCCACCCTCCATTGCCTTCTACAACGATTCACTCTCCCTTCGCACTTGCAGACCCGCTCCAAAAACCCAGCCTCTTACGATTCCTACACGCGAGTCGGAGTGTGTCGAGAATAGTTGACCACGTATCGGATTTTCCAACATGTGTTGATCGTGTGTTCGAGCATGTCGGACACCTCGACACGTGTCCGACACGACACGGAAGGTTCCAGAACATGTCTGTGCTTCATAGCTTGCCACTAAGCATTATGTCGTTACCATGGTTTGATATTGAGCAAAAGATTGAACGATGGATGTGGTTTCATATGAGATGAATCAATGGCATAGACTATTAATGTGTGACATAAGATTAACCCGTGGAATGAACCATTGGCGTGTTTATTGATGAGATTGATCAATGGATTAGACCATTGATATTTGGTATGATATTATTGATTTATGGATATGATTTTGTTAAAGTGATATAACACATTTATATTTTGTATGTGTACTATTACTGAAATTGAGATAAGTGAGTTTTGATATTGCTTTGTAAATTATATAGTGATTGCTCGATCTCGCTTAGAAGGTATGTACACTTATTGAGCTTGTGGTTGCTCACCCTTTCCATTTCCAAATCTTTTCAGGTCCCTCGTTAGCGATCAATAGAACAAAAGCGATATTGATGGGGACTTTTGGGAGTTGGATTCGGATGGTTAGAGGTTGCGTCCTTCGGGTAGAAGGATGGCCGTGTCATCCCCACCTCTATAGGATTTGGGGTGCGACACCAGGACACCAGAAATTTTATTTCCTTTCACGTTTGGCTTTGTTTAATCTCATGTGAGAATATTCTTCTTCTCTGGCAAGATTTCTAGTTAATTTGATTCCATCCCAAAACTTGCTCTTTTCTCTCTGCGGATTCAAATTATTTTGCTGCTGCGACGACTCCCGCTATACGATGGCATTGAAGTCCACTGCTACTGACATCACCAGAAGCTCGTTATTTATATGAAATGGGGTGGTTATAACTTGTTTTGAACACTGGTGCTTGTAACCTTCTTGAAAAAGTCACCATACGGAAGCTGTACCTAGTATATACGTATGTTTTGTAGCTGAAACTCACAGCCTTAAGTAAGCTGATAGAGCTTGTCTTAGTCAAAGACAGCTAGAGGTAGCAGGACTCAGAAGCAAAAGAGCTTCGAAGTCTGCATCCTTTCAGACACCTTTCTATTTCTTGAGACATTATTAAGTGTATCAAAGAAATGTACAACTTCAAAATATAGCTGCTGCAAAAGTCAAACTGATCTGGGGGGGTTTCTCATGTTCTTTCTAGCAATATGGTAAGTGCCGATGTTTTTTAAGTAGAAAGTTCAAAGGGAACTAGCATCCGAAGGCCTGACAGACTGAGATATGAAATCAGATTTCTTATCTGAAAGCTTCTTAATGACCAATAATGCTCCTGCTTCTTCCTGTCATCGAATGACACGAGCAGTCTCATTGGGATTGACTTAAGAATGAATGTTCCTCCTGAGGATGTTATCTCTACAGCGACAACAGGAGCAACCGAGCCTCGTTTCACTAAGTGGGGTCAGCCATAGGATTTCTATCGTGCCACTGTGCTTGATGTTTTTTCAGATTTTCTATGAGCTCTTCCACGTCTTTCTGGGATTTCCCCTACTCCTTTCAACTAATACATCCCGTCTTCATTTACATCGCCTTGCCGGTGCACCTAAAGGCCTTTCGTGCAACATTACCTAATGATCTCAGACGGCCTTATCTCATCTGAAGGCCTTCTAGGTGTTGTGCTAAGATCTAGTGGCCACACTTCTTTCAATTGTAAAGCCATGCACCAGGCAAAATGGACAGACTATTTGAGATTTCTATTGGTTGCATAATCTCAAGGATCTAGAAAACCTACTTTCTATCAAAATGGGTGGAGACTAAATCACGTGTTCTCACACGGGTCTTTTCAGTCTCTTTAGAAAGGTAAAACTAAATAGTCACTCAACCTCCTCTTTGCCACTGGTATGGGAAGGTTGCATGTTTCAAATAACTGTTCAAAACATCTAGAATTCCGGGGAGTCCTAAGTTTTCTCTGCCATTTCTTCGTTTTCTACTAGGAAAATGACATAAATCGTCTATGAATTTTGGTCCAATGTGCAATATCGTTCATGAACTTTTAATTTGTTCTATGTACCTGTTGAACTTTGGTCCAATGTGGAATGCCATTCTTCAACTTTTTTTTTTTTTTTTTTAATATGGTTTCTGAACTATTGATAGATGTTCTATTTAATCTCCTAGATTATGTCAAATTGACATAAATAGAATGACTATATTGAACATTCATCAGTAGTTTGGGGATTATTAAACATATTAAAAGTTCGAGGACTATATTGCATATTGGGCCAAAGTGCAAGGACTACACTGTGCAAATTAAAAGGCTAGAGACGATATTGTAATTGGACCAAAGTTCAGGGACAATTTGAACTATAATCACTTCTTTAATTGAGAAAGATAACAAACCTAAGATCCTAGACTTAAGACACTTTATTGGAAAAGGGTAGTGGCAGAGACATTTGTTTTCTTTTCAACAATAACTTTCTCTTCTTCACATTGTGATGTAAGAAATCTATTCCTGACAATATACGGTTTTTTAGGTCATCTCACGTAGCGCAGTATGAATTGATGCTTCACTGCATTATGCTCACATAAATAGCATGCATGTGATTATTGCACAAATAAGGTGACAAACACACATGTTGAATCGATTGTTTAACTTGAGTAGGCAATCTAGGCGAACCTGAAAATTTTTGGATAGGAGGGCCATAACCATGAACAACGAAATCCGGGATTGAATTCTCGACGCTTTCTTGCTTTTGTCATCATCAGAGGAACCCTTTTTTTCTAAATGCTAAAGCGATTAAAAACAGGCCAACCATGAGGAACGTATGATTTCGATTATTTCTAGGATCATTGAAGTTGAACAAAAACATTCTGTATAACACCTATATCACACGACGTACCGATGAGATGGCGCTCAACCAAATCAATTATTTTCGATTATTAAAATGATCTTCAAATGTGAATGCGCGATGGCAAAAAGGAACAGAATTGCCAGACAAATATGAGGAAGGGTAAGAGAAGGCGAAGTGGTTGAACATGTTACGCAGCGTCGAGAAAGAGCCAGAAGCCCATAACCAGAACGCTCGCTCAGTCTTACACCTCGTTTCGGAAATCTCATGAACGCGCGAGAAGACCTCCTCTTCTCCCCATAAATACCCAGCACGTCCCTTTCCTTCCGACAAGGATCCAGAAAGCAAGCAAATTCCCAAGAAACTCCAAACCCGAGCAGAAATCAATCCCTCGCGTCCTGCAAAGTAAAGCTTCATTCCACCGACTTATTCAGAGACGAAGTCGCTCATAGTTTAACTTCGGGATTTGTTGCCAGAGGGAATCTTTGCTTTACTTCTTGATTTTGTGCGCTTGTCTTTTGTTTGGCTTCACTTCAGAAATTATTAGGGATTTTCCTAACCAGCAGTGTATATTTTATCCACTAGTTCACGAGGGCCAGCCAGGGAAGAGGATTGACGTGATATTCCCTTTAATTACTCATCCAAATAAATTATTTGAATCAAGATGCTGTGAACCAGGACAGCCGCCAAGAAGCACAAGCCAGAGAGAGAGAGAGAGAGAGATTCTCTAAATATTCATTAAATGCCGTGTCAAACTTGACCACAGGGAGAGAGCGAGCTTCTCTAAATATTCAGCAAATGCCGGGTCAAAGTTGACCACAGACGTTTACGTCATGCTTCCATTCCTAGCATGCGCAAATTGAACGCTAGGAGTGACCTGCCTGCTTGTCCTTCATTGCTGGGTCTTCGCATCCTCCGTCCCATTACTTCTCATCTGATTAGACTTTCAAAGAGAGTAAAACCAGCCTGAATCAGCAAAAGCCCGTCTTCAAGTGCATAACTTCGCATAGCATCTGAATATCTTCGATTGAATAAAGGATAGAGAGGATGGAAAGTGAACAGCGAAATGGCAAGAAATTGATCCTGGTCCCAGGACCATTCCAGGGCCACCTCACTCCCATGCTTCAGCTGGCGACAATCCTCAAGTCCAAGGGCTTCTCCATCACAATTGCTCACACACATTTCAACAGTCCAGATTCTTCTGCTCACCCCGATTTCACCTTCTTATGCATACCTGACTGCTTGTCTGAAGAAGAGGTTCGAAAATCCGATCTGATGGGCATTGTGCTGAGGCTTAATGTCAATTGTGAGTCCAGCTTTAGGGAGTGCCTAACTCGGGGCACAAACCATATGGAGCCAGTTGACAAGATTTGCTGCATCATCTACGATGCAATCGTGTACTTCTCGGAAGCTGTTGCCCGTGATTTGAAGATTCCTAGCATTGCTTTACACACGAGCAGCGCTGCTACTACCATAGTCCGCCCGATTCTTCTCCAGTTAAAGGCACAAGGACACATTCCGATCCCAGGTACATGCTGAATTTCTCTTATTTAAGTTACACTCATTTCTTTCTCAATTAATATTATGGTGGCGGAGAATCTTCCTCGTATTCCATTTTGTTTGTGAGGATGGATGTATCGACGAAAATTTATTGCAGTTTTAAAATCTGTATGTGTGACCTTCATCATGACCCTATAGTCCATGATCCGACGAGTCTCCTCTATGCCTATACTCTTTTCAAGACTGGTTTCTTTGTCATCATCCAAGTTTGACACCCAAGCCAGATTATCCTGAGTGTTGTCAAACCGCTAAGTATAAAGTCGATGGGTTCTAGCTCACTTGTCGTTGTGCTGACTAACAAATGCCTTGTGTTGTGCTCTATTAGATTCCACGTTGCAGGCTCTGGTGCCTCTGCATCAGCCCCTGAGGTTCAAAGACCTACCACTCTCCAATTTTGGAAGTTTGGACTATTTCTTGGAGTTGTTAGTCTTGGCGAGTAATATCAGATCGTCTTCGGCCATTATATTCAACACGGTTCACTGCCTTGAAGAGTCACCTCTGGCGCAGCTCCACCAAAAGTACCAGGTTCCGATTTTTCCAATAGGCTATCTGCACAAACTCGCTCCTACCTCAGCTGTTAGCTTACTGCAAGAGGATACTGGTTGCATTCCATGGCTTGACAAGCAAACTCATAATTCAGTCATTTATGTGAGTTTAGGAAGCATAGCACATCTGGACCAAGACCAATTGTCAGAAATGGCTTGGGGTCTGGCAAATAGCAAGCAGCCTTTCTTGTGGGTTATTAGGCCTGGCTCAATACCAGGTTCGGAATGGATCGAGTCAATGGATGAAGAATTCAAAGAATGTGTTAAGGACAGGGCTTACATTGTGAAATGGGCACCTCAGAAGAAAGTACTGGCTCATGAGGCGGTGGGAGGGTTTTGGAGCCACTGTGGATGGAACTCCACCTTGGAGAGTATAGGTGAAGGCGTTCCGATCATATGTCAACCATGCTTCGGCGACCAATATGTGAATGCGAGGTACTTGACTCACGAATGGAAGGTTGGATTAGAACTGGAGGGGGAGATAGAGAGAGGGACAGTAGAAGGAGCCGTTAGAACATTGATGAAGGAAAAGGAAGGTGAAGAGATGAGGCAGAGGGTCTTGGATTTGAAGCACAAGTGCGATGTTAGTATAGTTGATGGTGGATCTTCTTGCCATTATCTGAGCGAGCTAGTCGAGTTGTTGAGATCGTTCTAGCAGCACAGAGTTGTTTGCTACTAAAGCACCGCGCTGAATGAAGCTTGTGTAGTGCAGAAAGTGCAAAGATTTGGTCTTCAGGCATTGAAGAACAGAACAGAACAGAACAGATGATGCTTTGATGGACTGACAGAAATTTGCTGACTTGTCATATGCAAATTTAAGTTGAACCAATCTCCTTTTTTTCTCTCTAACCAGTGGACCAGATCTGAATGGGTCGAATTCACTTCTCCTTTCAAGTTTGAGTAAACTTAACATGGTTATTCATTATGTCACAATTTTGAAATCTAAACACGACAACCTTATAAAATGATAGGACACATTTGACTTGTTTAAGATATGCACCACTAGAACAACCATGTCAAATACGTACAGATGTGTAAAAGTGTGTTTAAATGTGCGTAAATTTTCTTAAGTGCATTGTCTCGTTGCAACTAACTTATCAACTATGTCATCAAACTTGTCTAAACATTTCATAGAAAGGATCAACCCAGGACAAATACTATCGTGTCCACTGCTTGAGAATATCCTCATGGTGTTTTAGTCAGTTAAGAAGAAAAAAATCAGTTACTAGAGGGAGACAGAAGCAAGGGAGGACCCGGCAATCTTAGACTTAATTTAAATCGATCCTCACACCTAGCCTCAAGGTAGATAAGAGACCAGGCAAAAGAAAGAAAATATAATAGCAGTCTTGTACGAGCGACATTGTTTCTTTTTTGACACAAACCTCTGTAAAGTTGACATGAGCACACTCAATGACATGTCGAGTAAACGGGCTGTGTCGATATCTGCTCAACCTCATTCGAGATTGATTAACAATGAACCCACAAGCGGTGCCATATGAATAGGGCATCTGAAGGCCTTTAATCAACGTTAACAAGCCACCTCAGACGGCCCCATCTCATCTCAGAATGCCTTCGAGAAGTTATCCTACAGTGGTGAATGTATTGCTGAGGTCTAGCGCTCTCTGTATTGCATATGAGTTTAGCTTCTGCTGCATGGTCTTAAGGATTAATCTTGTCTAGATTACCGTGCAACCTCTCGCGTAGGGGGCTAATTTTTTTTTATATTTTTACTCTGTCCCCCTCAACTTTGTCAACTTATCTAAATCTGCCCTAGATAACTGACTTTCTATTAAAATGGGTGAAAACTAACTTAAGTAGCGTCACACGAGTCTTTTTAGCTTTTTAGAAGGATGAAAGTAATTAGTCACTCAATTTAGTCTTTACCACTGGCATGGAAGGTTACATGTTTCAAACAAACTGATCATGTTTAGTTTATAATTCTACGTAGTCCTATATTCTCTACCAATTTCCCCATCCTTTGGCCAAGGAGAGAATTGAAATTGAAGATTGCTGCATGATATATTATGAAAGTTCGCCTCATGTGGGGCCGCAGATTTGATGCCTCATATTCATTACGCTCACGTGAATAGCATGCATGCAAGTATTGGACAACATAAGGTAATAGACACACAAAGTTCTATCAACATTTTGACTTAAGCAGGCAAAAATTCGAACGTATTAAAGATGGAATTTTTGGATAGTAGGGCCATACCATGAACTACGAAAATCAAGAATTGAATGTTCGACGCCTTTTCACTCGTCACCGTCAAAGGAGCCCGTTTTCCCCAATAACTTAACTATTATGAAACAAATTAATAATATATTTATAATATACGACTTAACGGTCATTTCAAGTAACATTGAAACTTAAGAAAAACTTTTTGTATCACGCCAACATCACGCGACATGTCGGTGAATAAGCGACGACAAAAAGGAACAAAATGGAAACCCTCGAGTCCATAAATGATAAACATGTCGACATAGTAATCTGGTGAAACCGAAAGAGAAGTACGAGGAACATGAAAAAGGAGACGAAAAGGCGAGTAGTTGGATATGACACATGTTATGCCCATGACCATGAGCAAGGCCCAGCGTCGAGAAAGAGCTAGAAGCCCATAACCAGAACGTTCGCTCAGGCTCAAGGCTCAAACCTCGTTTCGTTCGAGAAATCTCACGAACGTACGAGAAGACCTCCTTTGTCCCCGTAAATACCCACCACGTCCCTCTCCTTCCGACAAGGATTCAGCAAGAAAGCCAATCACCAAGGAACTCCAAAACCGTGCAGAAATCGATCTCGCGTCCTCCAAAGTCAAGCTTCAGTCCACCGACTTATTCAGAGACCATGTCGCTCATTCCGAGCTGGTTCGGTGGCCGACGCAGCGACGCCCTCGGCCCCTTCTCTCTCGACTTCTGGGACTCCTTCGAGGACTTCCCTTTCCCTTCGTCTTCCCTCCCCGCCTCTACTTTCCGGGAAAATTCCGCCTTTGTCAACACCAGGATCGACTGGCGGGAAACTCCCAAGGCCCACGTGTTCGAGGCCGATCTCCCCGGGCTCAAGAAAGAGGAAGTGAAAGTCGAGATCGAGGACGATCGGGTGCTCCAGATTAGTGGAGAGAGGAAGGTGGAGAAGGAGGACAAGAATGACCAGTGGCATCGAGTGGAGAGAAGCAGCGGGAAGTTCATGAGGAGGTTCAGGCTGCCGGAGAATGCGAAGATGGATCAGGTCAAGGCTTCGATGGAGAACGGAGTGCTCACCGTCACTGTTCCCAAGGTGGAGGAGAAGAAGCCTGAGGTCAAGGCCATTCAAATTTCTGGTTGAGTCTGTAATAGTAACTTGCGAGTGCTAATGTGAAATCGAGGCTTCGTGTGTGCAGAGTCTGTGCGCTTCGTCTCTTTCTTGTGTTTTTGGAGAGTTGTATAAACCGGGTGTTGTCTCTGATACACTGATGTAATCTGAACTAGCAATACTTTTCTGGAAAAAAACTTTAAGTTAATGTTGCAATTTCAGCTCCATTTTATCTGGTAAATTTGATTGCTCGAGTGGATGTTTGCTTTACTCTTGATCTTGCTTGCCTATCTTTCATTTGGCTTCAAAGCTTCAGGAATTATTTGGATTTTTCCTAGCTAGCAGTTTGCGTAGTGTATTATCCAATTGTTCACGAGCACGAGCAATAAAGTGGGGACCAAAAAAGCTGCCAATAAGAAGACAGAGAAAAACCAAGTGCTTCTTTAAAAAGTTCAATTACTCCGAGCTTTCGCAAATTAACCATTTGGTGTGTCCTGTTTATTTGTCCTTGATTGTTGGGTCTCTTCTGCGTAGATTTTCAAAGAGAGTAAAACTAGCCTGAATCAGCAAAAGCCTCTGTGTGTGAGAGCTTAACTCTGCATAGCATTTTATACCTTTGATTGGAAAAGAGATGAAGAAGATGGAAAATCAAGGGAGAAATGGTAAGAGATTGGTCCTGGTCCCGGGACCATTCCAGGGCCACGTCACTCCCATGCTTCAGCTGGCGACAATCCTCAAGTCCAAGGGCTTCTCCATCACAGTTGCTCACACACATTTGAACAGTCCAGATTCCTCTGTTTTCCCCGATTTCACCTTCTTATGCGTACCTGACGGCTTGTCTGAAGAGGAGGTTCAAAACCCTGATCTGATAGCCATTATGCTGAGGCTTAATGTAACTGTGAGTCCAGCTTCAGGGAGTGCCTAACTCGGGCCACAAATCATATGGAGCCGGGTGACAAGATTTGCGGCATCATCTACGATGTAGTTGTGTACTTCTCGGAAACCGTTGCCCACGATTTGAAGATTCCTAGCATTGCTTCACACACGAGCAGTGCTGCTACTACCATAGTCCGCCCGATTCTTCTCCAGCTAAAGGCACAAGGACACATTTTGATCCCGGGTACATGCTGAATTTCTTCTATTTATGTTACACTCATTTCTTTCTTAATTAATATTATGGTCGCGGAGGATCTTGCTCGTATTCCATTTCTTTGTGAGGATGGATGTATCACCGAAAATTTGTTGCAGTTTTAAAATCCGTATGTTTGACCCTCAGCATGACCCTATAGTCTACGATCCGATGAGTCTCCTCTATGCCTATACCTTTTTTAAGACTGGTTTCTCTGTCATCATCCAAGTTTGACACCCATGCCAGATTATCCCGAGTGTTGTCAAACCGCTAAGTATATAAGCCGATGGGTTCTAGCTCACTTGTTGTCGTGCTGACTAACAAATGCTTTGTGATGTATCAGCCCCTGAGGTTCAAAGACCTACCACTCTCCAATTTTGGAAGTTTGGACTATTTCTTGGAGTTGGTAGTCTTGACGAGTAATATCAGATTGTCTTCGGCCATTATATTCTACACGATTCACTGCCTTGAAGAGTCACCTCTGGCCCAGCTCCACCAACAGTACCAAGTTCCAAATTTTCCAATAGGCCCTCTGCACAAACTCGCTCCTACCTCAGCCGTTAACTTACTGCAAGAGGATACTGATTGCATTCCATGGCTTAACGAGCAAACTCATAATTCAGTCATCCATGTGAGTTTGGGAAGCATAGCACATCTGAACCAGGACCAATTGTCTGAAATGGCTTGGGGACTGGCAAATAGCAGGGAGCCTTTCTTGTGGGTTATTCGGCCTGGCTCAATTCTAGGTTTGGAATGGATCGAGTCGATGGATGAAGAATTCAAAGAATGTGTTAAGGACAGGGGATGCATTGTGAAATGGGCACCTCAGAAGAAAGTGCTGGCTCATGAGGCGTTGGGAGGGTTTTGGAGCCACTGTGGATGGCACTCCAACCTGGAAAGTATATGTGTAAGGAGTTCTGATGATATGTCAACCATGCTTTGGCGACCAAAAGGTGAATGCGAGGTACTTAACTCATGAATGGAGGGTTGGATTAGAACTGGAGGGTGAGATAGGGAGAGGGACAGTAGAAAGAGCTGTTAGAACATTGATGAAGGAAAAGGAAGGTGAAGAGATGAGGCAGAGGGTCTTGGATTTGAAGCACAAGTGCGATGTTAGTATAGGTGATGGCGGATCTTCTTGTCATTATCTGAGCGAGCTAGTTGAGTTGTTGAGATCATTCTAGCAGCACAGAGTTGTTACTACTAAAGCACCGCACGGAATGAAATTTGTGTAGTGCAGAAAGTGCAAAGATTTGGTCTTCTCGCATTGAAGAACAGAACAAAACAGATAATGCTTTGATGCACCGACAGGAATTTGTTGGCTTGTCATATGCAACATTTGGTCTTTCTGGCATTGAAGAACAGAACAGATAATGCTTTGATGCGCTGACAGAAATTTGTTGGCTTGTCACATGCAAGTTTGAGTCGAAGCAATCTCCTTGTTTTTCTCCAACCAGTAGACCTGATCTGAATGGGTCAAATTCACTTCTCCTTTCGTATATAAACATGTTGAATAAACTTGACATGGTTATTCGTTATCTCACAATTTTGAAACCAAAAATATGGGACGCTTATAATTTGATGGGACACATTAGATCCGTTTAAGATAAGGACTAGTAGAACAGACTTGTCAAATATGTTTAGATGTGTAAAAGTGTGCTCAAATGTGCATAAATATTCTTAGTGTGTTGTGACTAACTTGTCAACATCAAATTTGTCTAAACATTTTATAGAGAGGATCAATCCAGAGATAATAGCAATCGCGTACAAGTGTATTGTTTCTTGGACGACACAAACCTGTGTAAGCTTGACATGGGCACGCTCAATGACGTGCCGAGTAAATGGGCTACGTTGATAAGTGCTTTGTTGGAAGATATGATTTAGCAAATTATATCAAATTGTAAATTGATAGAGAATATTGTCTATCTTAGGTTTAGAAAGATAGGGGAATATTTATTTTCCTTTATTAATTCTTTCTTTGTAATTAAATACAATGCACAGTACATAGATTACATTCAATAGAGAGAACACAACTTTTCTCCTATTTCTTCTTCCTTCCCTACTCTCTTCTTTGGTCTTCTGACATGGTATCAGAGCACCTTGCGATTCTGGCATAGCTTCCGCCTATATTCCGATTGCCTTAAGGAACTCCAATCTGCAAAAGAGTTACCGAAAGGAATCGATTCTTTTGAAAGGGAAGGAATTTCTTCTTCATAATGAACAAATCAGAAGCGCTCACCTCGAACCCAGACGACTAGCCAGCAAGCAATGCGACGCCACAGAATTCGCCCAATCCATATTCATCCATTGTGACTATTATGGCTGAACAACAACTCAGTCAAGGCCTGACCCAGGCTCAACATGTGCAATGACAGACTTTTCCGGCTCAGTTTAATTTGGGGCAGCCTCTCTCAGGCCATCCATACCAGTGGATGCCATATCCGTGGATCCATGGGCCAATTACATCACAGCCGGGCTACCAAAGCAGCGTGCGGACCGATGGAGGGTCACCAACCAACAGTGGGGCATGCTCTACCTTTGGACCGGAGCAGACGGGCGGATCAGGCGAATTGGGAGGAACGAATCCCTACCTGGATTTCTTCAATGCGGGTCGAGGAAACGGGTCGAATAGTTCGAATGTAGGGGCGAATACCTACCCGACTTTTTCACCTGGTTTTTTTCCATATCAAATCCTTGCTGTCGGCGGACGGCCGGAGCTTGGCGACCCTCTTTACACGATGAACGCCGACGGACTAGAACTGAAACTCATTAGTCAACAATTAACAGGCCTAGACAACTGCTTGACTTGGTCGCGAGAGCTCCTGCGTGCCTTGGTAACAAAGGATAAGGAAGGTTTTCTTGACGGAACGATTTCGGTTCCGACCGACGAGCGGATGGCTCGACTTTGGAGAAAATGTAACCAACTCGTTAGAACTTGGATCGGGAATTGTATTGGACCCGAAGTCGTAGCCGGACTTCCTCTGACGGAAGATACGAAAGAGATGTGGGATAACATTAAGGAAATGTATGGAAAGCTAGATCAAATCAAGATTTTTTCCATAACACAACAAATTTTGGATTTGAAGTAGGGTAATATGAGCATCGCAACAATCTACAATAAATTGTCGGCCCTGTGGAATGAGATGGAAGCAGCCGAAGAAAAATTCGACTGGCCCAAACCCATTCTACAGCAGTACAAGAACATGCTGAGAGAGAGAAGGCAATTAGGTTTCTCCTAATCTTAAACGAGACATACCTTTCGTTTAGATCTCAGATCTTGACAATGGATCCCATGCCGAACCTTGGCCGCATCTATCGGCTCGCCGTCTAGGAGGAGAGCCAACAAAGAACGACGGTTTATGGAAAGGGAAGCGAGGCGATGGCTCTAGCCATCCGCCATTTTTGTTCTCCACAAAGAAACTCATGAGGCGGAGGACGAAAGGGGGCGAATCTGGGGTTGTCCTCAAGAAACCCTAGCCCTAATTTTGGCGAGCAATCTGACGGCTCCTCTTTCGGCGAGCAATCGGATAGTCCAAATTTTTTGGCGACAGGGCCCTTCTCAGACGGCCCACGAAGTAGCTTCGCTAGAGTAGACGGGGCACGGGGAATTAATGGGCCATGCGGAATTTAGCTCACTGGAGTAGACGGGCCCACTTTGGCCCAAGCTTTCTAGCCCAGAAACATATTCCTTTCAACTGCAAAAAAAAATGGTAAAAAAGGAAGAGGTAAATTATATTGTGACTATTGTAAGCGTCCGCATCATACAATTGAAAATTATTGGAAATTACATTGGAAACCTGAGAAAAAGAAAAAGGGAAATCTTCACAGGTTTTTCAGGTATCGGGTCAGCCAATAGAGAGATCGATTACCTATGAGCAGTATCAGGAATTGATGGAAGCTTTAAAAAAATTGGATGCCTCTGATAAGGCTGGGAGCTTCATAGGTACATCTTACTGTTTAATGAATTCAATTTCGAAGAATGCATGGATTATAGATTTAGGTGCTAGTGATCACATTGTCTGTGATAAGGGTTTCTTTTCCCAAATCAAGAAATTATCTTTCCCTATATCAGTACAACTTCCAAATAGAAATTCCACACAAGTTGTCATGACCGGCACTGTGAATCTTAGTCCCCTAATTACACTTCGAAATGTGCTTTATGTGCCCAACTTCCAATTCAACCTCATATCAGTTAATCGAGCCTTTGAAGAAAATTCATGCCATGTCCTGTTCACTCCTGATAATTGTTTCTTTCAGGCCCTTTCGATTGGCAAACTGATGGGCTTGGGTAAAGCTTATCAAGGGCTCTATTTTTGGATAGATTTTCCGAGCAGTTTTAAATTGTCTTCTATTGAATTCAATAAATCATTGTGTAACCATGTTATCAATGACAAGAATTTTCTTTATCATAAAAGATCGGGACATAGTGCTTCATTCCCTTGTCCCCAGTGTCCTATCTATCCTTTGGCAAAACAGACATGTGCTCCTTTTCCAAATAATAATTCCCGAGCAGATGGTATTTTTTCATTAATCCATGCTGATGTTTGGGGACCCTACCATATTTTGCACCACGATGGGTCGCGATATTTCCTCACAATTGTTGATGATTTTTCTCGTGCGACATGGATATTTCTCATGCAATTCAAAAATCAAGTCCTTTCTCACCTAAAGACCTTTCTTTCCTTGTCCAAAACTCAGTTTGGAAAAACAATCCGTCGGATTAGAACTGATAATGGAAGAGAGTTCTTCAATGGTGAATGTGCTTCTTTATTTTCCCTAAATGGAATCTTGCATGAGAGTTCTTGCACCTATACACCACAGCAAAATGGTGTTGTTGAGAGAAAACATCGTCACCTCTTAGAAGTAGCACGTGCTCTTAAGTTTCAAGCATCTATTCCTAAGAATTTTTGGGTAGATTGTGTGGTCACAGCAGCATATTTGATTAATCGCATGCCATCACGCATTCTGAAAGGGAAGACACCATTTGAGATGTTGTATGGAAGGAAACCGAATCTGAGTCATCTCAGAGTTTTTGGGTGCCTCTGTTATGTAACTACAGTGGGACACAAGGATAAGATGGCACCACATGCCAGTGAATGTATATTCATGGGGTATCCCACCTTAAAAAAGGGATATCGGATTTACGCACCATCCAGAGGAGAATTTTTCGTGAGCAGAGATGTTGTCTTCCATGAGAATATTTTTCCCTTCCAAACTCTTGCCTCTTTACCTGAAGATGAGAAGACAACCAATCCAAGATTCTTATTGGAAGAGGATTTACTTTCGGGAGGAACATTTATTGCTACTTCTCCTCCAAGAACAACTGGTGTATTGCCTACATTGCCTATTGAGACAACTACGAGTCATTCCACTGAAGAATCTCATATAGAAGAGCCAGCACAGTTCACAGAAGTTCTAGAGCCAAGCCCTACTACAGAAGAGTCCTCCTCAATGCAACAAGAGCCTCGACGGCATTCTAGTTGAGTTGCTCATCCACCAACTTGGAGAAAGGATTATATATGCGGTTCTTCAAGATCGTCAGGTACTCGTTATTCTATCTCGTCTTACATTTCATTTGATAGGCTATCACCAGAACACCTATGTTGCATAAGCTGTATTTCTGAAGAACGAGAACCTTCTAGTTATAATGAGGCCAAAGACGATCCTCATTGGCAAAAGGCCATGGAGGCCGAGTTACATGCTTTGACAAAAAGTCATACTTGGGATGTCGTACCATTGCCTGCTCATCGCAAACCAATTGGATGTAAATGGGTTTACAAGATTAAGTATAGGGCAGACGGTTCTGTAGAGATATATAAAGCCCGATTGGTGGCCAAAGGCTTTACACAGCGAGAAGGTTTTGACTATCATGAAACATTTTCAGCTATTGCAAAGGATGTCATAGTTCGTTCTTTCCTATCGGTTGCTACTTTTCGTGACTGGCCATTGCATCAAATGGATGTGCATAATGCCTTTTTATATGGTGATCTGGATGAAGAAATCTACATGGATCTTTTACCAGGATTACGGAGACAGGGGGAGTCTAAGGCATGTCGTCTCCGTAAATCTCTTTAGGGACTAAAGCAAGCCTCTCGACAATGGTACGCCAAGTTTACTAATGCACTTATGGCCGCTGGATTCAAACAGTCCAAATATGACTATGCCTTATTCACTTGGACAAAAGGTATGCCATCTATTTACTTGATGATTTATGTTGATGACATACTTATCATGAGAAATGATGATTCTGCTATGAAGAAACTTAAAGAGTATCTACACTCCACCTTTCATATCAAAGATTTAGGGCTACCTAAATATTTTCTTGGAAATGAGATAGCTCATTCAGATCAGGGAATCTCTCTCAGCTAGCGGAAATTCATAATGGAAATTATATCAGAAGCAGGACTGTCAGGTTGAAGACTAGCCATTATTCCTATCGAGCAAAATGCCAAGCTGACTTCTGTCAACTATGATACTGGCATATCCTCTTCTTCTGATGATCCGTTATTGAAAGATCCGTTAGGATATCAAAGACTTGTAGGGAAACTTATATATCTCACTATGATTAGGCCAGACATCTGCTATGCAGTGCAGACTCTTAGCCAATTTATGTACAGTCCAAAGCAATCTTACAAGAATGCAGCCTTGAAGATTGTGAGATACTTGAAGACATGTCCAGGCTTAGGGATACTTCTTTCTCGGAAGTGCGACATGGAAATGATAGCTTATTGCGATGCAGATTATGCTACATGCCCTATGAGCAAGAGATCCATTACTGGCTTCTATATCAAATTTGGGGAATCATTACTTTCATGGAAGACAAAGAAGTAGTCTACTGTATCCTTGTCTTCAGCTGAAGCTGAATATCGATCTATGGCCAAGACTGTCTGTGAAATAGTTTGGTTAAGGGGTTTACTTCAGGATCTCAGGGCAAGAGTTAAAGGACCGGCTACACTCTTTTGTGACAATGATTTAGCACTCAAACTTGCAGCAAATCCTGTATTGCATGAAAGGACAAAACATATAGAAGTCAATTGTCACTTTACTTGAGAAAAGATTCAAGAAGGGGTTATCGAGACAAGAGGGATCGGAACCTCGGAGCAACCGGCGGACATATTCACTAAACCTCTTTGCCAAAGACAACATGCATATCTTCTAAACAAGCTTGGCATCTTGGACATCTACAAGCCACCAGCTTGAGGGGGAGTGTTGGAAGATATGATTTATTATATCAAATTGTAAATTGATAGAGAATATTATCTATCTTAGGTTTAGAAAGATAGGGGAATATTTATTTTCCTATATTAATTCTTTCTTTGTAATTAAATACAATGTACAGTACATAGATTACATTCAATAGAAAGAATACAACTTTTCTCCTATTTCTTCTTCCTTCCCTATGCTCTTCTTTGGTCTTCTGACATGCTCAGCCTCATTTGAGATTGATTAACATGCCCGACTATTATGTCCGATGAATGTTCTTCTAGTCTAGGAAAAAACAGACATCGGAAGAAAGGGGAATACCTTTACGAATGTCCAATATTAACAACCTTGATCTCGTCATTTGGCATCTTCATTTCTCTGTTGCACTTCAATTCAACGGTGAAAAATGGAGAGTGCATGCTGCTCGCGAGGGACCATAAATTCACTCCTCTTTTCCTTAAAGTTTATGAAAGGAACAGCTTGAGAATGCGACTGACTGATAAATTTTCCCGTTTTGACAAGCCAATGATGGTAAAATCGGATTCTTACCATGACGATTTTCCTGTATGGAATCTTTCTGTGGGGCAGTTCTATGGTCCATCAGCCACTGATTGACGGATTCTGAGGCCACAACAAATCTTAACCGCTTGCATTCTTGTGTAACTTCTATACAAAATGTTGTGATACACTAAAATTTTAAGGCAATCGCGATAATAGGCAAGATACTCTTTATTGAATTTGGCGATTGTTGACTGTTACCGAATCTATTCCAAATGATCCTTAGAAAGACCCTATTCTATGATCTCTTGAGGGACTAATCTCTCATCGAATGATGGCGTGATCATTGTGTACGATGACATGGGTAGAAGTAATGATAATTAATTGAAATTATTGAAGATGGAGTTGTGGAAAGTGAAATAATAAAAACGAGATTTGGTTAAAATTTTAATGACTATACTCGCTATTGGCTTTTTCAATGAAGAAAAGGAATGTATGAGAAAAGGACCGTGAGTACTAACAGAAAATGACATCTCGTAGCTAGGGTTAGAAGGACCATTGCTATAACATCATTGGCCCAGTATCATTACCTAATAGCAAAATACCATATTTTCCTTACAGTTGGTACTTCTCTAAGAGTGTCCGTTTGATTGGTGGAAAAATAAACATGATTCAACCAATTAAACTATAAGCCCATATGGATCTCTACATGCAATTCGCTCACTTTGGGAAGAGCGGATGGAAAGAGGAGGCCTTTGCTCTATTTCCTTCTTCCTCTTTTCAGGAATGAACAATTGAAAAAATGATTTTCTTTTAATATTCTATTACTAATAAAATAATAGAATGAAAAGAGATAGATAGCCTGATTTTATTCTGATAGATCGAAAGAGTAGGAATTGTTAAAGAGGAAATCTCCTCTTTCTATTTATTGATGAGACAATTATTGATTTCTTGCCTAATTTGAATAATAGAAGTCCTTTTTTATTTTCATAATGTCAGTGAGAGTGTTGATTGCGTGCATTAAAATCATAGGTCCTGTTATGACTTCAGTCAATCCTCTTGTTTCAACACTAGTTGGTCATCTACTAATTTGATAAACTGGTGGGACGATTTCAAAATCGAATTCACTTTGTTGATGGTGCAACTGACTAGTTTATGAATTTTAATTCAATGTATAGTATGATCTTTGAATTTTAGCTTAATATGTAATGTGATTTTCGAAATTTTAATTTGTTCAATATAATTTCTGAATTTTTTGTAAATATTCAATTTAATCCTTAAATTTGAGTAATATGTATACTTTAGTTCATGTGTTTTAATTGACCAACCAGGATCTGGTGTTGCTGGAAAAGTACTGGCGAGGCCCAGTCCGCAGTTTCCAGATGGGCCAATCGGGTTCGCCATTTCGCTCGAACGTTCGTCCGCCGAAACTCAGAAAGACCGCGAAGGTACCAGAATGATCCTCTCTTTCCTATTTAACTCCCAGCTTCCCTCCCCAACCTCCATCGTCGAACGATAGCAATTCTCATAATCTACTTCAAGCATTCTATCGAACGCTTTGTCGACTCAGTCTTACATTTTCACTGGTAACCCAGCAAGGCAACAACCATGTCGCTCATCCCAAGCTGGTTTGGCGGCCGTCGCAGCAACGTCATCGACCCTTTCTCCCTCGACCTCTGGGACCGCTTCAAGGACTTCCCTTTCCCTTCCTCATCCCTCTCTGCCTCTAATTTCCCTCAAACGTTCCAGGAGAACGCCGCCTTCGTGAACACGAGGATCGACTGGAAGGAGACCCCGGAAGCCCATGTGTTCAAGGCGGATCTCCCCGGGCTCAAGAAGGAGGAAGTCAAGGTGGAGATTGAAGACGACCGGGTGCTCCAGATAAGTGGCGAGAGGAACGTGGAGAAGGAGGACAAGAACGACACGTGGCACCGGGTGGAGAGGAGCAGCGGCAAGTTCATGAGGAGGTTCAGGCTGCCGGAGAACACGAGGATGGATCAGGTGAAGGCATCGATGGAGAACGGGGTGCTCACCGTAACTGTTCCCAAGGTGGAGGAGAAGAAGCCTGAGGTCAAGGCCATTGAGATCTCCGGTTGAGAGTTGGTGAATCCATGGTCCTTGTTGCGACTTATGTCCATATATAGAGCAAATATGCTGTGTTATGTGTGGGTTTCGTGTGTCCTCAGTTGGGAGGCTCGGTTCCCTGGTGTCTGATATGGCGATGTATTGCCTCACTACGACTCTTTACTTGTTATGAAATTGGAGGTTACCATTTCCTAACTTCTATTTGATGTTATCTTGGTTCCTCAAAGCCTTTCGATTGTGGTTTGTTCGTGGGATGCTGCTTATTTTGATTTGCATACTGCTTTGTCGGACGGGAGTTACGACTAGTTTTGTTCTTGTCGGATTATTAATTCAAATTGTGGGAAGGATCCATCAGAAGTGCAAGTGCCACACTTTGCACATCGGTATCGTTTTTTCAATTGGGTTTGGAGGTACTTGCAATATAGAGAAGCTGATAACTTTGGGATTACAACCGGTTAGAAACCACGTTACTCCCTATGAGCTCAGCCCAAGGTGCGGGGTTGGGTTCCTTCTGCTGCATTCGATCACATTTATCGAATAATAGGATAAAATATCGCAATTAGCCTTTTATTTCCTCGTGACAATCATCAGATCAGAGAGAGATGATCAAATTCACTAGTTCCGCTATTGCAGCGTGCGAAGAACCACCATTTTCGATGCTCAACTTGATTTGGTCTTTGAAAGCCGCGGCTCTCAGCCTCATCTCTTTCCCTTCCTCACCAGCCATCAGCCTCCTCACAGCTTGCTCTATCTCTTTCTGGTCTAGATCACCCTCCAACTCCAATCCCACCCTCCAAACGTGGCACAAGTACCTCGCGTTCACATTCTGGTCCATGAAGCAGGGTCGGCATATCATCGGGACTCCTTCGGAAATGCTTTCCAAGGTTGAATTCCATCCACAATGGGTCCAAAAGCCTCCCACAGCACGGTGTGCTAAAACATCCTTCTGTGGAGCCCATCTCACGACATGGCCAGTATCTCCGATGGCTTCTTTGAATCCTTCTGGCAGCAGCTCGATCCATTCTGAGCCTCTGACTGAGCCAGGTCGGACCACCCACAAAAATGGCTGGCCGGAGTTTGCCAGCCCCCAAGCTGTCTCTGCAAATTCTTTTTCATCCATTGAAGCCAAGCTTCCTAAGCTCACATATATGACTGAATTATTAGCTTGCTTATCAAGCCACGACAGGCAATCGGTTTCTTCTTCCAATATGCTGGTTGGTGAAGCTGGAGCAACTTTGTGCAATGGGCCTAGTGAGAAAAATGGCACATGGTATTTTTTTTGGACTTGGTCGGATAACTGTTTCTCCAGGCAGTCCACTGTGTTCCAAAGAATGGCTGAAGATGTCTTGATATCGAGTATCGTAGCTATTAATTGCATCATTGGTTCTGGATCGCTAGTAAAAAAAGGCAAGTCCTTGCATCTCAAGGGATAAGCGCCTGGAACTGGATCTTTCGACGAATGATCTGTAAAGTCAAAAATACTGCTGCTTAGCATGTATTGCTTCTAAGATTCATAGTCTGATGAAAACATAAAAACTAGTCCGAAATTTGAATATCCCAGCAAGTTAAAAAAGAGATGGTCCTTTTATTCCTATTTTGTACTCAGTGGACATTCTTTCTTCCTTCCTAGTCGGATTGCTCTACATAAAGGCGAGAATATGATCTTTCACAAGCAGTTTCAGCATGTATGGTGCCATCGACTTCACTTCCAAGCCATCTACTCTGATTAAACGAAGAGGAAATAGGTGGTTTTGACAGCTGGGCTAACGTCTACTGAGTGGTCGTCTTCTGGAAACCGAGTCGCCGTGAAGACCTAGTATGCTTACCTTGTTTTTGCAGCAAGTATTTTTTACGAAAACACAAAGATACCCTGTTAAGGTACTACTTGGTGAGTCGACGAATTACGAGCCAAACTCAAAATGTGTCAACATGGACTAATGATTAGTTGACTCTCTATTTAGCTTGGCTAAACGATCTCCTCAAATTTTGAAGAGACCCTAAATTTTGCTGTCACATTTCTTTGTGATACAAACACAATTGAATCAGAAGCCCTTCCAGTTCATCGGAGTTCCACCAAAGAAAGTGCATTCTTAACATCCAATTGATGCCGTGTGCTTGTTACTCTTGATTTCTAGTGAAATTACTGTCAAACTACATCACAGAGGTAACTAGAAGTTTATTGCGCATACTGATATCTGATGGTTTATTGTGTCTGTTACTATATGAGGATTGAACATACCTTTCGCTGGAAAATAACCTTCCTTTCGGAGCCTAGGCAGTTCGGAGAAAATCAGCTGAGTGCCGATACTACTAGTGCGCAAAGCAATGCTAGGAACTTTCATATAATGAGCTGCGGCTTCTGCACAGTACATCATCGTATCATAAATCACGCAAGAGATTTTACTTTCGGTTGCTTCATCTTGTGACAATAGTTGGCGGAGAGGTCCTTCACAGTTGGTGTTGAGACTCGTGAAAATAGCTGCGGCGTCCCCGGAGGAGAGGACATCCTTCGATAAGCAATCTGGAATAGACGCGAAGGTAAAATTGGGGAAAGCAGATGGATGGGGATGATTGAAGTGAGTGTGAGCTATTACAATAGAGAAGCCCTTGGAATGCAGGAGGGACCCCAAATTGAGCATCGGGGTTATGTGTCCTTGAAAGGGGCAGGGGACTAGCACCAATCTACGATTGCTTCTCTGCCCACATTCCTCCATTTCTCTCATGTAACTACAACCAGAGCCTCGTTCCTGGATGAACTCGTCATATGAATGATCTTATATTCAATACTGGGTCGTCGGCGAAATGTTAAGGAAAACAAAGAGAAATCCTCTCATTAATTTGTTTTTCTTGCCTGGAGAGAAAAATAAAAAAGTGGTAATCATTGAAGGGAGACGGGCTAATAGAAAATTGGCTATCGCACCATGAGACGTGGAGGAAACACCTACCCGAGGACACCAGAAATTTTGTTTCCTTTCATGTCTAGCTTTGTTTAATCTCAATATTCTTTTTCTTTGGCAAGATTTCTAGTTAATTTGATTCCATCCCAAAACTTGCTCCTATCTCTTTGCAGATTCAAATTATTTTGCTGCTGAGGCGACTCCCACTATACGATGGCGTTGAAGTCCACTGCTACTGACATCACCACAAGCTCGTTATATATAAGAAATGGGGTGGTTATAACTTGTTTTGAACACTGGTGCTTGTAACTTTCTTGAAAAAGTCACCATACGGAAGGAGTACCTGGTATATATGAATGTTTTGTAGCTGAAACTCATAGTCTTAAGTAAGCTGACAGAGCTTGTCTTAGTCAAAGACAGCTAGAGACAGCGGGACTCGAAGTCTGCATCCTTTCAGACACCTTTCTATTTCTTGAGACAAAATCAAGTGTATCAAAGAAATATACAGCTTCAAAATTCAGCTGCTGCAAAAGTCAAACTGATCTGGGGGGTTCTCATGTTCTTTTTGGCAATATGAGAAGTGCCAATGTTTTCTAAGTAGAAAGTTCAAAGGGAACTAGCATCCGGAGGCCTAACAGATTGAGATATGAAATTAGATTTTTTATCTGAAAGCTTCATAAAGACCAATAATGCTCCTGCTTCTTCTTGTCGTCGAATGACACGAGCAGTCTCATTAGGATTGACTTAAGAATGAATGTTCCTCCTCAGGATGTTATCTCTACAACGGCATGTTATATCTTTTTTGTTGATTTAGGAATGGATTGAAATGAAAAGATGTTCTATAATCAAGTAATAGTGTAATTATGAAAATTTATGAAGAAAATTGAAGACCTAATTTGATTTTGTCATGGAAAGTTGAGGGATTAGATGAACAAATCAAGAATTTAAGAATTAAATTGAATATTTAAAAATAATTAAATGACCATATCAAACGAATTAAAAATCCAATGACAATGTTACGCACGCAATCACATGTTAGGGACTATTAATGTTGTTTTCTTTTTCAAAATTCGTTTATTTTATTTTATTTCCAGTTGGATCAAACAAGTTGTTAATATATATACAAAACCTGAATACTGATCATTAATAATAGTGCATCTTTCTTCGTGGATCCCATCAAATCTGATGATTGAATCTTCGTTTAATATAAACGGCAAATTCACCAAATAATTACTTGTGATCATTAATAATAGTGCATCTTTCATTGTGGGTCCTACCAAATTTGACGAATTAATTTTCATTTAACACAAACGGTGAATTCACCAAATTATTGCTCCTCAGTCCTCTCACTTTCAGGCACACAATCTATAGATTTTATTGATAGAATACACGCTATTTATTTCACTCAAATACACGTGCCTACGTCATCACTGGTTTTTTCTCTCTCTTTCTGGGCAGAGAGGAAAGAAAATCTATGGAGCGAGAAAGTCAGAAGGTGAGAGCCGATACGGGACGAAAGCGAGCGCTTGAGTGACGAGGGGAGGAGAGAGAGACGGGGAGGGAAGGTGAGGGGGAGGAGAGAGAAAAGGGATTCGCTCGTGCGCGCTCGCGCTCGCGTGTGTTCGGATCTCACCCCCCGCCCCACCCCCGGTGAACTGCATTGAATGCCCGTTTCGCGTCCGCATTTATTAAATTCGATAAAATAAATGGCGTGGGGGCAGCGCGAATATTCTTTATTGTATAAAATAAAAAAAAAAAGCATATTAAAATATCCCCTCCCCCTCTCTCTCTCTCTCTCCTTTTCTTATTATTATTCTCGCACCCAGTCGACCGTATCTTCTTTCCTCTTTTTTTTAACTTTGGGCCCCCCCACGCCGGTGGTTTTTTCCACCGCATTCCCGGAAGTGCCCCTGTGTCGGGCGGGAATTCACGGTGCCGAAGTGGGGGAGGGAGAGTGATCCCCACGCGCCCGCCCGTGGGATTCTTTCCTTTTGGATGACGAGATTGGCCTCGGGAATTTCCGGCACGTGTCGAGATCGTGGGTCCTTGCTTGACCCTCCGAAATTCGGATCCTTCCCACCGAATCTACCGTTTCGCTCGACGAATGGAGACTGCGGGGGGACGTGGGCCGAATTTGTCAGGGCCATTGTCGGGGGCCTAGCCGGAGGCCCATTAGACATGGGGAGGAAACACCTACCCCAGGAGAGTGTTGATTTCTTGCCTAATCTGAATAATAGAAGTCCATTTTTATTTTCATAATGTCAGCGAGAGTGTTGATTCTGTGCATTAAAATCATAGGTCCTGTTGTGACTTCCCTTGACCTTTGGAACAACAAATTGAGAGTCAGTCCTCTTGTTTCAACACTGGTTGGTCATCTACTAATTTGATAAACTGGTGGGACGATTTCAAAATCGAATTCACTTTATTGAATGTGCAATTGACTAGTTTATGAATTTTGATTCAATGTACAGTGTGGTCTCAATTTTAACTCAATATGTATATGATTTTCAAATTTTTAATTTGTTCAATATAATTTCTGAATTTTTAGTAAATATTCAATTTAATCCTTAAATTTGAGTAATATATATATATATATATATATATATATATATATTTCATGTGTTTTAATTGACCAACCAGGATCTGGTGTTGCTGGAAAAGTACTGGCGAGGCCCAATCCGCAGTTTCCAGATGGACCAACCGGGTTCGCCTTTTCGCTTGAACGTTCGTCCGCCGAAACTCAGAAAGACCGCGAAGGTACCAGAATGATCCTCTCTTTCCTATTTAACTCCCAGCTTCCCTCCCCAAACTCCATCGTCGAACGATAGCAGTTCTCATCATCTACTTCAAGCATTCTATCGGACACTTTGTCGACTCAGTCTCACATTTTCATTGGTAACCCAGCAAGGCAACAACCATGTCGCTCATCCCAAGCTGGTTCGGCGGCCATCGCAGCAACGTTTTCGACGCTTTCTCCCTCGACCTCTGGGACCCCTTCAAGGACTTCCCTTTCCCTTCCTCATCCCTCTCTGCCTCTAATTTCCCTCAAACGTTCCGGGAGAACGCCGCCTTCGTGAACACGAGGATCGACTGGAAGGAGACCCCGGAAACCCATGTATTCAAGGCGGATCTCCCCGGGCTCAAGAAGGAGGAAGTCAAGGTGGAGATTGAAGACGACCGGGTGCTCCAGATAAGTGGCGAGAGGAACGTGGAGGAGGAGGACAAGAACGACACGTGGCACCGGGTGGAGAGGAGCAGTGACAAGTTCATGAGGAGGTTCAGGCTGCCGGAGAACGCGAGGATGGATCAGGTGAAGGCGTCGATGGAGAACGGGGTGCTCACTGTGACTGTTCCCAAGGTGGAGGAGAAGAAGCCTGAGGTCAAGGCCATTGAGATCTCCGGTTGAGAGTTGGTGAATCCATGGTCCTTGTTGTGAATTATTGTCAGAAAAATAGAAAGCTTGAAGATTTGGAGAATTGTATACTGTTTTTCTATATATTCCTTTCAGTATGTAATTACAATCTATTTATAATACAAAGTGTCTAAATAACAATGGAATAAAAATATACACAATATCCCAAAGATGTACATAAAATATTCCCTATAATAAAAAATCAATTAAGATCAATTGGCATCGGCAATAGTATCTTCAACACTCCCCCTCAAGCTCGGCGGTCTATACACATCGAAGACGCCTAGCTTGTTTAATAGATACGAATGTTGCCTTTGACATAAGGCCTTAGTAAAGATGTCCGTGGGTTGCTCTGCCGTTTTTATCCCTCTTGTTCTGATCACCCCACTTTGGATCTTGTCTCGAATGAAGTGACAATCAACATCTATATGCTTTGTCCTTTCATGGAATACTTGGTTCATTGCAAGCTTTAAGTGCAGCATCATTATCACAAAATAGGACAGTGGGCTCCTTTATATGTACACCAAGGTCTTGAAGAAGGCCTCTTATCCGGACTATCTCACAAATAGTCTTCACCATTGCTCGGTATTCTGCCTCAACGGATGATAAAGATACGGTTGACTGTTTCTTTGTCTTCCATGAAATTAGAGAATCCCCTAATTTTATACAGAATCTTGTGACTGATTTTCTACTCATGGGGCAAGTAGCATAATCTGTGTCACAATATGCTATCATCTCCATATTGTTGTCTCAAGACAGCAATATTCCCAATCCAGGACACCCTTTCAAGTATTTTATGACTTTCAGTGCCGCATTCATGTGAGACTATTTTGGAGCATGCATAAACTGACTAAGAATCTGAACTGCATAAGAAATGTCTGGCCTGGTCATGGTCAAGTAAATAAGCTTTCCAACAAGTCTTTGATAAGCATAAGGATTTTTAAGCAAAGGATCCTTGTTTATAGGTGACAACCCTTTGTCATATTCAGCTGTCGTTAACTTGATATTCTGATCGATTGGAATAACAGCCAGCCTAGATCTCGATAAACTTGCTTCTGGCACAATTTCTAAGACAAATTTCCGTTGGCTAAGGCAGATGCCCTTTTTTGACTGTGCAATTTCTATCCCAAGAAAGTATTTAGGAGATCCCAAATCCTTAATATGAAACGTAGAATGTAGATACTCCTTGAATCTCCAATGGCAAATGCATCATTTCCCATAATGAGTATATCGTCAACATATATAAGTAAATAGATTGATGACATACCTTGTTTCCATGTGAATAAAGCATAGTCATGCTTAGATTGCTGGAATTTTGCAGTTGTAAGTGCACTGGTAAACTTGGCATACCATTGACGAGAAGCTTGTTTGAGCCCATATAGGGATTTTCGAAGACGACACACACTCCCCCCCCACATGCGAAATCTCGGTGGAATATCCATATAAATCTCTTCTTCAAGATCTCCATGTAAAAAAGCATTGTGGACGTCCATTTGATGAAGAGGCCAGTCACAAATGGCGGCAATGGAAAGAAAGGACCGTACAGTGACTTCTTTAGCAACTGGAGAGAAAGTTTCCGTATAATCAAAGCCTTCTTTCTGTGTAAATCCCTTCACAACCAATCGGGCCTTGTAACGTTCAGTGGATCCGTCTGCTTTATATTTGATCTTGTATACCCATTTGCATCCTATGGGTCGATGATGGGGAGGTAAGCGAACAATATCCCAAGTCTAATTTTCGATGAGAGCTTGTAACTCATCTTTCATAGCTTGTTGCCAACGAGGATCCGTGGTAGCCTCATCATAAGAGGAAGGTTCCTGCCGTGCAGAAATTCTACTAACATAGCATCTATGTTCAGGAGGGAGATTAGCAAAACTGACATAGGAGGAAATAGGATATTGTGTACCACACTTTTTTGTCGACGAACAAACGTAATCCGCTATCCATGTTGGTGGTCGAACTGTGTGTCTTGATTGCTGAAGATTAGTTGGTTCAGATGAAACATCAACTTGTGAGTTTGCAGAGGTATCGTTCGCCAGAATATTGGCTTGCGAAGATTCAGGTTCTTCGGATATACTTGATGAAGGAAGGCTAGATATTTCATTGTTCCCATCCGATGCAACATGTGCATCGACTTCTAAAGATGCTATAGGAGATATTATTTGTGGAAGCATCATCATTGATCTTGTGAAGGATCGTCTTCATGCAAAAAAGGACGAGAAGACATCAGGGGATCTTCATGCTGTTGTGATGGTAGCCTATCCTTGAATGGGAAAACATCTTCATGAAAGATGACATCTCTGTTGATGAAGAATCTTCCGGTAGATGGATCAAGAACCAAATATCCTTTTTGAAGGGTAGGATATCCCATAAATATGCAAGAGAGGGCACGGGGACCCAATTTGTCCCGAGGGCCCGTGGTAGATACATAGCATAAACATCCAAAAACACGAAGATGACGAATGTCGGGACGTTTTCCAAACAATGACTCGAATGGAGTTTTTCCACTCAAAACTCGAGATGGCATTCTATTGATCAGGTATGCCGCTGTGACAATGCAGTCTCCCCAAAAAATTTCAGGAATTGAAGCTTGATACTTAAGAGCTCGAGCAACTTCTAACAAATGACGGTGTTTCCTTTCTACAATCACATTTTGTTGAGGAGTATAAACACAGGAGCTTTCATGAAGAATACCATTGGAAATGAACAATGAAGAACATTCATGATTAAAGAATTCTCGTGCATTGTCAGTACGAACCCGTTGAACGGATTTGTTAAACTGATTTTTGATCAGGACAATAAAATTTTTGAGATGTGAAAGGACTTGGGCTTTAGATTGCATAAGAAAAACCCAAGTTGCTCGAGTATGTCATCTATGATAGTTAGAAAGAAGCGTGACCCATCACGATGAGGGGTGTGATATGGGCCCCATATATCCATGTGTAATAGAGAGAAGGCTCGAGCAGCACATGATGTGCTTTGTGGAAAAGACATTCTAGACTGTTTAGCCAATGGGCATATAGGACACTTGGGATGAGGAAAAGCGGCGCTATGGCCTAGACGCTGATGGAATAAAGAGACATTTTTATTATGATTGGCATTACATAAGATGCTCTTATTGAATGAAAAATTCTTTGGAAATGTCGTCCAGAAATAAAGTTCCTCGAAATTCCTACCCGAGCCCATCAGTGTCCTAGTCAAAGGGGCCTGAAAGAGACAAATGTCAGAATACAAAATGACCTGACAGAAATTGTCTTGACGGATTTTAGATACAAAAATGAGATTGAACTGAAAATTTGGAATGAAGAGGACGTTTTTTAGTGTGATGGAAGGACTCAGCTCAACATCCCCAATTTTATCTACTGAAATATCATTGCCATTTGAGAGGCGAACGAAGTATGATTCGAGGATTTTTCTAATTTAGAAAAGAACCGTTCATCACAGACTATATGGTCACTAGCACCCGAATCAATAATCCATGCATTGCTCGAAATATTGCTCATCAAACAATAAGAAATACCTGCATAACTAGGCATCTTTTCCTGAATTCCCATCTGACTTAGGGTCCTCATGATTTGTTGCAGTTGGTCATTGCTGATGGGTTGATTCACCTTAGCATTTGCTGCTATAGAAAATTCTCGTTCCTTCTTCTCCCCTGGTCTTCCATGCAATTTCCAACAATTTTCTTTGGTATGATAAGGTTTTTTGCAATAATCACAAAATTTACCTTTCCATTTGTTTGAATTATTTTTGTTCGAGGATGTGGCCAAATTTTGGCCGTTGGATCGCCTTAAAACGGACGCTGATGCACCGTCAGATCGTGGCACTACAAGGGCGAAAGGTGGGTCGTCCGATCGTGCGAAGGAACCTCCACCGTTAGATCCGAAGATTGAATCTAGCCCATTCATTCCTCGCGAGCTGCTCGAACTGTCCGATTTTGCAAAATAATCCTGGCCGTCCATTTGAGATGGATAAAAAGCCTCTTCTTCTTCCTCCCATAACCCTAGCGTCCCCATTTTTTTTCAAAAAACCTCCATGGCCCGAGAAACCTCCATGGTCGGATCTTCTGGAGCTAAGTCGCTGCTCCGACGAGGCCTTGGCCGCGAGAACAACACGGTCCCCAGTCTTCACGTACTCGGACGACGCCAGCCTTTGGGATTCTTCTTGAACCGCAAGCTAGTATATGCAGCCGAGCGGGGGAACTAGATCCATGGCCAAGATCTGGCTACGAAACGGTAAGTAGCTCTCATTCAACACGAGCATAAAGTGGGTAACCTTCTCCCGATCTTTCATGGCCCGGTATTGGGCCAAAGTCACCTCGGGTCCCTCTAATTTCTCCTCTGTCATCTCGATTTTGTTCCATAGGGCAGTGAGTTTATTGTATATTGCCGAGATCAATAAATTTCCCTGCTTGAGATCTGATAAAGTTTGTGTTAGTGTGAAAATTTTCGCTCTATCTAGCTTACCATACATTTCCCGTAAATTCTCCCAAAATTTCTTTGCATCTTCGGTCGGTGGTACTCCGGCGGCGACCTCTGCCGTGAGGCAATTTCCTATCCAGGTCCAAACAAGCTGGTTGCACTTGCGCCATTGTCGTGCAAGCTGCTCGTTGGACGGTATCGGGACGGTGCCTTCCAAAAATTCATCTTTGTCTTTGGTCACGAGCGCTTGCCGGAGTTCACGAGACCACAGGGAGTAATTCTCCGGTCCCGACAGCTGCTGGGAGATCAGACGCAGCTCCGGTCCGTCGGCGGTCGCGATGTACAGTGGGTCTCCAGGTTCTGGCCGGCCGCCAAGACCTGCAAACGGAAAAAATCCGGGTCCGTAGGCCAGGTAGGGATTGCTCGCCCCGTAGCCAGGACCCGAACCACTCTGACCCGGGAAGGTCCAGTTCACCCCGTATCCAGGACCCACTCCGAGTATGTGCGATGGATTTTCTTCCATCCCACCAATCCTTCCAGGCTCGATTTGAGGTAAATTTTGAGTCGAACCTCCTTGATTTGGCTGAATTGATACAGGTACCCACTGAATGTATGGTCCTGTGAAGGGATTTACAGGATTAAATCATGTGTTGGGCTGTACAGGTTGCATGAGACCTGTTTGATTTTCTGATGGATTCGTCTGTTGATCTGCAGGGATGATGTCTCCTCTCTGATTGTTGAGAGACTCTGGATTTCCCTCAGAAACACCGGAAATTGAATCCTCAATCTTCGACATGATTCCTCTCTAAAGAAAAAGGGCGTTGCGGAAGCTAGGCCAAGGCGGGAGGCTCTGATACCATGTCAGAAAAATAGAAAGCTTGAAGATTTGGAGAATTGTATACTGCTTTTCTATATATTCCTTTCAGTATGTAATTACAATCTATTTATAATACAAAGTGTCTAAATAACAAATGAATAAAAATATACACAATATCCCAAAGATGTACATAAAATATTCCCTATAATCAAAAATCAATTAAGATCAATCGGCATCGGCAATAGTATCTTCAACACTTATGTCCATATATAGAGCAAATATGCTGTGTTATGTGTGGGTTTCGTGTGTCCTCAGTTGGGAGGCTCGGTTCCCCGGTGTCTGATATGGCGATGTATTGCCTCACTATGACTCTTTACTTGTAATGAAATTCGAGGTTACCATTTCCTAACTTCTATTTGATGTTATCTTGGTTCCTCAAAAGCCTCTCGATTGTGGTTCGTTCATGGGATGCTGCTTATTTTGATTCGCATACTGCTTTGTCGGACGGGAGTTACAACTAGTTTTGTTCTTGTTGGATTATTAATTCAAATTGTGGGAAGGATCCATCAGAAGTGCAAGTGCCACACACATTGGTATCTTTTTTTTTCAACTGGGTTTGGAGGTACTTGCAATATAGAGAAGCTGATAACTTTGGGATTACAACCGGTTAGAAACCATGTTACTCCCTATGAGCTCAGCCCAAGATGTGGGGTTGGGTTCCTTCTACTGCATTCGATCACATTTATCAAATAATGGGATAAAATATTGCGTCGTAAAATATTGCATTGCAAATATATAATACAGAGAATAGAGAGATTAAGTAGAGAAAGTAGGTAAACATTAAAGATAGTAGAGAAAGTCAGGCATCAAAGATCGTAGAGAAAGTCAGTAGAGAAAATTTTATTTTCACTATATTACCCTATGTTTATGACAAAAATTAAGCTTCTATTTATAAGAAAACAAGGATGCACTTATCATTAATATCAATGTATTAAATAATACATATATTGGATAGGGAGGTGAACATTTATTGTATAGGCAGATGTACTTAGTAGGATACAAATATACCATAACATAAGTACATTAGATAATATGAATATAATGAATATTCATTTATGTATTTCATAACAGCAATTAGCCTTTTTATTTCCTCGTGACAATCATCAGATCAGAGAGAAATGATCAAATTCACTAGTTCCTCTATTGCAACGTGCGAAGAACCACCTTTTCCGATGCTCAACTCGATTTGGTCTTTGAAAGCCGCGGCTCTCAGCCTCATCTCTTTCCCTTCCTCACCAGCCATCAGCCTCCTCACAGCTTGCTCTATCTCTTTCTGGTCTAGATCACCCTCCAACTCCAATCCCACCCTCCAAACGTGGCACAAGTACCTCGCATTCACATTCTGGTCCAAGAAGCAGGGTCGGCATATCATCGGGACTCCTTCGGAAATGCTTTCCAAGGTTGAATTCCATCCACAATGGGTCCAAAAGCCTCCCACGGCACGGTGTGCTAAAACATCCTTCTGTGGAGCCCATCTCACAACACGGCAAGTATCTCCTATGGCTTCTTTGAATCCTTCTGGCAACAACTCGATCCATTCTGAGCCTCTGACTGAGCCAGGTCGGACCACCCACAAAAATGGCTGGCCGCTGTTCGCCAGCCCCCAAGCTGTCTCTGCAAACTCTCTTTCATCCATTGAAGCCAAGCTTCCTAAGCTCACATATATGACTGAATTATTAGCTTGCTTATCAAGCCACAACAGGCAATCGGTTTCTTCTTCCAATATGCTGGTTGGTGAAGCTGGAGCAACTTTGTGCAATGGGCCTAGTGAGAAAAATGGCACATGGTTTTTTTTCTGGACTTGGTCTGATAACTGTTTCTCCAGGCAGTCCACTGTGTTCCAAAGAATGGCTGAAGATGTCTTGATATCGAGCATCATAGCTAGTACTCGCATCATTGGTTCTACATCGCTATTAAAAATAGGCAAGTCCTTGCATCTCAAGGGATAAGCGCCTGGAACTGGATCTTTCGACGAATGATCTGTAAAGTCAAAAATACTGCTGCTTAGCATGTATTGTTTCTATGATTGCATAGTCTGATGAAACATAAAAACTAGTCTGAAATTTGGATATTCCAGCAAGTTAAAAAAGAGATGGTCCTTTTATTCCTATTTTGTATTTAGTGGACATTCTTTCTTCCTTCCTAGTCGGATTGCTCTACATAAAGGCGAGAATTTGATCTTTCACAAGCAGTTTCAGCATGTGTGGTGCCGTTGACTTCACTTCTATGCCGTCTACTCTGATTAAACGAAGAGGTAATAGGTGGTTTTGACAGCTGGGCTAATGTCTACTGAGTGGTTCGTCTTCTGGAAAACGAGTCGTGGTGAAGACCTAGTATGCTTACCTTGTTTTTGCAGCAAGTGCTTTTTACGAAATCACAAAGATACCCTGTTAAAGTACCACTTAGTGAGTTGAAGAAAAAGAAAATTACGAGCCAAACTCAAAATGTGTCATCATGGACTAATGATTAGTTGACTCTCTATTTAGCTTGGCTAAACGATCTCTTCAAATTTTGAAGAGACCCTAAATTTTGCTGTCGCATTTCTTTGCGATACAAACACAATCAAATCAGAAGCCCTTCCAGTTCATCGGAGTTCGACCATAGAAAGTGCATTCTTAACATCCAATTGATGCCGCATGCTTGTTACTCTTGATTTCTAGTGAAATTACTGTCAAACTACATCACAGAGGTAACTAGAAGTTTATTGCGCATACTGATATCTGATGGTTTATTGTGTCTATATGAGGATTGAACATACCTTTTGGGGGAAAATAACCTTCCCTTTGGAGCCAAGGCAATTCGGAGAAAATCAGCTGAGTGCCGATACTACTAGTGCGCAAAGCCATGCTAGGAAGTTTCACATAATGAGCTGCAGTGTCTGCACAGTACATGAGCGTATCATAAATCACGCAAGAGATTTTACTCTCAGTTGCTTCATCCTGTGCCATCATATCTGACAATAGTTGACGGAGAGGTCCTTCGCAGTTGGTGTTGAGACTTGCGAAAATAGCTGCGGCATCCCCGGAGGAGAGGAAATCCTCCGGTAAGCAATTGGGAATAGGCGCAAAGGTAAAATTGGGGAAACCAGATGGACGGGGATGATTGAACTGAGTGTGAGCTATTACAATGGAGAAGCCTTTGGAATGCAGGAGGGACGCCAAATTGAGCATCGGGGTTATGTGTCCTTGAAAGGGGCAGGCGACTAGCACCAATGTACGATTGCTTCTCTGCCCTCGTTCCTCCATTTCTCTCATGGGACTACAACCAGAGCCTCGGTCCTGGATGAACTCATCATATGAATGGTCTTATATTCAATACTGGGTCGTCAGCGAAATGTTATGGAAAACAAGAAGAAATCCTCTTATTAATTTGTTTTTCTCGTGCAGTAACATAAAAAAATGGTAAACAAATTGATTACATCATTGAAGGGAGACGGGCTAACAAAAAAACAGTTGTCACACCATGAGACGTGGAGGAAACACCTCCCCCAGGACACCAGAAATTTTGTTTCCTTTCATGTCTGGCTTTGTTTAATCTCATGTGAGAATATTCTTTTTCTCCGGGAAGATCTCTAGTTAATTTGATCCCATCCCAAAACGAGCTCTTATCTCTTTGCAGATTCGATTTATTTGGCTGCTGAGGCGACTCCCCTTATATGATGGCATTGAAGTCCTCTGCTACTGACAACACCAGAAGCTCGTTATTCATATGAAATGGAGTGAGTATAGCTTGTTTTGAGCACTAGTGCTTGTAACCTTCTTGAAAAATCACCATATGGAAGCATTATCTCGTATATATGTATGTTTTGTAGCTGAAGCTCACAACCTTATGTAAGCTGACAAAGCTTGTCTTACTCAAAGACAGCGAGAGCCAGCAGGACTCAGAAGCAAAAGAGCTGCGAATGACACGAGCAGTCTCAAATTTCTTTTAACTGAAAGCTTCATAAAGACCAATAATGCTCCTGCTTCTTCCTGTCGTCGAATGACACGAGCAGTCTCATTGGGATGACTTAAGAATGAATGTTCCTCCTCAAGATGTTATCTCTACAACAACAACAGGAACAACCAAGCCTCGTCCCGTTAAGTGGGGTCAGCCATAGGAATTCTATCATGCCGCTGTGCTTGATTTTTTGTTAGATTTTCTATGAGCTCTTCCACGTCTTTCTGGGATTCCCCCTACTCCTTTTAACTAATACATCCTGTCTTCATTCACATCGCCTCGCCGGGGCACCTGAAGGCCTTCGTTCGACATTACCTAATGATCTCATACGGCCTTATCTGATCTGAATGCCTTCGAGATGTTATGCTGAGATCTAGTGGCCACACTCAATTGTAAAGCCATGCACCAGGCAAAATGGACAGACTATATGAGATTTACATTGGTTGCATAATCTCGAGGATCTAGGAACCCTACTTTCTATCAAAATAGGTGGAGACTAAATTACGTGTTCTCACATGGGTCTTTTTAGTCTCTTTAGAAAGGTAAAACTAAATAGTCACTCAACCTCCTCTTTACCACTGGTATGGGAAGGTTGCATGTTTCAAATAACTGTTCAAAACATCTAGAATTCTGGGGAGTCCTAAGTTTTCTCTACCATTTCTTTGTTACACCAATGACATAAGTTGTTCATGAATTTTAGTCCAATGTACAATATCGTCCATGAACTTTTAATTTGTTCTATGTTGTTGTTGAACTTTAGCCCAATGTGGAATGCTGATTTTCAACTTTTAATTTGCTTAATATGATCTTTAAACTATTGATAGATGTTCAATTTAATCTCCTAGATTATGTCAAATTGACACAAGTGGAATGACTCTATGG
This sequence comes from Eucalyptus marginata, assembly GCA_014182565.1. NCBI lineage: Eukaryota > Viridiplantae > Streptophyta > Magnoliopsida > Myrtales > Myrtaceae > Eucalyptus > Eucalyptus marginata. Next base: position 25,957,332 of record CM024594.1, read on the forward strand.
AACATTCATAAGTAGTTTAGGGATTATGGAACAGATTAAAAGTGTGAGGACGATATTGCATATTGAGTCAAAATTCAAAGATGATATTGTATATTAGACCAAAGTTTAAGGACTATTTGAACTATAATCCCTTCTTTGGTTGAGAAACGATAATAAACCTGAGATCCTAGACTTAAGACACTTTATTGGAAAAGGGTAGTGGCAGAGACATTTGTTTTCTTTTCAACAATAACTTTCTCTTCTTCACATTGTGATGTAAGTAAGCTATTCCACACAATATACCGTTTTAGGTCGTCTCACGTAGGGCCGTATGAATTGATGCTTCATTACATTATGCTCACATAAGTAGCATGCATGTAATTATTGCACAACATAAGGTGACAAACACACATGTCGAATCAATCTTTTAACTTGAGTAGGCAATTTAGGCGAGCCTAAGACGGAATTTTTGGATAGGAGGGCCATAACCATGAACAACGAAAATCCTGGATTGAATTCTCGACGCTTTCTTGCTTTTGTCATCATCAGAGGAACCTTTTTTTCTTTAAACGCTTAAGCGATTAAAAACGGGCCAACTATGAGTAACGTATGAGTTCAGTTATTTCCAGGATCATTGAAGTTGAACAAAAACATTCTATGTGACACCTATATCACACGACATATCGATGAGATGGCGCTCAACCAAATCAAGTATTTTTTATTATTAAAATGATCTTCAAATGTGAATGCGCGATGGAAAAAAGGAACAGAATTGACAGACAAATATGAGGAAGGGTAAGAGAAGGCGAAGTAGTTGAACATGTTACGCAGCGTCGAGAAAGAGCTTGAAGCCCATAACCAGAACGCTCGCTCAGTCTTACACCTCGTTCCGGAAATCTCATGAACGCGCGAGAAGACCTCCTCTTCTCCCCATAAATACCCAGCACGTCCCTCTCCTTCCGACAAGGATCCAGAAAGCAAGCAAATTCCCAAGAAACTCCAAACCCGAGCAGAAATCAATCCCTCGCGTCCTGCAAAGTCAAGCTTCATTCCACCGACTTATTCTGAGACGAAGTCGCTCATAGTTCAACTTCAGGATTTGTTGCCAGAGGGAATCTTTGCTTTACTCCTTGATTTTGTTCGCTTGTCTTTTGTTTGGCTTCATTTCAGGAATTATTAGGAATTTTTCTAGCCAGCAGTGTATATTTTATCCACTAGTTCAGGAGGACCAGCCAGGGAAGAGGGTTGACGTGATATTCCCTTTAATTACTCATCCAAATAAATTATCTAAATTAAGATGCTGTGAACCAGGACAGCTGCCAAGAAGCAGAAGCCACAGAGAGAGAGAGAGAGAGAGAGAGAGAGAGAGAGATCCTCTAAATATTAGGTCCGTTCGTTTCGCGGAAAATAAGCCATTTCCGGAAAATATTTTTCCAGAAGTCATTTTTCCAGGAAAATGACAATATTTTCTGGTGTTCAGCTAAAACCTGAAAATGTTTCGGAAAATATTTTCCGGTATTTGGTAAGGAAAATATTTTCCGCTCACTAAATTGGCGAGCGCGAGCGTCAAGCTCGAGGCTCACCAGATCAACGAGCGCGAGTTTGAGATCAACGAGCTTGAGGTTCACTTGGTTTGACGACTAGCCAATAAAGAAGAAGATGGGAAACAAAACAAAAAAAAAAAGAAAAAAAAGAAAAAAAAGAAAAAGAAAAAAGAAAGAAAAAAGAAATTAAAAATAATTCAAATTAAAAAAAGAAAAAGAAAATTAAAAAATAATTCGAATGAAAAAAAGAAAAAAAGAAAAAGAAAGGGGAGGAGGAAGTCGGGATTTGTAGAGGTGTGAGATAAGAGAGATCAGTGAGGAAAATGTTTTCCACTTTTTAAAAGTGGAAAACATTTTCCCTTACTTTAGAAAACTTTTTTCCTTTGATGGAAAACATTTTCCTCAAGGAATTCATTTTCCGTGAAACGAACGCCGGAAAATTCGGAAAACGTTTTCCCGGAAATTATTTTCCATGAAACGAACGGACCTAAATGTTGTGTCAAACTTGACCACAGGGAGAGAGAGCAAGCTTCTCTAAATATTCAGCAAATGCCGGGTCAAACTTGACCACAGATGTTTACAATATGCTTCTATACGTAGCTTACACAAATTGACTGTGAGGAATGAACTGCTTGCTTGTCCTTCATTGTTGGGTCTTCGCATCCTCCATCCCATTACTTCTCATCTGATTAGACTTTCAAAGAGAGTATGACCAGCCTGGATCAACAAAAGCCCATCTTCAAGGGCATAAATTCGCATAGCATCTGAATATCTTCGATTGAAAAAAGGATAGAGAGGATGGAAATTTGACATTAAATGCCGTGTCAAACTTGACCATAGGGAGAGAGAGCGAGCTTCTCTAAATATTCAGCAAATGCCGGGTCAAACTTGACCATAGACGTTTACAATATGCTTCTATTTCAAGCTTACGCAAATTGACTGTTGGGAGTGAATTGCTTGCTTGTCCTTCATTGCTAGGTCTTCACATCCTCCGTCCCATTACTTCTCATATGATTAGACTTTCAAAGAGAGTAAGACCTGCCTGGATCAGCAAAAGCCCATCTTCAAGGGCATAACTTCGCATAGCATTTGAATATCTTCCATTGAAAAAAGGATAGAGAGGATGGAAAGTTGATATTAAATGCTGAGTCAAACTTGACCACAAGAGAGCAAGCTTCTCTAAATATTCAGCAAATGTTGGGTCAAACTTGACCACGGATGTTTACAATATGCTTCTATTCCTAGCTTATGCAAATTGACCGTTAGGAGTGAATTGCTTGTTTGTCCTTCATTGCTGGGTCTTTGCATCCTCCGTCCCATTGCTTTTCATATGATTAGACTTTCAAAGAGAGTAAGACCATCTTGGATTAGCAAAAGCCCGTCTTCAAGGGCATAATTTCGCATAGCATTTGAATATTTTTGATTGAAAAAAGGAGAGAGAGGATGGAAATTTGACATTAAATGCCATGTCAAACTTGACCATAGGGAGAGAGAGCGAGCTTCTCTAAATATTCAGCAAATGCTAGGTCAAACTTGACCACGGACGTTTACAATATGCTTTTATTTGTAGCTTACACATATTGATAGGAGTGAACTGCTTGCTTGTCCTTCATTGCTGGGTCTTCGCATCCTCCGTCCCATTACTTCTCATATGATTAGACTTTCAAAGAGAGTAAGACCAGCCTGGATCAGCAAAAGCCCGTCTTCAAGGACATAACTTCGCATAGAATCTGAATATCTTCGATTGAAAGAAGGATAAAGAGAATGGAAAGTCGACATTAAATGCCATGTCAAACTTGACCCTAGAGAGAGAGAGCGAGCTTCTCTAAATATTCAGCAAATGCCAAGTCAAACTTGACCACAGACGTTTACAATATGCTTCTATTCCTAGCTTATGCAAATTGACCGTTAGGAGTGAATTGCTTGTTTGTCCTTCATTGTTGGGTCTTCGCATCCTCTGTCCCATTACTTCTCATCTGATTAGACTTTCAAAGAGAGTAAGACCAGCCTAGATCAGCAAAAGCCTGTCTTCAAGGGCATAATTTCGCATAGCATCTGAATATCTTGGATTGAAAAAACGATAGAGAGGATGGAAAGTTGCCATTAATGCCGTGTCAAACTTGACCACAAGGAGAGAGAGCGAGCTTCTCTAAATATTTAGCAAATGCCGGGTCAAACTTGACCATAGACGTTTACAATATGCTTCTATTTGTAGCTTACACAAATTGACCATTGGGAGTGAATTGCTTGCTTGTCCTTCATTGCTAGGTCTTCGCATCCTCCATCCCATTACTTCTCATCTGATTAGACTTTTAAAGAGAGTAAGACCAGCCTGGATCAGCAAAAGCCCATCTTCAAGGGCATAACTTCGCATAGCATCTGAATATCTTCAATTGAAAAAATGATAGAGAGGATGGAAAGTTGGCATTAAATGCCGTGTCAAACTTGACCACAGGAGAGTGAGCTTCTCTAATTATTTAGCAAATGTCGGGTCAAACTTGACCACGGACGTTTACAATATGCTTCTATTCCTAGCTTACGCAAATTGACCATTATGAGTGAATTTGTCATGACCCGAACCTCGAGCGCATGCACACCCCTTAGTGGTCATAAATTTTTTTAGCATCCTAGGAACTGTTGCCGACCCATTCATTTTATTGCATAAGCGGAAACGTAATAATAACCTCCAGACAACACAGAAATGGGATAGCAAACATATGATTATATTTTCACCAAACACACATATTTTTACAGTAGTGTTTATATACAGAAAAATCTAACATAACATGGGTCTACTCCATAAAAAAAAGAAGAGCTTCTAGGCTATCTATGCTCCGAGCTCCTCATCAAGGGATCAAGTCCCTCCCTACGACCCTGCTAGACTTTTCGATAAACCTGGGTGAGCGGTCACCCATTATCCAAATCAGACGGAAGACCCGTCAACATCTGTAAGAGATTATAGAACAACTCATACTCCACTTCCTGCAACCCTCTACATCTGGCTTGACAATCTTCCATCTAGGGACCTGAAAAATTTAGCCCACGACGGGGTGAGACAACGTCTCAGCGAGTCTATCCCTTAAATCTCGATTAGAAGAAAAGTACACCCACATGCATTCTAACCACATTTCCCATAATTCCCTTAACACCAGCATTTTCCCACATGTCAGTATCAATCAAATCATACATAATTGTATTGAGATCACATATCATAGGAACATTTCAACACGTGTATATGCATGGGCGTACATATCGTCACAGCCACACGGGCCCCCAATTATCAAACTAAATTGTTATGGTACGTCCCATACCGCACCACACAATTCCGTCTCCTAATTAGGTCCCTGAATTTCAATCGTTCATAAGTCTCAACTGACTTCGACCCACCGGTCACGGCCAACTCAACAGTTAGTGGTCTTCTGGCATGACCGGGCATCGTCTCGCACCATCAAGCACGGCAACGTCTACATCTAGACGACATTCTGATTAGGAGCATCGGCCTAGCATCCATTGCGACCGGCATCCGCTGACTTGGGGCATTCCCAAAGGAGCATCATCCGACCCCAAAGGCTTGTGATGGATTCTCATATCATTTATGCATTCACCCAAGTTCACAATTCAATAATCAATTGCATAATCCAACCACATCACCAAATATGCAATTTCTAGCAAGCAAAGCATTAAAAACAATCACAAACTACTACCGACCCTAACCAGCATAAATGGTCCACTTGCACGTCTCCAATTTTAACTCCAGAAATCTAATCAACCGAGTTTTGAAAATTCTCAAATTTGAACATGTTGTAAAGGACACATAAAAGAACATTTTTCATGCAAGCACCTAAACCCAGATCCTTCTAGATTCAGCCCAGTAAATCGCTCAATCCAACACCAAAACTGGGTCCATTTCCAGAAAGTCTATTTTCCGAAATCAATTTGATTCAAGATCCAAAACATGTCCGTTTGATTTGAAATTCGAGTATGTTAAACTAGAAGAGGTGAAAAATAACTTTTGTGAAGAAAAACCATTTTTAAATTCGAACCCTAAGAGTTGATGAAAACCCCTAGAATCCTAAAAGGTCACCAGTTACAGCGAAAACTGAGGTTCTGTTTGAAAATGACGGAGCTGATATCTCCTTCTTTTGAATCCCTAAAAATCTTGAGAACAATATATGTCGTAGATGAGAATGTCTAAAACATTTCTCCAGCAGACATCAATCTCAAATTCGCAACCCATTTCGATATACAAAAATGGCAAACGGCAAGTGTCTAGGAACCGGTTCTAAAGAATGTTGACACCCGATTTTTTGTCGACATTTTAAACATTCTTTTTGCAAAAATATAAAAAAATAAACAGCCAAAAAGATAAAAAAAAAAAAAAAAAAAACGAATGAATGAAAACATTAAAAAAAAATGAAAATAAAACAAAAACAAAAAAAAAAAAGAAGAAGAAAAGAAAAAGAAGAAATGAAAATGAATAAAAAGGAAAACAAAAAGAAAAAGGGGGAAAACAGATTCTCTCTCCCGCGCGCCCTCTCAAATTCGGTCACACACGGGGGCTCTCTGAAAATTCTCTCAGGGGGACTCTCGCACGGGGGCTCTCGAATACTCTCTCTCAAAAAATTCTCAAAAGCTCTCTCTCTCTCTAGGGGAATCGATCTCTCTTTCTTGATTGCTTTTGGGTTCGAGGGATTTCGATCGATCGGAGCTCGATCCGTTAGGGTTATCACTAGAGGCTCGATCGTTCTCTCGATAGGAGGTGAAGGCGGACATCGATGACAACGACGAGAGCGGATCTGATTCTCTCTCGAAGATCGGACGCTCGCTCACTCGATGGGGGATTCTCTCTGACCGACGGTCAGGGATCGCACAGAGCTCTGGTCAGAGGCGAAGGTTTTTCCTCCATTGGCCGGCGATCAGAGATCGAGCACCGGAGGTTGGAGATCGTGAAGACTCGGTTCCTTCTCAGAGATCGGACACTCGCTCGCTCGACCAGTGATTTTCTCTCTCGAATATGACTTTATCTGGATTTGTGGCTCTCTCTGTTCTGGTTCGGCGGATCGCTCTAGGAGATCGAAGACCGATGGTCGGGGATCGCAAGGAAGGCTCTCGATCGCTCTCGATTCTGGTTCGGGCTTGATTGTTCACTCAATCGAGCTTGAAGTTTAGGGCTCAGACAACGGCTTCGGCAGTGACGGCTTTGATCCTTCGTCGATTCTTTCAAGCTGAGCTTCAAGTAGTACGGTATTCCTTCTGCGGAGCTGTCCTCTTCATACATAAAGAATGGCATGTAATTGTTGAATTCTGGGATCGTTGGTCAATGAATGATGTTTTGGCATTGTAGGAGCTGTCCTGTGCCAACCATGGTTCTTCCATTCTTTTAGTGGTTTATGGTGGTTTTATATTTTTTCTTATGCCCGATTCATTTGTCATTAGAACTCGACTACATGATTGAATGCTCTTCTGCTTTGCTTGGTTCATTGAGTTTTTCAATGTTGACGTATACGGTTTTGTAGCTCTGTTCTACATGGGTTTGGTTGTTGTGAGCCCTTTTGTCTACCTCCTTATGTGGTACAAGAACATACACTTTGTAATGTGTTCTTATGTTGAAGTTCTGCTAATTTCAATCTGTAGACATTGCGATTGTGTCAACATAAAGGCATGTTTGGATAGAATTTGCTTCTTTCTTGATATTTTGTAATGGATGCCGTGAGCTCTTGGACTTAGTCATCATTTACTAGATTCGACAATTGTTACAAACGGAGCTACAATTTGTAAATGATTCGGTGTTCTGTTTTCATGCTCTACTTTAATGACCTATGCTGTTTGTCATTTTCACATGATTTTTTGTGATTAGATTCTAAAGTTGATGCCTAAATGAAAGTTGTTCATTAGGTTCCAATCTATATCAAATAAAAATTTCGTGATAATTGGAGGTCATTTACCGAAGTCAAGTATGTCTAGAATATCCTTGACCTTGTTTGGAATTTTGCTGAGCTGACTGTTCTGCACAAATTCTTTGATCTTTACAAAAGCATATGCTGGCATCTGAAAATGGTTTCTTCATGAAAATTTCTTTCTAAGTCCTTTTGAACAAAATATAAAATTTACATGAAGAGTGAACATCATTTGGATAGGCTTATCATACTTAAACTGAATGCATTGGCGACGGTGATATGTCTGACTTGAAGGACACTTGCTGACATTATGATTTTTGTAAATTCATGCAAACGGAATTAACTTTAGCTGTCCTTACGAAAGTAGCAGGAAATTGTATGATCTATGTTGTGGAGAAATTTCATATTGAATGGATCATTTTTGGATGATGTAAATGGTTGTGAATCAGACATGTATGCTTCTCTCATGTTCTATTTCCATAGTGATATGCCTCATTGTCTTCTTGACATTTGAAACAATGTGTTACAAGTTTTGCATCAATGCATGGCATATCATATCCGAATCTCGTTTGATGTGAATATCATGCATCCATTTGGCTAATTGCAATTGAAATTTGCCAAGCATGACATTCCTAATTCTAAGTCACATATCAATGTTAATGAATTTGTGTGACTTTTTGCACATGGATTTAGGGTTAAATGTCTTAATCAAACTTGTTCTTCACGTTTAGCCCTATATCATATTCAAATTTCATAATTTTCATGCATTGATTAGGTGGCTTAACAGGTCAATTACCGTGCATCATTTTTTGATTCGCCATATTGTCTTGCTTTTGATTGTTTTGATATGTTTGTTTGTTTCCTTCCACGTATATACCTAGTTATAGGTTTCTTAGATTAGGTCTAGATTAGGATTCCGAAGATGGACTTTGGTGTGAAGACGATGGAAGTCGATGTCCATTCCGACTATTATCTTGTACTATTTGTTTTCCCGACATATGTCTCGGGTTCCATGCATTGTATAAAACCCGACGAGTTGCGGGTTTCCTTTCTTTCCCGATTGTTTTCTCATTCATATTCTTTAGGATTGCATGATTAGATTTATTGCTTTTCTTGATTGTTTACTTCATATCTTGCACTTTCAATTTCTCTGATTGATTCCTTTTATTGTTTTTCTTTTAGAAATAGAATAGCATAAAAGTAATCCACCATGCATGACCACTTAGTTTAGAATTGATAATCCCGAAAATATAAAAAGAGATGCATGGACATGTTAGGAAAAACACAACATATTGTTAGGTACCGAAAGGGCGCTAATAGCTACATTAGCGTAACCCAAGTCCCTGAATCTAGATATCTAGTTGCGTAGGAATCGAGGGAACTCTCCCAACCCTCGATTGGGTTTTCTAGCCGACCCAAAAAAAAATAAAAAAAAAAAATAAAAAAAAATATATATATATATAAGGCTAGTGGCGACTCATGTATATTCTTAGGTTGTTAAATACCTAGATCGTATAAATAAATTTGCTGTCACGCGGGGTACGAGCTTGGGAGAGCTCGCGATCTTATGATCAAGTACTCTTAAACCCGACCTTTCCTCCTTTGACATCGAGGGTGGCGAGATCGGGTCGTGACAAAGAACATCCATTGTTTTCGACCAACCCATCCTCTATGGTACTAATCTCACTCATTATACTAATACTAATCCATTCTAGACTATCATTAATCCCTACTTGAGCTAATTTAAACCATTCTTAAGCCTAATTAACCTCTTAAGCAACTGTAGTTAGCCCCTAATCAAAACATAGAAAGTTAACTCACCTAAGCTAAAAAAACCCAATCACTTCCGGCAACGATGGCGAGGTCTCGGTCCAAGGAGGTGCCGGAACACCTCCGGATGGCCTCGCTTAGACCAGCAAGGCCCTCGGCCTACTGCGGAGAAGCAAGCTTCTCGGCCAGACCAGGTCGAGCAGTGATGGAGGAAGCTCCTTGGAGGCGAGGCAGCGGCATCGTGGAGTGATTTGGTCGAGTGGCGGGCTGCACCGGCGTTACAGGAGTCCCGGCAACAGGGCAGTAGCAATGGCGAAGGGATGGCTACTTCTGGTGAAGGCGGTGAGCTGAAATTGCAGAGGAATGGGTGGTGGAAACGCTGCAGCAGTCGTGGATAGTGGTGCTGAGCTTCCGACGAAGAGATGCAGAGGTTTCTTAGGCTTTGGAAGTTTGTCGGGTCGCTGGTGAGGAAGGCTGAGATGCTATCAACGGCCAACTCAAAGAAAAACGGAACATAAGGGTAGCTTGGTCGAAAAGGATGGCTAGTCCATAAAATCTGCAGCGCCAAAACAGAGCCTCCTCTATTTTCAGTTGCTGGCTTTGTTGGTTTAGCAGAGATAGAGGAAGCCAAACAGGGACCGAAACTCTTAAAGAAGAAGGAGACAAGGGGTTTTACGGCTGAGAAAAGGAAAGGAAAAAGGAAAGAAAGAAAAGGAGAGGGAGAAAGGGATGTAGTCACACGGTGCAAGAAGGGGGAAACGCACGGATGGGGAGAGAGGGAAGGAGAAAAAGGACCATGGAGGGTCCCCCTCCCTAATTTCCACAAGCTAAGGGGTCCTTATTCCATGGAAGATTTGCCTTTTCACTTTCATGTGGCCCACCATCTCTAAACAGACTTATCTTCTACAAATGACATCCAAATGGTGGTGAAATTCCTTGTATTGAGCCTTCATCCGAATTTGCATCTTTCTATTAGCTTTCCCCTTTTTTATTTCACCCTTTCATAGCCTTAATTAATAGGGATAAAGTCTTATTTAAATCCTCATAATTCCATCTCCAAAGGTTCCACATTAAAGACCAAAAATCCATTTAAAATATGGCCTTTCTCCCATTCCTTTAATTTGCTGCATTTGAATTTTTCACCAACCATTCCCGTCATCAATAAATCTTGGAAAGATGCAACAATATTCCTAGAATTAATCATGACACATTAGAGTTCTCAATTTCTGAAATTGGAATAATTTTCGCGGATAAATTCAGTCAGACGTGATTTTAGTGCGACCTAAACTATCGGGTAGTTTTTGGGAATTTTCAGTGCAATTGACCATTGGTCAATTATTTTCGAGCCACAATGTACATTTTTGATTCATTGGCGACTCTTGGTTGTTATGAAAACCTCGAGATTTCATTTATGGGCACAGGGTACCAAAATGACAAAAAAATCGATTTAGTGCTGATCGACGATAATTTTAATCACCCATGCCTAATTACATATCTCAATCGAATCGACCTATCCCCAGTCTCTGATAGATTTTCGACTGTGCCGCAATGACCCTTGCAGACTAATACGGTCGAGCAGTCGATTCCTGGTTGAATTCTCAAGCCCGTTGCATTAAAATCCCTTAATAACTTCTTCAACTAATCTAGTTATCTCATGAGTGATCGGCTTAGAGAATAGCACTATAGGCACGTCGATGAAAAGCCCGATTTTTTCTATTGAAAACAGAGGTAGAAAATCAGACTATCGCATAATTGCTTGTTTGTCCTTCATTGCTGGGTCTTCACATCCTCCGTCCCATTACTTCTCATCTGATTAGACTTTCAAAGAGAGTAAGACTAGCTTGGATCAGCAAAAGCCTGTCTTCAAGGGCATAACTTCACATAGCATCTAAATATCTTCAATTGTAAAAAGGATAGAGAGGATGGAAAGTTGACATTAAATGCCGTGTCAAACTTGACCATAGGGAGAGAGAGCGAGCTTCTCTAAATATTCAGCAAATGCCAAGTCAAACTTGGCCACAGACGTTTACAATCTGCTTCTATTTCTACCTTACGCAAATTGACCGTTGAGAGTGAACTGCTTGCTTGTCCTTCATTGCTAGGTCTTCGCATCCTCCGTCCCATTACTTCTCATATGATTAGACTTTCAAAGCAAGTAAGACCAGCCTGGATCAGCAAAAGCTCGTCTTCAAGGGCATAACTTCGCATAGCATTTGAATATCTTCAATTGAAAAAAATGATAGAGAGGATGGAAAGTTGACATTAAATGTCATGTCAAACTTGACCATAGGGAGAGAGATCGAGCTTCTTTAAATATTTAACAAATGTCGGGTCAAACTTGACCACAGACGTTTACAATATGCTTATATTCGTAGCTGTGAACTGCTTGCTTGTCCTTCATTGCTGGGTCTTCGCATCCTCCGTCCCATTACTTCTCAACTAATTAGACTTTCAAAGCAAGTAAGACCAGCTTGGATCAACAAAAGCCCGTCTTCAGGCAAATTACACTCTAGAAGGAAAAAAAAAAAAATCTTTATAAGATATTCTAAACACTCCAAATGGTACGTGCTCATAGGTGAACAAGCTGATGGAAGTATGACCGAAATGGAGTAAAGAGATGTCATGTTCTTGGAGAACGATTTTCCTAGTAGAGGTGAGATTGATAAGGACTTCCAATTATATAAGATGGAAGATCCTAATAACACATCCACAAATGTTGTAGAGGGAAATGAAGATTTACCTCAACAAACAAGACCTAGTGGGAGTGTTGCATTGCTTGACAAACTAAATTCAAGAGAAGTTCAATTACGTAAAAATAATCATAAAAGTATTCCGCATCATCGTTTTGAGATTGAAGGGGAAGCATTTATGATTGCTTCGCAAGACGATACCAAGCCTAAGACTGTTCAAGAGGCTCTCTCATCCTCTGATAAGGAAGAATAGAGAAAATGTTTGGAAGATGAGATGGAGTCAATGAGGGTAAATCATGTTTAAGATTTGGTTGATCTACCACCCAATCGCAAGATTATTAGAAATAAATGAATTTTTAAGATTAAGTGAAGGGCGTATGGATCCACTGAAAAGTATAAAACTTGTCTTGTGGCGAAATGTTATACTCAACAAGAGGGTATAGACTATGAAAAAACATTTTTACCAGTTGTAAGATTTTCCTTAATACGCCTTATCCTAACCATCGTTGCATATTTGGACGTTGAATTATATCAAATAGATGTAAAGACGGTATTTTTCAATGGAGAACTAAATGAGGAAATCTATATGAAATAGCCAATAGGTTTCATAGTTAAAGGTCAAGAGCATAAAGTTTGCAAGCTTCATCGCTCAATATATGGTTTTAAGCAATCATATAGATAGTAGTATCTTCGTTTTCATCGAGCCATAACAACTTTTGGATTCATGATGATCGAAGAAGATCACCATGTATATGTCAAACGGTCCGAAGATAAATTTGTGATTTTATCACTTTATGTAGACGATGTTCTGTTGGTTGGAAATGACAAGATTTTAGTTATCACCCTAAAAGAATGGTTGTCCTCCAATTTTGAAATGAAGGACATGGGAGAAGCTACTAATATATTAAGAGCTAAGATTGAAAAATATTGATCAAGAAAACTTCTTGCTTTATCACAAGAGTTTTATATAATGAAGATTCTTGAATGTTTCAATATGCAGCACTGTAATCCCATTGATACCTCTGTTATGCAAGGTGAAGGCCTAAGTACTAATATGTGTCCTAAGACTCCAGAAGAAAATAAGAAAATGGAAATTGTTCCTTACGCTAGTACGATCGGAAGTTTGATGTATGAGATGATGTGTACTCGACCCGACATATGTTATGCCGTGGGGTTGGTGAGCCGATATCAATCAAATCATGGTTAAGTACACCTAAGCTGTGAAGAGGATTTTGAGATACTTAAAAGGCACAATAGACTATCGACTTTGTTATTAGGAGAATGATTTATGTCTATTAGGTTATTCAAATGTTGATTGGGGTCTGGATATGTGTTCTTGCTTAGTGAAGGTGCAATTTCTTGGAATAGCAAGAAATAGATATTCACAGCCTTATCTACGATGGAGGCAGAATTTATTGCATACTCTGCCGCAGTGCATGAAGCAGTATGGTTAAAACGTTTCTTAGAAAATTTAGCCATTGTCACTGAGGTTCTAAGACAAGTGATAGTTTATTGTGATGGTCAAGCAGTCATTGCCTATATGAAATATCCCAAGTATCATGGAATGACGAAGCACATTGATATAAAGAACAACTTTATCAAAGATATAATAACGCAGAAAGAAGTAATTATTCAATACATTTCATTTAATAGAATGGTTGCTGATCCATTTACAAAAGCTGTTCCTAGAGACGTATTCTTGACTCACGGGATGTCTCTAGGGTTACGTAGAATGTGATATGTAATATCTTAGAGGATCATTGATTTATGTATATGTGAACATATGTATTGTACTTGTTTATTTATTAGTGACTTAATGTTTTATCAATAAGTATAAATCTATTATTAGACTAGCACAAACACACATATATTATTGAAAAGTATGTCAGCAGGCAATAATTGGCTCACTCACATGAGCAATCACCTCAAGTGCTATAATTAGCATGTTGAGATGAGATGTTATGTACAAATAAATGTTGAATAGTAAGTTTAGTACATAAAATAATATGTCGTCTTAATTGGAGTCAAGATAATGTCTGTGATTTGTATATGATAAGATCGAATATGATAGTCCCACAATCATGTATGCCTGAAAGATGCCGGATGTGAGTACTTAATTAGGCGCTTTAGAAAATGAGCTGATATAGTACTCGAGCTAAACTGGAGTACTTGAGAAGCACATGACTATGTTTAGGCAAATATCTGTATAGTTGATATATTTAATAAATGACATACGCTCTTATAAAAAGAGAAATCCACTATAGCATGTAATTCATACTACATGTGCATTATATGACTGACAAAGGAAATGAGTGAAATTATCCCTATTTACTCATCGTGTGAGCTTTTTAGGTAATTTATAATTTACCTCATTTTGTGTCATATGTTACTTCTAACTATGTTCTCGAAGTGAAAGATCGATGTTCTATTTTAGTATGTTACCGGCGGTCATGAATAGATATGGCTTTATGGGACGTGTCTCTATCACATGTATTTACTGGTCGACCAATTATATTACCTTATGTGGTTTTGAATATAATTATAAATACATTGTGTTATGAGAATAGTCAAGTGTAGCCTTTAAGGGATATGTATATTTGAATTGATGTAGCAAAATATGTTTGGGACATTGTGAGACATCAATTGTTTATTTCTTTTTGGGGTTGTAGCCATTATGTCATCCCTAACAAATGCATAATTTGAGCTCCCAAGTGCAGGTGTACTTACTGATCGCATGGCTTTCTTACTAGTATGAATTGTTTCTAAAGTTGATGAATGTCGAATGCTTTATATTTTTTATAGAGCGCTATCAAACCCATCATGTCAGAGTGGGAGATGTTGTACTTTATTAGTATGTCCATGATTGGTGCAATTAAGACACACATTTTCGTCATGATATGTTATAATAGAGAGACACCATTTGAAAGGGTATGAGAAAGTCATATAAATAACTTCAGAAGATAACCGTTGAGTTGGTTGACAAAAAAAACGTTTAGAAAGAAATTGTTCTGTCTTCTTCTCCTCTTCCCATCAAAGAAAAAAAGCGTTCCATTACTCCTTTACAAAGACAATCAGCATTTATGCAGTAGAAATTTGATGTTTTTCTCGTAAGTGCATTCAGACCATCGTGGAGTCATATCGTTTATCGTTCACCCATAATTCAACGTTCATCCCGGGTAGTTCATTGCGTATCAAAGAGGTTAATCGTCTTCTGCCGACTTTCTTCTTACACCTTTAAATACCCGGCACGTCCCTTTCTTTCCGACAAGGATCCATCAAGAAAGCATATTACCAAATTTACTCTAAACCCGAGCAGAAGTCTATTCCTCGCGTCCTCCGAAATCAAGCATCAATCCGGCCACTGTTACAGAGGCCATGTTGCTCATTCCCAGCTGGTTTGGTGGTCGACGCGGCGACGCCTTCGACCTCTTCTCTCTCGACCTCTGGGACCCCTTCAAGGACTTCCCTTTCCCTTCCTCTTCCCTCTCCGCCTCTACTTTCCAGGAAAATTCCGCATTTGTCAACACCAGGATCGACTGGAGGGAAACTCCCGAAGCCCACGTGTTCAAGGCCGATCTTCCCGGGCTCAAGAAAGAGGAAGTGAAAGTCGAGATCGAGGACGATCGGGTGCTCCAGATCAGTGGAGAAGGAGGACGAGAACGACAAGTGGCACCGAGTGGAGCGTAGCAGCGGGAAGTTCATGAGGAGGTTCAGGTTGCCCGATAATGCGAAGATGGATCAGGTGAAGGCCTCAATGGAGAACGGAGTGCCCACCGTCACTGTTCCCAAGGTGGAGGAGAAGAAGCCAGAGGTCAAGGCTATCGAGATCTCTGGCTGAGTTGTGATGGTAACTTTGGATGGCCAATGTGAATTCGAGGCTTCGTGTGTGCAGAGTCTCTGTGATTCGTCTTTTCTTTTGTGTTTGGAGAGTCGCATCGACGTGGGTTGTTGTCTCTGAGACACTGATGTAATCTGAATTAGCAATACTTTTATAAAAAAGCTTAACATCAATCTTACAATTCTCAGTCCCGTTTTGACTGGTTTGTTGGATCGCCAGAGTGAATCTTTGCCTTGATCTTGTTCGCTTGTCTTTCGTTTGGCTTCAGGCTTCAAGAATTATTTGGAAATTTCCTAGCCAGCAGATTGCGTAGTGTACTATATACTTGTTCATGCCGACAAGCCAGAGAAGAGGGTTGACTTGATAGTCCCTGTTATTAGTCATTAAAATTAATTATCCCAATCAAAATATGTGAGCCAGAATAGCTGCCGGGAAGCAGAAGCCAGAAAGGGAGAGAGATAGAGCAAGTGCTTTTTTAAATATATCATTAGATGCCGTGTACAAATGACGACGCATACATAAGAAAGTGCAGTTACTCCTAGCTTGACCACTTGGTGTGTTCTGGTCTTTGCTTTCTCCGTTCCATGACCTCTGTAATTCTGTGTAAATCTTCAAAGAGAGTAAAACCAGCGTGTATCAGCATAAACCCCTGTTTTTAAGAGCTTAACTTCGTATAACTGAATATCTTCGATTGGAAAAAGACAGAAGATGGAAAATCAAGGGCGAAATCGCAAGAGATTGATCCTGGTCCTGGGACCATTCCAGGGCCATTTCACTCCCGTGCTTTGGCTGGCGACCATCCTCAAGTTCAAGGACTTTCTCCATTACAATTGCTCAGGCACAGTTCAACAGTCCAGATTTTTCTACTCACCTCGGTTTCAACTTCCTATGCATCCCGGATGGCTTATCCAAACAAGAGGCTCGAAACCCTGATCTGGCAGCAATTATGCTGAAGCTTAATGTCAACAGTGAGTCCAGCTTTAGGGAGTTTTTTAACTTGGGGTGCCAACCATATGGGGCTGGGTGATAAGATCTGCTGCATCATCTACGATCCACTCGTGTACTCCTGTGATTTGAAGATTCCTAGCATTGCTTTATATACAAGCAGTGCTGCTAATATTGCAGTTCGCCCGATCTTTCTCCAGTTAAAGGCGCAAGGACACATCCCTGTCCCAGGTACATGCTCGCTTTCTTTTAGTTAGTTACAGTTATCTCCTTCCTAATTATTATCATGGTCGTGGGGAAATCTTGCTCTTAATTTTTTTCTTTTTTTGTGAAGATGGATGTAGTGACGAAAAACAATTGCAATTCTGAACTGTCATGTTTGACCTTTAGCTTGACCCTATAGTTTTACGATCCAATGAGTCTCTTCTAACCTATACTTTGTTCAAGATTGGTTTCTGTGTCATCATCCAAGTTTAACACCTAAGCCAGCTCTAATCCTGAGTGTCATACTGTTAAGTATACAAAGCCGATGGGTGCTAGATCACTTGTAATTGTGCTAACTAACCAGTGCCTTGTGTTGTGTTCTATTAGATAACCATGTTGCAGGTTCCAGTGCCCCTGCATCAGCCCCTCAGGTTCAAAGACCCACCACTCTGCAATCTTGGAAGTTTAGACTATCTCTTGTAGGTGGTGGTCTTGGCGCTTAATATCAGATCGTCTTCAGCCATTATATTCAACACAATTAACAGCCTCAAAGAGTCACCTCTAGTGCAGCTCCACCACCGGTACCAAGTTCTGATATTTCCAATAGGCCCTCTACACAAATTTGCTCCTACCTCAGAAGCTAGCTTACTGCAAGAGGGTACTGGTTGCATTCCATGGCTTGACGAGCAAACTCATAATCCAGTCATTTATGTGAGTTTGGGAAATGTGGCACATATTAACCAAGACCAATTGTCTGAAATGGCTTGGGGTCTGGCAAATAGCAAGGAACCTTTTCTTTGTGGGTTATTTGGACTGGCTCAAGTCCAGGTGAAGAATGGATCAAGGCGATGGATGAAAAATTCAAAGAATGTGTTAAGGATAGGGGATGCATTGTGAAATGGGCACCTTAGAAGAAAGTACTGGCTCATCGAAGGGTTTTGGAGGTATGGACACTCGGAGTGCTAAAACTTGGCACAGAAGGACAATTAAGTGACAAAATCGGAGCAAAATGGATCACTTAGTGTCACTCCGACCAAAATCTAGCCAAAATGCCGACGTGACGATTTTCCGATGAAAGAAGTGCAAAACGATGCCGTTTTGGTGTTGATGTGGTAAAAAAATTAGTATAAAAATTAATAAAATTTAATTTAAAACTAAATTTATTTAAAACATTTAAAAATAAAATAAAAATATTAAACAAACTAAAATTAAAAAAAAAAAAAAGGAAATAAAAAGGGGGAGTAGGCGGGCCGAGGGCCGAGCCCTGGTCGTCGCCGCCTCCTTGCCGTTGCCGGAAGGGTTGGCGGTAGAGGGGGAGGGTCGGCCGAGGTCGCCGGGCCTTGGCTAGGGGTCAACGACCCCGGTCAACGGCGACGAGGGCCCGCGAGCCCTCGCCCCAGTCTAGGTGAGGGTTGCAGCCCTTGCCCAGATCCAACAAGGGTCGGCGGCCCTTGGCCCGGCCCGGCAAGGGCTCGTGGGCCCTCATTGCCGGTCGGCCAAATCGCCGACCCCGGCTAGGGCTTGGCGACCCGGCGACCCTCCCCCTCCGCCGCCGCCGCCCTTCCCGCGGCAAGGGCTCAACCCTCGCCACTTGTTCCTTTTTTTTTTTTTAATATATTTTTTAAAATGTTTTAAATAAATTTATTTTTTAATTTTAATTTAATTAATTTTTATATTAATTTTTTTCCATGTCGCACCGAAACGACATCGTTTTTGTATTGTCTAGTCACGTCAGCGTGCAAAACGGCGTTGTTTTGCACTTCCTTCGCCGGAAAATCGCCGGATTTTGACTGGAGTGGCACTTTTTTTTTTTTTGAAGCAAGACCGGAGTGGCACTTAAATGATCCATTTTGCTCCGATTTTGACACTTAAATGTCACTTTTCAAACTTTTGGCACTTAAGTGTCCCTCCGTACTAAGTTTTGGCACTTGGGATGTACTTCTGCCATGGGTTTTGGAGTCATTGTGGATGGAATCTACCTTGGAGAGCATAAGTGAAGCGTTCTGATGATATGTCAACCAATGTTTGGTGACCAAAAGGTGAATGCGAGGTACTTGACTCATGAATGGAGGGTTGGATTAGAACTGGAGGGTGAGAAATAGAGAGGGACAGTAGGAAGAGCTATTAGGACATTGATGAAGGAAAGGGAAGGGGAAGAGATGAGGCAGAGGGTATTCAATTTGAAGCACAAGTTTGATGTTGGTATAGGTGATGGTGGATCTCCTTGCCATAATCTGAGCGAGCTAGTCGAGTCGTTGCGATCGTTCTAGCAGCATGGTTGTTTTGATATTGAAGCACCGCACCGAATGAAGTTTGTGTGGTGCAAAAAGTGCAAAGATTTGGTCTTCTGGGATTGAAGAACAGAACAGAACAGATAATGCTTCGATGGACTGACAGAAATTTGTTGGCTTGTCATACGCAAGTTTAAGTCGAAGCAATCTCTTTTTTTTTCTCTCTCTCTCTCTCTAGCCAGTGGACCTGATTTGAGTGGCTCAAATTCACTTCTCCTTTCATGTCATGTCATGTTGGTTATTTATTATGTCATAATTTTGAAATTTAAACAGGACACACTTATTTTTTGAAATATGTTTAGACATATGTAAGTGTGATCAAATATGTCTAAATTAGACTTGTCTTAATCCATATTTAATGAGCTGAGTTGTTAAATGTGTTAGTTATATTTAGTTAATGGTCATAATGGATTTAGACCTAACTCTATGGGTCATAAATCAATTTAATATGATTGTTAAATAGGTTTTACAACTTACTTGGATTTGACTCACTTTTATAACTCCCTCTCCATTCTCTCTCAATATCAGGCTTACTACTCCATACTTTTATCTTTATATTAGGTATGGATTTTCTTAAGTTGAGTTAAATATACAAGTGTTTTAGCAATATTGATTAGGTCATGTGTGAATTGAGTATTGGGGTTAAGTCAGGTATAGGTTATTAAATTTATATTACATAAAAATGAGTCAAAACTGATTAAATGAATTAATTTGAGTTGGATAATTTTTTGACCCAACCCAAATTCGAACCCAAATCACCATTTGACTAGTCTAGTCTAAATATATCAAAAGTGCATTGTGTTCACCTAAATAACTTGTCAACTGTATTATCAAACCTGTTTAAACATGTCGTGGAAAGAGTCAATTTGGTTGTGATACATTTAGCTTTCGTATACAAATAAGCCGTTTCTTTTATGACACAAACCTATATAAGGTTGACATGAGCACACTCAATGATGTGTCAAGTGAACGGGTAGTGTCAATATTTGCATTTGAGATTGATCAACATGCCCTACTATTATTTTCGATGAATGTCGTTACAATTCAACAAAAAAAAAAAAAAAATTAAAAGAAAGGGGGAATGCGAATGTAAGATATTAACAAGATCTCTTATTGATTGACAGCTCTCTTCGTCCGACCCAAGCTATCTGTTGCACTTTAATTTAGGGTCCGTTCGTTTCGCGGAAAATGACTTCCGGGAAAATGTTTTCCGGATTTTCCGGTGTTCGTTTCACGGAAAATGAACTAGTCGAGGAAAATGTTTTCCATCATTGGAAAAACAACCTTTAAAGTGAGGAAAACGTTTTCCACTTTTGAAAAGTGGAAAACGTTTTCCATGACTTCTTCCCTCTTACTTTTTTTTATTAATACATTTTCATTTTATTTTTATGCTTTCTTTTTTTTTTTTTTTTTTAAATTGAGTTTTTAATTTCTTTTCTTTTCTTTTTTTCTTTTATTTCTTTCCTATTCATCTTCTTCTTCTTTGACCCGACCGGCCACGGCGGCGTCCGGCGACCGGCCACGGCGGCGTCGGCCCGACCAGCCGGCCGCGGCGACCGGCCGCAAGCCCGGCGGCGACGACCTCGCCGGCCTCGCCCAGGGCCGGCGAGGCTTCGCCAGCCCGATCCGGCGGCCGAGATCGGGCCTCGCCGACGGGCGAGGCGGAGCTCGCCGCCCACAGGCGGAGCTCGCGGCTCGCCAGATCCGGCGAGCCGGGCGGGGCTCGGGCCTCGCCCGAGCTCGCCGCGAGCTTCGCCGGGCTCGCGAGCCGCGAGCTCGCCGGATCGCGGCGGAGCTCGGGCTCCCGATCCCGGGCGAGCCTCGAGCTCGCCGGGATCGGCGAGCTCGCGGCTCGCTGCCAGCCCGGCCATCGGCGAGCTCGGCGAGATCGGAAGGCCTCGAGCTCGCGGGATCGGCCACCAGAGTGCCGGCCATCGTCGGGCGGGAAGGAGGCGGCGGCGGCGGAAGGAGGAGGAAGGAGGCGGCGGCGGAGGAAGGAGGAGGAGGAAGGAGGAAGGAAAAAAAAAAAAAAGAACAAGAAAAATAAAAATAAAAATAAAAATAAAAATAAAAATTTCGATTTTAAAAAATATAAATAATTAAAAATTCATTTTTTAAAAAAATATAAAAAATAAAATTATTTTTTGGTCAATTAAAAATTTTAAAATTCAAATTTTGATAATTTTTCTCAAACAATTAAATAAGTTAACGAACGGTGGAAAATATTTTCCACTCAAATTTTAGGTTTTGTAGAGCACCTAGGAAAATAGAGTCGTTTTCCTAAAATGACTTCAGGAAAATGTTTTCCTGGAAATGTGATATTTTCCGTGAAACGAACGGACCCTTAATGACAAAATATTGGGAGAGCACAGAGCCTGCGAGGGACATAGATTCACTACGGTGGTGAAATTCAATTGCTGAGAACCGGTGGCCATACCGCTTTCAGATGTAAAGCCGGATATCAGGCAAAATAGACAGACTATTTGAGCTTTCCTTTGGTTGTCTTTTTAGGACTTTCCTCGTTTGGATTACTTTTCATAATGTGGGGAGCTGGCTTCTTTTACTCTGTTCCCCTCGACTTTGTAAATCTATCTAAATCCACCCCAAATAACCTGAACTTCTATCAAAATGGGTGAAAACTAAATCATGTGTTTGTCACACGGGTCTTTAAAGTCTTTAAACTAGATGTTCACTGAACCCGTTGTTCACCACTGGCATAGGAATGTCACATGTTTCCAATAAGCAATCCAGATTAACTCATTTAGAAGGGAGTCCCAACTCCTAAGGTTCCTCCACCATTTTTCCTTCTCTGGTCGAGGACACGATTGAAACGGAAGATGCTGGACTTGTAGCCTTTACTAGAAAAAAGTGATGGCAGAGATTCGTTTTCAGCGACAATTCTCTTCTTCATGAAACAATTGTCTTCGTAAAGTTTATGATGCAAGAAAGCAAATTCCAAATGATACTCGATGGAAATTCGGCCATGTGAGTCGGCGTGAATAGTGTTGAAATATAATACGCGAAAACGACAGGATCTTACAATTTACGTCAACGCGAAATCACCATAAAAATAAACGAGAAAAATAAGGATATCGGAAATTTACGTGGTTCGATTCGAGTAGCCAGCAGCAAATAATCCACTATAATCGGAGAATCAGAGTTTATAATAACTCACACGCTCAAGTGTTTCCCATACCTATATTTAATCTCAAACCCAAAGTGTTTATAAATAAATAACTCACTTGGACATAAATTCACGGTATAAAATTACTACGCATTTAAGCTCAAAATACAACGCTCTACGTACACCTGATTCGTGTATGTACGGATTTGCGTTCTCCTTTCTTGATCGCGCTTCATCTTGACGACGTGCGGCTCCTCCTTTTCTCGTAGGGTTTCAGCCGCGCACATCTCCTGGACACGTTGCACACATATATATTTATATGTGTGCCCAGAAACCTCGCGGACGTGCAGAGAGAAAAAACCACTTTCTTTCCTTTCGTAGCCTTTTTTTTATGTTGCGGCTTCTGCAGGCTTCCGAAGATAACGTCTTGCGGATTCTGTTGAATTTTGGGCCCCACCACATATTCGGCTTATGCAGGTTTCCAAAGATAAAGGAAGAAACTTTCCTTTCTTTTTTTTTTTTTAATCCTTCATTGAGTCCAAAGAAATTTCTTCTACTTGAGAAATCTTTATCAATAAAATTCGATTTAACAAATTATTATTCGAATTCAAACTCGAGACATTAATTTAACAATAGCATGGATGCAACTATTGTGCAACATAAGGTTAAACACACAAGTTCAATTAATCTTTTGACTTGAGTAGGCACATATGGCAAATTTAGGAAGAAAATTTCATATTTGAGGGCCATTGCTATGAATAATTAAAAGATTGAATCAATGATGCCTTTTTCGTTTTGTTAGAAGAATTGTTTTTTTTTTTTTTTTTTTTTTGCAAAAACTTCAAACTTTTATAAAATAGATAGTGTATTCTGCATAACACTTATATCACAAAGAGGTGTCTAAATCAAAAGAGAGTAATCTCGTAAAATTGATGGGGGAAATACGAGTAAGGGGAAAAAAAGGCAAGTAGTTTGACGTATTATGTCCGATCGTCCTTGAGCAAGGCCCAGCCTCCGGAAAGAGCTAGAAGCCCATGACCAGAACGTTCGCTCGGGCTTAAGCCTCGTTCCAGACATCTCACGAACGTACGAGGAAGACCCCTCCTTCTCCCCATAAATAGCCAGCACGTCACTCCTTCCGACGAGGATCCAGCAAGCAAGCAACCAAATCACCAAGAATCTTCAAAGCAGAGCAGAAATCTATACCTCGCGTCCTCCGACATCAAGCTTCAATCCAACGACTTTTTCGGAGACCATGTCGCTCATTCCCAGCTGGTTCGGTGGCCGACGCGGCGACGCCTTCGACCCCTTCTCGCTCGACCTCTGGGAGCCCTTCAAGGACTTCCCTTTCCCTTCCTCTTCCCTCTCCGCCTCTACTTTCCGGGAAAATTCCGTCTTCGTCAACACCAGGATCGACTGGAGGGAAACTCCCGAAGCCCATGTGTTCAAGGCCGATCTTCCGGGGCTCAAGAAAGAGGAAGTGAAAGTGGAGATCGAGGACGATCGGGTGCTCCAGATTAGTGGAGAGAGGAAGACGGAGAAGGAGGACAAGAACGACAAGTGGCATCGAGTGGAGCGTAGCAGCGGGAAGTTCATGAGGAGGTTCAGGTTGCCCGATAATGCGAAGATGGATCAGGTGAAGGCGTCGATGGAGAACGGACTGCTCACCGTTACTGTTCCCAAGGAGAAGAAGCCTGAGGTCAAGGCCGTCGAGATCTCTGGCTGAGTGTGCGATGGTAACTTCAGATTGGCAATGTGAATTCGTGGCTTCGTGTGTGCAGAGTCTGTCTGATTCTTCTCTTTCTTTTGTGTTTCGAGAGTCGCATCAATTTGGGTTGTTGTGTCTGAGACACTGATGTAATCTAAACAAGCAATACTTATATAAAAAGCTTAACTCTAATCTTTACAATTCTCGGCTCCGTCTTGCCTGGTTTGTTGGATCGCCGGAGGGAATCTTTGCTTTACCTGTTGATATTGTTCGCTTGTCTTTTGCTTGGCTTCACTTCAGGAATTATTAATAATTTTCCTAGCCAGCAGTATATGTATTATCCACTAGTTCACGAGGAGCAGCCAGGGAAGAGGGTCGACGTGATACTTCCTTTAATTGCTCATCCAAATAAATTATCTCAATCAAGATGCTGTGAATCAGAACAGCTGCCAAGAAGCAGAAGCCACGGAGAGAAGAGAGAGAGAGAGATTTTCTAAATATTCATTAAATGCCGTGTCAAACTTGACCACAGAGAGAGGGGGGGAGGGGGAGAGGGAGCGCTTTTCTAAATATTCATCAAATGCCGGGTCAAACTTGACCACAGACGTTTGCAATATGCTTCTATTCCAAGCTTTCGCAAATTGACCATTAGGAGTACCCTGCTTGGTTGTCCTTCATTGCTGGGTCTTCGCATCCGCCGTCCCTTTAATTCTCTTCTAGGTAAACTTTCAAAGAGAGTAAAACCAGCCTGGATCAGCAAGAGCCCGTCTTCAAGAGCATAACTTCGCATAGCATCTGAATATCTTCGATTGAAATAAGGATAGAGAGGATGGAAAATCAAGGGCGAAATAGTAAGAGATTGGTCCTGGTACCGGGACCATTCCAGGGCCACCTCACTCCTATGCTTCAGCTGGCGACCGTCCTCAAGTCCAAGGGCTTCTTCATCACAATTGCTCACACACAGTTCAACAGTCCAGATTCTTCTGCTCACCCCGATTTCACCTTCTTATGCATACCTGACGGCTTGTCTGAAGAAGAGGTTCGAAACCCTGATCTGACAGGCATTGTGCTGAGGCTTAATGTCAACTGTGAGTCCAGCTTTAGGGAGTGCCTAACTCGGGGCACAAACCATATGGAGTCAGATAACAAGATTTGCTGCATCATCTACGATGCACTTGTGTACTTCTCGGAAGCCGTTGCCCGCAATTTGAAGATTCCTAGCATTGTTTTATACACAAGCAATGCTGCTACTACCATAGTCCGCCCGATTCTTCTCCAGTTAAAGGCACAAGGACACATCCCTGTCCCAGGTACATGCTCTTTCTCCTTCCTAATTAATATCATAGTTACGGAGAGATCTTGCACTTTATCCATTTTGTTTGTAAGGATGGATGTATTGCCAAAGATCGATTGCAGTTTTAAAATCTGTAGATGAGACCTTCAGCATGACCCTGTAGTCTATGATCCAACGAGTCTCTTCTATGCCTATGCTTCATTCAAGACTGGTTTCTGTGTCATCATGCAAGTTTGACGGCCAAGCCAGATTTTTATCCTGAGTGTCGTCAAACTGCAAGTATATAGGCTGATGAGTTCTAGCTCACTTGCGTTTGTGCTAACTGACAACTGGCTTGTGTTTGTGTTTTATTAGATTCCATGTCGCAGGGTCTGGTGCCCCTGCATCAGCCCCTCAGGTTCAAAGACCTACCACTCGCCAATTTTGGAAGTTTGGACTATTTCTTAGAGATGGTAGACTTGACGTATAATATCAGATCGTCTTCGGCCATTATATTCAACACAATTCACTGCCTCGAAGAGCCACCTCTGGCGCAGCTCCACCAACGGTACCAAGTTCCGATTTTTCCAATAGGCCCTCTACACAAACTCGCTCCTACGTTGGATGTTAGCTTACTGCAAGAGGATACTGGTTGCATAACATGGCTTGACAAGCAAACTCATAATTCAGTCATTTATGTGAGTTTAGGAAGCATAGCACATCTGAACCAAGACCAATTGTTGGAAATGGCTTGGGGTCTGGCAAATAGTAAGGAGCCTTTCTTGTGGGTTATTAGGCCTGGCTCGATTCCGGGTTCAGAATGGTTCGACTCAATGGATGAAGAATTCAAAGAATGTGTTAAGGACAGGGGATGCATTGTGAAATGGGCACCTCAGAAGAAAGTACTGGCTCATGATGCGGTGGGAGGGTTTTGGAGCCACTGTGGATGGAACTCCACCTTGGAGAGTATATGTGAAGGTGTTCCAATGATATGTCAACCATGCTTTGGCGACCAAAAGGTGAATGCGAGGTACTTGACTCATGAATGGAAGGTTGGATTAGAACTGGAGGGTGAGATAGAGAGAGGGACAGTGGAAAGAGCTGTTAGAACATTGATGAAGGAAAAGGAAGGTGAAGAGATGAGGCAGAGGGTCTTGGATTTGAAGCACAAGGTTGAAGTTAGTATAGGTGATGGTGGATATTCTTCCCATTGTCTGAGCGAGCTAGTTGAGTTGCTGACATCGTTCTAGCAGCACAGAGTTGTTTTACATAAGGACTGCACAGAATGAAGTTTGTGTAATGCAGAAAGTGCAGATTTGGTCTTCTGGCGTTGAAGAACAGAACAGAACAGCTATGCTTCGGATGGAACGATGAAATCTATGCAAATTTGTGTTAGAGCAATCTTTGTTTTGTTTCTAACCAGCCAAGCTCATCTGAATGGCTCGAATTCACTACTCCTTTGACTTGTTCGAGATTAATGAAGGCTGGTAGTTTATGTTTGTCTTATCATAATTGTATCATGTAAAACTTAATTTTACTGGAATATGACATGTTTTTTCAGTATAAGACAATTTTGAAATCTAAACGAGATACGCTTATTAAATGCATTGTACAGCATGATACATTTGCTACTTTTCAAGCTGTGGACCATTAGAACAAACGCGTCAGATATGTTTGGACATTATCTAAAAGTATATATACTCATATGAGAACAAGGACCGACTGAAGTTTTTACCTTTACGGAGAATTTGTAAAAATATTTTAATATTTTCCGTTTTTTCTATTTTTTTCTTTTTTTTTTTTTTTTTCTTCTGCTTCTCTCTTTTTTTTTTTTATATTTTTCCAACTGTGGCCGATGAGTGTCGCTGCGCCCTTGCTGGCCGTGGGCGAGGCAGTCTGCCCCATATTTGAGCGAAGGCTGCTTTGCCCGCAACCATCGTCCAAAAGGCCATTGTGGTCTTTGGCGAGGCGACCTTTGCCCTCGGCCGCAATGGGCTCACCTAGATCTGGGTGAGGGGCGTGCGACCCTCGTCGGCAGCCATGAGGCAGCCCTCGTCTTGACGAATTTTCCTCCGCTCCAAGTAAAGAATGATTGGAGTCGTTCCCAGGATCCAGACTCTCCTTTGGCTCATTAATCATAATAAGCTCCCTACAGAGTATGCTTTTGTTTAACGGGGGCATCACGCAAAATGCGAATTGCAGACGTTTGTGGTTTTCGTAAAGAGGATGTCCTCCATGATCTTCGCGACTTTCTCCTCCACTCAGGACGTCTGGAAAAGTGTCGGTAGAGGGTATTCCTAATTCATGTATGAAGAGCTTCACAGAGCCTCTTCGCACACGGATCAAGTTTTATTGTGGTGCAGAAGAAGAAGATTTCTAGCATCGTCGAACTTCCATCTCCCCTGGAACTTTTTGCATATGAATTAAAAATATACAGATGGCTCGGCTTTGGAAAACCAGGATTAGACGGGTGCAGGAGGCAGTTTGCGTAGCCTGTCAATTTTCACAAATTATTGGCTCTACCTCGTCTGTCCCTGCCGAGATGTCGGCTCTCACCGAGATGGATTACAACTTGCTGTGGATCGTGGAACTTGGAGATTGATTGTCGAACTTGACCCCGTCGCTTTTCTCCAGGTAATGGATAAGAATTCTTTCAATGATCCTTCTCTGATTGGTATTAGGCATCTAGTAATGTCCAGCAAATAATGTCAAGAATGCAATGGAGGAAAAAAAAAAGGTAAACGTTTTTCCCGACTTTGTGCCTTAATTATACTGAAAATTCTAAGTACCATATACCCTTATCATTAAATAACTAGGATTTCACTGTTTTAACCTATTTTTAAGGTCATTTGGATAAAAAGTTTAAACCTTTTCGAGCATGTGCATAATAAGCAAAGTCGGCATGCCGTGCTCCAACATTAGGAATCCCACGCCA
This sequence comes from Eucalyptus marginata, assembly GCA_014182565.1. Lineage (NCBI taxonomy): Eukaryota > Viridiplantae > Streptophyta > Magnoliopsida > Myrtales > Myrtaceae > Eucalyptus > Eucalyptus marginata. The sequence continues at coordinate 25,985,530 of CM024594.1, forward strand.
TAACTTTCACAAAAGCTGGGGAGAAACAGAGGTTCACTGCGCTCATATCTAAGGTTTGATCTTTGTACTGCACAAGCAGCCCACGCGAAGAGGGGCTGTACGCAGAAATCAAGCATTAGACGCAATGACTCCATCGTGAGTCGAGAAATTTGTCATTGACCGATCCCATCCCTTTCGAGTCCTGGCACTTTCTCGCGGTTCTGGTTCATACGCTTTTGCCCCCTCCTACCGTAGCTTTTTTTTTTTTTTGGGGGTGGGGGGACAAGATCGCTGAATGTCATAAGGCAAAACGAATAGTACAATGATCGTGATGACTTTGGTGGGTACCGCCTTTCATGTACTACTCTTCTTGATCCATTTTCCCTCATATGAACTTGTGAACATGAAGGCGCAATAAATTGTCGGCCAAAGGCTTCACCATTCACTCCCGATGACAAAGAACCACATGGCGTTTCATTGGGGAAACACCACGGAGATCATATTCTCCGGTTGGCCCGGTCCCCTCTCCTGGGCCTTCGTGTTCTGGCTCTCTGTGCTCCTGGAGTGGATCTCGCACGCCAGGCTCGTAAGACCCGGCATCAGCAACATCGCAGCTGGTCTCATGCGGACGGCAATGTGTGCTGTTCGTATCGCGGCCTACATGGTGATGCTCGCCGTCATGTCCTTTGACGTCAGTGTTCTAATCGCCGCTGTTGCGGGGCATGCTGGTGGATTCTTGCTCTTCGGTAGTTGGGGCTTTAGGAAAAAGTTGCATGGGATGGATTATCAGGACCCATCTGATTCCCCTCCCCTGAACCCCTGATGGTTATTAGAATTGAACCCGCGTCCATCAATTACACGGTTTAGCCTAGTAGAGAATGTGCGAGTGTTTGAATGTGCGGTAAATGTCTGACGTTGGTCGTGCGATTTTGTAAACCACACGAATCAAATGCACCGTTGCTACGATGAAATCTGCATTGCATGAAATATCCAACAACCATATCAGATAGCCCTCCAGAGGAAGGAAGTTTGTTCATTGCAACTAGTGTCAACTAAATTAGCAGAGCAGCAGCTTCCGTACAAACAGTGATCTTCAGATTTGGCTAAAGGCCCTTTCAGTAGAGACTCTCAACAACGACTGAAAATCGATGACTAACACGGTACTGCTCCGGTACCAAGTGTTATATATAGCTCAATCGAATCCAGATCGGGCAACCCAGAGATGGAATACTGCAAAACCCATCAAAGTTATTCATATTCAAGCGCCACACTGTGGCGCTTGATTACAGAGATGACACATTGATTACAGCGACACACAACAGCTTCTTACATGACACATTAACGAAAGAAAACAATCCAAAATTGTAGTTTTTCACGAAAATCTGAACATTATTGGACAGAGAACCGCTCATTCCTGCAACCACAAAGAAGCTGAATTCAACCAGAGATGTCAATGGCCTTGACCTCAGGCTTCTTCTCCTCCACCTTGGGAACAGTCACGGTGAGCACCCCGTTCTCCATCGACGCCTTCACCTGATCCATCTTCGCATTCTCTGGCAGCCTGAACCTCCTCATGAACTTCCCGCTGCTTCTCTCCACCCGGTGCCAGGTGTCGTTCTTGTCCTCCTTCGCCACGTTCCTCTCGCCGCTTATCTGGAGCACCCGATCGTCTTCAATTTCGACCTTGACTTCCTCCTTCTTGAGCCCGGGAAGATCAGCCTTGAACACGTGGGCTTCCGGGGTCTCCTTCCAGTCGATCCTCGTGTTGACAAAAGCGGTGTTCTCCCGGAAAGTTTGAGGGAAATTAGAGGCGGAGAGGGAGGAGGAAGGGAAAGGGAAGTCCTTGAAGGGGTCCCAGAGGTCGAGAGAGAAGGGGTCGAAGACGTTGCTGCGACGGCCGCCGAACCAGCTTGGGATGAGCGACATTGTACCCGCTTCTGATGCAGCTGTTAGATGATTCAAAGACGTTTGGTGATCGATCGTCGGATGCTTTCGTTTTCTTGAAGCGTGGAAAAAAGGACGGACATGCCCGGTATTTATAGGAGAGAAGAAGAGATAAGGATCGAACGATGGAAGTTTCGGTTAAAGATAGAGAAACATCTGGTCTCGCCTAGATGGATCTCTCTCGAAACTGGGGCATCCTCTCGTGAAACTTCTGGTCTTGGAAGTGTGGAGATGTCTCGAGACAGGCCCACACCTATTGTTTGACCGGCTTGGTTTGTTGGCCCCGAGTCGCAATTTCCCACAGAAGACTATAGGGAAAGTTTATCTCGTGGAAAAGAAGATCAGGGGATAGGAAACAGTCGATTAGAAAATGGAATTTTCGCTGATTTGGAAATATAAAAATAGAATGAAGTATTCATAGAAAGAATTGTGAAGCTGCATATAATGAGGAATTATGCCAGCATAACGGTCCGTCATTTGCTGAGTAAATTATGGATTGATTTCTACTGCATGTTGTACATTTTGCGCTTCTCTCTCCTCCATATGCACAGAGAGATTATTATAAAATCCAACTAGCGCAACTTACAAGGTAAAATACTCGATTAATCTAAAAAATGGGTCAATTTGCATAAATATCAAGGCTAATTTCTAATCAGAATATGACTAGATATGATAAAATATAAAATCCAGAAGATTTTGCTATATTTTATCCATTGTTCAATGATTACAATAGTAAAGTCGGATATATTTATATCATATTATATATATTGTTTAGTATAAATTCTTATATGAATCACAAATTTTTACAAACGAAAATGGTAAAAATCTTTCGCGACTCTCTCTATCTACTTATTCTTATTTTCTTTTTTATTTTATTTTCTTCTCTTTTTTTAATTAATTTCTTTTTTAGTTCTTTCTTCCCCTTCCATTATTCTCTAAAAAAATTTTATTATATAGAAAATTGTACTAATATATCTAAAATGCTAAAACGCCTAAAAACAGTGTATTTAAGAGTCTATATATGTATGTATGTTCTTCAATAGTGCTAGTTGCGACTCAACCCCACCCTCCCTCTTTTAAAATGTGTCTGTATAGTTTGAGGTTATGCTGGAGTTATCTACCGATGTAACAATCCATAGTTTGATGAATATACATTGATAACATGCAAAAGAAAGTTATAAAAAAAAGAACTTAATTTATTTAATAAATATGATTGTTCACATTTTTGCTTATTTTAACAATAAATAAAATGGGCCTAAATCATAGAGTACTTAGTTTCAATGCCAGACGCAATACGGTAAAATTGTTAATAAAAAACATGAAAGTGTAGGTAATAAAGCATTCATTAGTCCCAAACGTATTGGATGCAAACCATACTTAAACATACTTAAATAGACCATAAACATACCATGAGTTGAAGCATGTCTAAACATACCTTTACTTACAGCATACAAACAAATATCGAAGTTCAATAAGTAAAAATACAAAGGAAAACGAATAGCCAAGTTCAACAAGCATAAATATATAAACGAACATTGAAATTCATAGGCAAAAGCTGTTCAGGAGGTAACGGCTTGGTGATAGGAGGCTGTTCAGGAGGCGGTTTGGCAATAATTCAGTTTATGATGCGACAACTTGGTGATTAATTAATGATGATTCCATTGCTACAACTATAGAAGGAGGTAGAAATGTAACGAGAAAACTTTAATCGTTTTTTACACCAGGGCGTCACGTACTACGCGCAAGCGGAAATTTTAATTAATATTATTATCTTCCTTTACCTATAACCTCCTTCTATTAAGTATCTATAGTATTTACCATTGAAGGTTAGCATGTATAACATGGATTATTGATGCACATAGATAAGATCACAAGAAGCTTCATTTCTTTTACCATCATCAGGGCCTACAAAATTTATCAACCTAGACTCTTTCCATGTTCATCGCCTTTATATACAACATATTTATAGCAAAAGTAAGGCGCAACAAAAGCCAGGGATAAGAGGGTGAGGGTGTCTACTTCATAAGTTCCCACACAAGCCCACGTGCAAAAAGAAACAAAAGTTAGACAGCTTCTTCATGATCAAAGGCGTCTAGGCGCCATCCGTCCCAGCTCCTGCTCCATCATTTCCAAAAGGTATAAGGCCAAACATCGCTCCATCATGTTTGACAAACCAGGCAACAAACTCTCCTTTGTCTGCCCAAAGGGGATGGATCCTTGACAATTATATATAATTCTCCTTGTTGTTGCGTTATAAATTTCATGCTTCGAAAAATATTGGTGCATTACACACTCTGCCCAAAGGAGAGTTTATGATGTACTAATTATTTTTGTTGAGTTACTTATTGCCCATAATTGATCTCATTGCATTATGTGTGTCAAACAATTACGTTTGCTGTAAATAACAACAATGCCACGGTTGAAATGTTAACTGGATCAAACTTTAAGAGATGGAAGCAAGATATAGAGTTTGCCCCGAGCATCGTTGATATGGACTTGGCTCTACGTAAGGATGAACCTGCCAGGCCCAATGATCAAAGTACTACAAACCAAAAGGCCCATTATGCTAGATGGGAAAAATCTAACCGACTGAGCCTCATTGCTATGAAGAGGTTCATTGCTGAGCATCTTATTAGTGGTTTGTTGGAAGATACGAGTGCCAAACAGTTCCTTGAAGCAGTGGGAGAAAGATATAGAGTCTTAGATAAGGCTGAAGCTGGGAACTTGCTGAGTGAGTTAACGAACATGAGGTATGATGCTGCTATGGGTGTTAGAGAATTTATATTGAAAATGGTCCACATTCGGTCCAAACTTAAGGCTCATGAAATTGTCCTTTCTGAGAATTATATTGTGCATCACGCCTTAAATGTTCTGCCAGCTGAATTTAGCTAGATTAAGACTACTTATAGTGCTCAGAATGAGACATGGAGCGTTAATGCCTTGATTACTAAGTGTGTGACTGAGGAAGAGAAGTTAAAGAAGGAAAAGTATGAGTCCGCCCACTTAACTACCAATGCCAAGTTGAGTTCGTCTAGAGGCAAGTGGAAGCCTAAAGGGTCAAATGCTCATGGTCCAAAGAAATGGCAAGACTTCAAGAAAAATGGGAATTATGGGAGAAATGGAGATAGGGATTTTAAATGTTTTCACTGCAAGAAGCAGGGTCACAAGAGAGCCAATTGCTACAAATTCCAAGCTTGGCTAAAAGCAAGAAAAGAAAGTCACCAAGGTGAGTTGTTGGTTTGCTTTGAATCAAATTTGGTTGATGTTCCTTTGGATTCTTGGTGGCTTGATTCTAGTGCTACTGTTCATGTGACTACTACCTTACAGGGTCTCACAAATCTAAGGAATCCAAGTCTAAGGGAGTCAAAGCTTAAAGTTGGAAACAATACTGGAGTTGATGTGGAGCGCATAGGGACAATTGTTTTGAATTTAGATTCTGGTTTTCAACTTGTCTTGAACAATGTCTTTTATGTTCCTAATTTTAGGAGAAACTTAGTATCTCTTTCTTCGCTTGACAAAGCTGGATATTGTCTTCATTTTGCGAATAAAAGAGTGGATTTGAGTTATGATTCCAAAATTATTGGGAATTGTGTTTTGTCTGATGGATTATATCAATTATCCTTATCTCCCGATAGATCGTATTGCTCTTTCAATGTCGAGAATGTTGTTGCTAAGAGATCTTTAATCAAAGATAGATCTTCATTGCTATGGCATAAGCGATTAGGGCATATCTCAAAAGAAAGGGTAAAGCGACTTATCAAGGCTGATATTCTTCCTCCTCTTGACTCAAATGATACTAAGACTTGTATTGATTGTGTGAGGGGAAAATTAACTAAAATCAAGAAGAAAGGCGCTACTCGCAGTCAAAATCTATTGGAGATAATTCATACTAATATTAGTGGGCCATACTCAACCACCTTGTGTGGAAATAAGTACTTCATCACGTTCATTGATGATTTCTCCCGTTATTGTTATGTTTATCTAATTAAGGAGAAGACTGATGCTCTTGAAATGTTCAAAGTGTTTCATACTGAAGTTGAGAAACAATTGGGAAAAATTATCAAGATTGTCAGGTCTGATCGCGGTGGTGAGTATTATGGGCGATATACTAAGGCTGGATAGCAAAAGGGACCGTTTGCAAAATATTTGCAGGACTGTGGTATTGTCGTTCAATATACAATGCCTGGGAGTCCTGAACAGAATCGTGTAGCTGAACGGTGAAATCGTACACTCATGGAGATGAAACAAAGTATGATGGGCAATTCTAATTTGCCTGAATACTTATGGGGTGATGCGATTAAAACAGCAACTTATAGTTTGAATCGTGTACCTAGTAAATCAGTGCCGAAAACACCTTTTGAATTGTGGACAGGGAGGAAACCAAGCTTGAATCATTTACGAGTTTGGGGTTGTCCCGCAAAGGTGAAAATTTATGATCCTTCTCAGAAGAAGACCGAATCCAGGACTACTAGATGTTACTTTATTAGATATCCTGATCATTCTAAAGGGTATAGATTCTAGTGCCTACTCGAGGCATTAGAATCGTTGAATCTCAAACTGCCAAATTCCTAGAATTAGATGTTGCTAAAAAGAGTTCTTCTCAATCTTTTGAAATGGAAGAACCAAACAAAACGGTCTTTATTCCATTGCCCATCTTGCATGATGATTCTATGCGAGATCCCAATAGAGTGGAAATTCAGCAAGAAGCAAATATCGAAAATATCACGGTAGATCCTCCCATTACAAATGAAATTCCCCAGATGAATGATGCAGCTCCAGAAATACCTGTGCAAAGTTCACAGCGACAAAGAAGACCAACACCTCTAAATGATTATCATGTCTATCTTGGAGAAGTTGATTTTGACATTGGAAGTATAGTTGATCTGACGACTTTCAAAGAAGCTCTTAATAGTGATCAGGCAGATAAATGGTTAGGAGCAATGAATGACAAGATGATTTCCATGTCAACTAATCAAGTATGGAAACTTGTTGATTTACCTGATGGGCATAAACCGATCGGCTGCAAATGGGTATTCAAAACCAAGAAAGACAATAAAGGCAACATAGAGAGATTCAAGGCAAGGTTAGTCGCAAAAGGGTACTCACAGAGAGAAGGCATTGATTATACTGAAGTCTTTTCCCCAGTATCTACTAAAGACTCTTTCCGGATAATCATGGCATTAGTGGCTCATTTTGACTTAGAGCTTCACCAAATGGATGTCAAGACCGCTTTTTTAAATGGAGATCTGGATGAAGAAGTATATATGCAGCAACCTGAAGGGTTTAAAGAAGTCGGAAAAGAGCATATGGTGTGCAAACTTCAAAGGTCCATCTACGGTCTCAAACAAGCATCACGTCAGTGGTACTTAAAATTTCACAAAGTTGTGAGATCGTTTGGCTTTGAAGAAAACAAGTTTGATCAATGCATCTACATGAAAGTAAGTGGGAGTAAATATATTTTCTTAGTACTTTATGTAGAAGACATTTTACTTGCTAGCAGTGATGTTGATCTCTTGAATGACACAAAAAATTTTCTTTCTACAAAGTTTGATATGAAAGATCTTGGGGATGCCTCTTTTGTTCTAGGCATTGAGATTCATCGTGACAGATCTAAGAAGGTTCTAGGGTTATCTCAGAAAAATTATATAGATCTTGTTTTGAAAAGATTCAATATGCAGACTTGCAAGTCAGGTGATGCTCTTGTTGTGAAAGGAGATAAATTGAGTATAGAACAATTCCCCAAGAATGATGTTGAAAAAGAAGTCATGAAGAATGTTCCATATGCTAGTGCATTTGGCAGTCTTATGTATGCACAAGTATGTACCAGACTTGATATTGCTTTTACTGTGAATACTCTTGGAAGATATCTGTCGAATCCAGGTCAAGAACATTGGGTTGCAGCTAAGAAGGTGATGAGATATCTACAACGAACAAATGACTTCATGCTCATGTATAGCAGAGTTGAGGACCTAAAGGTGATTGGATATTCAGATGCTGATTTTGCTAGTTGTTCAAATGATAGAAAATCAACTTCTGGATATATTTTTATGATGGCTGGAGGTGCTATTTCTTGGAAGAGCACAAAGCAAACCTTGATTACGAACTCTACGATGTATGCTGAGTTTGTAGTGTGCTATGGCGCGTCAATTCAAGCAGTTTGGCTCAGAAATTTGATCTCAGAATTGCGAGTTGTGGACTCTATTGCTAGACCTATGGTGATCTACTGTGACAACACTGCAGCTGTGTTTTATTCCAAGCATGATAAGATCAGCAATGCGTCCAAACACATGGAGATCAAATATTATACTGTTAAGGACTTAGTCAAAAAGGGAGATATTGTGATTGAAAATATCAGAACTGAGTCCATGTTGGCTAATCCTCTAACAAAAGGCTTACGACCCATTTTGTTTAAAGAACATGTAAAGAATATGGGTGTTTTAGATTCTTTTGATTTCTTTTGTTAGTGGGAGTTATACAGATTGTATTTGTGGATATTATAGTTATATGCAGACTGAGAATGCTTTTATGATGTTTATTAAAGCATTTATTTTGATAATTGTTGTTGTTGATTCTATTGTTATCCTTTATCCTGTTGACTGAGAAATGGAAGTAGAAAACTATTGCGATTAAGCGAGCGATCAAACAATAATATAGACAGAAAAAGAAAATAAATCGGACACCAGATTTACGTGGTTTAGTCATAAAGACATACGTCCACGGGGAGAGCAGCAGCGAATTTCACTATAGATCAAGCGATACAATGAGATTACACACTCAAGTCACTCAAACACTCTCTCGGTGTTTCCCAAGCCCCAATTACAACCAATAACGCACGCAGTGTTTAGCCCCGAAATTCTTCAAGAAATAATCTCTCAATCTCACGAAGAAATTACACGCAAATCTTACCACAAGATTTAATCGGCTTGAACATTAAATCTTCTTAGATGTAATTCATGGACAAGAACAATAAAGAAAAATCCCACCCAAGCACTCGACAACTAGACGGCGCTTCAAGACCAACTCTTCATGATCAACGGCGTAACACCAAGCACTCACGTGGCGCTTCAAGACAATTTGTGATCCACATCTGCCACCCACGGCCACAAGTCTATATATAAGTAAAACCCTTATTATTATGCCAACTTCTAATAGGATTCTATTTCCTATCTAAAACGATTTTATCCAAAACATATATTTATATATTTTAAACAAAATCCAAATCTAAGTCAAAGTTGAACTTTCCTATTTCAGCAGCCGAATTCTCCAATGTAGATTCAAACTTTGGGAAGTTGATCTTTGGATCTTCTTTGCTCAATTTCGAACATCCGCAACATATCCAATTCGGAATATTCTGAATTTCACATTGGACTCAAACTCGAGACATATTTTAACAATCTCCACCTTGACTCGACGTTTGAGCCAAGTTGCAATCGCTTCGCAAAAATTTAAATGCTGCTGCTACTTTCCCATAGCCCCCGATGGGCTCAACCGCCACAGATATTATCCAAGTCCAAGCCTCGCTTGAACTTCGCCATAACCGAGGACCTCATCAGAATACCAACTCCACATGCACTTTTAACTGCTCCGCAAGGATTTTCTAATGCAACCTCCTTAACCGCAGATAAAGCAAAACCATTATTGCATCCATATATGTCAGGAGATCGAATACGTACCTTGTTAATTTCAGCAATTACAGCAACCATTGGCTCTATAAGCTCCACCTCGCTATGAGCACCATCTGTGTCAATTACTTTGCTAGTACCTGTATACGCTACCTCAGGAGTTTCTGGTCGCAACTCCACCTCAAGCTGAACACCGTTCAGATCTGCTTGAACACTGCTATAATCACTCCTAGCCAAAAGTACTGGAGACTCATCAAGGGTAACTTCTCTGCTGTCAACAGGTGAATTTATATCCGGGCACCACAACTGATTGCCCCACTCACCTTATGCATAGCCATGGAATATGCACCTTGCTCTCCAATCAAGCTTACCATCACTCACTTAAAAATAACACGGGCAATCAAATATTCTAATAATAGAATAATCAACAACGTTACCTGACCACACTTCTTCAGGAGTCTGCCATTCAATAGCAGTTGATAGGGATCTATTCACCAGGTAGCTTATCGTACTTAGCACATCGGCTAGAATTCTCCTAGCAATACCAGCACTAGAGATAATTTTACGGGCCGTCTCTAGTAATGTTCTTCTCGTCAATTCTGCAAATTGTTGTGATTTATTGGCACTAGTGCGGTGTTTCACTATGCTCTCTTTCATGCAGAATTTATTTGCCAGCTTCGAGCAAAACTCCATGCTATTGTCAGTCTGCACATGTTTGATCGACTTACCAGTCTCCATCTCGATCAAAGCTCTTGACTGCGTGATCCTAACACCAGCATCAAACTTGTGCCTTGGCACAAACACCCAGGTTTTCCTCGAGCAGTCAAAAGACTCTTGAACATATGCATCCAACGTCTCCGCAGCGAAATTTGTCACTGTCTTACCTTGAAGTTTATACAGGCCATCATGCTTGATTCCTTTCATTATCACCAAGGCACCTCGTACAACCTTCAGAACTCCACCTTTTGAAGAATACCTGCAACCAGCTGAATCTAGGGCACCTAAGGAAATTAAGTTCTTTTTCAACTCTGGAACATGCCTTACTCCAGTCAATGTCCTCACAATACCATCATGCATTCTGATTTTAACATCACCAACACCCACAACATCGCACTCAGCGTTGTTCCCTAACTGGACTTTACCACTACCCGTGCACTGATAAGTGATAAACCAGTTTCTATTTGGTGTGACATGAAAAGAACAACCAGAATCCAAAATCCATCCATCAAACGATGAATCATTAGTGACAGACAAGACATAATCGGCACTATCTGCTACAACTGCAACATTATCTGTAGAATCAACCATAATTCCCTTACCCTTCTCATTCTTCAGCTTGAGGCAATCCCTTCTAAGATGCCCCCTCTTGCCACAGCTCCAACAGACAACATTAGCAATCCTAGACTGACTACGCCTGTTTATATTGGTACTACTATCACCCACACGTGTTATAGATCTTCCTCTATTTTCACCTACTAAAGCGCGAGATACGGGTTCGCGATTCTCTTCTACGAATGTCCTCGCTCAGAATTAAATCTCGAACCCCATCAAACATCAAACTTGTTGACCCAGAGGAATTACTAACAGCAGTAACAGTAGTATTCCAACTATTAGGCAATGAGGATAGCAGAATCAAAGCACGTACCTCATCTTCAAAATCAATCTCAACTAAACTCAATTGACTAACAATCACATTGAAATCATTGATATGATCTGCAACTGACGCACCTTCACTCATCTTCAAATTAAACAGACGTCGCATCAAATAGACCTTGTTGATCGCAGAGGGCTTCTCGTACATATCCGATAGGGCTTGCATCAAATCAGTAGTGGTCTTCTCCTTCAAGATGTTAAACGCGACGTTACGAGCCAACGTCAGCCGAATAACACCCATAGCTCGTCTATCCAGCAAATCCCAATTAGCTTGCTTCATCGTCTCTGGTTTCTCCCCAGATAAGGGCAAGTGCAGTTTCATCTGGTAAAGATAATCTTCAATCTATATCTTCCAAAAACTAAAATCCTTCTCATCAAATCTGTCGATTCTCACTTTTACCTCTTCTGTCGCCATCGATTCGCTTCAACTCAGCCAAGCCTGGCTCTTATACCAATTGTTGCGATTAAGCGAGCGATCAAACAATAATATAGACAGAAAAAGAAAATAAATTGGACACCAGATTTACGTGGTTCAGTCGTAAAGACCTACGTCCACGGGGAGAGCAGCAGCGAATTTCACTATAGATCAAGCGATACAATGAGATTACACACTCAAGTCACTCAAACACTCTCTCGGTGTTTCCCAAGCCCCAATTACAACCAATAACGCACGCAGTGTTTAGCCCCGAAATTCTTCAAGAAATAATCTCTCAATCTCACGAAGAAATTACATGCAAATCTTACCACAAGATTTAATCGGCTTGAACACTAAATCTTCTTAGATGTGATTCATGGAAAAGAACAACAAAGAAAAATCCCTCCCAAGCACTCGACAACTAGACGGTGCTTCAAGACCAACTCTTCATGATCAACGGCGGAACACCAAGCACTCACGCGGCGCTTCAAGACAATTTGTGATCCACATCTACCACCCACGGCCACAAGTCTATATATAAGTAAAACCCTTATTATTATGCCAACTTCTAATAGGATTCTATTTCCTATCTAAAACGATTTTATCCAAAACATATATCTATATATTTTAAACAAAATCCAAATCCAAGTCAAAGTTGAACTTTCCTATTTCAGCGGCCGAATTCTCCAATGTAGATTCAAACTTTGGGAAGTTGATCTTCGGATCTTCTTTGCTCAATTTCGAACATCCACAACATATCCAATTCGGAATATTCTGAATTTCACATTGAACTCAAACTCGAGACATATTTTAATAAAAATAAATTTTGTTTAAAGATGACTGGATGTCACTGATTATGAGATCTCATGTTGGATTGTGATATAGTCATGCAATTTCATGTTATTTAGAAATTGCGTTAATGCAACTTCATGTCATTGAGAAATTGCATTGAGGACCGATAAGAAATAGTGTATATTTTGATCACATGTTGGCACTATTTTTTACTACACTACTAGGCCCATGATCCATGAAAATGTAATACTTATTATATGTGATTATGGAAGGTCTTGTGTTGTGGCATTTTCTTAACTCATTGATTTCCATAGTCCTATACTAAGGTTATATAGGATTGGATTGGTATTGAGATGCCATTATTAGAATATTTTTTTAAAAAGTTGTGGCTACATAAAACAAAATTTTCAGTAGGGTGCGTTTGGTAACGATTCCGTTCCCAGGAACAAATTCTGATCAGAAATGATTATTTTTTATTCTGTTCCCTGAACCGATTCGAGTAAAACGAGTTTGGTAACTATGCAAAATTTCTTATTCGGAATAGAATTGCATTTGAGACCGTGTTAATTGATTACTTCCCAAATCAATTTATTTTAATTTTAAATAATTTTTATAATTTTTTCCTTTTTTTCTTTTTTTTTTTTCTCCTATTCTTCTTCTTCTTTTAGGCCAGTCATCGATGAAATAATTTTTTTTTATTTTAATTTTTAAATAATTTTTATAATTTTTATAATTTTTCCTTTTTTTATTTTTTTATTTCTTTTCTTTATTTCTTTTTTTCCTTTTTCCTTTTTTTTTCCTTTTCTTTTTCTTTTTTTTTTTTTTTTTTTTTTTTTTTCCTTTTTTCTTTTCTTTTTCTTTTTTTCCTTTTTTTTTTTTTTCTTTTTTTTTTTTTTTTCTTTTCTTTTTCTTTTTTTTTTTTTTTTTTTTTAGTTGTCAACAACCTAGCGGCGGAGGATGGCGGCGACCCACGGCGGCGGTGGCGATGGACGGCGGCGGGCGGCAATCGCGGGATGGCGATCGACGAAGAAGAAAAAAAGAGAAGAAGAAGAATTTTAATTCTCAATTTTGTTCCCGGAACAAGAATCAACTTTTTTTTTATTCTTGATTCTCGTCCCAATCTATTCCTGGGAACAAATTTTGTCCCGAGAACATAAATTTTACCAAACGCGATTCTCGTCCCAAATTGACTCTGGGAACAAAAAATCAGAATCAGGCACTGTTTGGATGGTTACCAAACGGTGCCTTATTAACCCAATAGTGTCGTTTTCAAATATAAAATCCTTTTCAAAATAAAATAAGTTAATTAATGTAGCACAAGTGGGAGAATGTTGGAAATTTCCTATAATATGGGCTTACATTAATTAATTGATTTTCTATTTTAAATAATCGGGTTAATGGATATTCCAATATTTGTTGAATCCTAAAGTGATCTTATTGAATTGGGTATTGGCATCTATTGATAATGGGCCTAGTTGAGCAGCAAAGTGTAGGCAATTGTGTTTAACTAAAGCCTGTAATGGGAAAGGCCCAATTGACACACTGTTGATTAGGGTTTACTATATCCCCTCTCTAGCCTATAAAAGGGTAGGTTATACCTATCAGTTGTTTTAATCCCATTGAAAGCTGCTATACCGAAATAGGTCATAGAGAGGAAGATCTGGTATTTCAATAGATCCCTGATTATCAGAGTGATCTACTTTTCTTCAAGTAAAGCAATGGCTCAAACAGGTACGCTTTAATTCCGTTATATTTATTGATCTCGGTGTTTTACAATCATATATGGATCCGTTTATTCTTGATTGATTAGTACTTTATATGAATAAATTTTATACAGCATCGAGTGGAGCGTAGCAGCAGGAAGTTCATGAGGAGGTTCAGGTTGCTCGATAATGCGAAGATGGATCAGGTGAGGGCGTCGATGGAGAACGGAGTGCTCACCGTTACTGTTCCCAAGGAGAAGAAGCCTGAGGTCAAGGCCGTCGAGATCTCTGGCTGAGTGTGCAATGGTAACTTCAGATTGGCAATGTGAATTCTTGGCTTCGTGTGTGCAGAGTCTGTCTGATTCTTCTCTTTCTTTTGTGTTTCAAGAGTCGCATTGATTTGGGTTGTTGTGTCTGAGACACTGATGTAATCTGAACAAGCAATACTTATATAAAAAGCTTAACTCTAATCTTTACAATTCTCGGCTCCGTCTTGCCTGGTTTGTTGGATTGCCGGAGGGAATCTTTGCTTTACCTGTTGATATTGTTCGCTTGTCTTTTGTTTGGCTTCACTTCATAAATTATCTGAATCAAGATGCTGTGAATCAGAACAGCTGCCAAGAAGCAGAAGCCACGGAGAGAGAGATATTCTCTAAATATTCCTTAAATGACGAGTCAAACTTGACCACAGAGAGGGAGGGAGAGAGCTTCTCTAATTATTCATCAAATGCCGGGTCAAACTTGACCGCAAACGTTTACAATATGCTTTTATTCCTAGCTTACGCAAATTGACCATTAGAAGTGACCTGCTTTGTTGTCCTTCATTGCCGGGTCTCCGCATCCTCTGTGCCATCACTTCTCTTCTGTGTAAACTTTCAAAGAGAGTAAAACCAGCCTGGATCAGCAAAAGCCCGTCTTCAAGAGCATAACTTTGCATAGCATCTGATTATCTTCGATTGAAATAAGGATAGAGAGGATGGAAAATCAAGGGCGAAATGGTAAGAGATTGGTCCTGGTCCCGGGACCATTCCAGGGCCACCTCACTCCTATGCTTCAGCTGGCGACCGTCCTCAAGTCCAAGGGCTTCTCCATCACAATTGCTCACACACAGTTCAACAGTCCAGATTCTTCTGCTCACCCCGATTTCACCTTCTTATGCATACCTGATGGCTTGTCTGACGAACAGGTTCGAAACCCTGATCTGACAGGCATTGTGCTGAGGCTTAATGTCAACTGTGAGTCCAGCTTTAGGGAGTGCCTAACTCGGGGCACAAACCATATGGAGTCAGATGACAAGATTTGCTGCATCATCTACGATGCATTCCTGTACTTCTCGGAAGCCGTTGCCCGCGATTTGAAGATTCCTAGCATTGTTTTTTACACAAGCAATGCTGCTACTACCATAGTCCGCCCGATTCTTCTCCAGTTAAAGGCACAAGGACACATCCCTGTCCCAGGTACATGCTCTTTCTCCTTCCTAATTAATATCATAGTTACGGAGAGATCTTGCACTTTATCCATTTTGTTTGTAAGGATGGATGTATTGCCAAAGATCGATTGCAGTTTTAAAATCTGTAGATGAGACCTTCAGCATGACCCTGTAGTCTATGATCCAACGAGTCTCTTCTATGCCTATGCTTCATTCAAGACTGGTTTCTGTGTCATCATGCAAGTTTGACGGCCAAGCCAGATTTTTATCCTGAGTGTCGTCAAACTGCTAAGTATATAGGCTGATGAGTTCTAGCTCACTTGTCGTTGTGCTAACTGACAACTGGCTTGTGTTTGTGTTTTATTAGATTCCATGTCGCAGGGTCTGGTGCCCCTGCATCAGCCCCTCAGGTTCAAAGACCTACCACTCGTCAATTTTGGAAGTTTGGACTATTTCTTAGAGATGGTAGACTTGACGTATAATATCAGATCGTCTTCGGCCATTATATTCAACACAATTCACTGCCTCGAAGAGCCACCTCTGGCGCAGCTCCACCAACGGTACCAAGTTCCGATTTTTCCAATAGGCCCTCTACACAAACTCACTCCTACGTTGGATGTTAGCTTACTGCAAGAGGATACTGGTTGCATAACATGGCTTGACAAGCAAACTCATAATTCAGTCATTTATGTGAGTTTAGGAAGCATAGCACATCTGAACCAAGACCAATTGTTGGAAATGGCTTGGGGTCTGGCAAATAGTAAGGAGCCTTTCTTGTGGGTTATTAGGCCTGGCTCGATTCCGGGTTTAGAATGGTTCGACTCAATGGATGAAGAATTCAAAGAATGTGTTAAGGACAGGGGATGCATTGTGAAATGGGCACCTCAGAAGAAAGTACTGGCTCATGATGCGGTGGGAGGGTTTTGGAGCCACTGTGGATGGAACTCCACCTTGGAGAGTATATGTGAAGGTGTTCCAATGATATGTCAACCATGCTTTGGCGACCAAAAGGTGAATGCAAGGTACTTGACTCATGAATGGAAGGTTGGATTAGAACTGGAGGGTGAGATAGAGAGAGGGACAGTGGAAAGAGCTGTTAGAACATTGATGAAGGAAAAGGAAGGTGAAGAGATGAGGCAGAGGGTCTTGGATTTGAAGCACAAGGTTGAAGTTAGTATAGGTGATGGTGGATATTCTTCCCATTGTCTGAGCGAGCTAGTTGAGTTGCTGACATCGTTCTAGCAGCACAGAGTTGTTTTACATAAGGACTGCACAGAATGAAGTTTGTGTACTGCAGAAAGTGCAGATTTGGTCTTCTGGCGTTGAAGAACAGAACAGAACAGCTATGCTTCGGATGGAACGATGAAATCTATGCAAATTTGTGTTAGAGCAATCTTTGTTTTGTTTCTAACCAGCCGAGCTCATCTGAATGGCTCGAATTCACTACTCCTTTGACTTGTTCGAGATTAATGAAGGCTGGTAGTTTATGTTTGTCTTATCATAATTGTATCATGTAAAACTTAATTTTACTGGAATATGACATGTTTTTTCAGTATAAGACAATTTTGAAATCTAAACGAGATACGCTTATTAAATGCATTGTACAGCATGATACATTTGCTACTTTTCAAGCTGTGGACCATTAGAACAAACGCGTCAGATATGTTTGGACATTATCTAAAAGTATATATACTCATATAAGAACAAGGACCGACTGAAGTTTTTACCTTTACGGAGAATTTGTAAAAATATTTTAATATTTTCCGTTTTTTCTATTTTTTTCTTCTTTTTTCTTTTTTCTTTTTTTCTCTTCTGCTTCTCTCTTTTTTTTTTATTTTTTCCAACTGTGGCCGATGAGTGTCGCTGTGCCCTTGCTGGCCGTGGGCGAGGCAGTCTGCCCCATATTTGAGCGAAGGCTGCTTTGCCCGCAACCATCGTCCAAAAGGCCATTGTGGTCTTTGGCGAGGCGACCTTTGCCCTCGGCCGCAATGGGCTCACCTAGATCTGGGTGAGGGGCGTGCGACCCTCGTCGGCAGCCATGAGGCAGCCCTCGTCTTGACGAATTTTCCTCCGCTCCAAGTAAAGAATGATTGGAGTCGTTCCCAGGATCCAGACTCTCCTTTGGCTCATTAATCATAATAAGCTCCCTACAGAGTATGCTTTTGTTTAACGGGGGCATCACGCAAAATGCGAATTGCAGACGTTTGTGGTTTTCGTAAAGAGGATGTCCTCCATGATCTTCGCGACTTTCTCCTCCACTCAGGACGTCCGGAAAAGTGTCGGTAGAGGGTATTCTTAATTCATGTATGAAGAGCTTCACAGAGCCTCTTCGCACACGGATGAAGTTTTATTGTGGTGCAGAAGAAGAGGATCTCTAGCATCGTCGAACTTCCAACTCCCCTGGAACTTCTTGCATATAAATTAAAATTATACAGATGGCTCGGCTTTGGAAAACCTGGATTAGACGGGTGTAGGAGGCAGTTTGCGTAGCCTGTCAATTTTCACAAATTATTGGCTCTACCTCGTCTGTCGTTGCCGAGATGTCGGCCCTCACCGAGATGGATTACAACTTGCTGTGGATCGTGGAACTCGGAGATTGATTGTCGAACTTGACCCCGTGGCCTTTCTCCAGGTAATGGGTAAGAATTCTTTCAATGATCCTTCTCTGATTGGTATTAGGCATCTAGTAATGTCCAGCAAATAATGTCAAGAATGCAATAGAGGAAAAAAAAAAGGTAAACGTTTTTCCTGACTTTGTGCCTTAATTGTAATGAAAATTCTAAGTACCGTATACCCTTATCATTAAATAACTAGGATTTCACTATTTTAACCTATTTTTAAGGTCAGCTGGATAAAAAGTTTAAACGTTTTCGAGCATGTGCATAATAAGCAAAGTCGGCATGCCGTGATCCAACAATGGGAATCCCACCCTATAACTTTCACAAAAGCTGGGGAGAAACAGAGGTTCACTGCGCTCATGTCTAAGGTTTGATCTTCGTACTGCACAAGCAGCCCACGCGAAGAGGGGCTGTACGCAGAAATCAAGCATTAGACGCAATGACTCCATCGTGAGTCGAGAAATTTGTCATTGACCGATCCCATCCCTTTCGAGTCCTGGCACTTTCTCGCGGTTCTGGTTCATACGCTTTTGCCCCCTCCTACCGTAGCTTTTGTTTTTTTTGGGGGTGGGGGGACAAGATCGCTGAATGTCATAAGGCAAAACGAATAGTACAATGATCGTGATGACTTTGGTGGGTACCGCCTTTCATGTACTACTCTTCTTGATCCATTTTCCCTCATATGAACTTGTGAACATGAAGGCGCAATAAATTGTCGGCCAAAGGCTTCACCATTCACTCCCGATGACAAAGAACCATATGGCGTTTCATTGGGGAAACACCACGGAGATCATATTCTCCGGTTGGCCCGGTCCCCGCTCCTGGGCCTTCGTGTTCTGGTTCTCTGTGCTCGTGGAGTGGATCTCGCACGCCAGGCTCGTAAGACCCGGCATCAGCAACGTTGCAGCTGGTCTCATGCGGACGGCAATGTATACTGTTCGTATCGTGGCGGCCTACATGGTGATGCTCGCCATCATGTCCTTTGACGTCAGTGCTCTAATCGCCGCTGTCGCGGGGCATGCTGGTGGATTCTTGCTCTTCGGTAGTTGGGGCTTTAGGAGAAAGTTGCATGGGATAGATTATCAGGACCCATCCGATTCCCCTCCCCTGAACTCCTGATGGTTATTAGAATTGAACCCGCGTCCATCAATTACACGGTTTGCCTTAGTAGAGAATGTGCGAGTGTTTGAATGTGCGGTAAATGTCTGACGTTGGTCGTGCGATTTTGTAAACCACACCAATCAAATGCACCGTTGCTACGATGAAATCTGCATTGCATGAAATAACTAACAACCATATCAGATAGCCCTCCAGAGGAAGGAAGTTTGTCCATTGCAACTAGTGTCAACTAAATTAGCAGAGCAGCAGCTTTCGAACAAACAGTGATCTTCAGATTTGGCTAAAGGCCCTTTCAGTAGAGACTCTCAACAACGACTGAAAAGCGATGACTAACACGGTACTGCTCCGGTACCAAGTGTTATATATAGTTCAATCGAATCCAGATCAGGCAACCCAGAGATGGAATACTGCAAAACCCATCAAAGTTATTCATATTCAAGCGCCACACTGTGGCGCTTGATTACAGAGATGACACATTGATTACAGCGACACACAACAGCTTCTTACATGACACATTAACGAAAGAAAACAATCCAAAATTGTAGTTTTTCACGAAAATTTGAACATTATTGGACACAGAACCGCTCATTCCTGCAACCACAAAGAAGTTGAATTCAACCAGAGATCTCAATGGCCTTGACCTCAGGCTTCTTCTCCTCCACCTTGGGAACAGTGACGGTGAGCACCCCGTTCTCCATCGACGCCTTCACCTGATCCATCTTCGCATTCTCGGGCAGCCTGAACCTCCTCATGAACTTGCCGCTGCTTCTCTCCACCCGGTGCCAGGTGTCGTTCTTGTCCTCCTTCTCCACGTTCCTCTCGCCGCTTATCTGGACCACCCGATCATCTTCAATTTCGACCTTGACTTCCTCCTTCTTGAGCCCGGGAAGATCAGCCTTGAACACGTGGGCTTCCGGGGTCTCCTTCCAGTCGATCCTCGTGTTGACAAAAGCGGTGTTCTCCCGGAAAGTTTGAGGGAAATTAGAGGCGGAGAGGGAGGAGGAAGGGAAAGGGAAGTCCTTGAAGGGGTCCCAGAGGTCGAGAGAGAAGGGGTCGAAGACGTTGCTGCGACGGCCGCCGAACCAGCTTGGGATGAGCGACATTGTACCCGCTTCTGCTGCAGCAGTTAGATGATTCAAAGACGTTTGGTGATCGATGATGCTTTCGTTTTCTTGAAGTGTGGAAGAACAGACGGACATGCCCGGTATTTATCGGAGAGAAGAAGAGATAAGGATCGAACGATGGAAGTTTCGGTTAAAGATAGAGAAGCATCTGGTCTCGCCTAGATAGATCTCTCTCGAAACTGGGCCATCCTCTCGTGAAGCTTCTGGTCTTGGAAGTCTGGAGAAGTCTCGAGACAGGCCCATAACTATTGTTTGACCGGCTTGGTTTGTTCGACCCGGGTCGCAATCTCCCACAGAAGACCGCAGGGAAAGTTTATCTCGTGGAAAAGAAGATCAGGGGATAGGAAACAGTTGATTAGAAAAAGGAATTTTCACTGATTTGGAAATATAAAAATAGAATGACGTATTCATAGAAAGAATTGTGAAGCTGCATATAATGAGGAATTATGCCAGCACACGGTCCGTCATTTGCTGAGTAAATTATGGATTGATTTCTACAGCATTTTGCTTCTCTCTCTTCTCCATATGCACGGAGAGATTATTATAAAATCCAACTAGCGCAACTTATAAGGTAAAATACTCAATTAATCTAAAAAATGGGTCAATTTGCATAAACATTTAGACTATGTTTGATTGTTTGGATTTCTAATCAGGATAAAACTGAATAGGATGAAATATGGAATCCATGGGATTTTGCTATATCCTATCTACCGTTTGTTGATTATAATAATAAAATTGGATATATTCACGTCAGATTATATATTTGTTTAGTATAAATACCTATTTGAATCACAAATTTTACAAACGAAAATGGTAAAAATCTCTTGCGACACTCTTGTATACTTTATTTTTATTTTATTTTCCTCTCTTTTTTTTTAATTAATTTCTTTTTTAGTTCTTTCTTCCCCTTCCATTATTCTCTAATAAAATTTTATTATATAGAAAATTGTGCTAATATACCTAAAATGCTAAAACGCCTAAATTATGTAATAAATATATATTTATATATTGAATTTATATTATAAGATAGAATTAAATTTGAATATATAAATAAAAATAAGAGTAAATTAAAAAAACATATTAGAATTCAAATATTATTTATATTGAAATATAATTTTAATTTGTTAATTTAAGAAATCTATTATTTGAGAAAAAATTTCCTATTATAAATATTAGAAATCCTATCCGCATTTATCACACCTCCCTCCTAGGATAATTTTATCTGATTTTTATTCCATTTATATTCGACTTTATCCTATTTTAAACAAGCATCAAATGCAAGATATGATAAATTTTATCATATCCTGAATTTTATCATGACCGCCAAACGCAGAGTACGTTTGTATCACTGAGTTTTATTGAATTTTTTATCCTCACAATGTATTTAGGAGTCTATATATGTATGTATGTTCTTCAATAATGCTAGTTGCGACTCAACCCCACCCTGGCTTTTTTAAAATGTGTCTTTATAGTTTGAGGTTATGCTAAAGCTATCTACCGACGCAACAATCCATAGTTTGATGAATACACATTGATAACATGCAAAAGAAAGTTCTAAATTTTTGTTCTTAATTTATTTAATAAATATGATTGTTCGCATTTTTGCTTATTTTAACAATAGATAGAATGGGCCAAAATCAGAGGTTTTAGTTTCAATGCCAGACGCAATACGGTAAAATTGTTAATTAAAAACATGGAAGTGTAGGTAATAAAGCATCCATTGGTCCCTAACGTATTGGCTTATTCAAATTACAAGTTGAAAATGGCTCCGACGATTATGTTCAATTTAAGTTTAGATTCAGGTTTCTCTCAATGAATTTATATCGTACTTGAGTAGTGATTTGTGTCGAGAACTGTGATATTATTTATATTCATTCTACTCCCCGTATCACATTGCAATTTGGTTTTTCTTTTTTCCACTTGACATCAATTTTAAAATTGGGCGAGATTAGTGAATTTTTTTTGAAACTTTGAAAAGGTTGAAAGTCCACAAAACAGTATATTATATGTGTGTTTGATATTTAATTGTTTTCTTACATGAATTCTTAAAGATGTAATATTCATAATATTTTATCCATATCTACCGCCTAAAAAATTGCAGTTCAACTACCCCATGGTTTATTTTCCCTTGTGATAAAGTCGTTCGTTTGTACCTTTAAATATAAAATCGAGGAAGTCATTCTTTTCAAGGAAATTGAGAATGTGATGGCTCGTCACATTAACTAAAGTGAAAGTAACGGTGCCATCTTTGTCATTAAATTTTCCCTTGAAACCGATTAACTTGATTATCCGATCTTAAGGGGAAATGAGTTTTGTTATGTATTGGAAATGGCAGCATGGATTTTCACTCAACCAAAAGAAAGAAAAGAAGAAAAACAAAAAAAAAAAAAAAAGGATAACTAAGGGTGCGTTTGTTTGTGTTTACTTGCTTTTTTGTTAGGAAATGAAAAATAAAAAAACTATTTCTCGTTCCCCGAAACATTTTGAACAAAAGAACGCGTTTGGTAAACTTTGTTCCGAATAAAAAAAGAATGTAAACACGTTTTGGTAAATTTGTGTTCTTTTTTGTTTCTTTTAATTTTTTAATATTTTTCATTTTTTCTTTCTTTTTCATTTTTCATTTTTTCTTTCTTGTGGCCGGTCGCCGGCCTCGACCATGGCCAGTGACCGGCTGACGAGGGCCGATGGCCTCGCCCAGCCACGGCGAGGCTCGCCGCCCCCGGCGAGGCCGAGCCTCGCCGTGGTTGGGCAAGGCGAGGCCGAACCTCACCGTTCGGGGCCGGCGAGCCTCGCCGTGGCCGGGCGAGGCCGCCGCCCTCGTCGGCCGGCACCGGCCATGGCCGAGGCCAACGACCGGCCAAAGAAAAAGAAGAAGAAAAAAAAAAAAAAAGAAAAGAAAGGAGAGAAAAAGTTGTTTTTTTTTTTTTTTTTTGTAAACAAAGCAAACAACTTTTTTGTTTCTTTTTGTTGTTTTTTTGTTTCCGTAACAAAAATAGATTTGGAATAAAAACGCAAATAAACGCGTTTCCGTTCTTTTTTTATTTTCGAGAACAAAAAAACAGAATTTCTGTTAAAAAACGTAAGAGAGGAACACAAACAAACCCTACCTAAGTGGGTTTCCCTTCCATAACCCCTACGAAAGATGCAGACAGAATAGCTTGAGCTGTGTACTGCACGAACAGTCCACAAGAAGAGAGGCAGTACAACTACACAGAGATCATGTTTTAAACGCAATGACTCCATCGTGACGTTCAGAAACTTGTCATCGAGCTTAATCCATCCCTTTCGAGTGCTGGGACTTGTGCGGGGTTCTGGTTCGTACAATTTTGCCCACTCCTGCTGATGCAGTTTCTCTTTTCCTTTTTCTAGGATCACTGAATGTATAATATGGCAAAACTAATAGTACACTGATCGTGATGGCTTTCGAGGGTACCTCCTTTTCATGTACTCCTTTTCTTGCTTGATGTTTTTTCCTTTTCGCCCTATGATTTTGTGAACAGAAAAGCACCGTAAATTGGCTGTCAAGGCTTTATAATTCGCTCCCGATGATGAAGAACCCCGTGGCATTCTCCCTGGGGAAAGAGCACAGAGATCATATTCTCCGGTTGGCCCCAGTCCCGACTCCTGCACCTTCGTATTCTGGCTCTCAATGCTTGTGTAGTGGATCTTGCAGGCCAAGGTCGCAAGACCCAGCATCAGCAACATCAGCAACATCACAGCTAGCCTCATGCGGAAATGCCGTACCCTTTTCGTATCGCAGTGGCCTACATGGTTATGCTTCCCGTCATATCCTCAGCGACGGCGTTCTAATCGCCTTTTCGTTCTTCAATAGTCAGCAATTTAGGAATTAAGTCGCAGGTTTTTTAACGTTGAACTCCTGATCGTCGTTGAAATAGAATTCACGACCATCAATTACACACTTCAGGTGTCTGAAAGGATGGTAGTTTTCTGACATCAATCGTGGGATTTCTGTAAACGACACCAATCAGATGGACCTTTCTACTATAAAATATACAATGCACGAATTAGCCAACAACCATATGAAGGAAGTGGAACTTAAGAATGGTGGATCAGATAGCCTCAATGGAGAAAGGAAATTTTGTTGATTGCTAATAGGGTGTCAACTCAATCAGCCGAGGACCGCGGCTTCCGAACCAGCAAGATCTCCAAATTTGGCCAAAACCCTCTCAGTTCAGACCCTCCACATCAACCGTGAATAAATGACCAAGAGGGTACTGCTCCATACTATTTGTAAACAGCTCAATCTATTCCTGATCGGGCAAACCACAGAGGAGATACTGCAAAACTCGAAAAAGATTATTCATATTCAACGCCCGCCTTATGGCCCGAGAGAACTACAATATAACATCATAAACAGAGATGACACTTCGATTACACAGTCACACGAACACCTACAATTTCTTATATGACTCATTACAGAAAGAAATTTCCAAAATTACACTTATTCACCGGACGCAAACACTACCGGACACAAGAGCGATCATTCTTGAAATTACAAGAAGCTTAATTCAACCAGAGATCTGAATAGCCTTGACCTCAGGCTTCTTCTCCTCCACTTTCGGAACAGTGACGGTGAGCACTCCATTCTCCATCGAGGCCTTCACCTGATCCAACCTCGCATTCTCGGGCAACCTGAACCTCCTCATGAACTTGCCGCTGCTTCTCTCCACCCGGTGCCACGTATCGTTCTTGTCCTCCTTCTCCACGTCCCTCTCGCCGCTTATCTGGAGCACCCGATCGTCTTCGATCTCCACCTTGACTTCCTCTTTCTTGAGCCCAGGGAGATCCGCCTTGAACACATGGGCTTCTGGGGTCTCCTTCCAGTCGATCCTCGTGTTCACAAAAGCAGTGTTTTCCCGGAAAGTTTGAGGGAAATTAGAGGCGAAGAGGGAAGAGGAAGGCAAAGGGAAGTCCTTGAAGGGATCCCAGAGGTCAAGGGAGAAAGGGTCGAAGACGTTGCTGCTACGGCCGCCGAACCAGCTTGGGATGAGCGACATTGTACCCTCCTGCTGCTGCTGCTGTTAGATGATTCAAGGACGTTTGGCGATTGATTCTTGTAATGATGCCCTCGCTTGCAAATGCTCCCCTTTTCTTGAGTGACGAAGCAAGATCGGAGATGCCTGGTATTTAAAGGATAGAGGAACAGCTAAGGATCGAAAAATGGAAGTTTCTGTAAAAGATTGCGGAAGCATCTGGTCTCGCCCAGAGCTCTCTCAAAACCGGGCCTTGCTCGCCCGAAACTTCTGGTCTGTAAGTCTGGAGATGTCTCGAGACAGGCCCATAACTATTGCCTGACCGGCTTGGACGATGATTAACCCAATATCAGAAGCAACTAGAGCTAAATCTCCATTTCAGTCTCATTATAGTATTTTAATTATGAAAATAAAAATAATTAAAATATTATATGTGTGGTTGATATTTAATTAACTTCGTACATAAAATTTTTAATATAATATATATATAATTTTTTATTAATATCTATTAGGGGTGTGTAAAAGAATCGGACACTGCTCGAACTATCCGGAATCGGATCGAACCAGATCGAAATCAACAATTCTCGAGGTAAACAATATGGTTTTTGGTTCCACTTTATTGGAACCAATGGGTACCGATCGGGTTCCCAATTTTAAGTAAAGAATCACCCGTCCGCCTACTCGAACCAGATCAATAATATAGAAATATATATTTAATTTAATGACAAAAGAAATTTAAGAAAAATGAAAACCATAAAATCCCTAATCTGAAGCTTAACACCCATTAACTAAGTAATCATCTCGTCTCATTCTCACCTCATTTGAGTCGTCTCTCTATCTCTCACTCATGGCCTCGACTCTCAAGCTTACGTCCATCAACTTACGGCCTCGACTCTTAGTTTTTAATAAGAGTCCAATCTTTTTACTAATCTTACAATTAAGAATATGGAAGTTCTTTGTTTTTTGCTTTACTTTGGCTTGTTGGAAAATGTTGTACTGAGTGTGTGAAGCTTGTTTGGAACCCACACGGGATTTGAACCAAACCGATGGTCCAATTCCCGATTCCAATTTTTCAAAACTGGTCCTTAGCGGGTGATTCCTGATTCCAGGATGAAAACAAAAAAATTACCAAAAAAGTCACAAATCTATTGTAATTTGTTGATTCAATCATAAACTTAATTTTTTGGCCAATTGAATCCTAAACCTTTTGTAATTATGCTAATTCAGTTAATCCGACTAAATTTGGTTGGTTGGCACCAATGAACAATTTTTAAATATTTTAAATATTTTTTTCAAAAGTTTTAATTAATTTTTTTTTATCTTTTCTTCTTTTTTCCCTTTTTTTTTTCTTTTTTTTTCCTTCCTCCCTTTCCTTCCTCCTTCTTCCAACAACCAACCAGATGGGAGGGCCGGTCTACCCTGGTCACTAGATTGAGGCTAATGGCCGTGGCGAGCTCACCTTGTCGTCACTAAGGGGGTGCGTGAAAAATTTACTGTTTCGAAATAGTTTTTAAAATGATTTTTCTATTTCTATTTCTGAAGAGTTTAAGAAAAAATAACCGTTTGATAACGACACAAAATTTCTACTCTAAAAATAGAAATTGTTTGATAACGACACAAAATTTCTTCCTTTCGAATGGCGACGGTGACGACCGGCGACCTTTAATATAAAAAATAAAAATAAAAATGATTTATTAACAAAAAAAATAAAGAAAAAAATAAAATAAGAATATCATTTTATTTTAAAATAAAAATATCCTTAAAAATAAATTTATTTTATTTTATTTTATTTTATTTTACGAATAAATTTATTTTAAAATGAATAAAAATAAAAATAAATTTATTTGGCAAAACACTCAAGACAAATAAAATAAATTTATTAAATTTATTTTTTATAAAAATAATTTATTTTTATTTATCATAAATAAATTATTTTTAATAAATTTAATAAATTTATTTTTAATAAACTAAAAATAAAATGATAAATAAAAATAATTTATTTATTTTTAATAAATTTATTTTTAATTTATTTTAATAAATTTATTTTTATTTTTAAATGAATAAAATGAATATATTTATTTTTATTTTTAATAATATGATATTTAATTAAATTTATTTTAATAAATAAATTTATTTCGATTAAATTTATTTATTAAAAATAAAAATAATATTTATAATAAAAATTTAAAATTTAAAATAAAAATGAATAAATGATATTTTTATAATAATTTTTATTTTTAAAATGATATTTATTTATTTTTAAGGATTTTTTTAATTTATTCGTAAAATAAATATTTATTCGTAAAAATAAAAATAAAAATCATTTTATTTATTTGAATAAATTTCATTTTAAAATGATATTTATAAAAATAATTTATTTGGCGGCCGGTGGCGGTGGCGGTGGCGGCGGCGACGGGGCCGGCGGGTGGTTGGCGACTAACGGACGGTGGTCGGCGGCAACGGATGAAGGACCGGTTGACGAACGATGAGAAAATTTTTGATTTCTCATTTCTGTTTCAGAAATCATAAGTAGAAAATTTCAACTTCTGATTTCTATTCCAAACCTATTTCTGGAATAGAAATCTATTCCGTAAATGAAAAACGAAAAAGGTTTATCAAACGGGTTTACATTCTAAATTGGTGCAGGCAATGAAAATTGTTTCTGAACAGAAATTGGAGGTTATCATGCACCCCTTAAGTGAGGGTGAGCTCGCCTAGCCATCAACAAGGCGAGCCCTTGTTGGATTTGGCGAGGGTGAGCTCGCCCAGCCACCAAAGAGGGTGAGCCTCACCAATGGATCAACGAGCTTAACCTTGCCGTCGTCGGGTGAGGGCGAGCTCGCCTAGCCACTAAGGAGGGCGAGCCTCACCAGTGGATCAATGAGCTTGACCTCGCCGGATCTAGTAGAGGAGGAGCTCGCCCAACCACTGGCAAGGCTCACCCTCGCCCGCTCGCCATTGGCCAATGGCCTTGCCGGTGGTTGGGTGTCGTTTAAGTGAGGGTATTGCTGGGCAAGCTCATTGATCAGTTCCTCATTCAGATCGGCGAAGAAGACCCATTGGCTCGAATTGCACAACCAAGCATCTCACTCCATCTTTGGCCCTGTTTGGTTCAACATTAGGAAGGGGCTTTTGGGCTCTAAAGGGGTTTGGGCAAATGCAAATGGTGTTTGGTTGAATATTTTGAGGACTTTGGGGAGATGCAATTGCATCTCCAAGGGGCTTCAAAGGCCTTTTGGGGAATGGAGGGGTAGAGGTCCATTGGCAACTTGCATTTTTGAAATGCAAGTTATACTATTCATCACTGTTCATGCAGCCGGTGGAGAAGCCGATCGGAGGCCGATGACCGCCAGCCAAGGGTCACACGCACTGGCGACCGCCGCCTGAGGGTCGCCCGACCCCAGCGACCGTCACCGAACCTCAGGCGACGCCTGGGTTGCGCAACCCAGTGCAACCGATGGCTTAAATCGCGCGACCTGGCAGCCGCCCGAGGTCGCGCGACCTCAGCGACGGTCGCCGGGTCGGGCGACCCTGGCGACGGCCACCCGGGTTGCACGATCGCTGGGGTCGCGACCCGGGCGACGGCCGCCCGGGTCGCGCGACCTCGGGCGACCGTCACCTGGGGTCGCCCTACCTCGGGCGGCCATCGCCTGGGGTTGCCCGACCCCGGCGACCGTCCGAGGGCCAAATCCGGCCATCTGGCCACCAAATCCGGCGGTCCAGTGGCCGGACTTCAAAAAAAAAATACAAATATATTTTTGCTTTTTTAATTTAATAAAGGTCAATTGCAAATGAAAATTTTACCAAACGGTATTTTGGCCAAAGTTGTTTTTCAATGCAAATTTTACCAAACGATATTTGCATTTCGAAAAACTCCCTTCACCCAAAGGTATTTACATTTTTGCAAATGCATTCCCCAAAAACCGAACCAAAAGGGCCCTTTGTCTCCTTCGTGTCTTGCCCAACAATAATGAACCCAACCACTGGCAAGAGCGAGCCTCGCTGGTGGCTGGGTGAGCTCGCCTTCACTAGATCCAGCGAGGGCTCGACTCGCCCGTGGTTGCGTGAGCAACGGCAAGGCAAGCTCTAATATTGCTAGTAGGAATACCTAAAGGAGGGTAAATAAGTGTTCAAAAGAAATTTTGATAAATAAATGAGGAATAAAATAAATTTCAAACAAAGTCAGAATAACAAATAGAGTTTGATAAATAAGCCACTAGACTTCTAATGAATGTTCAGAATTAGATAAGAGATGGAACTGATTTTTAAAATACCTATAAGAATGTAATAGACTTAAATAAGGAGTTAAAGGAAGAGAATATTGCATACGAAATTTATAGTGGTTCGGCTTAGATTAAGCCTACGTCCACTCTCCCATGATGACAGTCTTATAGCTGGAATTTCACTATAGCATCAATAGAGAAGTACAATTTATGAGTGCAAACACTCAGTGGTAGATCCCTTCTCACTCACTAAGTCACTATTTTTGTGATTTTTTCTCTTGAATACAATTTATAAGGACCAATGACGAAGAACAAGTAGTTGGAATTTCAATTTTCATGTCCACCCTTCAAATAGACTAAATGACCTCCTTAAATACTCCTCCATACCTCACTAGCAGTTGACATTTTTCGGAAGAATTTCTTCCAATCAATCCGTTGGACAGGATCAATTAAGAAGATCTTATAGCCATTTGAAGATTAACATGGAAAATTCACTAATTCTGATCGTCCATACAATTAGAATCTTTGTTTCCATAAATAGATATTTCTCAAAAATGAACTTATCTTCAAGATTGATTTCATTAATTTGTGATTGATTCCATCAATATATTTATAGAAGGAAAATGAGATCATTTGCCAGAGAGCTAGATGTTATCGAATAAATTCCTAATAAGTTCATTCTAAATCATTGTCGCAAGATCAATAAACCTGAGTCTGATTTCATCCTCGTTCTAGACATAGTTCCAGTCTGGATTTTGTCAGAGTGGGAAAATACTTCTAAAATGAATATACTTTGGCAAAAGTCTTCGATATAACTTTAGAAGCATTATGTTCTTCAATATAAGAGTAAGAACCAAAAAGTTTTGTTAACTTCAAAACTCAGTAGGAGTTTTCTCAACAAACTCGTCACTGGTCGGCCATCTCAATCTAGCAATCAACCCTCCCCTCTGACTGGTTGCTGGAAGGAGGAGGAAGGGGAAGAGAGAGAGAGAGAGAGAGAGAGAGAGATAGATGGAAAAAGAAGAAGAAAAGATAAAAAGAATTAATTAAAAATTTTGAAAAAATAAAAATATTAAAAAATTATTCTCCAATGCCGACCAGCATCCATGTCGGTGTCACTGGCCAATGGACTAAATTGTTACTATTACAAAAGGTTTTATGACTCAATTGGCAAAAAAAAAAAAGGATAAATAATAAGTTTATGTTATGACTGAATCGGTAAAATTGTAATAGGTTTATGACTTTTTTTGTAATTTTTCTAGATGGAAACCACAGGCTCGAACCATGCTCATTCCTAATATCTACCATCTAAAAAATGTAATTTCAAATACTCAATCGTTTTTCTGCCCAAAAAAAAAAAAAAAAAAAAAAATTACTCCAAGGTTTTTTCCCCTTCGATTAAGTCATTCGTTTGTACATTTAAATATAAGACCGAGGAAGTCTTTCTCTCCAGGAAAATTGAGAATGTGACGGTTCCATCACTTTTTTTTTTTTTTTTTTTGACGGTTCCATCACTTTAAGGGAAGTGAATTTTTTTTTTTTTTTTTTTTTTTTTTTTGGTCGAAAGGGAAGTGAAAGTGACAAAGCCATCTTTGCCATTCAACTTTCCCTTGAAATCGATTAACATTATCATCCGGTTTTAAGGGGATGATAATGTTAAGTGGGTTTTCTCAAAAAGCAAAGCAAGTAAACATTGAGCCTCCAACTTATATTACGTTATTTTATGAAGGTTAGACATCCACCATTTGATGTTACTTTCACATTTGAGTATGATAGCTCATCATCTCATTTACCATGATCAATTGTGTTAAAGCGTGTCAAAAATCTTGTCAATGTTATTTAGGCAACCAGGTGCAACAGATCAACATGAATTTATTATTTTACAATATATTTAAAAGGCTATATAGTATTCTGTTATAAACAAGAATATAACATAGTAGAATGCTGTTTTTTTTTTTTTTTTTTTTGACATTACAAGTGATTACTACATCTTATCATATTCAAGTTCAAAAGGTCCTAAATTCAAGATTTTTAATTTACGACATTTTGCCCATCGAAATTAAAATGGAAAGTATTTTAAAATAATTTTTGTTCAGGACTTGGGATACTTCTTTCTCGGAAGTGCAATATAGAGATGTCAGCTTATTGTGATACGGATTATGCTACTTGTCCTATGACACATAGGTCCATTACTGGATTTTGCATTAGGAGAATCGTTGCTTTCATGGAAAACTGTTGGGAATTACTGATTCACTAAAACTGGATTCGACACTAAATCGAACCCCTAAAACTAGTGCGGAAGACGAGCCCGGGAAAATCACATGTATCACCGATCCTAAGGCACATCACAATATCGAACGTACCTTGTTAGCCACAGATTAAACACCGACGCTGATATGAGGAAGAAAAACTGATCTCGTTCTATTCGATGATGTTCAATCGCCTTGGAGGGGAGAAAGATCCGTCTTCTTTGGATATTGTTCTCTTAGGCTTTTTAGGAGGGAGAGAGAGGGAAAAAAAAGAACGTATGTTGAAAAGGTACGTTCTCTTTTTTCTTTTCTCTCTTAAATACGTCTCCTCCAAGAGACGTAACTCTTCGAAGTAATACGTTCTCCTAAAAGTCATAACCCCTCATATCTAAACGATGCAACCTTTCACATCGCAACCGTTCCTCCATGGGCCCTCATCTTGCAGGCTAGGCTTTTAGGCCCAAGATGGGCGGACGGGCCCACTTAGGCCCATCAACACATAAATAAAACCATCATCTCCCACTCGCACATGGTGGGCCAAAACCAACATGGGTAGACGGGCCCTTCTTAGGCCCATCAATTGAAAATCCATCAACTCTCACTTGACATGATGGGCCGAACAGAATCCTCTTTTCCTCTTTTCAACATTCATACTGGTGAATAATCCGTGTGACCAGTATACTTTGAGAGCTCGTTGCTATACATCTGTTAGGAATATATAGCAGCTCATAATAGGCATCACACTCTGAGTAGATTTAGTATGCAGTACCCTAGATCGATCGATCACATTTATATCTCTCTTAATCTCTTTTAAACAATTATATATATTGTATTCACAATTATGATTATCCCAAAAACAGTCATAATTGGTCGACCAGTGAATACAAAACTACAATGTGATTCTCCAAATTCGATCTTCCTCTTTCCTTTAAACTATCAATTTCAGTTCAGCTTGCTTTTCTAAAAATGTCCCATTAGATCGAATCAACTCATGACCATTGGCAACATCCTAAGATAGCAAATACTAAATAGAAATCTTGAGAATAAGTAAAAGTCATGAGGGCACTTAAAATTGAGGAACTCTTT
This sequence comes from Eucalyptus marginata, assembly GCA_014182565.1. Taxonomy (NCBI): domain Eukaryota; kingdom Viridiplantae; phylum Streptophyta; class Magnoliopsida; order Myrtales; family Myrtaceae; genus Eucalyptus; species Eucalyptus marginata. The sequence goes on from CM024594.1 coordinate 26,018,480, forward strand.
TCCTCAAGAGTGTCACACGGCATAAAAGTTGAGATCAAACTTTTGCCACTCTTATTGGTCGTATCATGCATACGTAGTATGAAATACGTATTACGGTATTTAACTCCTTTCTCATAGAGCGTATGTCTACATCTTTAATACCGTACAGATGATAGTTCAGACATATCCAATGTCTAACTTAAGTTCACATATCTACTCATACACAGAATTCATCAGAACTCACATCTGGCATTATAGACAGATAAAGTAAAATATGTGGGTTATTTTACTTTCGGACATAGTAAATATCATGTCCTCATCTTAACACTTAGTTAAGGCGACATATATATATATATATATATATATATATATATATATATATTTAGCTTGAGCTCTCGATTATCACCTAAATAATAAGCTTAAAAAAATATCTCATCTATATTTATCATATAGTAAATAGAGATGATTACTCGTGTGAGTGGGTTAATCTCTTATCTGTCCGACATACTTTCTCAACATAATATAATGCACTGAGCATTAAGATGCATAAATGTCAAACAAAGATTCATAGGCATTAATGATGAAAACACAAATTCATTAAATGTGAACGACTCAGGGAAATTGCAATATCCAGTACATCAGACTCTACGCAATTCTAGAGATTTTACATGACCACAAAACACATCTCTAGGTATTGGCTTTGTCATAGGATCTGCTACCATTCTATGCGTAGACATGTACTGTAAGTTCACATCTTTTCGTGCAACCATATCTTTGACAAAAAAATATACTTGGTATCTATATGATTGGTCTTGTCATGATATTTTGGATCTTTGGTGTACGCTATAGCTGCTTGGTTATCACAGTTAACCAAAACAAAAGATTTGCAGCATACTCAATAACACCTAAATGATCTAAAAATCTCTTAAGCCAAACTGCTTCTTGTACTACTGCTGATAATGCCACGAACTCAGCTTCTATCGTGGACAAGGCTATACACGTTTGTTTCTTACTGCTCCAATATATGGCGCCATTATTCAATAAGAAAACAAACCCAGAGGTAGATTTCCTTTCATTTAAATCTCCTCCCCAATCGCATCGAGAATAGCCTTCGAGTCGCAGATCATTTCCTTGATAACTCAGCGTATAATCAGCAGTTTCCTTTAGATACCTCAGTATTCTCTTAACGGTTTTCCAATGTGCTTGACCTGGATTGGATTGGTATCTACTCACCATTCCAACTGCAAAACATATGTCGGGTCTTATACACATCATAGCGTACATCAAGCTCCCAACATCACTAGCATAAGGAACATGTTTCATTTGTTCCTTCTCTTGTGGAGTCCTTGGACACGGTCTATGGCTCAATCATTCACCTTTTGCAATAGGAGTGTCTATGGGTTTACAATCTTACATACGAAATCGTTCAAGAACCTTATTTATATATGTTTCTTATGAAAGAGATAATGACCTCTTCGAACGATCTCTTGAAATCTTAACTCCAAGAATGTATACAGCCTTACCCATATCTTTCATCTCAAAGTTGGAAGATAACCAACTTTTGATGGTATTCACAAACTCCATATTGCTTCCGGCAATTAGTATATCATCAACATATAATGATATGATCACAAATTAATCTTTGGATCTTTTTATATATACACAATGATCCTCATCTATCATTATAAAATCATATGCAATTATGCCATTATGAAAACGTATATACCATTGTCTCGATGACTGCTTAAGACCATATATCGATCTCAAAAGTCGACATACTTTTCCTTCTTGGCCTTCTATAATGAAATCAGCAGTTGTTCCATATATATTTCTTCCTCTAATTCTTCATTGAGGAAAGCAGTCTTTACATCCATTTGATGTAATTCAAGATCCATACTTGCCACTATTGCCAGAATAATGCGAATCGAGGTAAATCTCACAACAGGAGAAAATGTTTCCTTATAATCAATTCCTTCCTGTTGATTATACCCATTCGCCACAAGACGAGCTTTATATTTCTCTATCGAGCCATCAGCTTTACACTTTATTTTGAGAATCCACTTGTTCCCAATAGCTTTGCGTCCTTTTGGAAGATCAACCAGTTCCCAAACATGATTTGACTTCTTTTACTCCATTTCCTCTCCCATTGTTTGCATCCATTTTTCCTTACTAGGGCAACTTAGAGCCTCATGTATATTTCTTGGCTCATCCTCATCTTGTGGGGCAATCATAAAAGTTTCCCCTTCAATGTCAAAACGTCAACGAGGTATACTTTTGCGACTTTTTCGTCGTATGGGAGATTGTGCACTTTGTACATCATTCCCCATCATGCTCCCACTCGGATTAGATAATGATGATGTCGTCTCATCATGTGGTTGTAATTGAGAATGAGTTGAATTCAATTCATCACTTCTCATATTACTCCCACTTGGACGAACTCCACTAATATCATTATCTTGATCCAAGATTTCAAATAGGGAGTAATCTTTACCTATTTCGCCCTTCTTAGGAAATTCATTCTCTAAGAATGTGACATCCCATGATTCAAATTCAGTTATATTCCCACTTTCCTACTCACCTATGAACACATACCCTTTCGAGTGTTCGGAGTATCTTATGAAGATACCCTTCTTTCCTCTGGGACCCAATTTTCCAAACTTGTGAGAGGGCTCATGAGTATAGGCAGCACAATCCCATGGCTTAAGAAAACTTAAGTCCGGCTTTCTACCTGTCCATAACTCATATGGAGTGGAAGTAACTGATTTGGAAGGCACCCGATTAAGTATATAGGCAACAGTTAACAACGCATCACTCCAAAAAGTGATAGGTAAGTTAGCATGCGCCATCATGAACCTAACCATTTCCAATAGGGTTCTGTTCCTTCTCTCCGCAACACCATTTTGTTGAGGAGTATATGGAATCTATTCCTTTTTCATCACATAATTTTCTAAACTCATCAGATAAATATTCTCGATCTCGATCGGATCTTAATACTTTTATTTTCTTGTCTAATTGACTTTCTACCAAGTTCATAAACTTTTTGAAACAACTTATTACTTCAGATTTATGAGAAATCAAATAGACATATCCGAATCGAGTATAAACATCTATAAAAGTGATGAAATAAACAGCCCCATGCCTTCCTCTTACATTCTTTGGACCACAGATGTCAGAATGGATTAAATGCAGAGGAAATTCAGCTCTTTTACCTTTTTCAAATGGTTTCCTTGTCGTTTTCCCTACTAGGCAATGCTCACATATGGGCAAATCGACTTTTTCAATGTTGCCCAACAAGCCTTCTTTGGCTAGTCTATTCATACGTTGTTGTCCAATATGACCAAGTCTAGCATGCCACACTTTCACATCATTATCATATGAATTAGGAGAAGTGAGAAGGGAATAACAAACATTTGCATTAACATAGACAATATCTAATACAATGAAACCATCCAGAAAATAACTACAACTATAGAAATTTGTATTCAAAAACAAATCAACACCTCTATTATGGAAGTTCATATTAAAACCTAGCTTGACCAACACTAAAACAGACACTAAATTCCGACGAATCTCCGGAGTATACAATACATCATGTAGAAATAAGGTGCGTCCACCACGCATGTTCAATTGGCAGGTGCCAATACCTTTAACTTCAGTTCTGAAGTTATTTCCTACATAGATCCACTTAGTTCCAATCGGAACTCGTCGAAATTCTACGAAGGATTCTCTATCCTTCGCTACATGGTCTGTCGCTCCTGAATCTACAGTCCACAAAGGATTAGATTCAGTCAAGAATACAGAACTTGACACATATGCAAAGTTCCCAATAATACAAGGGGTGTGTACCTTCTTTGGCTTGCGACAATCGTGGGCATAGTGACCCCTCTGATCACAGTTGTAACATTTCACCCTTGAAATATTCTTCACATGAGGACGTTTTCCTCTCTTCATACGAGGACGTTTTCCTCTCTTTTGTTGGTTAATTCTTGATTTCTTGCAAGAAGGACTTGATCCCTTACTTTCCCACATATTGAACGAATCAATGCGCTTGCGCTTAGAGCTTGAAGCCCCTTCTGAGTTGAAAGCAACATAGCAAATATCTGTATCCCGCTCAGATGCCTTGAGGCGATCATCTGCTAGCTCAAGGTGGCGCACAGCATTCTCAAGATCTTCCATAACATGGTCAAGAGCTTTTAGTACTTCTTGCTTTTCAAGCACATATTGAATTTTCTTATTCAATATTTCACAATTCTCGCCGTTCAATTTGTCCTCTTTATTCAAATCAGCAATTATGTTCTTAGTTGCTGAAGCCATTGATCTGAACATATCAGACACATATGCACGAATAATTAATGCCTATCATTTATACATCCATTTTGCATAAACCCATCATATTAATGAATAATTTCAAGTAAGGTTTCAGAATCAAAAGGCCACTATGTTTCCAATCATCCTCCAAAAAATCCTAACTTAAAACTATCATTAATATAATTGTTTATGCAAAATAAATTCTATAAAGCTACAAAAACTTCTATGAACTACCCGCAGCAGTCAACAATAACAGAAAACAAATAATATTTGATATCAAACAATGATATAATAAAGATGCTTTCACATAATACAACTAACATATCAGTTGCCACACCAACAACAACTAAGTAGAAAACATTACATAAGATGTCCACAAAGCACACTAAATAAAGAACATATCTCGAAACATCTAAAACCAAGGCATCATACTACTAATAGGGAAAGCTTCTACTTGGTTCAATTTCTTTTTCTTTTCCTTTGTAAAATTTTCAGGCATTCTTGACAGCCACGGAAAAACAAACGGATATCCCTTAGGATTTCTCCTACGCACACTCATTCCCCGCCTAATCAAAGTCATTCCTTGGGTCGCAGTCTTTGTGGCTCCAACCCGATGATATTCATCTACAAATTCCATTACTAGCTCCTTATATCTAGTAAATCCTTTGACCTCCCATAGGCGATTCAACACTCCTTGCCATTTTGGTGGAAGAGTGTTCATGAATAATCGCACCATCTGAGTATCTGGCATGGGATAACCGTTCCAAATGACTTCTTGAATTTTGTTGTTGACCTCTACAACATGATCAATTATGTCGTTACTCTCCCATCGATAACCATTCAAATCGATTATCAACCCTGAAAGCTTTTCCTTTTGTTCATCTGACATTGTGCGCACAGATGCACGCAGCTTACGGGGAGGCATTGTTCCTGCAACAAATGCAGAACAAAAAATGGATTACATATAATCCACATAGACATAATTGAAAAAAGAAACACATTCTTTTTCCTTTTCTTTTTTTTTTGGTCAACGGTCAACGGTCAACGGTGGACCGGGTCAAGTCAATGGGTCCACCGGGTCAACGGGTCGGTCGCCGGGTCGGGTCGAGCCGGGTCGAACGGACCAACCCGGCACATGCGGCACACGTGCGCAGCTGACGTCACGATGACGTTAGCTGGCGCCTACCGCGCACGCGCCATCGACGGTCCTCGCACACGTGCGCGCGTCGGCCCCACGCGCGCGTGCGATGCACGCGCCGAAGACGCCGATTCGCTCCGACCGCGCGTGGGGGCGCGTCCGGCGGCCTTTGGCGGCGTTCCGCCACTCGTCGCGCTCGTCTCGACAAGACCTTTCATCCAACACTATCAGAAATGGATTTCGCCTTACAGAAACTCAAAAAAATGGATGAACAGTGCTCGGGTGTCGGGATTTTTCCGCCCCAATCGGTGTTGGCCGATTAATTTCACGAAAAATCAATAAGAAATCATCCATAAACATGAAAGGGGTCGGGAAAAACATGAAAAGGGCTCTGATACCAATGTTGGGAATTATTGATTCCCTAAAACTGGATTCGACACTAAATCGAACCCCTAAAACTAGTGCGGAAGATGAGCCCGGGAAAATCATATGTATCACCGATCCTAAGGCACATCACAATATCGAACGTACCTTGTTAGCCACAAATTAAACACCGACGCTGATATGAGGAAGAAAAACTGATCCCGTTCTATTCAATGATGTTCAATCGCCTTGGAGGGGAGAAAGATCCGTCTTCTTTGGATACTGTTCTCTTAGGCTTTTTAGGAGGGAGAGAGAGGGAGAAAAAAGAACGTACGTTGAAAAGGTACGTTCTCTTTTTTCTTTTCTCTCTTAAATACGTCTCCTCCAAGAGACGTAACTCTTCGAAGTAATACGTTCCCCTAAAAGTCATAACCCCTCATATCTAAACGATGCAACCTTTCACATCGCAACCGTTCCTCCATGGGCCCTCATCTTGCGGGCCAGGCTTTTAGGCCCAAGATGGGCGGACGGGCCCACTTAGGCCCATCAACACATAAATAAAACCATCAAAAACAAAAAAAGCAATCAACTTGTTGTCATCAGCTGAAGCTGAATATCGAGCCATGGCCAAGACAGTTTGTGAAATAGTATGGATACGAGGTCTACTCCTGGACCTTGGGATACAAGTCAAAGGTCCAACCTTGCTGTATTGCGACAACGATGTGGCACTCAAACTCGCAGTTAATCCCATAGTGCATGAAAGAACAAAGCATATAGAGGTAGATTGTTATTTCACTCCGTGACAAGATTCAGGAAGGGATAATCAAGACAAGAGGAGTTGGAACTACAAAGCAACTGGCGGATATTTTTACTAAGCCTCTATGTCAAAGACAACATGCATATCTTCTAAGCAAGCTTGGTGTCTTGGACATATATAAGCTGTGAGCTTGAAGAGGAGTTTTGGAAGATATGCTTGATGGGATTGTCCAATGATACCTTGAAACATTCTAGGATTGTAATTGATTGTGTACCGATTTAGAATTAGATTTGATACTTCAATATTCTTTCCTTCATTATTTGCCCTTTTGCATTATATATTGGGGCGTGTACATTTAGAACATTTGAATATACAGAATACTTCTTCCATATATCTTTCTTGTTTTTTGTCAATATGCACTCACAACATCCTCTGCACAAATATCCTTGTTAAACCCAACATATGCATGCAAGAGTATACAAGTTAGACCCGATGCAGAGCAGGACTGGGCCACCGCTGGCTCCCTAGGTCCAGCGCCGTCAACGGCCATCTTCGATTGAGCTCACACGAGAAGGTTCGACGGCTCAATCTTACTGTCTTGGGTTAAAAAAATTAGTGAACCTTTTTTTTTGTAGAACTGACCTAGCATTGGTGGATTGCTTTACTCCAATCTCTTATGGACTATCAGATTTGAGGGATCTCATATGGATCATAAAATTTTGACTTTCCATATACATTTTAGAATATATACACACAAAAGTAGTCTCGCCTTATGATTGTGGCTTTTGGCAGCCCCTTTAATACTTCTTTCTTTAGGTATGTTATCAAATTTGTACGAATTAATTTCACAAAAAGAAAAAACAAAAAAGTACTCATGAAGACTTTTGTTAGATAGAAAACACAAGACACAAGCTTCACTTCTTATAAAACTTTCATGAGATAATGTGTCTTATAAGAAAATATCACACAAGCGCCACTTTTAAACAGGTGTTAGAGACGTTACACTCGCGAATAATGTCACTCCTTCATCCATGATAACTGAATTTGTGTATAGTTTGACAAAAGAATTCTCATCGATTGCATGACATGTCCCAAATAAATTAACACGTTGATGGGAACGAAGTTGCTTAGAAGAGATGGGCCCAACTAATAATATGATGATCTTGCTATATTTTCCTTCATACGCCATGTGGGCATTTCATCTTGAATAGGGATTTACTTGGGAAAAGCAAGAAACACAGAAGATGGAAAACCAGGAAGAGTGATGATGGTGAGTGGGGTGTCTTACGAGGACCAAGGACGAGCAGCAACAGCAGGAACAGGCCCATGAATCTCATCTCCATTCTGCTTCTCCTTCCTGAATCGACACCGACCGACGTCTTTGTGATGACAAAGTTCTGGTTGGAATTTAATTAGCAATGAGGCCCGACTGCCGACTTATAAAGGAGTGAGAAAGTGAGATGGGCGGGTCCAGCAGGAGTTTAGTCGACTTCCCAAAGTGGAGTGACGCACGTCTCTTCTCATGCCAGGGGAAGCTGCGTGCTTTTCTCCGTTTGTCCTGTAAACCTTTTCTTGAGGCATATCTGATCCGGAATCCGATCCCCTAGAGGCCGCATGGATCTCTGCCATTAATGTGATGGCCTTGCACGAGTCGAGTGGGTGCATTTGGTTTAGCATTTTGAAAGTTTATTAATAAAATGCAAAGCAGTTTAGCCTAAAAGACTTTGGATAAATGCAAAGGCCGTTTGGTAAACTATGATTTGAGAAACAACTTTGAAAGAAATGTTGTTTAGTAGAAAACACATTTAAAAAGCCATTTGGGTAAGTAATATTAGTTTTTTAATTTATATTTGTTTAAAATTGAAAAAAAATAACATATGCAACTTTTTAAATATAAATTTTGACAATAATGCTAAAAAAATCAAATATATATAATTTTTTTTTAAAAAGACCAAGGCAGCGACGAGTGTTCGATATAAAAAAAAATAATTAAGCTCCATGATTTTTGCTTACATAAGCATTAGGTGTTCTTGGTTTATGAGTACATGATGGAAGGGGGAGTGCAATTTGTGTTTTGAGAATTGGTGCCACTAGGGTCGCTATCGTTTCCGATGCGCAACCCGCTTTACATGCCGTGTGATTGGAATTACAATGAACCTTTCTCTTTATAAGTTGAAGGCTTGTTAGTCAAAAGAAGAAAAGGCTGAAAAGTTGGTCCATGACCTTTCCCTTCCAATGGGTTAGAAATTTTTAGAGCCAAACCATTAACCACACTAATCCAAAAGTCAACACACATGAAACCCCAAAAGATCTTGACCTCTTGATGGATGTACGCAAGATCCATCATTACATGGTTCAAATCCTTTTCTTTTGGCCAGTATGCTTGTTTAAATTCTAACTGAATCATAAAATTGTGAAATTCAGAGATTACTGTGTTTGCTCCAAAATTGGTGGCATAACTTCTAAAAAACAACTTCCTAGAATTACATCGATGATTTTCCTTACTTGGAAAATCCATGATGGCATTAATTTAATATTTAATCACCAATGTGATTTGCCAGGAATCAATGCCACTGGAATTCTCAGTAAAAAGAAAACTATGTAACTTAAGTGATTTAATTTTAAAAAATATAATACTTACATGTTTGCTTTAAAAGTTTTAACATTATTTGTGTCTTTATATAGTCCAATTTTATCAAGCGTGCGATGGTGACCGACAGCCACTGTCACGCGACCCTCACGAGACCCAGGTGAGGGCCTCCTAAGGCTCTGAGACCCAAGTGGTGGTCGCCTGGGTCATGGGCTGCCTAGGTCGCTTGAGGTCGTGGACCTCCGATGGCAAGGGCTGTCAAAGGTCACATAACCTTAGGCGACCTCGATTGACGGCTGTTGGTGCCAAATTTGGCCACCAGTGGCCATAGCCCTTCGTCGGTCCGACAAAGGGTTGGTCTTTTGTTAAAATATATATATATATATATATATATATGATTTTTTTTTTTAGCATTTATATATATATTTGATTTTTTAAAGATTTTTTTTAGCATTTAAAAAAATAATAACAAGGGTAAAATTGGAAATTTGAAAAATAGGTGAGGATAGTTTGGGAAGAAAAAAAATTACTTTCGGCATTTGGCCAAATGTTAAAAGCTCAATGCTAGTCTCTACTAGCATTGGGCTTTCAACATTCCCAATGTTGGTTTTCACTTGAAAGCTACTTCAAAATGATTGTCAAATGATCCAATATTTCCTCAAGAGGCTTTGGAGGCCGAAAGTCCATTGGGAATGCTGAACCAAATGCACCACTACTTAATTCTAGCCATTCCCGTATAATAAATTGCAAATGATGTGTCATATTTTTTGGAACACCCATTTCTCGAAATTAAAAAAAAAAAATTGTAGAACTCTTTATGTCACTCTACAAATTTAACAAACATGGGGGATGGCATGATCGTCCTTTTATCTGAATGATGCAATCTCAAATATAACCAATAACCTACTATCAAGATATATATATATATATTTCAAAATATATTATAAACTAGCAGGTTAAATACAATATTGGAATTTCTATAATCCATTATAAATAATATGTACATCTCCAACTTATAACAAAACTCAATAAACTCATCTCAATCATATACTTCGTAGAAATATACAACTAACTAAGCTTACACCCAAAAATCCTCTATCAAAATGTCTTGACGATAACGCGAATGTTATCACTCTATTTGTCACTAACCAAGTAATTTGAAAAACATTGAACACGAATAGCATATGTAATTGCAATTCAATAAGTAATATATCTCTTCTAAGTAGATTGAATATTCATTATGCACATATGAAGAGCAATGTTAGAAACTCATAATCCAAACCCAAGATATAATATACATATTAAATCAAATATGAGTTGTTTCATTTTAACAAAATTTTATACAATTTAGAAATACTTTTTAATCCACCATCACAATTGGAATATCTATAGTCAAGTCCATTGATTCATCTCTATCAAATCACATGCCAATGGTTCATTCCATTGACTAATTTATTACTCAATTTCTTACCATGGTCATGATATAACGCTTGGTGATAAGGTGATCAAAATTCTCCCCTGGGCAAAGCCTCCATTTATTATCAACCAAAGGCTTGACCTTAGAAGGATATTCTAAAACCAAGATTTGGAGTTGATAAGCTTTGGAATTATATGGAAATGGTAGATTATGGCGTTATGGAGTCGTGGGGTTTGACGAATATGGGGAAAATTCCAAATAAGCACTTAAAGTGTCTTCACTTTCTCAAATGAAGGTATGAAGTAGACATTATTTCAAATAGGACTTGAATGGAGACCTTAGTCTCAAAGAATGACCTAACCTCACCAGTAGTTTCAAAAAGGGCATGAAGTGCCTTCATTTTCTCAGATAAGGGTATGAAGTTGATTTTGTTTCAAATAAGGACATAAAGTGACTATATCAGTCTCAAAGAAGGACTTGACCTTACCGGCTTGTCAAAGGCATTTTCATCTTTTACTTTTTCTTATGTTCTTTCATTTTTCCTTTAAAAGAACTCAAAAAAGCTAAAAACTAAAAAAGAAAAAGAAAATATAGGCAAGCTCCCCCACCTATGGCTGCCACCCTATCGCCGGTGGGCATTGGCCATGGCTGGCAGGTCACTCTCATCTCGGCGAGGGTTGACCAGTGGCGAGGGTTGGTCGACAAGGGTCATGGCCTTAACCTAGATCTAGGAGAATGTTGTAGACTTCTCCCGATTTTGGTGGGGGCTTGGAGTTGGTGAGGCGTCAGCGACCTCGCCGACCATGGTCGATGCCCCACTAGCAATGGGGTGGTGGTCACAAGCAAGAGCGCTAGCCTTAGCCTTTTGCTTGGGTTTATGTTTTAATTTGTCTGTTTTATATAGTTTTAGTCTCTTTTTTTTTTTTTTGGTATTTTTAGTTTGTCTTTTTTGTAAGAAAAAAAAAGGAAGAAAATAAGAAAATATAAAGGATGGAAATGCCATTGACTAGCCGATGAGGTCAGGTCCTTCATTATGATTAATATAATCACTTCAAGTTCTTATTTGAGAAAATGATGACATTTCGAGTGCTTATTTGAGACAAGGTTTACTCCAAACCCTTATTTGAAAAATTGACGGCATTTCAACCTTTATTTGGAATTTTCGCTCAAACATATAGGATTAACTTGGAAAATTACTCCGATTATATGAACTAAGGACTTGAATTCTTACCAAACACTGCAAAATGTACTTAATTCGGCTTGTCAAGTTTGAACTTTTCCTCTTATTTTCCTTTCTTCTCTCTACGTTTTCATTTTGTTTTTGCTTTTTTCAACACCGCAATATTACACTTTAAATAAGGCAAGTTAACTTCATAAGGGGGGTAAAAATAGTCCTCCAACTAGCCAATAAGGACCTGTTTGTTTTGACTTCAAATAGTGTCTGGTTCTATTCTTTTACTCCTCGGAACAAAAAAAAAAATAGAAATCTGTTTGATGAATTTTTTATTCTAGAGAACAAAAATCCATTTTTTATTCCCGGGATTAAATTTGGAACAAAATCAAGAAATAGAAAAAAAAAATTGTTTCTTGTTCTCAGGAACAATTCTTAGAATCAAATCTAATTTTTCTTCTTTTTTCTTTTCTTTTTTTCTTTTCTCCTTCTCTCTTCTTTTTTCTCCTAGCCAGTCATTAGCCATTGCCGGCCACCATAGCCATGAATCAAGTCTAATTTTTCTTTTTTCTTTTTTTTATTTTCTCCTTCTCTCTTCTTCTTCCTCCTAGCTGGTCACCGGCCATTACCGACCACCGCTGCTATCGTAGCTAGCAATAGCCACTACCAGCGACTAACCACAAAGAAGGAGGAAGAAGAAAAGAAAAGGAAAAAGAAAAAAAAAAGAAAAATATAATAAAAGTATTAAAAAAATTAAAAGAAACATAAAAATTTAAGAATCCTACCAAACACATTTTTATTCTGAGAATAGAAATTTTGGACAGTTACCAAGCGCCTTCAAAAACTCAAAAATTGTTCCTAAGAACAGAATAAAAAAAATCATTTTTGAGCAAAAATTGTTCTTAGGAACAAAATGATTATCAAAAGCGCCCTAAAAGTTCAGGCAATTGCGTGATGACAGGAGCTCAATCTCATTCTTACATCTGTAGCACAAAAGTGAGAAAAAAAAAAAAAAAACCAAATTGTTGAACTTTAATATTTTCTTTCTCTACTCTTTTTTGTAATTTTTATTAATTGAACATGTTCTGGTTGGACGTATCGTATTTATCTTTGTTCTTTAATAATTCAAATGCATTTTGTCATGAATTTATTTAAAGATTTAAAGATTTGTGTTGCACAAAAAAGATTACGAGATTTTTAATGAATTAGGATTGGCAATCAATAGGAAGTTGGAATTAGTCTAAGTCAATAGCGTGTTAAATTTTGGGATTTTTTATGTAGATGTCACAATTAACAGTCTTATTGGTGCACTAACTTGGAACTTAGTGGCTTTTTCCGATGGCTTCTTATTAGTTCATGGAAAAAGCCTGTGGCTCCAGATCAGCCTTGAAATTGCAGGGGTCTTCATTCTTCAGTGATCTCTCTTCTCCCTTTCTTCCGTCTTCTTAGTTCACTCAGCAGATTCGCTGATTTTGAGAACTTGACTGCTTCAAGCGGTATGAAAGCTATTGTGGCACTTTCCATGTGTCTTGTTCTCTTCTCTTGTAATGCCCTTGTTTCCAATGCACTAGATACCATAACAACAAATCAGTCGATTCAAGACGGCGAGAGCCTAATCTCTGCTGGTGGGACATTTGAGCTGGGGTTCTTCAGTAGGGGGGATCCGCCAAAGCGATATCTGGGAATATGGTTCAAGAAAATAACCACAATGACAATAGTGTGGGTTGCAAATAGAGTCGCACCCCTTGCGGATGCATCAGGCACTTTGAGGGTTACTAGCCATGGAACTCTTGTCCTTTTCGATGGGAATGGAAGTGATATATGGTCATCAAACTTGTCAATACCGGCGCGTAATCCAGTTGCGCAGCTCTTGGATTCAGGAAATCTGGTTGTGAGAGATGCAGAAGGCAGTGATCCCAATAATTTCCTGTGGCAGAGTTTTGACTATCCTACAGATACACTTCTAGCTGGTATGAAGATCGGACGGAATAGAACATCAGGCTTCAATCGTTATTTAACATCATGGAAGAGCATTGATGATCCTTCCCCAGGCAACTTCACGTTTCAACTTGATCCGAATGGCTACCCACAAGACCTATTGAAGCAGGGTTCTGACATCAAGTTCAGGACAGGACCATGGAATGGTCTTCGATGGAGTGGCACACCTGATTTAAATCCAAACCCATACTACGGGTATGAATTTGTGTTAAATGAGGAAGAGATGTACTCCCGCTTCTTCAACAAATCGGTCACTTCCAGGCTGGTATTGATGACCAATGGCATCATACAGCGATTCGCTTGGATTGACCGAATGCAGGGTTGGATGCTTTACATCACCTTGCCAATAGACCAATGTGACAACTATGCATCATGTGGTGCCTATGCGAGCTGCAGGGTCGATACTTCCCCAGTGTGTAGGTGCTTGAAAGGCTTCGTGCCCCGATTTTCTGAAGAATGGGATATGTTGGATTGGTCAAATGGGTGTGTGAGAAGAAATCCTTTGGATTGTGAAAAGGACATATTTGTGAAGTATTCTTGGTTAAAATTGCCTGATACTCGGTTTTCGTGGTTTAACGAGAGCATGAATCTTCAGGAATGCCAAGTACTTTGCATGAAAAATTGTTCCTGTATCGCTTATTCGAACTTAGACATCCGAAATGGAGGAAGTGGTTGTTTGCTGTGGTTCAGCGAGCTGATTGACATTAGAGGGTACAGCGACTACGGGCAGGACCTCTACATCCGGATGGCTGCGTCAGAATCAGGTATTGTAGACATGAATTTGCTAGATACTGAAGTGGAAAATGGACACACATCTTTGACGGAGAGCTTACAGAATTTTAATATCAGTTATACCTAGTTCTTACTCCTGATCCTGTGTGCTCCTGCTTCTTCTCTTAGCTTTACCACCGTCACACCAAAAGAAGCATAAGCTGGTCATGGGCTTGGCAGTTTCTTTCGGGTCTGTTTTCCTCATTCTGGTTCTCACCATCTGTGTTCTACAATGCAAGAAGAAGAAAATGAAGCTTCCTGAAGGTAAACCATACTTTATGATACAGTGCTGTCAGATTTTGTATTCTGGTTCTCATCATTCCCAGTTTTTACATTAGTCATATCGTCACTTACAAGTAGGTATTTTACAAGACCTCCCAGTACTTCTTCTATTATCAAGCACAAGAATTCTTGTCTCGTGTTCATTACATTAGTCAGCCCCTTGTAGAAGTGATTTTTTTATTTTTTTTAAATTAGACTATCATTACAGGGGATTCTGCATTTATGTCCCATTCAGCATTCATCCTCACCAGGCCCAACAGTTATAAGATTTTCTATTTATTTTATCTTACTATTCCAAATCTCCAATGAGAGGTCACAAAAAGATTCCATGATGAACTGACAAAGTCAGTCAGTCTCAACCAAACTGTTCGAGGCATTTGTGTGTCAATGTCAGATGTGCGAAACAATGACAAACCACTAGCAATCGCGATCATATTATCCTAATATGTTCGCAATTCAATGCTTTCAAATTTAGCAATTAGCATGCCTTTGTAGTATCATGATTGAAGGAAATCTGAATTAATGCAGAAGCC
Organism: Eucalyptus marginata; assembly: GCA_014182565.1. Lineage (NCBI taxonomy): Eukaryota > Viridiplantae > Streptophyta > Magnoliopsida > Myrtales > Myrtaceae > Eucalyptus > Eucalyptus marginata. Next base: position 26,033,787 of record CM024594.1, read on the forward strand.
ACTCAGAGATATTTGCTAATCAATTTTATATAATTTGTGCTCCAGATAAAAGGGACAGTTTTGAATCAGGAGACAACTGTGAAAACAAGAAGGAAGATCTTGAGTTGCCACTATTTGACTTGTCTACAGTAGCTGTCGCTACCAATTACTTTTCGACCGACAATAAGATTGGAGAAGGTGGTTTTGGACCTGTCTACAAGGTACTAAAATTGTGCATGCTATTCTTGAGAAGGACATTGTTGCTATTCGAGGATTGTAAAGTACTGCCTCGCTGTTGCATTTGCATAATTTGTTTAAGAAAATATTCCTGAATATATTGATGAGAGGCTGAATAACTTGATCCCAAAATGTTTAGTTACTGTGAGTGGAATTCTAGTGAGAAAAAGAGTACGCAAGGAATTATTTTTCACTGAGCAAGTTGACCATATGCAGGGTGTGTTGAGGAGTGGTCAAGAAATTGCCGTGAAGATGCTGTCAAGGAACTCAAGACAAGGGCTGCATGAGTTTAAAAATGAAGTTCTATACGTTTCCAAGCTGCAACACCGGAACCTAGTGAAGCTTCTAGGATGTTGCAGTGAGGAAGAAAATCTTTTGATCTATGAATTCATGCCCAATAGGAGCTTGGACTTATTTCTCTTTGGTATGCTTACTTTCTCAATTCCTTAAAAGCATGAATTTTGTGAAAGCCCCAAAATACAGTCACTGAAGTAGCAAATTAGCAAATGACTAAATCGATGCCTTACTCCTTGTAAGTTACAAACCGTGCAGAGTTTACTAATGTGAAATGAACTTTTGATAGATCCAACGCAGAGGAAGCAACTGGACTGGTCAGCTCGTTTCAACATCATCAATGGAATTGCTAGGGGACTTCTTTACCTTCATCAAGATTCCAGACTCAGGATTATTCACAGAGATGTAAAAGCTAGCAATATATTGTTAGATTGTGAGATGAACCCTAAGATCTCTGATTTTGGCTTGGCTAAAAGCTTCGGAGGGAATGAGACACAGGCAAATACTAACAGAGTGGTTGGAACATAGTAAGTACTTTTAATGCAGTGATGGCCTCTGTGCTCAATTTGCTTTTAAACTGATGGTTTCAATAAATCAATTTCTGTAGTGGTTACATGTCTCCAGAATATGTTCTCGATGGAGTTTTCTCAACAAAATCCGATGTCTTTAGCTTTGGTGTATTGGTGCTCGAGATCGTAAGTGGGAAGAGAAACAGAGGGTTTCATCATCCAGACCACCATCATAATCTCCTTGGACATGTAAGCACATAATACTGCTCACCTTCAAGCCAGCCACAAGAATTTCACCTTCCTTGGTTTTAATGTGGTCAGGCCTGGAGACTACAGAAGGCAGGTCCATGCAGTTGCTCGATAAGTTGGTCAAGAATTCGTGCAGTACTTCTGAAGCATTACGCTCTATTCATATTGGCCTATTGTGCGTGCAGCAATGCCCCAATGATAGGCCGAGTATGTCCGCAGTGGTTATGATGCTGGGAAGCGACATCGAATTGCCTCTTCCAAAAGAGCCGGGGTTTTTCAACGAAAGGAATCTACTCCAAGAAAACACTTCACAAAGTCAACCAAACGAAATCACCATGACAGTGTTATCTGCTCGATAAGAGAGTCACGGCCATGACTTTCATTCGTTCTCTCTGAACCTTACACTCCAGGTGGAAAATCAATGTAAAAAGTTCTTCAATGTCCTCCCCTAGCTATGCTTCCGAAAGTGCCGCATCTCTTATTTGGCTGCAGGTTGAATGTACATGGAATGTCTTAAGTTACAGATTCCGACATCCCGTTTCACAAATTTGCATTCGAAAGGCCAAGAGTTCCCGTTCAAGGACATCTTCCCCCGAAAACTCTGTTGATATAATAGTTATTTCCTTTTGCACGTTTTGCTGATTTGGTTTTTCAATTATTAGAGTTAGTGGAGTCATGTGTGTTGGTTATCCTAGTTTTTAGGTGTTAGTGGGGTAAGTGCTTTATGCAGAACATGAGTAGTTATGGTGTGTTTTACATTATGTATTTTGTCTTTTGTAAAAGACTTGATTGTTCTGTATGTAAGATGAAGTTTCAGCCTCATCTCTCCTCCTTTTTAGCAATTTAACAGTGGTAGAAGTGTGAGAGAGTTTTTAAAAAAAAAAACTTTCGTGAGAAAATTGCAGCAGCAATATTTCCAATGGCCACCGACAATTTTGTTCAACCAGCAATTCCACACTTTGATGGTCACTATGATCATTGGAGCATGCTGATGGAGAATTTTTTACGATCAAATGAGTATTGGTCGGTTGTCGAATCTGGAATTCAAGAGCCACCAGCAGGCATAGCTTTGACAGATCCCCAGAAAGCAGAATTGGAAGCTAGAAAGTTGAAGGACCTGAAGGCAAAAAATTATTTTTTTCAGGCTATCAATCATCCCATCTTGGAGACTATTCTTTGCAAAGAAACTTCAAAGGATATTTGGGATTCTATGAAGAAGAAATATCAAGGCTCTGTTAGGGTGAAGCGTGCACAGCTTCAAGCCTTGAGAAAAGATTTTGAGACACTAGCGATGAAGGATGGAGAATCTGTCACTAGTTATTGTGCTAGAACAATGGAAATCAGCAACAAGATGTGATTCCATGGCAAGAAGATGGACGATGTCACCATTGTGGAGAAGATTTTGCGTTCCTTGACACCAAAGTTTAATTATGTTGTCTGCTCAATTGAAGAGCCGAAAGACATAGATGCGCTCTCTCTTGATGAATTGCAAAGCTCCTTATTGGTCCATGAACAGAAGATGAACAGAAGTTCAACAGTAGAGGAGCAAGCGTTGAAGGCTTCTACCGATACTCATTCCAACAATTTCAGAGGAAGGGGTAGAGGTAGAGGTAGAGGAAGGGGAGATCGAGGAAATAGAGATGTTGGCAGGAATTTCAAAGCCAATAATGACCAATTTCAAGGCAAAGGCAGAGGACGGGATCCTAACAAATCCAAGGTGGAGTGTTTTAGATGTCATAAATTTGGTCATTATGCATCTGAATGTTATACTAGGCTGCCTAATAATAAAGAAAAGGCAGAGAGTTCAAATTTTGTTGAAGAAAAGGAAGCAGAAACGTTGTTGATGGCTGTTCAAGATGAAAAGAAGCGCGAGTCAGATATTTGGTATATGGATACAGGCTGCAGTAACCTATGTAGCACGGACACGGCAACACGGACACGCGACACGTCATTTCTCAAAAAGTAGAGAACTTCGACACGTTTCGACACGTTAAATATTAAATAAATATTTTTATTTTTAATTAATTTGATTCAAATTCACAAATAAATAAATAAAGAGTTTACAATGAATTTATACTAATAATATTAATAAATCTTACACTTTTTTTATTTCATTATTTCAAATTTACATTTATTTTTTGAAATCCCCCTCCCCCAAATTTACTTTTATTTTTTAATCTCATTTACTTATTTTTTTATTAAAAAAATTCTCATTAGAGTCCACCCCACTCTCTTCTTTTCCTTATCCATTTCCCCCACCCAAATTTATTTTTTTTTCCTTTCCCTCCCACGATCGTCCATTTCCCCCGTCCTTTCCCCCCCATCTGTCCATCACTTTCCCTCCCCCAAAATAGGTACCCATAGACTCTCATTTTTTAATTACTTTTGAGTTTCTCAGAAACCCTAGCTCCTTTTCTCCTTCTCCTTGCCGCTCGCGACCCTTCCTCTTCTCCTCCTCCCTCCTTACCACTCGCCGCACAACGTCCTTCCTCGCCGGTCACCGCTCCTCACTGCTCGCGACCCTTCCTCTTCTCCTCCTCCCTCCTTGCCGCTCGCCACACGATCTCCTTCCTCGCCGGTTTCCGATCGCCGCTCCTCGCCGCACGACCCCCTTCCTCGCCGCTCACCGCACGACCGCCTTCCTCTCCTCTTCCTCTCACCTTTGGTCCTTTATCCCTCGCAGCTGCAACCTCAGTGTATGCTCGGCCGTCTCTCGCTGTCGCTTGCGGTCTACTCCCTCTTGGACATGCGTGTCGAAACGTGTCAGGGAAAGGTTGACCACGTGTCGGAAAATCTAACACGCGTTGACCGCGTGTCCAACCGTGTCCGAGCGTGTCGACTTGTCCGACACACTCTGACACGTGTCGGACACGACACGGAAGCACGGACAACGTGTCTATGCTTCATAGGCAGTAACCACATGCGTGGAAGTAAGTCTTCTTTTTCTCATCTAAATGAAGATTTTCATTCCACTGTGAGTTTTGGAGATCATTGTGATGGGAAAAGGTGATATTAAGATAATAACCAATAATGGTTTTGTGGAAACAATCTCTAATGTGTTGTATGTTCCTGACTTGAAAAGTAACCTATTGAGTGCTGGCCAATTACAAGAAAAGGGTTATGTAATCACCATTCAGAGGGGTGCTTGTGAAATTTATGATTATGTTAGAGGTGCTATTGCAGTTGTTCCTATGAGTTCAAATAGATTGTTTCCATTAAAGATTGAAAATATTAAATCTTGTTTGATGGCTGAAAAGAAAGATCCCTCATGGCTATGGCATTTTCGCTATGGTCACTTGAGTTTTGGTGGATTGAAGACCCTCCAACAGAAAAACATGGTGACGGGTCTTCCTTAAATTACCGTTCCTTCACAAGTCCGCGAAGAATGTGTTGTTAGCAAACAGCATCGTTCTCAATTTTCAAAAGAAAAGTCATGGAGAGCAAATGATGTTTTGCAGCTGGTGCATTCGGACATTTGCGGTCCTATAAACCCATCTTCTAATGGAGGTAAAAGATACTTAATTACCTTCATTGATGATTTTTCAAGAAAAACTTGGGTTTATTTTTTACAGGAAAAATCAAAAGCTTTCTCCACATTTAAAAGCTTCAAAACTCGTGTTGAAAATGAAGTAAGAAAGACCATTAAGACTCTTCAAACAGATCGTGGTGGTGAATATTGCTCAAAAGAATTTGAAGTTTTTTGTGCAGAGCATGACATTCGAAAAGAGCTTATCACATATACACCACAATAGAATGGTATATCTGAGAGGAAAAATAGAACCATTCTCAACATGGTGAGAAGCTTATTGGCAAGAGGAAGAGTTCCAAAAGACTTTCTGGCTAGAAGCAGTAAATTTGAGTATTCATGTTTTGAACAGAAGTCCAACTTTTGCTGTTCAGAATATGACACCTGAAAAGGCTTGGAGCGGGAAAAGACCGGCTGTAGATCACTTTAGAATCTTTGAATGCATCGCATATGCCTATGTCCCAGATGTAAAAAGGAAGAAACTTGATGATAAGGCTGAAAAAATGTGTTTTTCTTGGTGTAAGTGAAGCATCCAAAGCATATAAATTATTTAATCCACTAACAAAGAAGATTGTGACTAGCAGGGATGTTGTTTTTGATGAAGAGAACACTTGGGATTGGAATAGGCAGCAGCCTACCCAAGTTCTTTATGACAATGATGCTGAATAGGAGCAAATTTCAGCACCTTGTATGCCCCAAAATTTATCAAATACGACTTCTACAGCTGCTGGAATTTCACCAACAGGCGCTGAAGTCAATGAAAAAGAAGCCCAATCTCTTCACCGTGTTAGAAGAAAGCCTGCTTGGATGGAAGATTATGAGGTAACTGGAATTTGAGATTCAATTACTCACTTTGCCTTGTTTTCAAACTATGATCCTACAACTTTTGAGGGTGTTGTCAAAGAAGAAAAATGGCGAAAAGCGATGGATGATGAAATTAATGCCATCGAAAGAAATTATACTTGGGAGCTATCCGATCTTCCGGATGGACAAAAAACCATTGGTGTAAAGTGGGTCTTTAAAACAAAACTGAAAGAAAATGGTGAAGTTGACAAATATAAAGCACGTTTGGTAGCCAAGGGATACAAGCAGCAATATGGAATCGACTATACAGAGGTTTTTTCTCCAGTTGCAAGATATGACACGATCAGATTGGTGGTTGCATTGGCGGCACAAAATTATTGGCCTATTTTCCAGCTAGATGTCAAATCGGCATTCTTGCATGGGTACTTGGAGGAACAGGTATTTATCGAGCAACCCTCTGGTTATGTCAAGATTGGAAATGAGCATAAAGTTTATAGATTGAAGAAAGCTCTTTATGGGCTAAAACAAGCCCATCGGGCTTGGTATAGTCGTATTGAAACTTATTTTCTTAAAGTTGGTTTTTCAAAATGTCCTTATAAGCATACGCTTTTTGTCAAGATTTGAGATAAAGGGAAAATGCTTATTGTCTGCTTGTATGTTGACGATCTTATATTTACCGAAAGTTGTGATGGCATGTTTGAAGAGTTCAAGAAATCTATGATGGATGAGTTTGAAATGTCTGATCTTGGTATGATGCATTACTTCCTTAGCATAGAAGTGGTACAATCGGATGATGGGATCTTTATTTCTCAAAAGAAATATGTGGGAGAAATTTTGGACAGGTTTCAGATGAAGGATTGTAATCATGTAAACACTCCAGTTGAGTTTGGCTTAAAGTTATACAAAGATCATGAAGGGAGGAAGGTTGACAGCACACTTTATAAACAAATTGTGGACAGTTTGATGTATTTAACTGCAACAAGACCAGACATAATGTATTATGTGAGTTTAATCAGTAGATATATGGAGAATCCTACACAAATGCATTTGTTAGCTGCCAAGAGAATCCTTTGTTACTTGCAAGAAACTAGAGACTTTGGGTTATTTTACAAGAATGGTGAAAAGTCTGATTTGTTGGGATTTACTGATAGTGACTATGCAGGAGATCAAGATGATAGGAGGAGCACTTCGGGTTATGCTTTTATGTTTGGAACAGGTGCTATTTCGTGGTCATCCAAGAAGTAACCAATTGTCACATTGTCAAGTACAGAAGCTGAATTTGTTGCTACAATAGCTAGTGCTTGTCAAGCTATTTGGCTAAGGAGAATTCTTGAGAAGAGATGAGGCTGAAACTTCATCTTACATACAGAACAACCAAGTCTTTTACAAAAGACGAAATACATAACGTAAAACATACCATAACTACCCATGTTCTACATAAAGCACTTACCCCACTAACACCTAAAAACTAGGATAACCAACACACATGACTCTACTAACTCTAATAACTGAAAAACCAAATCAGCAAAACGTTCAAAAGGAAATAACTATTATATTAACAATCCCTCCTGTTTGCTAACATTCAGTTTAAAGTCTTGACTTTTTTCACCATGCAAACACCTAGTAACCTTCCGAGCTTCACAAATGACTCCATCTCGAGGGCTTTGGTGAATATATCAGCAACTTGATCTTCACTCCTGCAGTAGATTAGATCAATTGTTCCATCATTGCTAAGATCTCTCAAGAAATAAAACTTCACATCAATGTGCTTGCTTCTTCCATGTAACACCAGATTCTTGGAGAGTTTTATTGCTAAGTTATTGTCACAAAAAATTTTAGTAGGTCCCGGTTGCTTGAATTGTAGCTCCTCAAGAATTCTCCTTAGCCAAATAGCTTGACAAGCACTAGCTGTTGCAGCAACAAATTCAGCTTCTGTACTTGACAATGTGACAATTAGTTGCTTCTTGGATAACCACGAAATAGCACATGTTCCAAACATAAAAGCATAACCCGAAGTGCTTTTCCTATTATCTTGATCTCCTGCATAGTCACTATCAATAAATCCCAACAAATCGGACTTTTCACCCTTCTTGTAAAATACCCCAAAGTCTCTAGTTCCTTGCAAGTAACGAAGGATTCTCTTGGCAGCTAACAAATGCATGTGTAAGATTCTCCATATATCTACTGATTAAACTCACAGAATACATTATGTCTGGTCTTGTTGCAGTTAAATACATCAAACTGCCCACAATTTGTTTATAAAGTGTGCTGTTAACCTTCCTCTCTACATCGTTGGCCCAAAAAGAAAAATCTCGCAACTCTTCCATAGGCTCAGTAATTAAATCTCCACGTCAGAGAACAAATTTCCATCTGATTGAGTTCCCTATCACCATCGAAATCACTTTCCTTTAAGAATGATGGCATGGAGTCGGCACATGAACCTAGTCTATGTCATTTTCATATCAAAATTTGCAAAACAACGATCTTTGAACTAAATGGGGTCCTAATTCACACTAAGCATAAATAGGGGAATAATCACTCGGAAGTAGTTTGGGTTGGGGGTGTGCACGGCCAAGTTGGTCGTTTGCATGCTAGAATCTGGAACTAAGCCTGATTTTAAACTTGGAATTGGGAGCTCAGACACCTTGGCTCTGAAACTGGCCAACTCGAAAACCGACCAGTTTGGTTCTATTAATGATTGTCGATGAAAAACAGAATATGTGCACATGGAAACCAAAATTTTCATTAGTTGGTAATACAATGAACAGTCTTAAAGACATGGAAAACTTGCCGGTATGAAAATAAGTTGTTTTGAGATTTGGGAAGAGTTAACATCAACTCAGGATAATTCTCACTAATGCAAGATTATGATTGAGGAGCTACTCTAAGATGAGCCAACTTCACCATAGTTTAATATGAGGAAAATTACAAAAAAAAGTCCTAAATCCATTGTGCTTGTGCTAATTCAATTTTAAATAATTCCTTTTTTTTTGCCAAGTGTGTACTAAACTTTTTTAAATTGTATTAATTTAGTTAATTGGGCCAAATTTTGGTAGTCGACACTGACATGGGCACCGGCCGTCCTACATGGCGCCAATGGCACTAACATGGATAAATTTTAATAATATTTTAATTTTTTTGAATTTTTTATTTTTGATTTTTTTCCTCTTTTTTTTTCTTTTCTTTCTCTTTCTTTTTTCCCCCTTCCATTCCTTCTTTCCTCCTGTTATCACCAGCTTTGTGACTGACCAAAGACAGGGCAGTCCACGTAGGACAACCGGTCTCCATGTTAGAGCTGGCTAGCCAAAATTGATCGAAGGGACGGGATTTACACAAATATTTTAGCCAAAAAAAAATGTTTAGGATTGAATTACTATAATTGTAATATATTTATGATTTTTTTGGGTAATTTTCCTGATGCATCACCAGTTCACATAAAAAACTTAACCCGATATCGTGGGGATCTTGAAAATACCCCTTCTTTAAATTACTACAAATTGCTTGATTAAATATTTAGGTCACCTAGTCTTTTAGTCATGGTTGCTTCAGTTAGGCTTCTCAGTTTGTCAAATGTTTCCTAAACATAAGGTGTTCAATGAGTTTGAGTTGGAAGTCTTTTAAGTCAAGAAACGTGAACAATTGTCAATGACTTGAAAGATACGGATTGTAAAGTAAATGTTACGATGCGCAACTTCCTTGGCGTAATGACTGGGAAGTAGTGGATTTTTCCGATGACTTGAAACAGTCGATAATGACATTGGGATATCCAGTACTTTAAAAAAAGTTTAAAACACTTAAAAGAGTCCTTCGCTCTTCCGCATCCTCTCGTCCTTTTGGTCTCCATCAGCTATTCAGGGAACAAATATGAGAGCATCAGCGATATTTTTACGTGTCATCTTCTTTCCTCTTTGTTGTATACTGCTCCTATTTTCAATGTAAACGAGGTACCATGACTACATATCAGTCTAGACAAGATGGCGATGGCTTAATTTACGCCGGTGAGACATTTGAATTAGGATTTTTCAGCCCTGTTGATCCCCTGAAGCAATATCGCGTTATACTGTACAAAAGAACCGACAAGGACAGTAGTATGGGTTGCCAATGGAGCCGCTCCTCACAGATTCGTCGGGTACCTTAAAGTTTCCGTCTGGACAAAAACAGAAGCGAAATTTGGTCCTCAACTCATCCGTACATGCCCATGGTCCAATTGCAAAGCTCTTGGATTTAGGAAATCTCATGGTGAGAGATGTGGATGGAAGTGTTCTGCGGCAGAGTTTTGATTATCTTACAAATACACCTTTAGTATCACACCGCGAAATCAACAAGAAGGTAACAATGCAGCCGTCCTTTTATCCGTAAGACGCAATCCCTAATGAAAACCAATAAAAGAATATGTACATCTCCAACTCACAACTAAACCCAGCAAACTCAGACATAAACAACTCATATGAAAAAAATCCAACTATCAAAATATTTGGAAGAAAAACACTAGAAGTGTAATAAGTTGTGTACGACGCTTACTTTAATGCGAAAAATTTTCTCCGGATAACTTGAGTGCCAAATCGAAAAAAAAAAAAATCACTTAACTGGTAACGGCGAAAAATTCCTACCAAAATTAACACATGGCTTTTTTAATTAAAATTTTAATATGGGTTGGATCTCTGAAATTCGAACCACTGATTACGTATAATTATAATCAATCGTATTGACGAGGACCCACCCTTCTCAAAGGAACCATACGTGACACTCTCGCGTCATACGGCTCCGTCTTGAAATCAAGACCGCCCCCTTCCTTTGATCAAGGGGTCCTCAAACCAACCTGTCCCTGGGCAAGAATAGGAGGTTCTACACTCACTCACAACCGCTTATCTAGTTGATATTGTTGGTTACAGCCTACCGACCTCGATCAAGGGTCAGAGTAGGAAAAAATGCACTAAGAGTAAGACGTAGGGCACGAAAAGGCCAGAAATATGATGGTGAGGGTTCCAGCCACCGGGTGGGTTTCTTTCTCGTTCCAGTTTTGAGTGTCTTCTTGGATAGTTATAGCAGCCCATAGGCACAATATGTACCATGCTCCCACAGTCCGCTTACCGAGGAATAGAAAGGGAGGACTGATTGAGCTGAACTTTTTCCTTCAATAGGTAAGGTGTTTTTTCCTTGATCAATCAAAGACCGGTTACACCGTAAGAAATGCAGAAAGAATTTGCAGCTCTGCTCAAGAGGACCCCCAAACACAGACACACACCAAAGCTACTCATAGGATAATTGTCTAGGAAGTCATACAAAAGAAGGTAAGAGTCCTATATTTGAAATGAGTCTCTCTTTCCTAAATTCGAAATGAGTCTCTCTTTCCTAAACACGTGATATTTGTTGGGAAGTAGCGGGGACCACCTTGCAAGGTGAATCTAGCGAAGTATAATATGAAAGCAAAGCCAAGAGGTTAGCAGGAAAGTGCCTTCTATTATTGTTGCCGCATGATGGTGGATGCAGAGAACAAATACTCGCCTATCGAGAAGATGTGCCTCGCACAACTATTTCCAATCAAAAAGAAGGCATTATCACTTGGCACTAAACATGCGAGAAAATGCTCTCTTCTTTTTAAGGTAAGGGCTTTCGCTCCGCTCACACATTTCGGCATTTCCATGTGTACATTTCTCCTCCTCTCCTTCCACGTCTTTTTTTCTTTTTTTTCCTATTTTGTTCTTTTCTTTTCTTCTTCTGCGCCTCCTTGCTTCTCGTTGCATCCAACCCGGCTACCAATCACCAGACCCTCGCCAACCTGGTCACCATTTTCGTGGCTAATGGGCATCTAACTATAACAGCCTTAAACTGTGGGCATCGCCTGAAAATGGGTTGGGACTCCAACGTAGATGGTCATCCGCAGTCGTGTTGGCAACCGAAGGACATGCCATAAAACCATAGGGAATCACAGATTCAGACATAATTTTAGTTATCAAGGAAGAAATCTGAAATTAATCCTAACTCTGAACATCGATTTCATGAAAACAACTTTAGCAGCTCATTCGGGCAAATAGTCGAACACATGCTAGGCGTTTTAAAATGTAAACCTTGGACTTGATTTCAATGTATTTCTCAGCCTAAACATAGTATACAAAGTCTTAAATCATCTCTATTTGTCATGAATCCATCTCATCTTGTCACAATTTGCCCACGATTAAACTTTGAATCCAACGGTTGAACTCGGTGATGGAAATTCGAGAAACAAGGAAAAACAGGGCAAAATTAAAGAGCAACACTTCTCCTCCTTCACCATCCTCTCCACCGCCGCCCATGGAGCCACCGCCCGCCACGCCAAGCACCACAATCCTCTTCACTGAGATCACAACAGTTGAAGACGAGACCTCACTGTTGCCTCACACACACAAAGATATGATGGAATCTCAAGGGCAAGAAGAAGAAAATCCACCAAAGCGAAAGTCCGGATTCTAGCCGTTAGATCCATTCGTGGGACGCATGACAAGTTCCAATCGCAAGGGACCAGTCATGTGCGAGCCCGGATTCCGGAACTCAAAGTTCGATCCCACCCGATTTGCAAAGAACGAACAACGTGGACGAGTGAGAAAGAAAAGCAACAGAAGGACAATCGTGAAATTGGTAAATGAAACTTGTTGACCTGGGTCGCTTTAGGCTTTTTATGCTGATTCAGAGTCACGTCAGCTTAAGATATTAATAAAAAAAAAATATCATATCAGATTTCCAGCCAAATGAATTGGAGTTGGTATCGAAAGATTGGTTTTCAAAAAATTTAGTACTCAAGTGATCCAATGAAAACATGACACTAAGGGTTCGTTTGTTTCACGAATAATGTGGTGTTTTTAAAAAATATTTTCCAAGAAACCATTTTTGAGAAAATGTAATTATTTTCTAAAGTTCGGCCGAAATCTAAAAAGGAAAATTTTTTCTATCATGCACTCTTGTTCAATATTATTTTATTGTTATATTTTTAAAATATAATTTTTAATTATTTGTATATTTTAAAAAACAATTTTTTTATTATTTTATGTTTATATTTTTTTCTTTTTTCTTTTTCTTTTCTTTGTTTTTGTCTTCTTCTTCTTTGGTCGGTTGCCCGCCACGGCGATGGTCGGCAACTAGCTGAAAGCGAGTTGGAGCTCACCCGACATTGACGAGTGTGAGCTGATCTGACAAGGCCTAAGCTCGTCACTTGCCAGATCTGTGGGCCTAGTGAGTGGCGAGCCTGGAGCCCTAGCTCGCCATCGATCGGGTGAGCGGCGATATACATATATATTTAAAAAAAAGAAATTTCATCTTAATTACTTAATTATTTTGTAATTTTTCGACCACATATAAATGCATATATATGTATATTCATAGTTTTTGGATATTATTGACTAATTTTGTCTCTTACGTGTGTAATAGGATTAAACCTCTACTTTTTTTTTTCAATTCTAATAATCCATTTACTTGTTTTCTCAACTAAAACAAGATAAATAAATTTAAAGGAACGAGAGAATCAATTGGAGATGTCTATAAGAGCCAATGGCTCATTTTAAGAGTATAATTAGGTTATCCCTTAGCCATTCCCACGATATAATTAAGTTAACGTTGAAAAAAGATGAATTAAGCAATTAATGTTTTAATTTTTGTGGAGGTTAGGACTTTTAACATGAAGTCTAATTCTTTACTTATTTCCGGTGTCAAAAGCTCTTAAGAGGATCACACTATGACCTTTGAAAAAATTAAGTTTTTAGCTAACGAATATTGTCTATTCGTTTTGCCTTATAGTTTTTGATTCTTAATCAAAATCAATGGCTCGCAATTCAACCCGAATATAAGGTTGGGTCCGGTTCCCGGGTAGATCCATGGAACCAACGGACGGGTCTGGGTTCTAATTTTTCAAAACTGGTCCTTAGTAGACGGTTCTCAATTCCAAGGTGGGAACTACCTAGCTAAACCATGCTCACTCTTACTAGTGAGTAATACATTTCTTTTAAGCAAGTTGAGCATCAACTATGCATGTTTAAGACACAAAAATATAACTCATTTACAACAAATCATGTATATAACAAAATCAATTATATATAACTTCAATATAACTATATTCATATCAATAAAATCAAAATAACCATCAATGGTCTAGTCCACTTATCAATCTCATTCATTGATCAATCTTGTGTTTAAATATTGAATTATGATCAAACATAACGCCCCGTGTTAAAGGCAGATTCCCTTTGGTTAGGTCTCCATATATTATCAATGGCCCGCCCATAAGGATGTCCTAAAATTAGCATGCATACTCACAAACCCTTAAAAGAAACACCGAGCATCAACACAAACTTGCAAAAGTATCCTCCAACATCTACAAAGTCATTGTAGAATCTATATCACAAATCGGTTTTTACAAATCAAGACAGATAATTTTTCTCAACCATGTTCATCAAACAAAATACATTTCATAAGGCATTTCTCAAATTGTTTTAGGATTTTTCATAAACCAAATTCACAAATTGATATGTATAACTTTTCGTAAGGCCTTTCATGAAAGATTTCTCAAACCATTTACAAATAAACGAAAGGTAGTAAATGCTATGTAGACTTTTATGTAACAAAAATGTCATTTCATAACTCGTATTATATATAATCCATATTGCTTTTGAAATATGAGTTTAGAAATCAAACAAGAGGTATCACCACTCACCAATGGATGGCCAAAACTAAACAATGTAGTTATACAAGTCGATGATCTCGTGATCTTATCAATTAAACGAGAATTGACGTCAAAACCTAATAAAATACTACAACTCGACCAAACTATGCTTAATCGCTAACAAAATGACTCGTGCAAGTCAACAAATTGCTCATCCAAAACAATTATTTAAGGCTATCCGCAAATGCCGAGCTCACGTGCAAAACTCTAAAATTTTGCTCCGACTAAACCATTATTTCAAGTCGACTTCCGTCAAGCCCACAATTCCATAAAACCCTAATCTATCAATCCCCTATATTTGTCAGCTTAAAAACTCCTAAATTGAACCCATTAGCTTAGAATTTCTAACAATCCGAAATTTGGGTTGGTTTTGAAAATTTCTCCAATTAAATGAAAGAAGGGTACAAACACTTACCGGGCTTTGCAAAGCGAAATAAATCCGGTTTGGCGAAGCCCGGTGATATTTATGCACAAAAGCCCTATTTCCCTCCTTTTTTCCCTTTCCTTCTTTCTCTCCTTTTCTTTTGCTCTCCCGTCCTTCATGACTAACCTGAGCACTTTTACTTCTTCGTTGATTACTCAAAATCTCCTCTATTTTCTTCCAAGCCTTTTGACCCGGTCAATATTACATCTAGCCGGTCTGAAGGAAGAATAACAATCAGGGTTCGCACTATTTATCATCGTGGAAAAGCATTGACGATCCTGCTCCTGGTGATCCCACATTCCAACTTGACCCAAATGGAGTCCCACAGCTCCTATCAAGGCAGGCCTCTGTCATCACGTTCAGGTCAGGACTAGATAGTGGATCACCTAATTTTTATCCTAACCCATCTTGTACGGCTTTGTGTACAATGAGAAGGAGACGTGCTACAATTGCGAGCTCCTTAACATTTCGATCGTTTTCGTTTTGGTATTAAATTCAAATGGCACTCTAGGACGCGAAACTTGGATTGACTGAGCAAAGGGTTGGACGGATCATCTCACTTTTCCAATAGAAAACCATGTCACCTATGCATTTTGTGGTGCCTATGGTATCGGTACAGTTGATGAGTCCCGTGTGTAGCTGCTTGAAAGGCTTCACACTGAAGTTTTCTCGAGAATGGGAAATTGTGGGTTGGTCAAATGGGTGTGTGAGAAGTCCCTTGAATTGTAATCATATTTGTGAAGTATCCCGGGGGTGAGATTGCCAGAAACACGCAGCTCCTGGTTTAACAAGACAATAGATCTTCAAGAATGCAAAGTGATTTGCAAGAAAAACTGTTCTTGTATGACTTTTCAAACTTGGATATCAAAAGGGCAGGTGCTTGCTGCGGTTAGGAGAGCTTATGGACGTAAGAGAGTACAATCAAAACGGGCAAGACTTATACATCAGGATGGCTGCCTCAAAATCAGGTAGTAAAAGGTTTTAGGCCCTTGCAATAACTAATTATAGTTGTTGATTTGTACGCTCTTCCTTCTCTTAGATCTACTACAAACGTGAAAGAAGCATAAGCTGGTCATGGTCTTGGCACTATCGATCGTGACTGGTCAACATCGTTTTTCTTTTTCTGAATTTGGCGACATGTATACCTATGAAGATGGCAGAATCATATGCTGGAAGGTGAGCGAGTGGTAAAATTGCCTCTTTTTTTCACTATGTCATCTGGAACTGTTCGTCTCTTGGGGGAGCCAAGAGGGAAGCTAAGTTAGAATTCACTACCTTAATCCTGTCAACTCTGCTTGCTCTCAAATTTGCTTCGATGGTCATTCTTGTTATCAAGTGATGACTGGCATGAGTCAATTAGATTTATTCACCCGTATTAAGACACATAGCATAGGAAAGTCGATTGGTCTTCTAAAGGTACAAGTCTTGACGTCATTTTCGAAGGATACAAAACCATGATGGATTTCTAACAGTCCAGACAGTCTATTCAACTTTTCAAGTTAGTTTACTATATAATTTCCTGGGTGTCGATTGTTCAGAAGTTCAATGAAGAAAATGCTCATGGAGACTTGAAGAGTGTAATTACCACGACACAAGCACCTTGTATGTTGTACCAGCATAGTCCACAAGACAAACTATTCAGTCATGAAATCAACAGTCTGGTCCTTCCTTCGAACTTAGAGTCATTCAGGAGATCTGTCCATTTATGAGCCGATTCCGCAAATACCCAAAGTTGACTCGGCATCAGCCCTCATGCCCTGTGTCCAAATGAAATAACTCAAGAAGATTGAGAATAAAGAGATAAAAAAAAAAAGTGCCTGTTTTGCTGAGCGGCAAGCAACACATGCTTCCGCAGCACACATTTTCAATCCACGTGAAATTAGGGCGAAACTCGGTCCATATATCCATGGCGCGTCGTTCGTGTGCCATGAGCTGGTCCTCGTGAAGTTTTCATTTGACAAGAATTTTCTACCCCTTTTGCATGCAACTCCTTTTAGTTCTTTATTCGGTCTTTAGATCAATCAAGAAGTCTTTTATAGGGTATGAAATGAACATCAATTGGGCGACCGCATGCGAGATGGTGTCAGCTGTCAAAAAGGCGATTATAATGGTCGGTACTTTCCAATCTTTCTGTTGCTTGAATTGGACATCCAATCTCGGGGAACCGGTCAAGATCAACGCCAAGTCCACACCCCTCAACACGTGAAGCCAAAGTTTCATCCTGTATGCGTCCTGTGTAGACCAGAGAGGTCTGGACACAAGATCCCAGGACAGGACCTCATGGGGCCCTGTTTCACTGAGGAACCCTCGTTTATGGGCAGAGTACCACCCCCAAGATGGTAGATGAAGTTCATTAAAATTTGAACAGCCGGCCAATAATTACTTCGTCACTTAGGATACGTGTTTCCTTTTCATGCATTTTCGTATTGATCATGTTCATTACGTTCAGGTATAACTAATGCAGATTTCCTTTCGTTCGACCTTAGCTGCGCATCCGAGTTGATTATAATCAGAAGCCCGGTGACGAGCGCCCCCCTTCGCTATGCTTGACTAAGGCCTAAGCTACATGTTTGGCTGAGATCCGGGGGTGTTCCGGTATCAGATTTTTCGATGGCCATTTACAAGCTCAAACTTACTACTGAGCAACACGTTTGATCCAAGCAATGGTTCCCCATGGGTGGTTGGCCTTAGAAGTACTACTTAGTTCTTGACATGTTCGTGCTTGGTTCATTACAAAGATAACGATAGATCTTAGAAGTTTCCGTCTGTCCTCTTTGAATGAAACGAAGACTCTCTCTGTTTTTTTTTTTTTTTTTAATCATTACTTTTATTTTTATTATTGTTGGTCTCCTTCTCTTTTTGCCCAACAACTGAAAATCCATGACTAACAAGGTACTGTTCAATCTATTCCAGATCAGGCAAACCAGAGATCAATTAGAGCAGAACTCTATGAAAGATTATTCATACTTACGGCCGGCAAAATTACAAGACCGTCGACAGCAACTGAAAATCCATGACTAAAAAGGCACTGTTCAATCTATTCCAGATCAGGCAAACCAGACATCAATTAGAGCAGACTCTATGACAGATTATTCATACTTACGGCCGACGAAATTACAAGACACCTTGATTACTCACACGAGCAACCACAACTCCTTGCATGACCCATCAAGAAGAGCAAAATATCCAAAAGTCACACTTACTAACGGAATGACAAACACAAAAAAAAGCTCTCATTCTTGCAACCACAAAGAAAACTGAATTTAACCAGAGATGTCAATGGCCTTGACCGCAGGCTTCTTCTCCTCCACCTTAGGAACAGTGACGGTGAGCACTCCACTCTCCATCGAGGCCTTCACCTGATCCATCCTCGCATTCTCGGGCAACCTGAACCTCCTCATGAACTTCCCGCTGCTTCTCTCCACCCGGTGCCACGTATCGTTCTTGTCCTCCTTCTCCACGTTCCTCTCGCCGCTTATCTGGAGCACCCGATCGTCTTCGATCTCCACCTTGACTTCCTCTTTCTTGAGCCCAGGGAGATCCGCCTTGAACACGTGGGCTTCTGGGGTCTCCTTCCAGTCGATCCTTGTGTTGACAAAAGCGGTGTTTTCCCCGAAGGTTTGAGGGAAATTAGAGGCGGAGAGGGAGGAGGAAGGGAAGGGAAGTCCTTGAAGGGGTCCCAGAGGTCGAGAGAGAAAGGGTCGAAGACGTTGCTGCGCCGGCCGCCGAACCAGCTTGGGATGAGCGACATCGTATCCTGCTTCTTCTGCTGCTTTAAGATGATTCAAAGACGTCTGGTGATCGACTGTCGAACTGATGGCCTCTCTTGCTAAAACTTTTCCTTTTTCTTCAGTGTGCAATGAGAAGACGGACGTGCCTAGGTATTTATAGGAGAGAAGAAGAGCTAAGGATCGAATCTTTTAAAGATGGAGAAAGATCTGGTCTCGCCTAGATAGATCTCTCTCAAAACTAGGCCTTGCTCTCTCGAAACTTCTGGTCTGCAAGTCTAGAGACGTCTGGAGACGGGCCCATAATCATTGCCTGACCGGCTCGGGAAAATGACGAACACAATATCAGAAGCTATCCGTGCTAAGTCTCCATTTCATTCTCAAACTTCCATTTAAAAATGTTTTTGGTAACGATTACGTTCGTTCCCCTTAAAAATTTTGATTAAAAATTATTTTTTATTCTGTTCTAAACACTTTTGAAAACATTTTCCTCAGTAAAAGAATGCGTTTTTCAACCTCTACAAAATTTCGATTCTAGAATTATATTTTATTATTTATTCTTTTCATTTTCAAATCAATTTATTTTAATTTTAAATAATTTTTTTAATTTATTCCTTTTTTTTTTTTTTTTTTCTTTTTTCCTTTTTTTTTCTTTTTCTTTTTCTTTTTTTTTTTTTGGTTTTGGCCCATTTTCTTCTTTTCTCGTCGACTCAACCTCGTTGACAGCTGGGTGAGGCTCGCCTAGCCACCGGTGGGGTTGGGCGAGCCTCACCGGTGGCTAGGCTTGCCTCCGATTTGAGCTCGAGCCTCGGACCGGTCGCCGACGACTAGCGGCGGCGGACGGCGGCGGGTGGCGGAAAATATTTTCCTCGAAGAAGAACAAGAAAAAATATTTTAAGAAACATTTGATTCTCAATTTTGTTCCTAGAACAAGAATCAACTTTTTTTTTTATTCTTGATTTCGTCCCAAACTAATTTCAGAAAAATTTGTTCTCGAGAAAAAAATTTTACCAAACGCGATTTTCCCGAACCGATTCAACAAAAAATTAGAATCCAGACTCCATTTCATTTCAAACTTCCACCTAATAATTTCATTATAGCCCACGTCATTTATCAAGGATTACTGCGTCAGTGGCTATCCACCCACAACTCGCAAAAAAAAAGAAAAAAATAGCATTCAAATTCGTTTTATTGTGGCCGGGCCTACAAATCGAGCCCATCATCAAAGCTGGACTTGACTTGTTCGACACGGGCCACAACCTCTCAAAGACCTCTACCGGTCCGGCCCGTCTCACTCCTAATCCTTATCACGTACCATTCCAAACGGCAACCCATTACCGCTGCCACTTGCCAACAATGAACCGTGTATGACGACCTTTTGCGGCTACTATTGGAACAGCTACATCCGTGACAAAGCCAGATTAAGCTAGCATGAAATAGAGTCGGGGCACTCGAGAAGAAGAAGAAAAGAATGTGAGAGGTGATCTAAAGTTTTATTCTAAGCTAGGTCGGACTTTGACCTAAGATTACATTTAGATAATAAGGAGGCAAACTACGGGCTTAGAAATATTAGACCGGGTAACCATAGAAAAAGCAGGGTCCCCAATGAGAGATACGTGGAAATTCATGTCATTTGTGTTTGATTACAAAATTACCATAAAATAAGAGTCCGTTCGTTTCATAAAAAATTGGCCATTTCTGAAAAATATTTTCCTAAAAGTCATTTTCCAGGAAAATGACAATATTTTCTAGTGTTCGACTAAAACTTGAAAATGTTTCAAAAAATATTTTCCAGTGTTCAGTAAGAAAACTATTTTCTAAGACTTCACCACTTAGGCATACATTACTTACTGACCTATAAATCCATCAAATATGAACTTGCCTTTAAAACCAAGCAAACTTACTTCATATCTTTGTTCCCTCATTGTCGTCAAACGCAAATCTACTCTAAAAAATATTCGTATGGATTTTAAAAAGAAGCAAAAAAGAAAAGAAGCAAAGCATGTGCAGCCCTCATGAGAATCTTCCAGTTGAGTGGCTTGTTCTCCCTGTGCGTCTTTTGTGTTCTAATAAACAAAAGAAAAAAAGAAGCAAAGCATATAGAGCCATTTGCTTGAACAATGTACAACTGCAAGGTAGAGTAAATAAAGAAAATGATAAGCAAGAGTGCAAAGCGCAAGCTTATGATCGACGAGCTCGAGGTTCGCCTAGTAATGACCGACGACTAGTCAAGAAAGAAGAAGATGGGAAACAAAGAAAAGAAAAATAAATAAAGAAAAGAAATAGAAAAGAAAAAGGAAATTAAAAATAATTCAAATTAAAAAAGAAAATTAAAATTAAAAAATAATTCGAATAAAAAAAGAAAATTAAAATTAAAAATAATTCGAATTAAAAAGAAAATAAGAAGAATAAAGAGGAGGAGAAATTGAGGATTTGTAGAGGTATGAGATAAAAGAAATTAAGTGAGAAAACGTTTTCCACTCAAAAGTGGAAAACAACCACGGGTTCGCCTCACACCACCCTTCCATCTTGGAAGGGGGAGGTTGGGGTTCAAATCCCCACCTTCTCATGGGGGGATTGGGGTGGGAAGATTTCATTTCGTGAGTGGGTTTCGACTCCCACGCCCGGCAAGGAGGCAGGGCAAAAGTCCGAGAGAGTGAGTGTTAGAGTAGGATTAGAGTAGACCGACCCAAAAAAAAAAAAAAAGTGGAAAACATTTTCCCTTAATTTAGAAGACTTTTTTTCTTTTCATGTAAAACATTTTCCCAAGAAATTCATTTTCCGTGAAACGGACGTCGGAAAATCCGAAAAACATTTTCTTGAAATTATTTTCCGCGAAACGAACGGAGTCTAAGACAAAAAATGATGTAATAAACCAAAAATATCGATTGGTAATAACCGAAATGACATTAAAGAAATCTAGTGTAACCGTACCTAAATTTTCTAGTTCGTAAGAGTAAAATAATTCTCCTATTATTTTATTTATATGCAGATTATTTGCTAAAATGATCCGTGTTCATTCAAAAGATGGGAATGGGCATAGCTCGTTTGAAGGAACTAGTTAATATATAAGTAACTTCTAGACCTAGAAAATCAGTAATTCGTAGGCTAAGAACAATGCTTTGCTTATCAAAAGATTTATTCTTTTGCACGACCTTACATGGTTGAATACATATTCTACTCATGCAATAATCAAGCTCTTTCCATATGCTTTTTCCTGGCTAGTTTTCTATGTATTTGACATCAATATTTTCATCACACTCGGACTTGAGCCTGCCACGGCACTAATTGCATGTGTTGATTGGAACTGAGCATAATTCCGTTTTAAACGACCAAATTTGGAGAGCTCTTAAAATTTCCCGAATCTGACTAAATTCATTGGTTTGGTCTAATTATTTTACCAAATTAAATCGGCAAACCAGGTTGGTTCTACTTTGATTATATGTTATATTGTGCTGTGCTTCATATTCTAATGGATAAGAGGGGCAATACAAGTGTCGTTATTCACATTGAAACTCCAATCAATCAGATGGCTTCAAACCCACAAATTCAAGATTGGTAATGCCAAGTGTTGATCAAAGGAAGATGATCCCAAATTGAAGGTTCAGTTCGATTTGATATCTAATCTTAAAATAAGTTCATTTTTATTTTTTTCTTTTCAAAAAATGCTATTTTAGTTCGTTTAGATTCACAAATAAAAAGGGACTGAAACTTCGTTGCGCTTGGTAACAAAGTTTTGCTGGTTTTAAATCTACAAAAGAAAGCTCTATGAATTAAAAGAACTATGTGAAATTCCAGCAGAGTATGGCAGTCGGATATGCAACTATAAATGAAACGAGCCATGGCCCCTCTATTTCAACTTGTCTCCAGCTTCATTAAAAACGATTCAATGATCTCAAAGAAGAAAAAAAGAGGAGAAAAGCGTTTTCTTTTCGACCAAACTGAAAATTCTGTTGTCATTCACATCATGATCGTCACCACCTACCTCACTCCTCCACGAATCAGCAGCTCATCGCGGGTAGGTCGGAGGTGGCCTTCCCCGCGTACGCCGGCTTCCCGAATGCCCCGCTCGCGAACGCCAGGAACCCCACTGCGTGCCCCGTGACCACGGCGAGGAACACGCCGACGTTGAAGGACATGAGCGCGAGCATCGCCAGGTACGCGAGCCCCATGCGCACGGCGTGAACCAGTGCCCGGGAGATAGCAGTGGCGACGCCGGACTTGGCGAGGAGGTGGTGGCAACGGGCGAGCCACTCGACGAGGACGCAGATGGCGAAGAGGAGGACGATGGCAATGGCGTACATGGCGGTCCAGGCGCCCGGCCAGCCTGTGAAGAGGATCACGGCGCGTGTGCCCCAGTAGAAGGTCATGTGCATCATCATCATCTTGTGGCGGCGGGGCATCATCGTCGTGCCGTTCATGCCGGGCATGTGGCCACCGTTCATGCCTTCCATGGTCGGAGCTTGAGCGGTGAGAAGGGGGACGCGAATTAGGGTTTGGGGGATTTTTGCCTTCGAGGAGGTTGTGTTCCGGGGGGAACTGTGATCTCGTAGAAGATATTTCTAATTCCACAGTTCCACTACCTTAATTTGCGTAAAACGGCAGATAACACCCTGAATTTTTCAAACAACTTTTGGATATAATCCAATGCTGGAACAAAAGGAAATTTGTTATCTGGTCACTTGATATTTCGTACAATCCTATGTCAACACAAAAATTATGAAATTATTGTACGATTTTGTTATGTGTTACATTGCTAAATACAAAAATGGAATCATGAAATTATTTCACAAGTGCATTCAAATATGAAAACATCATCCAAAGAAAAATTTGTACCTTGCATCTCAAAAACTTCTAATTTTCCTATTGCGCGATTCATGTCCACACGGACAATTTCAAGTGATGTAATAAATTACTAAATTATTCAAGTTTTTTTGTCATATTTATACACTTAAGTAGAATTGATCACGCTGCTTTTGAAACTAATTTTATGCAATATTTTCTTTTTTGTTTTATAAAATGGGATATCTAAACCTTCTTATTTAGCTAGTCTTTATATATGCTCGCATACTAGATCATCCTAGTATATCATGTAAGGCTTTATCGATCAATGGCTTCCAAGATTCAAACATAAAGTCTGCTACTTTCAGAATGTTAGGCGTAAATGGTTCACCTGGGGTGAATAGGTGATTAAGTGGATTGAAAATAATTTAAAAGATTTTATAACAGCACAACTTTTGATGACAATCCGAATAACTGATAGATCTTACCAATGTGCATATAACCATTAATACAAATAAAATAAAAAGAGTAAGAGATAGAAAATTGCACACAAACAATTATAATGGTTCAGCTTTAACAAGCCTATGTCTACTTGCTCACGCTAACAATCAATTAGCTAGATTCCACTAGATCAATCTATCAAAAGTTACAAGGGTAAGTACATTAGAAGTGCCAAAAGTTGTATACGACGCTCATTTTGGTGCCAAAAGTTTCCGCCAGCTTACTTAAGTGCCAAATCGAAGAAAAAATGAACACTTAAGTGCCTCCAGATATAAATTCCGACCAAAATATTATGTGGCATTTTGTTTGGGTCGTCTAGGTCCAGTTGCGCATGGGCTTGTTTTGTGCGGGCCAAGACGTGGGCTTGTTTTGTTTAAAATTGTGGGCTTGGAATTTTATTTTATTTTGTAAAAAAGAGGTGAAGTTCCGGTTGGGCCCGCACTGTAGGCCCAGTTGGACTAATGGCCGAACCCGAGAATTCAACCAGGTCGTTTTTATAATAATATATTATTTTTAATATAAAAATATATTTTAATAATAAATAAAAAATAAGGCAAAAATGATTTACATTTTCCAAAAAAATCGGAAAAAGCATAAAATATGGTTTTCATTTCCACAAATGCATGGAAAATTCTTGAAAATCCAAAAAAGCCTTTAGGGTTTAAATAAGATTAGGTATCGAAAGCACATTAATTAATTAACTAATGTAATTAAGTCATCGATCATAATTTCTCTAATTGCACATGAATAAAATATTTCTCTCAATATTTTATATAGATTTTTAATCGACCTATCTCAAATTGATTAATGACCACTCCTAAATCAAATTGACTTGCAAGTTAAAAACTCAAATCATAAGTCGTGAATTAATAAGCTTAATAAAGCCTGAGCTAAGTTAAAAATTCAAATCACAAGTCATGAATTGATGGGCTTAAGAGAGCCCGAGCTAAGCTAAGATTAATACTTAATAAGTCATTAGCCTCCCGCACGCGCCCCAGCCGTCCAAAAAGTAGAGGTGGCAAAATGGGTCATAGATCCATTTTGCACCTATATTTTTCACAAATGGGTCGAATGTGAGTTATGAAGTTGTAATGGGCCATAATCCACATTCGACCCATTTTAAGTTCAGTTTTATATGGGTCGAAAATAGGTCACACATTCTGACCCATTTTTAAAACCCAAAACTAATAACTAATTTAGACTCACTTTCAAACCATGGGCCATGGCCTTCTTTAATTTTATAAAATGTTTTTTTAATAAAAATCGAAATTATAATTATTTTTTATATTTCAATTTTTTTTTTTTTTTTTTTTTTTTTCTTTTTCTTTCTTTTTTTCATCCCTTAGCCGATGGCCGGCCGGCCGCCGACGAGGCTCGAGCTTGTGAGGCTCGAGCTTGCCGACGACCGGCGAGACCGAGCTTGCTTGGGATCCGGCGAGATCGAGCTCACAAGACGGGAGAGGCTCGATCTCGCCGATCTGCAGGCCGAGGCCCCGCCCGACGCCGGTGAGCTCGAGCCTCGCCAAATCCGGTGAGGCTCGGCCTCACCAAATCCGGCGAGGCTCGGCCTCGCCGACGACCGGCGAGGCTCGAGCTCGCCGACGTCGGGCGGGGCCTCGGCCACGCCGGATCGGGCGAGATCGAGCCTCGCCCGATGCCGGCGAGCTCGATCTCGCCAGATCCGGCGAGGCTTGGCCTCACCGACAAATGGTGAGACTCAAGCTCGCCGACGTCGGGCGGCACCTCGGCCTCGCCGGTTCGACGAGATCGAGCCCCGCCCGACGCCGGCGAGCTCGATCTCGCCTCGTGGCCGGTCCGCCAACCGTCGTCGTCGTGGCCGGCGGCCGGCTAAAGAAAAAGAAAAAGAAAAGAGAAAAAGAAAAATTAATTATTAAAAATTAAAAATTAAAAATAATATATTTTAAAAATAAAAATAATTAAAAATTATATTAAAAATTAAAAATTCGATTTTTTAAAATATTTTAAAAAGAATTATAAAAAAATTTCATTAAATTTGTATTGCATAAAAATTGTTAAAAAATTTATATTGCATAAAAATGTTTTAACAATACTTTTTTTTTTAATAAAAAAATCATAAAAATAAGCTCTTTTAAGTTTAGTTAAAAAAATTTCATGTTATAGTTTTTAGTTATTCAATGCTATGTTCACTTCAAATAAGAGAAGCATGTGCATAGTCTAATTTTTATAAATATTTCAATTTATAGGTTTTTTTAACTTTTTTATTTTATTTACTATTTTTAATTTAATTTGAAGTTTTAATCCAATTAACATATAGTAGAAGTGAGTTTTCCTAGAATATTAATAGGTTTTAGCAATACGGGTATGGGTCGGGTCGGATCGGATCGGGTATGGGTCACTAGATTTACACTACAAGAATATGAGTCAAAACGGATTAAATAAGTCAAATATGGGTCGACCCATTTTCGACCCGACTCATACCCGATCTGACCCACCCATTTGCCACCGAAAAGGGAGCTCGCGATAATCTTGAGAAATGTAAAGAGATCAAAAGGACTTTTTTCAACCAGTGTATCATCAAACGAATCCTCATTCCACTGTCATACAGTGACTTGCCACAGAACCGCAACTTATTAGCACCATCAATCCAATTAACGTCTAGAGTAATCTCACCACGAAGCTCACTCCCGTCACGAATCAGCAGCTCATCAAAGGTAGATCTGCGGCGGCCTTCCCCGCGTCCGGTTGGTACACCTCCTCCGGCTTCCCGAATGCCCCGCTCGCAAACGCCAGGAACCCCACCGCGTGCCCCAAGACCGCAGCGAGGAACACGCCGCCGTTGAAGGACATGAGGGCGAGCATCGCCAGGTACGCGAGCCCCATGCGCAGCGCGTGCACCAGCGACCGAAGGACGCCGGCGGCGAAGCCGGGCTTGGCGGGGATGAAGAGGCGGCTGTGGGAGAGCCACTCGACGAGGACGCAGAGGGCGAAGACGAAGACGATGGCCAGGGCGTACATGCCGGTCCGGTTGCCCGGCCAGCCGGAGAAGAGGATCTCGGCCTGCGTGCCCCAGAAGAAGGTCATGTGCATCATCATCATCTTGTGGCGGTGGGGCGGTGGCGCCGTGGTCCCGTTCATGCCGGGCGTGTGGCCGTGGCCCATGCCGTCCATGGTCGGAGGCCCGGAGCTTCAGCGGCGAGAAACGAGACGGGAATTAGGGTTGCGACTTGCGAGTTGGGGATCGGGAAACTTTCGTATTCGAAGAGGGAGGTTTTGCGGTTTGAGGAGATGTGATCGTACAGAAGCGGTGAGAACTGTACTGAAGATATTATCACAGTGCAGTACCTTTTCTGCCTGAAACGGTAATTACAATGAAATTCTCGGAAAACATATTAAAAGCTGGAATAGTCGTACAATGTAGTTTTTCCCAAGCTTTACCTTTTTGTAATCCTAAATTAAAATACGTCTCTAAAAATAAAAATTCGACCAAAAAAACTAAATTTAATTAAAAAAAAGAGATATAAAGGTGTATGAATTTTATCTATCTGAAAAAATTTCGAAGAAGATTTAGATTAATATGTAAGAGTATTAATGGATAAATTATTATCATTTCTGGATATTCTTATGAAAAACTTAGGCTTAAAATAACAAGAATATCATATAACTCTTCGTTTGGTTTGGCTTTAGGGAAATAATTTTGAGAAAATGTAAATACTTTTCGGCGAAAGAGACTTTCCGAAATGTTATCATGTATGGCAAATTGTAACTCTAAAATGCATTAGAAAATATCTTTGGTTTAAAGGTTGTTTGGTAAAGCCTACATTTACAAGGGTTTTTTATTAATTTTTTTAAAAAAATCAAAATTAATTCGGCGAAGCTCAGCCGCCAAGTAGCCTCACCCGAGGTCGCACAACCTCAGGCAACACCATGGGTCACACAACCCAAGTGGCGGTCGCTTGAGACAAGCAACCCACATGTGACGATCACCCGGGACAAGCGACCCTTCAAGTGACGATCGCTAGGGACGCACCTCAACAACGATCATCGGCCTCCGGTAGCTATTCGGTGCAAATTGGGGAAGATGAACAGTAAGATGAAGAGATGAATAGTGTCCACGAGACTTGCATTCCCAAAATATTGAAAACTCAAAGCACCTCAAGACCTACTTTAAGCTTAGCCATCCCAATGCTAGCATTTGGCTAATGAGGTCCCAAAAACACTTACCAAACACTTTATATTTTCCTTTTGACCAAAAAAAAAAACACTTCATATTTTCCTCAAAGGTTTTTGGGGGCTCAAAACCCTTGGGAAAGCTAAACCAAATGGGGCTAAATAAGATTCTACTTTAACTACTATAGAGATGATAAGGCTTTATATTAGATAATCGTTATATTCATGGAGACCAAAAAGGTAAAAAGGAAATATAAAGATAGTAATGGATTGAAATGGAAAAATATATTTTAAAATCCGAATAATAGTGTAATTATGGAAACTAGTAAATAGCACCAAATCGCTAATTTGACTTTGAAAGTTGTAAGAATAGATAGAACAATTTGATAGTTTATGGACTAAATTGCACAATTTGCAATAATCGAAAGATTTGTGATGACTTTCTCTTATATGATCGAACAAAAGGGCTATTGTATTGAACCTCTACAAATAGTTCAAGGATCACATTGAATAAATTAAATGTTCAAATGTAACATTGTACATTATGCTAAAATTTATATACTATTAATATCATTATCCCCATTGCTTAATATTCAACAATCTGTTTTACACACAATCATCAATCTTTGACAGCTAATTGGTATTGTCAATTCCGACACAAATATGACACAGAAATATAACGAAAAAAAAATGTACCAATGTTATTCACGAAAAGAGAGAGTTTAAAGCAAATAACGGTGATGGTTAATCTTTTGCTGTTAAATGTTTCAAAAATCATCTTAAAATTAGGAAAAGTATTGAGCACATGCAATGCGATGCAACGCATGAATTGCCGAGGAGTATAAATCACGTCTCAGGATCGCGTCAGATTCTGCATTAGTCCCCTATGACCCCTAAATTTGCCTGTCTTTTCTTATCGTCTCCTTTCACGTTCGTCTAGGCTACCCTTTTTAGTGAGAAAATTACTCAAAAAATTTTAAATTATTACATTTTTATCGATTTAATTATAAATAATCTATTTTAAAAATTAAATCTATCTAGGTAATTTTGTTGAAAATGATTAACGTGAATGACAACCATTTTACGTAGCACGATCAAGCTAACATGAATAATTTTTGATAATATTTTTTTATTTTTTTGAATTTTTATATTTTATTTTCTTTCTCTTTCTTTTACTTTTTTTTTATTGCTAAGGATTTGCAAGGGATAGCTGACCACCTGCCAAGACCCTGACAGACCCTATCAACAACTGAGCGAGGCCTTGCAACCCCCGCTAGCCATCGGGCAAGGGCCTACTGGCTACCTTGGCATGCAACTAGCGAGAGCCAGAAGCCCTAGCTAGTCGCAACAAAGGTTGCGATCCTCGCTTGAATCTAGGTGAGGAAGTGGCTGGTGGGGATAACCGTAAAAATAAAAATAAAATAACAAAGAGCCGCACCAAAATTGCGCCAAATAAGTGCGAAGTGGCCGGTGGCAATCCCCAATTGACCCTTAATAAATAAATAAATAATTTAAGAAAGGAAAAGAAACATATATCAACATTAGCACCGACTATACCACGTATGATGATTAACATCCCTATCAATAATTTCCGATTAAAATTGGCCGATGAATCCAATTAACAAAACATGAAAATATTTATGAATCAATTATTAAGAAAGTGCAATATGTTTTTTGGCCAATTTTCCGTGATATTCATCCTTGGTCACATCTTCTCAGCAGAGCATAGATAAGGTCTTTCTCCGGGTCGATTAAATCATCTCTTCCAAGCTTTTCTCATATTATCCTTGATCGGATCAACAATTACCTTTTCTCAAGTAAGTTCAATCTTAATCCTCATTTTGTCGTGTGTGCTGCATGTCCAAAGAAGCATTCTCCACTACTTTCATTTCGTGCACATCTTGATGTTTAACCGCCCTGCACTCGATGCTATAAGCTATCAAAGAATAACGAAGTTCTATAGAAGTTGTCATTCTTGAGCTTAGAGATTTGTGGTCATTGCCCTTTTGTCGACCCCATTTCGAGGTCGATCTATGGTAATTGACATTGAATAGCGACACGCACAAGCACGCGTGCTTGCACGCAGAAAATTGGAGTGACGACGGCGACGGCGGGTGGAAGCATGACTCGGTGTAATATAGAGAGAGGAAGAGAAAGAGAAATGAGTTGTAGATTCAAATGTAACAGCTACCCAGACATAAAAGATTTTTAGAAAGCACACCAGTCAAGAGTCTGATGTGGAGGGAAAGAAAATGCACCTACCAAGGAAATTCATCAATAATCAAATTTGTTTTTTTCTTTTTTGGTCGAATAAATTTGGGTTGTTTAAAATCAAGTATTTCTAACCTTTTAGTACAGTCCCCTAAGCCATTTACCGCCCCCTGCCGCCTGCCGCCTGCCGGCCAGCCCATCGGTTTATCTCTAATATGTGCCCTTATCATATTACCCTCTGTTTATAAGCACAGAAAATGTTCGTGAAATTTCCAATTGTGGAATTGGCCGGGGATTTGTATCCTCTTTTCTTGTTCCTAACTTCCTATTCATTTCCTTCTTCCTAAAAGATGAAGAAAACATCGATTCCTCCGCGGTCTGCAGGCTCTCGATACTTGGCTGCAATGGAGGGAAAGGCCTTGAGAATTATTCACCCGGCTCTCCATAGTCTTTTTCCAGATGGGTTGATCATGATCATGATCATGAAAATGAAACTTTTGTACCTTCTGATTTGATTGCTTGTATCAGGTTTTTTTTTTTCCCAGAGAATAAGATTCCCATCCGTTTCAGGCGGCTATGGATTGATATGAGAAGATAAAACGATGCTGATGACGATCCAAGACGAAGAAGACTCTTTGTTGTGCTCGGACGATGACTCTTGGAATGTTCAACACTGATGGATGAGCAAGACAGGGAAAGGTGTCAAAAAAATCTTAAACATCATTCAGTTATAACCCTTTTAATCGGATCAATTTAGTTTTAAACATTTTTCACATTCATACTAATTGAGTCTATCCAGCTAATTTAGGCTAGAAATTACTGATATCGGTGCTAATTATCCTACATGGGATGATTGGTTCTGACGTTGACATTTTTAATATTTTTTTGAATTTCTTTCTTTCTTTTAGAAAGAAAAAGAAAGAAAAAATATTAAAATATTGAAAACAAATGTCCAAGTCAGCACTAGCGCCAATCTTGCCACATAAAATGGCCAACATTCATGTTAGTAATTTCTAACCTAAATTAATTAAATGGGCTCAAGTGATATCATTGTAAAAAGGCTCAATATTGAATTGGTCCAATTGAAAAAATTCGGGATTGAATTAGTATTAATACGATAAATTTAAAAAAAAAAATTATACTTTTCCTAGCGAGATCGACAACGGAATACTTGAATTTGGGATTGACCCCACATTGGCATCGGCCGGCTGATGTTATTAGATGCTCAAACGCTTGTCTCGTAGAATACTATTCCAGACGTTGAGTTGGATCAGCAATGTCAATGACACAGGCAAGGATCATGCCTTTTCCGTTTCTGCATTAAGTTTCCTCTCTCGTTAATCACTAATAATAAATCAGCTAATTAGAGTCAACGATGTGGGTGTATGATCCTGATCTCATTTGTTTCTTGAAAAAGAGTAAAGTCAAACAATATTAAATAGCAATATTCTATAATATACCATGGCCTTTTCTTTTGTGAGCTATGGACGCAAGCCCTAATTGATTTAATGTTATGCTATCTAGGGTTTTGCATTTCCATTATCTTGTGTCCTGATGATCTATGAACTCGGGCCTGACGAAGACGTGGTTTTGAGATAATGGGAAGAAATCAAGAAGATATTCATCAAAATGGCTTAGGGGAGTTTAGTGAAAGGATCCCCTGTGTGAATACTTGGTTTCAAAAATTGAAATTTGATTATTGATGAAAATGATGGGATAATTACCAAAAAGAAAAGTTCTAAACTTACTATGCAGGTATTAATTTGGTCATAAATTTTTTTATTTGACCAATTTAGTCTTAAACATTTTGATAATTTGCTAATACAATCCTTTCTAATAATTTTGGCAAGAAGTTACTGACCTAAACGCGGGTCATCTTACATGGTACAATTGGAGCTAATGCGAACAATTTTTGCAAATTTCTCAAAATTTTCTTGAAAAATTTTCCCTTCTTTTTTTAAAAATGCAAAATTGTCTATGTCGACTCTGGTCATGTCATATAAGATAGCCTACGTCTATGTCAACAATTTCCTATTAAAATCAGCCGAAATGAATCACGGAAAAGATTATGGTTAAATGGATCAATTTTAAAAAATTATAATCAAATTGACATCCATACATTATGTTTATAATTTTTGGAGTAATTTTTTCTTATTGTATACGAGAAAAATTGTCAATCCAACTGACGATAAGATGAGAGAAGCAATTAGGATATGGTTTGGTCGACTTGGACGAAGATCTTATTGTTTGACCTATTGAGGAGATGTGATCAAGGGATTGATGAAGACTCGTGCTATAGATTGAAGAGGCAGGATAAGACCTAAAAGAGTAAGAAAGGAGACGACAAGAAAAGAAATGTAAATTGAGAGATTATGTAGGATCTCGTGCGCAATTTGACCCAATCCCGAAATATGATTTATCCGGCCCGGCACCATGCGTCGCACCGCGTCGCTCGAGCTCCATACTTTTCTTGATTTTCAAATGATTTTTGAAACTTTTTAACAGCAAGAAATTGATCTCATCACCGTCGTTTTGCTATGAACTCATTCTTTTCATGGACAACATTAGTATCTTGCTAATATAGATATTCCCTTTTCTCTTGATTGTATGAAACCTTACAAGAAAATGTTGTTTGCATTGTATTTCTATGCTTAGCTTGTGTCGGAATTGACGAACTTCTTTATTCAACTAGCTGCATTGTAAAAGCTTAAAAGATTCTTTCAAGACATCAAACAAGGCTAGTAGGAGGAACAAAGCCAATCCCCCTCTCAAGAAATTAAAAATGCAAATGGCTTAAACTTATTGAATAGATGTCGAATCAATTCTAAAAAAATTTAATTTTATCAATTTTTAATTCTAAGCTATTATTCGGTACTTGCTTAATCAAAAAGGATAAAAAAAAAATAAAAAAAGAGCGATCAGTTTTTAAGCGTTAGAGGAGAACTTGGTCAATGTCCACATTTTGTCCAATTACGAAACCTCTGGAATCACCATTTCTCACGGCAGGTGTCATGGCCGACGCTTGAGATCGAAAACTGTGTGGCAGTTTGCTTCCTTTAATTCGTTGAATCACCTGAGCTTAGCCTTTTTTCCAAGGATCAAACGCTCGCTTACTAACTCGCCCAAATCATAGAAAGAGAAATTATTTAGAGGGAGAAGTTTTGGGAGAAAATGTACTTCCATTTCACGAATGCTGGACGATACAAATGAGATGAAGAATACTCTTATTTATACATATGGAGATCCACTCTTTTCAATTAGCTTCTATCATATTTACTACCATTTACCCTATTAAATATAAGACTACCGCCTGTTAGGTATCTTAAATGCAAATATATATTTTGAAAAAGTAGTTTAAAACTTATTATGTTCCTTAGGATCATTTCTTGGCACATCGAGTCATGAGAACCTCGACACGGTGACACAAGGCTGCCTTGCACCAACACGATTAATCAACTGTGGATTTGATGGAGAAATCAATCTATGAAGCCAAGTCAATTGACAATCCACTTCTTCATGCGAATGGCTCCAACTCGCCTGACCCAACTGGCGGTACGTGTGGCTAAGCTTTGTGTAGTACATGATTCGCAGTCTGCTTCAATGTACGACCCCTCAAAACCTCATTTTCAACTGGTCTCAACACGCCTTTGTCGCTGTGTGTAGTTTGCCTTCGCATTACACACCTGTGGAAAAAGTACATCGGCCTTGTGCCAAATGCCATGCCCTAATACAACACCTCAAACCACGCATCACCGTATATACAGAGAGGCCAAAACCGAGAAAGAGAGAGAGAGAGAGAGGGAAGGAGGGAGGGAGGCGATGGACGGGATGAGCAACATGGAGCACAAGAGCTACACCCACATGACATTCTTCTGGGGAGAAACTCCGAGATCCTCTTCGCCGGGTGGCCCGGCACGCGGACTGGCATGTACGTGCTGGCCTTGGTCTTCGTCTTCGTGCTCGCGCTCCTCGTTGAATGGATCCCTCACTGCAGGCTCATAGGAGAAGGCTTGAAGTCGAACCGCGTCATCGCCGGTGTCCTGCGGACCATCATGCATGCCATGCGCGTCGGGCTTGCTTATCTGCTGATGCTGGCCGTGATGTCCTTCAACGTAGGCGTGCTCATCGTCGTCATCCTCGGGCACGGCGTGGGCTTCTTCTTCTTCGGAAGTAGAGCTTTTCAGAAGACGCCGCCTCCGGGAAAGGCATCTACCGATCTTCCCACGACGAACTGTTGAATTAACTTTGATGTCGGAACAAGTAGTCTCATGTACTATATTGTTGTTTTTAGTTTCTGTGCTTGTGATTTTTCTCTTTTGAGGGGCTTGAATTTCTTGAATTTATAGTTTCTGTCTTTTCCTCAAAAAATTTTAAGTGCATATCTCTGATCTGGTACTAGATGGTTGTGACAACTCTACCAAAACTAAGTGCAACGAGTGAAGACACAGCACCGTGTGTGTATGGACCACCATTGATGCTCCGCGTCAAAACTAAATGACGTGGCATCTTTTCGATCACGGCCCGGCAGCCCCCGGGCCCAATTCCAGCCCGAGGGCAGTTTCAGATCGGCCTGAAATAAGCACACAGAGTTATGACGCCCGGCACGACCATGTCGGACCCGAGCCGGAACCTGCCCAGCAATATTTTAGACCCACCCCCTGCCGCCTGCCGGCCAGCCCATCGGTTTATCTCTAATATGTGCCCTTATCATATTTACCCTCTGTTTATAAGCACAGAAAATGTTCGTGAAATTTCCAAATTCGGAATTGACCGGGGATTTGTATCCTCTTTTCTCCTTCCTATTCATCTCCTTCTTCCTAAAAGATGAAGAAAACATCGATTCCTCCGCGGTCTGCAGGCTCTCGATACTTGGCTGCAATGGAGGGAAAGGCCTTGAGAATTATTCACCTGGCTCTCCATAGTCTTTTTCCAGATGGGTTGATCATGATCATGACCATGAAAATGAAAGTTTTGTACCTTCCAATTTGATTGCTTGTATCAGTTTTTTTTTTCCCCAGAGAATAAGATTCCCAGCCATTTCAGGCGGCTATGGATTGATATGAGAAGATAGAACGATTCTGATAACGACCCAAGATGAAGTAGTCTTTGTTGTGCTCGGACAATGACACTTGGAATGTTCAACTGGATGAGTAAGATAGGAAAAGGTGTCAAAAAAATCTTAAACTTATCACATTGGTATCATTCAGTCATAACATTTTTAATTTGACCAATTTAGTTTTATATATTTTTTCCCATTCATACTAATTGAGTCCATCCAGCTAATTTAGGCGGAAAATTACTGACATCGGTGCTAATTATCCTACACATTGATGATTGATTCGACGTTGACATTTTTAATATTTTTTTGATTTCTTTCTTTCTTTTTTATCCATAGAAGAAAAGGAAAGAAAAAATAGGAAAATATTAAAATATTGAAAACAAATATCCACATTTTAAGACACCCGCCAATCACGCCACATAAAACGACTGACATTCATATTAGTAATTTCTAACCTAAATTAGTTGAATGAACTCAATTGATACCAATGTAAAAAAGCTAAAGATTGAATTGATATCAATGTGATAAATTTAAAAAAAAAATTATACTTTTCCTAGCGAGATCGACAAGGGAATACTTGAATTTTGGATTGACCCCACATTGGCATCGGCCGGCTTATCGTATTAGATGCTCAAACGCTTGTCTTGTAGAATACTATTCCAGACGTTGAGTTGGATCAGCAATGTCAATGACACAGGCAAGGATCATGCCTTTTCCGTTTCTGCATTAAGTTTCCTCTCTCGTTAATCACTAATAATAAATCAGCTAATTAGAGTCAACGATGTGGGTGTATGATCCTGATCTCATTTGTTTCTTGAAAAGGAGTAAAGTCAAACAATATTAAATAGCAATATTCTATAATATACCATGACCTTTTCTTTTGTGAGCTATGGACGCAGGCCCTAATTGATTTAATGTTATGCTATCTAGGGTTTTGCATTTCCATTGTCTTGTGTCCTGATGATCTATGAACTCGGGCCCGATGAAGACGTGGTTTTGAGATAATGGGAAGAAATCAAGAAGATATTCATCAAAATGGCTTAGGGGATTTTAGTGAAAGGATCCCCTGTGTAATGTTAATTAGGAATACTTGGTTTCAAATTTTGAAATTTGATTATTAATGAAAATGATGGGATAATTACCAAAAAAAAAAAGTTCTAAATTTACTGTGCAGTTATTAACTTGCTTATAATTTTTTTTATTTGGCCAATTTAGTCTTAAATATTTTGACAATTTACTAATACAATCCTTCCTGGTAATTTTGGCAGGGAAGTTACTAACCTAAACACCGATTGTTTTACATGGCACAATTGAAGCTAAAGCGAACAATTTTTGCAAATTTCTCAAAATTTTCTTGAAAAATTTTCCCTCTTTTTTTAAAATGCAAAATTGTCTATGTCAACTCTAGTCATGTCATGTAAGATAGCCTACATCTATGTCAACAATTTCTTGTTAAAATCAGCCGAAATGAATCATGGAAAGGATTGTGATTAAATGGATCAATTTTAAAAAAATTATAATCAAATTGACATTCATACACTAGGTTTATAATTTTTGGAGTAATTTTTTCTTATTGTATACGAGAAAACGTAATTGTTAATCCAATCGACTATAAGATGAAAGCAATTAGGATATGGTTTGGTCGACTTGGACGAAGATCTTATTGTTTGGCCTATTGAGGAGATGTGATCAAGGGATTGATGAAGACTCGTGCTATAGATAGAAGGGGCAGGATAAGACCTAAAAGAGTAAGAAAGGAGACGACAAGAAAAGAAATGTAAATTGAGAGATTATGTAGGATCTCGTGTGCAATTTGACCCAATCCCGAAATATGATTTATCCGGCCCGGCACCATGCGTGGCACCGCGTCGTCGCTCGAGCTCCATACTTTTCTTGATTTTCAAATGATTTTTGAAACTTTTTAACAGCAAGAAATTGATATAATCACCATCGTTTTGCTATGAACTCATTCTTTTCATGGACAACATTAACCCTAATTTTAAAATGATTTATTCTAAATAAAATGATATTTATTTTTATTTTTAGATAAATTTAAAAAATCCTTAAAAATGAATAAATTATTATAAAAATATAATTTATTCCTTTTATTAAAAATAAAAATAAATATATTCATTTTATTCATTTAAAAATAAAAATAAATTTATTAAAATAGATTGTATGAAACCTTGAGTATTTTGCCAAATATTTTTTTTATTTTTTATTCAAGAAAATTTATTGTTTGAATAAATAAAATAAATTTATTTTTAAGGATTTTTTATTTTAAAATAAAATGTTTCTATTTTATTTTTTATGCTTAATTTATTTTTGTTAATAAATCATTTTTATTTTTATTTTTATATTAAAGTCGGAATTGACCAACGTCTTTATTCAACCAGAAACTGCATTGTATTCAAAGCATTGTAAAAAAGATTCTTTCAAGACATCGAACAAGGCTAGCAGGAGGAACAAAGCCAATCCCCCTCTCAAGAACTTAAAAATGCAAATGGCTTAAACTTATTGAATGAATGTTGAATCAATTCTAAATTTTTTTAATTTTATCAATTTTTAATTCTAAGCTATTGCACAAAATTTCAATGTTCAATTTTCGTTGGAAATTACTAACACGGCAATTTAGTCATATTCAATTGACATAGTGTGATATTGTCACACTTGGGCTTTGGCAATCTTACCCCAAAAATACTCTTCTTATACATTACATCAATTGTGTACAAAATAAATTTTAATTTTTCATTAGATGGAATCGATAAAAATACTCTTCTTCATCTCTTTCTCGGTGGGAAGAAAAATCGAGATAATTGGATTGAGTGAGAAATTAAGTGTTTATTGGAATGTGGCGGGTTTTATATTTAAATCTTAGCATCCCACATCCAATATACCTTGAAAGCCACACCAAATCACTCTATTAATCAAGCCCTAAATGATATATGTGGACAAGACAAGTATGCATGAATCTATAAAGATTGGAGTCGCAATTTTTGTATATCGCATTATATAAAACAAAACAAAAAAAAATTAGGGTAAGAAGTTGGCTTGGAAAGTCTCGTGATCTATTCTACTAATAGCGAATAAAAAGGTTGTAACTTTTCGAGAGATACTTTTCTTTTTAAGGATATTTATCCTCTCCGGCTACACCGTAAAATTATTTCAGGGCGGCTGTATTTGTACTCAATTACGAACACGCGTGACAAGATTTGTACCGCAGTTCCACCGCTGTCGTCGGGAAAAGCTGTTTGAAACTTTCAAAGTGTTCTTGCCGTTTTGAGCAGAAAAACGTACTGCACGAGGACGAGGAATTGAGTACCGGGTCTGCCCTCTTTTGTACGATCACATCGCCCTTTATAAACCACAAAAGCCTCCCTCGAGTACCCAGATTTCCGATCCCGAGCTCAGAACCCACGTCGGCTTCCCCCATCCTCAGCGCCTCGAGCTCCGACCACGGACGGCATGGGCCCCGACCACATGCCCGGCATGGACGGTGCGATGGCGCCGCCGCAACACCACGAGGGGATGATGACGCACATGACCTTCTTCTGGGGTACGCGCTCCGAGATCCTCTTCTCCGGCTGGCCGGGCGACCGGCCCGGCATGTACGCCCTCGCCCTCGTCTTCGTCTTCGCCCTCTGCTTCCTCGTCGAGTGGATCTCCCACAGCCGCATCCTCCCGCCCGCCAAGCCCGGCGCCCTCGGGGCCGGCGTCCTCCGGTCGCTGCTGCACGCGGTGCGCGTGGGGCTCGCGTACCTGGCGATGCTCGCGCTCATGTCCTTCAACGGCGGGGTGTTCCTCGCGGCGGTGGCCGGGCACGCGGTGGGGTTCCTGGCGTTCGCGAGCGGGGCGTTCGGGAAGCCGGAGGAGGCGGCGGCCGGCGGGCCGTACGCGGGGAAGGCCAGCGCGGAGCTCCCGCCGATGAGCTGCTGATTCCCGGCGGGTGTGAGGTGGGTGTGGCTGAGATTTTAGATGCGAAATAGATTGTTGGTTGGTGATAACGAGTTGTGTTGTTGTGGCGAGTTGAAACATGACGGTATGAAGATATGTGTGGTTCTATAAAGATCATCGAATGGTATGATTTACATATTTTACTGAAGCCGGAGACAGATTGAAATAGAGGTCCGTGAATCGTTTCGAGCAGCTTTTTAGCTTTTTCCTGCTGTTTTGTTTCATGTAAAGTTGCCTCATGTCCGACTACTATACTCTGCTGGAATTTCATACGGTTCTTTATTTCAAAGAGCTTTCTTTTGTTAATCCGCAACCATCATAAATTTGTCGCCAGACGCAATTGAAATGGTAGTATATGGAAAAGGAGGATCTGATCTATAAGATTTCGAAACCGATTCGAATTGAATTTTTCAATCGTCACGGGTCGTCTTCCTTCCATCGACATGTATGTGGGATTATCTAATGACGAGGATTAGCTGCACGGTGAAACAAGGCACCTGGGTTGCCCCACTGGTACACGGCGCCATGGCAGGCTCGTCCCCGAGCGGAACGAAAATATTAATGTCGACTGGAGAAAGTGGAAAGAGCTGGTGGTGTATAACCCCCATGGGGTTCGTGCGAAAGGACGTGTTCTGTTTGAGCGAGACACTGTCACGCGATGGCTAAGGAAAGCGCAAGCGTGTTTTGCTCTTTCGAGGAGATGTTGGTACTGGTGGTGGCTCCTCTG
Organism: Eucalyptus marginata; assembly: GCA_014182565.1. Classification (NCBI taxonomy): domain Eukaryota; kingdom Viridiplantae; phylum Streptophyta; class Magnoliopsida; order Myrtales; family Myrtaceae; genus Eucalyptus; species Eucalyptus marginata. The sequence goes on from CM024594.1 coordinate 26,073,609, forward strand.
GACACTGACGTGACCTTGATCTCCATGGCTTCCAACGACCGCCACAGGAGGATCCAAAGTCCGCTACCAAAAGCAAGGAGGGAGAGAGAGAGAGAGAGATATGCGGAGTGTGTGGACGAGAGTGGACGAGAGTCGACGGCATGTTACGGCACAGGCGGCTTCCCTTACCTCTGACGTGGAATCCAACGTAGGCTTCTTTACTCCGGATGTGAAATTTGTCGGACGACCCGTTTGTTCTTGGACCCTTCTTGGCAGGCCGGATTTCGGTATCTCAAATAGGAGTCAGCAATTTTGAATCCCGTTCAAGTTTCATCTCAAATCTAAAATTTATACTCGTCGAAACAATCTCTAATGACTATTATTTATTATAATTTATTTAATCATGCTTATATTTGGACATGCAAAAATTATGAAATTTTGACAAAGTGAAAGTATTAATTATGAATATCGCTAGAAAAAGAAACTTAAACTAGTAATTTTAAATTACATATTCATCATTAAATATCATAGAATGCCGTAGGATCGCGCAAAGATATAGAATATAAAATAAAAAATAAAAATAAAGACTTGTTCAAGTTCTGGATATCCGTTGGAATAGGAATACAAAAACCTATTTTGTGTATGATAAAATCATGAATTGTATTGATTCCCACTGGTCTAAATCTTAAGTTTATAGTTCTATGCCATGCTCACCTCTATTGACTACCCACTCGCCAATTGTTCAGTCGTAGAGCGGTGAGACTACCAAACTTTTTGCTTTTCACCAAAGACTAAATATTAACTTGTACAATTCTTTTTAATTGTTTTTATATTTTTGTCAAATATGTTGTATCTCACTTGAAAAAAAGGCCCATGGGTTTTATGATCAACTTCTCCCCAGCCTAATAAGGCTCGTTTGGTTCGATTTTGGGAAAATGTCCTTGAAAAAATATAAATATTTTTGGGTTAAATAGGTTTTCTAAAATGCAAATAGCATTTAGTGATTATAATTTTAAAGTGTATTGGGAAACAACTATTTTTTAAACATCATTTGGTAAAAAATACATTTGTAAAGGTCTTTTACTAAATTAAAAATAAAGATTTTTACATTTTTTTTTTTTTGGAGTTCAGCCGTCTGACGGCCAGATTTGGCCACCGAACGACCTTGCCCGAGGTTGCCCACCTCAAGCGAGGCTACCTGAGGTGGCATGACCTCAAGCCTCACCCAAGTCATGCGACCCAAGCATCGCTTGCCTCTCTATGACCCAGGTGATGCTTGGATCACGTGATTCGGGTCAATGATCACCTAGGTCACACGACCCAAGTGTCGATTGAGGTTAGGCATCAATCGTCACCTAAATTAAAACTTCCACGATGCATCTATTTCAAGCTAAGATTGCCCACCTCAAGCGAGGCTGCCTGAGGTGGCATGACCTCAAGCCTCACTCGAGTCATGCAACCCAAGCATCGCTCACCTCTCTATGACCCAGGTGATGCTTGGATCGCGTGATTCGGTCAATGATCGCCTAAGTCACACGACCCAAGTGTCGACTGAGGTTAGGCATCAATCGTCGCCTAAATTAAAACTTCCACGACGCATCTATTTCAAGCTAATTTTTGTTTCACTTTTCAGACCAAAAAAAGGAATTCTCCCAAAAAAATCCAAAATCACTAATTTCCATCTTGTAAAAGAAAACCAAACAGTACCTTGATTTGAATTTACCCTTAGTGCAAATGTGTGCCGAGACGTATGTATTTTAGTGAATTTTTTAAAATTCAAATCGAAGATACGATGGTACTTGAAATTTTTTATGAGATGAAACTTAGTATTGAATTACCGTATCGTGGATTTTACTAGTTTGAGATTTTTTGGAAAATAAAACTCAGCTTGAGATAGATGTGCCGTAGAAACACTATTTTAGAGTTTTTTTAACGAAAATTTATTTAGGGAAAATGTGTGGAGAGTACCGGTTCGGAATTTTTTTTTTTTTTTTTTGAAATGGCGTTTTCCACTTATATAAAAGCGTCGTTTTTGGTTTCTTACGCGTTTTTTGGTTTTCCATTATATGGCGATTTTGTAATTATATACGGGACAGACGCATTTTCGTTGTATCGTCAAAGCGGGAGGCCGTGGTAATGACTTCGCTTGGAAAGTGACATGACTGCGGGCCCCGCTCAACTAAAATGGTCCAAGTCTCTCTCTGCAGTAAAAAAGGTGATAAGATTGTACGACCAGTCCACCATCGGACGATCCGACACCTCATCTCAAAGATTTTACGTAGCTTGTCAGTAAAATATTAATTACTCACGGTCAAAAGTCGAATATAATTTGAATTTACCATCATATTTATTTATTAAAAAGTCTCTCGTTTCCCACTCGGAGCAATGGATTTTCCACTACAGATTTTCACTTTTTAGCCATGCGAAAGCAACTAGCAGCAGCCGCTGGCCAGAAAAGATCTTCATCTATTTCAGCACCAACGCATTGAGCGTCGGAAAAGTCCTGGACCCCCCGGTTCATTTCTGCGCCTTGTCAAAAGGGCAAAGAGCACCGCGAAAGCTCTCCAATGACTCGTCCCGGAAGTTGGATCTCGACCCGAAGAGCACGAAAGGCGTCGTCTATCGCAAAAGGACAGAAAGCAGAAGACTCGCGCGAGTCTTCGTCGTCGTCTCCACGAGACGCCGACGCGGCTCTAATAATGTACCGTGCCAGACTTTTGAAGTCAAGGTCAACATAGCCATGGCGCCCGGAAGAAAACGAGGGGTCTGCCGTGGATCCTTGCGAGGCTTTGATGAATGAATCGTGTACTGCTACCGTTCCATCAGTTCGGCGTCGCTTTAAAGTCGAACGAAGCTTCACCGAAGTAATCTTTTCTCGATGCCGGAACTCCATCGATCCGTGCCGAAAGATACAGATCATTTTCCGTGCTGTCGAATTCCAATCGGGTAAATGTTTGATTTATTTAATCGTCCCTTGATGCTTAACGCACCGTGATGGGATGATAATTGGACAGCGTGATCTTCGGCTTTGTCCAACGAAAGAAAGAGTTGTCTAATCACTGTGGGGGGCTTGATATTACACATCCCCAAGTTCTACGTCAGGGGTCAACATGGACCTAAGCCGGTCGATTTATAATAATTTTCGTGCATAAAGGGAAGACTGGCCAAGTCAAGATGACTGAACATCCTGTTCTGTAAAACAACAAAACACTATTGTAAAATTTAAAAGGCAATGCGATCTATTCTACTAACGCCCGTGAATGTGACCAAAATATATAAATATTAACCCATTAATTTATCATTTCATTTGAAATTGTTCACCTACAAATGAATTTTAAATAAGATTGGAGGAATTCGAAATACTCGATTTATAACTTTTTTTCCTTTTCATGATCTTTTCACATCGGGTCACATTCATAAAATAGTTTCATAACGCGGTTTCCGTACTCATCGACAATGAGGGGTGACGAAATTGATTGCGAAATTTCGTCCGGAGCTTTCAAAGGGGGTCATTGCCGTCTCCCCGTGACCCAATATTTTCTCCTTTGCCGTTTGAACGCAGAAAAGTCAGCAGTGCTCGAGAAGTATAATATCCTTCCCTCTTCGGTACGATCACATCTCCCCCCATATCCCTACTTCGCGCCCTCGTTCTCGCCGCTCAAGCTCCGGCCATGAAAGAAGCGAACGAAATGTCCGGCAGGCACGGGAGGCACGACATGCCGCCCCACCAACACATGACCTTCTTTTGGGGCGCGCGCTCCGAGATCCTCTTCTCCGACTGGCCGGGCGATTCTTCCGGCATGTACGCCCTCGCGCTCCTCTTCGTCTTCGCCCTCTGCGTCCTCGTCGAGTGGCTGTCCCACTGCCGCCCCTTCCTCCCCGTCAAGCCGGGCGTCGCGGCCGGCGTCCTCCGGTCGCTGCTGCACGCGCTGCGCATGGGGCTCGCATACCTGGCCATGCTCGCCCTCATGTCCTTCAACGGCGGCGTTTTCCTCGCGGCCGTCGCCGGGCACTTGATAGGGTTCATGGCGTTCGCGAAGCCGGAGGAGGTGCGCCCCCCGCTAGCAGGGAAGGCCGACACCACCGATCCATCACAGACAACTACTGATTCGCGGTGGGGATGAGGTGGGCGTTGATGCTTTGGACATGAAATGGATTGACTGGTTGAAGATGAGTGTCTGTTTGCTCTCTTTGCTTTTGTGTTAGTGTCGTATTTCATGTATAGTTCGTCGCATATCCGGCTGATGTATTTTGCTGGAATTTCGTGTAATACTTTAATAAATTGAGCTTTCTTTGTAATAATATAAAAAATCATCATAAGTTTTACTATCGGGCATGGCATGGTTAGGTTCGGTCTGTTTTGAATGCGAAAACTAAACCGATTGAAATAATAATATTTGAGAAAAGATCAATTCATTTAAGATTAAAAATCGAATCTTATTGAATTTTCTAATTTTGGATCGTGTTCCTTGGATCAGGCACGTATTTGTTTGGCATTCTCTACCTTTTATTGCACCTCTAATGCATAAGAATATAAAGACCGGAACAAAATTATATAAGAACCAACTCAATCTACACGTTTGGTGTGGCAAATAATAAGATCAAAATAATAAGCTCTATAATTGAATCCGCTTGGAGAAATTCGAAAACTCCACTCCTAACCGAGCTCAATCAAGGATTTCAATTGGATTTAGTCGTCGAACCGAAATATGCCCGGCTTCACTCAACACGGTCAACCGCCATCATGGCAGGCTCAAGCCGAGCGTAATGAAAATATTAACATCAAAGATATCAGAAACTAGCCAAGACGTATTTAATCACGTAAGGTCGTGCAAAAGAATATGCCTTTCGTTTAAGCAAATCATCGTTTTTAGCCTATGAATAAATCATTTTTGTACGTCAACAGATTTGCCTACACAATAACTAGTTCTTTCAAGTGCGCCGTACTGCCGATGCTTAAGGAAGCGCAAGCGACCAGAGCTTTTCCGAGGAGATCGAGGTACTGGCGGGGCTTCACCGGCTGCCGACATGACCTCGATTCCGATGGCTTCGAACTACCATCGCTGAATCCGAAGTCTGCTACCAAAAGCGAGGAGGAGGGAGGAAGGGCATGTTGCGATGGGGGCGGCTTCCCACTACATAGATTCGAGCTAGGCCTCTTTATTCTGGATGTGAAATTTGTCGGAGGACATGTCTCCTCGTGGACCCTTCTTGGCGGGTCCTCCGAAGGTTACAAAATCGGTGGATTGGTTAAAGACTGGTAACTTGTCAAAGATCGATGGCTATCGAAACTGGAAACTTGATCGGCAATCGATTAAATGATGAAAATGGATAAAACGATTAGTTTGTTTTTTAGCCAACACTTAATCGGAATCACTCTAATATTCTTTTCAATTCCAAAATTAAAACTTATCTGATTCAGTATAGAATCAGACCTTCTAAGGAGTCGACCCTTACACTTTTAACACCTCAAAATACTTATCAATTGAAGTCAAGTAACCCGATATTTCAACATGCTATTGTTGAAGCATGATCACACACAAGATTAGCATTCAAACTAAGTCAACATTCACCAATTAATCAAGTCAAAAGTACTAAGTAGATCAATCAATCTCAGCCTCTAGAGTTTCTCTTACCATTAGACCCGTTAAACGGGTGGATCGGGCTGGGTTTGGGCCGGGTCATAAATAGTCTGACCCAAATCGACCCATTTAATCCGTTTATGACTCATTTATTGAAGTGCAAAAAATTTTACCCATACCCGACCCATTTAACTAAACCTAAGAAAGTTTATTTCTTATGATTTTTTTTTTAAAATGGTATTGCTAAAATGCTTTTATGCAACAAAATTTAATGGAAATTTTTTATAATTTTTTTTAAAAATCGAATTTTAATTATTTTTATTTTTAAAAAATGAATTTTTAATTTTTTTATTTTTAAGAATATAATTTTAAATTTTCTTTTTAATTTTCTTTTTCTTTTTCTTTTTTGTTTTTCTTCTTCTTCACCTGCCACTAGCCACGATGACAACTAGCGATTGACCACAGGTGAGCCTCGAGCTTGCCGGGCTTGCCCGACGCCAACAAGCTCGAGCCTTGCCGATGTCCGGCGAGCTCGAGCCTTAATTAACATCTCAAGCTCGAGCTTGCCCCTCGCCAGATCCAGCGAGCTCGAGGCTTGCCAGATTGGTGAGGCTCGGGGGCGAGGCTCGAGCCTCGATCGACATCTTGAGCTTGAGCTTGCCCCTCGCCAGATCTAGCGAGCTCGAGGCTGGCTAGATTGGCGAGGCTCGAGGGTGAGGCTCGAGCCTCCATCACATCTCGAGCTCGAGCTTGCCCCTCGCCAAATCCAGCGAGCTCAAGGCTTGCCAAATTGGCGAGACTCGAGCCTTGTCCTACCCTACCTCATTCAAAATAAGGCACCACGAGACATTGATTGCTTAAGCCCCGTGTCCATCACTAGCGTCTATGATTTGACACCATACGAGTGATTTGACAAGATCTTATTTTCAACTATTGAATCGCAAGACGTTTTTGCTATCTTAAATTATCTTTACATGCCTTTGCCGCTCTCCATTAGGGGGTTAAGTTGATGTCTCTAGATTTGTTTCAAGAAAAGAATATGAGGTTTTAAAACGCGTGATGAAAAATAGTAAGTGTTTACTTTGATGTTATAATTTTTCTAAGAATCATATAAGTGTCGACTTTTAAAATTGTTCACTTAAGTTACATTTAATTACCTTAGCCTGAAAATCCTCTAAGATGTACTATGACTTGTCAGAGAGATGACAATGAAAATATTTTAAAGTGATGGCCTTCAAGTTTTTTCTTGCCCCCAATTTGAGAATTTGGGACTAATCATGTTGTCAATTCAAACCTTAACTACTCTTGTCAGTCGTGCCAAATTAATGATTCACTTTGGACACCACCCCAGCTGCCCTCCGCTGCCCTCTTTGCTTGGACTGCTATCATTGCCCCATCATCATTATCATCTCTCTCTCCCTCCCACCCTCAGCACCCATCGCTCCTCCCCACACAACCGATGTTGATTTCAAACCTTCCGATGAAGCCCGTGTTCAATTTCATCAATACCTTCCTTATCATGCAATGAGACGGGCGCCTCATTATCAAATAATCCGTTCTAGTTGAAACAGGAATTTGGGACTAAGATTTTTTGGAAGAAAAATTAAACATAATTTCTCACTTCAGGTAAAGATTTTGGCTTTATGGTTTGGTTTATGGAGCAAGTTGGACCCAATTTATCAATTTTGGGCAAATTTAAGTTGCCAAACAACGTCATGTGATCCATATATTGAGTGTTAACAACTATAGTGAATAACTTTAGATTTCTAAAATAATACTACATGTGATTTTTTTATGACCCGAGAGACTAACGTCATGTGAAAATGACAATTTTTAGAGATTGTTGAACTTATAAGGTTATAGCACCAAGTACGTACTGTATGAAACTTGTGGCGATATTATTATCATTTTCTCCTTTATTTGAACAGTGTTATGAGCCTTTCTCGTACCAAGAGGGGAGAGTAGCTTTCTTGGTGGTATGAGATGGTAAATGGGTTGAAGTAGCTTATCTATTGAAAACCCATCTTAAAATAAAGTCCGAATTCATTCCTCAATCAATTGTGTACAAATTCATCTCATATAGCATTGGGCAAATTTGACGCCGAACTCATTTTTTGAAATCTCTATTTCATGTGATACCTAGTTATTCGGTCCAAACTTTCTACCTTTGGGACTAACTCTGTCAATTGACAAAGATCAAAATTTGCACAATTTTATGATTCTATCAAGTCTTTACCGATTTTACCATCTTAAACTCCGACTGCTTAAAGCAATTATACAAACCATTGAGGCTATTTAACAAATTTTGGATCCTTTTGAAAAAAAAATATCATAGTTTTAATAAGGGAAAATTCCAAAAAAGCCGGTCTAGGACCTTAAGGAAAATTCGGTTGGGTTGGGTTGGGTCAGGTTATATTTGTGGCGGGTGGATTTGAAAAGTTGCCATGATTTTGTGGGACATTCTCCATCCAAAAAAGGCTCCAATGCTCATTGTATAATAAGAACAGAACCACTCGGCACAAATAAACCTGAGAAACACAGACAGATCACTAGTCTTTTGGATTCTTCGCTTCAGCAATGATGTTCGCTTGGCTTCCTACGGCTACAACCCAGTACTCACCAACACAGAGAGCGACATTGACCACACCTGATTGACCGCACCTGAAAGCTCTGTGGTCTAGTTCTGCAACACAGAGCATCATCTTCACGTATTAAGTAGCAAACCTAAAGTATGTTACAACCAAAGTGATAATGATAAGAGGCTAATAATAGAGAAGCATATCATTTCGACTGGGCTTGGGTGGGGTGCGCCAGGCAAGGGATGTAGTGCAACGCCCAGGCAACGCGCAAGAGGCCCAGTAGCAAGCTACTGCAGCAGCCTCTCCCCCAAGAGAAATTAATTTAATATCATGTGGACCAATGGCCCACGTATCAGATATTAAACTGATAAGAACAGATACTACACTTGATCTTAGCCAAAAGGCCGAGAAAGGTATGCTTTGTCCAGTCGCCTAAGCCTCACATTTCTGTCCTGCTCTGCTCTGTCATTCTTTTCAAAGTCCCTATGTGGGACTGCTTTTCACTATTTATCTTCGCAGGAAAGAAGAAGAATTATGGCAGATTTGGAAGACACGCAAAAACCTTCAGTGGAATTTGGATGAGAGAGGATTGACACAGAACATTTCAGTGGTTCGGAGATGGCAGCATACTGATTTTGGTTCAGAGTTTGAATCCATAAGAAAGTTTTTGCAATCACTTGACTTGGCTTAGAAGAGCAATCGATCCATGTTGTTTGTTAGTTGGTCGCAATTGAACGTCAATCCGTCTACTTACATGAGGCAAAGAACAGAGGCAAAACTCAGAAACTAGAAACGCAAGGCTTGATGTGAAGCGAGAATCCATGATCTTATTACTCCTGCCCTTTCATTGTTACTAATGCGAAAGAGCTCAAGAGATGATAAAGTACACTAGAATAAGCAAAGGCAATTGAACTGAATCGGAGTTCGATCATTTTATATCAATGAAGACTGCAGTAGCAAGAAAAAATTGCTCCGTAGGTTATGCATTTTGAAACACAAACTGGCCTAGTAAATAATGTTGATTTGAAGCTAACAGTCACAGTTTTCGAACCTGAAAGTTCCTGAAGATTGCGAGTGCACGGACATGGTTTTCTTTATTTAAAGCCTCAACCATCCCCCTGTTTCATCTTCCTCCGAGTCCAATATTGCCACAGGTGTTGACTACTTCTCAGCAAGGAAAGCATCCATAAATCCGCTTTCTGTGGTTTTAAGCCCTTACAACGCAGAGATAGTCACATATACCCTGTTGGTCGAGAGGTTATAAAATTAACGTCGCTTGAACTCTGGTTGAAACCTGAGACATTTCTGCCATCTTATGTTATTTCTGCATGCCTTCGCTACTAACACGAAGGGGCTAAACCTGATCTCTGTAAACTGAAGGCTGACTGAGTCATCTATCGTTTCAGAAAATGCAAGTGTAGAAAGCAATTTGCAGAATGCGAGTGCTAAACCGCTTTCAAACGCGTTCTATGACCTTGAAGAACAGAAGAACAGACCATCTTGTCATGCTATGCACTAACAGTTTTTCAACTAAAAATTTCAGGAGCTCCTTCAAGGAAGCCCCTCCAAAAATAGGCGTATGCCACTAATTATGGCGAGCACACGGTATTCTTTAGTAAAAGGCGAAAGAATAGTTCGCTCTGTGCTCACCACATGGCTGCGTGGTTCTTCCTTGGAGCTGACTTCACGTTTTTGTGCCTGGCTTTGTTGCCATGTTCCTGCCTCTTTTCCTATGTGGGACGTTGTATAAGAAGAGGCTCTTTTAGGTTCATTACTTTTAAGCTTATTTGTATTTTATATTAATGAATTGTAAACTTAGCACTACTTATGTGTGATCGTCTGTTTGTATTATTCACTAAATAACATATATTTTTTTTAATTGTACTTTTTTTTAAAATTAAGTGGATGATAAATTAGAATAAGTTATATGATATAATAATCAAAATTTTAATATATTACTTGTAAGCAGGGTATAATTTTCTCAAAATATATGAAAGGGGCAGGACTAATACCGGCCCCGTCCCAGCCTGCCTAATGCCTTGTGAAGCATTTTTCACAAGAGAAAATTTTGCCTCATTCGCAACGAGGCACCACGGGACGTTGATAGCTCGAGCCCTGTGTCCATCCCAAGCATCTATGATTTGACATCATGCGAGTGATTTGACAAGATCTTATTTTCAACTATTGAATCTCGAGATGTTTTTGTTGTCTTAAATTATCTCTACATGCCTTTGCCTCTCTCCATTAAGGGGTTAAGTTGATGTCTATAGACTGAAGGTCGGCTTATGATCCCAAGGAAAAAAGCATGTACCTAGACTTGTTTCAAGAAAATAAAATGAGGTTTTAAAACATGTGATGAAAGATAATAAATGTTCACTTGGATGTTATAATTTTTCTAACAATCATATAAGTGTCAACTTTTAAAAATGTTCACTTAAGTTACATTTAATTGCCTTAGCCTGAAAATCCTCTTAAGATGTACTATGGCTCGTCAAGAGATGACAATGAAAATATTTTAAAGCAATGTCCTTCAAGCTTTTTCTTGCCCCCAATTTGAGAATTTGGGACTAATCATGTTGTCAATCCAAACCTTACCTACTCTTGTTAGTCGTGCCAAAATCAATGATTCATTTTGGACACCACACTAGTTGCCCTCCGTTGTCCTCCTGGTTGGACCGCTCTCACCGCCCCCATAATCATGATCATCTCTCTCTCTCCCTCCCACCCTCGGCACCCGTCGCTCCTCCCCACACAGCCAGCGTTAATGTCAAACCTTCCGAAGAAGCCCGTGTTCAATTTCATCAACACCTTCCTCATCATGCGGTGAGACAGGTGCCTCACTATCGAATAATCCGTTCTTGTTGAAACAAGAATTTGGGGCTAGGATTTTTTGGAACGAAAATTAAACATAACTTCCCACTTCAGGTAAAGATTTTGGCTTTATGGAGCAAGTTGGGCCTAATTTATCAATTTTGGGCAAATTTAAGTTGCCAAACGACATCATGTGATCCATATATTGAGTGCTAACAACATGAGTGAATCACTTTAGATCATTTATTCTAAAATAATACTACATGTGATTTTTTGATGACATAAGAGACTGGTGTTATGTGAAAATGATCAATTTTTAGAAATTACTGCATTTAAAAGGTTATAACACCAAGTGAGTATGGTATGAAATGTATGGCATTGTTATTATCCTTTTCTCCTTTATTTGAACAGTGTTACAAGCCTTTCTCACACCAAGAGGGGAGACTAGATTTCTTGGTGGTATGAGATGGTAAATGGGTTGAAGTAGATTAATTTATTGAAACCCATCCTAATATAAAGTCCGAACTCATTCCTCAATCAATTGTGTACGAAAGCCCAAGACTTCATGTCATAGAGCATTGGGCAAATTTGATGCCGAACTCATTTTTTGAAATCTCTATTTCATGTGATACCTAGTAATTCAGTCCAAACTTTCTACTTTTGGGACTAACTCTGTCGATTGACAAAGATCAAAATTTGCACAATTTCATGATTCTATCAAGTCTTACCAATTTTACCATCTTAAACCGCAATTGCTTAAAGCAATTTTACTAACCATCAAAGACTATTCAACAAATTTTGGATGCTTTTGAAAAAAATATCATAGTTTAGTTAAGGGAAAATCCCAACAAAGCCAATCTAGGATCTTAAGGAAAATTCGGTTCAGGTTACATTTGTGGTGGGTGGGTTTGAAAAGTGGCCACGATTTTGTGGGACTTTCTCCATCCAAAAAAGGCTCCAATGCTCTCATTGTATACTAAGAACAGAACTACTTAGCCCGAATAAACCCGAGAAACACAGACAGATCACACTAGCCTTTCGGATTCTTCGCCTCACCAATGATGTTTGCTGGGCTCCAACAGCTACAACCCAACAGTTATTCATCGACGCAAAGGAAGTCAGATACCACGCCTGAAAGCGTGTCTACCGCAACAACACGAAAGCATCTTCTCCGCGTGTATTAAGTAGCTAACCCGAAGTATGTTACAACCAAAGTGACAAGGCTAATAATAAAGAAGCAAATCATTTAGACTGGGCTTGGGTGGGGTGCGCCTGGCAAGGACTATAGTGCAACGCCCGAGCGACGCGCGAGAGGCCCAGTAGCAAGCTACTGTGGCGGCCTCTCCCCCTCAAAAAATTAATTTAATATCGTGTGGACCGATGGCCCACGTATCAGATATTAAACTGATAAGAACAGATACTACACTTGATCTTAGCCAAAAGGCCGAGAAAGGTATGCTTTGTTAGTTGGCCTCGCCTCCTATTTTGTTCCCTGCTCTTCTTCGTGATTCCTTACTCATGCCCGATGTGGGACTCCTTTACACTGTTTCTCTCTCTTCACGAAAAAAAAAGAAAGAACAATGGCAGACTTGGAAGACTCCTGAAAACCTCCGGTGGAGAGTTGAGACGATAGACGATTGGGACAGATTCAAATATCGGTGTACTGATTTTGTTTGAGAGTTCGAATACCATTATAAAGAAAGTTTCTGCTGTCGCTGGGCTTGGCTCAGAGAAAGCAATTGATCTTTGTGTTGTGTGTTGTTTGTTTGTTGGTGGGGATTGAACACCAATCCATTTACGAGGCAGAACAATTGAAAACTTGAAAATTAGGAACTTGGTGTCAAGCGAGAATCCACGGTCCTATCACTCTTGCTCTTTCCTTGGTACCCATGTGAAAGAACCCCACAGATGGTAAATACCACTCTATATATGAATAAGCAAAAAGCCGATTAAACTGAATTGGAGTTCAACCGTTTTATATTTAACGAGGACAGCAGCTGCAAGAAACAGGTGCTCCATAGGTTACGCATTTTTGAAGCACGAACTAGTACAGTAATAATGTTGATTCGAAGCTAACAGCCCAGTTTTCAAGACTGAAAGTTCCGAGGATTGCGAGTGCACGGACACGGTGTGCTCTGTTGAAAGCCTCAATCATGCTCCAATTTCATCTTCCTCCGAGTCGAGCGTTGCCACAGGCGACTATTTCTCAGCAAGGAAGTCCTCCATAAATGGGCTCTCTGTGGTTTTGAAGCCCTTACAACTTGAAGATAGTCACATATACCCTGTTAGTCGAGAGGGTATAAAATTGAGGCTGCATGAACAATGGTTAAGACTTGGAGACATTTCTGCCATCTTATGCTATTTCTACATGCCTTTGCTACTAGTCCGCGAATGGGCAAAGCCTCTCTGTATTCTCAAGGTTGGCTTATATCCACGAGGGAAGAAGCATGTGCTTGCGTTTTTAAGTTTGTGCTTTTAGAAACGGTCAAACGTTTCGTAGGATTCTGATTCTTGGCTTCGGTTGTTTTTGCTACTCTGACGGAGATATGATTCCAAACAAAGTTTCTTCTGTGGTTTATGCTCTTGCCACTTCAGAGTCATCCATATTCCAGAAAATGTGGGTGTTGAAACTTCTTTCTACGCTAAGGTACAGGATTCTGTGATTTTGAAGAACACCCACCTCGAAGGAATAGTTCTTAGACTCAATATTTTAGGAGCTTCCTCAGTTGAGGAAACCCCTCCAAAAATAAGCGTATGCCATTGATTGTGGCAAGCACACGGTATTCTTTAGTAAAAGGCGAAAGAATAGTTCGCTCTGTGCTTACCACATGGCTGCGTGAACTTTTCTCGGAGATGACCTGTTGTTTTGTTAAGGGCTTTGTTGCCATGTCCTTGCCTCTTTTCCAATGTGGGACGTTCAAACTGTTCGTATCGCCACCGCTGTTGGAATCATCTTGGAACATTGGAGCGGAGCACTTCATCCATTTAACTTATACCAGCACCTATCGGGTCCTTTTTGGTTTCTAAAATAGAAAAGCTAAGATCAGAAACCATGGTGGTAAATCGACAAGATCATATTGACGGTGAGTATAGGAAACGAAATGGTAGTCCCCATTTGCTTTGAGTGGGGTTTGCGCGTTCAGAAACACAGAGCCTTCAGACCCAAGGTGAGTCCTCAACTTTCAGAGAAGAGATTGAGTGTAACATAAAGCTGTAAAATCTAAAGGTGGGCCTCCCGTGAGTTTGCACAGTCTTCAACCAGCAGAAGAAACTCGGTTTCTTGCTGGACAGTCAAGATTTGCATGGGACTTAAGGAACTAGGAAATCAACTGAATTGTATCCAGAACCTCCTCCTTCAATAAATTTTCAACAAGAGTTTTGCCAAAGCCCTTCCAAGAGTGGTATCGATTCAGATACAATAAAATTCGCATCAAGCTTGGTTAAAGAGCTGAACTTCTGTATATCGGAGACATTTTTGCCATCTTATGTCATCTTGACATGACATGCCTTAGCTATACTCCAAAATTGGGAACAAACCTGATGTTTGCACACTGAAGTTGGGCTCACTCATCATCGCAGCGCAGTCTTCAAATTTTAATATTCAATGAATCAAAACTAAATACTCCATTACATCCTCCCATGGACTTTGCTGCTTGAAATTCACGGGCCATGGCTAAAGGTTGCTCAATTTCTGTTGAAGGTTTCTGCTGCATCAAGTAGCAGAGTCGGTTGAAGAAAACAAAAAATTAGTGCAGAGGCAATGCACAAGCTTGACGCCTCCAGTCCATTCATAAGTTTCTGTGAAGTGTCCATACCCATGGTGAGGAGATAACAGAGCTAGCACATATTCAAACAAGATTTGCATCACTTGAAAGGTGAAACATCTGCAGTATCACAAACCACCTAAAGAAAGCACTTGCGCTGCACCACATTATTGGCCTTATGGGACATGTAAAAAGTTACAGACATACAGCTTATTTTACTTTTTTCAATGGCCTAGCTGTACTCTATTCATCTTAAAATATCCCTCTTAAAATATCCCTCAAGTAGTTTCCATTTCCATGAAAACATGAATATCAATGTGTTAAGATCCTTCCCTGCCTTCTGGTGCAATTTTTCCTTGTTCCACGTTGACAGATCAAACGTGTGGCTAGAATCTCCTGTTCCCCTTGATGAGATTTCGGTTCACACTTGATTCTCTGTCGAATACATAGGACTTTGTTGGACATTTCTACTTTACAACATTTATGCAGTTCCTAGGTGCAGAACTCGACCATTTACAAAATGCCAGCTCCAGCCAACACTGGAAATGAAGTGTCTGCAATCAACCTACGTTATTTAAAGGATAATAGTACAAAAGATGCTAGTGACACTCAAAATATGGCTCTGACTCCGCTAATGAAAGTGAGGACATTGCTCTAGACCAAAGCATTGTTTCTAGCTTAAATACATCAAAAGCTTTCAATGCACAAGATGTGGGAAAAGTCCAGGAACTTCGGGCTCAATTCTATTAAGATGTCGATGACTATTTGAAGTCCTTAAAACATATTCTTTCTCAGTACTATGATGAAGCTCATGCGCCAACTCCTTTGACTTGTGTAGGTTCTGATTAGGCAGAGGAAATGTCTACTTATCACGAGAAAATTTCTTCCATTCTTGCCCTGGATTTCTCATGATTGCTATCCTCAGAGAACCTGGAAGAGATAGTTTTAAAGTAGACAAGCTCGCAAGCAATCCCATCTTGACTGTTGATCAACTGCTTAAGTTGAAGTCAGTAGAAGAAATCTCGGATTGCCGAGCAGGCCAACAAAAATTTGGAGACCTTCAGTCCAAGAAGGACAAGTATTTGTCTGTCAAGGAAGAGTCAAGTGAGCTGAAGAAGAGAGGAGGGAATTTGCAGTCTCAGATAGATTCCAAGTCATCGGTTGTGTAAGAAATCAATGAACAAATTTTCAACTTCAATCTAGGCGAGCCGAAGTAGTTAGCCGCCTCCAGTTGAACAAGGTGGCAATAGTTCAGATAATCTCTGAGCAGATAATCGTGGCAGACTTGATATCCACTGTGTCACGAGAGATTCGGACTGCAAGTGTTGAAATCCCGGGATTGGAACTGAAGAAGAAAACTTCCACCAAGCAAATGGGCTGAAATCCTCGATAAGTATGCGTCGCTCAAAGGCTTTTCCTTTGAGAAATATATCTAAAGTTCACATTTACGACATGGACATGTATTCAGGTTTCTACTGTCATGGTTTCAGCATGTGCGAATCTCTCACAAAAGCGTTGAAACCCAATGCATGTTGTTCATTAGATTCACCGTGTTGTGCAGACTAGATAGCAGCATAGCATGAACGTTGTCAACTAATGACAGTAGAGATGTTTCCTAACAACAAAAGGAAAACTAAAAAGGACAATAACGATATCTCTAAGAACTTACGACCGTAGTAGTGACCATTGTCCAAGCCTCCTCGGGTAAGTTGGAAACCAGTTAAAAGAAAATGTTTCCTACTACCTCTTTATAAATTTTTTGAGTCATCACTTCCACAACGACGACTGGCGATCGACCACAAGCAAGCTTCAAGCTTGCCGGGCTCGCTCGACGCCGACGAGCTCAAGCCTCGATCGACATCTCGAGCTCGAGGTTTGCCAGATTGGCAAGGCTCGAGCCTCATCCCACCCTGCCTCATTCGCAACAAGGCACCACGGGACATTGATTGCTTGAGCCCCGTGTCCATCCCTAGTGTCTATGATTTGACACCATGCGAGTGATTTGACGAGATCTTATTTTCAATTATTGAATCTCAAGACGTTTTTGTTGTCTTAAATTATCTTTATATGCCTTTGCCGCTCTCCATTAGGGGTTAAGTTGATGTCTCTAGACTTGTTTCAAGAAAAGAATATGAGGTTTTAAAATGCATGATGAGAGAAAGTAAGTAGGGGTGTGCAAAAGAACCGGACTTGTCCGGACTGCCCGAAACCGAACCGGAACCGCCCGGAACCGATGGTTCTTAAGGGAACCAGTCCAGTTCTCAGTTCCAATTTATGGAAACCGACAGGTACCGGTCCAGTTCCCGATTCCATGGGCGGATCCGCCCACCCGCCCACTCGGACCGGACCGGTTATATTATAACAATATATTAATTTTTAATATTAAAAAAATTCGAAATTAGCAAATCTAAAATTTAAGGCTCCAATCACCATCTTGTCTCAATTCACTACTTTCCTACTCCATCTTGTCTCTCTCGGTTCAAAATCTCCCCAAGCTCCCTCTTCCTCTCCAATTCACCTCCGGATCTACTCATCTCCCTTTGAGTCCTAGTCCAAACTCAGCGAAACAATGAGTTGATTCTCTTTTCCTCCCTCAAACTTGAACTCTCTCTCCACGTCGTCGCCACCTCCACATTCACTGTCACTATTGTCCTCTTTGTTGTTGGGCTCCTCCCGCTTCTACCGTTGAAAAATATAAAGAATATATAAAATAATAATAATTATTGGAAATACATTACAAAAGATTAGAAAATAAAAGGAAATGTATGAGGCATGCAATCACTGTCCTTAAGGATAATTCCGCCCCTCGAAGTACGAAACTTGGTGTGTAAGGCTTCAACGGCTATCCTCCCAAGATACAACAAACCTTCCTCTATACTCCACACTGAATATTAGAAGGAAACATAACAACTTTTTGTGTATAACCCACAAAAAGAAAATGAAAGGTATGAGAACATATTATATGTTCAAAGATTGTGGTTTGAAGTTTAATTTATATTTAAACAAGAAAAATAGAGAGCTGTTAGGAGATCGTCATAAATCAATTGGTAATTAAAAAAAATGACCGTTATAAAATAATGAAGAATTTATGAAGTTATAAATCAAAAGTTATAAAGCTGTTAGAAGACTGGCCATTAGAAAGCCATTATATGGCTATTAGAAAGCCGTTACAAAAATGATGACTTTCATGACGATCATAATTTCTAAATATTTCAAAACTACTAAAATATCCAACATCTACCTCCCCTCTTCCTCCTCCCCCTCCTCAAGCTTCTCCCCATCATCCTCATCTTCGGGGACGGGCGAACTCCAAGTCTAAGAACGGCTCATCGTCCCCATTGTTCTCCTCATTGTCAATGTCTTGAGGGAGGAGTGGGAGACGGCGGAGGCGGTGGCGAAGATGGCGGTGGTGGCCGGGACGGAAGCAAAGCAAGGGTCGCGACCGCCACCGCTGCGGACACCACCGCGGTGCTAGTACTTGAGGAGAATAAAGCTACCATGGTCGGGAGAGCCAAAATAAGTAGATGTGGGGAGGGCGAAAAGGGGAAGGCACGGAGGTTGGACCAGTTCTATGGATCCACCCAGAACCGGACCGGACCGGTGGTCCGATTCCCGAGTGGATCCATGCAACTAGCGGGCAATTCCCGATTCCAATTTTTCGAAATCGGTTCTTAACGGGCGGTTCCCGGTTCTAGGTCGGGAACCGCCCACTTGGACCATGCACACCCCTAATAGTAAGTGTTCACTTTGATGTTATAATTTTTCTAACAATCATATAAGTGTCGACTTTTAAAATTGTTCGCTTAAGTTACATTTTATTGCCTTAGCCTGAAAATCCTTTAAGATGTACTACGTCAGAGAGATGACAATGAAAATATTTTAAAGCGATGTCCTTCAAGTTTTTTCTTGCCCCCAATTTGAGAATTTGGGACTAATCATGTTGTCAATTCAAACCTTAACTACTCTTGTCAATCGTGCCAAAATCAATGATTCACTTTGGAGACCACCATTGGACCGCTATCACCGCCCCCATCATCATTATCATCTCTCTCTCCCTCCCACCCTCAGCACCCATCGCTCCTCCCCACACAACTGGTGTTGATTTCAAACCTTCCGATGAAGCCCGTGTTCAATTTCATCAACACCTTCCTTATCATGCAATGAGACGGGCGCCTCATTATCGAATAATCCATTCTAGTTGAAACAGGAATTTGGGGCTAGGATTTTTTGGAAGAAAAATTAAACATAATTTCTCACTTCAGGTAAAGATTTTGGCTTTATGGTTTGGTTTTGGAGCAAGTTGGAGCTAATTTATCAATTTTGGGCAAATTTAAGTTGCCAAACAACGTCATGTGATCCATATATTGAATGTTAACAACTCTAATGAATAACTTTAGATTATTTATTCTAAAATAATACTACATGTGATTTTTTGATGACGTAAGAGACTAATGTCATGTGAAAATGACAATTTTTAGAGATTGTTGCACTTATAAGGTTATAGCACCAAGTATGTATTGTATGAAACTTGTGGCAGTATTATTATCCTTTTTCTCCTTTGTTTGAACAGTGTTATGAGCCTTTTCATACCAAGAGGAGAGAGTAGCTTTCTTGATGGTATGAGATGGTAAATGGGTTGAAGTAGCTTATCTATTGAAACCCATCTTAAAATAAAGTTTGAATTAATTCCTCAATCAGTTGTGTACAAATCATCTCATATAGCGTTGGGTAAATTTGACGACAAACTCATTTTTTGAAGTCTCTATTTCATGTGATACCTAGCTATTCAGTCCAAACTTTCTACCTTTGGGACTAACTCTGTCAATTGACAAAGACCAAAATTTGCACAATTTTATGATTCTATCAAGTCTTACTGATTTTACTATCTTAAACCCCACTGCTTAACGCAATTTTACAAACCATCGAGGCTATTTAACAAATTTTGGATCTTTTGAAAAAAAAAAAATATATATATCATAGTTTTTTTTTTTTTTGGCCTAGGAAACCGCCCTCATAGAAAGCCGCTCGTTGTAAACCCCAGGGAGCAGACGGGGCGGGGACCCACCTCCCACGGTGCTCCGCTTAAGTCGCGCTAATGCGCACGTGGTAACTCGAACCTCCCCACTTCCGCAATTAGAAGGGGAAAAGCCCAAACCAACGCGCTGGGGAGTGGGTAAAATATCATAGTTTTAATAAGGAAAATTCCAAAAAAGCCAATCTAGGACCTTAAGGAAAATTCAGTCGGGTCGGGTCGGGTTGGGTCAGGTTATATTTGTGGCAGGTGGATTTGAAAAGTAGCCATGATTTTGTGGGACATTCTCCATCCAAAAAAGGCTCCAATGCTCATTGTATACTAAGAACAGAACCACTTGGCACGAATAAACCCGAGAAACAGAGACAGATCACACTAATGCTGGGCTCCAACAGCTACAACCCAACAGTTATTCATCGACGCAAAGGAAGCCAAATACCCCGCCTGAAAGCGTCTGTACCGCAACACAAAAGCATCGTCTCCGCGTATTAAGTAGCCAATCCAAAGTATGTTACAACCAAAGCTATAATTATAGAGGCTAATAATAGAGAAGCAAATCATTTAGACTGGGCTTGGGTGGGGTGCGCCAGGCAAGGACTATAGTGCAACGCCCGAGCGACGCGCGAAAGGCCCAGTAGCAAGCTACTGTGGCGGCCTCTCCCCCTCAAAACATTAATTTAATATCGTGTGGACCGATGGCCCACGTATCAGATATTAAACTGATAAGAACAGATACTACACTTGATCTTAGCCAAAAGGCCGAGAAAGGTATGCTTTGTTCGGCGGCCTCGCCTGCTCCTTTGTTCCCTGCTCTGCTCCGTGATTCCTTACTCATGCCGATGTGGGACTCCTTTACACTGTTTCTCTTCGCGAAAAAAAAGAAAGAACGATGCCAGACTTGGAAGACTTTTGAAAACCTCCGGTGGAGAGTTGAGATGATAGACGATTGGAACAGATTTAAATATGGCGGCGTACTGATTTTGGTTGAGAGTTCGAATCCCATTATAAAGAAAGTTTCTGCTGTCGCTGGGCTTGGCTCAGAGAAAGCAATTGATCTTTGCATTGTGTGTTGTTTGTTAGTTGGTGGGGATTGAACACCAGTCCATTTACGACGTAGAGAATAATCGAAAACTTGACAATTAGAGACAGAGAATAATCGAAAACTTGAAAATTAGAAATTTGCAGCGCGTTTGGTTTGGTTAAAACGATTATGTTCGAAATTATTTTTTTTTTTTATTATGATGTTGCGAAAATTCTGATTGGCTTTTTTGTGATCCTAACTGACGAAGGAGTTCAAACCCGTTTACACGACTCACCATTTGAGTGCAGGTCTGGCGGTGGGGCGAACTAACGCGTTTCCAAGATAATCAAAAATAATAATTTTTTATTTGAAAAAAAAGTAATTTCTAATTTCGTTTAGAAAAAGAACATAAATGTTTTTGGTAACTACATAAAATTTCTATTTCAAATTCTAAAATTTTATCAAATTATAGAAATTCTATTGATTAATTATATTTATACTAATTAATAAACATATTAACTAATCAAATTTTTATTAAATAGTAAATAATAAACTATAGTATAAACTATAAATATAAATACTAAATAATAAATTAAAATACAAAATTAAATATGTATTCTATAAATAGCAAAATTTCAATTCAATCATTTTTTTTTTTTTTAAATAATTTTATTAATATTTTCCTTTTTTTTCCCTTTCTTTCTCCCCTTCTTCTTCTTCTTCAAGGTGGCCGGTCGCCGGCCTTGGGATGACTAGCGACCAGCCGGACAAGGGCGGCGACCTCACCCGAGCATCACCGGCCTTTGTTGGCCGAGCCTCGCCGGTGGCCAGGCGGCCTCGCTGGGGCTGGGTGAGGCCCGCCTCACCAAATCACAAGGCACGCCCAGCCTCACCCAGTGGCTAGGCTTGCCTCCGGCGAGCTCGCCGGACCTCATTCTGGCTTGGCAAGCCTGTGGCGAGCTCGTCGAATCGGTTGCCGGTGATCGGTGGTGGTGGACGGCGGACGGCGGCGAATGGCAACCACGGTGGTGGCGGTAGATGAAGAAGAAGAAAATGGCTTGATTCTTAGATTTGTTCTCGAAAATAAGAATCAATTTTTTTTTTATTATTGATTCTGTTCCAAATCTACTTCCAAAAACAAAAAAATAGAAATTTATTCTCGGAAACAAAAATTTTACCAAACACGATTATGTTCCAAAACTACTCCCAGAACAAAAAATCATAATTATGGCATATTTGGATGGTTACCAAACAGGCCCTTGGTGTCAAACGAGAATCCACGGTCCTATCACTCTTGCTCTTTCGTTGGTACCCATGTGAAAGAACCCCACAGATGGTAAATACCACTCTGGGCATTTTGGTAACGTGTTAAACTGGTACGTCCAATTTTTTTTGTTTTCGGAAGTAGTTTTGGAACGAATCCGTTTGAAAATTTTGTTCCTGGAACGATTTGGAGTAAAATCAAGAATAAAAAAAAAAAAGTTGATTCTTGTTCCAGGAACAAATTTGAGAATCAAAATCAACTCTTCTTCTTCTTCCCTTCCGCCATCCCGCGACTGCCATCCACCACCGCCCGCGCGCCATCCACCGCCACCGATCGCCGCGCCGGTCGCCGTCCACTAGTCCGAGCTCGCCGGGCCGGGCGAGGTCCGGCGAGCTCGCCGGTGGCCGGGCGAGTCTCGCCTAGCCCGGTGAGGCCCGCCCGCCACCGACAAGACTCGTCCAACCCCCCCCGAGAGCCGCGGCGACACCCGATGAGGTCGCCAGCCCCTCTCGTCGCGGGTCGGCGGCCGGCCGAAGAAAAGAAGAATAGGAGAAAAATGAAAAAAAAGAAAAAGAAAAAGAAAAAAAAAAAAAGAAAAGAAAAAAAGTAAAAATTTATTTAAAATTAAAAAAATTGATTTGTAACAGAATCAATGAAGACGCGTGCAAAACGCATTATTTCCGAAATCGAAAAATTTGGACGATTCCAAACGGCTTAAAATCTTTAGAATTTGTTTCGGAACATAATAAAAAAGAATTATTTCTTATCAGAATCTATTCCCGAAAATAAAATCGTTACCAAACGCGCCCTCTATATATGAATAAGCAAAGCCATTAAACTGAATTGGAGTTCAACCATTTTGTATTTAACGAGGACAGCAGTGCAAGAAACAGGTGCTTCATAGGTTACGCATTTTTTGAAGCACGAACTGGTACAGTAATAATGTTGATTCAAAGCTAACAGCCCAGTTTTCAAGACTGAAAGTTCTGAGGATTGCAAGTGCACGGACGCGGTGTTCTCTGTTGAAAGCCTCAATCATGCTCCAGTTTCATCTTCCTCCGAGTCCAGGGTTGCCGCAGGTGACTATTTCTCAGCAAGGAAGGCCTCCATAAATGGGTTCTCTGTGGTTTTAAAGCCCTTACAACTTGAAGATAGTCACATATACCCTGCTAATCGAGAGGGTATAAAATTGAGGCTGCATGAACAATGGTTAAGACTTGGAGACATTTCTGCCATCTTATGCTATTTCTACATGCCTTTGCTACTAATCCGCGAAGGGGCAAAGCCTCTCTGTATTGTCAAGGTTGGCTTATACCCACGAGGGAAGAAGCATGCGTTTGCGTTTTTAAGCTTGTGCTTTTAGAAACCGTCAAACGTTCCGTAGGATTCTGATTCTTGGCTTCGGTTGTTTTTGCTACTCTGACCGAGATATGATTCCGAACAAAGTCTCTTCTGTGGTTTATGCTCTTGCCACTCCAGAGTCATCCATCATTCCAGAAAATGCGGGTGTTACAGGATTCCGTGATTTTAAAGAACACCTACCTCGAAGGAACAGTTCTTAGACTCAATATTTTAGGAGCTTCCTCAGTTGAGGAAACCCCTCCAAAAATAAGCGTATGCCATTGATTGTGGCAAGCACACGGTATTCTTTAGTAAAAGGCGAAAGAATGTTTCGCTCTGTGCTTACCACATGGCTGCGTGAATTTTCCTCGGAGATGACCTGTTGTTTTGTGAATGGCTTTGTTGCCATGTCCTTGCCTCTTTTCCAATGTGGGACGTTCAAACTGTTCGTATTGCCACCGCTGGTGGAATCATCTTGGAACATTGGAGCGGAGCACTTCATTTATTTAACTTATACCAGCACCTATCAGGTCCTTTTTGGTTTCTAAAATGGGAGCTAAGATCAGAAACCATGGTGGTAAATCGACAAGATCATATTGACGGTGAGTATAGGAAACGAAATGGTAGTCCCCATTTGCTTTGAGTGGGGTTTGCGCGTTCAGAAACACAGAGCCTTCAGACCCAAGGTGAGTCCTCAACTTTCAGAGAAGAGATTGAGTGTAACATAAAGCTGGAAAATCTAAAGGTGGGCCTCCCGCGAGTTTGCACAGTCTTCAGACCAGCAGAAGAAACTCGGTTTCTTGCTGGACAGTCAAGATTTGCAAGGGACTTAAGGAACTAGGAAATCAACTGAATTGTATCTAGAACCTCCGCCTTCAATAAATTTTCAACAAGAGTTTTGCCGAAGCCCTTCCAAGAGTGGTATGGATTCAGATACAATAAAATTCGCATCAAGCTTGGTTAAAGAGCTGAACTTCTGTATATCAGAGACATTTTTGCCATCTTATGTCATCTTGACATGACATGCCTTAGCTATACTCCAAAATTGGGAATAAACCTGATGTTTGCACACTGAAGTTGGGCTCACTCATCATCGCAGCGCAGTCTTCAAATTTTAATATTCAATGAATCAAAACTAAATACTCCATTACATCCTCCCATGGACTTTGCTGCTTGAAATTCACGGGCCATGGCTAAAGGTTGCTCAATTTCTGTTGAAGGTTTCTGCTGCATCAAGTAGCAGAGTTGGTTGAAGAAAACAAAAAATTAGTGCAGAGGCAATGCACAAACTTGACGCCTCCATACCCATGGTGAGAAGAGATAACAGAGCTAGCACATATTCAAACAAGATTTGCATCACTTGAAAGGTGAAACATCTGCAGTATCGCAAACCACCTCAAAGAAAGCACTTGCGCTGCACCACATTATTGGCCTTATGGGACATGTAAAAAGTTACAGACATACAGCTTATTTTACTTTTCTCAATGGCCTAGCTGTACTCTATTCATCTTAAAATATCCCTCAAGTAGTTTCCATTTCCATGAAAACATGAATGTCAATGTGTTAAGATCCTTCCCTGCCTTCTGGTGCAATTTTTCCTTGTTCCACGTTGACAGATCAAACGTGTGTCTAAAATCTCCTATTCCCCTTGATGAGATTTCCGTTCACACTCGATTCTCTGTCAAATACATAGGACTTTGTTGGACATTTCTACTTTAGAACATTTATGCAGTTCCTAGGTGCAGAACTCGACCATTTACAAAATGCTAGCTCCAGCCAACACTGGAAATGAAGTGTCTGCAATCAAACGGTCTGCAATCAACCTACGTTATTTAAGGGATAATAGTACAAAAGATGCAAGTGACGCTCAAAATTTGGTTCTGACTCCGCTAATGAAAGTGAGCACATTGCCCAAGACCTAAGCATCGTTTCTAGCTGAAAAACATCAAAAGCTTTCAATGCACAAGATGTGGGAAAAGTCCAGGAACTTTGGGCTCAATTCTATTAAGATGTCGATGACTATTTGAAGTCTTTAAAACAGATTCTTTCTCAGCACTATGATGAAGCTCATGCGCCAACTCCTTTGACTTGTTTAGGTTCTGATTAGGCAGAGGAAATGTCTACTTATCACGAGAAACTTTCTTCCATTCTTGCCCTGGATTTCTCATGCTTGCTATCCTCAGAGAACCTAGAAGAGATAGTTTTTCAGTAGACAAGCTCACAAGCAATCCCATCTTAACTATTAACTATTGATCAACTGCTTAAGTTGAAGTCAGTAGAAGAGATCCCGGATTACCGAGCAAGCCAACAAAAATTTGGAGACCTTCAGTCCAAGAAGGACAAGTATTTGTCTGTCAAAGAAGAGTCAAGTGAGCTGAAGAAGAGAGGAGGGAATTTGCAGTCTCAGATAGATTCCAAGTCGTCGGTTGTGTAAGAAATCGATGAACAAATTTTCAACTCCAATCTAGGCGAGCCGAAGTAGTTAGCCGCCTCCAGTGAACAAGGTGGCAATAGTTCAGATAATCTCTGAGCAGATAATCATTGCGGACTTGATATCCACTTTGTCACGAGAGATTCAGACTGCAAGTGCTGAAATCCTGGTATTGGAACTGAAGAAGAAAACTTCCACCAAGCAAATGGGCTGAAATCCTCGATAAGTATGTGCCCCTCAAAGGCTTTTCCTTTGAGAAATCTGTCTAAAGTTCACATTTACGACATGGACATGTATTCCAGTTTCTACTGTCATGGTTTCGGCATGTGTGAATCTCTCACAAAAGCGTTGAAACCCAATGCATGTTGTTCATTAGATTCACCGTGTTGTGCGGACTATATAGCAGCATAGCATGAACGTTGTCGACTAATGACAGTAAAGATGTTTCCTAACAACAAAAGGAAAACAATAAAGGACAATAACAATATCTCTAAGAACTTATGACTGTAGTAGTGACCATCGTCCGAGCCACCATCGTCCGAGCCTCCTCGAGTAAGTTGGAAACCAGTTAAAAAAAAAACTTAGAACAACTTAAAATTATGGTCACCATTAAGTAAAATAAACAAGAGCAGGAAATTAACAAAGTTTGGTCTTGTGAAACAACAAATCCCATTGGTAAGAAGATAGTGAAGTCCAATGATTTACCTTCTCAAAACCTGAAAAAAAAAATGAGAAAGAAGCCTTAATAACATGTGCGAGACTTTCACTTTTACTCGAAAAATTGGAAAATTAATATTGAGAGAAAAGTTAAAATCTTGAAATATTTTAAAACATGATCAGAAGAATAATTGAAAAAGTCATAAACATTTTGCATTCATATCAATTTAGTCTTAAACATTTTATTTGTGCAAATTTAATCTTAAACTTTTTCACTTAGTACTAATTTAATCATTTCTGACTAATTCTTGTTGATTTTACTGATTCGACACATGTCAACTGATGTGACACCGTCGACGTTGATGTTGACAACTTTTAATAATATTTTTTTTATTTTCGATTTTTATTTTATTTTATTTTTTCTTTTTCCTTTTCCTTTTTTTTTTTTTTTTCTTCTCCTCCCCCTTCCTCTAGGCCGATCGTCAATTGGTAGCCAGCCAAAGGTGACACCTAGAGAGGTCATGGTCGACCTTGCCAGCCACTAGCGAGGCTCAAGCCCTCGCCAGAGGCCGCGAAGGCTACTCGCGCTAGGCGGTGAGGCTCGTCCTCGTTGGATCTAGCGAGGGTGAAGCCTTGCTTAGCCTCTAGCAAGGCTAGCTTGAGGCCACCCGCAGCATCACGCTAGGCTAACGAGGGCCGACCCTACAAGGTCGGGCCTCGCCCCACCACTGAAGTTCATTGGCCGTCACGTTTGGCCGGTCGCCGAGGTCCAGCCTTAGCGATAGGTTGGAGGAAGGAGGAGGAGAAGGAAAAATAAAAAAAAAAAAAAAAAAATATTAAAATATTATTAAAAGTTAACATGTCGGCATGGTTGTCGTGTCATGTCAACCGATCGATGCCCAGTCCGAAAATCCAGCAAAAATCAGTCGGAATGACCGAATTGGCATCAAATCAAAAGGTTTAGACTTAAATGACACATATACAAAAGGTTTATGACTTTTTTGACACTTTTCCCGAACATGATCATGAGGAATGTATTTTGAAGACTACTCAAGAGGTACCAAGTATTAAGAATGAATAACCAAGATTAAAAGTGAGTATGGCATTGGAGTTAAAAAACTTGGTGGAGAATGAGAGGAGTGAACATAAATTAATCGTGAGTTTGAAGCTCGAGCAACTATGGCCCGAAACTTGAAGAACTGATAGCCATGGTCGTGGGTGAGAAGAGAGAAAGTAGCCATTGTCGCAAGCTCAAAGCTAAAGCGGCCATGGTCACCAACTCGGAGATCTTGCAGCCGTGGTCAAGAACTCGAATCTCAATT
This sequence comes from Eucalyptus marginata, assembly GCA_014182565.1. Lineage (NCBI taxonomy): Eukaryota > Viridiplantae > Streptophyta > Magnoliopsida > Myrtales > Myrtaceae > Eucalyptus > Eucalyptus marginata. The sequence goes on from CM024594.1 coordinate 26,101,392, forward strand.
AGCCATGACCATGGATGAGAACTTGGGGATATGGTGACCATGGCTGCAAGTGAGAAAATAGACAACAGCTATTGACGTCGTCAAGCCTGCACTTGACAGAGGAATGATCGTAGGTGACGCAAGTACAGAGACGCGCCGGCAACTTCACGATGTTGAGTGAGATCGGGCACTAAAAATTGGCTCGACACAGGTGCGAAAGGAAGAAGAAAATGAGAGAAGAACAAAAGAAAAAAGTAAAAGAAGGAAGCAACAACAAAAAAATGTATCTGGCCTTGATTTAGAAAGTGGCACTTAAAGTGAAAGTGCTTGTTGGCCGGCGAATACTTAACCGCCCGATAAGTTGGGGTGCCTTTTGAGATTAAGTTATCTATTTCAAAATCTTATTTAACACAAGGTCCACTCTGGATATTATTTTGCGAAAACAGCCTGACTTCAAAACGTTATCTGAAATTTTTTATTATTTTTTCCGCCAAGGATACTTGCATCACATCTTAAAAAGTCCTTGGGTTATACGACCAACTTCTCTACAGGTTTTTAAGCAATAACGAAGCCCAAACCAAGCCCGCCCACTTCGGATCGGAAAGCGAGAGGATTGCGGGCCCCGATCTTTCTTTGGTCGCAACTTGCACGGTCCAACTCTCCCTCTTTCTCTCCTCTATCCAACTTCAACTCGAGCCTTGTGCAAGTTTTGTGTTGCAATATTGGGCCGACTGCATTTTCGAAATTAATGAATTTAAATGACTTTGAGAAAATTTACTTTAGACATTTAGATAAATCAGCTAAGATCGCATGAGTCTCGTTTGTTGACATATATACCATGATAATTCTACAATCAGTTAAAAAAGCCAAGTAAAAGTTTTATGTAAAGATGTTATAGCATAGATTTAAAGTTAAGCTCCTTCAAAAAGATTGAGAAATACTTAAGTGAAAATGGAAAGTTATTTTAATTAGATAATAACGTGACACGATTGAACTTAACTAAATAGCATATAATGTGAATAGAAAAATAAAAGTGGACGAGGAATAGCTAAGCAAAATGCATTATGATGTTTCGAATTGCCGGAATTAGTAAGCAATGGTTCGACCAAATAAGTCGACGATAGTCCATGTTGAAATAAAGGGGTATGAGCAGCTTAAATTTATGAAGATTGCTGTAATAAAATGATTCAAAAAGATTATTCGATATCAGCATTTGATTTTTAGTTAGTCTTACTTTTTGTTTTTGCTCATTTATACATTTGTCTTCCAAATTTGTTTAGCTTGTTAGCAAAGTCCTAATTAACTAACGTTTTTTGGTCGGATTATTAACTAAGGTCAAAAGTCAAATATATTAGCTATTTCCCTGATATTGTACTTCTTCAAAATGTCACATTTATGGGCGGAAAAGAAATGCTAAATGACACGATTATATCAAAGATTGGCCGTGCGCAGCGAACCTTCGCTAGTAAAGCGCTCAACTCGAACAATGGACTTTCGATCCGAATCCACCTTTAGCTATGTGAAAAGAACCAGCGCCAGACGCTCCGCAGTCAAAAAGAAAGGAAGGGCACCGACGACTATAAGTTTTCGAGTCCTCGACACGTTAATCATCACCTCCTCGAAAGCGCAAAGAGTCTCGACTCTTTCATTGACCTCTCAGCCGAAATTTGCACACTGAAAGCTCCCCACCAACTTGCCCCGGAAGTCGAGTCGGACCGAAGAACACGGGAGGCGGGTCCGTCTCGCAAAGGACAGAAACGAGAAAGGGAAAAGGACATTGCCAGCTTCGCTGGTGCGCAGTCTTCCCTGTCATCTGCATGAGATGCCGATGTAACTAGGAAGAAAGCGGAGGGTCTGTCGTGGCGTTTCGCATGGCGTTGATTGATGAGCGCACATGGAAACTGGGACCTGGAGACCAGCCGAAACCGTGTGGCGACTCCTGATGGGTCGGAGATGGAGTCGTCAAGAACATCTGTCGCCGTGTCGTGCTGGGGACCAGCCAACTCCATAGATGCCCCTCTCCTGATATCTGTGTAGCGTGATGATATTATATATGGTCCTGCTCTTCGAACCGAGAATCATTGCTTGGGGATCGGATCAGATTGTGAAATGGTACCTCGTGTAACAGCACGATCATGCCACACGATGTGTTCTAGTGTAAAATTACACGATGTGATTGAGAATGAAAGACTGACCTACTTTATAAGGACTGGTCAGTGCTCAAAGAGTCTTGGACATCTATTGATATTAAAAAATAAAATGTACCATTAGTATATGTAAAAATTTTTGGTAATTTTTAAGTGAGAATGAAAGAAACTGAAAGGCAAGAGAAGAGAAAAGAAATCGGATCAGAAGAAGAGAAGGAAAACGAAATTAAAAACCCTCGACGTGGAGTTCATTTTATTTAATAGATTTCAGTGTCCTCTGCCTTATTCACTTTTGGTAAAATAAGGATAATTAGGAAAGAAGATTGCGATATCTACATGTCTATCAACTTCTCTTCGGCTGTGAAAGGAAATAAAAAGCTACACCAGTTTCCCTCCTACTTATAAACCTAAGTAAGGAAACAAATATCCCTATAAAGTTATTGCCACCCATTTTCCTTATCGTCTATCCATTCATATAGATGCATGTGATCGTCATTTCGTGAAAAATAAATAGTCTGCAAAATACCTTCCTGAATTGATCATGTCTAGTAATAGAAATAATTAGTAAATAAAAATATTATCATTATTGACAACAATTTATGTATTCGTCCACGAAATACTTATGATTCATTCTCTTTTTTTTAAGTGATACAAGCGTTCATTTTTAGTGAAACATTTTTGAAATCATTCTTTTTTGCAAAACAAATGGAAATATAAATAAAATATGTGATGGTAAATTCTTGTCGATGTACAAAATGGCCAATCGTGCATATATTTGAATCATAAATTTAGGGTTCAAACTCTCGCGAGACACTTCTGATTAATTTTCCGCTTATGATTGACCATATATGTTGAAAATATATTCATGTATTATCATATCCTGATGATCGAAACTAGTTAGCGATAAAATATATTGAACCTATGATGTAATCCACATTGGAATCTAATTGCAAAATAAAAAGATAATGTAAATCTTTAATAAATTTTGAGTAAAAAAGTTTTCTCACTAAAATAATATTTAGGTAATTATCGACTCTTGGAATTATTTCGATTGATATAATTGTTTAAATATTGGATGATAATAAATTATAGTTCATAATTAGCACTATCATATTATCTATGAAATAAGGCAGTGAACCTCATGAATCATATATGACAAAAAAAAAATTGTAAATCACATAGTATACACGTGAAAATCCATTGAAATGGTCCAATATTTGTATCACTTGATGGTATGAATAATCGGACGTATTGCAATGCATCAAATTGACGTACAAAATTTAGTTAATTGACTGAAGATCCAGTTTCCTTATAGTAGTACCTGCAAATCGATATGAATGCACTTAAAAGATGAAAGGGTCTTTGGAAATTGCAAAAGATCTTGAGCAACGACTTTTAAAGATTAAATAAATTCATTAGCATCACCATAAATCGCACCGACGGCTTGATTAGGAATTGGTGACCTACATAACCGTAAGCAATGATACTGCATAAAAGTTACAGCAATTAAGGAAATGTCCTGGGAAAATACAAATATCTTTAAGTTAAAGGGATTTTCCAAAATGCAAATAATGTTTGGTAAATTATAATTTTGAAGTGCATTGGGAAATAACTTTGGCTTAAATGTTGTTCGGTAGAAATTACATTTTGTAAAAGACTTTTGCTAATTTTAAAAAAAAAAGGCTTTTAATTTTTTTTTTCCGATGGAATTCGGCCTAGGCGATGGTCGCAAAGTGGTCGTGACCCCCAAGCGGCGGTCGCAAGAGTCAGGCGACCCTTTAGGCGGTGGCAGCAGTCATTGGCGCATGTGACCCCTTGGCCAGGTGATCATTAGCCTTTGTTCAGCTTCTCCTTGCAAACCATGGAGTAGATGAACAATCACGAAGAAGATGAATGGTGAACGAGGGGTCAAGATTTGCATTCCGACAATGCAACTTCCCAAATTGAGCTAAAAGCCCTTCGAATCATTTGGAGATGCAATTGTATTTCCCCAAAATTAAGCAAAAAACCAAACAAACATCATTTGCGTTTGACCAAGAGACTTTAGAATCTCAAAGTCCATTGGCCATGCCGAATCAAACGGACCTAGTCAATTACGTGACCGAAGGGAACATGTCCTTATGATGTAACATCGTCGGATCACATCACGAACGACTGAATATTGAATATTGGTGATCCAATTGTTGTAATGTCCTGTTAAGACATCCACACCCGGCACAGTAAAGCTAACGTGTAACGAAGGCGTGTTTCTAGACTTTCTCACGAGCTCAAAACAGAGTCAAATTGATGTGGGAAAAGGTGGGAATCTGAGTTTCCACCCAACACGATCCGACCAGTCCGCGCGGGGAGGAAGCAAGGACCGGTTCAAGACAAATGATGAGAGCCGCAAAGCTCATCATCATGCCCAACGCATCTCAACCCTCCGCCCACGTCTTCCCGAAGTTGCTCACCTAACACCCCGGCACACGCCCTCGAGACCAAAAGACAATTAGTCTGCATGGTTCTTTCGAGACAAAGACATCATCTTCTACCAAACAATTCAATCATCGTCCGTGACAGATGTTCCAAGTTCACGTCATGGAATGCTCTAAAGACGAGCGTTACTTTGAGGAGAATACCTACATGTATAAGATCTGCCCACCCATAAACTCACGGTTGCCACGCACCCAGATGAACAGAGAGAGAAAGAGAGAAACAAGTAGGCAAACAGCACCCGCATCCATCACCAGCACATAAATAATTTATTCAAGGGCAACTTCAGAGGAAAACAGCATTCCAGGCACTGGTTCGTTGGCGATCCAGCCAAGCAGTCAGACAAAAAGCCTCATTTCGAGCCTTTTCACTCAATTATTTACACCTAACTTCTTCCTCCACTGTTTTTGACAGCAACCACTATCATATTGCATTCACACAGGCTATGTCCTTCACGAGCTTGTCGCTTTCTTCTTCATCTGCTCTGCCTGCATCATCCATCGGTTCCCACTAAATGACTAAAAGAAGGAGGCTTTTTGTCTTTCGTTTCACTCCTTTATTCTGTATTCTATTCTAAAATCCATCGTCTACTGTTCTTCAGCTAAAAGGAACTTCCCACAGGCTTGGGACTAGAAGACGATTACTTCAATACATCCACTCTTGAGGCAGGTCTATATCGCCTTGGTTTGGGTCTGGTGCCACCGCCTCGGATTGGCACTTCTGCTGGAGATGCGGGCCAGTACTTCTCCCACTCGTAGCAGCATCTGCAAGATCAATGAAAACAGAGCAAAAGTCACACTTCTGGTTCTGTAAGAGCTTTTGATTTGCGTAAAGACAAGCAATTAGTAATAGAACACATAAGAATTAATTATATTCCCGAATTTGAAAGGGCAATAGACAGACTGCCAAGCCGATGCATAACGCTCAATGTGCCAAACAAGGCGATTATATTCCCAAATTTGAAGAGTAGCTAATAGACCCCGCCAAGCCAGTACAATGTAACAGCCGACAACAGTTAAAGCCTTATCCCACCAGATCCGATCATCGTCTTACGGACCACTGGAAGTAACAAACTCGAGTAATTATATCATGTAGCTGCCATACCATGCTTCGGAGGAAAGTAACCAACGCCGGGCCGCGACTGGGTGCCCATCTTGTCGTGGTGGACCATCAAGGCATGAGCAACTCTAGCTGGTATCAGAACTGTTGAGCATCCTATTAAGACACACGAAGTTGCACCGGTAACATCAGATTCGCTTTTCGTCATTGACATTAGACGCGGATTCTTAGCAATCCAGAACTGTTGAGCCATTGAAATGGAGAGCCTTGGAATTAACAACCACGGCAAAGGAAGAAAAATCTGGCACGTGGGCCAGGGAAGAAGATTCCAGCTCGCAAATGGTGATTTTGTTTTGTTTTTTCCTTCTGAGGCTCAAAGGGAATCTTTTGAAAGTGGGGACTAACAAGAACGAAACAAGTCACATCTGAACAAGAGAAGATTCAAAAAATTGACGGAATATTGGACGGGTGATATTCCACTTCAATTTCCTAACCACTCCAACTACTCAGGAAACAGAGGATGACCAAACAGGCGAAACCGAAAGCCCAGATTGGTTCAAGAAAAACCTCCGAAAGAAAACAGAGGAAAAAGGAAATCACGGTAGTACTCCACCGAATCCAAAAACAGAACCGGTTTTCGGGTTTTCGAGGATCTTACTCGTTTTCGTGCGCGATTCGGGAGGGTCGTTGCCCGCTCCACGGGGCAAGAACACGCCAGTCCCGCTCGACCCGTTTCCCGAACCGGACCCACCCAGGAATACGGCTCTCATGCCCGACGAACCCGCTCGCCGAAACTCCTGTCGCTGGGCCTGCCGCTGGGTCATCGGTGAAGGAGACGGCGCGGCCCTTGCCGTGGCCGTGGCCGTGGCCGCCCCCACGTTGCCGCCCCGCTTTTTCCGGTTCTTGGGCCGCGTTTGCTTCCCGACCCGCTCCAGTTGGACCCGATCGAACTGCAGCGCACGAACAAGCCAAGGCAAACGGTCAAAACGAAACGCAAGCAGCACATACCAAATCGTCACCTGACTCACAACGGTATCCGTCCTTACTTCGCTGGCCATGATTTCACCGTTTGAAAGAGCTTGACTTGAGGGATGGACCGAACTTGCGTTGTCCAGAGCAGCAGGATCGTAAAGGTTCTGGTGAAAGTTGTGATTTTGAGGCTCTCGCTCGTCGAGGCTCATCATCTTCTCGAACTGGTCGGAGAGATCCTGCGAGATGTCCCACGCGCGGTCGCTCTCTGGAAATGAGGCATTTTTGCCGCTCTGGTTCGCAGCAAAAGCCGACCAGAGCGTCGATGGAGGTGAACCGGCCAAACCCCAGGCCTGCAAATCAACACGCGATTCATAAAAAATCCCAACTTTCCTTCATTTTTCATCTGGGAATATTTTTCAGAAGGAATTAAATAAGTACCGGGCTCAGAACAGAGCGATCGATGTCGTCATCGTCCTCTTGAAGCATGCGCTGAGCCATCTGGCGGGTCAGCTCGGCCATATAGTCGTCGTCGTCGTCCTCGTAGCTGCTCTCCGTCGTCACTTCGGACCCGGACGGCGTGGTCATCCCCGAACCGGACATGGACGGACTGCTCGACCCGGAGCGGCGGCGATCCCCGTACGGGCTGCGGTTGTTCTCCGCGGAAGATAGGGAGCGGGGCTCGGGGGCAAATAGAGAGGAGGAGGAGGAGGAGGAGGAGGGGGAGGGAGGGAGCAATAACTGCGCTCGATGTAGGTCAGCAGCCATCATAAATGGCATTGAGTTGAAGCACAAGAGGATATATTTATGAGGGTCCCAGATCTCTCTGTTTTGTTCCTCCTCCCTCTTTAAAAACCTCCGGGGTGGGTTCGGGATGGAGATGATCGACGATTATGACGGGGGGAGGGGGGGGGAGAGCTCTTGCTTGATGTTCGGACAAAGGAGCAATCATTACCCGCTCGAGCAGGGAGGAGACCGACCACGACCCAGAAGAGACGCCGGCGAGATGATGATGCTTGATGAACGAAGCCGACTCTCGCCCGCCTCGGGCCTAACGGAGGAGTTCCCAGGGTCAGGAGAAACAGGGCTCTGTCATAAAGCTTTATAGAGAGAGAGAGAGAGAGACAGAGGGAGATCAGTACTAGGTACTTTAATAGGGTTGCCTCTGTCTCCCCTGACTTTGGGCCTCTGCGGCTTCTGTGAATATATGGATGGGCAAGCGACAGAGGGAGAAGGGAGAGGGAGAGGGAGATATTTTTACAGGTCTTCGCTGATGATTCTGAATAATTTTAAATCGAAGCTACGACGACAAAAAAATCATTTTTTTTTTAGTAAGTTGAAGTGGATTCTGAAAGGGTAACCGAGGATACTAGCCTTTTCCTTTGGTTCTTGTTGAGGTGTACTAGAATGTTCGCACGCGCTTTCGACAAGGAATTTAAATGTGACGAGATTTTATTTGATTCTTCAAATTTTGAAATGCATTTTAGGTTGGTACATGAGATTTATGTTTGTTGAGGTGATCTGATGATGGGATTACAAAAATATAAGTGAGAGTAACGAGCGTGGTGATAATTTTTTAAGTGTATCTCCTTGGTATCTACTTTTGGAAAACTAGCAAAAGAGTATAAGGTTTGTTGTGGGAAAAAAATAATAATAATAAAATAATTACAGAAAAAAGATAAGAGATTGAAGAATTTGACCTATTTTTTCCAAAAAAAAAATGAATTAATCGGTCGAATCGGGAGAAGATTAGCCAGAGCCATAACAAGAAGCTTATCTTTTCTTGTGGCTTCATATAAAGTGAAAGCACACACTCAACGGGCTCGATCGCGGATAGGAAAAGGTCCCTTTTAAAAAAGGTTATCATTTTGAATAAAGTTGTCACTATGAATAGATAAAATAATTGAAAAAACAAAAATGAACTTTCAAAAAGAAATTCCTAATTTCATCTATTTCCACTTCATTAAAAAGAGACTTGGTTTCCAAAAGAAGTTCCATCTTCTCGATTGGACGCTCCATTTATCTCTATAGATGCGCATGACAAAATTTCTAAAACAGAAATTGATTTATGGTCGGAAATTGATTTCTCAATTTTTATTTTAGAAATTGAGAAGTTAAAAATTTTAACTTTTGATTTATTCTTCAGATCATTTAAATATAAATCGTTACAGAAATAGAAAAATCAAATAGCTTTTCTTGAAAGCAGTTTATTTGAAACCTGTTGGGGAACGAGAAATAGAAAAATAGAGAAGTAGAAATTTTATAGTGCGCGCTCTATGTCTCCTTCATTGGACCGAGGTAACAAGAGGCTTTTATTTTGATGTTGCGGTACCAAAGCAAGCAAAAACAAAAGGATTGATGAATTTTAGCTCGATGTTAGGAAATGAAGACCCTGTGTATGCCGCGTGATAAGTGGAAACAGAAGGATAGGTGGAACATATTAAAAGATATTATATATACCACTCGTCATTCACTACCCTTTCTTTTACCCACTAACCATGAGGAAGATCGGAGCTCCGTGAACTCTCCCCTTAAAACGTTTTTATTTAAAATGATTGAGTACAACGTGTGCACGCGGCCACCGGGCCTACTTAATGTATGGCGAGCTTGTCTGGTAGTGCGAAGCAAGAGATCAAGCCAGATGTCATATGTGAAAACTCTGCTTACAAAAGTACACATATGTACACATGCTATTAATCAATGACACTGAAGGTATCATATCTTTCATACGACGGTGACTTAAATGCCTTAAGTTTTTGTTCGAGTACTTAAGTGCCAAGAATGTTCACTTGAGTGTCACAATTTTTAATCAATTACTTAAGTGTAAAAAAATTTTAAAAACTTTCACCCAAGTGTTGGAAATCTTATGTGATATAGCACTTGTGGTGAATGTTTTGGAAAAGTTACGACACTTAAGTAAGTACTGTACATAAGTTATTGCACTCAGGCAATCAAAAAAATTATGGTGTTTAAGTTGAAAAAAAAAAAGTTAATGTACTTAAGTAAGCCTCGTGTGAAAGTTATGACACTTGTAATGTCGTTTTCATTAATCATGTGCTCTAACAATTTTATTTATTTTTTTGGTATGGTCAGGAATTATTTGTTTCTAAAAACCAATTGCGTCGGAAAAGTTAACAGTTGTGGCAATTAGTGATCTCATTTGTACTCGCAAGTGTTTTTAATTTGATTGTTATATTCTCTATTCTCTCTTGAGATTACTAGCAAGTAGCAAGAGACTAAAGAGCGCATGAATGTATGTAAACAACAAAAAATAGAAAAAAATAGCAACGATATACGATACTTCTACATATAATAAACCAAATCAATAAAAGAGTTTACTTTCAAAATCACCATCAATAAATTTTGTGGAAAAACTTGTACTTTATAATAAGTGAACCGTAATGATAAAATATCAAACGAGGGGCAAATCTTTGCAATTAACTCATGATTTTAAAATCAAATACTTTTCAATATTGGAAAGTTTGATATTTCTCGTCTTTTTTTGGTAAATTAAATCCTTTTTTCTATTTACAAGAAATTAAGTCTATCTTTCAAAGTGGACTAAATCTTCAATTACTTACTTTTCTTAACGTAGTAATCTACGTTTTTCTTTTTTACTTTATTCGTTTCGTAGTAGTAAAAAAGAGAGAGAATATTTACATGCTCTAACCACTTAAAGAAATAGTTTTAAATGGTTATAAGATAAGACCAATCTAATTTCAAATTTGGAACGTGAGATATTAGTGTAGTTACATAGCAATTATCTCGACAATTTTATATTCCTATTTTGTCCCGTTACACCAAAATAAATTGTTACCTCAATACAATTTGGAAAGTCAAATTTCAGATATTGGGTCCACCTCCAAATGACTAAAATAGGTAAATTCTATAAAAACAGCTAAAGGAAAAAGGTTAGATATAGTTAACGAAAAGGGATAATACAAAAATAGTTATGTACAATGTGGTCTATAAATTTTACCCCAATGTATAATGTGACATTTGAATTTTTAATATGTTAAATATGATCCATATAATTTTAGTATATGCTAAATATAATCCTTAAACTATATAAAAATGTCAAATAGTGTCATTTCATTAATTTAAGATCACTGGCAACATTGAACATTTTCATATAACTTAGGAACTAAATTGAACTCATACCAAAATTTTAGTGACCACGTTACACATTGTGCTAAAGTTCATTGATCCACATTGAACAAATTAAAAATTCATCGATTATATCACAAGTTGGATCGACGTTCATGAACTATTTATGTCATTTTTCCTTATCGAAATTTTATTATCCCTAACAAAACAACTCCATTTTCCATATAGGAGACAATTTGACAATTGGCTCCATCTCTGAAGATTCTGGTCATTGGCCATAATCCCGTCTAAAATCATCGGCGTCTATCATGATTTGTAGGGCAAGTGCATAGGGTGCGCCAAGGAAATAGTTCATGGCATTTTTAGGAAATATTTTGAGATTGAAAAGTTTGATAAATTTACCTTATTCACAGTAAATATCATACTGTATTATTTGAAGGAGCAGAGCCACATCAAATGTCGATAGGAGTTAATAGATTACTATATAGTTGATGGATCTAGACAAGCGCTCTAATGAATTTGAATTATATTATGGAAAGTCGTGTCCAAAACATACTCTCTTTTCATTAATAAAATAAAATATGAGGGTTTTAATATAAAATGAATGAGGATTAATCACCATAAAAGATATCTTCACAATTTGACATGGCATAGATTTAAAATAAGAAAATTTGCTAATATATATAAGCCATCCTTATTATATTATGTAGCAAGGTAGATTTTTATCAACATCAAGGTTAGTAATCTTCCGAAGTTACAAGCTAGCTTATGTTTCCAACTGTCTACTAATTTCGAATTTCAGAAAGTCATGAAGAATAATAATTAGTTCGTGGCCCGTAATAATCAATGATCAGCGCCAACAAAACCCACGCGATGAAATCACCAATAAGCCTCTTATCATAAGAATTTCGAGAATGCCGCCGGTCAAAAAGACGCGCGCATGCGCATACATAAAAATTCACACGAATGCTTCCGATTTTCTATAATTTCAGGTCGAAAGTCATGTCACCGAAATTAAAGAAAGCCTGCGATGAGGTGTTTTTTATTTCTTTGTCAACGGAAAATAGGGCACACGAAAGAATATAAGTGTCAACAAGCCATCATTAATTAGGTAAATCGAGGAAGGCGCCAGAATAGAAAAGGATAAATCTCATAATTAGAATAATGGAATCGTGGTGATTCCTGCGTGGACAACGTTGCCATAATTGGCCAAATTTATACCCGGTTTTACCTATTTTTCCTATTTTAGACATCATCGATCATTTTTTTTTTTACAACCTTATCTCCGTCGACAGATTGATGACTGAAATGGTTTCATTTTCTTCAATTATACAGGCGTTAGAAATCCTAGTATTGAAAAGAAGGTCGAGGAGAAACTGCTCAGCACAAAACAAATTTACTTTTTAAAAAGTCAACTAGCCATGATGTTTGAACTGGGAAATTCGTAGGAAAACAGAATAACCTTGGTCTTGTATTCGACTGAACTTTCACAATAAACTGCGCGTCTACACATATATTCGTATTTTACGTATTTTTATTTGCGCGTCAATATCACTAGATATCTATTAATTAAATTTTTCTTCGGAAAAAAATTCGTGCTTGTTTGTCATTTTCCTTTTGGAGGGTCCAGCGTGGAACCCTTGAATAAAGAAGATATATTAATCCAGACGTGCAATTTCGCTTGCCATTTGTCGGGATTGCATCGATTTCTTTTCCTTACCAAAAAAAACTGGAATTAATTATTTTCCCCTTTTTCAAATTTATTTATCATCTTCTACAACAAATATATATATCATCATAGTATCTCCACCTGTCATGGATTTTATACTCCCACAACGAGGTCGGGGCTACAATTGCACATTACCAAATTGGTTGACCCCCCCAAGGAGTCTTAGTTGGCAATATCAAAAAAATTTAATTACAAGACCAATTGCTTTATTTCCTTAATTTTTTATTATGTTTTTTTAAAATATAAAATCGGGTTGTGTTTGGTTAGGCTGTCAAATTGGAACGTGAATCGTTTCAAGGTCGCCTGTTTCATGATCTGCTAGCAAAATTATATGATTGATTGATTAATTAATTAATTAATTAAGGGCGGTTGAAAGAAGAAATTGATTAAGCAGATTCCAGGCTGATTTGGAATCTTCAACCTACCAAGTTTGGTGATGCATCTCCTGCATGAAGGAGAATGTAATGCTATGTCACAAAACTCATGGTATCGTCATCTGATACGTAAAAGTTCATTTTTCATTTTATTTTGCGTGCAATATTAAGATCCATTTTAAATTGATCAAAGAAAGGGGGAAAATGACAGATAATCGAATTGCGACCTTTCTTCCTTTCAACCCCTCCTAACTTAGTTCTCAATTTTTCTTACCACGAAATTATTATTATTATTATTATTATTATTATTATTATTATTATTATTATTATTATTATTATTTGGGGGTGTTGGGGATGCCAAAACATGGGAAGCTCGAGGGAAGGGAACTATTGATTGCTTCGAGTAAGAGAAACAATTCTTTAAAATTACGGGCTTTAAGAATTGAACTTGATGCTCATGTGGTTTCTTTTTCATAGCACATTCAATGATGGGCTTTAAGCATGTTACTCTTTTTTCTCTTCCATATTTAAACCCCGCTTTCCCCCGGTATATGTGCCTGTGCAATTGAGAATTTCGATTCGGCTTAATAAATAAAGAGGTGCCTTTTTCGTAAGCTGTTTGTCAAAGGTGATCATGGATCTAGTTGTATAATGGCTTTGCCCAAGTTCGAAGGGCAAAAAATAAATGTATTTGTGTAGCAAAGGTGACCAATGGGATGAGTCGGTCATGTGTCGCCCAAGTTGATGTGTATTGAAATGTTTAATTTGACTTGTGGTTAAGCGGGCACGATTTTTTTTTTTTTTTTATGTATGATTGTTTGTTATGACATCCCAAATTTTGGTGAGCCTGAAGAGCCAAATCTGTCTATTGATAAGCTTCATAGGGCAATTATACTATATTTAGACATTGATCAGGTTTAGCACTTGTACAGAACTGTATTATTCACGGTCCGGTCGCATTTCTTAATGCAAATTCAGGATTCAACCACACCAATAAGGGGATCGGGACGCGGTCACGCACGATTTTTTGACTATTTCTTCCTAACAAACAGAGGGAACACGATGGGCATCGTGGCGCATCCTCAAACGTTCGTATTTTCGTTTTTCCTTGTCCCGGCCTGCACGGGGAAATCGCCCGTCCCATCTAACTACGTGTCACGTTACAAAATCTTTTTCTTGCCGTGTAAAAAAGATAATATATTTCTGATCGAACACTAAAACATCAGCGTCGTTGTAGTATAGTGGTGAGTATTCCCGCCTGTCACGCGGGTGACCCGGGTTCGATCCCCGGCAACGGCGATTTCCATCCTTTTTATCTCCAACTTAATTTTTTTTTTTTTCATATTATTTCCCGCGACTTTTTGTCCTTTCCGAAAGAAAGTCCGAAAATAAAGCCGAAATTCCACGGCATCAATCAAGCAACCGCATCCTCCCGAGCGGCCAAGGCACGTCACTTCGGCCAGCTTCCATGCCGAAAAGCTCTCACTTCGACGCAACCCTTCTCGTGTTCTCATGGATTTCTTCACTCCTTCGCTTCATATGCCCTTGTTAAATGCAGATGATATGAGCAGAAGAACAAAGCAGAGGATGCCGTCGGTCTTCTCGGTTCGATCCGCGTCGTGCCTCGAGACCACGTCGAGGTTCATATCGCGCTGCCTGTCGTCGTCCACCAGGATCCATATCATGGCCCTGGACGGCATCGTCAACGTCAACTCCCTCTTCACCGTCGCCCTCTTCCTCGGCCTCTCCGCCTCCCCTGCCGGCGGCCAGCTCCCCGGGCACCGCACCTCCTGCAGGCCCGGCGCTGCCTTGGCGGAGGGCCTCGTCACCTTCCACGTGTACTCCTTCAGCTGCTTCCTCTTCTCAAGCCTCGTCGCCCTGGCTCTCAAGCAGGCCATCAAGATCGCCGCAGAAGAACAGCAAGAAGGCGGGGACGACTACTGTGGGGATGGTGGGGACGAGGCGCATGGCCGGGCGGCGATGGGGCACGTGAACACGGTGGCCTTTAGGGCGGGGATGGCGGCTTCCGCGCTCGGGTCGGCGGCCGGCTCGGGGTTCTTGACGATGGCGCTGGTGAACCTGGTGCAGATGAAGTTGGGGACCTTGGGCTGTGGTGAGAGTGGGTACAGTGTGGCTGCGATCGTGCCGCTGGTGGTCTTGGTCCCTCTGGGCCTGACCGTTTACTTGAGTCTTGCGATTTATGCGTTTACCCGGTAGAAGATGGAAAGCAAAACAAGAAAAGAATTGAGCAATTTTACGGTAAAATTTTTACCAACTTCGTTTGCAATTGATATTTCTTGAAAAGATTGTTATTATATCCATTGATTTATATATGAATAGCTTATACATTTACATTTAAATGGTTGACTGGCATACATGACAATTATAAAGCTACACATATCATTCATGCAACATTGAATGTTTAAGAATACTTTTAAAGTGACTTTGGACTTGGCATTAAACCTGTCGAAAGACGTAGCTCTGAACATTCTTTTCTAGCAAGATTAAGTATATTGACATTAATTTGCAAAGTCAATCAGTAGCATGACCATGGCATCTCATGGAGGTGAATTTTTTTGTCAGTGTGAACTCACATATGAGAGTCAAGAATAGTTAGAAAATATTACATTTGTTATTGTTCCGTGATATATAATCAACTATGTTATTGTATTAATGAGGGAAATAATGAAAATCTTCCAAGGAAATACCTAACAGGAAAAGTTACAACAAAATGTTGATAATTTTTAGTAATTGCAAATTTGCACCTTGAAAACTCATCCGAACTAATGTTTCTTTTTGTTGAACAAAACTCGTGACGTTGACTAAGGTTAGCACAAATCCTAATTGTACTCAAATGAGCCAAAGTTCCTTTTCTTAAAAATGGAAAAAATGAAAAAAAAAAAAAAAAGAAGAAGAGCGTATTATCGTACATCTTTATAGATTTATTGAGTAAAATGTCCAGCTATGCTCGTAATCTGCCAAGGAGAATAAAAGGGAAGAAGAAGAAAAGCGTGAGCGGCAGGATTCGAACCTGCGCGGGCAAAGCCCACATGATTTCTAGTCATGCCCGATAACCACTCCGGCACGCTCACTTGGTTGGAACTGACGCCGGATAAATTAAAATCATTTCCTCATTTTAGGGAATGCTCTCGAGTGACTACAAAGGGAAGGAAACAATATCGGTCGTAGGACAATGAGAACCTGGAACTTGAACCAATATATTCTCTTGTCCGTGTTCATCTAGTGACGATTATTAAGTTCCTTGTTGTCGAAAATAGCCCCCCGTCATTAATTCTCAAACCAAAATGCATAACTAACAATTGATGCAATACCGAACTGGTAGCTAAGTGTCGATTAAAACAAACATTAAAAGCACCATTAATGATTAAAAGTGGTGGTAGTGGATACGATGGTTTTGGTGATGTGTTGGTGATTTAATCTAAGATTAGTCAATTAAGGACACCCTTGGCAGTCCACATTGTAGGAATTGAAGAATTTTCAGCTCAAGAACTAGATTTCTAACTTAATTGATTAATGCAACTTTCGAGTCTTTTCTAGGTTTATAGGTTGCTTAAACCTCATGCTTGTGGCCGTAGATTATTAAAAAGATAATGATTCCCTTTGTTATTAAAAAATACCATTGTTTACCTTTTGCTAGGAGAAATCGGATGGAATCTTAGACTACTTGTGAGGGGAAACAGTTGAGACAAAGCAATATTTTCTCCTGAACATCAACTTCTTTTCTCACAATTGATATGAATAATTCTTTTTGGGAAAAACAAAGGATTTCTTAGCTCACATTATATATATAGAGAGACTCGAGAGTAGATCGAAAAATATTATAATTATCATTGTTCGATGATATATAAACAATTGTGCTATTGCATTAATGGGAGAAAAAATAGAAATCTCTCAAGGAAATACCTAACAAGAAATGTTACAAAAATATGTTAAAATTTTTAACAATCGGAAATTTTGCACCTTGAAAACTCATTAGAACTAATTTTCTTTTTGTTGAATAAAACTCATGATGTTGAACGAGGTAAGCACAAATCTTAACCATACTCAAAGGAGTAAATGAGTTGAAAAGCATCGTTATGAGGAGAATGACCATTCTTTTATGGTTTGAAATTTTGTATCGTTGTTGGAAGCAATTCAACATGTTATAATATATCTATATGAGAAAATATTAGGTGTAGCTGAGGTAGCCGCCTTAGCAATGGACAAGTCCATAGCTTGTGAGCTCTCTTTTCAGAAAACCTGAAACCCCCTCTCTCTCATTCGTTTCTCTCTTCTCTTCACTGTTTCTTTATCCTTTGTTTTTCTTTCCCTTTGGCCTATGGTTGGCGACCAGGCACAAGTCCTTCACTCAAGCCCACTTTTCACAAGTCCATCCTTTGTTTTTCTTTCCCTTTGGCCTATGACCGGCACAAGTCCATCGCTTGGGCCCACTTTTTAGAAAACCTGAACCCCCTCTATCTCTCTCTCCTTTGTTTCTCTCTTCTCTTCACCGTTTCTTTATCCTTTGTTTTTCTTTCCCTTTGGCCTATGGTTGGCGACCGGCCACAAGTGATGGCCGACGAGGGTGTCGTGGCCCTCACTTCCGATGAAAGCGATGATGACCATGGATGAGCATGCCTGAACGATGCTGACGACAGCCATGGTTGAGCGTTGGCATGCTCATGAGTGGTTCGTCCATGGCTAGCTGTTGCAATTGAGCTGCATCCATAGCCATAGAAGGCAAGAAGAAAAAGAAGAAATCGACGATAAAGAAGAGAGAGAAACAAGTGAGAGAGAGACATGGCATCTAATAATAGAGGAGTGAAAGCGAGTGGAGAGAGAGAATGCGACATGCGAGAGTTTTAAATGTTTTTTATTCGTGCGCCTGAGTAGTTACAAGATAAATGAACTAATATTTTGCTGAGTTAACTACAACTTAAATACTTAATATTTTCTCGTCGTATATATGTTGAGTTAAATGTCTAGCTATACTTGTAATTTGCCAAAGTTAGAGTATACGCCAATTTGGTAAATCAAAGTTCCTTTTATAAAGGAGGCTACAAAGTTGCTTTTATAAAAGAGGGAAAAATGGAAGGAAAAAGAAGATGAAGAAAAGCGTGAGCGGCAGGATTCGAACCTGCGCGGGCAAAGCCCACATGATTTCTAGTCATGCCCGATAACCACTCCGGCACGCCCACTTGATGGAAACATATCCACAAAATTAATTTTATTAATCCGATCTGTTAGAACGCCATTCACTTTGTCTGGTGAGTGCTGTGGAGAGATTATAAAGCGAAGGGAACGACATCGGACAAAGGACAACGAGAACTTGGAACTTGAATCAACATATCCAACTGTACGTGTTCATCTGGTGACAATGATTAAGTCCCTTGTCGTCGATAGTAGACTCCGACGATTAATTCTCAGACGAAAATGCATAGCTAACAGCTGACACGGCATTGAATTGGTCGCTATGCGACGATAGAAATGGACATAAAAAGCACAATTAATGATTCAAAGCGGTGCTTGCAGATATGATGGTTCTGGTGATATGTTGGTGATTTCGTCTAAGAGTAGTCAATTAAGGACACCCTTGGTGGTTCACATTGTAGGAGTTGGAGAATTTTTGGCTCAATAGATAGATATTCTAAATTTATTGGTTAATGTGACTTGTCGGGTCTTTCTTAAATTTACAGATTGCCGGATCTTCATGCCTGTATCGGTAGATTATTTAAAGAAAAAATAATGATTAATGCCATTGTATACCATTTGGTTGAAGAAATCGGACGGAATCTTGGACAACTTTTGAGGGAAGAAGTTGAGATTTAACGACTGAAAAGTGCTCAAACTTTAGTAGCAGACAAAACTTGGACATCAACTTCTTTCCTCAATATAACCCCTTGGGATGGAAACATTTTTCGAAAAATTGATCGAAGGCTACTACCGAGTAAAAAGATAAGGCTTTTTATACTTATCTTTGAAAGTCGGGGTTTTCCATAGCTTAAATTTGGACTTCTTCATGCATTTGGGAAATTAATCCCAATACACTTTGACCTTTCCTTAATAAGATAAGTAAAACCATATTATTATGCGAAATGGGTGTTGTTTTATCACATCAGTCATGAGTTATATCCATAATAATTAATTGATTTACATTAGGACCCGATAATTCTCATCAATTGTTTGTATGTGATATACTCATTTAATTATTTCGATAATTAACAAAATTCCATCACATTACGTTATAAATTAATAGTAGATCACTTCATGATTTTTGGCTTAAAAAAAGAAGCTATTGATTTTATTCTTTGTATATGGTTTCAACTTGGTTTCGACAAAGTCGTTAGTGTGTGACACAGAAAATGATATCGCATTCTCTACTACCATCTCCCTCTAGTGGACCACCTCTAGTGGCTAGGCCACCCCTTTCAATAGAAGGTTCTTTTATATGATGGATCCATCACATGGCAGTGTTATCGACTAATCAAGAATGAGATTCATACAAGCATGTTGCCAAATAATGTGAGATTTATGGCATGCAAAAATCGACGATTGATTTGTTATATCACATCATTATTACCACATGGTGTATTTATCTCGTAAAATACTTTCTCCTCTTTCATCGGGACAATTATGCTCATTGATCCATTCAAATGCTCAATAACAAGTCGTCTTTTGGATCTCCTGTAAGTCTTCTTGAGGTTCGAGAATTAACATGTGATCATATCCTCGGGTTATCTTTTGTTCAAAAAAAAAAAGAAAGAAAAAGGAGCGGATCCATTTGTGTAAAGGTTGCTTTAATCAAAGTCTATATGATTGTATTTTACTTTCTCATTAAATTTAAAAGTTCTTTATTAAAAAAGCGTTATCTGACATTTGTTAAACGACAGAATAAGAAGATGCTGCAATTTCAAATGCATTAATATTTGTTGTGATATACACAGTAAATATCTTGAAAATCAAATATTTTCTTATTAAATTGTTTAAGATGGCTCTAACCATTCAACAAGATTCTAATTGATATTTTGGTCTTTTCAAAAAGTCCCCACTCATAGTAGTTTTTGTTCGTTTCCTTCAAAATTTTAAGAAAGAATAATCGACAACCTCAACAAAACACATTTCTGATTAACATGATGGAACGATTGATGGTTGAAAGAGGGAATCATGAGAGTCGAGATCTAGAAGATATGTTGATGATTTCAAATAAGATTGGCTGATTATGGGTGGGGATTTATCTTGCATGAAGGTGGTGTTCAAGGTAAGTAGAAAAGACTATCTTGGGATTGGAGAATTTTCAACTTGGGAAAGGGAAGTCGCTCGTTTAAATATAATTAATTATTTACAAACTGATCCGGGTTCAAGTTTTCCAAACAAGTTAAGGTTTGAACTAGTAACTTAACCAGTTTATAGAGCTTGCAAGGTGTTTAATGGACTTTCAAATAGTCAAATATTTGAATCCATTTCCTTAATAGGTCACTGTTGTGATTTATGGTCCAAGAAACCTTATGAATTTTATTTTCTCATCATATTGTTTTGGTCAAAGTTGTTAGTGTGCAACGTGCAAAAATGACATAGCATCATCTACTTACATTCCAGTCCAATGCCCCACCTCTAATAGCTAGGTTGCCTCACTCATATTTTATGTGATGGATGCATCACTTGGAAGTGACACATTATATAATCAATCAATCAAAAATAAGATACACACGTGGTGCCTAGTAAAATGAGATTCATAACATGCAGACAATGTTGATGATATATTACGTCGTGTCATCACTGTTTCGTGGTGTATTCCTAACTAAAATATACCTTCTCTTTCAAGATACAACTATCATAATTGATCCATCCAAGCGCTCAATGATGGTGTTGTCCTTTTCATCTCCAATCGGTTCCTTTTTTATAAGGTTCGAGAATCAACATGCTATCGTATTTGTGTCATCTTGTTTCATTAATAGAATGTTTCAATATAATCGTATATCTCCTTTTGTTATGAAAAATGGATTCATTCACATTAATTTTGTGCTAATCATGTTATATCCAATTGTGTTTAATTTTCTCATTAAATTCAAAAGTTTTTGTCAAAAAGTGTTACCCGACATTTGTTAAACAACCAAATTGATTTTCACCGCACCGATTTTTTTGGTGATAAACACAGCTAATATCTCAGAAATCACACATCAAGCATTTTTTAATAGGATTGCGGAACACTCGTTAATGAAATTCAATTGAAAATGTATATTATCATGCGAGAGGTTGCCGCCTGGCTATTGGCTATTTAAGCTTGGCCGTTTTGAAAATTCCATTACTCATAGTTATCTTTCTTCCGTCTTCTTCAAGATTTTCTTCAAGATTTCGAAAGAAAAACCAGTTAGCGACGTCAATCAGCAACGCTCGTTTCTGATCTTTCTCCTTCTCTTTCTGAGACGAGAATCCTCTTTCTTAGATTCCTTACTGTTCATCCTCATCTCGAAGCATTTCCCGTTTTTGATTTCCTCACTCGAAGCGTCCCCTCCATCCACTTCAAGGTGCGTTCTTTCACTTCATTGTCAGGGTCGTTCGTCGTTTGTGCCTAAGGTTTCAAGATCAGCCATGTCTTTTTTCGCTTGCTTGCGTGCGCGTGAATGTGTGAATCTTGGAGGTCTTGAAGTTTTTCTTTTATCTGAGTTCGTTATCGAATGGATATGACAGGTTTGAGAGAGATCGGAGAGGAGAGAAGGTTATGGCCAGAAAAGAAGATACCGAGTATGACTATATGTCCAAGATCGTGGTGATTGGGGACGCCGGTGTCGGCAAATCCAACATTCTTGCAAGGTTCGCTAGAAGAGAGTTTTGCATGGAGTTCAGGCCCAACATTGGTTTCGAGTTCACGACGATGATTCTAAAGGTGAGAGATCAACCGGACTTGATTCTCCGTTTGTTTGCATTACTTCCTTTCGATTTAAACGTGTTACTTTTTATCAGTCTTGGTTTGCCTGTGTTGTTCTGCTGGTTGCCGATGGTATGATCAAAACCTAATCTTGTTTTTTCAGTTAGACCATAATCCATCAGCACGTACTAGATACCTATCTTTCGGCTTGGGTTGACACATGCGTGTTGCCATTGTCATTTCAAAGTGAGGTCGGATACTTGAAATGAGAGAGTGAACTTGTTGGATTAATCTTCATATTAGCATTTTGGCGTTTATCTAATTAGGAACGTCAAAGGTCATGATGAGGCTGTAGCTCTTATTCAATTGGTTTCCCCAGTGTATGACATCGCCAAGATCTGAAGACTGTTACAATTTGAATGGTGCTATCAACTGCCTTCCGTTTTACAGTGAAATGAAAAGATGGTGGAGTGTGGATTTTAGAATAACTCTCATGTAACAGCTCCGCCTTTCTTTCGATTGTGTTATGCGTGCTTTGGTTATTTCTAGATGAACTGTGTCAGCATGCACTCTGTGAAGTGAAAACCATTTCCATTTTTCTTGTCAAGAAAGCCCAGAACTGATAACCCAGGGCCCATTTGATTCGGCTTTGAGGAAGTGGATTTGGGAAAATGCAAATACCTTTGGCGTAAAGAGGTTTTCTGAAATGTTTTAATGTTTGACAAATTATAACTTTAAAGTGCATTGAAAAGTGACTTTGATGTAAATACCATTTGGTAAATCTTATATTTGCAAAGGCTTTTATTATTAAAAAAAAAAAAAAATCAAATCTGACAAAACACCACCACCGTTCGTCCATGAAGAAACCCATTTCCATCTTTATGTTAGCATTTTGGTGCATCAAATGCTCTTGCGATCTATTCCACTTTCAACGATCAGGGTCGGAGACATTCAGTGCAGGTGGATAGTCTTGTGATTCTGATACAGTCTTGATAAGAGATGTTCTTCGGTGCAGGTGGAAGGAAAGATGGTTAAGGCACAGATATGGGATACGGCTGGTCAAGAACGGTCCCGGGCCATAACTAGTCAATACTATAGGGGAGCTGTCGGTGCGCTCCTTGTCTATGATATAACCAAGAGGCAAACCTTTGACAATATCCAGAGATGGCTTCGTCAACTGAGGGACCTCGCGGGTCCTGACATTGTGATCATGCTGGCTGGCAATAAGTCTGACCTAAATCACATCAGAGCTGTGCCAGTAGAGGATGGTCAGGCTTTTGCGGACCAGGAGGGCCTCTTGTTCTTGGAGACTTCCGCATTGGACGCGACGAACATCGAGAGGGCATTCCAGTCAATTTTGACCCAGATCAACCATATCAAGAGGCTAAGGGCATTAGCAGCTCGGGAATCTGCCGCCGCCGCTTCCCGTCGTAGTCAAGGATCTACAGTCGACGTTGCTGAGGCATCAGGATCAGCAAAAAAGATGTGGTGTTGTTCCACTTGAAGGTGTCCGTCATCAAGATTTAACGCAGACGGGCTTCTCAGCTAGTAGATTGCAAGCAGGGTCTTTTCATTCTCTGGTTTTTACTTTCGGCAGCTGATAGAATAGTTCACGTGCCTTTGCATTGCTCATGGAATTTCTCCTCCTTTCTGTTGGAGACCGAATCACATTCTATGGTCTTTAGGTTGCATTCAGTATCGTCAATTTGTTTAGGCAGGTAACGCTTGATTGAGCAGTTATACCGCTCGCCACATCACATGGCTGTAGATTTTCAGCGTTGAATCGGTGCAACACGTGTGTCCCATGCTTATCCATGATTCAAGGTTCAAGAAAACGCTGTTCTCTTACCTGTTGGCGCCTGCAAGAGGGCGCATTTATGTTCAAACATTAATTGATTTTAGCAGCAGCGAAGTTTCGTCATCCTTCTGTCTCTCCGATGAAGTGTTTTGCCTCTGGGCTTTTCAGGCGTGCTTTCGATGGAGAAGGCCCAGTAGCTCGCTTTCATTAATATCTATGCCGCAGAGATTTATATTTCCTGATTTTTGCACGATGGTTTGCCCTGCGGTATCCCATCGATCACTGACATAGTCAAAATGATCAGAAGGTGGAGGATTATAACCTCGAAACTCCAAGGAGGAGTTAATGTTTTCAGTGTCTCACCGTCTCTACGCCATACATTTATGATCCTTTATGAAAGAGGGGCTATCTTTTCATCATTTTCATCTCTGTCAAAAGGGACGTACTTTTCAACCAAAAAGAGAAAAAAAGTGACGAAGTTAGGGCACTGCAGCTTTGGATGAAACGTTTGATGAGGCTGCAGAGGCCAAATTTCGTTCCATCTCATGTTTTCTCTTGTTTCCTCTAACGGTGCACCTGTATAAATGCATGTAATCGTTACCTGATCAGACGCGCATCAGTATTCATTCTGTCAATCACGGTTCTCGATTTCAAGTTGTGGCTTCACTAATTTAATTTTGGGGTGAGATAAAACGACGTCTTTAATTGGGTTGTTTGGTTTGTGGCTACAAGGGAACAGTGTCGTTTCACTTGTGGGATGCTGGATAGGATTGTTAACGGCCATCTAACTTAATACATAAAATATCATGTGTACATTTCCAACTATCTAAAATTTATGTGCTGGATGGAAATACTTAGATATCCGAAATTGAGAAGTTCTAAGACTTGAACGTAGGATTTAGTAGTTTTAAGATTTAGTTGTACAAACCCGTCAACTTTTAGGGCATGTCGTTGCAGCACATTCGAGATAGAACTTCATATTCGGGTGAAGTCAGCAATATGATAAGATGGAGAGACCAAAGGCCTAGAAGACTCTCCATCTCCATCTTAATCTCAATCTAAAAGATCAAGCCCCAAAGAGGATGGGCAACACCCCATTATCTACTAGCCCAGGACCGTACAATCCGGTTTAATGCGTTGTGTGGAGTCGTGTCATGCTCGCGCGGAATGTGTGCGTGACTTCACCTTCTTAGTTCGGGCATTATATATATAGCGCGACCCTCGCCTCTCAGACATAATTCCTTAGGGATGGTAGCTCTCTCTAGACCCGTTAAATGGGTGAGTCGGGTCGGGTTTGGGTTGGGTCATAATTTGTCCGACCCAAATTGATCCATTTAACCCGTTTATGACCCATTTATTGTAGTGCAAAATTTTTGACCCATATCTAACCCGACCCATACTCGACCCATACCCAACCCATTTAACGAAACCTAAAAAAGCTTATATTTTAAAAATGGTATTGCTAAAATGGTTTTATACAACACAAATTTAATGGACAATTTTTATAAATTTTAAAACAATTATTTAAAAAATTCGAATTTTAATTATTTTTTATTTTTAAAAATTTTGGATTCCTTAGAATTTGTTTTTCCTTCTTCCCTGGGGTATCAAGATGCCACTTGTGTCGGATATCTTTATCTGTCTCTCCTCTTATAATAAAAAGAAAATGGATATCTCTTTTTATTTGTTTTTTTTTTCTTTGTATTTAAAAGATTTTCTCTTTTTTTTGTTTTTTTTATTCTTTTTGATTTATTTGAGAAGAAGATAGGAAGAAATTTAAAGAACAAGAAATTTGCTTTTTTTTTTTTTTATTTCTTGCGTTTTGTTTTTTATTTGTATTTATTTTTTTTTGTATTTATTTGTTTTTTTATTTGTTTTTGTATTTTTTTTTTGTATTTATTTTTCTTATTTTTGTTTTTTAGTTTATATAGAAAAGAAAAAAATCAGTATCTAATTCGAATAAATGTAGGATTTCAAGATAAAAAAAGGGGGATATGGCGAAATTGGTAGACTCTACGAACTTAATTGGATCGAGTAATTTTTTAATTATTTTTAAGAATATAAAATTTAATTTTCTTTTTTTCTTCTTCTTCTTTAATTGGTTTCAGGATAAAAAAAAGGGGGATATGGCGGTAGACCACGACGATTTTTTAATTATTTTTAAGAATATAATATTTTATTTTATTTTTCTTCTTCTTCTTCTTTTGCAACCGGCCACGACGGCGAGCCTTGAGCTCGCCCGGCTCGCCAATGCCGGTGAGCTTAAGGCAGGTTCGCCGGATCTAGCGAGGCCTCCACCTCGCCAAATCGGCGAGCTTGAGGTTTGCCCGGATTGGCAAGGCTCGGGCCTCGTCGGACGTTAGCTAGGCCTCCGCCTCGCTAGATCGACGAGCTTGAGGCTCGCCGACGCCGGCGAGCTCGAGGCTCGCCGGCCGGTCGCCGCCGGCCACCACCAAAAGAAGGAAGAAGAAAGAAAAAAAAAAAAAAAAAGAAAATTAATATAAAAAATAATTATAATTTCAATTTTATAAAAAAATATTTTTGTAAAGTTAAAATGGGTTCTAAATCCAACCCATTTAAGACCCATATATCTTTTTTTTTTTTTTTTTGGTCAGTAGACCCACCTTTCTTAAGTCTTTAATTATTAAATCCATTTAATTAATTTCTTCAAAAAATAAGTGATTTATTTATGACCCATTTATGATTTAAATGGGTCATATATGGTCTATGAGCCATTAATCTGCCACCACTAGCCTCTCCTCCTGCACTATCTTTTGCTTTTCAAAGTTGCTCTGACCTCTGCTTTGCTGTGAGTGGATTTAAAGTCAAATTTATCAGGCACTCCACGCAAAAGAGACCAAAATCGGGACCAGCTCACGTGGAGTCTTATCAAGCTCCCTTGTCCCTGCATTGAAGCCATCTGGTGCCCGAAGTGGCTCGAGCCCCTCGAGCGTTCCCTCCTGTGACATTGCGTGCTGCTGCATGTCGCACGCCATGCCAGCCCCCGGGCGGACCAAATGAGGACCCGAACCGGCGCTATTTAAACCCTCCAAAGGGTGTCGTCTCTTCATCTCTTCCTCGCTCGCTCGCTCGCTTTCTCCACTAGGTCCACGCTCAAGAGAGGTTATTGCGTTGCGTTCTACATGCGCGAGTGAGAAATGCGGAGGCTTGCTTGGTGTCTTCGAGTTTTGGTGGTGGTGGTGCTTGTGATTGAGCGCACGACGGCTCTTTCTTTTCGTGCCGTCGCCGGAGATCCCCCCGGTGCGCATCTAGGAGGTGACATCTTTAGCAATGACAATGCAGCTTATGGGAGTCCGCCCTATGCTTACGGCTCTCCTCCGCCGTACGGACAGTCGCCGCCACTGCCGCCAGCGTTTCGCCCTCTGCCTCCTCAATGGCAGCAGCCGCCACCCCCTTGGGGGACTTGGCCACCTTCTCGTGGGCATCTGCCTCCGCCACTCCAAACTCCCCCGCCAACACCACCTCCTCAGTATCCGCCGGCCCCTCAGGCGAGTCCGCCGCCGCAGCCTTCCTATGGGACGCCTCCACCACCATCTCAGAGACAGCCTCCGCCACCCTCGCAGAGATACCCTCCACCGCCGTCTCGAGTGAAACCACCCTCCCGACGGCATCCTCCTGTTGGGAAAATACTGCTTCGAATTGGGTAGAACAATGAAGTCGGATCTTTAGAGTACTCGAGTCGGACTTTGAGGCGTGATATCACTTTCTTTAAGGATTTATTTGCCCCACAAAGTTGCTAATGGTCACCGGCAAATTTCCTCCAGGATACAACAAAGTCTCAAACAAGAATACTAGATAGCAATTCTAGTATTTCTCCAGTCTCTCATGGAAAACAATTGGAAACAATGGTTGTAGTTTCTCTCCAAAGAAAAACGAAAAGATGGAAGAAGATATGTGTTTGATCTCAAAACATACGTACTTGTCTTCGTCTTTCGAATAGAGGCAACTCTTCAAAAGATTGCAAAAAGAACAAAGGCAACCTTTCGTGAACAAGTACGTCTCAAAGGTTACGTTGAAAAGAAATAAAGAATTCGGAATTAAATAAATAATAAATAATAAATAACCATAACTTTTCGTGAACAAATGCGACTGTTTCAACAAGACTTTATAATTAATTTTTATAGAAATAAATCCGAATTTTTAATAAATAAAATAATGATCGTTGGTTAGTGCCAAATCTCGTCCACGTGCGCACTCACATCTTTTCGATGTGGGACAAGGCACCTCTTCATTTGTTTTATAAACAAATTACCAACAATCCCCCACTTTTGTTTATAAAACAAAAACAAGAAATAAAACGTTAGAAATATACAGCCAAAATTTCCGTGAGATTAATGTACATACATAAAGGTCTCTTTCGAGTTAAACATTTACTTAGTGCAAGTATCTCAAAGTTCTATCAAAGTGACAAGTAGCTCGGCTTTAAACTTGTACTTTTATATAATAGAACCGGACATACCGCACATACACTAACCTCTTGTCTCAGCGAGAAGTTCTATATTACTCCGCACTATTATGGCCTTGTGCTTGATCCTGTTTCATGAGCTCTCTAGAAAGCAACCCTAACTTTCGTAAGAAGCGGCACCACTTTTAAGCTCATATAGGTGAAGTATCTATCATGTGTTTCTGTTACTATCAACACATTACAAGTTTGTACTATACTTCATTAAGAATTCAATTCAACTTACAAAACGTAACAGACAATACTAACTTCTCATATCAAGGCTACGTCGGTATCAAACAATCACATTCAATAACTTGTTCTTACCCATTAAACCTTATAACTAGTGATGTTCTAGAAAAAGGTCGGGTTACCATTATTGGTGATTTCAATTAAAGGGTTTCAGCCCTGTTTCTTATGAGGTCATTATTACCATGTCTCTTGGTAAAGTCTTTGTCAATGGATCGATTAGATTATTACTTGACCTCACATAGACAATTGTTATGGTACCATCTTTAATCAATTGTCTCCAATATTCATGTCTTAGACTAATATGTCTAGACTTACCATTATAGGTGCTACTATAAGCTCTTACCAAAGTAGCATAACTATCACAGTGGATAGAAATAAGAGGCATAGGATTAGGCCATAATTTGATATCCAACAACAAATTCCTAATCCATTCGACCTCTTTCCCAATTGCCGCTAAAGTAATAAATTCAGGTTCCATCATTGAGTAAATTATGTACATTTGTTTCTTGCTCGTCCAAGAAACAACACATTCACATAATGTGAAAATCCATTTGGAAGTTTCATCTCCCACACTTGTAATCCGACTAACATCGGTATATAATTCCAATACAACCGAATAACTATTATAGAACAATAAGATAACTCTCCAATGTTCTATATTGGATTACTAGTATTTACTCAACTTACATATACAAAAAGTAATATCAGGTCTAGTATAATATATCGCATACATCGAAGACCAATATCACTCACATTAAAAACTCTCCACCAGGAATCAAATGGAGTACTCATATATTTGAAAACAAGATGTTTAAATCTATACAACATCTTCTCCATGTAATCACTTTAGCTCAAAAAATAACCCCCACTATTTTTTAAGATAGTATATGTTTCACCCAAATCTTTCATTTTGAAAATGAAAGTCAAATACTTATTAATCTCAATGATTTCAGTCATATTAGCTCCAAAGTCCCTTCGGACATAACCCCACTTCAAGAATATTCCAAGAGGTAATTAATCGAAATTATGCATCATCAAATTTTCATCCTTGATGAAATACATACATCAAAATAGAAAACCAATGCAATTCTACTCTCTTGGCTCATTTATGCTATTCCATAGAATCAAATCTGTGAGGGGCAAGGACAACAAATATAACACATTAGGACCAAACGGGACACTCGAAAAAAACCCATTTGGTATCTCCATATAGCCTCCATAAATAAAGCACTACATATTAGCCCATGCATGTAACAATATTCTCTAACAATTCAGTAAATGCGAGCGAATCAAGTATCAAGGTATCAAAAGTGCATAAACTAGAATTGAGAGAGGCGAAAAGAAGATACCGGCAATTCTAGGAATGGAATCAACAACATCGTATAATCCGAAACCTTCTAAAAGGTATAATCGGAGCCATACCTCATTTCTTCATGATATTAAATTTCTGGAAGCTCTCATGGACCCCGCTGACAGTACCGTTGTGTTACAAATGCAATTGGAACAACTCTGAGTTGAGCACCGTCAAATGGCTAACTTTGGCTAATACCCACAGGGACGACCGATAACATTATCTTTCTCTTCTAGATTTTGAAATATTCCCAAAGCATCGTCCAGGAATCCCAGTTTTGAGTAAGAATCAACCACAGCTCCTTCTACAATGACATCATTTTCTAAACCAACTTTAACAATTTGGCCATGAAACAATTTGGCCAAGCCAACATCCTTGACAGGTGACTGAAAAACTCTGTTGAAAATTTTCAGCTGAAATTCGTGAAGCCTGTGGTGTTTGGCAGGTTATATTTGACAAAACATCACCACTTGTACGAGACAACCCATTTTTTTATCTTAAAAGTGACTGCATCCAGATCATGCAAATGTTCAACAGGTCGCACGACGCTGCCATTTGAAAAGGGGCACTCATATCCCACATCACTAGATCTGGAAAGTTTCAAAACACCATCCACAACACGATATTCAGAGCTCGCCTACTTATCACTGCAATAAGTCTTGTCCATGCTTTGCATCCCATCCAATGGCACTGTAGCATGAGGATCATCCCAAGCCGCTATGCCACTTTGTGATTAAATTTAGAAGACAGCTTCAGGTAACTCCAACAACGTACATGTTTCTTCCATTGAGTTTCTCGATCTTGGAAAGTTCCTTTGAAAGGCTTCTTTTCCCCGCAAATCATACCATATCTGCTTCAAGGAAACAGGAATAGGCCATTCCTGCTCATACACATGAATTAAGTCAAGGAACAACCAAGTCTCTCGACTTTGCCATTTCTCTGTAATCTCGTCCCAATCCTGAGTAACTCTAATATTAGTGAGTTGAGTCAACATTTGATCACCCAATTCCGGATAAAAAACATTTCTCTTCTCCGCGCCAACACTATGATCAAAAACCACTCCTTCCCACCAAGCGTCCATGTGAAACGCATCCACACACATTCCATATGAGAAGTCACATGGACCAAGATTACGTAAATAGGCGGCACTGGCCTTATAGAAGCACGGTAATCGTGCTGGTCCACTGTGCAAGAGACTAATCCATCCACGGCAGGTGGTACACGTACAGAGTCCACGAGTTTGCCAGAGCCATCGTCGACGAGAATGTGATCATATTCGACACGCCGCGTTCGAATGCCACGAGAAATGACGACTCCAGAGTGCCACGAGCCTTGGAAACCGTCTTCGTCGCTTGCTACCTCCACTTTCTCGCCAACGAGAAGCTTCGGCTTGCATTTCCTCCTGCCGCCCTTCCTCGCTCCGCTTGGTCCCTCCCCGTCGACGCGACTGGCCATTTCTTCGTCTATCCACCGACCGAGAAATGGCGACGACGATCGCGAGAAATTCGCCGAGCGAGCAGCCCGAAAACCAAGGCGGAAACGGAAGATCGCCGATCGGAGTCGCCACCCTCTCTCTAAGTCTCAATCGAAGTTTCGCTCTCTCTCGTTTTCTACGTAAGAACAACCGGTCACCATAGCTTCACGAAACGAACCGACACCGCTTCCACCGCCCCGAAACCGACAAACCGCCACCCGAATCGGCACCCGCGCCGGTCAAACCGTCGTCCGCAAAGCCCGCGTCCGCGTCCTTCCCTGCAACGACACAAATGACCGAATCCGTACAATCGCCTCTCGCCTCATCCCCCATGCCGCTACCGGGACTGCCCACGTCATACGCGGAGGCCTCGCCGCATCACCGATACCGCACCGCCCCCACCCCCGCGCCGCGCCGCTGGAGACCGGACGTTCCAGATAACGGGTCGCCGGCAATCTGGAACGCGAGCTTAAGCGTCCCGACCGACCGGCGTAAACAGAGAGCAAAAGGGGGGAAAACCGGCGGTCAATCGCGGCACGGCTATGCTCGTCGCAAACACTGAAATGCGCCCGGAATCTTCAATGGCCATCAAACGAGAGGGAGAAGAAAGTCGTGCGTGCGCGTCTGCAAACCCTAGACCGTGAGGGCAAATTTTTTATTTTTTATTTTTTATTTTTTATTTTCCGTCCTTCCTCTTTTCTTCTCTCTTACTTTGTGTCAGACTCTCCTTCCAGCGAATTTTCTCTCTCTGCCCTTCTTCCACGCACAAACCCACAATCTCAGCCAACTAGACCAAGACAGGCTCGAAGTAAACCAATCTATCGTGGAATGCTCACAACAGCAACAGATTGTCCGCCAAGCATGCTCATGAGCGGCCGAGACACACAACCGGGCAATATACGGCAAGACCTTAAGCCTCATCAGCACCTTCTACTTCCGACGATAAACTCTGATTCCATTGTTGCACAAATAAATCCTTAAAATTGTTGGGAAAATACTGCTTCGAATTGGGTAGAACAATGAAGTCGGATCTTTAGAGTACTCGAGTCGGACTTTGAGGCGTGATATCACTTTCTTTAAGGATTTATTTGCCCCACAAAGTTGCTAATGGTTACCGGCAAATTTCCTCCGGGATACAACAAAGTCTCAAACAAGAATACTAGATAGCAATTCTAGTATTTCTCCAGTCTCTCATGGAAAACAATTGGAAACAATGGCTGTAGTTTCTCTCCAAAGAAAAACGAAAAGATGGAAGAAGATATGTGTTTGATCTCAAAACATACGTATTTGTCTTCGTCTTTCGAATAGAGGCAACTCTTCAAAAGATTGCAAAAAGAACAAAGGTAACCTTTCGTGAACAAGTACGTCTCAAAGGTTACGTTGAAAAGAAATAAAGAATTCGGAATTAAATAAATAATAAATAATAAATAACCATAACTTTTCGTGACAAATATTTGTTTCAACAAGACTTTATAATTAATTTTTATAGAAATAAATCCGAATTTTTAATAAATAAAATAATGATCGTTGGTTAGTCTTAAAATCTCGTCCACGCGCGCACTCACATCTTTTCGATGTGGGACAAGGCACCTCTTCATTTGTTTTATAAACAAATTACCAACACCTCCTCCTCCTCCACCTCCCTCCCACGGACATCCTCCTCCACCCTCCTATGGACATCCTCCACCTCCCTACCAAGGGACTCCACCATTCAGAAGGCATCCTCCGCCACCCTCCCGGAGACACCCTCCACCACCATCCCGAGAGCAACCGCCCTCCGGGAGGCACCCTCCGCCACCCTCTTCAAGACACCAGCCTCCCCCGCCATCCTATGGGCAGCCGCCACCACCCTCCCGAGAGCAACCGCCCTCCCGGAGGCACCCTCCGCCACCGCCACCCTCCCCAAGACACCAGCCTCTACCACCATCTTATGGGCAGTCTCCACCACCATCCCGAGAACAACCGCCCTCCCGGAGGCACCCTCCGCCGCCACTTCCCTCCCCGAGACACCGGCCTCCACCACCTTCCTGTGGGCAGCCTCCACCACCCTCTCGAGAACAACCACCCTCCATGAGGCACCCTCCACCACCCTCCCCCCGACACCCTCCGCCATCTCACAAGCACCCGCCGCCCATGCACCGGCATCCACCACCTCCCCATTACCCTCCGCCTTCTCCAAGACATCCATCCCCACCACCGCCATACTCTCCACCATACAGTCAGCCTCCGCCGCAGCAACCTCCTCCATCCTATCAACCGCCACCTCCATCCTATCAGCCCCCACCTCCAACTTACCAGCCACCGCCATCGCCTCCATCCTATCAACTACCACCACCTCCGCCATATTCTTCGTTCCCACCTTCATACTCCAACCCGCCTCCATCGTACTACACCCCACTGCCGCCGTATGCAGAGACACGTCTAACCTCAGATGGAGTGTTAGGTTAGCTTAAAGTTCGCTTAGAATTCCGCACACCTACCTGCATGCATCCACAATGCCATGTGGAGACAATAATGTTAGTTCAGTCTGGTGTAGTCTAGTCCCGCTCGCTGTCCACGAATCGAAGTAACAAGTGTAACGATGAGTACTTAGTGTAATGTACGTCCTTCTCAGTTCATTATCTCTCTTTCCCAGGCGTCGCCGCCGTTCAGAAATTTAACGATCTCGTTCGTAGCGGCGTATAGCAGTGAAGCGAGTGCTTGGCCCGTGTCACAGTTTGCCCTTCTTGTCAAGTCCATTTCGTCGCACTTTTTCACCAATTTGTGCACTAAAATTGAAAAGAAAGAAGACCGCTCGTTTCATCTGCGAACTTGGAATATTTATCTTGGATCGTCTTCCGATGAAGTAATCAGTGGTATCGTGAGTTGATAAAGCTATTGAGCTTAACTTCAGCTACAATGGCTTAGAACTCCTCGCCTAAGGTAACCTGCGACAACCCTCAAAAGCTCCTCTCGATCTACTAGCAGAACGTGATCCAGAAGTTGGAGGGGATAAGAATTTAGAAATCATTAGCTAATCAGTGATCCACGCGTGTCAACAAATAAAAAAGAAATTGGAGAAATAACCAAAATTTGTCTATGTACAATTGTTGTCCACGTTCAATTTTGATCCCGCTCTTTATTTCGAGATAAATTTGTTCGTTAAGCTGATCTCCAATTGTAATTTAATGACAAAATCCAGGCTTCCTTCCAAATTTTGACAGAAAGTGCCAACGCCGAAGACGAACAAGGGGCAATCATTAAGAAAAAAGAAGAAGATAATAATAAGTCGGATAGAAATTACAAATGTGCCGCGTACTAATGCTCAGGTCCAATTTTGGTAATTTCTCACTTATTTTGCTACAAGTTTTATCCATTGTAACATTTTTTTTATCCCGATTTCAAGGTAATTTGGTGATGAACATCAATGTGGAATAAATTGGCATAGATATTTAGTTTTTTTCTAGAGATATTTAGGGTATTTTATTTAATTTCTATATCTATTTTGATCATGTATATTCGATTTGATTTATCTCGCTTAAATGGAATATGTCCTAAGGGTGTAGGGAATGGTTTTGATTTCCTTAGACAGTCATCTAATAAATAGTCATCTCCATGTATTCTTTTTTATATATTGAAATACACAGGCAATTCTTCAATTCAATCTTCTGCATTATTCTTAGCTTGAACATTGGAAAAACGGTGACACGAGCTACCAAACTGTAACATGATATTCTTTAGCACTTAGAAACATTTTTTTTTTTCAATTTGACGGAAAAACGAAATATGAAGTTTGTCCAAATAATAGGGCCCAAAATTAGTTTAAGGAATAAAAATGGTTAAAGATTTATCACGGGGACTAAAATTGATCGTGAGCGAAAGTGCAAGGACCAACTATTGATTTTTTTCATTCCACTCCATCTCAACATATCCCTGCGACGGTGCTTAACCAGTGTTTTTCATTGAAATTCGAACAGAAATATTTAATTTGTCCTGAAACTATTGAATGAAGACTAATATGAGGGCCGAATTTATCACAAAATAAGGTACGAGGTCCAAAATTGAGAGCAGACAATAGCACAAGGACCATTTTTGTATTTCGCCGTCTTTATTTTATGGAAAGAACAACGCTAGATTTTCAAGATTGATTTGCAAATTCACATTTACTAAATAAT
The DNA here is from genome assembly GCA_014182565.1 of Eucalyptus marginata. Classification (NCBI taxonomy): domain Eukaryota; kingdom Viridiplantae; phylum Streptophyta; class Magnoliopsida; order Myrtales; family Myrtaceae; genus Eucalyptus; species Eucalyptus marginata. The sequence continues at coordinate 26,136,585 of CM024594.1, forward strand.
ATGTCAAATTGTAAATATTTTCGTTTTCAAGAATAAGTCAGAATCAAACAAACATATATATATATTTCTAAAGGGCTAACCCAATGGTCAAACGTCGGCCTCACTTTTCATGGGGGGAACCGGGAGATTGGTTTTACCGATTTCAATTTTTTTTTTTTTTTACTTTGCTTTATTTAGGATTAGATTAGAGGATTTAAAAGGGCCTAGGAAGCACTAATTTGATAGGGAAATTCACGAGAATCCCTGAAAGTGGAATTTTTTTAATATGAAGGACAGAAAAACAAATCAATTACTAAGATGCAAATAATCATAAATAAAAAAATATAAGCGTTAGCTCAAAATAAATCATTAATAATAAATTTGTAGACAAAAAGAATTATCCTATCAATTCGAATATCGTGTACGAGAACATGCAAGAATCTAAAACATTACGAGACGAATTTTAGGATTACAGAGTTTGAACTACTTAAGTTTCTTTTATTTAAAATCGATATTCCCAATTTTTTTCTTTAGTTGGAGAATATTAGGACTTGTTTGTTTATTTTTGTTTTTATTCTCCGAAACAAAAATTTATGTTCTTTTATTCCGAGGAACAAAAAAAGAACAGAAACGTGTTTGGTAACACTTTTGTTTCCGAAAATAGATTTGGAACAGAAACAATAAGTAGAAAAAACTTGTTTTTTGTTCAAAGGAACAATTCCGAGAAACACTTATATTTTTTTCTTCTTTTTTCTTTCCTTTTTCTTCCTTTTGGCTGGTCGCTAGCCTCAGCCATGGCCGGCGACCTCGCTGGAGCGTCGCCGGCTCTCGGCGAGGCCAAGCGTTGCCCCCTCGAGCTCGCCTAGCCAAGGCGAGGCTCAGCCTTGCTAGGGGCCGGCAAGGTGGCCGGTGACCGGCCAAAAGAAAGAAAGAAAAAAAAAAAGGAAAAATATAATAAGAATATTGAAAATTAAAAGAAATAAAAAAATTATACAAAGTTTATTAAACGTATTTCTATTCTTGGAGTGGAAAGTTTTTGCAATTACCAAACGCGTTCTTATATTTAAATTGTTCCTTGAAACATAAATATAAAAAATTATTTCGTTAAAAATTGTTCCTCGGAACATAAATCTTACCAAACCTGTCTTTATAAATTATTTTAAAATCTACCAATTTAATAAAATAAAATAAAATTACACCGTCCCTTTTGTGACAATAAAGACACCGTTCCTTTACTCACCTCCCTTTTTCAGAGCAATCTCAATGACGCTGCTATTTTCCTCTTACGGGAGTTTTAAGAGCAGTATAAAAACATGAGAACGGAAAGCTCCTTCAGATCCTCCGGCGGCGTTTCGCGAAGCAAGGAGCAGTCGAGCACGGCCTGAACCAGCCGTCCGCGCGCCGAGCCAAGCGAGACTCGCCGTACCCGGCCCTCCTCGCCGTCGGCATCAAAGACCGAGCTCGGCTTCGAGCCCGCTTCTGGACCGCGACCGCCGTAATCTCACGGTCGGAAGGGGGAGAAGAGGGAAGAGAGGGAGAGAAGGGGGAAGGGGGAAGGGGAAGGGGGAAAGGAAAGATGTTCTTCCACATCGTTCTGGAGCGGAACATGCAGCTCCACCCTCGCTTCTTCGGTCGCAACCTCCGCGACAACCTCGTCGCCAAACTCATGAAGGACGTCGAGGGCACTTGCAGGTTTCTTCAATCGACCCTTCCTTCTTTAATTTCGTTCCTGAATCCATGAGTTTCTGCCCTTTTTGTAGTTTCGGCATCAGCCTTCGATTTTATCGATTCTCGCCCTTAGCGTTCCGTAAACTATTTCGATTCCTGCTTAAGCTTGTGGAATTTGATTCGCGAGAGTGTTCGATTTTAGGTTTTTTGGTCGAAAGCTTCGATTTTTAGTTGATTGTTCTCTAGTTCGACAGCTTTCGCTCTCTGCTTTGTGCGCGAAAGAAACGATAAAGACATGTAGTTTGGATTGAAGAGCAGTGTAAAGGATTAGGGCACTTGGAGGTACTTTGCCTCTGTCAAGTGTGAAGGGTTTTCAATTTAGGAGTGCTTCTTGATTTCTGAGGGGGGGCATTTTCCCAATTCCTCATCACGGGGATTCTTGTTGCTGTCACATGCTTAGTGTGATTGAACGCGAAATGGATAGTACAAGTTCTTTCTTTCTCTTTCCCCCGCTATTGTTTATGTAGCTGTCACTTCCTTTTCTTTCTTGAGAGCGAGATTGGGTGTGCTCACAGCCATTTTAGGATGCTTAAAGTTGGTGGTAATGGAGGCATATGGCCATTGGAGAGAAAAAGGCATTGCTTCACCACTTAGCAACTTTTACTCCTGCAGCATCATGTGGTCCTTTCTTTCTTACAGTGGTAGGCACGGTTTTGTGGTGGCGATTACCGGTATAGAGAACATTGGGAAAGGATTGATTCGAGAAGGGACAGGGTACGTGACATTCCCTGTGAAGTACCAGTGCGTTGTGTTTAGGCCCTTCAAGGGAGAGATATTAGAAGCTGTTGTCACAATGGTGAACAAGGTGATGGGCTTTTCTTTATATGCGTGTTTGGTAATGTTCCTGTAGCTTGAAGGTACAGTTGTGAAGATTAGTAGCCATGTCTTTTACACAGATGGGATTTTTTGCTGAAGCTGGTCCAGTTCAGATCTTTGTCTCAAACCATGTAAGTCCGCAACTTGCTTGAGCTGTTAGTTCCAAGAGTCTTTTTATGCACTCTTATCATTGAAAGTCTTTTTATGCACTCTGATCATTGAAATTTTTCGGGTGAGTCTTGTGGACTAGTTTCTTTGCTTTCTCATGCATATGAATTGCTTGTCAAGTTAAGAGGAATATAACTACTTGTCAAGTTATACATCTTTTGCTTCTATGTTCAACTATTATACTGTTAAGTCATCATATTTGAGTTTCAGTTGATACCAGATGACATGGAGTTCCAATCTGGAGACATGCCAAACTATACGACATCAGATGGATCGGTAATTTTTTCAAAGGAGTGAATTTGTGTCTTTAGGTTTATATCATCATTGAATTTTATGTGATTTACTTCAGGTGAAAATCCAGAAGGACAGTGAAGTGAGGCTAAAGATAATTGGCACTCGTGTAGATGCGACAGAGATAGTATGGCTTTCTATCTTGATCCTATACTCCCTTTAGTTTTATCATACACCTTACTTTGATCAATAGTTCTCTTTGAAGCAGTAAGATAATTTGTGCCAACTAACTGCTTTTTTCCAAAACAAGTTTCCACAAGATGACTGAGAAAGCTTTTTCTGTAGGATTATGGATAGCTCATCTAGTATTTGGATCACTAAAACTTCTTTTAAAGCCAAATTTCTTATATTTCTACATTTGGATCAGTAAATCAAGGAATGCCATCCTTTGATTTAGTCCTTAGTGGACACCGGATGCTGCAGCAACATGCCAGTTTACCCAATTGTGTATACCCTTGAAAATATGGGAGTAAACCGCAAAAATAGTCATCAATCAATAATAGAATGCTTAGGATGCATAAATGGACAACAGGCATTTCTTCCGTTTTGCTTTTAAAGGCTTAGTTCTAATGTCATTAGGACTGTTGCAAGTGGACTATGTATCTGCAGATTCCAGTTTTGTTCATCAGGATCCACTATAGAAAAACACATCGTCAAGCAATTTCCACAGCTCTAGCAAGTGCCCCTTCCAAATTAATCTGCTGAAAGTTTTGCTTTAAGAAGCATGGCAGAGTCATAGGTAACTCTGCTACTAATGGAGGGCCATAGTATAGCTTTCATCCTTCCAATTAGAGTGTTTTCTTTACTATGAATACATCGTCCGATGCGTAACCTCCTTTAACTATAAAATTTCTTCCCAAGAATAGGAAGAGTCAGAAGGTCTCTTGAGTGACTGAGAACTCCCTCAAAGGATGATCACTCTGTTAAATAAGACAAGATAGGAAATTCTGGTTCCTTTTTCTTTCTCAAGTGTCAAAATATAGAAAAACATGCTTACCAAAGAAGTGAATGTTATTAGCAGGTTGATACTGCACATATTATGTGGCATATCAGCATGCATTTGATTTTCTATATGTCAGTCAATTAATCAATGTGTAAATTCAAGCTAGTATAGCTGATATTTTGTTCATTTGTTGTTTTTAGTTCTGCATTGGCACCATTAAGGATGATTTCTTGGGTGTGATAAATGATCCTGCTGCCGCCTAAAAAAGATGACCTCCATTTCCTTTGCCACGGAAGCTGCACGCCTGCAATACAGAATGTCTGAGCCTGTTGGTTTTAGTGCTCTTTTAAAGACTTCCTAGAGGTTGGTGTGCTCTAGTCAGAACCTTGTTGAGGTTGGCTGGCATATAACTGGCTTGTTCTCAGTTCGTATACATATGGAACTTCCCTGAAGAATGTACCTGTATGGCAATCAATTCACCAAGGAAAACTAAACTTACGGTTTGCTAGTTAGCCTAGTTTCTAGGCATGTTTTTTCTTTCTGGAATGGCTGTCATAGCAAATGAGGGCTGGGAGACAAATGATTGTATGTTGTTCGCCAAAATGCTCATAGTTGATAGGGTGTGTGAACCACCCAGATGGCCATGTGGCTGATATCACTGCCTCAGTATGCTGGCCAATTGTACCATCTCTCATTTGCATAGTTCTTCCTATTTCCTACTTGTCCCCCTAGGTTTCTCTTGTTGATGTCATTCGAGAGAATTTCAGTTGCTCCTCTGTTGCGTATTAGAATGAGATTCTGCATTTTTGCTTACAATACAGAACGATGGAAGTTTTTCTTAATTTATTGGAAAGTGAGTTTGGTTTTCTGGGGGAAAATTTTGCTGGTTTTTGCTTCGTGCTGCAATCCGGTAGTATCTTGAGCTAGTAAATTGTCAAGTATCTCATGCACCTAGTTGAAATAAAGTTATGTTCGACGGCTCCTCTAGGCATGTTCTGATAAATCCCTATACGTCTGGACACATTTTGTTACTAGCAGAGACTTAAGCACACCGCTTGGCCAAAGAAAAAAAAAACTTGCGACTCATTGAAACAATTGTATGGTGTATTGAGCTGAGACCACGAGATATTCTGATCTGAATTGATCCACTTTGTCCAGGGTCATTGAGTCGAGGAAATGATAAAGAATTCCACACTTCACGACTTGCCTCTCAACTTGAGCTTAGATTTGATATGAGGTTGTTCGGTAGATTAAGTCTGATGCAGTAAAGGGCAGTAGTTCCGAAAGGGTTCTTCGTAGTCTTACACCTGAGGTTGTGTTGTGTTTTGTCTAGGCGGTTCAAAAATGATTCCTTGAAGTTGGTGAGGATCGGTCGAAATGCTATAGACTGAGGGAGTTCAGAAGGGCCTTTCTCTGTGATGTTTTGGTTTGTGAATTACCAATCCACATTTTGACTTTTTCTTGTGTTTCCTCGTCTTTCGTGAAAGAACAGCAGGAACATCATCCGCAAAAGGGTCGTTTGGGAAGACTCCCTCCTATTCATATTCAGGCCAGTTTTTTTTTTTTTTTAAATGGGGTCTTCTGGAGTGGGAAGGGACTAACATCGTTGGCTTTTTGAAGAGATGCTTCGAATATCTAGTTGACAATAATTTAAAAGACAACGCCGCACCTCAAAACCCAGGACATTCTAGACTTTTCTTCTAAATTAGAATGAAATCGATCGGTCCAGTAATTCGAGGACAGAAATAGAAGTTGATGACCATGGTTGAGGGTCAGGACCAGCAGGTTTTATAGCAGATTTTAAGGGTAATATGACAGTGAGAAATTACTTTTCGATATAAGAAAGGGAAAAGATCAATCTTATGTGAATTTATTTCGAGGATGAGTTTGGAAAGATTTTGATATACCAACCTTAATTAGGTAAAGAACCTTAAGCTATTGCTTTCAAAATTGATTGGGTGATTCGGTTAGATGTGGATTCATCTTTGTTCATTCGACTTATGATTTTTGATGCGATGTCGAATATTGACCTTGACTTTGGAGGCGGATTTGCTTTTTGAGCTATAATTTTGAGAATGGTAATTTGATACGGACAAAAATAAAATAATTATTAGGGATAATCTTCTCGAATTTCACAATTTTTAAGGAGTTAATATCACGAAAAATTTCAAACTAGTATATTTATAATAAATTTATGCCATATTTATTTTTTATCATAAAAATCTTAAATTAGTACACTTATGATAAATTTATCTCATATTTATTTATTGATCACCAAAATCTCCAAACTTATATATTTTTGACAAATTTATCCTCAATTAGTTTTCATTAAATTGGATTAATGTCACGAAAAATCACAAATCGGCACAACTGCACACACGTGGAAAAAAACTTCAAATTGGTGCAACCACTGATTGCTACGTGCTGTCTTTTTAAGATTTGGATAGTTCATATGATTACTTTTAGATATCTTCTTTTTCTTCTAGAACTTTGGAGTTCTTAAACCAAAGAAGCTACATCTTCATCTTCATCGTTGTTGTTGTCGTCGTCGTCGAAGGATGATATTTCAAAATTTGCATGAAAAGTGTTAGCTATTTATGCAATAAACTTTTACCTTGGAATTCCTCAGCTCATTGTTGTATTCGATTTTGTAAGCCATGATCCAAGGTTAAGTGTCGAGATCATTGAGCGTGATGAATTGACGATTTTCGCATAAACTTGTTCTTGTGTTAGTGCTCCAAGAATCTTGATTGCATGTCCCTCATTTGTATAGATCTTGCCAGGATCAGCAAGTCTGTTCATGATGTCATTGTAGTGCATGAGCATTCCTTTGGTATCTTCATTTGGCTCCATTTTGAATGTCTCAATATCTCCAAGTAAGATGATCCTCTTCATTTCCCTTTCTCCATTGATTCTTTCAAATGTGACTTGGGAGTTGATCCCAAATTTCTTTAACTGCTACACAAGAAGAAATACTTTTAAATATCAGATTAAAAAAATGCACAATGTACAGAAATGAAAAGCTTAGAGTGATTAGTGCAAGTCTTCTCTGGATATCGTCACAAGCAGGAGTGTGTGGAGCTGGTTGTTGTTGTTCTTCAGCCGCTTGAATAGGAGGTCTCGCTAATGTTTGAGTTGCTAACCCATGTTCGATCACATCAACCATTTTTTCCGGTTGCACCTTCAATTCTATATTGATTGTCATGGATGAACAAATTGAGGAGCTAGAAATCAAGTTGTAGTTCCTCTTCCTAGTAGCGAGATCATGTGGGGGTGAGAAAACGAATAAGACGGTCTTTAGACTCTTGGATTAAATTCATTCGTTTAGAAAAATCCATATAAACAACAATACTAGAAAATAAGACTACTCATTTGGAATGGAATAACTTTCTGTCCAAAGAACTTAATCAAAGTAATCAATAAAAATCTTTCAAACTAAGAAGGAGAGTTTGTGAAATTTTGAAATAAGGTCTTCAATACTTCTAAAACACAAATATCATAAACTTCCAGGAAAGAAGAGTAGGTGTACCAAAACTTTCATATAATGCTTACTTGAGTCTCAAAACTTTTTTTTTTTTCACTTAATTGAGTGCTACAAATTTAAAAAATCGATCACTTGAGTGTCAATTCTGATTTGCCTTGTCGGAAAATCTGATTTAGCTTTGTCAATGCTAACATTAACAAATTTTTAATAATTGTAAAATAATTGTAAATATGTTTAATATTTATTATTATTATTTCAATTTTTTATTTTTGCTTTTCTTCTTAAGGGCTAGCGAGGGTCACCACAAAATCCTCGCTTAGATTTGGGCGATTGCCTCTCCCTCATCGTGAAGGCCCTATGCGAAGGCGTCGTGGCCTTGCTGATTGCTGGTGACGTCGCCTAGAGCTGGCAAGGGCATCATGATCTCGCCAACTGTGGGTGAGGCCATCTCGCCAGATCTAGTGATTCGTGGCCTTGCCCTCAGTCCATAAGGCAGTGACGGCCTCGCCTAGGGCCTTCGTGGTTGAGGGTTTCACCGTTAGCAAGGCTGGCGCAACCCTAAAAAAGGCAAAAGAAAAAGAAAAAATAGAAAAAAAATAGAAAATTTAAAAGATCCACGTGGATAGGAAAATATTATAAAAATCCACATACCATGATTTGTCGAAATTGACATTCAAGTGATCGATTTTACTCTAATGTGGCACTCAAATTAGCGTAAAAATAATTTTGGCACTCAAGTGAGTATCGTACGAAAGTTTTGGCGCTCCTATTGTTCTTACCCCCGTAAACTTCGATTTAAAAACAAAGAAATCCTTAAATGCAACGAACTAATTCTAGAAATCTTGAGTTGAAAGAATAGATTATCAATAAACAGAAATTTGTAAAAACAAAATCACCTCTTATAAAGTTAGGCATAACAAGCAACGGAGCTCTAATATAAATTGTTGGGGCTAACAATACAACTTAAAGTAGGGGTGAATGGATTGTTTGAGAACTATGAAAAACATTTGCGGAAGATAAACAGTTTAACTTCAAATAGTGGCAGGAATAGATTGTAAAAATTAAGTGCGCATGTTGCTGTTTAACAAATCGTGATAACAAAGATAAGGTAATGTAGATAATGAAGAGGTAAAAGATTTGTAAGAAGATATGTAGTGGTTTGACTTTATCCCCAAATCTACATCCACTCCAACACTAATAGTCACAACAAGAGAATCCACTAGTAATTTTCAAAGCTAGTTACAATGAGTAAGTACCACCTTTCTTATAGATCACATTACTAGATGTCATGTACTGCTATTACTCTTGTACACTTGCTCTTATCACCGATTACAAACATTACCACTTAGACATTGACATCAAGAATACACAGTAGCTAACAACAAAAATAAAGCAAAGAAGAATACTCAAAACACATGACCCATCTTATTCGTTTCCACCCAACCCAACTACTTCTCTTGGACTCAATATATAGGCATCTATCCTCAAATGAGTGTCGCCCATCGAAATTCTTAAGTAGCTGTTGGTTTTATCTTAGCTAGCAGTAGATCGTCACTAGAAATTGTTAGCATAGCTCTTTGACATTGGCAATGTCTCTTTTTGATAGTGGCAGTTTCCTAGTTAATGTCAGTGTACTTTTGTCAGACTCGCTCATTAATGCCAAAACTGCTCCCGATCAACTCTGGTGATATTTTTGTGAAATCCAAGCTATCATAACAGCTATTTTCTTCTTTTCAATGTTTTAGGTAGGTGGTCAAATGACCAGCACCTTCCAAGACTAAATATCCTTACGATCCCTTACCAATAATTAGGATGTGTAAATCTTTACTAGTTTGTTGATGTTGCCCACTGACACCATATGGGTGACTTACAATTAATCGTCCAATGATCCTCTTGGCTTATTTCACATACAAAGACTTCTAAGGACATTAGCATCCCTATTGGTTCCTCATCTTCGTCGATTAACCATATCAGTTTCCAAAGATCTCCAAGGACATTAGCATCCTCATCGATTCCTTATGGCCGATTCCTTATTTTCACTGATTTGATTGAATCAGCTTCCTAAGATATCCAAGTACACCATATACACACACTGGTTCCTCTTCTTCACTGAACTCATAAGGATTGTCGATATTGTTAGAGTCTTTCACCTCATTTGAATAAGGTAGTTGCTCTTTGCCAATAATTTGCTGCTCCGATAAGAAGTCACTGCACTCAATGACAATCTAATTTTTCTAGTCCTTCCAAGCATATTAGCAATCTCGACTTTACCAAGCTGTTTGTTTCACGAAAACTTTCATGAAAAAGAAAATTTGATTTTCATAAAACTTATTTTCAAATAAAATGGTTACTTCTCATTTATTTGGTAGTATGCTAAAAAGCATGACTGAAAATGTTATCAGGTGTTTGGATCTTGTTTCTGAAAACAAATCTCCTCAATTTAATGAAAATAAGTTGCTTAAATAATGAACCGATAACGTGTAAATAAAGATTTTTTTTTTAATTTCTTTTATCAAATGTAGGGCAATTACATAAAATATCAAAAGACATATGAACAGAGAAATAAAACAGAAACCTCAAGTTTCTTGAAACCCATAAAGTCGATGCGAAAATATATATCGTTCTCAAAATGGAATTGTCAATACAAAGTAATCATAGAACAACGGGAAATTTCCAAATAAGGACCTGAAGTGAATCTATTTTCTCAAATAAGGGACCTAAAAGTGAACTTTTTGTCATATAAGGACCCGAAGTGGACCCATTGTTTCCAATAAGAACCCGAAGTGAATTTTGTGTCAAATAAGGATCCGAAGTGATCAAGTTAATCTCTATTGAGGACCTTAGCTCACCAGTAAACATTTTCCAACAATTAAAATAGGCGCAATTTTGTTAGAATTTTGTTATTGGAAAAAAAAAGGGAAATTCTATATTAATTAAGTTTAGGTTATTTATTTAGATGTTTACGTTTTCTTCTTTCTTCTCCCTCGCTGCTCCTCACCTTGCTCGACTAATAGAGAATTTGGGTCTCCACAAAAAAAAAAAAAAAAAAAAAAAAGAAGAAGAAGAAAAAAGAAGCGTTTGGTTTTCTTCTTGTTTTTGAATTCATGCCTCAACCGGCAGAAAATTTAGGTTTTCGACTTTGCGGAGGATGGGTACAAGGAATGGGAGACCGTAGAAAACCTAGGGTTTTTTTTTTAAAATTTTTTTTATTTCTGTTTTAGGATTTGTTAATTTTTCCTATATTTTTTTTGGACAAAATTACCCAAATTCCTATCATCGAAATGTCACATGCTTGATAGCCGGTGAATATTTGGCTGACTAGTAAGCTTGGGTTCTTATTTTGAATTGAGATCCTTATTTAAGACAATGAATCCACTTTAGGTCTTTATCTGACACAAAATTTATTTTGAATCTTTATTTGAGAAAATTGGTCAACTTCGGATCCTTATTTGAGACAATGGGTCCACTTTAGGTCTTTATTTGATATTAAGTTCATTTCGGGTCCTTATTTGAGAAACTTGGTCAACTTCGAGTCCTTATTTGGAATTTTCCCTAGAACAACAGGTGCATCGTTTATGTTGTGTGAAGTAACATGCAAAATCTAATGCTAGATCAAAAGATAGTGAGTTTCTTTGTACCACCTATGTGTCAATATTCACTTTCTCAATATGGTGCACCGATGGATATACTAATAATCAGTCTTCAGTCAACTAGCAATTGACAAATCAGATCTTGGCTTGCTGTCCCGCCGTCCATGCAAGACAGAAAGCAAGTCTTCTTACCTCGGAGCCGGCGCAGTAAACCACTTCATGGGATCGCCAACATGAACACAACTGAAATCTTAAATTGCGTAATCAAAATATATTTTCCAATACAAGTGATCGGCCCGAAGCAAGGTATGGTGGGTGCCAGCAACTTTCACTTGTTAGAAGTAGGGGCTGAAAAGAGCTATTTGTATAGCTTGGCTTTGCTGGGCTTTGATCCTCACAACTTAGAGAAAGGGGAAAGTTTGAGAATAGGAGCTAAAAAGTCCCTTTGCCAGATTGTTAATACGCGGCCCCGAATTTCGAAGAAATTTTTTTAATAATAATTTTTTTTTTCTCATACACAAGAGAAGAATTGACCGTGGGCAGGGCTCAACTAATTAAACAATTAGATCAGTAGAATTATCAACAAATCCATTCGATAGAGATGCAGTGACGCGGTCAACCAAAGACCCGGCTTATTAACTAGAAGGACAAGTTCTGCTTCTCTGGCTGTTGTAAAACCTTTTAGTTAGATCTAATAAAATACCGGTGGTATACAAGCCTTGTCTTTTGAATTTTTACCAGTCAAAAAGAAAAAAAAAAAGCCTCTGGGGACTTAACTCTCATGAAGAACTGCTAGTGATATACTGGAGGAGGGTGGGGATGACGTCAAATCCATGTGGTCCTTATGGGTTGGGCCTAACACGTGCTATAGTGGCAATTACAATGGGAAGTGAGGCTTTAAGGCAGAGCGAATCTGGAAAGATTGCCTCAGTTCGGATTGTTCTCTGCAGCAAGTGGTTCTTCACTTAGTAGACCTACCAGACGCCAGACGACGACTGCTTCTTGTTCTTGCAAGCACAATTCATTGGATCCTTGCTTGAGAATACGCTCTATCAAGAGTTTTTCTTATTGAGAATCGTTGCGAACTTCTCGAGAGAGAAACTCCTAAGAGACTAGGAGTCGTTGTTAGGCAAGCACAAATATCCTCTAGTGACAAAGCGTTTACTCTTTGCTCCAGCTTATCACAATTTGATTGCTCGTGTTTTTGTTGATTAATTTATTTTACAGTAGAGTCGCAATAAACTTATTCTAAGCTAGGTAAGACAAGTAGGGCTCGGGAGGTCACTCTACTTCTATGAAATTAAAGATTTGGATACTTAAAGATAAGTGAAATACGAAAATTCTTGGTTTCTTATCATTTAAGGAAAAAAAAAAAACATTTCTGTTGATCTTGATTGATTTTACTCCCTAATATGCACCAGCATGAACCTGAATTTTGAGGCAACATACAATCAATTACAGATTAGCAAATAAACAAAATAAAGGGCTAATTTCATAAAAGGACACAATCTGCACCACTTTTATCAAACACAACATCAACTTTCAAGTGCCTCAGAAAATATACAAAATTCTTGGGATTGTATCAAATGTGTCATGAAGCTTGTTCCCGTCCAAAAACTATCCTTTGATTATCCTCTTGCCATTTGAAGCTCCAGTCCCATGTGGCATAGAAATAAAGTTAAGTGTCGTGTGGTGAGTACGAAAATAAATATTCTCTCAACTCCGACATTAATTATATATATTAGATAAGATACTTGGCATGCGCTTTGTGCTGGCATATACATTTTCATAGTTGTGACTACCTTCATAACAAATCTAAATTTGTAATAATGTGCTTTGTGTAGGAAAAATCAACTTAAGGTTACATTAAAGAAGAATAACTTCTAGAAAATTAAACACCATGCACAAAAATGACAAATAATAATTGCATAATTGACTTAGAAAAAAATATCATGCAAAAAAAAAAATCTAAATAGCTAGTAAATTTTTTACAAGGCTATTGAAGTGATATTAATCTAATATATGATCAAACGGAGATAACTGAATTTTAAATGCATAGATTGCACTCTAGCAGCTACAATAAAATGTTGAAATACAACCACCGTAAAGCAGTAGCCTGAAAGCGTAATACTCCCTCGGAAGTAATAGCTTTAAGCTTGTGTGCCTTTCTTGTATCTGGTTTTCTCTGACTAATTCCGAGGTTCAATCCTCGTCACCATAAGGGAATCATAAAGGATAACGCATGGACATAAACCTTGGATGCTATTCATTTGTTCTTTGTAAACCTACAGTTTTTACGCTCGATGACAATGTCTCTAGGCAAATATATGTTAGCTCCATGTATTTTGCAAAAAATATTTTTTACAAAAGGATTTTTCGACATTTGGATGGCTTGGGAAAATAAGTCAATCAAAAATACTTTCCTAGTGAATGGAAATACTATGCCTAAATTCGGAAAAAAAATGATTTCCTTTTTTAAAACTCAAAAATCAATTTTCAAAATATGACTAGATATTGGTGTTCAAATTAAAAACTCTGCGCTTGGGCATAGGAACCCCAACACTCATTCCCGAGCCCTTAGCAGAACCTGGGTCAAGAGCCTAAGACCAAGTCTACGTCCATCAAGGTCAAGCCTAGGCCCGCATTGATTGGGCTTGGGACATCAAGCTCTTGCTCAAGACCACAACACCCGTGGTCGGGTTCTCGATGCTTGGGCCAAGGTCCATAGAGGTTGGGTTTAGGATCCTAGTGTTGCATCCGAAAAATCTTGGCCTTATTAATATGTAGGAATTTGATTGCAATCAATTTACATGACTGTTACATTTGAGCAATGGCTTAGAAATTTACTAAGTTAATTATTTACTTATTTTTGGAAAGTTTTGCCAAAAGTTTTGATGGGTTCAAAAGTTAATTTTTAACTTGTGTTTGGAAAGTTTTACTAAATGTTTTAACAAGTTCAAATATTTTTCAGATTTATCAATATTTAGAACGGACATTGATTTTTTTATTTATATATGGATTCCCTTGATTCTTCAGTGTTTCAACCAAAAAATGCTATTTTGGAAAGTTGTTCTTTTGGCTTCCTCTTCCATCACTAAATCTCATTCTAAAATTTATACTTCTAGCTTCTTTCCATAGGCAAGTGAAACATTGAACTTAACTTTGTTGATGTCATGCCTATTTCATCTATATTAACTTTTAGTTCATTAATATAAGGGATGGCTCATATACTTACTTGGTCAAAAGGACGAATCCCTCCTAAATATCTCTTCTCTTAGCTTATGAGATTGTACCGCATGTCTAAACTATTCACTTAGGGGCTATATGAACCCTTTTGATTGGAATACTTACCCTCTCTACTTTTTGATTCATTAGTTTCATTAGGGGCCACAATTTTCTTCCACTAACAGAGCAGCAACCTTTGAACATGGTGGTCAGATTGTATTCTTTGCCATCCATGCATCTACTTCCAATCGAACGTAATTGGAGTTGAGATAGTCATGGTCTTGGAAAGTATCCCAAGATATTCGAATGGCTTTATTAGTCAGTGCATTACGCACGTCGAGCTTTTGAACCAAAGTAGGATACAAATTATTATTGTCATCTAAGAGTCCCAATTCTATTTAATTCTCTGTATCATAATATATAGGTGAAAATATAAAATAAAAAAAAATCATAAACTTTTCAATTGGACAAATTTAGTTATATACAATTTCATATTAGTAATAATTCAATCTATCTATCTATTTTTAGTCGGCGCGACGACGGACACCAATCGTCTGGCCAACATTGACATGGTAACTTTTAAATAATCTTTCTTTTTTAATGTTTTATTCATGTTTTTCTTTTCTTTTTCTTCTTTTTTCTCTTCCTCCTCCTTGGGATTCTTCTTCCTACAGTGACCGGCAAGGCTCCGACAAGGGTCATGGCCCTCACCTAGTCTCGCCCAAATCTGTGTGAGGCTTGGAGACTGCAGGTGAGGCGGCTTTGCCCAAATCTAGGCGAGGCCGGCTTCGCCATGGCCTTGCCACTAGTGAAGGCGGGCTCATGGCTGGCAAGGCCATGGCAGCATTCACTTGGTGAAAATCCACATCGATATATTGCACAGAGAGAATGTGACTGAAATCAACGCGAAATCCACATCGATATATTGTTTTGAATAATATATTTTGGACAAGTTCCTATATTTTATTCTCACATATAAAGACAATATCTGACCATTTCGCCTTCGGTAACTGGTCACGTGTAGTCACGTGGCCAGATACGTGAGAACAAAATCGGCTAAGGGCACATCGCCATCAATTAAAATATCTAGTGGGTAAATTGTAAAAAGTTGAAACGTCGGATCCTTAACACGTGACAATCCCAAAAACTTGGGGACCAAAGGTAAATTCTCCCATATCTTATCAAATAACGGACAAAACCGTTCCCCTTCCATGTCGGCCGGAAAAAAATAGCGGCTTTTCCGAACTCCACCTCCGCCTCGCCGTGTAACGATTCATAAGCCAGAATTGCAGACAGCATCGCCACTCTCTCGTTATCGTGTAATGTTCGCGTTTCAGTCTCCCCAACCCGTTCAACTACCCTCTCCTGCTCCTCCTCCTCCTCCTCCTTTCCGCAAACACCTCAAGTGCACCGCCGCTCGTGGCTCCTGCAGACCGCCTCTCTGTTCTTTAACTTCCAACCCCACCATTTCCACCTCCACGGCCGCAGACGATAAGAACCACGTGATCCAGCGTCTGTGCGAGAGGGGTGAACTGAAGCGGGCGCTTCGCGTCCTCTCTCAAGAAACCGACCCCAACCAGCGCACATACGAGCTCTTGATCCTGTCTTGCGCCCGCCAGAACTCTCTTTCCGACGGCCTCAGCGTTCACCGCCACCTCCTGGAGAATGGGTTCGACCAGGACCCGTTCCTGGCGACCAAGCTCATCAACATGTACTCCGAGCTGGATGCCATCGAGAATGCCCGGGAGGTGTTTGATCAAACTCGCCAGAGAACCATATATGTTTGGAACGCGCTGTTTAGGGCGCTGGCCTTGGCGGGTCATGGACACGAGGTCATCGACTTGTATAGAAGGATGAACTGGGTCGGGATTCCTTCGGATAGGTTCACGTACAACTATGTCTTGAAAGCGTGCGTAGTTTCGGAATGCGGCCTCTTGTTTTTGAAAAAGGGAAGGGAGATCCATGCCCATATTCTGCGGCATGGGTATGGGGGCCATGTTCATATCATGACTACTTTGGTGGACATGTATGCCAGGTTTGGGTGCGTGAAATGCGCTGGAATCGTGTTTGATGAGATGCCAGAGAAGAATATAGTTTCTTGGAGTGCTATGATTGCTTGTTATGCTAAGAATGCTATGCCTTTTGAAGCTTTGGAACTTTTCAGGGAGATGACTCTTGAGACTGATGATTTGCTTCCGAATTCTGTGACAATGGTCAGCGTGCTGCAAGCCTGTGCTGCACTTGCTGCATTGGAGCAGGGTAGGTTGATTCATGGATACGTTCTGCGAAGAGGTCTAGACTCGATCTTGCCAGTCATCAGTGCTCTGGTGACAATGTATGCAAGATGCGGTAAGCTTGACCGAGCTCAACAAGTTTTTGATAAGATGGATGAGAGGGATGTAGTTTCCTGGAATTCGTTGATCTCAGGTTATGGGGTTCATGGGTTTGGAGAGAAGGCAATTCAGGTTTTTAATGAGATGATCATCAGCGGAATCTCACCTAGTCCCATATCCTTCGTTAGTGTTTTAGGTGCCTGCAGCCATTCCGGACTTGTAGAGGATGGGAAGATGTTGTTTGACTCAATGGTAAGGGAACATAGGATTTTCCCTAGCGTGGAGCATTATGCTTGCATGGTGGATCTTCTTGGCCGGGCAAACAGACTAGATGAAGCGGCCAAAATCATAGAAGAGATGCGGATTGAACCTGGACCTAAAGTTTGGGGATCACTCCTTGGATCGTGCAGGATTCATCGCAATGTTGAGCTTGCAGAAAGAGCGAGTGCAAGGCTTTTCGAGCTTGAACCCATGAATGCTGGAAATTATGTTCTCCTAGCTGATATCTACGCGGAGGCCCGGATGTGGGATGAGGTGAGAAAAGTGAAGAAACTTCTGGAAGCTCGGAGACTGCAAAAGGTCCCTGGTCGCTGTTGGATTGAAGTCAAAAGGAAGATATATTCCTTTGCTTCAGTCGATGAATTGAATCCGCAGATTGAGCAGCTCCATGCCTTGTTGCTGAACTTGTCGATGGAGATGAAGGAAGACGGCTACGTGCCACAAACCAAAATTGTGCATTACGATCTTGATTTGGAGGGGAAAGAACGCATTTTGTTGGGGCACAGTGAAAAGCTAGCCGTGGCCTTCGGACTCATCAACAGCGCGAAGGGGGAGACGATACGGATTACCAAGAACTTAAGGTTATGTGAAGACTGTCACTCTGTGACAAAATTCATTTCCAAGTATACAAAGAGAGAGATCCTCGTCCGAGATGTGAATCGTTTTCACCATTTCAAAGACGGGGTGTGCTCCTGCAGGGATTATTGGTAGCTGCTGGCACAGTTCATCGAATAAACCCTCTCGGACACGAGGCAAAAGGTTTAGTTAGGATCCCAGAACGTCGTGGAAACTCAATCATAAAAGGCGTCTGGAACTTACATTCAACAACTAATTCAATCTGTCCCTCTCATCATGTACTGTTTGTACTGTTTGAAACACACATTTCACTTGTATAGCTTTTCTGAACTCACAAGATCACAATAGCATTTGAATCCACCTTTTTCGTTCTGTATCTTTTTCCTCTCCATTTTAACGGTGATGGCGATAGATGAATGAGTGTCGGTTAAATGAGGTTTTCTCGGTTTATACTCTGTATTTGTACCTAATGTTTATGGGTCCTATACACTCTCTCTACGACGATGTAGCAGCACCAATCTCAGTCAGTGTCTTACTCGGCAGAAGACGGGAATGTCTTCCCGCCGTCGCCACTGCTTCAACAATTCGGGAATGAAAAATGGATTGCCGTCTGCTATAACATGATATATATTTTTGAAGGAAGGAGCACAAAAGTCTGGGTGGTGTAGTCGGTTATCACGCTAGTCTCACACACTAGAGGTCCCCGGTTCGAACCCGGGCTCAGACATTTTTGGCCTTCTCGGATTTTTTAGGTTAGATTTTTTGCATCTGGGTGGTGTAGATTTCATGACGTGCAACTTGAGTTGCCTCTTTGCATCTTGCATTGCACCAGAGTCAGATAAGTTTCTAAATTATTTGCCAAAAATAAATAAATAAAAAAGGAGTTCAGTCATGATCGATGAGCTTTTATTGTGGTATTCTATTTGATGTACTTCACATGATCTATCACTCTATGCGAAAAGAAGATATAATTTTGAACTATTGCGTAATTTCAGTTTAATTCAATCGAGAAAGGTGTGGAAAACAGACGGGATACCTCATCTCTTTTATGTATATTGTAAAGGAAAGCAGCAACGTGCAATCTCAAAATTCCTTTCAAGAAGTCCGATGAAATGGTTACGTCGCATTGCAACTATATCACTAAATAATGGTTAAAATTATTTTTTTTCCGAAGAAAATAAAAGGGAAAATAAAATAAAATCACAATGTTGGTTGAAAATACAAAGCAGTAAAACCAATCCCGCATACGATCGTGAACCGAACGGATTTGTGATCGAACGAGTCTCATCTATTATTAGTCCTGCTCCAGCTCTATTTATATAAAACCTCCTTTTGCCTTCTCGAACCTCTTCTTGAAATGAAGGCGTTGAACTTGTGTTTTTGCATCGGGAAGCCGGATCATCGTGGCGGCGAGAGCAGTCGTAGCGAGCCGCACAGCCGACAGCCACCACCACGAACGTCCCCCCCACCCTCCGGTCGCAAACCGCATCAGCAACAGCGCAAACCGAGAGGCCGAGGCCACGCCACTTTAGGCGCCGGCCATCACGTCACGGTCAACCATCACGGAGGCGCCAATGCCGATGTCAGCGGTGGCTCCTCGGGAGCTATGTTCGCGGGGGCGGTCTACATATCCCAGGGGGACGGCGGCGGGTGATTCGGCCGACCAGGCCTGTCTCGGTTTCGCCTTGGCGCTTGTTCATGTGATGATGTGCAGATTCTGATTATGTGTACAATGATAGATGCATGAGGATAGAGATGAATCTCTCGATTGATGTACAGATATATTAGATTAGATTGAATTCGACATTACACGTCCCTATTGCCTTAAGAGCCATTGTGCTTTTTGGGCCATAATCTGCCGGTTCGATGGTCGGTCTCCGACATTTGCCTTCTCAACTCCACCGTCGCTTGAGCGCCGTGACGGAAAGAAAGAACCTCGTTAAACAAAACTAGCATCGCGATTTCCATAGCCTTCCTCTGGAGTAGACGAATTATATCTTCGGCCATAATCACGTTATTACAATATGCTCATGTATAATATGTCAGAAATCATTGTGAAAATCTCAAACTAATGTAAAAGCTTAGGCCATTTATGTAACGTCGCCACGTTACAAAATGTATCTACGATTGAGGACTAACATCGGCCGACCTCGGGCCTTCGCATGGTCCGCAATCCCGCCATCTATTCTCATTGCAGGGCCGATCTACGACGTCTGCTTCCTTGGCTCCGCCGTTATATCTCACCAGGTTTCCGTCGGCCGATGATTGATTGCCATAACCGTAAGGGCCGTCTTGTCTTGATGAACCCTAGAATTGCGATTTCCGTTGCCCGTCTGGCATTGCACGAATAATGTCTTTGGCAACCGTCTTCTCTTCTGATCGTCTCCCACCACGTGAAAATCTTTTAGCATGTTAAAAACTATTGAAAATAAATAAACCTATCTGAAAATTGGAAAATAAAAAATCTGAGCGACAAGATTTTCAAAATACATTACATATGGATGTTTGAGTTAATTAAACATCATGTTTATGATGGAGTAAAAATGACCTTTTTCGTGTAAAATATATTTGAAAAAAAACACACGTGTTTTGCATGACATGAATCGTTAGAAAAATACGTATAAAACGATTTGGTCTATTTTGGGATATGCATTCAAATGATCATGAAATCGGAAATGAAATATTTGAATTACCTTTTTTTCAAATTCAGAAGGGTGAAATACTCAGAGGTTGTGTTTGGTCATCTCAATTTCTAGTAAGGATAGGACTAGATAGGCTGAGATATGAAATCATGATTTTACTATATAATGTTCATTGTTTGATGATTGTAGTGATAAAATAATAATAATAAAAAATCATTTACTATCATATCTATTATTTAGTATGAATAACGTATCAATGTAAATGAACATAAAAATGCAAAAACAAGATGGTAAGAATTTCTCATGATTCACTGTTAAAGAAATCACAAATGTACAAACGAAGATAATCTCCATCAATTAATTCATAACCGTTGTACGATCTACATCTCAAATAGAAAAAGAGCTCATTGCAGCATTCCAGAACCATATTTTCGACAATAATAAGAAATGTAAATTGGGCTACAATAACATCAACGAGGTACATCAGTCAATGGACGCCAAATTTAGTAAAATATAGAAAACATGATTATTTACATTCCAAAAGTACATTGGTATGGGGTTTTATCCTCCGTTTGTTATAGATATACAAATTTATATCTTTTCATGATATTTATCCAATTTAATGGAAACTAATAGAAGATAAACTTGTCATAAATATATCAATTTCGAATTTTTATAATAAAAAAATTAGTTTGGGATAAATTTATCGCAAGTGTACGATTTAGGGTTTTTCGTATTATAAATCCTACTTAAAAATGGGAATAAAAAAAAAAAAAAAGAGACTATTGTCCATTGTTATCTTGAATTTTCTTTTTTATATTAGAATCCAAGTATTATTTTATATTTAATAATTAGTTCTTTCAATTTAAGAAGTTTGTAATTCCTGAAAAATACATTTTATTTTTATGACATTAATAGAAGTAATTTTATGCACCTTTATCACACTTTCTCTATATTATATTTTTATCCGGACTATATTCATTTCATGTCCGATTTTATCCCATTTTAGATAGAAACTAAATAGGAGATCTGATAAATTTTATTTTATTTTCATTTTTTATCTTGGCCATCGAACGTAACAAAAAATTACGGAACAATTATCTCGAGGCTTTGACCGTGGGAGGGTGAATTCAAACTCGCGGGAGACGTGAGTGGGTCCGTTCGTCCTGGGGGAGATGGGATGTGATCCCCGCCTGAAGAGTCAAACGTAGTATTTGGTCAAAGGTTTAGTCGCTCATAATTGTGTAATCACCTGTAATGCCACGTGTGTAAGTGGAATTGGTCCGTAGCAATCTCGAGGCCGCACGGGCTTTCTTAGAGGTCCCGGTCGAGTTGACGTGACTTAATACCGGGGAGAGGGGCTCGTAAATTATCCATGACTCAGATTTCTTAAACTCGAGCATCACTCGGTTCGATGGACCAATATTATAAATGAATTTCGATTCGCACGGGAGCCCGCGCTTCGATTTCTGCGGACGTGAGACTGCTCGAACGTTATTGTCGCTGGATTGCTTGTAAGAATCTATATGTTTAAAGTAAGCCAAGAAAGAGAATTTATATATATGTTAATAAGCAAAACATGTGTAATATCCACTACTTGATGTGAACTGTTCAACTAAATCATTTTCGCTTTCACCTGTGACTCAGATTTGTTAAATTTAAGCTTGTTCAACTAAATCATTTTTGGACGGGAGCCTGCGCTTGGATTTCTATGGCCATGAGATTGCGTGAATGATATTATCATTCGATTGTTTGTAAAATTTATATGTTCAAAGTAAGCTTTTATATATAAGATAATAAATTTTGATGTGAAGTCTTCAACTAAATCATTTTCGCTTCACCTGTGACTCAGATTTGTTAAATTTAAGCTCAACTTGGTTCAATCGGCTTGTACTATAAATGAATTCCAATTTGGATAGGAGCCTGCACTTGGATTTCTATGGCCATGAGATTGCTTGAATGATATTATCATTCGATTGTTTGTAAGAATTTATTTGTTCAAAGTAAGCTGGGAAAAAGAATTTATATATAAGATAATAAGCAAAACACGTGTAATTTCCACTACTTGATGTGGACTCCACTTGACTAAGTCATTTTCACTTTTCTTGTCCAGTAGAGACTTGATCAAGTACACAAAATGTTCAATGGAATCGACAATGAGCTCGTACATGATGGAGGAAAGATCGACGGATTGGACTATCCGTATTTTCTATGCCATGATGATTTCTTTTTGCTCTTTTTCTTTTTTTGGCAAGTTCACATAAATTTTATCTAGTCTTTGCCTGGAATCATGCGCTCGAAGTTTGCCACACACAAATGGAGGAAAAATGTTCACATTCTCCCCCTCTCAGATATAATTGGCGTTTTATTGAGGGGCGGGGGATGCCCCTATCCAATGGTCAAAAAGGGGCATGTGATTGGCATGGTATGCGGGAAGTGCTTCTTTATAAAATTTTGCTAGTATAACAGTTTTTTTGGAAAACTATTATCGAAAAACAACACATGAATTATAAATTTTCGAAGAAATGAACTCTATAATAATTTTAATTATTTATTTTTTGTGATTTAAAATAATCTGTTATCCTAACGATAAGTTAAAAACAGTCATGTAAGCATTTCATTCTCACTGGAGGGCTCTTTGAGAAAACGCTATCCATCTCGGGTGATTTCCGGAATTTCACACCATCTACTTGTGTGTGTGTGTATATATATAGAGAGAGAGAGAGTCATATGGAGAGAGGGGTGACAGGATCCGCTCGTGCGGTGATGTCACTGTCAAAGGGGAGAGCCATGTGAGAGGTTGGTGGAGGCGAGGGAAAAAGAAATCTGAGGGAAAAGGAAATCTGGGCAGCAGCATCAGCACAGAGCACGATCGGAGAAAGAAAAAAAAAAGAAAGAAAAAAAAAGAGAATCTCAAAAGGAGGTCAAAAACAAGGGGAAGGGAGGGAGGATTTGGGATTTGAAAAGCCATGTCTAGGAGGAGGAGGAGAAGAGGAGAGGAGGGTGGCACGTAGGCCGAACGCTCACATTCACTCGTCGTTTTCGCTTCCACCTCTCACTCTCTCTCTCACTCTTTTTTTTTTAGCTTTTTCAGTCAACTTAAAAATCAGGGGGGGAGGAGTTCAGCACCCGAAGGGCTCCTCGTCAGATTCCCTCCCCCACGCCACCCCCGCCCTGACAGTCTGTCTCATCTCGTGTCTTCTCTCTCTTTCTCGCGAAATCTCTAATCCTCCCCTCGCCTCAGTTCTCTCCCACTCGCTGCCACCATCACATTCACATTCTCTCCTTTTCAAAGCCCCCCACCGTCTCTCCTCCCTTCTCTCTCTCCGTCCTCGTCATGGCTTCAATCATCGAATCTGGTTGGCTGGTACTCTCTCTCTCTCTCTCTCTCCTTTCCTCTCTCTCCGTCGCTTTCTCTGCTTCGCTTTGCTCTGTATGCGCTCCCTCTGTTCCTACTCCCTTCTGTGCTCCTCTTGGCTCCGCGTTTTGCGTTCCCTCCCTGCGTCCGGATCTGCTCCCCGTCGAAGGAACCGGTTTGTTTTTTTCGTCTTCTTTCGGGGCTCCGATTCGGCCGCTGCCGCTCGCGTCTCGTTGATTCTGAGAGGGAGGCGATGGATCAGACCGGACGGGAGGGGGAGGGGGGCGGTTCGTCCGCGGCCGATTGCGGTGTCGGGGACCGGCATTGGACCGCGAAATGTCGGCGTCGGATTACTTGTCGTTTGCGTTTTTTTTTATTGCGCCTCTCTAGCGGCAGCGCTCGTTTGACTCCCGTTCGGACACGAGGCAATCGTAGTTCGATTTAGATCCTTGGACCCTTTTTTTTTTTTTTTTTGTTCTCTAGCTGTTTACGAGTGGCTTACGGAAAGCTTTAACTGCGGTTGGTGGATGACCAGTGTCTGCCACTGGACGTCAGGATCCTCGGGCAATCATGACCGTGCGTATCTTCTGAGGCCATTCGTTTTTCGCTGTCCTTTTCGCTTAATCTGCTTCGGCACTGCGGATTAGGGCTTAAAGATATCTTGTGATGTTAATCAAGAGGAACATGCAGGCGTCATGACTTATGTCGGAGGTTGACACAGTTTAGAGCACTTTCTGGGGCACGAAGGAATGAAGGGATGGCCTTCTCTACCGGTTTTCAGTTGTGTTCTGCTCGTCTGATGAGGACTTGGATGTTAGAAAGTCTTGCATGTCTGCATTTCGTCCCGATATGTTGCTTGGTTTTCTATTTCGCGATTTCTGTGAGGAAAGATGAGTGGCATCAACATCGGAGCTTATATGTAGTTGAAGTAATTAAAATTTCGCCGGTACACCTTCTTTGTCTGCCGATGCAGCCGTCCAAATTGGAAGTCTAAGGCTTTTGCGTTTGCACAGTGCGAATTCTTACCAAGACCATTGTTTTGCGGTTTTCTAGCTTCTGTCGTCATCCTTGGCATGACTGATCATTGACTTCAAGAGAAAATTGGCTAGATTTATTGATTACTGCAATCGACAGAAAACTAAGTCAACGTTGGTTCTCTATATCTTTGTTTTACTCCTTGCTGTTCTTATTGTTTATCATGTCAGTAGGCGATGATAAAGCTCTAATTCTTTGGTTTTCCGGATCCCCTTAATTCATTGGCTTTGACAAGTATCCCTCGCACAATTGGCATGAGAAGAAAGTGACATATTTTTTTTGTTACTTATTAGAAAGCTCTATAATACTGCTTTTATCTGGAAAAACTCTCGCTGCCTTCAGTTTTATCATACCTCTATTCACCCTCCTAGTGGGGATAAGTTAATGATAGATCTTTTTTTTTTTCCTTTTTATGCAGTATCTGGTCACGCATTTCAGCGACTTTCAACTGGCCTGCCTCGGGAGTTTCTTTCTTCATGAGAGTGTGTTTTTCTTCTCAGGACTGCCTTTTATATTTCTTGAACGGGCAGGATGGTTAAGCAAGTACAAAATACAGGTTGGTTTTTTGTGTCTTTGATAATATTACCCTTGGCCTTGTTTTAAAGTCCCTTTTTTCCCACTTTTAAAATGTGAATGGAATGGGTGATCTTGTGTAGACAGCAGATAACACTACCTTAAAGTTTTTAAAAGCCCATCTTTGCCAAAGATGCTTGCGAAGATATGCATGTATGTATGTTTGTGGCATTCAACCTTGTTTGGAGCAAACAGCTTTCGTTTTCATTTAAGATTTTCCTTGTCCAAAATTTTGAATATTTCTCTGTCAGTATGATGTCTAAAAGCATGGGCAATAATAGTTATCAAAAGCTTATCATTTAGATATTGTGTACTTGATATTGAAATAACGAGGGTAGAATTAAGATTGTTGCCTGTGGTAAAAGTTTTCATTTGCGACAATTGAACAAATTATGATTCGCAGTATCAAGGGAACGGGAATGGTATTGCTAAGGATTGACAACCTCATTTTCCCGGTCAGAGAGGTTTCTGCTGTTAAACTTGAAGTTTGTGTCAATAATTCCGGTCATGTTTGTCTGAGAAGTACCTTGAAGTTTACTTATCAACCCGTCTATGTCATCTGTGGATTCTCCTATTCCTTCTTCCATCTTCATGGAGTTTTAACATTTTGTGCAGCCGAAGAATAACACCCCTGCAGCTCAGGAAAAATGCATCACTCGTCTTGTACTGTATCATCTGTGTGTAAACCTACCAGTGATGATTTTCTCCTATCCTGTCTTCAGATTCATGGGCATGCAAAGTAGTCTTCCCCTGCCATCCTGGTATTTTCTGTTTCTTTATATGTGAAATGTTCTTTTTCTGCAACATTGTTCAAAGTAGCCCTCAAGGTTGGACTGCATCGTTACCATCTTTTTGTACCTTTACTCGAGGAGCTACCGACTTCCTCGTTCCGATGTCGCAGGAAGACAGTGTTGGCGCAGATTATATTCTACTTCATCCTTGAGGACTTTATATTCTATTGGGGCCACAGGGTTCTACATACAAAATGGCTGTACAAGCATGTTCACAGTGTCCACCATGAGTAAGCAAGGATTTTTCACTGTTTACTCTAGCCCTTTCTTTGGAAAAACATGTGAATGTGCTTATATCAACACAGATACGCGACACCCTTTGGACTGACTTCCGAATATGCACACCCTGCTGAGATTCTGTTTCTTGGTTTTGCAACCATTGTTGGCCCTGCCATTACTGGGCCCCATCTGATGACTTTATGGCTATGGATGGTAGTCAGAGTGCTGGAGACAGTTGAAGCTCATTGTGGTTACCATTTCCCATGGAGCCTTTCAAATTTTTTGCCAATATATGGGGGGTACGTCCTAGAGTTTTGTCCCTCTCTTCATTATGTGTTATAATGAGTTGCTCCTCCCTTGACCTTTCTGCTTGAAATAACTCTTTCATGTATCTTTCAGTGCTGATTTTCATGATTACCACCACCGTTTGCTGTATACCAAGTCTGGAAACTACGCGTCAACCTTTG
Organism: Eucalyptus marginata; assembly: GCA_014182565.1. Taxonomy (NCBI): domain Eukaryota; kingdom Viridiplantae; phylum Streptophyta; class Magnoliopsida; order Myrtales; family Myrtaceae; genus Eucalyptus; species Eucalyptus marginata. The sequence goes on from CM024594.1 coordinate 26,163,082, forward strand.
TGTACATGGATCGGTGAGTTCTTAACTTCATGTTTGTTGTGAGGCCATAAGATTTTTTTTTTCTTTGTCCTATCATTCTTTTAAGGTAGTCCAAGCCAAAAATGATGGTTAAATTACTGCTTTCCTATCATTTTTTATCTTCTGTCTTTGTTGTTTTCCTTAGTATTTTACCTATCATCTTATGGATGCTCACTGAATCTAATTAGTGGGAAAGGGCCTACATCAATGAGTGAAAAGGATGATATGACATTGCCATATCAAATTTTGGTTGTTATCATTATCTTTTATACCTACCTTTCTTTGCTGTCTGCATTTCCCACTTGCTACATTTGTAAAATCTTGTCTTTTTAAATGGCAAGAGCTGTTTGCAGTTATAACAGACTTCTTTGGGCTTTATCTGTTTGACTTTAAGCAAAAGCAGAAGGTATTTTTCTGTTTTCCCACCAAAATTTAAAATATCAGTTCTGAAAAAAATATGAAAAGTTCATATGGGAAACTTATGTGTCAACATTTGCATTTTGTGGAAGTTTGAAGTGTTCCAGCTTTCACAAAGGTCAAAAGTGTGCAGGCCGCAGGATTTCAGTTAGAAAAATGTAAAAAGTATAAGTTAATCCAAACAGACCCAAACAATTTTTTGTTCCCATTTCCTATTTGAATGGCGCATATGTAAATCTTGTCCCATTTATATGTCTAATGGATGGGAGTTTCCTACCATTCCAGATAGAGTCAACCTTTAAAAGTTGAAGTTGAAGTTGCCTTCTGTGCATTTTGTAACCTGAATGGTCAGATTGACCCTAGAATCATTCCTTCAGAGCATTTGGGCCTGTGTAGCCTGCTGCACTCTCTAGTATTGTATGTTTTTTGGGCGTTGTCTATGAGCTTTTCACAAACCGAAGTTCCTTTGGAACTCTGTCTATTGTTGTTTGTTGAGAGACTTTTTCCTGTATCAGAAGTTCTCTACTTGATCCTTCTATTGTGTCTTTTCCCGAGTAGAAATGGACTGCAAATAATCTGTAATTAGCCAATTTTATGCGATGCTTAGATGATAATGTTTTATGAGCAACTCTCATGCTTTACCCTGCTTGAATGATGTAATTGAGTAAGTGATGAAATCACAGAAAATTTTTATTCTGCTGTCATCTCAATTAGAGGACCTATGGTACCCTAAACGGGGTGGGGGATTACTAAACTTCCTCTTTTTATTGGACTTGCATCCTGAATCCCATAAGCATTTAGGCTAATAAGAAAGATATGCACAGCACATCGTTTGGGCACAATACATAAGTTGTTGCATGCCGGCAGAGACGTGTGATGCATTCTCCTCCTAACCACATGATCTTGATTGTGCTTCTTTCTCTTCATCACTAGTATTGTCGGATCAGGGCTTTGCTCTTTGTAGAGATGTTGATCATATGATGTCCTTCATTATTGTAAGCATCATTGTTGAGTGGTGGCATGTTTATCTATGTTGCCAGGATCTTTGGAACTGACAAGGGGTACAGAAAGTTGAAGGCCTTGAAGTCTGGTCACATTGAAGATTTTGGCAAGGAAATGTAGCAAAGGAAGATTTTGTTAAGATTCTCGAAATTGGAAGTGGGTGTGTGGTTAATAGTCATCTCGGAGGAAGGTTCTTTTTCGGTTAGTGCAGCATCTTCATTGCAACATTTTTTCCTTCATTTTCAGTATCATCTGTGATGTGGAATCAGTGGAAAAGCTTCCTGTGAACTAGTAGTGCCTCTCCTATTTTCTACACCGATAAGGGTTTGGGGCCACTAACCCGTTCGCATAGACTTTGACCTTTACCTCAGCTGAGCCTGTTCACTCAAGACAATTTTGCATTTCCCATTGTTAAGCATATGTATGATTTAAGTTCCTCACCGGGAACAGTCAATTGCTGTATGTAAAGCGCTTTAAAAATTATGATTTTCGAGGACTATGGACATTCCATAGGCGGCTTTGGATGTGGAGGGCTTTTTTGGGAATGGTCGACATTTTAGGCTAGTGTCCTAGAGTATCGAAGCAGAATTTCGACCCTTTTCGTAACAATACTCTCTTGAATTCAACCATCTTCTTCCGTTTCAGGGAAGGGCTGGTTTGCCAAAGAAGTGTTGATCTTTTTGGTGAAATTTCTTCAGATTCAAAGAATTCATTGCATCATCTTCACTCGGTTGAACAGAAGTTTTGAACGACCATAAAATTGCTCGAGGCCACCATGAAATTTCATGATTCTACGAGACAAGTTGTCGGGATCGACCCTACAACCTTAACCTTTTAAGGAGCAGGAATACCTGTCGATGGACATCGTGTTTGAAGGTAGCTTCCTTCTCCAGAGCCATGTCAACTAAGTACCTTCTTCATGTAAAAGCGTCGATCAAAGGCATCTCTTGACGACCGGGCTTCAATATATGATTATAACAGAAACGGCGCAGGCAACTTTAATGGAACAAAAGCAGAATCTCCCATTTCGGGAAGTTCTTGGGAAAATAACATGTATTCATGCCTGTTATCCAAATGGTACGGTCCCTTACTAAAGGACTAGAAATGACCTTTCATGGGCAAACGGGATGAGCATAAGGATAGACAAAACCCCGATGGCCACTGAGATTTGTGCCCATTCGTTCATTTCGGAGAACCCCCTGGCACAAAGATGAAGATTAGAGACTACTTGGGACCAAACCATGAACAAGATAAAAGGACCGGCGAAGGTCTTCAAGCAGTACATCGCCAACCACCTCTCTCCCACGTTTCGTGATTTACAAAGTTCAGTCCATTTGCTTCATTTACATCATTTGCTCAGGGGATGTTAATATCGCAGCAGTTCGTTTGCGGAAATCAACCCGGCAAAATTACAGATGAGCACTTAAATTCTGTTCCCCTTTCAATTAACAAATTTCGATCTCGGAATTAATTTTTGCATAAAAACTACGGAAAGAGAAAATAAGGGATAAAATAAAAAATGAAAATAGAGAAGAGCTTGAGCTCTACGTGCAAGCATCTAGCAAGGTCTCCTGAGATCCACCACGACCACGCTCACGTTGTCCGTGCTGTGCCTCGCCAGCGCCAGCTTCGTGAGCAGCAGCGACGCGTCCGAGCACGCCCTGTCCGACCTCTCCCCGCCCACCATCCCCGCGGGGGGCGCCTGCTCGGCCGCCCCCGCGTCCTCCGGGGGCGGGCGGATCTTCCCCCGCAGGCACATGCGCGCCACCCCGCACGCCGTGTCGTTGGAGACCACGTCCCACAGCCCGTCGCTCGCGAGGATCAGGCACTCGTCGTCCGCCGTCCGCTCCATCACCGTCACCTCCGGCTCGCAGCTCACGTACGGCTTCAGATAATTATCACCTGCGCCCGAAAGAAAAACGAGAACGTATTCAATCAGACGCGAGGATAAAAAACATGAAGAAGACGCAGTCGATCATTATTACGTGCCACCCGATGAAACCTACCGATGGCTCTCGACATTGCGAGAACTCCGAGGACCCGAGGCCCGTCCCAGTAGATGACCCGACCGCCCGCTTCCTGGATCCGGTTCAGCTCGTCCGGCCTATCCGGCTGCCGGAAATATCACCACGTTAAAATTCGCACGCGTGATCATAATTATTCAGTTCAATATAGTAAATTTATGCATGAATCCTTCATAAATTCTCAAAAAATGAAAGCCCAAGAGAGTCGTGCCGGACCTTGTGATCGGAGGAGAGAGGAATCGCCTTGCCCTTGCGCGAGAGCACGGCCCTGGAGTCGCCGCAGTTGGCGACGATGATCTTGTCCGGGGTGACGATGGCGACGACGGCCGTCGACCCGACCGCCTCGCACTCCGGCGACTGCAGCTCGCACCTGCACCTCTCGCGCGCCGCCGCGGCCGCGCTCTCGTTGAACGCGATCGCCTCCTTGTCCATCTTGTTAAAGCTCCTCTCCATCGCCGCCCGCCACTCCGTCGACGCCGCGCCGCCGCCCTCCTTGTTCGCCACCACCAGCTCCTCCCTTATCAGCTCGTGCATCCTCTCTCTACAACGCACCGCCACCTACCAACGAACCCATAGACCATATTTTAGAGGTTTTACTGAAAAAGTTCATTTTTTTAAGGATCATTAAAGCTCGCGATGTTGTTTGAATTTTAGTTAGGCCGGAATTCTTACATGAGAGCAACCATGTCCGTCGTAGACACCGAAATAATGCAGCTCGGTGGTGGGCTCGCCGCGCCGGCGGCAAAAGGAAGGGTGGACGGCGACCATGTCTTCCATCTCCCTCCTCCTCCCACAGACGGACGAGACTCCAAACTTCGGATACTCCTTCGGGAGCTCCAGAGCGGCCGGGCTCGACAGCGTCCTGCTCAGAGCCGTCGTCATCGCCGCCACTCTTATCAGGCTCAGCGAATCGTCGCTGATCGACGCAGCCTTGCGCCCCCACCTCCCGCCGCCTAAGTCACCACCGATGAGTCTCTGCTCACCGGAGCAAGATCCTCCGGCGGCGTCGAGCGGCCTCCTCCGTTTCCGCCCGCCCGCCGCCTCGCCGCCTCGAGGGTTCGCCGCGACGACGCCGCCGCCCCCGCCGCCGCCGCCGCCGACGAACTTGAACCGCCGGATCTCCATCCTCCGCCGCCTCGCGGCCCTGGAGCTCGGCTTACACGTCGGGTCCGTCTCGGTCTCGCTCACCACCCCACACCAGATCTCCGCCATCGAAACAGAACTACCAAAGCAAAAGCACTCGCCTTTCTCCTCCCTCTCTCTCGTGCTCCACCACCCTCTTCTTCTTCTTCTGCACACTTCGACACCGAAACAGACCGCTCCAAAAACGGCACCGACTTCCGGCCAGACCGATGCTAGAACACCAGAACGAAGACACGAGCGAGAACCCTAGAGCACTCATGAAGGACGTTCGCGAGCAATCCCATGAGCCTAAACCCTACAGAAACCAGGTTCCGCTCAGAGAGAGAATTCAAGAGAAGCTAAGCTTTGCCTTTCCTTCCGTCCTTCCTTCTCTTACGAAGAAGCAGAAAGAAGAAGAAGCGTCGTCCCGTGACGGGGGCAGGTCCGCCGACGTACGTCACTTTGCTAGCTAGCGGGCTTCCCCTCCACCTAAATGAGGCCGATCCCAGCCGTCGATCTCCCCTCCAAACGACCCTCTCTCCTCCGTCGATGCGGACCACGTGTGCTCCCAATCTCTCGTGCGTGGCCCAATCCGACATCTGCGAACGAACGGATTGCTCCATTTTCCCTACGGACTGGCCATGTGATGAGTGAAAAATCTTATCTTTCTGGGGCCAACCTATGTGATTAACAAAATGACATTACCACGAGAATTATACGTCCAAATATCTCAAATCGCTTCATAATAGAATTTTTAATTTGATTATTTTAATATGATATCGGAATCACGCATGAGTGCATCTGTCTTGTTCGTCAAATGTAATCTTAATTAGACTCGGAATTAGCTTTACGTCCCCTGAAAAATATGTAAATTATTTACTTGGATATCTAGATTGATTTTGTGCAATTATTTAACTCGAGAAAGGACTTTTCTTTTCTTTTTCTTTTTTTTCGGGGGACAAAAGAAAGGACTTGCCTGCCAGGCACGCATATGGTCCCCCCACGCGTCCTTTCGTGTCGAAATTCAAATCCCCTCGAGTTGGTGCCACGCGTCCTTTCGCATTCGACTGGAAAATTTTGTTTATTAATGTTTCTGGTTTTTTCTTAAAAACAAATAGGAAAAGACCGCGACTTTTATTCTTCCCGGATGTCGTGGCCCAATGGGATGCTCAAACGTATCGGGGCGATGGTTGACATGTGGGCCCACACGTCCCCATCGTTGACGCCCCTGTCGATAGAAATACGGAGATGCATCCGTGAGAAAGAGAGCCCATCCCCGGATCGGACACCACGTGTCTTGATCGGAGTCGGGATAATTTCGAATATTTTTTTATAATTTAATGACTAAATTAAATATACATCAAAACTTTAAAATCACTTTAAAAAATTAAAAATTTACCGACGACATTACACGTTAAATCAGTTATATATTATTTATATTTTATGATGCTTTCTCGTTCGAATGCCGCGCAATTCACCATGGCTTTTTAAAATTCCACAACTTTGCTTTCAATTTGCCCTTTAATTTCCAGTCTTTGAAATTTAATTTCCCAACTACCTTGTTTCCTTGTCATCTACATCGCGCAAATAGTGAATTTCCTTGGAACTCTTCCTCTCATGTGCCGACACACCTCGATGACTCACACATTCACTCAATCCATTTGTAGGAAAAACCTATTTTGTGCAACTTTGGTATCTTTGTAATCGAGCCAAAAATAGATAATCAACTTTGTCGATTTCTGTTAAATTTGCTTCACATCGATTTGATGCATCGCCCGTGATGCCTAAAATTTTTGGCAATAAGCATATATTAATTACATAATTTTTTTTTAAAAACTCTATTTTCTTGGTGGTAGAAAAGTTAAAAAGCCGTTTGCTTTCGCCGAACAAATGCCCTCGCTTCTTCTTCTCTTTCACGCCATCATCCTACTGCGGAGCATCTAAGTAAAAAGAGAGAAAGAGATATCAAAAGATTCAAATCGACTGAAAAATAAAAAATAAAAAATAAAAAAAGAAGACCGAAAGAAAAGTCGAGCGATGCGAGTATTCCACGGAGAAAGAGAGAGAGAGAGAGAGAGAGAGAGAGGGGTGGTGGTTCCGCAAAAGTCCCTTTCGGGTGGGGTGGGGGTGGGGAGATTCCGCCGGGCACGTGGCGAGCCGCGACTGGGCAACGTGTGGGGGACAGACAGGACAGTACGGGTGGGGGCTGGGCCCCGCGCGGCGATTCAGCGAGGGAGGGGCCTAACGTGAGGGTCCACGTGTGTGGGGCCGTACCGCCATCTCGCAAGCGGGGCCTGAGGTTGACAGAAGACGAAACTGGAAATCGCCACGTGACCGATGATGGCCCGGAAAAAAAAAGAAAAAAAAAGAAAAGGAAAGCGAACTTTAACTCGACCATGGTTAACTTAACTGACCAATCATTTCTCTCTCTGGGTTCCGCGCCGCGTCTGCCTTCCTCCTCCTCCTCTCTCTCTCTCTCTCTCCTCTGCGTTCTAGAGAGAGAGAGAGGGCGGGCGCTTTTGGGGGAGTGTGGTTGAACGTTCTTTTATGGAACCGCGCAACGAGAGGCGCGCTTGGAAAAGCTCGTTGAGAAGGGTCGAGGTTTCGTGTCCGGACGCGGGACGCGTGGCTTCGTGGGTGCGAGAGTGAGAGCAGCAGCAGCAGCAGCGGCAGCATGATGAGAGCGAGGATGGTGGGCGGACGCGTGGTGGGTACGTGTTAGGGCGCGAGGGACACGTAAGCGTTTGCTGCTGGCAATGAGGAGAGCGGTTGGTGCTCGGTGGAGGGTTTACGTTAGCGTTGTTGCAGAGAAGTGAGAGAAGAACGGGGTCGTTACGTGAAAGGTTCGATGGCAGAGAGAGAGAGAGAGAGAGAGAGAGAGAGAGAGAGTTCGTCAGGTGGTGGAACGATTTGCCATGTGCATTAGGAGCTCATAGACGGATTGAATACGCACGAGCGATACTGGCACTGGCTCTGGCTCTGGCTCTGGCTCTGGTGTTGGGTTCGTGAGCATTCGGCGAGGGAGGAAGGCCAAGCGTGCAAGACATCGCCATGGCTTTGTTGCACGCCCCGAAAGGAAGGGCGAAGCGAGGGGAAGGACGATGGATTAGAGTCCGGATAAGAATCGTTCGTTCCCAGGAAGGAGGAATCGGACCTTGTCCTCGGTCGCGCTACGTAGTCGCATTACGCCCGTGAAAATCATATTTCAAACTGTCAAGATCAAATGATATGGACCATCTGTTGTCTATTCAGTTTAAACCTATTGTTTAATCGGAAATGTGGATCGGCCGGAGCTTAATTTTTAAAGTCCAATGAGACCATGCGTCGAGAAATGCTTGTCGTTAGTAAGATTGATAAATTGGGAAATTATGCATTACCTGCTTTTTGTTTTTTGGGTTTCCTAAAGGATCTAGGGTCAGAGCCGACTGGGTGTTGGACTACGATAAAGATAATCCCGTCGTTGCTTGAGGTTATATTTTTTGGGTAACCTAACTCGGCCACTGGGGATGATATGGGGCGTGACGGGTGAGTATATAAATCTAGTTTGGTAATTTGATTTGATTTCGAGTGACATTAGCACTGTTCGGTTTGGGTTGCAAATGCTCCTCAAGATTATATTAGAGCACAAGAAATGGTTCAATCGGTTCGATTCGATTTGGTCAGATGATTTGAACAACTATTGTTACTCGCTTTTGCTAGCCGCTTAGAGCTTATTCGGTAACCATTTCGCTCTCGAAAATAATTTCTAATTAGAAATTATTATTTTTATTTTATTCTTTCAATGAATTTCTAAGTGAATTTCTAAAGCGTTTAAAGACGTTTAATAACTGTCCAAAATTTCTACCAATAAAATTGTATTTTGCACCACCCTCAAAATTTTTAATCCAAATCATTTTTTTTAATTTTTTAAATAATTTTATTACTTTTCTTTTCTTTTCTTTTCTTTCTCTTCTTTTTTGTCGCCGACCTCAGGATGATCGGTGATCGGTTAGAGGAGAGTTGGCGGCCTTGTCGGAGCGTTGCTGACCCGAGCGAGACCATGTCTCGTTGGTCGAGCCTTAGCCAAGCTCGGCTAGGCGAGAGGCTCAATCAAGCCTCGCCTAGTTGAGTGAGGCTCGTTGGTGGCTGCGCGAGCCTTCGGCGAGCTTGTCGAATCTTACCTTACCGATTGTCGATGACCGACAGCGGTAAACGGCAGTAGTGGTGGAAGAAGAAGAGAGAAGGAAGAAGAAAATGAAGAAAAGAAGAAGAGAAAAGAGAAAAAAGAAATTTGGATTAGCTTGATTTTGGAATTGTTCCCAAGAACAAATGAGCAACTTTTTTCAACTTATTGATTTTGTTCCAAATCTATTCTCAAAAATAAATTTTTTTTTTTCAAATCGAATACCCTTACCCTTCCATCTTTTTCGTCATCTTCTTCTTTCGTTTTCTCTTTCCAATATAACTTGGCTAAGCTTGAACCAACCCCAAAGTGATGCTCGAAAGTCCACTTTAGGTTCACTCATTACTGTATTTTGCAGCCAAGGGATTTGACTACATAAGGCCCAGATATATAGCCCACAGGCCTGATTGGTTTGGTAAACCGATCACTTGAGAAAATTAGCAGTGACTAGAGTCGTAAGTCCATAATTTGGATGCTTCCTCCATGACGGACGGTGATGTGTTCGTCTTCATCGATATCTCAGACAATCTTTCTCATCTCTTGCCTGCCCCTTGATCTCGAGAATCCAAGTGAAACTATCCATAGTGTTCACTTTGTCACTAGATTGAGAGATCAACGAAAGTGTTATTCTATTGGTTGCTCGAGAATTCACTTGCTCATCTTGAAAAATAGTACTTAGAAATTATGGGAAAAAAATGTTACGTGAGAAATTAAATATGAAAAAGATATCATGCAAAGATATAACATCATTGTCTTGCCATAATTTCTTAACGATAAAATCGATTGTCCCTGCAACGAAAATTCACTAAGGAGCGTCTTACGGGCAAAAGAAAGTTGGGCTAATGCTCCAAGAAACAATAAGCCATTCACGGTAAACCCTCCATCGACACAAATGGTCTGTCCCGTTACGTAAGAGGCTGTCGGCATGCACAAGAAGGCCACCAATGATGACACCTCCTTGGCTCTCCAATGTGGCCGAGCGGCGTCCTTGCTATCACCTCGTCATGGAACTTTTCGTTACTAAGTGACTACGATAATATGAGTTTATGTCATATCATGATGACGAACCTGATCAAGATCTATGTAGTGATCTGTTTTCAAGCACGAGAGAAAATTTACAGCCTTAAGAGATAATCTTACAGGCTCGGCTTGTGGGGTCATTATGTGCCAAGGTGCAATAGAGTTGCCTCATATATTGTCCTTAGCCCATTCACATGCCAAATTCTCGGTTAATTGGTTCATTGCTCCTAACAATCAACTTGGAGGAAAAAAAAAAGAGAGGAATTTTTTAGCTCCATATGAAAAAAGTTCAGATAGTGAGTTATGATAAATTGGTCCAACATTCATTGAAACAACGCCGCAAACAGATGACGAGAACACGATGCTTCCGGCTTCTGAGGCATTGAGAAGGGGATGCACGGGTTGACTTAGACAGTAAGCTAATTCGAAGTTAGTTGTATTGATAAATGAAAAATTTTCTGTTGTATATTCCATGGTCAGCTTTACTCTGTTGGTTTGTTGATCTACCACACAAACCACTCCCAATAAAATGAAAACCAAGTACCAAATCTATCGAAAGAAATGCACAAATTACGACCTTGTTATTGATGTTGTTAGGATATAATATGCGGAGTTATCAGGATCTTGCAATTTACGTCAACGCAAAATCACCCCAGAGAAATTAAACGAGAAAAATAAGGACACCAGAAATTTACGTGATTCGGTCAGAGTATCGGTACCTACGTCCACGGGGAGAGCCAGCAGCAAATAATTCACTAAAATCGGAGAATCAGAGTTTACAATCGCTCAATCGCTCAAGTGTTTCCCACACCTAGATCTAACCCCAAACCCTAAGTGTTTATAAATAATAACTCAATTGGGTATAAACTCACGGCGCAAAATTACTACGCGTTCAAGCTCAAAACCAAACCCCTCAAATAGAAAACAAGAACTCCTTTTCTTGATCGGGCGAGTGGCTTCACTTGACGTTGTGCGGGATAGATAAAAAAAAAAAAAAAAAAAGGAGAGAAAATGAAAATGAAAAGAAAACAAGAAAAGAAAAAAAAAAAAGAGAAAACAAAATAAAAGGGGAGCCATTGGACACGTAGGGTTTCAGGGGGCAGCAACACTTTTACGTAGGGCTTCTTTTCCCTTTTATATGCGTGTGCTCAAATAGGAAACATTTATTTGATCTTTATCTCCTCTTTTGTAAATCTTCAAGAGTACTTAGGAAATCTTTATCAATAAAATTCGGTTTAACAAATCGTTATCCGAATTCAAAATCGATCTCGTCATGATCTGTCGCATTTTTCTCTCGGCCCTGTCTTCGGTTCGATTGGATAATATCTTATTGGCCTATTTGTATCACCTATACCAACATTTAGAAGAAATCATCGAAATCGATCGACAAAACAATTCTCTGGCTGCCTCATATATATGCTCTCTTGAATTGCTTGCTTTGCACATGGTATGGCACCCGTCGCTAATATCGAGTAATAACATGCTGATCATGATGGTGAACTCCACGAGTTTTTTTAGTTAGCAATACGTAGTTCTCTATGTGACATACATAGGTAAACAAAAAAGGTTCTGGCCCTTTTGCATCCGACCTTTCCCGATGTAGATACTGCAAGCAGCAGATTTTAATGGTCACAACTTTTGATTTAGTCTGCCATTTATGTTGTGTTTGAATGCTTCTTAAGCAAATGTGTTCAATTTTGGGCTAGTAAACATGCTTTGTTGGAGTTGAATCTTTCATGAGAGTCATTGGAAATTTCATAAGCTTTCTAACAAGATTTTCGTGAACAAAGTATGACTTCGATGTCTCATGATAGATGATCAGGACATTTCCTTCTATATACCCGAACTTTCATAGTTTTTTTTATGTCTTCATTTCAATGAATATCATCCACGTTTTGTGCAATCCCTGCTATGATTTTAATTGATTGTGTTTCTATGAAAATGTCTTCAATCAAGTTCCTTAAAGCATATCATAAGCTTCGTAATGATGTTGAACCTTGGGATTTCACTTAGAATTTGGTCTAAGGACTTCATGACTTTAGTCACCATTTGTGAGCACCAATAATGTCCTGTTTTTGGATGTTTTGATATGTTTGTTTGTTTCCTTCCACGTATATACCTAGTTATAGGTTTCTGAGATTGGGTTTAGATTAGGATCCCAAAGATGGACTTTGGTGTGAAGACGATTATCTTGTACTATTTGTTTTCCCGACATATGTCTCGGGTTTCATGCATTGTATAAAACCCGACGAGTTGCGGGTTTCTTTTCTTTCCCGTTTGTTTTCTCTTTCATTTTCTTTAGGATTGCATGATTAGCTTTATTGCTTTTCTTGATTGTTTACTTCTTGTCTTGCAATTTTAATTTCATTGACTGTTTCCTTTTCATTTCTTAAAAATAGAATAGAATGAAAGTGACCAACCATGCGTGATCATTTAGCTTAGAATTGGTGATCTCGAAAATATAAAAAAAGATGCATGGACATGTTAGGAAAAACACAACATACTGTTAGGTACCGAAAGGGCGCTAATAGCTATATTAGCGTAACCCAAGTCCCCGAATCTAGATATCTGGTTGCGTAGGAATCGAGGGAACTCTCCCAACTCTCGATTGGGTTTTCTAGCCGACCCCCAAAAAATATATATAAGGCTAGTGGCGACTCCCGTATATTCTTAGGTTGTTAAATACCTAGATCGTATAAAGAAATTCGCTGTCACGCGGGTGCGAGCTTGGGAGAGCTCGCGATCTTATGATCAAGTACTCCTAAACCCGACCTTTCTCCCTTTGACATCGAGGGCGGCGAGATCGGGTCGCGACAGTGCTCATCATCCATGCTGCTCTCCCAACGCCCCGACGGGCGCTCACTCTCCACAGACGCCAATAGAGCTCAAGCAGAGCTTGAGCTTCGCCAAAGGAACAGACTTAGTCATCATGTCTACCGGATTATCTGCTGTAGCAATCTTTTTAACAATAATAATACCCTTAGCTAAGACATCTCGGATGAAGTGGTACCTGATGTTGATATGCTTCGTTCGCTCGTGATAAACTGGATTATACGCCAAATATATCGCACCTTGGTTATCACAAAGTGTATATCAACACTTTTCTTTCTAACCCAAAGTCCGTGAGCAAACTTTGTAATCATATCGCCTCCTTCGCTACAAAAGTTAGTGCCATGTACTCTGCCTCAGTCGAAGATAAGGCAATGTGATCCTGTAAGGACGCCTTCCAACTAATTGCACCACCCGCTAGCGTAAACACGTACCCTGCTAAAGATCTGCAATCATCCAAGTCACCGGCGTGATCCAAGTCCACAAAACCAGTGGTCTCACTGCCATTGCTGTCCCTCCGGTATATTATACCCACGTCTGTTGTCCCCTTCAAATATCTGAGGATCCACTTCACAGCTTCCCAATGAGCTTTACTAGGACGCTTTATATAGCGACTAACCACACTCACAGCTTGTGAAATATCAGGCCTAGTACACACCATAGCATACATAATACCACCCACGGCACTAGAATAAGGAACACGAGACATATGCTCCTCCTCCTCCTCAGTCTGCGGTGATAATTTATTTGAAAGTTTAAAGTGCTTCGCTAAAGGTGTACTTACAGATTTTGCTGACTGCATATTAAACCGTGCAATGATCTTCTCAATGTATTTCTTTTGAGATAGACGTAAAACTCCTGCAGCCCTGTCACGCAAAATCTCCATACCTAAAATTTTCTTTGCAGCACCTAAATCTTTCATCTCAAATTCAGCATTTAACTGCCTCTTCAGCACATCAATATCAGACATATTCTTTGCTGCTATCAGCATATCATCAACATATAAGAGTAGATAAATCAAAGAACCATTCTCCAATCTCCTATAGTAAACACAGCTGTCCATCTGACTTTTTGAATAGTCTTGACTAGTCATGAAAGTATCAAAACGTTTATACCACTGCCTAGGAGATTGTTTCAACCCATACAAAGATTTCTTTAACAAGCAAACATGATATTCCTTACCCGGAATAGCAAATCCCTCTGGTTGCCTCATGTAAATCTGCTCCTCCAACTCACCATGAAGAAACGCAGTTTTTACATCTAGCTGCTCTAACTCGAGATCCTGCGAAGCAACTAAGGCAAGTAAAACACGAATAGAACTATGTCTTACCACAGGAGAGAACACCTCATTGTAGTCAATGCCCTCACGCTGTGTATACCCCTTCGCCACAAGTCTCGCCTTATACCTCGCTGCCTCGACACCGGGAATGCCCTCTTTCCATTTGAAGACCCATTTACTTCCGACAATCTTTTGGCTCTTGGGTACTTTGACCAGCTCCCATGTCTGATTTCGATGGAGAGATTCTATCTCTTCACTCATAGCCCCTAGCCACTGCGATGACTCTGAACTAGCCATCGCCTCAGAATAAGACGAAGGCTCATCTGTCTCCACCTCATCACCTACAGTTAATGCATAAGCAATATCTGTATAATCATAACGTACCGGTGATTTAATGTGCCTTCTCTGTCTATCTGCGGCTATAGTCTGCTGCGGCTTTGCTGGTTGTTCACTATCACCGACTTCAGGAACTGCGGCTTCATATGCAGTCTCAACTTCTGTTACCTTCGAGGTCTCCGAGTCTCCACCAAGCTCCACCTCACTAATGACACCATGATCTGTCTTCTCTGCTGGTTGTGTCTCAGAACTCATCCGTTGAAGCATTGCAGTCTCGTCGAAGATCACATCTCTGCTGATTAGAAAACCGGGTGATCTGGGATCAGTGCACCATAGCCGGTAGCCTTTCACCCCATGTGCATAACCCAGAAATATGCACTTCTTCGACCTCGGCTCAAGCTTTCCATCACTCGCATGAGCATACGCAGGACATCCGAATATACGTAATCCGGAGTAATCAACAGGTTTCTCCGACCATACTTCCTCAGGAGTCTTCCACTCGATAGCAGACGATGGAGATCGATTTACCAGGTAACATGCCATGTTTACTGCTTCGGCCCAAAATTTCTTGCCAAGTCCTACATGTGAAAGCATGCATCGAGCTCGCTCAAGCAGAGTTCTGTTCTTCCGTTCTGCTACGCCATTCTTGTGGTGTCCCAGGTACTGTGCGGTGTCTTACAATACTTTCTTTCTCGCAGAACTCAGTAAAATCTTTACCACAAAACTCCATGCCATTATCGGTTCTCAGGCACTTGATTTGTTTATCTGACTGCTTTTCAATCAATGCCTTAAATTTCTTGAACCGATCAAACACATCATATTTGTGCTTCAGAAAGTAAACCCATACTTTCCTCGAATAATCGTCGATAAATGTCAGCATATATCGGGCACCTCCTTTCGAAGGAACCGAAGACGGGCCCCAAACGTCTGAGTGAATATATTCAACTGGTCGTTTGGTCGAATGAATAACTGTAGTAAACTTAACACGATGCTGCTTCCCATAGATGCAGTGCTCACATAAGTCCAGCTTCCTTGTCTTCTGACCCTTCAACAACCCCTTTTCACTCAGCATCGTCATACCTGCTTCACTCATGTGCCCCAAACGCATATGCCATAATTGAGTTAAGTCAGAATCTGACTCACCTGATGAAACTGCAGCAGTTCTAGTCACGGTCTCTCCCAGTAGATGATAGAGAGTATTTACTTTATTCCCCTTCATCACTGTCATGGCACCTCGAGAGATTTTTAGTACTCCACCTTCAGCGGTGTACCTACACCCGATGTCATCGAGTGTCCCCAGAGAAATAAGGTTCTTCTTGAGCTCCGGTATATGCCTCACATCTGTCAATGTGCGAACCACCCCATCGTGCATCCGGATCCGAATTGTTCCTATCCCCACGGCCTTACATCGCATTATTCCCCAAAAGAACCCTACCACCATCTGCAGTCGGTAAGTAGTAAACCGTTCTTATGAGGCGTCATGTGATAAGAACACCCCGAATCTAGCACCCATTCGTCTCCGACGAAGTAGCGATCACACATAAAACAGCTTCGCATCACTAATGCTCCCCTCGGCAACGTTTGCCACATTGTTTGTGGCATTACGCCTATCAACTTTATTCCTCCTCTTTGGACAATCTCTCCTGATGTGCCCCTCCTCGTGACACTCAAAGCACTTCACGCGTCCCTTGGACTTTCTATGGCGTGATTTTGATCTGCTTTTACCTCTGCTGCTACTAGGCTCTCGATGTTGTTCTCTACCCCGAATCGTTAGTGCTTGCGCTACTCCTTTGGCCAGACCGTCATCTCGCAACTTTCTCTGCCACTCCTTAGAGAATAAGACGGACTTTACCTCTTCTGAGGTAATAGTAGTACGCCCCTGCAATAGCGAATCAATAAAGTGCTCCCATGACTCTGGTAAAGAGGCTAACAACATCATGCCCTGTTCTTCATCATCAAGTATCTTACCGACGTTCTTCAGATCCAACATGAGTTTATTAAATTCATCTAGGTGGGTTCTGATAGACGTATCTTCAGTATATCTAAATTGAAACATCTTCTTCAGCATATACAAGCGATTGTTCAAACCTTTCTTCACATAGAGTGCTTGAAGTTTTGCCCATAATGCTGCGGCATCCTTCTCCTCAGCAACCTCTATTAAGACCTCATCCGTCAAATTTAACAGGATTATGCTCCTTGCTTTTTCAATCAGCTCTACCCTCTCAGAGGTTTTCATTATAATCGGCAACTCATCTTCACCATCCAGTGCCTTGGCCAAACCTTGTGTTGTCAATAAAGCTCGCATCTTGATGCTCCATAACACAAAGTTGTTGCTCCCATCAAACTTCTCAATCTCAGATTTCCTCTCAAACATAATTGCAATAACAGAATTTCCAGATAATAATCAGACAAGCAAAAGCCCCAAATCACAATCAAGAAATCCAACCCCAAGCTCTGATACCAATTGTTGGGATATAATATGCGGAATTACCAGGATATTGCAATTTACGTCAACGCGAAATCACCCCAGAGAAATTAAACGAGAAAAATAAGGACACCAGAAATTTACGTGGTTTGGTCCGAGTATCGGTACTACGTCTACGGGGAGAGCCAAAGCAAATAATCCACTAAAATCGGAGAATCGAGTTTACAATCGCTCAATCGCTCAAGTGTTTCCCACACCTAGATCTAACCCCAAACCCTAAGTGTTTATAAATAACAACTCAATTGGGTATAAACTCACGGCGCAAAATTACTACGCGTTCAAGCTCAAAACCAAACCCCGAAAACAAGAACTCCTTTTCTTGATCGCGCGAGTGGCTTCACTTGACGTTGTGCGGCAGCAGCTCCACGTAGGGTTTCAGCAGCAACACTTTTATGTAGGGCTTCTTTTCCCTTTTATATGCGTGTGCTCAAAGAGGAAACCTTTATTTGATCTTTATCTTCTCTTTTGTAAATCTTCAAGAGTACTTAGGAAATCTTTATCAATAAAATTCGGTTTAACAAATCGTTATCCGAATTCAAAATCGAGACATTAATTTAACAGATGTTGTAATTGGATCCACAGGATCAGACTTACTAGGATGTTGAGCTTCCCGTCGAAGACGGAGGACACAGTAAACATCGGCTTCTCTCGCTCCGATCTTAAGGAAAAATCACAAGTCGAACCCGTGACCTGGAAACCCTTTCTCTTCCAATCTTTCACCGGCTGCGTTTCTGGAAAAGGTATACACGGTGGCCCCAAGCCTTGCTGGCTTCTCGACAATTGCATGCCTAATCATGGTACAACAATATGACTATTAAGCCTTAGTACATGTGATACCTAGGATTGTTATGAACAGGCCATTTTAGCAACACAATCCTCGAAGTAATTGAGCCCTCTGTTATGTCCCTCGTCATTTTCATCGATAGAGTTTTAGATGGCGATTATATAGATTTTCTAGCCCATTATTTATAGAATCCACCATTACTGAATTTAGAAGAACCTACTATCTCTTGGGGCAAGCCTAGCCGAAAACGATTTTTTCAAGCCCAGACAGGCTTGAGCCGGGCTGCTAAACCCATTTGTGCTGTTACTAGTTAAACATTATATGAGGGATGCAATGGCCGAAAATAGCATCAAACGCCTTTTAACCTGTGGCTCCATGGTGGTGAGCTTTGCAGAAGCTTTCTGATGTATATGATACAGCCTGCACATCATCAGAAGTTATGTACGCAAAATTTCGGGCCTAAGCCAGAATAGCCCGGATTGGACTTGACCGGAGTTATTTGGCCGGGCTAGTATATAAAGCACTGATCACCCGGCCGAGAAATTCTGGGCCATATTTGTTCATATAGGACCAAAAAAAGTACCTCGACGTTCGGACTGCCTAATCCGTACACAATTCTACCATCATTCACATTATAATGAAGAAATAAGATGCCATAATTGACAGTTTTCAGATGCCTAATTCATCATGTTTGTTCCTCCAACCTAAACCAAAATAGTTAATGGATTATTGAAATCAACACTGCAAAAGAATGAAGTGTTTGAGAGAGAGAAATCCGACTCCATTAGTTCCACCGGTGACGAGAGTGGTCATTCCATGAAGCGACCACTTGTTGTCGTTGTTGTTGTTGCGGCTGCCCCATCTCCTCGCCGTTCCACTCCCCTCAGGAGCCCTTCTCTTTCTTTCTTTCTAATATCTGATTTTCCCCTCTTTTCACTCGTTTTCTTTTTGGGTCTATGCGATTTCTAACTTCCCACTGTGTCATGTATAAGTACGGTGGAATTGGGTTCGGCGGCGATTCCGTGAGGCCTGATATTAGGGTCCAGGTGTATGAAGTCGTACTGCCATTTGCAGCGTGAGATCGACAGAAGATGAAGCTTAAAGTTACCACGTGACCGACGATGGCCAAAAAGCAACAGATGCTCGCCGTGTGTATCCGGCGCTCGCATGGATCGAATGCATGCATGCAATGCTGGCTCAAACATTGGGCTTGAGAACACTTTGGCGAGGGAGAATGGCGAATCCTGCAGGACGCCACCGTTCCATTGCACAGCCTAGGGATTTGTACAGCCAGATGCACGGCCCACACGCCCGACTGGTTTGGTGAACTGATCGCATTGAGAAGACCAGAGGCAATTGGAGTCCTTAGTCCAATATCGACTGAGATCTTACATAATGCTACTCGAGAAATTAAAAATCAAAAGACATCACGCGAGAGAGGACACAATTATAATACCATCACCTCACAATGCATTGAAATCGTTCTAACCCTTTGTATAACTGATAAATAGTGACCATATAAATCTACCAATCAAACTTATTTTATTTCTACTTTTTTTGGCATCATCCCGTTAACTAGGGATGAACTCGCGTCTGTACCACATACAATTATTTCAGCCTAATCTTTTCTAAGTTTGAAAGTGGTATTGTGAACAGTCTTTCAGAAAACATTTTGAAATGAGAAAATAAAAAAATTTGCATTTCATTAATATATTGTATTTTTGTTGAAAATCTTTGATGTTTTTCAAAGATCTATCATTAAAACGTATTTCTAATATACGTTAGCAAGATGAGTGGATATATATTGTTGTTGACACCTAAATTTTGGCGATTTAGTTTATTTATTTATTGCATAGAAAATTAGGGGTTAATTTTATCCCTGAAAAAAAAAAAATTTAATTGCATAGCATATAGATTTAGGTGCATTTACTTTTAATTTGCATTTTTTTTGCATTTCTTTATTCGACCGGTGACGGATGGGTTCAAATTAGTTGGACTGAGCCCACGAAGTGAGCAAGTTGGCCCAAACCCATGTTTCTTTTAGTGATTGAAAATTATCTCGTGGGAAAATAGAAATTTTAATTTTTTCCAAGATATGAACTTTTTTTTTTTGATAGGGCAGATGGGTAAAAAAAATATTACGATTTGGCTTTGAAAGATTTGGATTTAGAGAAAAATTTCATCTTAATCTCAAATCCTTATCAATATGAGATAAAATTGGTGAATAAATATTACGGATTTTGATTCGAAGAAGAAATTGAAAGCTTAATTTTTTCCCTATAAAAGGCCACACATATTGATACATACGGCCACAGCACAGCGCACACAAAAATCGGGAGAGACGGCTTCAACTAGAGAGAAAGAGACGAACGATTTTACAAAGGGAAAAGGAAGCACACTCGTCCAAGCCGAGAAGGCTGGTTTTTTCCCTTTCGCCTGCGGCACATCCTCTTGCCGATTACCTCTGCGAAGCGTTCACGGTTCCCTTCAACGGTCGAAGCTCCAGCCGTGCCGAGTTCTTCCCATTGCCGCTTCTGTCTCCTGGTCAAGTCGTGATCTTCTGACAATCCATCCACGTTGATCCGTGAGCATCATCGTGAAAGTTAGCGAAGTCAACGAGAGTTGACTAATCCTTTGGTCTTGGTTCATATTAGTGGAACACCACGTGTTGTGGTGCCTCTTTGTTTCCCAGCGTGTTTGTCCACTTTAAATCTCCCATGTAATTGCACACCGCATGAAGTTCAGCAACTTGCTTTCGCCGCGTTCAAAAGACACGTGATCATCCTGATCATCCTTGCGGAGCAACGTCGTGAGCAGCCACCACGAGCCATTGTCGGTCATTCCTCATTGTGATTCTAGTGATCTACTGTCCGTCCAAATTCAGAAAAAGTATCCGAGCGATATCGCAAATTAGGTAAGAATCTTGATTAATTTAGTTTCATATATCCTATGCCTAATTCGTAGATTGCGACCATGTTTGAATGTTCAGTTGATATTATCATGTCCAAAAGAAATGTTTTGCATTTTCGTGAATTAGGAAATTTTCCTAATTTCATAACGTGCATACGATTGACAATCCGATTTTCATGCCCGAAATCTGACTCGCAATCGCATGAAAATTCGCCAGTTTGATCTCACGCTCGAGATTCGATTTGCGATTTTGTTTAAAATTGGCCAACCCGATCTCATGCGCAAGATATGGTTCGTCACTTTTTTTTTGGATATCAATCTTATCTGGATCTGATTTGTCGTCGTGTCATTTGGATTGATTTTGTTTCATAAAAAAAAAAAAAAATCAGAGTTATGTTAGGTTTTTTGCTTGTTTTAGGGTTATCTTGCATATTTAGGATAGGGAATTTATCTATTTCGAATTTTTGAAAAAAATAAAAATCCAAAAAAGTGCATTCATTTAGATGTTAGTTTTTTTTTTATTATCTGAATTGCATGCTTAATTTTAATTTCGAATTTCAAAAAACAAAAAAAGAAAAATTAGAATTAGGGCATTCTTTGCACGTCATTGCATATTAGATAAAATTGCAGGTTTAATTTTAGATCTAGATAGATCTTTAGATGAATTGCATGATAGGTTATTTTTTTTAAAATGCATGTTTAGAAAGCATTTAGAATAGATAGTATTTCACTTTAGTTTGATTTTTCATTTTTAGTGATTTTAATTACGAATTTTCGTTAAATAAAAAATAAAAAATCATGTGCACGTCATATATAATTAGATTCATAAAAAGCACATCATATAGAACTAGGCTCATGAAATGCATGGCATTATTTAGTGATTGTTATTAGGTTCATTTAATTAGAAATTGTCTATCATTAGAATTAGGTCATTTTGATTAATTTAGATTGCATATTTAATTATTGCATGTTCATTAAGAAATCATTAGTTATTTTTTTACTCATTCATATAGTTTAAAACATTTTTCCATGCCATATTATTTCATTTTATATTAGAAGCATAGCATTGCATATGGACTATATTCTCGTTAAAAAGCGAAAACAAAAATTGAGTGATGGCGTGTTAATTAGAAATCATATTTAGGATTGTTGATGTGAATTTTGATTTAACAACGCAGATGCTTCCGTTGCTTTGAGGTAAGTTTTGCATTATTTTATTCACTTTCTTGGGTGTTAAATTGATGGTTTGCGCACTCGCATGATCGCCTCACATGTTAGGGAGATAAATTAAAATCAATTTAAGCTGCCTGCAAAACATTTTTTCGAAATAAAAAGAGAAAGGTACCGAAAGGGCACTAGAATAGTTTAGTGTAACCAAGTCCCCATACCCAAAATCTCTAGTTCGTAGAAGTGAAATAATTTTCCCATTATTTTACTTAGGCGTCTAATCGACCTACCGTAAACTGATTAGTGACGACTCCTTTTTGCATGCTAGATATTTGAACCTAAGTCGCGAGTTGGTATGGGCTTGAGAAAGCCCGAGCTAAGTCTAGGCTTAGAAATCCATTAGCCAAACCCTAAGTGGTTCACCGAAAATTGATCGCGACAGCTTGGCGACTCCGCTAGGGACTTGAGTTAAAACTCTTAGTGGACTTAGGCCAATTTTCTCTTTCTTTTGAAAAATATTTTTGTTTGGCAGCGATAATTCCAAGTACGTTCCTAACATTTAAGGTGTTAAATGTTTTTGCAGATTGGAAGGTATAAGGGGAAGTGTTTGCTAACTCTTGTTTTGTAGGGAGGTGTATGAATGAATGGTTTACTTGCACATATGAAGTGTTGCTTGCTATAAACTGTTGTGTATGCTTTGCATTTACACTACATTTTTGCACACACAACCCGCCGTCGGACTTGGGCTGCATAGGATTATCTAGGATGGTGTTGAGATGGATATCACTTTGACCGCACGCCCACGGTATGAATCGCCCATCTTGATCCCGAAATTTCTTCTCTGGTGTCAAGAGTACCACCTCGGTCCGTATGCCTGCGACCTGGGTCAGCTCTTTGACCAAGCCAAAGTCATGAGAACTCGACATAGTCCACATGCCCGTGGCTAGTCCGATCATCCTTGTGGTTTCACCTTGATAAGCCTTATATATTAGAAATCGAATCACTTACCACGCACATGTCTATGTGATTGCCATTGGTTTTCCTTGGTGAAGTAAGTCTTCTATCCCTATACTATGCAATTTACTTACTTTGTCAGACTTTTGGTCTGTCCATGACAATCTAGGTGAGGCATTGGATCTAATTCCTTTGTCAATTAGAAATGAAATGAGGAAATTGCCATGCAATGAATCATTTGGAAAATAAAAAAATTAGCAATTCGTTTTCAATTAATGTTAGGAGGTTTCAAACTTTGGCTTTTCCTAATCCTTATTTAGGAAAATTTCGTCCTTCCTAAGGCATCCCATGTCTTTATTTTCCTAGTCCATTTTTAGGGAATCCTCTTCATGAGTGGACTTTTCGTGACTAAAAAAATAGATTGTTGTCATAGAGTGACTCCCTATTTACACCTTGTACTTACATATTTTTATTTATTTGAATTAGGTGATAACGGATCCTTCACGTTCGCCCATAATTACGTGATCAAGAGTTAGAATGGTCGACCAAACCGAAATGCATGATCGTATGTCCGCTGTGGAAGACCAACTCAAACAGTTGCTCGCTGCTATGCAACTTGTGACAATTCAAATCCAATCTCTTCGAGCGAATCCGACTCCTGCACCCGCTCTCCCCGAGATAGTTGTCTCGAAGGCTCAATGGGGTAATGATGACATGCCTGACCTGGAAGAAGATCCACCTTTGATCACCGCTGAAAAGACAAAGCCGGATAATGTCCCTAAGGTGGAGTAAGATGAACGCGTTGCAAAACTCGAAGAGAAAGTGAAGTAATTGCAAGTGTCACAGAGTTCACTCCCGTTCGACTTGTCTGTGTATGAGAAGGTCAAGGTGCCGAAGAAGTTCAAAATGCCGGAGTTCGAGAAATACGATGGTTAATTGGGCCTGCACTGAACTAGTACAACTTATCTCGGTGGGTGAACAGATCGAAGTTGGGCTAAAAGATGGATGGTTCAATGAGCCAACCCATCAAGACAAAAGGTTCACTATGAAGAAAGACCGAGAACCTAGCACATAAATCAATGTTGCATATGCACAATCTAACAAGCCTCCGATTGTTCATGTCCCCCAGAATCAACAAGGTGGAAGCCGATCAATCGCGCCTCGGCAGTTTGTTAAGAGGCAGTTCACTCCTCTTCCTGGCCCTCTGTCCCGGGTCTTAAAGGTCATTCAAAAGAAGGGATTGCTGTCCTATGAGTCAAAGCGACCAAATGCTGAAAATTTTTTTAGCTACGACCCCTCCAAGAAATGCAAGTACCATATGGGAGAAGTAGGACATTCGACTGATGAATGCATGACTTTGAAGCATAAGGTTCAAAACTTATTGGACACCAAGGCGTTTTCCTTCAATACCGTTCAACCGAATGTCAAAAAGAATCTTCTACCTGAGCATGCGGATAGGGTGAATGCCATTGATGAAAGACCTTTGGAAGAAATGGGCCCTGGCCCACAAGAGTAATTTATTACTTTTGCACATTCCCCTGCACGAGAATTTTTATTGCTTTCTAGGAATTTTTTTCGATTTCTTCTTTTTCGCTTTCTTTTTAGGGCTTGAATCGCATTTTCCATTCAATAAATTGTAATTGATTGATGAATTTCAATAAAATTACAAGTTTTATTTTGAGGGCATGATGAGGTACACCAAACTAGCCCGATGATGATATACAACCGATAAACAAAAAGAAAAATTCAAGGAGAATTCTGAAGCCTGGGCTTCATCATACTTTCTTGTGTCAAAATGTTTAAAAAAAATGATTTTCCAATTGCTTTTCAAAAAAAAAAATTTCAAAAAATAAAACATGATTTACCCCGTTTGCCTTTTGATCCATCTACATTATGTTTCAGGGACAATCTTATAGCATGCAGATGTGTGAAAAGTGTCCAATCTAATTCTGGATTCTGGGGGCAAGTTTGTTCCAAACTACAATGGCCCATATGTGGTAAAGAAGGTACTTCCTAGAGGTGCTTTAATCCTTATAGAAATGGATAGTCGTGAGTTTTCCACTCTAGTGAATTTTGATGCTGTCAAGAAATATTACTCATGATGGAATTTGCCATGTCTTATTTTGAACTGCAAGTATTTCTATGATGAATAAAATGTCTCAATAAATTGTTCAAATTTGTCGCAAATCTTGCATTTTTCTTCCTTGATGAATTATGTGAGATAAATTGAATGTGTCAAATGGGATGCTTTGGAATGACGAAAGGCAAACCTTATTCCATACATTGTTTCATACACTAAACCCCAATGAGTTGTGTGGAACAATCCAATGCCTACGAGGAAAATGGTGATCTTGCAAAGGATACGTCAACCGAGGTGATGAAATGTAGTTTTCTTCTTCTACCCGAAACACTACAGGTATACCATTGTTTAGCCCTTTAAGCCCATACACATGAGCTTTTTAAATTATCCTTGTCAAGAATCATCCCACATTGGGACAAATTTGAAATGAATGATAGGAATTTTCTTACTCACACTTGCATCAATCTTCGAGTATTGCTTTCACAGTGTAACTTGTACGATAATTTGAAGTGTCTTAGGACGACAAAGAGCAGTTATTTCTCTATCCTATACATTTTATCCATTGCATAACCCACTTGAGCCTATGAATTCATTTCACATTAAACCCAGTTAGTGATCATCCCCCACACTGGGGCAAGGTAGAAAAAACAAATCACTCAAGTAGCATGATTTACAATGCTATTAAAAGATGGAGGCTGTGCAAATCCAAAGAAAGTAAGTGCAAAAAAAATGGGGCATGAAAAAAATAGTGTGCCTGATAAAAGCAAGGCCAATGCCCAGAAAAGAAAAAAGTCAAACATTGGTTGAAGTTGTATCCCCAATAAGGTGGTATTAAAAACTCAAATGCTAAGATGTTACACCAAATGGAGTTTTGATTATGGAGAAAATTCTCAATGGTGAAGAAGAAAATTGGAGATGTCAAGATGATCACCAACTTTGACCCCCTAAACACTTTTTGAGCCTAATAATTTTTTCGTTTCTCAACCCATGAACCAAGCTTACGTTACGTCCCTTGCAAAGTCTTTTCAGATTAGGGTACTTGAATTAATGTAAGAGTTTATATGTTTGAAAGCATCGCTTGAAGAAGTGCGAGTAAGGCAATTTCTGTCCCATTTCGTATGCTTTTTGACTTGTAAACCTAAAGATAATTGTCGAATGTCATTTGTCAATAGCCTCGACTCAAGGAGTCCCCTTTGTTAAGCCGTTGACCAAGCACACATTACAGTCCCTATTAAAAGACCTCTTAGATTGGTAAGATCGTACCACTTGCGAGATTACTTTGATCCTTGTTTGACATGATGATAGTAAGATAGAGTGATTGTCAAAATCCTACATCAAAGGTCAAGATGAAATGACCATTTTAATGAGGGCGAGTGAAAAGTCCTTTCAGACTGAAAGATCCCTCACTTGACACATCCATGACACTCATGCGTTTAGATTGGAATATTCTTTTGATATATTTTCCAATGGAAATTGGGTGATGCAAGATTGATAGAAATCATTACGCATGAACCCCATTTGGATTAATGCATGTTTGTGATTACAAATGCATGTTACCTCTCCTACGACCATGTTTTGCAGGAGACATATCCCTGAGGATCAGAGATGTTACCAGGTAAGTATATCTCTGTCCATACCTTGAATACTTGTCATTGCATAGGTATTCCCCCTCGAGTGCACCGACACTCGACTCAATCGAGCTGTCCCCCAAAGATCTTTCTCGTTATACCTTAGTTTGGTTCTAGGTATTTCGAGTTTTAAAAATCTTGACATCTCTGTCTAGACTCGGATGTCTTGATTATTTTCGTTGAACATTTCACTTTGAATGTGAATGTTCTTCATTTTCCTCGTCATACTTTAGTCTAGATCTAAGTATTTTGAGTTCAACAATTTTATATTTTAGTCTGGATCCGGATGTCTTAATTATTTTCGTTTAAATATTTCACTTTGGATGTGAATGTTTTTTCGATATTTCTCATTATACCTTAGTTTGGATCTAGGTATTTCGAATTTCAGAAATCACGACATCTCAGTCTGGACCCGGATGTCTTGATTATCTTCATCTAAATATTTCACTTTGGATGTGAATGTTTTTTTGACTTTTCTCGTTATACTTTAGTCTAGATCTAGGTATTTCGAGCTTCAAATATCTTGACATCTCAGTCTGGACCCGAATGTCTTGATTCTTTTCGCTAAACATTTCACTTTGGATGTGAATGTTTTTCGAGCTTTCTCGTTATACCTTAGTCTGGATCTAGGTATTTCGAGCTTTTTAAAAAAAATCTTATTAACATCTCAATCTAGATCTAGATGTCTCAATTCTTTTCATTGAACATTTCACTTTGGATGTAAATGTTCTTCTCAATCTCAATATTTCAATCTATTACCTATTTGACTCTTCAAGGAACCTGAGTGAGAGTTGGGTACTTGTGGAGTAAATAGGGATTTATCAGGTACCTCAAAATGCTTTACCGCATTGACTTGTAAGTAATTGCAAGTGCGTTCTTTCCTTTCACATCATGCATTTGCATTAGCATTTTCATGCATCATATAAATTGCATTTAAAAAAAAAAATGGGATTCATTTCCCAAGAAAAAAATCATTCAATGCATATGCATGGTCAAAATTTAGGTCTCAAATTGTCTTTGAAGATAACCTCTACGAGCTCACCTTCAAAGAGGGGCAGCTGTTGACACCTAAATTGTTGCGATTTAGTTTATTTATTTATTGCATAGAAAATTATGGGTTAATTTTATCCCTAAAAAATAATAATTTTTAATTGCATAGCATATAGATTTAGGTGCATTTACTTTTAATTTGCATTTTTTTGCATTTCTTTATTCGACCGGTGATGGATGGGTTCAAATTAGTTGGACTGAGCCCACGAAGCGAGCAAGTTGGCTCGAGCCCATGTTTTTTTTTTTAATGATTGAAAATTATCTCGTGGGAAAATAGAAATTTTAATTTTTTCCGAGATATGAACTTTTTTTTTTTATAGGGCAGATGGGTAAAAAAAATATTACGATTTGACTTTGAAAGATTTGGATTTAGAGAAAAATTTCATCTTAATCTCAAATCCTTATCAATATGAGATAAAATTGGTGAAGAAATATTGCGGATTTTGATTCGAAGAAGAAATTGAAAGCTTAATTCTTTTCCCTATAAAAGGCCACACATATTGATACATACGGCCATAGCACAGCGCACACAAAAATCGGGAGAGACGGCTTCAACTAGAGAGAAAGAGATGAACGATTTTACAAAGGGAAAAGGAAGCACACTCGTCCAAGCCGAGGAGGCTGGTTTTTTCCCTTACGCCTGCGGTACATCCTCCTGCCGATTACCTCTGCGAAGCGTTCACGGTTCCCTTCAACGGTCGAAGCTCCAGCTGTGCCGAGTTCCTCCCATTGCCGCTTCTGTCTCCTGGTCAAGTCGTGATCTTTTGACAATCCATCCACGTTGATCCGTGAGCATCATCGTGAAAGTTAGCGTAGTCAACGAGAGTTGACTAATCCTTTGGTCTTGGTTCATATTAGTGGAACACCACGTGTTGTGGTGCCTCTTTGTTTCCCAGTGTGTTTGTCCACTTTAAATCTCCCATGTAATTGCATACCGCATGAAGTTCAGCAACTTGCTTTCGCCGCGTTCAAAAGACACGTGATCATCCTGATCATCCTTGCGGAGCAACGTCGTGAGTAGCCACCACGAGCCATCGTCGGTCATTCCTCATTGTGATTCTCGTGATCTACTGTCCGTCCAAATTCAGAAAAAGTATCCGAGCGATATCGCAAATTAGGTAAGAATCTTGATTAATTCAGTTTCATATATCCTATGCCTAATTCGTAGATTGCGACCATGTTTGAATGTTCAGTTGATATTATCATGTCCAAAAGAAATGTTTTGCATTCTCGTGAATTTGGAAATTTTCCTAATTTCATAATGTTTATACGATTGACAGTCCGATTTTCGTGCCTGAAATCTGACTCGCAATCGCACGAAAAATCGCCAGTTTGATCTCACGCTCGAGATTCGATTCGCGATTTCGTTTAAAATTGGCCAACCCGATCTCATACGCGAGATATGGTTCGTCACTTTTTTTTTGGATATCAATCTTATCTGGATCTGATTTGCCGTCGTGTCATTTGGATCGATTTTGTTTCGTAAAAAAAATAAAAAAAATCGGAGTTAGGTTAGGTTTTTTGCTTGTTTTAAGGTTATCTTGCATATTTAGGATAGGAAATTTATCTATTTCAAATTTTTGAAAAATAAAAATCCAAAATAGTGCATTCATTTAGGATGTTAGTTTTTTTTTATTATCTAAATTGCATGTTTAATTTTAATTTCGAATTTCAAAAAAAAAAAAAAAGAAAAATTAGAATTAGGGCATTCTTTGCACGTTATTGCATATTAGATAAAATTGCATGTTTAATTTTAGGTCTAGATAGATCTTTAGATGAATTGCATGATAGGTTATTTTTTTAAAATGCATGTTTAGAAAGCATTTAGAATAGATAGTATTTCACTTTAGTTTGATTTTCATTTTTAGTGATTTTAATTACGAATTTTCGTTAAATAAAAAATAAAAAATCAAGTGCACTTCATATAGAATTAAATTCATGAAAAGCACGTCATATAGAACTAGGCTCATGAAATGCATGGCATTATTTAGTGATTGTTATTAGGTTCATTTAATTAGAAATTGCTTGTCATTAGAATTAGATCATTTTGGTTAATTTAGATTGCATATTTAATTATTGCATGTTCATTAAGAAATCATTAGTTATTTTTTTACTCATTCATATAGTTTAAGACATTTTGCCATGCCATATTATTTCATTTTATATTAGAAGCATAGCATTGCATATGGACTATATTCTCGTTAAAAAGCGAAAACAAAAATTGAGTGATGGCGTGTTAATTAGAAATCATATTTAGGATTGCTCATGTGAATTTTGATTTAACAACGTAGATGCTTTCGTTACTTTGAGGTAAGTTCTGCATTATTTTATTCACTTTCTTGGGTGTTAAATTGATGGTTTGCGCACTCGCATAATCGCCTCACATGTTAGGGAGATAAATTAAAATCAATTTAAGCTGCCTGCAAAACATTTTTTTCGAAATAAATAGAGAAAGGTACTAAAAGGGCACTAGAATAGTCTAGTGTAATCAAGTCCCCGTATCCAAAATTTCTGGTTCGTAGAAGTGAAATAATTCTTTCATTATTTTACTTAGACGTCTAATCGACCTACCGTAAACTGATTAGTGGCGACTCATTTTTGCATGCTAAATATTTGAACCTAAGTCGCGAGTTGGTATGGGCTTAGGAGAGCTCGAGCTAAGTTTAGGCTTGGCAATCCATTAGCCAATCCCTAGGTGGTTCACCGAAAATTGATCGCGACAATTGCGAACAATGTTTTCCTTTAATTTCCTAATAATTGGAACGCCATTAAAAAGTTCAAGAAATTTCTTATTTAAATGGATAAATTCTGTTTTGGAATGAAGCAACCTGGAAATCAAAAAAAAAAAAAAAAAAAACATAGCTTTTTATATGATAAGTTTATTGGACCGTGTTTGTCATGTCAATCATTAATTGTCAAGTACATATTTAAAAAAAAAAAAAAAAACAAACACATATATATTTAAATTTAGGCAATGGCATAAAGATAAGAAAAAGTTTCATGAGAAGCTAATAAATGGAGGCTTAAAAGTGAGAATAGCAAGTAAGGGGAAAATGTACTAAATTAGTCATGAATTTTTTAATTTTATTAGTAGAATTATAAATTTTTTTGAGAAATTTTAATGTAGTCTTTTTCAGTTAATTTTCATTTGAAAATGCTTATGTAAAAGTCTATTTATTATTGATTGTCTTAAATAGCATAATCGGCAATCGCAATGGCCATTGTGAAACCAGCATGGTTCCATTGTGACCATTGCAATCGCAATGGCCATTCCTAAGAGAGGTGCTGGTTCTTCTTCCACATTTGTATTTTCCAAAGACAGGGGTTTAGAAACTAAGGTGGCAGTCCAAGACAATTAATGATTTTCAATCCAAGTTGGAGGCTTTATCTCAACAAGTTCAATAATTATTTCAGATACATGGCAATGAAACGAACGCTTCTGGCACTAAAATTGGAAATTTGGCTATGACGTTTGGTAATGTTCATGCTTACTTAGCTTTATCTAAAACTTAGTTTATTGTTGACTTTAGGGCTATAGACCACATGTGTAATTCTTTAAACTTGCAATCCAATATTACTCCAGGTGTGTCATATCCACCTATTACCATTGCTAATGGTGGGTAGGTTCCAACTAGTGGTGCTGGACAAATTAATTTTTTTCTCAAATAATTTTGAAGCATTATTGGTACCTAAATTATCCTCAAATTTAATGTCAGTTAGCAAATATACTAATAAGTGTAATTGTAGTGTTATCTTTACTCCTCAAAAGGTGTCTTTTCAAGATTGAACCACCAGGAGGATGATTGGTGAAGGACTGTTGTAGAATGGGTTGTATACAATGGACCTCAACAACGAAGTGTTGATGGCGTAAAGGAAGACTATTGACACTTCCCAATTGTGGCATTGGCATTTAGGTCATTCCTTTGATCGGCTATTGCATATGACTTTAAGTTATGATTCCAATTGCTGTGATCCTTGTTATTATGCTAAGTAGCATAGGTTACATTTTCCACATAGCACACATAAATCAAAACAATTATTTTATTTAGTTCATCCGGATGTTTAGGGGGTTTCTCCAATTGACTCTAAGGAGGGGTTCAAGTATTTTGTTATATTTATTGATGATAAATCCTGAGCTACATGGCTTTACTTGCTTAAATCCAAAAGTGAAGTTATGACTGTGTCTCAAGATTTTTGCAATATGATGAAAAATCACTTTTAACACTATGGTGAAAATTCTTCGTATAGACAATGGAACTGAATATACCAATCAAGCTTTTCAAGTGTTCCTACATGGTTTGAGAGTCATCCATCAGACCTTCTGCGTGGGAACTTCATAGCAGAATGGAGTTGCAGAAAGGAAAAATAGGCATATGCTTGAGGTTACCCAAACATTGTTATTCTTAGGAAATTTACCCAAGACATATTGGGCGGATGCAGTCTTTACTAGCTACTACTTAATCAATCGTTTGTCTAGTAAGGTGTTGGGTATAAAGTTTCAATTGAAAGTTTGTATGGCCGAAAATTTGGTATCTCTCACCTAAGAATTTTCGGATGTGTATGTTATGTGCATCCTTGATTCGGTGACAAGTCTAGATCCATAAGCTCGAAAGTGTGTGTTTGTAGGATACTTGAATGTCAAGAAGGGATACAAATGCTATGAACCAAGTACTGGACGTGTTTATATATCTCGTGATGTTTTCTTCAAAGAGGCTTACATGTTTTTTTCCGGGAATCAAATTTAGGGGGAGAATGGTGACTTTTCTGAATTCTTGCTTCTTGTCCTACCTATCGGGAATTCAATGTTGGATCAAGAGGAAGTTCCAACAATGGCTATTCAAGGGAGTCAGCTTGTCCCCAATGTCGTTGCCATTCCTAATATAGTTGCCATTACAACAAATGCAGCTGATTTGGAAGTTAGGGCTGAATATGCAATAGAGATAGCTTCGGCAGATGTTGCACCCATTATCTTAGCCCCAACCCACAGGTCATCATGCATTCCAAGGCCTTCGAAGCCGCTTAGTGATTTTTCAACATATCATGCTACTCAGCATCCCATTCAGGATTTTATTAGGTATGATAGATTTTCTCATAATTATTTAAATTTCTTATCTACCATAAAAAATCAAAAGGAACCCAATACCTTCTTGGAAGCATATAAAAGAAATGTGGGTGAATGCCATGAAAGATGAGCTTTAGGCATTGGAATGTAACCATACTTGGGAACTTGTTAAGTTGCCAAACAGGAAAAAGACAATTGGATGCCGGTGGAATTACAAGATGAAATACAATACTAATGGTTTGGTTGAGAGGTATAAAGCTTGGCTTTTTGCAAAAGGGTATACTAAAACCTATGGGATAGACTACAAGGAAACATTTGCTCTTGTAGTGAAAATGAACATTGTTCATGTCCTTCTATCTATGGCAATTAACTGTAGGTGGCCGTTGTTTCAGATGGATGTGAATAATGCCTTCCTCTAAGGAGGAAGAGGTTTAAATGGATCCTCTAGGACATCCCTTAGAGAATAATAAGGGAATGGTTTTCAAATTGAAGAAGGCAATATATGGTCCCAAACAATGGACTAGAGCATGGTATGGCAAATTGAGTTCCGCACTCGATAGATTTGGTTTCAAAAGGAGCACAGCTGATTCTTAGATGTTTACTAAAGCAATTGGTGAAGGTATTGTTGTTATTCTAATTTATGTTGGTGATCTCATTATTACTAGCAATAACTTAATGGGTATTGCAGAACTTAAACAGTTGTTAAGTAAGGAGTTTGACATTAAAGATCTTGGAAAATTGAGGTATTTTTTGGGCATAGAGGTAGCAAATTCTAACAAAGGTATGTTCTTGACTCAAAGGAAATGTATCCTAAATCTACTAAAAGAGATTGGTAAGTTGTGCGTTTAACTTGCTAGCACTCCTATGGATTACATCAGTAAGACTGTGTCTAAGGAAACACCATTATAGGATATTGGGCAATTTCAGTGTTTGGTAGGGAGATTGATTTCCCTAACTATTACTTGACCTGACATTACTTCTGTCAGCTATGTGAGCCATTTATGCAAAAACCTACACAAAGGTATATGGAGTTGTTAAACTAGCGCCTTCAATATCTAAAAGCTTCATTGGTAAGAGGAACTTTGTTGAAGAATAATGGTATTGTGGGATTTATTGATACTGATTGGGCTAGGAACCCCATGGATAGAAAATCTACCACGGGTTTTTGTACCTTTGTTGGTGGAAATATTGTTACTTGGAGAGTAAGAAGCAAACAATTGTGGTTAGATCTAGCACAAAGGTTGAGTACCAAGCCATGGCTACCACCACTAGTGAGATTGTATGGCTTCATCTATTACTTTAAGAATTGGGCCATGATGCCATGTCTAAGCCTACGAAGCTATTTTGTGATAATTAGGCAACAACACATATCGCTTCAAATCCAGTCTTTCATGGTAGGACCAAACGCATAGAGGTCGATTGTCACTTTGTGAGGGAAAATGTTCAAGACAAGATGATAGAGACGCCATATATTCATAGTAAGGATCAACTTGCTGATGTGTTCACCAAAGCTCAAGATATGATGAACAAGTTGATCTCTAACGATGTCTTCGCTCCAACTTGAGGAGGAGTGTTGGTGATATTGGCAAGATTTCCGCTGCTATTCAAGGAAAGGAGAGATTGTAGGCAAATCTGTATATTGATAGTTTTCCTATTTTTTGGAGTTTCCTGTTTTTTGGGTTTGCTTGTTTCCTTTGTTGTAACAACTTTGTGTACAAATTGCAGAAGAATGTCATGACAAAAAAATAGGAGAATTGAGAGTTTTGTCCGAGGACGTGGGCACATTGCTAAACCCCGTAATCCTTGTGTTCTTTTTTTGTGATTGCCTTACTAAAATTCAACAAGCCTCACCAGCTTGGGACTCTTGGGGACACAACATCGAATCACCATGTCGTCACTGAGGTCGCCAGGTCAATGACGGTGGACTCGACGCCAGACAGCGAGAAGGAGAAGCAGAGGCACTGGTCCCTCGTTGCCATGAAGCTAAGACACTTGGCCATTGAACTGAATCTTAAAGCTCGATGCTCTTTTTGCGACCGCTTTCCTCCTCTAGAAGCGGAGCAACGGTGGTGATGCGAGAGGCGGGTGATGACGCCAATTTATAGAGACGTTTGTGAAGCGAGGACGACGGCGATGTTTCAAAGGGTTAAGGCCGTGGTGAGGGTCGATTTGAGAGTGCTGTGCTGGATAAGAGATGAGAGGTGTGTGTTTTTAAAAAAAGATGAACGGTACATAATAAGAAAAAAGAAAAAAGTTCAGAAAATTATATATATAAAGAAACGACATAATTTTGCCTACTGTCCAACATTTGAGAAATAAGGTAAATCGGCGATGACTAACCATCATGTTAATATTTTCTTAAAAACTTGACTGGAATATTATATTGAAATTTTATTAAACATTCAAGATTACATTGGTAAAATTTAAAAATTTAAAATTAAATTGACATCCTTATAATAGGTTTATGACTCATTTGAAATTTTTTCAATTGTGATTTGAAATTTTTTTCAATAGTGAGAATAGAAGGTGAAACTAAATGAACATAATAGTAGCTTCTACTCTCCCTTATGTACGAACAAGAAATTGTCTACCTACACACGTGAATGTACAGAGATGTTGCCATTATTGATTAATAAACTTCTCACTAAAGTTGCACTTATGTTCTAGGAAATAAGAAGCCATTCACGGTGAACCCTCCATCAACACAAATGGTCTGCCCTGTTATGTAAGAGGCCGCTGGCAAGCACAAGAAGGCCACTAAAGACGACACCTCCTCCGGCTCTCCGGTGCGGCCGAGTGGCGTCCTTGCTATCACCTCCTCGTGGAACTTCTTGTCACTAAGTAGCTGCAACGAAATATGAGTTAACATCAGATCATGATGGCGAACATGGTCGATATTGATGTGGTGAACTATTTTCCAGCATGAGAGAAAATTTAAAGCCTTGGTAGATCAAATTACACGCTCGGCTAGTGGAGTCAATATGAACCAAGGTGCAACAGAGTTGCTTCTTATGTTGTCCTTAGCCCATTCGCATGCCAAATTCTTGGTCAACTGGTTCATTGCTCCTGCCAATCAATGCGGATAGAAAACAAAAACAAACGCAATTTGTTTAGCTCCATATTAATAGTGTTTAGATAGTTACTAACGATAATGCTATTACCTTTGGTGGCTGAGTAAATTGATCCGACGTTTATTGAGACAACGCCGCAGACGGATGACAAGAACACAATACTTCCAGCTCCCGAGGCCTTGAGAAGGGGATGTGCGAGCTGGCTCAGATGGTAAGCCGATTCAAAGTTAGTTGTCATGATGAAGGAAAAATCATCTGCTGTGTAATCCATGGTTGACTTTGAGGTGTTGGTCCCGACGTTGTTTATCTACCACAAATAAAAACCGAGAACAAAATCTATTGAAGGACAAGCACAAACTGCGGCCTTGTTATAAATATCATTATTGGATCCATAGGATCAAAGTCGCCTTAGACTCACTAGGATGTTGAGCTTGCCGTCGAAGACCGAGGACACGGTGAGCATCAGCTTCTCTCGCTCCGATCTTGAGGAAACGTCGCAAGTTGAACCCGAGACTTGGAAACCTTTGCTCTTCCAATCTTTCAAGCATTCAAGAATTTCGGCTTCATTCCGGGAGCAGGTATGCACGGTCGCCCCAAGCCTCACTAGTTCCTCCACAATGGCATGTCTAATCATGGTACAAACAATATGATTATTCACCAACTTTGTGATTGCGAAGAAGAACAGATTAAGCCCTTTTTCTTTTCCAGTAGGAGAAATTCTACGTGACAAGACCTCAGTACTTGTAATACACAAGAATGTACGGAAGATTTGGCTGCGGCATTTGCAATGAAAGTCAAACCAATAATTGAAGCCTTTGAATGCACTGGAGTTTTATTTGGGAATTACAAAAGGAGAAAAAAATTCTATTGGCTAATGATATCACAAAGACGCAAATGATTTACCAACGTCTAAAGGCCACATAATTTCAAAAACGTCGTGCATGAATCAGTCACCCAGAAACATTATTCTCAAAGTAATTGAGCTCTCTAATCAAGTCTCTTGTCATATAGAGTTTTAAGTGGCCATAAAATCAATTATCTATCTTTTTATCCGAGGGATCGAAGCTTATTAAATTCAAAAGCATCCGCTATCACTCGTGTGGTTCAAAAATTTTGTTAGTCGGGAGCCAGTTTGACATGCTCCAGTTGGAACAAGTTTTTCTAGGCTAGATATAACGGAAAAGTCCACTTAAAGTGCTTAAATCCTCACTCAATTTGTTTTGAGTAGGACTCGGCTTGGCCTAGAAATCGCAGGCCCTGTATGTTCTGGCCAGGACAAGAAGTATCTTGATCCTAGATTGCCCCAACCAGTGCATAATCGTACTATCATTCAAATTATTACAAAGGAACGAGATTTCAAGGTTGACGGTTTTCAAATACCTAATTCACGATGTTTTCTCTCCCAACCTAAATCATAACAGATAATCAATCATCAAAATCATCGATAGAAAACAACGAGGTGTTCGGTAAGGGTGAGAGAGAAAGAGACCCGATTCCTTTGGTTCCGCCAGTGACAAGAGCAGTCATTCCATGAAGCGACCACCTGTTTTTGTTGTTGTTGCTGCTGCTACAGCATCTACTTGCAGTCCCATCTCCCTCTAGAGCCATTCTCTCTCTCTCTCTCTCTCTCTATTCCAGATGTGATTTTTCCCTGAAACTCTTGTTTTTCCTTTTTGTGTGTAATGCGTCTCTCTAACTTTCCACCCCGCTTTATGCTAAGTCCTTCGCTAGTCGGAGAGAGAGAGAGACGGCGACTGGAAGAGGCTTCCTGACCACACAACTATGGGAGAAAAAATTGGGTGGGCCGGGCGCGCCACATCACCGTGCGCCCGCCCAATCAGGATCAACACATGTTGCCACGTGGCTCCACGTGGAGGCGGGGCCCACCATTATTTTTCAGTCAAATTTTTACCGCTTCTCTCACTCACTAAATGCTCTGTCCTTCTCTACACCATTTCTCCCATTTGCACACAAGTCCCTTCCCCTCCCATTCTCTAACTGCAGTGATTGACTAGTACAAGTAGATAGAAATGCAAGCTGAAATCGGAAAGGTATAGGACAGTGATGGTAATATATAAATATCACCCCAATCCAACGTTCAGCACTCTTGCTAGGAGAATGGGAGGGGAAGGGACGTACGCTTGCGTGCAAATGGGAGAAATGGTACAGAGAAGGACGGAGCATTTAATGACTAATTAAATGCTTTGTCCTTCTCTTGTCCTTCTCTGCACCACTTCTCCCATTTGCACACAAGTCCCTTCCCCTCCCATTCTCTAACTGCAGTGATTGACTAGTACAAGTAGATAGAAATGCAAGCTGAAATCGTAAAGGTTTAGGACAGTGATGGTAATATATAAATATCACCCCAATCCAACGTTCAGCACTCTTGCTAGGAGAATGGGAGGGGAAGGGACGTACGCTTGCGTGCAAATGGGAGAAATGGTGCAGAGAAGGACGGAGCATTAAATGCTTTGTCCTTCTCTTGTCCTTCTCTGAGAAGGTCCTTCTCTTGTCCTTCTCTGCACCACTTCTCAGTCATTAAATGCTCCGTCCTTCTCTACTCCATTTCTCCCATTTGTACGCAAGCGTGCGTCCCTTCCCCTCCCATTCTCTAACTGCAGTGATTAACTAGTATAAGTAGATAGAAATGCAAGCCAAAATCGGAAAGGTATAGGACAGTGATGGTAATATAAGAATATCACCCCAATCCAAGGTTCCGCGCTCTTGTTGGGAGAATGGGAGGGGAAGGGACGCACGCTTGCGTGCAAATGGGAGAAATGGTGTAGAGAAACTACAGTGATTGACTAGTACAAGCAGATAGAAATGCAAGCCGAAATCGGAAAGGTATAGAACAATGATGGTAATATATGAATATCACCCTAATCCAATGTTCCGCGCTCTTGCTGGGAGAATGGGAGGGGAAGGGACACACGCTGGTGTAAAAATGGGAGAAATAGTGCAGAGAAGGACGGAGCATTTAATGAGAGAGAGAAGCAGCAAAAATTTGACTGAAAAATAATGGTGGGCCCCACCTCCACGTGGAGCCACGTGGCGACACGTGTCGCATCCTGATTGGGCGGGCACACAGTGACGTCCAACTATGGTGGAGTGATAAGATCCGTTCCTAGCACGACATGAGCGGCTACTTACGTACGGTCGTAGAAGTCTCCAACCAAGACTAATCGACCTATCATATCATGACCGGTGACGTGAATCGAAGCTGTTCATTTCATGAACTGTTACGTGGGCTCCGCATCCAATACTTCCCAAGATCAATAATCGTCATGCATTGCTACTTCTGGACTCGAGAGAAGATTATACGTACATAGATAACTTTATGTTTGGGAATTGGGAACTCTCCGTTCCTAATAGCTTGCGTTTGCTCATGCTACGACACCATAATGACACCGACACATAAAATACACATAAAAAAATTTCTGATGTGAATTACATTAATTAAAATTGAAATTTACTGTGTTTAATGAGATTTGTTTAATAAGATAAGATATAAAAAAATTTAATTAGTCTAATATAGAGTTGACCAAAGTACAATTGAGTTTATTACTGAAAATTCTATAAATAATACTGAATTATTGTCATTTTGCGTCAAAAACGATGGATTCCAAATTATGTGCGCAAATCTCTTTCTTTTTTCCATTGCCGTGTTCTAAAATCTAATTATGAAGATCTTGAGGTGTTATTTTTGTAGCTAACAATACCTTCCCCACTCTCGTTGAGGGGTGACACTTTCATTCATTTAAAATCATTTAAGTATTCCGACGGACGTTTTCTTGATTGGTGGTGAAGAAACTTTTTGGAACTCGGCGGATGAAGAGGAGTGACCTGTCCTTTGCAAAGCAATTTGTTTGTGTTTCTCAAAAATCTCTCTGCTTTTTCAAATAATTCAATTGAGAATAAAATAAAAAACTATTTCTTTCCTAACAATTTTTGAACAAAAGAAAAGAATGCGTTTGGTAATTGTATAAAATTTTTGTTTATGGAATAGAAAAAGAACAGAAACACGTTTGGTAACTGCACACAATTTCTGTTCCTGGAATAGAAAAAGAATAAAAACACGTTTGATAACTGTAAAAAATTTCTGTTCCAAATTTTTCTCAAGTGCTTTTTTTAAAAAAAATAAAGTGTAAACTTGGTATTGAATTCTCATTCTCATGAAATGCTCATCAATTTAATTTTGTTCATGGTGAGTGAAGACAAACATTCTGAACATGGTCATATGTGTATACTTGGAAGAAAATTTTGTAAGTAAAGTTTGTACAATAAGAGCTAGCTAAAAGAAGAGTATCTTATAGATCTCTACATAGACCCTTTCATACATTACATCACAATAATGAAGTAATATAGTTCATTGTTCAACTTCATCACATTGACTTTGATAAGTGAATACTTAAAAACAATATTACAAAAGTCGGAAACACAAAGTCATGAAATCTCAGGCATATTGTGATCCCTTGCCATTTTATTTGCAATACTTATCCTAAGCATGTTTATTTCAGGTGCCTCATGCAATGTATCATCTGCAACCTCCACTTCTCAGCTGAAAGGCCAACCTCAGCTTGTGGATAACTGTTCCCAAAGTCAGCAAACTGCGATTTATGTGGCAGCCCTCTTTTAACCTTGCACCAGCCGATAATGACTATAAGATGCAAGCTCACTTCCTGCCAAATCCACGAAGTTCTGTAGCCAAAAGAAACTATTATATTCTCCCAGCAACTGTACATAGGTTGAAGTTAAGTACTGAATATCCATACCACAGTAGCAACAAGAGTGCTTGAATTGTCGTTCCCCAAGAACTCATAAGCCGAACTTTTGACTGTCTGGCAGCAGAAACAATGAGCAATAAATCATTGACATTTTAATAGAAATTGACCACAAAACAGATAAAATTCACCATTACCAGTATGAGAATCTGATGTGATCTTGAGCTAGCTTCATTAAGGCATGTCTCTCCAACCTATCTTTGAGCTATGAAATCCAAATAATCAGCCTAAGCATTTAATTGTAATGCTAGATATAGTATGCGACCATGAAATTCATCCAACACAAGGCAGAACAGCCTTGGTTCTTACCTTCACACACAAAAAGAAGTTCTTGAAAGTGGCTCCAATCCTTCAGTGTTTCCTTTCTAAGT
The DNA here is from genome assembly GCA_014182565.1 of Eucalyptus marginata. Taxonomy (NCBI): domain Eukaryota; kingdom Viridiplantae; phylum Streptophyta; class Magnoliopsida; order Myrtales; family Myrtaceae; genus Eucalyptus; species Eucalyptus marginata. The sequence goes on from CM024594.1 coordinate 26,203,634, forward strand.
TTCTCAACTATAGTCCCTCTCTTTCAAAAGAGATAGTTCTCATGGTGATTTTGGATGAGCTCATAGTTCCTCAGCATAGTCCAAAGAAATTTACTGCCGGATCGCTCGCTCAAGCGAGCAGAGCACCACCAATTTTAGTAAAATTTGAGGAGGTAGAGAGCAAATTGATTCCACAAAGTAGTAACAAGGCATTTGAGCGAGCAAGATAAACAAAAGATACAGAAAAATTGAATCCTCTTTATTTCCAGAGCATCATTATCTTCGCCAAATGAAGAACCAGCTCAAATATGAAACAACTACTTCTGTTGTTCACATCAAACAAATCATGGAATTAAACATTTAGCATAAAAATCAAGAATCATGTTTGAACAGAAATCTAAGATGGCCTTCTGAAGCTCTGAAACTTTTTCGCCTGTGCCCGAAAATTGCAGGAATAAATTATCGCCTGGATATCTTTTTGGGTCATTTTTCAAGAGTGGGCACAGATTAGTCGATCAATATTGATATCATCAGTGATGGAGGACGAGCACAGCAACGATGCAATCACAGCAGCTCTGCTTGCTCGAGCGAGCAAAGTAGAGCAGCGACGCTCAAGCAGAGCGTGGCTGCTCTGCTCGCGATGCTCGCTCGAGCAAGCACAACAGCGACGCTCGCTGGAGCGAGCAAAGCATCGCTGCTTTGCTCACCATGCTCGCTCGAGCGAGCAAAGCAGCAAAGCAGAGCAGCGACGCTCACTTTGCTCGCTCGAGCGAGCCGAGCGTTGTTGCTTTGCTTGCGAGGCTCACTCGAGCAAGCACAGCAGCAACGCTCTGCTCGAACTCGGCATTCCAGCAATCAAGTATGACACTTACTAGAAACTAAATGAAAGATTTTGGTATTAAAAAAAAAAAAAAAAAGAAGTAAAGAGAAGGCTTAGAATTTCTGGCAAAAATAGATGGACCACCTGTGTCATTTCACTAAAATATGAGTAGATTTTCGTGTTGCCTTGAGCTTAAAAACAGAAGTAAATCTTGTGTAATTTGGACCAGACTATGCACACACTGCATCTTCCACCTTTCTACTTCATCCTTGACACCCTATAAATATATTTACAGAAATAAAGTTTCATGAACTCATGGAAACAGAGCATGGCAAGGTCAACGAGGTTATGGGGTGAGCATTGTCACTACAGAAGGTAAGAAGACACAAATACTAAGAACAAAATTAGTAAATAATGAAAACAACAGTGTCTGAAACTTATGTTAAGGAAAGCATAGATGATGCTTAATTAAACTACGGTAGTTGGATGACAAAACATGTATCATCCCACAAAGTTCCACCTTCGATAGAAAACCAGAAATTCCTATGTAATGTCCCAGCCAAGCACAAGTTCTTACATTGTAACCAGGTAATCGATTATGAGCGTCGCTGCTCTGCTCGCCATGCTCGCTCGAGCGAGCAAAGCAGAGTAGCGATGCTCGCTCGAGCGAGCCGAGCGTTGCTGCTCTGCTCGCGAGGCTCGCTCGAGCAAGCACAACAGCAACGCTCGCGATGCTCGCTCGAGCGAGTAGACGCTGCCGCAGATCTGGGCGAGCAACGCTCACCCAGATCTGCGAGACGCTCACTCAGGGCTCAAGCGAGCCGTCACGCTCGAGCCCCGAGCAGCCGTCGCCCAGATCTGCGAGGGGTGGCTCTCGCCGAAGCCCTCGTCAATCGGTGAAGGAGGAGCAGCAGCCGGTGAACGATGAAACTTACCTCGAATCAGAAGCTTCAGTTGGTGAAGGAGCAGCGGCTGTCGGCGCCGGAGAGAATGACGAGTTGGGAGGCGCCGGAGAGGATGACGGTGGAGAAGCCGTGAGAGACGCCGGAGAAAGAAGGGTCTCGAGACAAAGAGGGTGCAGGCGAATGGCTGAGCACGACTGAAGCAAAGAAACAAAACACAGAAACAAGTTTTTATGTTTTTGTTCTTTTTTGGTTCTTAAAAATTGTTCTAAAAAAAATGTTTTAAAAATTATGTTTTTTTCTTTTTTTTTTACTTCAAATTTATTCCCTAACAAAAATGATTTGGAACAAAACGCAAACAAACGCGTTTACTTCTTTTTTTTTTGTTAACAAAAAAAAAAACAGGATTTTTGTTTACTGTGTAACTGGGGCTCCACGTATCTTATTTACAAACTTGTAATTCAAATTGATTTTCACTTACTCTGAATTTGAACATTTTTTTTCTTCCTTTCTCGTTTGACCTTGATGTTTTAGATTTGACTTATGGATTTACTAACGAACAACCTGATAATGTAAAAGTAAAAAGGTAAATATTAACATCTAAGGTCATGTTAAACCTTTTGATTAATTTTTTTTTTAGGAATTTGTGATTGCTAATTCGAGAGAGCTAGAATTAGTAATCACTGGACCTGGAAGATTGTTGAAAAAAAATTAAAAAGGATAATAATAGAATAAGAAAGAAAAAAATAAATCAAAATGATTTTCTTTGACGTTCAAAAAGAATTCAATCGACTAAAAAATAAAACTATGGACAATATATATAATTGCTTTGATGAATTAAATATTTAGAATTGATGGAATTACCATTAGATTTTAAGAAATTGAACTATGTCATTAGATAGCGAAGTTGTTGCCCTTCGGCTTATGTAGTGTAAGTGCATAATATTCTAATATTGATCATGGCAAAGGAGTAAGTCAAAGTCGGCCATGCTCTGAACTTTCATGACTATGACTTTGTTTCTCAAACAATAAAAGTATATTGATTTTTCTCTGATAACCAGATAATCTTAAAAGTCACAACAACACATACACCATACAACACTCCTATATAGCATTATAAGAAAATTTCTTCTATTTCTTTTCAAATTATTGAGAGACGCCTAGATGCATTACCTTTGTATGTGTCTAAAGATTTAAAGACTTATAAATTGATACAATGATGGCATAAAAGATAAAACATTTTTTTAATGCCAATTGTTTTTCAAATGACAATTTAAATTGTGGGTTTAATAGGAGAAAGAAATGTAAAGTCGTCATTCAAAGACTTTTAAAATGATACGATGCTGGCATAAAAGATAAAAAAAAAAAAATTTAGTGCCAATTTTTTTTCAAATGACAATTTAAATTGTGGGTTTAATAAGAGAAAGAAACGTAAAGTCGTCATTCAATTTAGTAATAAAGTAGACGATCAATTTTTGCTGAGGTAGTGTCTAGGTGGCAGCTACTTTCGTGGAAAAATCACCAAAAAAGTTTTCTTGCAATGAGGAGAGGCTAATTTCAGCGATCTACAATCTTAGGTGGATTAGTTAGATTTTTTCATTATTCACTTTGAGGTTATTTTCATTTAATTGATTCTTGAAATTGATATAAATAGATATTATATAACTAAACTGAAGTGAGGCATTAGCAGAGCATGCTTAAAAGTGCATATGGTACCATAGTTTTTCTAATCATACGGTGCAATGCACTCAAATTATCTCATCCACATGTATTTTGTAAGTTTTTTTAATCATACTATGAGTTAGAAACTATGATCACAGATAAAAATAGGATATTTTGATTAGCATATAAAATCTGCAGCATCCGAATCAAATGGTTCATCTCGTATGCTTGCTACTTTGTCATCTATGATCGATCAAGATTGTATAAATTGAGAATTATGATGCATAAAATTTAAGAAACCGTGCTCAATTTGCCAAAGGAAAAATTAAGAAACCAGCACGGTTCCGTTGTGACCATTGCAATCGCAATGGCCATTCCAAAGAGAGGTGATGGGTTCTTCATCCACATTTGTGTCTTTCCAAAGACAGGGGTTCAAAAACTAAGGTGGCAGTCCACGACAATTAATGATATTCAATCCAAGTTGAAGGCTTTGTCTCAACAAGTTTAGCAATTACTTCAGATACATGGCAATGGAACGAACGCTTCTAGTACTGAAATTGGAAATTTGGCTATGATGTCTAGTAATGTTCATGCTTACTTAGCTTTATCCAAAACTTAGTTTATTGTTGACTTTGGGGCTACAGACCACATGTGTAGTTCTCCAAACTTGCTATCCAATATTACTTCAGGTGTGTCATATCCACCTATTACTATTGCTAATGGTGGGTACATTCCAACTCATGGTGTTGGACAAATTAAATTTTTCTCAAATAATTTTGAAGCATTATTGGTACCTAAATTATCCTCAAATTTAATGTCAGTTAGCAAATATACTAATAAGTGGAATTGCAATGTTATCTTTACTCCTCAAAAGGTGTCTTCTTTGAACCACCAAGAGGATGATTGGTGAAGGGCTATTGCAGAATGGGTTGTATACAATAGACCTCAACAATGAAGTATTGATGGCGCAAAGGAAGACTATTGACACTTCCCGATTGTGGCATTGGCATCTAGGTCATTGCTCTGTTTGGATATTGCATGCTCTTGATATGACTTTAAGTTATGATTCCAATTGTTGTGATCCTTGTTATTATGCTAAGTAGCATAGGTTACCTTTTCCACATAGCACACATAAATCGGAACAATTTTTTTTTTTTTTTTATTTAGTTCACTCGAATGTTTGGAGGGTTTCTCCTATTGACTCTAAGGAGGGGTTCAAGTATTTTGTTATATTTATTGATCATAAATCTTGAGCTACATGGCTTTATTTGCTTAAATCCAAAAGTGAAGTTATGATCGTGTTTCAACATTTTTGCAACATGGTGAAAAATTCTTCGTACAAACAATGGAACTAAATATACCAATCAAGCTTTACAAGTGTCCCTACGTGGCCTAAGAGTCATCCATCAGACCTCTTGTGTGGGAACTTCACAGTAAAATGGAGTTGCTAGAAAGGAGCAATAGGCATCTGCTTGAGGTTACCCGAACATTGTTATTCTCAAGAAATTTACCCAAGACATATTGGGCGAATGCAGTCCTTGCTAGCTACTACTTAATCAATTGTTTGCCTAATAAGGTGTTGGGTTGTAAAGTTTTATTTGAAAGTCTGTATGGCTGAAAATTTGGTATCTCTCACCTAAGAATTTTCGGCTGTATGTGTTATGTGCATTCTTGATTTGGTGACAAGCCAGATCCACGAGCTCAAAAGTGTGTGTTTGTAGGATACTCGAATGTCAAGGAGGCATACAAATGCTAAGAACCAAGCACTGGACGTGTTTATATTTCTCGTGATGTTGTCTTCAAAGAGGCTTACATGTTTTTTGTTTTGTTTTGTTTTTTTGTTTTTTTGTTTTCTTTTTTCTAGGAATCAAATTCAGGGGGAGCAAGGTTACTATTCTGAATTTTAGCTTCATGTCCTACCTATTGGGAATTCAATGTTGGATCAAGAGGAAGTTCCAACAGTGGCTGTTCAAGGGAGTTAGCCTGTCCCCAATGTCGTTGCCATTCCTGATACAATTGCCATTACAACAGATGCAGCTGATTTGGAAGTTAGGGCTGAATATGCAATAGAGATAGCTCCAGCATATGTTGCACCCATTATCTTAGCCCCAACCCACAAGTCATCATGCATTCTAAGGCCTTCAATGTGGCTTAGTGATTTTTCAACATATCATACTACTCAGCATCCCATTCAGGATTTTATTGGGTATGATAAATTTTCTCATAATTATTTAAGTTTCTTATCCGCAATTAAAAATCAAAAGGAACCCAATACCTTTTTGGAAGCATGTAAAAGCAGTATGTGGGTGAATGCCATGAAAGATGAGCTTTAGGCATTGGACCGTAACCATACTTGGGAACTTGTTAAGTTGCCAAAGGGGAAAAAGACAGTTGGATGCTAGTGGAATTACAAGATCAAATACAACACTAATGGTTTTGTTGAGAGGTACAAAGCTCGGCTTGTCACAAAAAGGTATACTCAAACCTATGGGATAGACTATAAGGAAACATTTGCTCATGTAGTGAAGATGAACACTATTTGTGTCCTTCCATCTATGGCAATTAAATGTAGCTGGCCATTGTTTCAGATGGATGTGAAGAATGCCTTCCTCCAAAGAGGAAGAGGTTTATATGGATATCCCTCCAGGACATCCCTTAAAGAATAATAAGGGAATAGTTTGCAAATTAAAGAAGGTAATATACGGTCCCAAACATTGGCCTAGAGCATGGTATCGCAAATTGAGTTCCGCACTCGATAGATTTGGTTTCAAAAGGAGCGCAGCTGATTCTTCAATGTTTACTAAAGTAGTTGGTGAAGGTATTGTTTTTATTCTAATTTATGTTGATGATCTTATTATTACTGGCAGTAACTTAATAGGTATTGTAGAACTTAAATAGTTGTTGAGCAAGGAGTTTGACATTATAGATCTTGGAAAATTTAGGTATTTTTTGGGCATAAAGGTAGCAGATTCTAACAAAAGTATGTTCTTGACTCAAAGGAAATATATCCTAAATCTACTAATGGAGATTTGTAAGTTGGGCGTTAAACCTGCTAGCACTCCTATGGATTACAGCAGTAAGACTGTGTCTAAGTAAAGACCATTATAGGATATTGGGCAATTTCAATGTTTGGTAGGGAGATTGATTTACCTAACTATTACTAGACCTGACATTGCTTATTCTGTCAACTATGTGAGCCATTTATGCAAAAACCTACACAATGGCATATGGAGTTGTTAAACTAGCTCCTTCAATAACTAACAGTTTCTCTGGGAAGAGAAACTTTGTTGAAGAATAATGGTAAATAGAGATTATGGGATTTACCGGTGCTGATCAGGCTAGGAACCCTATGGATAGAAAATGTACCACAGGTTTTTATACCTTTGTTGGTGGAAATATTGTTACTTGGAAGAGGAAGAAGCAAATAGTTGTGGCTAGATCTAGCATAAAGTCTGAGTACCGAGTCATGGCTATCGTCATTAGTGAGATTGTATGGCTTCGTCTATTACTTTAAGAATTGGGCCGTGATGCCATGTCTAAGCCTACGGAGCTATTCTGTGATAATTAGGCAACAACTTCAAATCCAGTCTTTCATGATAGGACCAAATTGCATAGAGGTTGATTGTCACTTTGTAAGGGAAAAGGTTCAAGACAAGATGATAGAGACATAATATATTCGTAGTAAGGATCAACTTACTGATGTCTTCACCAAAGTTTTATCCAATGAAGTATTTCAAGATATGACAAACGATTTGACCTCTGACAATGTCTTCACTCCAACTTGAGGGGGAGTATTGGCGATATTGGCAAGATTTGCGCTCCTATTCAAGGAAAGGAGAGATTGTAGGCAAATCTGTATATTGATAGTTTTCCTATTTTTTGGAGTTTCCTGTTTTTTGAGTTTGCTTGTTTCCTTTATTGTAGCAACCTTGTGTACAAATTGCAAAAGAATGTCGCAACAAAAAAATAAGAGAGTTGAGAGTTTTGCCCGAGGACGTAAGGGCATTGCTAAATCTCATAATCCTTGTGTTATTTTTTGTGATTGCCTTGCTAAAATTCAACATGCTTCACCAGCTTGGGACTCACAACATCGCATCACCATGCCATCACTGAGGTCGCCAGGTCGGTGACCGTGGACTCGACGCCAGACAGCGAGAAGGAGAAGCGGAGGCACTAGTCCCTCGTTGCCGTGAAGCTAAAACACTTGGCCATTGGACTGAATCTTAAAGCTCGATGCTCTTTTTGCGACCGCTTTCCTCCTCTAGAAGCAGAGCAACGGTGGTGATGCGAGAGGCGGGTGGTGACGCCGATTTACAAAGACGTTCGTGAAGCGAGGATGACGACGATGTTTCAAAGGGTTGAATTGGTCAAGGCCGTGGTGAGGGTCGCTTTGAGAGTGCTCAGTGCTGGATAAGAGATGAGAGGTGTGTGTTTTTAAAAAAGATGAACAGTACAGAATAAGAAAAAAGAAGAAAGTTCAGAAAATTATATATATAAAGAAACGACATAATTTTGCCTACATCAAATTACCAACTGTCCAACATTTGAGAAATAAGGTAAATCGGCGATGACTAACCATCATGTTAATATTTTCTTAAAAACTTGATTGGAATATTATATTAAAATTTTATTAAATATTCAAGATTACATTGGTAAAATTTTAAATTTTAAAATTAAATTGACATCCTTATAATAGGTTTATGACTCATTTGAAATTTTTTCAATAGTGAGGATAGAAGGCGAGACTAAATGAACATAAAGAGTAGCTTCTACTCTCCCTTATGTACGAACAAGAAATTGTCTACCTACACACGTGAATGTACAGAGATGTTGCCATTATTGATTAATAAACTTCTTACTAAAGTTGCACTCATGTTCTAGGAAATAAGAAGCCATTCACGGTGAACCCTCCATCAACACAAATGGTCTGCCCTGTTATGTAAGAGGCCGCTGGCAAGCACAAGAAGGCCACTAAAGACGACACCTCCTCCGGCTCTCCGGTGCGGCCGAGTGGTGTCCTTGCTATCACCTCCTCGTGGAACTTCTTGTCACTAAGTAGCTGCAATGAAATATGAGTTAACATCAGATCATGATGGCGAACATGGTCGATATTGATGTGGTGAACTATTTTCCAGCATGAGAGAAAATTTAAAGCCTTGGTTGATCAGATTACAGGCTCGGCTAGTGGAGTCAATATGAACCAAGGTGCAACAGAGTTGCTTCTTATGTTGTCCTTAGCCCATTCGCATGCCAAATTCTTGGTCAACTGGTTCATTGCTCCTGCCAATCAATGCGGATAGAAAACAAAAAACAAACGCAATTTGTTTAGCTCCATATTAATAGTGTTTAGATAGTTACTAACGATAATGCTATTACCTTTGGTGGCTGAGTAAATTGATCCGACGTTTATTGAGACAACGCCGCAGACGGATGACAAGAACACAATACTTCCAGCTCCCGAGGCCTTGAGAAGGGGATGTGCGAGCTGGCTCAGATGGTAAGCCGATTCAAAGTTAGTTGTCATGATGAAGGAAAAATCATCTGCTGTGTAATCCATGGTTGACTTTGAGGTGTTGGTCCCGACGTTGTTTATCTACCACAAATAAAAACCGAGAACAAAATCTATTGAAGGACAAGCACAAACTGCGGCCTTGTTATAAATATCATTATTGGATCCATAGGATCAAAGTCGCCTTAGACTCACTAGGATGTTGAGCTTGCCGTCGAAGACCGAGGACACGGTGAGCATCAGCTTCTCTCGCTCCGATCTTGAGGAAACGTCGCAAGTTGAACCCGAGACTTGGAAACCTTTGCTCTTCCAATCTTTCAAGCATTCATTAATTTCGGCTTCATTCCGGGAGCAGGTATGCACGGTCGCCCCAAGCCTCGCTAGTTCCTCCACAATGGCATGTCTAATCATGGTACAAACAATATGATTATTCACCAACTTTGTGATTGCGAAGAATAACAGATTAAGCCCTTTTTCTTTTCCAGTAGAAATTCTACGTGACAAGACCTCAGTACTTGTAATACACAAGAATGTACGGAAGATTTGGCTGCGGCATTTGCAATGAAAGTCAAACCAATAATTGAAGCCTTTGAATGCACTTGAGTTTTATTTGGGAATTACAAAAGGAGAAAAAAATTCTATTGGCTAATGATATCACAAAGACGCAAATGATTTACCAACGTCTAAAGGCCACATAATTTCAAAAACGTCATGCATGAATCAGTCACCCAGAAACATTATTCTCAAAGTGATTGAGCTCTCTAATCAAGTCTCTTGTCATATAGAGTTTTAAGTGGCCATAAAATCAATTATCTATCTTTTTATCCGAGGGATCAAAGCTTATTAAATTCAAAAGCATCCGCTATCACTCGTGCGGTTCAAAAATTTTGTTGGTCGGGAGCCAGTTTGACATGCTCCGGTTGGAACAAGTTTTTCTAGGCTAGATATGACGGAAAAGTCCACTTAAAGTGCTTAAATCCTCGCTCAATTTGTTTTGAGTAGGACTGGGTTTGGCCTAGAAATCGCAAGCCCTGTATGTTCTGGCCAGGACAAGAAGTATCTTGATCCTAGATTGCCCCAACCAGTGCATAATCGTACTATCATTCAAATTATTACAAAGGAACGAGATTTCAATGTTGACGGTTTTCAAATACCTAATTCACGATGTTTTCTCTCCCAACCTAAATCATAACAGATAATCAATCATCGAAATCATCGATAGAAAACAACGAGGTGTTCGGTAAGGGTGAGAGAGAGACCCGATTCCTTTGGTTCCGCCAGTGACAAGAGCAGTCATTCCATGAAGCGACCACCTGTTTTTGTTGTCGTTGCTGCTGCTACAGCATCTACTTACAGTCCCATCTCCCTCCGAAGCCATTCTCACTCTCTCTCTCTATCTCAGCTGTGATTTTTCCCCGGAATTATTGTTTTACCTTTTCGTGGGTAATGCGTCTCTCTAACTTTCCACCCCGTTTTATGCTAAGTCCTTCACTGGCCCCAGAGAGAGTGACGGCGACTGGAAGAGACTTACTGACCGCACAACTATGGTGGAGTGATGAGACCCATTCCCAGCACGACGCGGAGCCACTACTTACGTATAATCGTAGAAGTCTCCAGCCAATACTAATCGGCCAACTATGGTGGAGTGATGAGACCCGTTCCCAGCACGAACTCGTAATTGTGGGTTTAATAGGAGAAAGAAATGTAAAGTCGTCATTCAAGACTTCTAAATCGATACGATGCTGGCATAAAAGATAAAATATTTTTTTTTAGTGCCAATTATTTTTCAAATGAAAATTTAAATTGTGGGTTTAATAAGAGAAAGAAATGTAAAGTCGTCATTCAATTTAGTAATAAAGTAGACAATCAATTTTTGCTGAGGTGGTGTCTAGGTGGCAGCTACTTTCGTGGAAAAATCACCAAAAAAGTTTTCTTGCAAAGATGAAAGGCTAATTTTAGCGACCTACAATCTTAGGTGGCATAGTCATCTATGATTGATCAAGATTTGAGTTAGAAACTATGATCACATATAAAAATAGGATATTTTGATTAGCACGTAAAATCTACAGCATCCGAATTGAACGGTTCGTCTCATATGCTTGCTACTTTGTCATCTATGATTGATCAAGATTGTATAAATTGAGAATTCTGATGCATAAAAAATATATAATCACTGAAATTAATTTTTATGACCGTATCAAGACATGGGCTACCACTAGTTAATCAGCATACCAGTGATTACATGGGTGATGTGATGGTAGGGTTGAAATTCAAGAAAGGGGTCAAGAAACTCGTTGCAAGTCTTTTTGTGGACAGAAATAGCAGCAACAGTTCCTTCACTTGTGGCTCCATGGTGTGGAGCTTCCAATGAGCTTTTCGTTGAGTAATACAAGATGCCTAACTCTATCTTGATCAAAAGTCATGGTCACTTACAATCGAGGAGTGCAAAATTTCAAGCCTAAGTCGGAAAGGCCCTAATTGGACTCAACCGAGTTATGTAGTGCCAGCCAATTTACAAAGGACCGGTGGTTTGGCTTAAAAATTCTAAGCTGTATTTAATCTAGTTTGGCAAAGATATATCTTGACACCACCATCACTTGAATTATTATAGAGGAACGGAATTTCAAGAGCAACAGTTTTCAAATGCCTAAATTGTAATAACTTTTACCTTAACCTAATTCACAACAGCTGGTCAATAATCGAAATCGATGACATATAAGAATGAAGTGTTCGAGATAGGGACCCGATTCCTTTGGTTCAACCGATGAGTGATCCACCTGTTTGTCGTTGTCTTTGTTGTGGCTGCTACGTCTCCTTGCTGTCCTACTCCCCTCCAGAGCCATTCTCTTTCTATCTAAAAAATGATTTTTTTCCCTTCAACTCTATTGTTTTCGTCCTTTTTCTTGGGCCCAATGCGTCTTAACTTTCCATTGTCTCATGCACAAGTACGTTGGAGTAGGGTTCCACGGCGATTCAGGGAACTGCCATCCGTAGCCTGAGCTTGACAGAAGACGAAGCTTGAAATTACCACGGGACCGACCATGGATGAAAGGCAACAGTATTCGACCGCGTTTAATTATCGACATCTCTTCGTTCTTTCTGCTCTTTTGGGTCCGCGCCACGTCTGTCCTCCTCCTTTCCCGCGTTTTAGAGAGAGAGAGAGAGAGAGATCGGACGCTTTTGAAACTCTGGTTAAACTTTCTTTTGTTGAGCCGCGCAGCTAGGAATTGTAATGTCGTTTCGACACTTGAGTTCGAATTGATATTCAGTTACTTCGAGTTTGAACTTTTATATTTTTATCTTTTGCCTTCGACGTTCTGGACTTGACTTACATATTTATCAGCGAATGACCCAACGATGTAAAAGTATTTAGGTAAATATTAAGATCTAAGATCATGTTAAAACGTTATGTCTGTATTTTGAGAAGGCCCAAAAAAAAATAATAAAAAGTCATCCTAAATAGGTTCTAAATATTTTTATTGATATTACCAAAAAGGAGTAACCTGCTACCCACGTTAAATAAAAAAGAATAGTGGCCGGCAGAAGTTGCAGAAGTTTGTTTACAAAGACCACAGTAGAGTAGGCAACTCCACCACTCAAGGCCACAAAATGCCGGGAGTCGAATCAAACGATGGGCCGGAGTCTAAGGCAGCTCCAAACGTTTGAACTCAATTGATTTTACAGCATCGCGTTGCTATGTCCACGTTCATACTCAGAGACTTCCCAAGTTATGACTTTTGATTGATACCGTCGGCCATCCATCAAATGCAACACACGATGAGATTCAAGACAACATTGTTCAATTACGAGGACCTTCTTAGGAAAACTTTTTAATTGAGCTTAAAAAGTTTCTTATAGTCATTTAAGAAAGAGTCTCGTTGATTGTGAGATGATCGTTTGGTGATTGAGGTACTTATGGAAACAACCATACGAGGATTTGGAAAATTTTAGGAAGATTGTGCAGAAACGTTCGAATAAGCAATCTATATAAGGTCGATTATTTAAACTGGAGGAATTTTGAGATCACAGGAGAACATTTACGACCTCCGAGAATCATTTTGTGCTTATTTCATTACTCTAGTGTTAGAACTCGTGATTGTATTGAGACTTACTCTGCAATTTTATCTTAAGGGAGAGTATTTCTCTTGTGAATACAAATAGGAGTGTGCATTGGCTTTACTCGGTTTTTAGTGTTGCAGTATCTACCATTGCGGTAGCAGAAAGCTTCTGTAACGTGCGATCTACTTGAATTGATATCGCAATGCCAAAATGAAGCCTACGATGGCTTCTGTAAGTCGGAATCTGGTCTCTTTCTCTCCTTCACTGAACACTTCATTCTTTTATGTCAATGGTTTTGATGATCAATCATCTGTATGATATAAGTTGAGGAAGAAAACATCTTGATTTAGGCATTTGAAAATCGTCGATCTTGAAATCTCTTTTCTCTATGATAATTTGAGTGATAGTAGTAGGATTGTACATTGACTAGGGCAATCTGCGGTCGAAGTACTTCTTGTCCTAGCGAAAAAAAATTGAGCCTGTAATTTCTAGGTTGCTAGAATAAATCTAGCCAAGAAGGATGAATTTAAGCACTTTAATTGACTTATTTCCATCATATCCAGGCTCAAGAAAATCTTTCTAATCGGAGCATGTTAGACCGATCTTTCGACCATCAAGATTCTTTTAACTGCCTGAGTGACAGTGGATGCTTCTGAATCCAATGATGTTCGATTCCATGGATAAAAAAACTAGGCAACTGATATCATCACCACTTAAAACTCTATATGATGGAAACGACGAGAGACTTGATCAGAGACTTCAATTATTTTGAGGATGTCGTCGCTGGGTGATTGATTCATAGGTAGCCTTCTTAAGTTCTGTAGCCTTTTGACCGTGATAACTCATTCGACATTATTATTAGCTAATAGAATTTGTTTCTCCTTTTGTGATTTCCCAAAAAGAAATCCTGGCCCTTCAAAGGCTGTAATTAATGGTTTGACTTCAATTGCGAGTGCGGCCACATTTACTGCACGTTCTTGGGTATCACACGGAATTTCTTCTTCCGGAAAAGAAGAGGGCTTAATCCGTTCCTGTTTGCAATCACGAGTTGGTAAAATGATCATGTCGTTGTGCCATGATTAGGCATGATGTTGTGGAGGAACTAGCGAGGCTTAGGGCCACCGTGTATACCTGCTCCAGAAATGAAGCTGAAATCAATGAATGCTTGAAAGATTGGAAGAGAAAGGGTGTTCTGGTCGCAGGATCGGCTTGCAACAAGTGGATCCTTGAGGGTGCGTTTGGTAACATTTATTTTAAAAAATTATTCCGGGAACAGAAATAGAAAAAAGTGTTTTGTTCAACAATTTTGAACAAAAAGACGCGTTTGGTAAACTTGTTTTAATAAAAAATGAAAAACACATTTGGTAAATTTGTATTCTTTTTTTTATTTCTTTTAATTTTTTTATTTTTTTTTTGGTTTTCTTTTATTTTTTTCTTTATTTTTCTTTTTTTTTTTTTTCTTCTTTTTGGCCGGTCGCCGGCCTTGGCCATGGCCGGCGACCGGCCGACGAGGGGCGGCGGCCTCGCCCAGCCACGGCGAGGCTCGCCGGCCCTCGGCGAGGCTCGCCGGCCCCCGGCGAGGCCGAGCCTCGCCGTGGTTGGGCGAGGCTTGGCCTCGCCTTGGCCGGGCAAGCTCGAGCTCGCCCGCATCGCCCGGAGGTGGCCCGGCGAGGCCGAGCCTCGCCGGTGGGCTGGGCGAGCTCGGGCTCGCTGGATCCGGGCGAGCTCGAGCTCGCCCGCCTTGCCTCGAGCCGGGCGAGCTCGAGCTCGCCATCCGCGAGCCCGAGCTCGCCCGGCCACCCGGCGAGGCTCGGCCTCGCCGGGCCACCGCCAGCGCCGGAGAGGACGACGGTGGAGAAGCCGGATGGTCTCGAGACGAGGCGAGGCTGTCGGCGCCGGAGAGTGGGAGGCACCGGAGAAGACGACGGTAGAGAAGATGCAGGAGGAGAGACGCTGTTCGAAGGGTTGAGCAAAAAAATAGAAAAGAAAATTTTTGTTTCTTTTTTGTTCTTCAAATGTGTTTCAGAAATAAGAAACAAAATTTTTTTGTTTCTTATTTCTGCTCCACATTTGTTTCTTAACAAAAAAAAAAGCAAAAAAGAACAAAAACGCACCCAAACGCGTTTCTGTTCCTTTTTTGTTCCTGGGAACAAAAAAACAGAAAAAGTGTTTAGAAACAGAAAAAAGAAATAAAAACAAACGCAGCCTAAATGACATTAGGACCAACACTCTGAAGTCGACCATGGATTACACAACAGAAAATTTTCCCTTCCTCATGACAACTAATTTCGAACTGGCTTACCATCTAAGCCAGCTCGGACATCCCCTTCTCAAGGCCTCAGGAGCTGGAAGTATTGTGTTATTGTCATCCATTTGCGGCGTTGTTTCAATGAACACCGGATCAATCAACTCAGCCACCAAATGTACATTAACATAATCATAAATAACTATCTAAACACTGTTATATGGAGCTAAACAAATTGCAGCTGTTTTCTGTTTTTGTATTCAAATTGATTGGTAGGAGCAATGAACCGGTTGACCAAGAATTTGGCATGTGAATGGGCTAAGGAAAACATAAGAAGCAACTATTTTGCACTACGAACCGAGCCAGTAATTTGATTTCACAAGGCTTTAAATTTTCTCTCCTGCTCAAAAACGTTTCATTTCATAGATCTTGATCATGTTGTCCATTGTGCTTTTGATGTTTAGTTCATCTGTCGTTGCAGCTATTTAATAACGAGAAGTTCCACAAGGAGGTGATAGCAAGGACACCGATCAGTCGCGCTGGAGAACCGATGAAAGTGCCGTCGTTGGTGGGATTCTTGTGCATACCGGTAGCCTCTTACATAATGGGGCAAACCATTTGTGTTGATGAGGATTCACCGTGAATAGTTTCTTATTTCCTATGTAACATGAGTCCAACTTTCTTCTTCCCATAAGAAGTTCAGAGTTCTTTGTCATCGCACGGACAAAGAACCAATAATGGCGAAATCTCTGAACATTGATGTATCCATTATATATATATATGGAGGAAAGTAGCTTCAGTGTTATTCTTATGTTCACCTAGTCCCTCTTTCTATTCTTACTTTCTATTCCCACTTACAAGCTCTTAAATTTATATTTAGCGAAATTGACAAAGTATGTTTAATCATGCTATGCTAACTTCACGTCTTTTAAGCCTTTTATATACTTCTCAATGCATCAAATAAAAAGCCATGATTTTTTTTTCAAATATGAGCTAGCTTCATCCAACATGTAATGGATCAATTTTAATAAAAGTTTCTTGAACTTTTTAATTATGTCCTGGTTACCACGATATTTTTTATCACAAGATTAAACAAAAAAAAAATTTGCTTCATGTATATCCACTCATCTCGTGAATATGGACAAGTCATATGTTTAAATGATAAATTATTGCAAAATCTCAAAACATTCTCCACAAAAACAATGAAAATGTGGGTACATTACATGTTTTTTATTTTCTCGTTTTCAAATAAACAATGAAAATGTGGGTACATTACATGTTTTTTATTTTCTCGTTTTCAAATGCTTTTTGAAAGATGGTTCATAGTACAACCTTTAATCTTACAAAAGCTTTGGCTGACATAATTGTGTACGGTACATTATTATCGTGCCATAGGCACAGGTTTATCATTAGTTAACAGATATAAAATTAGTTTGATTGGCAAATTTTTACGGCCTCTTTATACTGGTTACACAGTTTTGCCGCTAGTTAACATATATAAAATTGGTTTGTGAAAAGCTCAAGTGTCTAATTTTTATGAGCAGTGTTATCGTTTCAGGTCATATGCATTTTAGGTCGAATTCGGATCAAAGAGAGCACATATCTCTTATAGTTCAAGTTGGGTCAGGTAAAGTGGAAATCCGACTAAACCCACTGATACTCCTAATTGGTATGAGTTTAGAAGAGTCCGTATTTAGTTTTTGGAAATAATGCTTCAGCTTTTCTTTTGATAGTTTATGTTTGGGAAAGTCACGACACTATCACATTATTCATGTTGCACGACGGCCACAAACGTTGGCATTATATGGCATCTGTATGAATAATAACTATCATTTCAACAATTACCAGATCGTTCGATGTGTAACGTGAAAAACACGATTCGACGGGGTGCTTTCGGCGAAAGGCAGGCGTGGGGACATGCGTGCTTCCACGATCGAATGCAAATCCGTCGAGGGGCCCTGAATCTTGTCATCGCCACTGTTCTCCCATTAGGCAGACTTGAAGGATCTTATGCAGGGAGCGGCTCCCAGTTCCCCCACGTGGCGTGACCTCGGTCAGGAATCCCCTCTGCCAAACGATAAACTCTTGATCAGGCATTGGACAAAAGGGCTTATATAATACAGGGGGAAGTCAGGGAGAAAAGCACAAAGAAGGAGTTGGGAGCAAAAACCAATTTTAGAGAAAGAGAGAGAGAGAGAATGGCTTCTGAGGGGAAGAGGACTGCAAATACATGTAGCACTCGCAACGGCGACAACAACAATAGGTGGTCGCTTCAGGGAAGGGAGAATTGTCTAAAAGTCCTCAACCTATTGCGGTTTTGCCAATTCGGTCCCTAAACCTTTCAATCTTGCGATTAAGTCCTAAACCTTTTGTCGGTTGCCAATTGAGTCCATCCGGCCAATTTTGGTCGGAAAATGCTTGACGTAGACGCCGGTGGTGCCACATAGGACTGCCGGCGCGACGTGGACAATTTTTAATAATAGTTTAATTTTTTTAATTTTTTTTTGATTTTTTTAATATTTTCTGTTTTTTCCCTTTTTTTTTTTTTTTTTTTTTTTTTTTGGCTTTTCCCTTACCCTTTTTCGGTGGCCGGCCACCGCCACAGCCCCAGCCGGCCACCGGCCACGGCCAAATGGCCGGGCCTCGCCCGCCACGGGGCGAGGCCCGGCCGGCGACGGCGACGCAGGCGAGGCCGCCCGCCCCCGGCAAGGGCCGGCCTCGCCGCGATCTGGCGAGGGGGAGCCCTCACCGGGGCTCGCCCTCGCCCGGCGAGCGTCGGCCTCGCCTCGGCCGGGCGGGCGACGGCCGGCCACCGGCCACGCGCCGACGCCCGCCTAGGGGTGATCGGGTCCAGGGGTGGGTAGGGTCTGACCCGGACCGTACCCGACCCCGTTATAACCTGTTCCTATTTTCCTGACCCTATACCCAACCCTGTTTGTATTGGACCCTGTACCCGACCCACCCTGTTTTTCCAATCCGGTTCTAGGGTCAACCCTGTTTCCATTGGAACCTGTTTTGCAATCTCTTGATATCCTATACAATTTCGAATTTTATATTAATAAGCGAGAAAATAACGTAATCCTCATAATTTATATTGAAACATTAAGCACTGATAATAAATTAATACATGAACTTTTTACTAAACGGAAAATTAAGGATCCATATGGCTAATTATAATAAATAAAATCATAAGGCAAAGAATTAGCAACAAACATGAGTCTAATATTATTCTTATTCCCACAACTACTATATGAAGCTACTCGTTTATGCAAACATAACTCCTTATATAAAAGAGAAATTAGGCAAACCAATCCATGTGATACACAAGAATTTGGCGGCGACGAACACCGTTCATCCATCAGATGGTGTGAGAGGGAGCTGGTGAGGAAGGGAAGCAAATGAGGAAGAGGAATGACAAAGGAGGAGTGCCGTGCGTGTTTGAGTAAGTCAAGAGGAAAAATATCGTGTGATTGCGAGTAAGAATAAATATTAAGAGGAAAAAAGTTTTGTACCTCTACTTACAAACCGGTCCCGAACCTGGGTTCCGGGTGGGTAATCACTTGGACCATTGTTCCCGGACCGGTTTAAACCGGTTCCGAATTTTGGGAACCTGTTCCCGGACTAGTTTCAATGGGAACCGGTTCCCCACCCCTGCTGGGTGGGGCCGGGTCCGGGAACCGGGTATACCCGGTCCAGTTGCACACCCCTAGCCCGGCCGGCCGGGCGAGGGCCGGCCTCGCCCGGATCTGGGTCCGGGCGAGGCCGACGCCGCCCGGGCGAGGGAGCCCGGCGAGGGCGAGCCTCGCCAGATCCGGGCGGCCGGGCCAGGCGCCTCGCCGCGTCGCCGTCGCCGGCCGCCAGCCTCGCCCGTGGCGGGCGAGGCTAGCCCCCCCGGCGAGGGCCGGCCTCGCCAGATCCGGCGAGGCTCGCCCTCGCCCAGCGAGCGGGCCTCGCCCAAACCCAGATCTGGGCGAGGCCGGCCCCGCCCGGCCGGCCGGGCGTCGGCACGTGGGGTCGGTGGCCAGCCGTCGCCCGCCCTGCCGGGGCGAGGCCGACGCCGCCCGGCGGCGGGCAAGCCCCGGTGAGGGCTCCCCTCGCCGAGATCCGGCGAGGCCGGCCCTCGCCGGGGGCCGGGCGGCCTCGCCGTCGCCCGGCCGGCCTCGCCCGTGGCGGGCGAGGCCAGCCCGAGGGCTGTGGCCGGTGGCCGGCCGTCGCCTGTGGCCGGTGGCCGGCCACCGGAAAAGGCCAAGGAAAAAAAGCCAAAAAGGAAAAAAAAAAAAAAAAAAAAAAAAAAAAAAAAAAAAAAAAAAAAAAAGAAAATCAAAAAAAAAAAAAAAATTTTAAAATATTAAAATATTATTAAAAATTGTCCACGTCAGCTCCGGCCGTCCCTACGTGGCACCGCCGGCGTCCACGTCAGCACTTTTCGGCCAAAATTGGCCGGATGGACTCAATTGGCAAACTGACAAAAGGTTTAGGACTCAATTGGCAAGATTGAAAGGTTTAGGACTGAATTGGCAAAACTGCAATAGGTTTAGGACTTTTTGGACAATTGTCCCCTTCAGGGAATGACCGCTCTCGTCACCGGCGGTAGTAAAGGAATTGGGTCTCTCTCTCTCCGACTCACCGAACACTTCCTTTTTTTATGTTGTTCATTTAGATGATCGATCAACTGTTATGGTTTAGGTTAAGAAAAAAACATCATAATTTAGGCATTTGAAGACAGTCAATCCTGTGCCTATGGCAATCAAACTAATTTTATATCTGTTAACTAACGACAAACCTGGGAGCAAATCTCAACCGTCCACGTAAAATTAGTGAATTGATCTCGTAATGACACGTGGATGAAGTTGGGAGGAAGGTAAGGTTGCATTTGTGTCTTGGAGTATGTACTTAAACTTATATGACTACTGATTAGGGTGCTTAAAATAAATTATTTGTTTTTACAATTTCCATTTTGTGTGTGTGTTTTAAATTTTGGAATATCTATTATAGCAAAATGGGTATGGTAGCCCAACTTAGGACTATCCAGCTCGAAAAATTCAAGTCAGGCATGTCAGATAGGGCTTTCAACGGTAGCATGTGCTTTTGAATCTAATTATATTCGATTTCATTGATAAAATGCTAGACAACTAATTTCATGATCACTCAAAACTTTATATGACGAAGATGATGAGAGATCAATTACTTCAAGGATTCGTAGCTGGATAGGCTAGTTTATGCTTCTTCTTCTTTTTTATTTAAAGTTTTGTTGTCTTTGGATGGTAATAGCTCATAGACATGTCACTAGCTAGTAGAATTTGCATCCTCCGATTGTCATGATCCAGTGCATTTAAAGGCTTTAATCATCTGTTAGACTTCACTTGCCTGTGCAATCAAATCTTCCACACATTCCAAGGTATCACATGTCAACTTCTTCTATTGGCAAAGAAGAAGGGCTTGATCTGTTCTCGTTTGCAATTGTTGGTAAATGGTCATAACGTCGTCCCGTGCTTAGGCGTGCTATTGTTGAGGAATTAGCGGGGCTTGGGGCTACCGTCTACACCTGCTCCAGGAATGAAGCTGAACTCAATGAATGCTTGAAAGAGTGGAAGCGTAAGGGCTTCCAAGTGGCGGGTTCGGTTTGCGACGTTTCCTCAAGATCCGAGCGAGAGAAACTGATGCTCGCCGCGACCTCCCTCTTCGACGGCAAGCTCAACATCCTAGTAAGTCTCGGTCGTCTTTGACGCCGTGGATCCAATAAAAACATTGATAAGGTCACGATTTGTGCTTTTCTTTCAATAGATTTTGTTCCGTTTTTCATTTTCTTGGGATTGGTTTGTGTGTTAGATAAACAACGTTGGGACTCTAGGGAACAATGGTGCAATGCCGACCGTGGATTACACAGCGGAAGATTTCTCCTTCATCATGACTACTAACTTCGAATCGGCTTATCACTTGAGCCAGCTCGCACATCCTCTTCTCAAGGCTTCGGGAACCGGAAGCATCGTGTTCTTATCATCCGTCAGCGGTATTGTTTCACTCAGCGTCGGATCAATTTATTCAGCCACAAAAGGTGAATTGATAGTATCATGAGCAACTATTTAAACACTTTTAATATGGAGCTAAACAAATTCCATATGTTTCTTACTTTCTCAACTCATTGTTAGGAGCAATGAACCAGTTGACCAAGAATTTGGCGTGCGAATGGGCTAAGGACAACATAAGAAGCAACTCTGTTGCACCTTATTTTATTCTGACTCCATTGACCGAGCCTGTAATTTAATGTCCCGAGGCTTTAAATTTCTATCTTGATCATTTTTCCCATCGTGATCTAACGTTAACCCATCCGTCGTCGCAGCTACTTTGTAGTGAGGAGTTCCATAAGGAGGCAATGGCAAGGGCGCCGCTCGGTCGCACAGGAGAGCCGAAGGAGGTGTCGTCACTTGTGGCCTTCTTGTGCTTGCCGGCAGCCTCCTACATAACGGGGCAGACCATTTGTGTCGATGGAGGATTCACTGTCCATGGCTTCTCCTTTCCTAGAGCATGAGTGTAACTTTCTTCTGTGTCCGAGATGTTTGTCGTGCATTGCCATCGCAGGGATAAAGAAGTTTATTAACCAATAATGGCAACATCGCAATACGTTTCAATGTGTACGTCGATCATTTGTTGACCGCATATAAGGGAGAGTATCGTACTCCCACTTTGTATTCCCTTTCGAGCTCTTTTATGCAATTGCCTATGAGTAAAATTTATGTACTTGACAAGCAATGATGGAAACAACAAACATGATATACTACAACAGCACTATCCGAGAATATAAATTTTTTTTTACACAAGACAAACGAAGTTTGATTCACATATATGTTATATCTGTTTTCCATATACCTAAACCCTAAATCAAAAAATTCAAAGTGTAATTTATTATTAATTCTTAACACAAAATTGACCAAGTATGTTTCGTAGCAATTGTATTGTCAAAATCGTCTTTGTAATGCTATGTTAATAATATTCGTGAAAGAATGCCTCATTTTATAGCACTGCCTAGGTCAAAGAGATGTTTTAATTTGAACATGAGATCCACAGCATCAAGTGGTTGGCCAAGGTTGCTTGCTACATTATTAATTATGATTGATCAAGACGGTATGAATCGAGAAACTTGATGCATTGGAAATATAGAACCACTGAAATTAACATATATAGCTTTATATAACCGTAGCAAGGTAGAGGTTATCACTAGCTTCGCCTTCATATGAATGAGAGATGTGATGGTGGGAGTAAAATTCAATAACGTAGCCTGAAAACATGCCGGAAAATTCTTTTTAGTGATCTAAAAATAGCATCAAATGCCTTGACCCTATAGGCTCACAGTGTTGAGCTTTGTAGGAGCTTTTGGACGGGCAATACTGACCACATAACTCTGCGTTGATCAAATCTTATGTCTAGTTAAAGTAGAGGTGCACGAAATTTCAGGCCTAAGCTAAAAAAGTCCGGATCAGAGACGGCTAATTCATTTTGATTCGGGCTAGTGTAATTAAGGACTAGGTGCAACCTACAATCGTTACGATCAATTTGTTTTGGATGGGCCAAGAAATACACAAGTGCTTGGCCAAGCACAATCCTACTATCTCTGAAATTATTATAAAGGAATGATATATCAAAATTGACAATTTTCAAATGCCTAAATCATGAAGTTATTTTTCTCAACCTAAACCATAACAATTAATCGATCATCTAAATCAATGACATAAGAAAAACAAAGTGTTCGGTGAGAGACGGAGAGGGAGAGAGAGAGACCCGATTCCTTTGGTACCACCAATGACTAGAGCGACCATTCCCTGAAGCGACCACCTGGTGTTGTCGTTGCTGTTGCGACTGCTGCATCTACTTGTAGTCCCCTTCCCCTCATGCCGCATGTGAACTGCGAACCACTCCCAACATAAGGTCATAGGAGTCTGCCGAGGGTGAGAACTGTGGCAATGACAAGACTTAAGACGCCACAACGATTTCGAACCACAGAATTTGCATTCTATCATGGAAGTAGGCAAGTCCCACACCTATCTTTTGTCGAAGCACCACGTTACTTGTGTTTTCATGTTACTTAGGTTGAACATATTGAACAATCTTGTAATTGTTGCACTGATAGTTATTTATACATTTGTCATATAATGCCAACCTTCATGATCATCCCGGTGCAATGTGAGTAACATGATAGTGTTGCAACTTTCCCAAATGCGAATCACCAAAAAGAAAACTAATGAATTACTAAACCCAGAGACTTAGCACGAACTTTTCCAAACTCATATGGACCGTATTTTTTGAGTTTTGTAAAATTTAGTTAGCATAACATGTAAATTAGTTTATTTACAAGTCGCCACTCATCAATTATCGGTAGGTCGATTACACATGTTGTATTTTTCAAGTTTTTTTAATTTAATTAGCATAACATACAAATTAGGTTATTCACGAGTCACCACTCATCAATTATCAGTAGTCGATTACACACGTAAATAAAGTATGGAAGAGTACTTTACTTTTAAGACTAAAAAATTCATGGATATAGGGACTTGATATGCCAGATAAATCTAACACTCTTTTGGTAGATTTTTTTCTTTATTTCAAAAAGTTTTGGAGGCAATTTTGATCAATTTTAATTTAAGTCACTAATATGAAGGTGATTATGCGGGTGCGCAAATAAAAATTTAACAATAATCAAAGCAATAAATAAATCGCTAGAGATTGGGCAAGAATATGAATACCTTAAGCAAGCAAAAGCCAAATAATTACTATAGATAGGATGTTTTGCAACATATTAACTATAAAATGCATACATGTCCATTTCTACATGTAATGACATCTAACGAGATGCAGACATCCTGGAGTGCTAAGACTTGACACCGAGGAGATACTTAAATGCTAAAAGTTCTAAAAGGTACACTTAAGTATTAAAATTGGGGGAAAAAATGGAACACTTAAATGCCGACGGCAAAAAATTCCGGCTAAACTACTGACATGACATTCTTCCGACGAGACAGGTGCAAATTGATGTCGTTTTTGGCACTAACATGGCTAGATAAGTGCAAAACGACATCGTTTTGGTGTTAATGCGACTCCAGAATTGAATTTTAATATAATATCAATTAAAATAATTATTTTGAAAAAAAAAAAAAAAAGATATGCGGTCACATTCTATGAGGGCTTGCATAGCCCTCATTGTCGCCCCCACCATCGCCGGGAGGGGCCGACAACGGTGGGGCCCGACGACGGTGGGGCGAGGGTCAATCGATGTCGTCAACCCCTGGGCAGGGGCTAGCGACCCTAGCCAACTGCCAGCAAG
The DNA here is from genome assembly GCA_014182565.1 of Eucalyptus marginata. Lineage (NCBI taxonomy): Eukaryota > Viridiplantae > Streptophyta > Magnoliopsida > Myrtales > Myrtaceae > Eucalyptus > Eucalyptus marginata. The sequence continues at coordinate 26,228,126 of CM024594.1, forward strand.
GGCTTGTAGGCCCTCATCTAGATCTAGGGTGAGGGTCACGACCCTCACCGGACCCTCCCCCAGATCCGGTGAGGGTCGCCAGCCCTTGCCCAGAGGGACCAAGGGCCGCCACAAGCCGCGATAACCCTCATCCTAGATTTGGGTGAGGGCCTACCACTACTTAGGGGCAGACGACCCAAGCCAACCCTCACCCTATTGTTGCCTGCCATTTCCAGCAATGGTGGCTGGTGGCGACAAGGGCCTTAACCCCTCACCGAACCCGTTCCCTATTCTTCTTCTTCTTCTTCTTTCTTCTTCTTCTTTTTTAATTTAAATAATTTAGTTTTTAAATTTATTTTTAATTAATATTAAATTAATAAATTTAGGGGCAAAACAAAGTTGTTTTGCACCTTCATTGCTGAATTGGCTTCCGGCGAGCCACATAGATCACATATATTATTAAAAAAATGCCACTTCGGATTTTCGGCTACTTTCACCGAACTTGGCATTGAAGTGTCTTACTATTAAAATAAAGTGACATTTAAGTGTGTCTTTTGGAACTTTTAGCACTAAAGTGTTCACTTATGCCAAGTTTTGGCATTCTTGGTATGCTTTTTCCAACATCTAACTATTAAAAAAATATTGAAAAAGTTTACGTTGGTGCCTGACATATGCCACATAGGACCGTCGACATCCACATCAATTATTTCCAGTCTAAATTGACTTAATAAACTAAAATGGTACCAAAGTAAAAAGATTTAGGACTAAAGTTTAGAACTAATTTTGTACTAGTATTATAGATTTATGACTTTTTTTTTTTATACTATTCCCAATTATCAAGGTACTGCTTCCCCTTGTTATGTGGCCACATGTTAATTGCCCGCCTAATCTTGGTTAAGTGGGCAGTGATAGTGATAGCCACCCTCCTAAAGACAACATGGATTCCCCGAGGAATGTTGACAGATTGCTAACCAAGTGTGAATAGCTACTCTCGCAAGGTGATACCTTTGCCTAACATGAGCCCTCCCAAATTTACCAATCATAACTAAATTTTTCCAATAAATTATTCAAGCAATATTAAACTAAGAAGTTGCCGCTAACCTATTAAGCGTCAAGTAGTAACCTGGATAGGGTGTAGCGGTCCATCTTACTCCCAAGAACCAAATTTCATTATGCTATATGAATCTAACATTGTTTTGGTACCCTTCTCTTTATGAAATCGTTTTGTCATATTATTGCCTAAAAGTGATCATGAATTCTCAAGTAATAAAATAAACAATTAGGCAATAAACATCAAATAACGAAATAATAAATATCTAGCAAATAAATAAATAACTTGAATAGCCGAATTGGGCAATAATTAACAAAGCTTTTTCATAGGCTTCAGGGTAAAACCCCGCGTGCTGTAGGTGGAAAGTCTAAAAGTCCTCGTGCAAGCTTCCTAAAATAGACAATTGTATCAAAGGAAAGTGAATATGCAAATGTAAAATGCTATGTAAAGTAAATATACCAAATGAAGTGTTTTTTGAAAATGAGCCATTAAACATGGGAATAGAATTTAACATTATGCAATGCAATACTAAGACTATATTTCATAGTTAGGATAAAATTCAAGATAAAATACTATCCTATCCTACATTCGGTGTCGCTCAAGATAGGATATAGTCACATATAAATGGTATAGACCGGATAATATTATCCTATAGCAAAAGTGGGATGAAGATTAATGGGATTTCTAACATTAATAATAGGAAAAAAAAAAAAATTTTGAATGACAAATTTCTTAAATTGAAAAAATTAAATTATATTTCAATATAAATAATATTTGGATTCTAATATAAGAAATTCAAAATAACAAACAATAACAAATTATTTATTTTAATTTAATCTTATTTTATTTATATATTTGAATTTAATTCTATTTTATAATATAAATTCAATATATAAATATAAATATATATTATTACATATTTTAGGTACTTTAGTATTTTAGATATATTAGTACGCTTTAGTATTTTATAAAATTTTATTAGAGAATGATGGAAGGGGAAGAAAGAAATAAAAAAGAAATTAATTGATAAAAGAGAGGAAAATAAAATAAAATAAAGTGGGCAAGAGAGTCACAAGAGTTTTTTACCATTTCTATTTGTAAAATTTGTTTATCATTTATACTAATACACTGTTAATATCAAGCAATGTACATGATATAATGTGAATACATCTGACTTGATTACTGCAATCATTAAACAATGGATATGATATAACAAGATCTCTGGATTTTATATCTTATCATATTCAATCCTATCCTAGTTAAAAATTTGGACGATCAAACATAATTTAAAAGAATGAATCTACTTATATAATATGAATATGCCCCCGAATGCACCCTCATACATATTTTTGTGATTATTCAAACGAAGATGCAATCTAATTACTAGAAGAATTTATTTTTTTATATTTTTATTTTATAACTTGTGATTATGGTAACAAACATATGAATATGGCAATAGAATAATATTTCAATTTGACGAATTTAGTCATAAACTTTTCAATGTTTTAACAATATAATCCAAGGCCGAATATCACTGAAGTAGATGTGAGGCATTTTATGTGGTATGATGAGTTTTGATGTAGATAATTTTTTAAATTTTTTGTAAATTTTCTTCTTTCCTTGCTTTCCTTTTCTTTCTATTTTCTTTTTGCCAATGGTTGGTCACTAGCTTGGTGAGGGTCGCCCTCACTCGCTACATTCGAGGGTCAGCTATGGCTAGGCAAGGCCCGATGAGGAAGCCTTGGCTTGGGCGAGGGACCCTCACCCAAGCCAGGGCGGCCTCACCAACATTCACCCTCCCTTAGAGAAGGCCGGTCCTTGCCGGCCAACAAAGTTCAAAAAAATTGTAAAAAATGTCTACATCAATGCTAACTATATCATATAAAATGGTTGGCATCTAGCTAGTGATTTTCAGTCAAAATTGACCAAATGGACTATATTAGCAAATTGTCAAAATGTTTAGAACTTGATTAGACAAATTGAAAAGTTTAGGACCGAATTAGACTTTATTAATAATTTCCCTGGCAATTTTCTATATACTGGATCTCTAATTATTTAACATGTGATTCATGAACCATGAAAACATTTACTTATGTAAAAAGCCATGTCCATCCTAACATGCAATCGAACAATCACGAACAAGTGACGTGCAGGAGACACTTCTATTGTCGGTCTTCTATCTTTTTGGAAATGATAGGATGATGCATGCAAAAGAGTCCATATTTTTATCACGTGAGATGCATCCTAAAGATAATCAATTAGGCCCTTCATCTCATCCCAACCTGGACAGCACGCATCTCTGACTGCGCTCAGGAATTTGGTTCGATCCCTCGCATCGTGCAATCCTGTTTAGTCGATTATAGCGAGCTAAGACAAATCACGTTCAGGAGCCGCGTGCAGATGGTTTATGACCAGTTCCTAAGGGTAGCCGCGATTGGGGACCAAATAAAATCAATAGCGAGCGAATCAACAGTCTCAATGTGTTCAGCAGCTCGAATAGGATGGCATTGTCTCGATCGATTCAAACTAGCAAACACAGTCACACTCGTTGTCTCAATGTGTTCCACGGCTTGAATAGGATGGTAGCAACTCATTGTCTCGATCGATTCAAACTAGCAAACACAGTTACACAGCTTTGCGATGAGGACTACGACTAAGAGCAAAAATAAATGCTTGGTCCCGACCGAGAGAATACATGCTGTCTATGGCCGAGGGTGTTGCGGTATTTGCTGAAATCCCTTTCATTGAAGGGCGCTGGCTGAGATTTCATTAGAGGGTGGCCGGGCTTATGGGGGCTCGGGCTTGGAAATTGAATTGGGTTTATCTCTTTTAAATTTAATTTCATTTAGCCTGACGGGCCAGTTAAAATGCAATTCACAACCAAACCAATTTTAATGGAATTCATTTGATGCGGACATGTTACTAGTGAACAAAAAATGGTCATAACGCCTAAATGCAATATGCATGCAAAATTGTGTGATATCAGTATTTTGTTTGAAGGGTCAAATAATGTCATTGTCAACAAATTCAATCCCAAAGTTTTTTATGAAACGTATGAGATCTTTAGGCAAAAAGTCATATGTCAACAGATAATTTTAAAAGATGTTTAAAATTTTTTTGAGGAACTTATCTTTTTCTTCACCCTTAATTAATGTATGCTTGCCATGACAATAAATTTGATCATTGTAAGTAATGGTCATGCTTGATCTATCAGCTAAGACATACTCAGTGGAAATGAATCAAATTTTCTCTTCAAATCAACAACTTCAAATGTCTTTAAATATAATTTAAATTTGAAAGGAGTGTTAGAATACTTAAATGTTAAACCATGCTTCAATATAACAATTTAGACTTCTAAAAAGTTGGCAGTAGTATTTCTAAATCTTATCCAGAGTTCAAATGCTCATTATATATTTTATCTCTAATGTAGGTTAGATGAAGAAATAGTATTATGCTTAATGTTTGTATCATCAAGGATATCAAGTGACTCAATATTCATAAAATGCTTAAATCTAGTCTATATCGGACAATGTAAGTATACAAAAAATGCAATATATATATTCAATTTACAATCATAAGATAGGCTCTATATTGGCCTTATTAAGTGTTTGAATATGATCCATTCGTTCAAATATCCAACGACAACTCACGACTTCATCTTGCAGGTCAACATTACATAACAACCCATGTACTCTCGAGATTTTTCCTCTAGTTTTGCCTTCTCAGTGATTTTTCAGAGAGAGAGAGAGAGAGAGAGAGAGAGAGAGAGAGAGAGAGCCTAAGTAATGAATGGGCCATGTGCATTTGAAGGCTTTAATCATCTGTTAGACTTCAATTGCCAGTACAATCAAACCTTCCGCTCATTCCAAGTTATCACGCGTCCTAAAGCCTCGACATTTGGAACTTCTTCTATTGGCAAAGAAAAAGGCTTGATATGTTCTTGTTCGCAATTATTAATAAAAAAATCAATTTTTAAAAAATATAAAAAATTGTCCGCTAAATTTATATTGCATGAAAGTGTTTTGATAATATAATTTTTTTTAAATCATAAAATAAAAAAAAATTATTTCAAATTAGATTAAATAAGGATATGTTTTAACAATCTAGATTGAATTAAGTATGAGTAAAAAAATTTGCATTACAGATAAATTGATCATAAATAGATTAATGAGTCAATTTGGGTCAGACCATTCATGACCCGACCAAACCCACTCGTTTGACAGGTCTAAGTGCCACATATAATTTATTGTAGCCGAATCTTTTCTGGGATTAAAAGTTGTACTATGAACAATTTTTTTAAAAGCATTTGGAATTGAGAAAATAAAAAAAGAAATATGTATTGTATTTTATGTAATGTATTTTATGTTCTTATCATTTTTGTCCAATTGTTTTGCACCAAACTGTAATTAAAACTTCTTTCTAGTCTATATTGGCGAGATGACTGGATATGCATTAAGAATTATCTTTGAACAAAATTTCCTAATAATTGGGATATCATTAAAAAGTTCAAAAAACTACTTATTTAAATTAATAAATTACCTATTGGATGAAGTATCCTGACTTAAATATTGAATAAGATTAGAAGAACATAGATGACTCGAAATGTGTCAAATTAAGATAGCATTAGCAGACAAGATTTTGATACCAATGCAATTGCTAGGAAACATGCTTTGTCAAATTTATGTCAAGAATTAATAATTAATTGCGCATTGAATTTTAGGATTTAGGTTTTAGATATATGAAAAACAGATTTAATATATTTACGAATCAAATTGCGTTTGTCTTGTGTAAAAAAAAAAAAGTGCAATCTCATATTGTGCACTGTAATATATCATGTTTGTCGTTTCAATCGTTGCTTGTCAAGTATGTAAATTTTCTCAACCAAAACAAGTATGTGAATTTTACTTTTGGGCAATTGCATAGAAGTAAGAAAAATATCATTGAAAGTAAAGAGAAAAAAAGCTTGTAAGTGGGAATAGAAAGTGGGAGTAAGACTCTCTCCCTCATACATGGTCAACAACAAATTATCAACCCACGCACTTTAATGTATTCGATGTTGCCATTAATGGTATATAAACTTCTTTATCCCTGCGACGATAAACGTACGATGAACATCTTAGAGGTAGAAGAAAGTTGGGACTCATGCTTTAGGAAGCAAGAAGCCATTCACGGTAAACCCTCCATCGACACAAATGGTTTGCCCCGTAATGTAAGAGGCCGCCGGCAAGCACAAGAAGGCCACCAACGACGAAACCTCCTTCGGCTCTCCGATGCGACCGAGCGGTGTCCTTGTTATCGCCTCCTCGTGGAATTTCTCATTGCCGAGTAGCTGCTATGACGGATGAGTTAATGTTAGATCACGATGGCAAAGGTGATGAAGATTTATGGGGTGAACTATTTTCGAGGAGGATCGGAAATTTTAAGTCTTGGTAAATTAAATTACATGGTCGGCGAATGGGCTTTCTATGAAATAAGGTGCGACAGAGTTGCTTCTTATGTTGTCCTTAGCCCATTCGCAAGCCAGATTCTTGGTCAACTGGTTCATTGCCCCTGTCAATGAGTTGAGAAAATAAGAAATAGACAGAATCTATATAGCTCCATATCAAATGTGTTGAGCTAGCTAATTATGATACTATCAATTCACCTTTGGTGGCCGAGTAAATTGATCCAACGCTCAGGGAAACGACGCCACAAACGGATGACAAGAACACGATGCTTCCAGTTCCTGAAGCCTTAAGAAGAGGATGCGCGAGCTGGCTCAGATGATAAGCCGATTCAAAGTTAGTCGTCATGATGAAGGAAAAATCTTCTAGCGTGCAATCCACGGTCGGCATTCCAGCCCAAGAGTCCCAACGTTGTTTACCTGACACACAAACCAATCCCAAGAAATGAAAACGAAATAAAATCTATCAAAAGAAAAGCACAAATTATGACCTTATTAATGTTGTTATTGGATCCACGGGATCAAAGACGACGCAGACTTACTAGGATATTGAGCTTGCCATCGAAGAGGGAGGACACGGTGAGCATCAACTTCTCTCTCTCCGATCTTGAGGAAACGTCGCAAGCCGAACCCATCACTCGGAAACCCTTGCTTGCCCAATCTTTCAAGCGTTCACTAATTTCAGCTTCATTTCTGGAGCAGGTATACACGGTAGCCCCAAGACCCGCTAATTCCTCAACAGTGGCACGCCTAATCATAGGACGACTTTATGACTATTTACCAACTTGTAATTACAAATGAGCACAGATTATGCCTTTTTCTTTGCCAATAGAAGAAGGAAAAAAAATGGGTGGTAGTTTTTAATCTATCATAAGAATAACAATCTATTATTGACCATAAAAAATTAAATAATAAATAATTATAAATTGTTGTGGGATTCACTCGAAGTAATTGCGCTCCGTCTAGTCTCTCATCATCTTTATCAAATATAGTCTTGAGTGACAATGAAATTACTTGTCTAACTTTTTATTAATGAAATCGAACATTATTGGATTCAAAAGCACCCCCCACCCCGATCCAAAAAAAAAAAAAAAAAAAAAAAAATAGGGGCCTTCAGAAAATCTTGGTTGAAAGCCCTGTTTGATACACCCAATTGGAATTTTTGGGGCCCGGATAGGCCTGAGATGTGCTACTATACCCATTTTGCTACAATAGATTTTCCAAAATAATAATAATAAACACATAAAATGAAAAATTGAAAAAACAAATAAACCTAATAAAGTTATATAAGTTTGAGTACATACTCTAAAACGCTAATTCAACCTTAACTTCCTCCCAACTTCATCCACTTGTCATTCCAAGATTAGGTCACTAACTTCATGTGGACATCTCTTTCACTTATTTTGCTTCCCTTTTTTCTTATTTTTGGTTGCCAACCTACCATAGTGCTCCTCCCTTATTGGCCAAAACTCAACTCTTCATTACTTTTCGTTTCTCACTTTTTTCATTCCAAGATTAGCTCACTTATTTTGCTTTGTGTGGACATCTCTTTCACTTATTTTGCTTCCCTTTTTTCTTATTTTTGGTTGCCAACCTACCATAGAGCTCCTCCCTTATTGGCCAAAACTTAACTCTTCATTACTTTTCGTTTCTTACTTTTTTCATGTGGACATCTCCCTTATTCGACCAAAAAAAAAAAAAAAAAGTTTTTTTAGAGAGAATTTGTATACCCTTTTCGTTTCTTACTTTTTCATTACTTTTTTCCCCTTCGTACTTCATTTTGAATTGATATCGTTTTTTTTTTTCAGTATTTTTCCCTCTTAGGCAATTAATATGTACTTTTGTATATTAATTTCTAATTTTTTATTTGTTCCCTTTTGGTAATTCTTCTTATTTAGTACATCAGAAAAAATATTAAACATATTTAGTATAAATCATAGTTTATATCTTGTGAAGATAAGATTTTTATTTTGTAATTCTTAACTCCACCCAATCAGAAAGAAAGGACGCCTCCTTTTATAGCACTACCGCAGCATCAAACGGTTAAAAAGGTTTATTTGCTACATTATTAATTATGATTGATCAAGATTGTATAAATTGAGAAACTTGATGCATTAAAAATATAGAACCACTGAAATTGACAAATACAGCTTTATATGATCGTAGCAAGGCGCGCGTTTTCAATAGCTACACATTATATGAGTGAGAGATGTGATGGTAGGAGTAAAATTCGATAAGCTAGCTTGAAAACATGCTGAAAAAGTCTTTTTAGGGTCATAAAATAGCACCAAATGCCTTGACCCTTTAGGCTCACGGTGTTGAGCTTCGTTGGAGCTTTTGGACGGGCAATACTGACCGCATAACTCTAGCTAGATCAAATCTTATGTCTAGTTAAAGTTGAGGTGCGCAAAATTATAGGCCTAAGCTAGAAAAGCCCGGATCGGAGACGACTAATTCATTTTGATTCAGGCTAGTGTAATAAAAGACTAGGTGCAACCTACAAATATTATGACTAATTTGTTTTGGATGGGCCAAGAACGACATAAGCGCTTGGCCGAGCATAATCCTCCTAACTGAAATTATTAAAAAGGAATGATATATCAAGATTGACAATCTTCAAATGCCTAAAAAATAATCTTTCTTCCCAACCTAAATGATAACATTTCATTGATCATCTTAATCAACGATATAAAAATAAAAATAAAAAATTTGAAGAGTAGAGAGAGACCCGATTCCTTTGGTACCACCGGTGACGAGCGCGGTCATTCCCTGAAGCGACCACCTGTTGTCGTTGTTGCCGTTTTGACTGCCGCGTCTACTTGCAGTCCCCTTTCCTCAGAAGCCATTCTCTCTCTCTCTCTCTCTCTCTCTCTCTCTCTCTCTCTAAAATTTGGTTTTTCCTCCCAACTCTTTTTTCGTTCTTTATGGATCTAATGGGTCTCCCTGACTCTCCCCCGCTTTATATAGGCCCTTCAGTCCAGTGCCTGACTGAGAGTTAGGATTTGGTAGAGGATTCCTGACCCAGGTCCTCCCGCCTCATGTGAAGTGGGAACCACTCCCTACGTAAGGACATAGGAGCCAGCCGAGGGTGAGAACTGTGGCGATGACAAGATTTAGGACGCCGCAACGATTTCGAACCACAGAATTTGCATTCTATCATGGAAGTAGGCAAGTCCCACACACTGTCCTTTATCGAAGCACCCCGTTACTCGTGTTTTCGTTTTACTCAGGTTGAACATATAGAATTATCTTGTAATTGTTGCATCGATAGTTATTCATACATATGTCATATAATGCCAACTTGAGTAACGTGAGTAACGTGATAGTGTCACGACATTCCCAAATGTGAATCATCAAAAGAAAAACTAATGGATTACTAAATCCAAAAACTTAGCGTGGACTCTTCCAAACTCATACTAACCGCAACTTTTGAGTTTTTAATTTAATTAACATAACATGCAAATCAATTTATTTGAGAGTTGCCACCGATTAATTATCAGTAGATTGGTTAGACATCTAAGTAAAGTATGGGAGAGTACTTTACTTTTACGAATAAAAAATTAATGGATGCAAGAATTTGATTATACTAGATAAATCTAACGCCCTTTCAATATCTTTTCTTTTCATTTTAAAAATATTTTGTAGGTGGTCTTCATCAATTTTAACTTAAGCCACTAACATGAGAGAGGTAATCATGTTGGTGCACAAACAAAAATTTAATAATCAGTAATCAAAGTAGTAAATAAATTGCTAGAGATTGGGCAAGAATATAAGTACCTTAAGCAAGAAAAAGCCCATTAATTACAATACATTGTATGTTCTACAAGATATTAACTAGAAAACGCATGCATGTCCATTTCTACATGTAATGACATTAATTCTTAAAAAAATCATTTAAAATATCTACGTCAGCATCAGTCATGCCACATAAGACAGTCGACATCCACGTCAATAATTTCCGGTCTAACTTGGCCAAATAGAATAAATTGGTACTGATGTGAAAATGTTTAAAACTCAATTGGCTTAATTGAAAAGTTTATGACTAAATTTATATCAATACAATAGGTTTACAATTTTTTTTGTACTTTTCCCAATTATGAATGGTACTGCTTCCTGTTGTTTTGTGGCCACTTGCCATTGTATCCGACATATTAATTGCACGCCTAATCTTGGTTGAGTCGATAGTGACAATGACAGCCACCCTCCCAGCGTACAGCATGGATTTGCTGAGGAAAGTTGACAAATTGCTAACGCAGTCCCACCTAACAAGTTACTCTTGCATGGTGACCCTTTCGCCTTCTAGTAGAACATGCCCTCCCAAATCTTACCAATCGCAACTTGAACTAAGAAGTCACCACTAACTTATTATGCATCGAGTAGAATCCCGGGTAGGGTGCAGGAGTCCATCTTACTAGGGGTGAGCAGTTCCAGGTTCCGGTTCGGTTCCGTCCGGAACCTGGAACCTACCCTCGGGTACAGGTTCCTCATTTTTTGGAACCTAGAACCTACCCGTCAGAACCAAGAACCTGGAACCTACCCTGTCACAGGTTCCAGGGTCGGTTCCAGGTTCCAACAGGTTCTTTTTTTTTTTTTTTTTTTTCATTTTTAGATTTGAACTATAATGAAGAAGGAAAGAGACAAACCAAAGAGAAGGGAACATTCAATGGTGAGCATTTACAAGAGAGCCGCTTTCTTATCATCCCATATAACCAATCTTTAATAATTAGAAAAGAGAAGGGAACATTCAATGGTGTCAAATGTCTCACTTCATACAAGAGAGCCATCACCAAAGTATTCCGAGTGTCTTATATCAACAATAACCAAATTTCAATCGTATCATATGCAACAAGATCTCTCATGGCGAGCATAAGACTCACCTAATGTTTATGGTTTCATAGCCAACTTGTTCGAAGCAGCATTTACTCTCTTCTGTGATCGATGTATGGTTCTCATAGAAATCCAATATCTCCACTGCTATATTCTTGACCAGTTCATGAACACATCAGCTTGGTTTGTTAAAAAGTTAAAGAAACATTATACAAGAAATGACAAGATGGCAAAAATGAGCCTTGTAATGTCAAAGTTATTCTCTGGGAAACAAAATATTCAAAGTATACCAATGGCATGGCGAAGTTGCAGGACAATCATAAATAGTAGATACAACAGACCCCGTGAAATCATTACCTAGAATAGCATCACATGCAATCTTTGCTGCTACATCCCCATTAGTCCCATAAAATTTTGTATAACGCCTGCTATTGCAAATTGGTTTTAATAGACAAATAGGAATACTTTACTTGCATAACTTAGAAGTGTAGGAATACTCTCACCTGTAATACACATTGTCGCCAAATCTCATCTCTGGGCAATCCCATGCCAATGAAAATGTAACTGTACGAATAGATCCTGGAGGAACTACCAAAGAGGCAGCTATGGCAGCACCGATATACGAACCTGCTTCTGATGGAACAAGATTATCATTCTGGACGGTATGATCAAATGACCCATTCTGCACATGCAAGAGTAGTAAAACATAAGAATCTCAGTACTCTTCATTGAGAAGGCATTGACACACACTACACGTGGATAGAAGATCTTTCGGTTCATCCCATTCAAAGAAACTCAACAGCCTCAACCGGGGGACGAGCGACGTTTAGTGCAATTTCCATCTTTCCTCTCCTATTCTAGAATCTCTTACCCTCGAATACCCCGACAAGTCACGAAATTGCACTGGATATATCAATGCAAACCCAACTAGCCGCCGCGTTTACTCGTCATCGATATACTTTTGTTCCAAAGGCGTCGTGAAATCAAAGTAGCATTTATTGGCTAATCAATCGACTGCCATATTGGTTCTCCTACGGTTTACCGAGACATTTTAGACTCACCCTTGCATTGGCCCTTGATTCGACGATCTCTACATTGTTGTAGTGGAAAGAAGCAGAAATTGCTGCCTGCTGGAGGAGAATGGACCCAATCGAAAGGGTTGGGGCAACCAGGTATCCCTGACCAACCAAGCTCTCACAAAAGTATATAACTGATTCAAGGCAGGCGTCGACGGCAAGCCGCTGAGCAGCGAGGCGAGAGAGGGGTGACAGCGTCCAGCGGCGGTGCCGAGGGAGGTCTGGCGACGGCAAGCATGCGGCGACGGCAGCGTGACGGCGACGAAGACACGAGTCTCACGGCACCAACGGCAGCTCGGACGGTGCGGCGAAGACGGCGGCAGTCGCGGCTCAACCCACGGCCAAGGGGGGAAGAGCTCGGTTCGGGCGGAGGCGGTGACGGTTCGGAGCAATGACGGCCCGGACGGCTGGGCGAGCGGCGGCAAGAGGTGGTGACGGTGGCTTGGGGACAGCGGCGGTGGCTCTCGGCCGGCGAGTGGCGGTGCGACAAGCTCATCGGCTCAACGGCGAGACGGCTCGTCGGACGAGCGGTGGGTGGTGGTGGTTCGGTGGCCGAGAGGTGGTGGTGAGTAGGGCGTGGGGCGGCGATGTGGTGGTGGGTGAAGCGGCGGCTAGCAAGAGGGAAGAAGAAGAAGAAGAAGAAGAAGGAGAAGAAGGAGGAGGGGGGTTTTCGGCTGAGAGAGGGGGAAAGAAGAGAGAGAAGAAAAGAAAAAAGTTGGGGGGGGCAGGAAGTGACGTGAGGAAAAAGGGGAGAAAAGAAAGAGAGAGAAAAAGAAAGGAAAGGGGAAGAAGTGACGTGCGATGGTGCCAGGGTTTTTATTTTTTGAATTTGGCCGGTTCCGGTTCCGGTTTCGGTTCCGGTTCCTATGGGAACCGGAACCGGAACCGGGAACGCCTGTTCCCAGAAAAAGGGAACCGGTCTCTCTAGAACCGGGAACCGTGCTCACCCCTACATCTTACTATCGAAAACCAAATTTAATTATACCTTATGAATCTAACGATGCTTCAATACCATTTCTCTTTATAAAATCATTTTGCATACAATCTTTGTCATATTTTATTACTTAAAAGTGATCACGAATGGTATTCAAGCAATAAAATAAACAATCATACAATAAACATTAAAAAAAAAACAAAAACAAAATAATAATTATATAGCAAATAAATAAATAACTAGAATAATAAGGAACCCTAGCCGAATTAGGCAAAAATGAACAAAGCTTTTTTATAGGCTTCAGAACTAGGAGTAAGCATGATCCTGATTGGGCCAGTCCACCCTCTAACCCTAGGACTAACCCGCATAATGTTGGTCTTCAATTTTTGAGATGAAGGATTGACCCTATTAAGCCTGAGATTGAGGACTGGACCAACCCAATGGGTTTGTCCAATTCTAGGGTCAACCCGGGACAAAACAATAATTTTTTTGTTTCATTTTTTGTACTCCCTGAAAAAATAAACCTACCATTTTAAATTACATATACATCGACAATACGACGTTATGTAACCAAACTATAAATACTAGTACATATTCAATAAATTTAAGACAAGGCAGCAATAGAAATTTCACACCTGTTAAAAGTAAGAAACCATAAAAACGATTAAGACCGCTTATAGAGATATAGAACAAGATGAGAAGTTAAGTGGCAAGCGGGGAAGTTGAGCAGGGCAATTGTTGAGCGGTGAGTGGGGAAGTTATTTCTTTCAATTTCAGGAAATTAAATACTAAGAGAACAAAGAAGACAAAAGAGCACTTGTACTAGAGGAGGACACCATGTGGAGCCATTTAACGCTATTTACGTCGTGTTGGACGCTGTGATGAGCCATTTAATGTTATTGATTCTGTTTGACTTTGGGTTTTCTCTTTAAAATATATATACAGTTAGGGTTGATCCGGGTTTGACTGGCCCTAAACTCTCAGGACCAAGGACCTACCAATATACTATTGGTCCAAGGATCTCAAGACCAAGGACCGACCCAGTCCACCTAAGAAATGGACTAGGACCGACAGGGTTGAGCCAATCTAGGGTCAATCCAAGGTTAACCCTAGATCGATGCTCATCCCTATTCAAAATTGAACCCCATGAGTTGTAGGTGGAAAGTCTAAACGTACTCTTGCAAGCTCCCTAGACAAGGCCAGCCCTTGTTGGCCAACATAGTTCAAAAAAATTATATAAAATGTCCACGTCAACACTGGCTATATTATGTAGGACGGCTAGCATCTATATTAGTGATTTCTTGTCAAAATTGACCAAATAAACTGCATTTGGCCAATCGTCAAAAGGTTTAAAACTCAATTAGTCAAATTGAAAGGTTTAGAACTGAATTTGACTTTATTGAAAACTTCTCCAACAATTTCCTATATGCTGGATCTCTAATTATCAAATCATGAACCATGAAAACATTCTTATGTGAAAAGCCTGTTGGAAATTTTTTATAATATGGGCTTACATTAATTAATTAATTTTCTACATGTGGTATCAGAGCATGTCATATATGATTGTAGAACCCAAAAAAAAATTTATGAACAAAATTCGAAATTTTCCTCTTTGAGCTGAGTATGGGCATTATTTTTTCATATGGATTTTTGCTTGATTGATCCTGAAACCTTAGGGCTTTTGTTCTACATGTCAAGATCTTTCCAACCATATATAATTTGTATAATTGAGTGAGAATTTTTAATTTGAAATTCTATGGTTTATACATGAAAAAGTTCTAGAATTTTCAAATTACTGTTACAATTGATTAATGTTGGTTGTAAATCAATTGATTAATAAAACCGTTGCAATTTTTAGTGCGGCCATGGGAGGCTTAGATCCGAAACTTTGAAACTTGAATGTGGAAGATTTTCTAGTTCTTTCTTCGTTTAATTCATTCTAGTAAATTATATTGATGTTATATGCAAGACCCATTGAGAGATTTAATCAAAAATCAAGTTAATAGGTGTTTTTTTTTTGTTCCGGTCAAAACCGAGTCATGTGACCCGGTTTTGCAGAAATTCGGGACCTAGCTGGAGGTTGAAGAAGACCCCCTGCCGAGCCTGGGCCTAAATATGGGCTTTCGCCTATATTTTTTTTAAAATTTTGTGGGCCATTTAAAACAGCCCATTTCATGGGCCATTCTTAATTAAAAGGAAAATGGGCTCCTGCGTGCATGGGCCATTTTTTTCAACAATTTGTTGGCCCACAATCTCACGGGTCTGGCCCGCGGTCCGATTTGGGCTGCTCGCAGGTCCTGGGCCCACGGGAGTTTGAAATATTAAAATAATAATTTTTTGAAAAAAATTTGGCATCAATTGTTGCTTGATAAATGCAATATGATCTTGGGAAGCACATGTTGTAAAGTGCTTTATATTGTTCAATGAATTTTGGACATAAATTTTTTGGAGTTCCATATTGATAAAAATTAGTATATACAATAACTCGTCCAAAGGGGGTTATTGTGTATATTAATTTGGAAAATAGCATGAAGATTAATTCCCATATTTGAAAGATGGGGATGTATAATTGAAAAATATTTATCTATCCAAAGGGGATAAATGTTTTGAAAATTATATGTAATTCCCCTCTATATTGATATTATGGAGATGTAAAATTTAAAGGATTTGTCTGCCCAAAGGGGATGAATCCTTGATAATTATATGTAATTCTCCTTGATGTTGTTTTATAAACTTCATGATGTGGACAATAATGGTGCATTGTACACTCTATCCAAAGGGGAGTTTATAATGTACTAATTATTTTTGTTGAATTGCTTATTGCCCATGATTGATCTTATTGCATTATGCGTGACAAACAGTTACCTTCACTATAAATAACAACAATGCTACGGTTGAAATGTTAATTTGACCAAATATTATACTATTAAAGACTTGGTCAAAAAGAGAGACATTGTGATCGAGAATATCATGGTCCATGTTGGCTGATCCTTTCACAAAAGCTTACAACCCATTTTGTTTAAAGAACATGTGAAGAATATGAGTGTTTTAGATTCTTTTGATTTCTTTTGCTAGTGAGAGTTATATAATTTTTTTTTTTTTGGATATTATAGTTATATGCAAATTGATAATGCTCTTATGATGTCTATTAAAGTATTTATTTTTAATGATCATTATTGTTGATTCTATTGTTATCATTTCTCCTATTGACTGAGAAATGGAAGTATGAAATAGTATCTTTAAACAAATTTTAGTTTAAATATAACTGGATGTCACTGATTATGAGATCTCATGTTGGATTGTGACATAGTCGTGCAATTTTATGTTGTTTAGAAATTACGTTAATGCAGTTTCATGTCATTGAGAAATTGCATTGAGGACCGATAAAAAATAGTGTATAGTTTACTCACATGTTGGCACTATTTCTTACTACACTACTAGGCCCATGTACCATGAAAATATAATGCTTATTATATGTGATTATGGAAGGTCATGTGTTGTGGTATTTTCTTAACACATTGATCTCCATAGTCCTATACTGAGGTTATATTAGGGGTGTGCAAAATACCCGAGAACCGCCCAAACCGCCCGGAATCGAACCGGAACCGCCCGAAACCGACGATTCTTGAGGGAACCGGTTTGGTTCTCGGTTCCAATTTACGGGAACCGATGGGTACCGATTCGATTCCCGATTCCATGGGCGAGATCCGCCCGCCCACCCACCCGGACCGGACCGATTAATTTTTAATATTAAAATATTACTAAAACAAAACAAACCTTAACCGAGCATGACTTCTCTCCTCTGTCTTCAACTTCTTTGGTTCTGTGACTGTCTCTCTTCTCTGTCTCTTCCTCGGTTCCTCCCTAAGTGTCGACGCCGCCGCCACTACCACCATTGCTCCTTCGCCGCTGCTGTCTGCCCCCTCACGCCGGCCGCCACCCGCCACAGCCTTTGCTCTACCTAGCAATGACCCGCGACACCACAGCTGGCCTCCGCGCCGACCACCGCGCCAGCAGCCACGAGCACCCTTCGCCCGCTCGCCCACCGCCGTTGCTTCTGCTCCAAGCCCCCTCTGCCAGCAATCCGACACCGTTGCAGCCCCTACAACCATGATGACCGACGCCAATAGATCCCGAACCGGTGGCTGCGCCTCCATCGCTGCTCCGTCGCCCCTCCGCGCGATCCCTGCAGCCATTTCGATTCCTCCCCGAGCGTCGACATCGTCGCCGCTGCTCCTCCACCGCTCCTGTCCACCCCCTCGTGCCGGCCGCCACAGCCTCTGCTCCATCTAGCAGTGACTCGCGACGCCACAGCTCGCCTCCGCGCCAACCACCGCACCAACAGCCGCGAGCGCCCTTCGCCCGCTCGCCCGTCACCACGACGCCACAGCTCGCCTTCGCGTCAAGATCGGTTCCATGGATCCACCCAGGAACCGGACCGGACCAACGGTCCGGTTCCCGGGTGGATCTCGGTTCCAATTTTTCGAAACCGGTCCTTAGCGGGCGGTTCCTAATTCTAGGTCGGGAGCTGCCCGCCTGGACCATGCACACCCCTAGGTTATATAGGATTGGATTAGTTTTTAGTAGGGGTGATCATGGTCCGGGTTGGGCCGGTCCAATGCCTAACCCTAGGACTAACTCGCACAATATCGGTCCCCAATTTTTGGGACCGAGGACCGACCCGGTCAAGTTTGGGATCGAGGATCGGACCAACCCTATGGGTTCGGTCCGGTTCCAAGGTCAACCCGAGACCAAGCGATAATTTTTTTATTTCATTTTTTTTATTCCTTAAAAAGCAAAACTCATTAATTCAAATTACACAATCAACAATATGATGTTGAGCAACCAAACGATAAATATAAGTACATATTCAACATAAATTTAAGATAAGGTGATCATTAAAATTCCACACTAGTTAAAAACAACAAACTATATGAATGATCGAGATTGCTAATAGAGATAAAGTGTTTCCATCGCTGAAGCATACTATAATTTTCTTGCTTTTGATTTTTCTTTGAATCATTCTTCCCTTCGAGAAATGGGATGAGATGGGAAGTTTAAGAGAAAAGAATTATAGGCCAAAAAATGTTTTCTAGGCATCTTCTCTTGCAATCATCTATCAATAATACTTGTAACACCATATGCAAAAACGATTCATACATTCAATCAAGCAAAGTCTAATCAACCAACGATGAAGCTTCACACCACTTGACAAGCACATCATCGTAACAACGGCAATACTACTATTCAAAAACTTCTTCCATTTGACACAAACTCAAAAGCAAAGTGCAACTGAACAATTAAACCATAAGTCCAAAATACTTAATATAAACTATGAATATACAACTTCACATTTTTAAGTGAAAAATAAACAGGATAAAGACGGAAGAATAAGGCAAGAGGCTGAAGACATTTTAAGCCATTTCACAGCGTTATTCACACTGTTTCACGGCGTCATTCATGCAGTCATTCAAGCTGTTCAAGTGAAGAATGCTAGCTAGGTTTGCTATTTATAAGAAAACATTAAAAAAATATATATATATTAAATATCTAAAATATATTATATATAAATATATTTTATCGGGGTTGGTCCGGGTTGGACCAACCCTAACTTTTAGGACTGATGACCAACCCGCACAGTACCGGTCCTAGAATCTTAGGACCAAGGACCGACCCAATCCCCTTGAAAACCGGACCAGGACCAACAGGGTTGAGCCAGTCCAGGGTCTGTCCAAGGTTGACCCTAGACCGTTGCTCACCCCTAGTTTTGAGATGCCGTTATTGAAATATTATTTTTTAAAGTTGTGGCCACATAAAACAAAATTTTCAGTTATTAACCCGATGGTGTCGTTTTGAATATAAAATCTTTTTCATAATAAAATAAGTTAATTAATGTAGCCCAAATGGGAGAATGTTGGAAATTTTCTATAATATGGATTTACATTAATTGATTAATTTTCTATTTTAAATGATCAGGTTAATGGATATTCCAATATTTGTTAAACCCTAGAGTGATCTTATTGAATTTGGTATTAGCATCTATTAATAACGGGCTTAGTTGAGCATCAAAGTATACGCAATTATATTTAACTGAAGCCCATAATGAGAAGGGCCTAGCTGACACGCTGTTGATTGGGGTTTGTTAGATCCCATCTCTAGCATACCTATCGGTTGCTTTAATCCCATTGAAAGTTGTTATACTGAAATAGGTCATAGAGAGGAAGATCTTGCATTTTAATATATCTCTAATTATCAAACTGATATATTTTTCTTCAAGTGAAGCAATGGCTCAAACAGGTACACATTTAATTCTGCTGTGTTTATTGATCTCGATGTTTTATAGTCATATATGGATCCGATTCTTCTTGATTAATAAATTGTTTATGTGAATAATTTTCTACAAAGCCATGTTCCTCCTACCATGCAATTGAACAATCACGAACAAATGACGTGCAAGGAAACACTGCTATTGTCAGTCTTCTATTTTATTGGAAATAATAGGAAAATGCATGCAGAAGAGTCCATGTTTTTATCACAGGAGATGCATCCCAAAGATTAACCAATTAGGCCCTACATTACGTCCAAACCTGGACAGCACGTATCCCAGATTGCGCTCTGGAATTTGGTCCGATCCCTCGCATCTTGCAATCCAGTTTAGTCGAATGTAGCAAGCTAAGACAAAAACATGCTCACGAACCACGTATGGATGATTCACAATCAGTTTCTAAGGGAAGTCTCGATTAGGCGCCGGATCAAATCAATAACAAGCGAATCAACAGTGTCGATCTGTTTGGCAACTCAAATAGGATGGCAGCAACTTATTGTCTTGATCAATTCAATCTAGCAAACATGGGTTACACAGCTTCATGATGAGGACTGCAACTAAAAGCGCAAAGATCGATGTAGGTGACATCAATGCCTTGATGCCAAAGGCATGCATGATAACTGTTCAATTTCTAGCTAGATCTATTTTTTTGTTCTCGGTAACATATTTGGAATAAAAATCCGTTTGGTAATACAATTTTATTGTTCTATTTCTAAAACAAATGTTTAGTTCAAAAGCAAGTTTGGAACATAAATGAAAAGCAAAAAATTTCTACATTTTTGTTTTTGGAACAAAAAAAGACGTAAAAACTCTTCTCATCACTCGTTCTCGTCTCCCACTGTCACCGCCGCCCCCCGTTGATGGTTCTCTCCCATCGTCGTCCATCTATGAATGGAAAAGAGTGTAAGAGGGAGAAATTTCATGTTGGTATCAAATGAATTTCTATTACCAATAAGAGAAATTTTGTATCGTTATAGGAAACTTGTCGAGAAAATGGCTAGAAATTTATTCCAGAAACATAAAGGTTATCATTCATGCCCTAAGGAACTATTATGGAGGGCTGTCGAATTCGGCGACCCCACTAGGCTACGCGGTGGCTCAAGATGGACGCGACAACTACGATGTGAATGATGCTCTGCGATCAAGTCGAAGAAGAGTCGAGCAGCGGAATCTAAATTTGGCTTGTAGTCAGCCCTTTCATTGAAGGGTGTGGGCTGAAATCTCATTAGAGGGTGGCCGGGCTCATGGGTTGGGGGGCGGCGGGGGGGGTGGGTGGGGGGGGCGGGCTCGGGCTTGAAAAACGAAATGGGTTCATCTCTTTTAGGTTCAAACTCATTTCACATGTCGGGGCAGTTAAAATGCAATTCACGATCGGGCCCTTTCACCAGATTCATTCGATGCAAACACGTCTAACCAAAAAACAGCCATGACGCCAAAATGCAATGCGCATGCTACTTTTTTTTTAACGGTCAGGTTATGACGCTGTCGACGAATTTGATGCCTAACTTTTATGAAATGTATGAGATCTTTCGACAAAAATTCAGGTGTCAATGGAGAGGATTTAGAAGGCCTTTAATCAATCTTCAAGGAAAAGATCATTACCTTCACCCTTAATTAATATATATCTTCGCCGTGATAAGAAACTTGATCATCGTAAGTAATTGTCATGTCCAATTTATTAGCCGATACATGCTCAATAGGAATAGGAGCGAATCGAATCTTCTTTTCAAATCAGCGATTTCAGACATCTTTAAATCAAGCGTTTGGGATATTTTGAATTCGAGAGAAGAGTGTCAGAATATTTAAATATCGAACCACGCTTTTTTTAACAGGTCAGACTTTTACAAAGTTAACGGTACTCCCACAAAATTTTATCCGGAGTCCAAATTATTCCCAATCCATTCATTCGCCTCCCTCATCATATACTTTATCTCAAAGTCCAGACATGAGAAGGAGCCCAAGCAACGAATGGGCCACGTGGAGGAGCCCAAAGAAATGAATGGGCCTCCAAGCCGGAGGCGAGAGCGCGATGGGCCGTAGGCATAAGAGTTTCGGCCCAAGTCCGAAGTCCGGATCACGTGCGAGCGCGCACGGTTCGCCATGCCAACGCACGCGCGCTCCCTCCCTCGCTCGCTCCCTCCGAACCCCATCCATCTCCTCACTCCGCAAGAAAAGGGGAAAAAAAGCAAAAAAAAAAAATCCAGAGTGACGTGCAGATCTCGACACGTGGACCCACGCGCACAATCGGATGCAAACATATTTATATTCCGCTCTTTATTCTGCTTTTCTCGTCCGCCCTTCCCTCATCTCTCTCTCTCTCTCTTTCTCTCGAGCATCATTCGCGAGAAACGCACAGCCCTCCTCTCTCTCTCTGGAACCCTAGACCCCTCCCCCTCCCCGTCGATGCCCGTGTCCTCCGACCTCCGCCGCTGATCCTCCCCGCCGCGTCGCCGCGTCGCCGCCGCCGCCCCGCCCGTTCGATCTCCTCGAGGAAAGGAAAGGTCGCTCCTTTTTTTCCTCCCCCGGCGAATCTAGCGAATCGTGCAATGGCGGCCTCCTCGACGACGAGCTCCGTGTACCTCCAGGTGATCGAGGACGTCATCACTAAGGTCCGGGAGGAGTTCGTCAACAACGGTGGCCCCGGCGAGGAGGTCCTGAACGAGCTCCAAGGGGTAATTTTGATTCTCGCCCTCTTCGTCTGGATTCCACGGGAACAGTTCATTTCTTCGTCGCTCCCATCTCAATTTGTTGGATTCTCGAGAGAATTGCTTTGTTGTGTGGTCTGTGGGTTTCGATTTGATTTTTTAGATTCTGGATGAATTGGGCGTAGCAGTAGATCTGTCAAGGTTTGCCCTTTATTTAGGGCTCCTAGTGTGCTTTCTCTCTCATTTTTGTAAGATTGGGTCTAATTTTATGCGGAAAGCGTGTTTCCGTTCTCTCGATGCGTCCAACCGCTGTCGGGATTCCTGATACTTGTTGAATGTGGAGACGACAGATGTGGGAGACGAAGATGATGCAAGCGGGTGCTGTTCTCGGTCCAGTGGACAGGTCGGCCACCGCCAAGGCTCCACCTGGCGGCGCGGCTGCTCCTGTTCACGATCTCAATGTACCTTACGAGGGGACAGAAGAATACGAAACGCCCACAGCTGACATGCTCTTTCCTCCAGTGAGTTCGGTCCCTTGTCCACTCACATCATGTCATTTTACTCACCTTTTAAGTGACTCGGTCTGAATCTTGTGGTTGCTGCCATTTGATTGGGATTTCCTTGAGATGTAGACGCCATTGCAAACTCCCATTCCGACCCCGCTACCCGGGACTGTAGATAGCAACTTGTACAACATTCCAACTGGATCTTCTGATTACCCTACTCCTTCAAATGATGGTGTTGGCAATTCCAGCGGCAACACTGAGATAAAAGCTGGGAGACCCAGCCCTTACATGGTATGGAAGTTCTATTCCCCAGGACATAGAAAGTTAAAGTAGTTTCCATTGTATTCTGCAGCATGCCGCATACAATGCTTCTTGCTTTTGACTTTCCCATGGTTAGCAATTCAGCTTGGTGCAATGGTTTTCCAAGCTGATTAGCTAAAACCACTGGGCCTGACATATGACTATTGTTCTTCAATAATGCAAGCTGTTAATTATTGCTTAAAGAAAAGGAAAATGAAATATTGAAACCCTACTCCTGTAAGTCTGAACAGTTCTCTTTTATTTGGTATCTTACTTTTTGATTTTTAGTATGAGTAGTTGAGTGATTGCTAGGTTGATTTCACGATGCTTGTATCGTAACTTATCTTTTAGATGATTATGGGAGGATAGTAACTTTAGCTGTTATATGTTTTGATGCTATAGAAAGGCTGGAATGTTAAGCCCTATTTATATGGACAGTATAAACCTGTCAGAACTGATAACAGATAGAAGTGTAGGTTCGGTTTCAGAATTTTTTGATTCTCTACTGAAGTCAATGTTTGTGCACTTGTTTTATGATTAAAAGAATTTCCAATCTGCGACGTGTGCTCTAGTGTTTAAGGGACGATAGATTTTGCTTCATTGAGAATACCACATCTAGCGTACCTGGAGACATGCCCTTTATGAACTTTCCCCTTTGCAAACAGCCCTTTTTGTTCAACTGCTATTTAAAACCTTGTCCTGTATATTTTTCATAAGCAGATTGGTTTTGTGTTTTTGGCAGCCTCCTCCTTCACCTTGGATGAATCAAAGACCCCCCTTGGGTGTCGATGTTAACGTTGGTGAGTAAAATCTTAGAGCTGCAACGAGTTTCAATCTAATGGTCCTATTGTAATTTCTCTTCTATCCTAATATATGTAGCTTATATGGAGGCTAGAGAGGATGGGGACAGAGGAACTTCTCATCAGCCCCATACACAAGTAAGTTTTCACCTCTTATTTTGCTCTAAATTGTGAATTTCACATAGCTTCCTGGATGTCTAGTGAGTGGTTTTTTTGCATAAAATGATGGTAGTATTATCACTTGAAGTTTGAGCAATGATCTTGATGTTGAAAAATTCTAGGATTTCTTCACGTCCTCTGGAAAGAGAAAGCGTGATGATTTTGTTCCGCACTATCAGAATGGTGGATATATACCACAACAGGATGGAGCTGGAGATGCTGTATTTGAGGATTCACAGGTCTTATTTGATTTTCATTGCTATTGTTCGTATGTGTTTTTTCTAATTCTTGTGAAAATACCTAGTTGTTATTTGGTTTGGCTGATATTTTTGTTCTATTTTGCTGATTTTTGCCGATTGCTGATTCGAGTTTCTTTATGCTCAAGCAGAGAGAGAGAGCGTGTTTAGTGGGTTGCTTTTGTAAACCGGTTTTTTGTTTTGGTAGTTCAAAGTTATAGCAAAAGATGCAGTATTTAGATGTTGATCAAGGGTGTGCTCAGTTTCCCAAGGCATTGGAAATCCAGACCAGCTCAGAGAATCACTGGCGCTAACACAATGTGAAACATTATTTCTAGTCTTGTATGTTGTTATAATGCCATTTTCTCAGGCCGTGAAAATTCAGACTCCACGAATTACTCTTTGTAACTGAATTAGCCACATGATTTTGACCTAGGGAGAGTAGTGGGAGTATAAATGTGTAGATTTGGTTCTTGAAGTTTGGTTATTGTTTTTGAGTTCATTTAAGCTCAGTTTTTTATCGTGGGCCAATGTCTGTACTGTTTACTAGATTCAGGATATTTGATCCGTTTCCTGGTGGATTTAGTTTCAGCATCTCTTTCGGAACTTGTGTAATTTGCTGAGTTGGACATTTGCTAACCGGGTGTGGTAAATTTCCAGATCACAGAGAAGACGACTACTCTACCCACTGCAGACACCAGAAACAGGCAGATGCTGGCACATGTGGGGAGGCCACTGTCAAAGATTCCTCAAGTAGATGGGCAAACTCCTGATCCATATGATGAGATGCTTTCTACTCCAAATGTGAGTCCCACTTAAGATATTAGAACATCAAATTGGATGCTTGATCCTTTCTTCTGCTTCTTCTGATAATAGAATTCTGAATTTTTGCATGTTTGTGCATTACCCTATTGCACACTGGGCAGAAAGTTCTGTAGTTGTCTTCAGGATCCATGTGATGAGCATATCTTGGTAAAATATATCTAATAGCAGATCTTTGAGAAATCTTCATAAGGTGCAAGGGTATACCATGATCTGTGTTAAAAATTCATGCCTTGTTCATGTGGTATGTATAGCTGCATCTGCAAAGTCCCCCCCCCTTCTCTTCCCTCTGCCCCAACACACAAAAGAGAGATGAGGAGCAATCTCACTGGTTGGTTCCCTTCTGATGTGTTTTCTTTTCTTGGCATTGAAGATATACAATTATCAGGGAGTTGTGAGTGAAGATTATAATATCGCTAGTACACCAGCTCCAAACGGTAATTGCGACTTTTGCAAGTTTATGATATTTGAGCCAGTCCTTTGGCATCACTAGTGTATTAGAAAACTCAGATGATCTCCCTCTTGTATTCTTCAGACTTACAGGCAGGTACTCCTGCTATTGGAGTTCAAAATGATGTTGGAGAGGATGAAGATGAAGATGAGCCACCGTTGAATGAAAATGATGATGACGATGATGATTTAGATGATGTGGACGAGGGGGAGGAGCTAAACACCCAGCACCTAGTTCTAGCCCAATTTGACAAGGTGACGGTTGCTTTAGAATGACAATGATGATCTGTCTTGGAGCTATCGTATTTTGTTTAGGTAGAAACTATGTTCTAAGATTGTATTTTTTGTGTGGATAGGTGACACGGACTAAGAGCAGGTGGAAGTGCACACTTAAGGATGGCATAATGCATATAAACAATAAGGATATCCTTTTCAACAAGGTCAGGTTCTAGAGTTAATTGATTGTATTTTTTCATGCTTTCTCGGTTCTATCAGTTCTTTTTTGTTTTAAACGCGAAGTTCTGATGGATGTTTTTTTTTTTTTTTTTTTTTATGTTGATTTCTGTCAGGCAACGGGAGAGTTTGACTTCTGATGATGTTGGAGTATATTATTAGTTCTGCTGTGTGGCAGGAATTTACTTGGAAGAAACAATCGAGATATGTAATTGGTGTTACGTATTTTTTCCCCTTTTATCGATTATTACCGTTATTAGGTGAGAGAGTAAGGGAAGCGAGGTTGAGGTCCCTCGGGCCCCGGTTGGACGGTCTGGCCTATTGTACATAATGAAAGAGTTTTATTCTATTTTTTCCCCTATCGGCCTTTAAACGGACGGTCATATTCAGGACTCTTTTGGGAATTTTTCCATTTCCCTAATGCAGTGCGATCCAAGTATCTTATGTAACCTATACTTTCAACTCTCCAAGACTTTTATGTAATTCGTTTCGATTGCATTTCCTTACCTACGAATCATGATCTTATGGTTGGTCCTTTGGTAACTTTCTCGAGGGCACATTTGAGTTTTGAGCACATCGGGTGGCGTTATTTTGCAGCTCTCTTTCTTTCCCATTCTTTCTTTGTTACTGAAAGTCTTCCATTCTTACCGACCAAAAGAAAAAGTCCTTCATTCTTGAAAGGTCCGTTTAGACATCTATTTAGTCTTTAAGGCTAGCCTTAAATTTTGATGAGTGTCATGTATGATAATCCAGTAAGATACTGTGCATTAAGAGTGCGACTGTTATGTAACCGTCACTATATGATGGGGCATGTGGTATGCGCGTGAGCGTGTTGGTAAGTTGCAGAACCCATAAAAATGAGCCACCGTTTTATGACAAATCTCGTAAATCGCTGCCTCGGATTCGATCTTTCACGATCCTCTCTTGTCAAAAATCCATACATCCCTTATTAGCGTACTATATATTTAGGTTCCATACATCCCTTATTAGTGTACTATATATTTAGGTTCAGCCTTAATGGGAAAATAAATTGGAGCACATAATAATGTATCTTGATAAATTGAGAATTACAAGATCACCCTTTTCATTCTAGGGTAACGGAGGGATTGTGATGCTCGAGCCTTTTTTTCATGCTTTTCTCAGAGGTGCGGAGAAAGTTACAATCAATAAGATTTTCTTAATTCTTCCTTCCAAAAAAAAAAAAATGAATGTGAAATTCTTTTTCTTTTCTGTAGAAACCAAGAAATTGGATTTAGCTGTAAAAAGAATGATTGGATGATAAAGACGCGCATGACAAAATTTTTAGAATAGAAATTAATTTCTTGCTAGAAATTGAGAATCAATTTCTATTCCATGGACGAGTTTTTAAGTAAAGAAATGTGTTTGATAACAATTCAAAATTTCTATTTCTAAAATAAAAATTCGTTTGATAACAGAATAAAATTTCTATTTCTAGAAGCGACGACGATCGGCGTCCGGTGGCCGAAGTCTGACGTTCGGTGACCGGCGTTCGGTGACCGATGTTCGGCATCCGATGACCGGTGGCAAGCGGCTGAAGTCCAAAGTCCGACGTTCACTGTCCGGCGCCAAGTCTGGTGACCGACGGTGGGCGGCCAAAGTCCGGAGTCCGACACCGGAGTCTGACAACCGCTAACCGACATCCAACGTTCAGAGTTCGACGTCTAACATTCAACATCCAGAGTCCGGCGACAGGAGGCCGGCGGCGAGTGGCCAGTGGCCGAAGTCCGGCAGCGAGTGGCGAGCGGCCGACATCTGGTGGCGAGCTGGCGGACGATCGCGGACGAATATCCAGTGGTTGGTGGTGAGCCTCTGGCATCCAATGATTGGCGATGAGCGGCCAACGATCGGTGGGCGTCCGGCATCCAACGACCGGCAATTGGCGACGAGCAGCCGAAGTGCGGTGGTCGGCAATCGACATCCAATGGCCAGTGGTCGACAACTAATGGCCGAGGCCGGTGGCAGGTTACCGGCAACTGGCGGCGGGCATCCAGAATCCCACAAGCGGCAAATGGGCGACGGGCAGTAACAAGAGTGAACGATGATAAAAATTTTGATTTCTCATTTCTGTTCTAGAAATAGAAAAATTAAAAATTTTAACTTTTGATTTTTGCTCCAAATCTATTTCTTGAATAGAAATCTATTCCAGAAATAGAAAAATGAAATTACATTACCAAACGGATGTCTATTCCAAACATGTTATGGGGAATAGAAAAATAGAGAAATAAAGAAACAGAAATTTTGTCATGCGAGCCTTATGCCCTCAATTAAAGCGATATGACGTATCTATTTTTCTATCTCTTGACTCGAAATGAGAGTAGGTTTGAAAATGAATTTTAGATTGGCGTGCGTACAATGTTTCGTTTCTCTTTTTTCTCTCGTTTCTCTATTCCCGTAACGTTTGGAATAGAAATTCGTTTAACGCATTTTCATTTTTCATTTACAAAACAAATTTATATTCCAAAAATAGATTCGGAGTAGAAATTAGAAGTTAAAGTTTTTAGTTTTTCTATTTCTGGAATAGAAATCAAAAATCAAAAATTTCTTCATATTTCACTCTCGTCACCGCCCGTCACCCACCCGCCACCCGTGGGATGCTGAATGCCCACCGTCGATCGCCACCAGCCCTGGCCATCAGCTGCTCGCCATCAACCACCAACCACCGAACGCCGGCCGTCAGCCACCAAACTCCAACCACTTGTCACCGACCGCCGACCGCCGGATGTTGGATGCCTGTCGGTCATTGGCCGCTCATCGCCAACCACTAGACATCGAAGGCCCACCGTCAACCACCGAATGTCCCCCGCCGACCGCCCGTCCGTCACCACCGGCCGTCGAATGTCAACCATCAAACTTTGGTCGTTGGCCACCAGCTGCCAATTGCTGGTCGCCGGCCGTCGGACTCCGGCTGTTGGCCACCAACCATCAGTCGCTAGACTCCGGCTTGGCCACTTGCTGTTCGGCCGTTGGCCACTCTCCACTAATCACCGGTTGCTGGCCTCCAGACGTCAGCCACTAAACGCTAGATTCCGACCACCCATCGTTGATCGCCGAACGCCGGACGTCAATTGCCAGATGTCAGACTCCGGCCACCGAATGCTGACCATCGCCGCTCCTAGAAATAGAAATGTTATTCTCTTATCAAACGAATTTTTACTCTAGAAATAGAAATTCTGAATCGTTATCAAACACATTTTTTTGTTGAGAAACTCGTCCATACAATAGAAATTAAGAAATCAATTTTTGACCAGAAATTGATTTTTATTCCAGAAATTTTGTTATACGCGCCCTTAATGTCTTCTTTTTTCTATTTATCGGAGTTATTTCACAAAACACTTGCTAAGAAAGAAGGGGGGAATAAGCACATTTGGAGAGCATAATACAACGGACAATTATATGTTGTGTTTGGGAAAAATGAATCGTTCCTGAAAAGGAATCTATTAATTGTCTTCATTAGTTGCCCTTGTTCCATCAAAATGATAAACACGAAAAGATAATATGATCGAAAGATACAAATTCACGGGATTGGCGATTGAAAGAAGTGGCGATGAATCTCACAAAATATGACTCAGTGGCCTTAGTTTAATGAATAGCTCGCTCATTATGCCAGATCCATGGACAAACGACTGATCGAGTGTATAGCAGTCGAGCAAGAACCATCCGATTGGCATGTGTGCTACCATGACCCTGAGCTAAGTATTGTTCCTAGAACTTTTTCTCTTTGCATGTTGGGATAGCAGGGATTCAGTTTTCTGTCTGCTTGCGATTGCATAATTGAGATAAAATGGAGGGCCCCCGGTTCTTCTCGAGAGGCACACAAGTCCCCCTCCAAAAACCCATCCCGGCGACCTCCATTTATCCACTTCGACCTGCTAAAAAGCACCCCCAACCCTTTTCAGTGGCCGAGAAGCCTGCGAGAACGAATTGGGGATATCTTGTTTCGTCTGTACGTGGTAATGGCCTCCAGGAGGCGCCACGTGTTCCCTCATCTGATCCCCTTTGTATGGACGTTAGAATCTCATAAAGCTCGTCCTTAATAGCCCACGCTTCCCTCAAACACTTCGGACGAGAAAAAAGCTACGCTCCGAAGCAGCAGTGGAAGCTTCTTGACTAGCCAAATGGCTGCTGCAATTTCAACTGCCGGAACTGTTAATGGGAAGCCGGTACTTCGCTTTGCCCGATGTTCTCTATATGGCCGTACTTGTTTTGTTCAGTTCTTTTCTTGTCGCTCCGTTCCTGTTGCTAATGTTCGTTGGTTTTCTAGCTCATGCACAGTAACGTGTATGTCATTCTTTAATCTTTGATAGTTGATTCTGTAAGTAGTATGATCCCTAGCGGAGCAGATAACACGGAAGAAAAGCGAATCGGTTAGGGAATATGTTTTCTTTGAGAGATGGTCTTGCCATGGAGAGAGTTTGTAGTTCGAGTGGACTCATGTTGGCTTGTGTAATGGAGTTTCTATGTGCTGTGATGCAGTTGAGCTTTAACAACTCCAGCCCGGCGATCGCGAGCTCAGCCTTCTTGGGCAACAGCCTGAAGAAGGTGAGCTCCAGAACCACCCACCCGAAGCCCTCATCGCGAAGCTTGAGGATCTGCGCCGAGATCGACGAGGGGAAGCAGACCGAGAAGGACAAATGGAAAGGCCTCGCTTACGACACTTCCGACGACCAGCAAGACATTACCAGAGGCAAGGGCATGGTCGATTCTCTGTTTCAGGCTCCTATGGGGACCGGAACCCACTACGCCGTCCTGAGTTCCTATGAATATCTCAGCACCGGTCTTCGCACGTAAGTGATTTACATGGTTATTCGATTCATACAATCAGAACAAAGGTCAAATTATCGACCAAACTCGATTGTCATACATACTGATTACATGTTCCCCTTGATATAGATATATGGATAATAACATGGATGGATTCTACATTGCTCCTGCTTTCATGGACAAGCTCGTTGTTCACATCACCAAGAACTTCATGACCTTGCCGAACATCAAGGTTAGAAGTCTGAAGTTCTTTATACTGAGAAAAAAACGTATAGAAATTTGGTGGACTAGTCTGAACTGATAATTAATCTGGTTTTCGATCAGGTTCCCCTGATTTTAGGTGTCTGGGGTGGCAAAGGTCAGGGAAAATCCTTCCAGTGCGAGCTCGTCTTCTCCAAAATGGGAATCAAGTGAGTTCTTCATCTGAAATCTAACCAAAAGACCAGAAGCCCCCGTGATTGATTAGACTTGATTGTACTGTTCGTTTGCTCTGAATGCTTGGTGATGAAATTTCAGCCCCATCATGATGAGTGCTGGAGAGCTGGAAAGTGGAAATGCAGGAGAACCAGCAAAACTCATCCGGCAAAGATACCGTGAAGCGGCCGACATTATCAAGAAAGGGAAGATGTGCTGCCTCTTTATCAATGATCTTGATGCAGGTGCAGGTAGGATGGGAGGTACCACGCAGTACACAGTGAACAACCAAATGGTGAACGCTACACTCATGAATATTGCTGATAACCCGACCAATGTCCAGCTCCCTGGTATGTACAACAAGGAGGAGAATCCTCGTGTCCCGATCATTGTCACGGGTAACGACTTCTCCACGTTGTATGCCCCCCTAATCCGTGATGGTCGTATGGAGAAATTCTACTGGGCTCCCACTCGTGAGGACCGAATTGGTGTTTGCACCGGTATCTTCAGGACGGACAATATCCCCGGTGAAGCCATCGTGAAGCTTGTTGATTGTTTCCCTGGTCAATCCATTGGTAAGCATGGTGTAGATCTCTTGATACTTTGCTAATATTGCAAATTCAGTACTAATGTGGAGAAGAATAGTTGACTAAACTATCACGATTAGGCAATCATGAACTTTTTGCTAAGTATCTTTTATGTAGGAAAGGATGACATGTATCTGTTCTCCACAATTAAGATCATAACAAATATACCCAGATCCCAAAATCAAATAAAAAGAGCATAACAAATTTGCAGAAGCTTTGAAAATTACAGGGTCCTATGAGAGAAAAAAATGATGGAGATGGGCAAGTCTTGTAAGTATTTTCTGAAGCGCATCGCGTCGAATCTTTCTCATCACAAACCCCAATCTACTTTTGCAGACTTTTTTGGTGCTCTAAGAGCAAGAGTCTACGATGACGAGGTTAGGAAGTGGATATCGGGTGTGGGAGTCGACACCATTGGGAAGAAGCTTGTAAACTCAAGGGAGGGCCCCCCAACTTTTGATCAGCCCAAAATGACTCTTGAGAAGCTGATTGAGTACGGCAACATGCTGGTGCAGGAACAAGAAAATGTGAAGAGAGTCCAATTGGCCGACAAGTACTTGGCCGAGGCAGCTCTGGGAGATGCCAATGAAGATGCTGTGAACCAGGGAACTTTCTATGGTTAGAACCCCGGTATCCCTGAGGTTGTTGTTAATGGATAGCTGCACTCTCTTTACTTCATTCACAGGATTTGGTTAAAGAGTCTTATGAAAACAATAACGCAGGCAAAGCAGCCCAACAAGTCAATCTTCCTGTTCCTGAAGGTTGCACTGACCCATCTGCAGCAAACTTCGATCCAACAGCCAGGAGCGACAATGGTAGCTGCCAGTATTAGAATCCACCATTATTGTAGGTTGGGATGTTCTATAAACGATATTGATAAGATCAAACCCTGTTTATATTACTAGATTTTGAATTTGAAAGTCTTCCTGTTTATATTAGTAGTTTTTTTATATGACATATGCTTCTCATTCATTCTTGAGGATAATTTCCCTTTTCCACATCTATTATCTCTTAAAGCATTGCACTTGCTTACTGGGGATCAAGTTTACGTTCATTTAATAGTCAGTTCAATTCCTCACAGAATCGCAGTAGACCATGCTAGGTTACATTTCCATAATTTCTCAGATGAAACCACCTGAAGAAGTTTGCATACATCCTTTGAAAAGGATGAGAGGGAAGGCATAGCCATAGCTAAGACCGTACTGCCAGAGGGTATTATGATTCACAAATATCAAAAACGAGTTCACCTCATAAACATGATCTGCAAATATAGAAAATGAGTTCCCCCAGATAAAAGCATGTCAAAGATGGATACTTTTATGAAATTATCACTTTAGGCAGCCTAAAAGATTTTTGCAATTCAATGCTGTAGTGAAGATAGTACTTACAAGAAATGGCTGAACGGAATCATTGACAGCCAAGTATGCACAAAGAGAGCATCATAATGAAGTAAGAACTGCAAATTCATGATCCGCTGGTAAATAGATGTTTCACTTGTAGTCACTTCAGCTGGTTTGTAGCATTCTTCTTCTGTAGCTTCATTCCTCGTCAACTGTGGTGACATTAGCAAGTCTCAGCCAAACAAAGCGATTAATGAAGATACAAAAGCAACATTGTTGTTTACTAGATAACAAGGGGGCAAAACTACTAGATCCCAGTACTTCTTGTAAAACTGATTCCGTGCTCAAGGACCATGGAATTTTATAAGGTGCTGCTATCTTCTGTATCTGAAGTTTGTCCTCAGTAGTCATATTACCATTTTCAGCAAGTTACAAAGAAGTTATTACTGGGGACAAAAGTTGTGATGGATTCCTTCACCTCGTCACATTTCGATAAATACCTAAAAGAGATTTATACTTCTGGGGACTAACAGAGGTAATCGCTAATTTCTCCTCCTTCTATGAGGGGGAAAAAGACAGCCACTCACATGTTTTGACAGTTGACACCACCCAGGATAAGGTTTCCATGTCCCAGAAAAGAAAATTCAGCACATATCCTCCTTCAGAGTTAAAGCCAACTAGAACCTGGTTTCTTCTGAACTCTTCTATCACACATGAGTGCCCGTATTTCTGCAGCATCAATCCATTCACATCCTGTTAGCAAAACATTGGATAGCAGAACATAAGTGGCAGGATCATCAGGATACAGCTCCAAAAGCTTCTTTGCAGATCGTAGAGCAATTTCCTTGTTTCCATGAATTCTGCAAGAGCTTAGTAGAGCTTTGTAGACCGAGGGACCTGGCTTCACTGGCATGCCATGGACGAATGCCTCTGCTTCTTCAAGATGTCCAGCTCGACCAAAAAGATTGACAATAGTAGCATAATGCTCTAATTTTGGTGGCTCGAGAAAATCACTGCTCCTCATTAAGGAAAAGAATTCAAGTCCCTTCTCAACCAAACCAACATGACTACAAGCTGTCAGCACAGCTAGGAAGGTGGTGCTATCCGGTTTAATATCAGTTCTCCTCATTCGCTCATATACCTCAACAGCTTCCCCACCAAAACCATGGTGCGCATAGCCGGATAACAATGCATTCCAGGATATAACATCACGCTCTTCCATTGATGTGAACACCTTTTCTGCATCACCAAGAGTGCCGCATCTAGCATACATAGAGACAAGTCCGTTCTGAACATACATGTGAGAAGCATGCCCGGATTTAAGAATCAGAGCATGGATTTGCTTCCCCTCTTCAAGAGCAGAGAAAGAACCTACAGCTTTGAGAGTGCTCGCAAATGTGAAAAAGTCTGTACAGATTCCAGCCTCTCTCATTTTGCAAAAACAGTTCACGGCCTCTTTTCCATCATCAAGATTAGCATATCCAGCGATCACCGCGTTCCATGAGATTTGATCCCATATTCTTACACCCAAACAAACCTTGCGAAAGTCCTCCAATCTACAACCGCACTCGGAATAGACAGTCACGAGCGTGACTGCTATATACATGTTGGACTCGAAACCTGCCACGATCACCCTACAGTGAACTTGCTTGCACCAATTCGAATAATCTGGATTAGAAAGCGAGCAGAGTACGCTATTATAAGTGACATAGTTTGGTCTAAGATCTTGACGCATCATCTCTCTCAGTAATATCATCGCCTCACTTGGCTGTTCACTCTGCGCCTGCCCGGTGATCATGGTCGTCCAGGTAATATCGTTTCTGCACGCCATCCGGTCGAAAACCTTCCTCGAATCTTCCAAATTCGAACATTTATTGTACATGTCGATCAGGCCAGTCCCGAAGACAACATTACGCCCGAACCCTGCTTTTAAACCCAACGCATGCGTCTGTCTGCCAATATCGCTGTCTCTGAGTTGAGCACAAGCCACCAAAACAGTGGAACCACTGTGCGGCGTAGGAGCAATTCCCGCTTCGAGCATTTTCAGAAACAAGTCCACGGCGATCAGCGGCCAACCCACGTGAAGATAGCCGGAGATCAAGGAGTTCCAAGTGACCGCACTCCTCTCGCCGAGCTCCTCGAACAGGTCACGGGCGCGCGAAATCCTACCGCACTTGCCGTACATATCGACGAGGGCGCTGCACAGGTAGACGTTCGAAGCGAAACCCATTTTGACGACGACGGAATGGAGCTGAGCCCCGGTGTCAAGCGAGGCCCATTTAGCGCAACGAGAGATGAGCCTGCTGAGCGCGCGAGGTGTCCGTAAAAATTCATGTCGTTCTGACGGAGTGCTGCCACCGAAGTGAAGCGGGTGGCGACTGTTGAAGGAGAACTGGCTCTCGTCTTCTGCGCAGTGGAGGCTGAAGGCTCTCGTCACGGCGAAGGGAGAGGAGGAAGAAGGAGATGGGTGGCCTCTTCTCGTTGCTGCTTGCTTCAGGATACGAGCGGCGAAATCCGGTCCCATTCCATGGCCATCTCTTTGTCGTCTTCAATTCCTGCCGCTTCGCTATTCACTCGGGAGTGGAGCTCGAAAATCTCGCTGTAGATTGTGTTTCAAAAGATCTTACGTTGCGCATGCAGCTGATCGAACGAGTCGAGCTCGGTCGGATTACGGATTTAAACAGGGTGTAAAACCTCATCCATAGCGAGCAAACTCAACGGCTTCGTATCTCTCGTGCATTTCTTAAATCAGCAGCAGTTTGCGCGTGTCGAAATTTCAGGGGACCGGTGTTGCATGCAACCCCCACGTGGGTATCCAAGAACATGATCCATCCCTCCCGCATGATCTACTGCTCAGGGCTGTCCAGCCGGACCAGTTCTACCTGCGAACCGGTCTGGATAGCCCGGAAAACAGGTCCCGGAACCATTTCCAAATTACCAGAACTGGTTAAAACCGGTCCAGTCCCTCGTTCTAGCTGAATCCCCACTCGAGAATCGGACTGCTCAGACCTATTTTGAAATCGGTTTCGAAACCGATTTTCTAAGTTGAAAGGCCAAAATCCTAATTTCGTTTTCACCCGAAATTCTAACCTCATCGGTTAGCGCTCCGTCCATCCTTCGTCTTTCCTCTTCCTTGCACAACCACAAATTCGACTGGTTTTGCTACCTCTTGCCGACCAAGAACCTTGTGCCTTCGCCGTTGGCGATGTCACCGAATTGGTACCCAATATTGTTGCCCAATCCACCACCTCGAGAGCGTTTTGGAACAGCGCGAATATAAAGTAGACACGACCGGTCAACCGGAGTCTAATGAGGAAAGATTGTCGAAAATTTGATACAAATTGAACTTTTCAGACAATGTCATTCCCATAAACATGATGGAAACAAGCGTATGGTTACTTAGAGCTTTTTAATGCAACCACCACAACATGGAAGTGAAGACAGCAGAACACCGAAAACAGTCTTTTCAGCTCACATTACTCACATAACTGCCCATAAAACATACTTTTAAGAATATGCAAACTTAAAAAGAAACAGCTTTTCATTTCAATTAGAATGAAATTTGAGCTCCAACATTACTCCTGAGTTGTACCTATTATTCTATGATCTTTGCAGGACTCGATCTTAATCTCCTACTCCTCCCTTGGCCTTCATCACTGACCTTTGTCGGTTTCAAAGATTATTGAAGCCACAGGTATCACAACATATCATATCTATACAAACACAACATGAGTAACGGAACAATTATGCGGCACAAAATTATTATGAATCAATTACAGGCCTAGTTCCTTTTTCAACCGAGCGAGAGTAGCTTCTATCTCATCAATATTTTCCTCGATGCCGCTTCCCTTGCTAGCTTCATTTTCACTAGCATTTTGCGTACCTTCAGTCCCGGAACTTCTTTGCGACCCATCATCATACTGATTTGCTTCCACCTCTGAATCAGTTATGTTTAGCTCCTTCTCTAGAAACTCCACAAATTCTTCACCGATATCCTTCAAGCAACAAAATTCAAAGCATAAGGTCCTAGCCTCAAATCATGACTCTCAAACCCCAAGGATAGAAGACATTAGGTTGAATTATTCTGCATTGCTATTACTTTTTGCCATAAAAACAGGTTCTAAAACGAATAGCACAGAAGAGATTTTGTTTTTTCCAAATGTAGCAACATTTTAAAAGCAACTCTCACCGCCAATTCCTCCCACAAGCTCTTCGGCTTTCCTTGTGAAGATGCACCTGATTCCCAGTTACGAAATTCTTCCTGTAGATCTCTGAAGAGATCCTCTGCCATGCGAAACAAGATGGTAAAAATCGAAGTAAATTTTCTAAATACAGGAAACGATATAGGCCGTTAGATTAAAAAGTAACAGGTAAGCCAAGAACCAGATGACACTTGCAATGTCTCATAGAGAAAACTATCTACCTATTGTTATCTGAACATCCCTGAAAAAGTTACCTGCAGCATAAACGGGTTAAACATAAGAACATACAAAATCCCTAAACTAACGTACACTTGGAAACACATCAGAAAAGAAACTTTGCCCCAGACAATCACATGCCAACATCAATCTGAAGTTGATGGAACAAAAGAAAAGTTAGAACCAAGCTAAACAACAAGTGAGGTGTGCTCCAAAAGTATTTCTTCAATACGAATTGGCGAGGGCCATACCCAATTTACACTATACTAAGTTGCATGTCCATGTGGTCTCCACCATAAGTTTCTACTGCATTATACCCAGACATTAACCTAGAAATTACATAACTAATGATGGTCAGGAAAGAACCTACTACTTCATTTATTGGAAAAATATTCCCTTTCCAAGATGTTCCAGATCTTAGGATGTCATTTTGGTCAAAACATGCCAAACCCACCTAAGCCCTGAAAGAATACCATATAATGCACAAAGTAATGACTGCAGCTTATTATTGAATTTACCGAGTCCATAGAATTCTTCATCTAGGGTGCTTCTATCCTCAGTGGAGTATGAAAACCCAGATGCACGAGTTCCAGTGTTGTATCTCGTCTTGGAATTCGAATCACGAGAATTAAGGAGAGTGTTGTATGCATGTTTAATCCTCATGAACTTCTCCTGTGCATTCGCCTGAAATATGAGACATTTTGACATATGAGATAATTAAATTTTAGTCAACAGCAGTTTGAGAAATCAAACTAAAATCGCATTGCAAACAACCACTTTTGTGAAATTAATCATGATTTTCTTTTAGAAGGAAATAAAATAAGTCTTTGATAGTTAAAAACCACATTCATCAGGGCCAAATGCAGAGCTACAAAATAATGTACCCACAAACTACAGAATAAGTTTTTCCAATTTTAGTGACGATCACTTGAGTGGTCATCTTCATCTGATTTTCTTTACAGAGGCTGCTACTGCAACAAAGATCTTGCAAGGACATAGCTAGGAAAGCTACACAGCTAGGAATGTTCTGCAGATTAAAAAAAAAGAAATCTCTAAACCTTTTAAGTCACTTAAGGGAGCAAATGTACATTGGAGACAAGGAATGACCCATTTGCAATCATGTACAATGGTTACAAAAATTACATTCTCAACGTCTATTGCTGATGAAATCAATGCCTATTGACAGACAACAAAATAAGCATGGATGAAATAAAAGATCCTACTAAAAGTCCTTATGTCAACCACGTTTCTAAATGGTTCTCTAGCAACTGCATCTGCATTTCCCAATTGAACTACCCCTGCCCTGTCAACAATCATGATCCAAATGTCTCTTTCTTCATCATGCAAGATAGCAAACGGCATTACCAAGGGATATTAAGTGTAGACTAACAGCAGGCAAGTACTTAAACAAAAATATTCCTCAAAGAATGATATATGCATCTGACCACTGCCATTAAACTTGCAGTCTGTAAGTATGATCACCTAAAGAAGAGACAAAATGTGTGAACAGATCAATCACACAAGACAATTCCCACACTTCCACTTGACCAGTCGACAATTCCACCATAGCATCGAAGATAGGTCCTTACCATTTTTCAAATGCCTGTATAAGATGGCATTAAACATATGCAAGACAATGTGAATAGTCCCAAACCCTAATGTTTGGGGACCCTATGTAACTATAGCTCATTCGATAGAACTGAAAAATGAGTTCTGAAATTTAAATACAAACTAGTAAGTGCTGAAAATAAAGTTAAAAGTCGTTTGATTGATAACACATGAAAATTAAATTTTAACTTTTTTCTTGCTTCCTTACCGAACTTGCAATAGTGAGTATTATTGAAATGTTTTGACAATATAATTGGTAAGTTCTTACTTTTCATTGTATATTTTATGACTCAACCAATTAAGCGCGTAATTCTTACTTACATGATTAAGTGACTTTTTACTTAAATGAATTAATTAAATTGTGTATAATTAGTGGTTATCAAACACACCTACCGACATTTAGTGCTAATGGAGTGATATTTTCAGCACTTAATGTGGTTAACAAGACCATCTCTATGTAGCAAATGGAATGATATTTGGTTGAAGATATTCGTCTTGATGTGAAAATTTTGCACTAACAAGTCTGAGAACACACTAAATGCAACAATGCACAGCGAGAATCTCAATATTCCTCTGTCACTTGTCTCGAATCAAAGTTTTCTGGGACAGTCAGGGTCCATGAGATTTAAATGGCTTTATAAACTGGAACAACCTCATCAGGATCTATGAGCTCTACCAGCTCTAATGCTTAATATCAGATCAATCCATTGACATCTACACCATTGAAGCACATAAACAGCTTACAGAATCCAAACAATTTGTTCAGGCTGAATTCCAAAATTTGGATAACTTTAACCAGTCCGCATTGACTATTAAACTACTTCGTAGAGATGAAAGATCAACGAGATCAAAGGATCAAAATAAAGCAGGCTTTGGTGCTACCCCTGACTTAAAGATGCAATCCTAGAATGTCTCATGAAGGAGAAAAATCCATCATTCTGTGATCTGTTTGTGGATAACATTAGGAGCATCAATGCAGACTAACTTCCAACTTTAGATCGAAGAAAAGATACCCATGATTCAAATAGATTCCACCAAACACTACTCCACCTAACTGCAAAATCAAATAACCTCGCCAAACTACTAAGTTCTGTAATCTTAACTTCTTCTAGCCATCAATCAACGATAGAAAGATGAGCACTTGTCTACAAGAGCCATAGTAAGTCTCGTGCCAGACTGTTAGTGGGCCATATTCCACCCCGATTAAGTCTATCATGTAGCCTATCTGGAACAGCTTTCCAGTTTTTCCGTGAAAAGGGACTATGCAAGTTTACTTACAAGGTATTTAGCAAAAGACCTACCAGCTGCAGGGCCTTCACCAAACACACGGAACAACACAAGTAACTGCAACAGCTACAGTACAACCATTACCTACATATATCTACAATTAGACTAGAGGAACAAGCAGCAGCAGAGTTAATTTAGACCCACAAGCATCGGTAAAATCAAGGCCCATCATGGAGACACGCGCTCATACCTCTTTGTTGACATCAGGGTGATACTTCAAAGCGAGCTTCCGATAAGCCCTCTTGATATCATCGGGCGTCGCGGAAGGAGACACCCCGAGGACCTCGTACGGGGACTCCCTTCGGCTCGCCCGCGAGAGGGTACGCGCGTTCCTCGCCCGCCGACCCTTCTCCCGGTTCCTCTCCCCGGGCCAAACGAACGACTGGGGAGCGGACAGGAGATGGCCGAAGCCGCCGCCGCCATGGCCGCGGCCGTGACGGAAGAATCGACCCGGGTGGGGCGGAAGATGGAGGCGAGAGGAGGAGCAGGGGAAATCCGCGGTGGAAGCGAGGTGGGAGG
Organism: Eucalyptus marginata; assembly: GCA_014182565.1. NCBI lineage: Eukaryota > Viridiplantae > Streptophyta > Magnoliopsida > Myrtales > Myrtaceae > Eucalyptus > Eucalyptus marginata. Next base: position 26,269,087 of record CM024594.1, read on the forward strand.
AGCGACAGGGTCGAGGTTTCAGAGGCGAAGCCAATCCATGATGCATGTTCATCAAGCGAGGTCGTGTGTGGATCTCATGCCGTAGAGAACGGCAGAGAAAAAATTGGAATCTTTGTTCTGGAGACGTGTCGGCCTGAATACAAATCAGCCTCTTGTCGTGAAATTGATCCAGTCCGCAGGATCGACTGCTTTGGATTCTCAGCTGGAGGGACCGACGATGTCAGCCGTTGGATTGCCTATGCTCATGTAAAATGGTATAATCCAATGATATGTAAAAAATTATAAACCCTATGATAAATTAACTATCATTTGGTACATTTGTGATAAATTTACATTTACTGATTTTCGTTAAATTAGATTAATATCATGAAAAAATCACAAACCAAATACATTTATAATCTCAAACAAAATATTGATAAATTGCGACTTGTCATTTAACTCAGTAATTTGATGGTAAAATTTAATGAAAATTAAATTTAACACAAATATATCAATTTGAGATTTTTAATGACAATAACCCTATGTAAATATGATTAGCTTTGTTACAGTATTATGTTTTTCTCAATCCATGGTTGGTAATATTACTTCGGCCACTCTCTTGATCGTTTTGTTATAAACACGCGTATCTCCTCGATATGTATATGGAGCGAGATGCTGAAAAGTTATCCACTCAGACAAGATACCCCTAAGGCTTAAAACAAATTTACCATACCCGACAAAAGGGGGGAAAGAAACTTCAAAACACATACCCTCTCTCCTCTTGTAACTCGTGCATCGGCTATTTTGCCTCGCCACATTGACACCGCCTGCCATGTCCTCGCATTCCATACCCATGCCCCATTCGCTCATCACGATTTCACCATAGAGAGAGAGAGAGAGAGGCGGAAATGAAGGAACTCGGTTGAGCAACCGCGACTCGAGGGTCTATGACGGCGCAATGACGACGTGTAAATGGGGAGAGAGAGGGCATTTGGTTAGGTCCGAAATGAACTGAAATTAATAACCAAGAGGGAGATGAATCGGTTGTTATAGGAATATTTAAAGCTATTTCATGCTTAAGTGCAAAACACTAGGAATAGGTGGTTTCAAGTTCCATACAAATTCTATTTAAAACCTGAAACTTATCCGTTGAAACAGATTCCTCATTTTTTGGATCCTGAAACCTATTTTGCATACTTTAGAATCTAGAACCTACCCTATCGTGGGTTTTGGGGTTGAAACCTACCATATCATAGATTTTAGGGTCAGCTCCAGGATCTATCCAAGTTCCACTTAAATTATTAATTCAATGATTGTAATGAATTAAAATATTTAATGACACAATTTGCTACTATAATTCACTAATCATAACTTATATTTAGACACACAAAAAATATAAACATAAATAAAGTAAAAATCTCAATCATAAAACGGAAGTTCAAACTAGTACTTCTAAATTATATATTCATCATCTAACGGTATGGAATATTCTAGAATTGTGCGAAGATATGGACAAAGAAAAATATTAAAATTTGTTGTAGATTCTAAGTTACAAATTACAGATTTCAAATTTCAGATTCCTCCAACTAAGAACCCGAAACCTATTAAGTCAAAATAGGTTCTTCATTTTTTTGAAACATGAAACCTATCCTGCATATTTTGGAACCTAGAATTTATAGGTTTCCACCGATCTGATTCTCATATTCTAGGTTCTATCTGAAACCATGCTCATCCTACAAAACACCGTGAAGAAGATAAAACCGTTTATATGGATTCAGCCTTTTCACTTTGGCCTACTCCACTCACCCACCTCTCACCGTGTAAAAAGTTAAAAACAAGGTCGGAATCCACCAGTGCAACCATACCTTCAGTCAACGCGCGGGTACTCAAAAGGCCCGGACTCAAGGGACATTGAACCGGAAGATGAAGAAGATACATGTGAACCGGACCGCCCTTCTCTGATCAGAGCAAAACCAATTTCAGACCGGTTCGGAGCGGCGCCGTCTTTGATGTCTTTCTTCACCAAGCGCCTCGTACGGAACGAGAACCTGCGTGCAACTCCATCGATCAACCGTGCGTACCACTCTTCTTTTGATGCCTGCGCCGAGCTGATCGACGCCTGCGCTCGAAATCGAGCACTTCGCTCGGGCAAGGCCCTCCACGCCCATCTGATCGTGACGGGTCTTTGTGCTTCCGCTCACATTGCCTCCAAAGTCATCGGCTTCTACACCGACTGTGGGAGCACGGTCGATGCCCGACGCGTGTTCGATGAAATTCCTGAAACAGATGTTCGTCGCTGGGCCGTCCTCCTCGGTGCCTTTGCTCGGCGTGGATACCATCAGGAGGCTTTGCATGCGTTCCTCGAGATGCGGAGGGAGGGGATGGAGCCCAACGAGTTCGTGTTTCCCAGTATCCTCAAAGTCTGTGGGCAGCTCTCGGATCGGCGGGCCGGAGAGAATGTGCACGCTTTGGTTCTCAAACTGTCGGTTGAAGACGATTTGTTCGTCAATTCCGCGTTGATTGATATGTACTCGAAATGTGGGCACGTTGAGAAAGCGCGCGCAGTATTTGATATGATGGCAGAGAAAGATTTGGTCACATTCAATGCCATGGTTTCAGGTTATGCTCAAAACGGCTTTGCAAAAAAGGCAATTGGATTGGTAGAGAAGATGAAGTTTTGGGGTCTGAAGCCAGATGTTGTGACCTGGAATTCATTGATAAATGGGTTTTCACAGAAGGGCGATCCTCTGGCTGTTCGAGACCTGCTCAAGTCAATGAGCTCTGCTGGTATTGAGCCGGATGTGGTGTCTTGGACTTCTATTATATCTGGACTTGTACAGAGTTTCAAAACGAAGATGCTTTTAAGACATTCAAGGAGATGATGGCTTGCGGGGTTTACCCCAATTCGGCCACCATTAGTAGTCTCTTGCCTGCTTGTGCTACATCTGCCAATGTGAGGCTTGGGAAGGAAATGCATGGTTATGCAGTTGTGCTTGGAGTGGAGAACGATATCTTTGTGAAAAGCGCTCTTCTTGACATGTATGCGAAATGCGGTCTTATAACTGAAGCTAAGTTGTTATTCTCTGACATGTCTGAAAAGAACACAGTCTCTTGGAATTCCATGATCTTTGGGTTGGCCAGCCATGGTTATTGTGACGAAGCAATTGAAACTTTCGCTCAGATGGAGAAGGAAGATAGTAAGAGGGTCGATCACCTGACCTTCACGGCAGCTCTCACTGCTTGTAGTCATGGAGGTATGATTGAACTTGGACAGAGTTTGTTCCACAAGATGCAGGAAACTTACAAGATAGCACCAAGGCTCGAGCATTATGCTTGCATGGTGGATCTTCTTGGTAGAGCTGGAAAACTATCGGAAGCTTATGACTTTATTGAGGCAATGCCTGTGGAACCTGATTTGTTCGTGTGGGGAGCCCTACTAGGGGCATGTAGGAACCACAGGAACTTGGAACTTGCAGAAATAGCGGCTCAGCATCTTTCAAGGCTTGAGCCTGGAAATGCAGGGAATAATATGTTGCTGTCTGAATTATATGCCAATGCCAGTAATAATTGGAATGCAAGGTTAAGAATGAAAAGAAGAAAACTGATGAAGTTTCTTGGTTCTAGTTGGATAGCCGGCTGATGCTCAGACACAGCTTGAAGTGAATGCTATTATGTTATCTCCATCCTGAGAATGAAAAAGTTTACTCTTGCACATTAAAGCAGGTGCAATTACAATCACAATCAGTTACAGCTACATTGTTACAACTCAGTACATGACTACTGTGGAAGAATCAGATGATGAGCAGAGATAATTGGTGATTCCATTGGATGGTTCAGATCAAGAGCAACCATTTGAATGAGGAGATCAGGAAACTGGGAACTTGCCAAGAGAAAAGATAGATCTATTGCAGTGGGAGCCACATTTCTTGTATCTATCTCAAAATCCTAGTCGACACCATCGACTGGTGACGAGTATTGACATGCCCTGCGGGGTTGGTGAAGGAAGGATTGGCATTGAGCCATGTCTTATGGTTTGATAGGAGTGTAAATGTGGAACCTGTATGATTAGACAAGCAGCATGCTTGTTTCTCATTGCCTGAGAAGTTAAAACGCATCTTATTACAATTACCATGAAAATTGCAACAAATGGGCCAAATAAGAGAAATATTTTTGTGTCCAATTCTCCAAACCCTATTTTAAGCCCATGAAGATACTCCTCCAGGCACTTTCCTTAGCCACTATCTCATTTTTGCTGCAGCTGTAAAAGAAGAGAAAGAGAAGAAAGAAGAGAGGAGGGTACGAAAAAAGAAAGAAACCAAGAGAGAGAGGAAGGGTTTTGGTTCATCAAGCCATGGACAACTGGACACACTGAATCAACGTCATTTCGAAGTGCTCGGTAAGAATTCCGAGTCTTGATTTCTTTAATCGAAGAGAAATTCTTAGCACAGATGTAATTTCGGATTGTCTTGAATTTTGAGGTGCTGGGTTGGTTCTCAAGGTTGGTGAATTGTGAAATCATTTTATAAAGAAATTTTGGCATGCTGTGGATGCGAAGAATTTTATAGAAGTTGATTTGGGTGTACAGTCTAGTCAGAGTGAAATTTTGAAGTTTCTTGCGCATTATTGAAACCAAATTCGAAGTACTATGTTCGGCACCAGCTTTTGCCCATCTGCTGCCATCTTTTAATGTGTCTAGTTAACTTACCAATGACTCTGGACCCACTTGAGACGAGCATCAGTAGAGTTCAAACGAATGCTTTTAAATTCTGGGTGCAAGCCATTGCAGTATTGCAGTACACAGCAGTAACAGACGACGGTAGTTAATACTGCTTTGGGCAAGCTTTTTGTTAGTTGTCGGAGTGGCTTTGTCACCAAATAAACTTACTTTTGTCGAACCTTAAATAAGGTTGTTATTTCCTTGATTTCATGCATTTGTCACTTAATTGATAAGATTTGCCGACCAAAAAAATTGATAAGAATTAGAGTTTTCTTCACTTGAGCTAGTTCGCATTTTCAGGTGAGTGATGCTTATCTTTTCAAGGATTTGTGAACTCGTGTCCTGAAAATAATAGAAAAGAGACATCACATGATATGATTTATGTAAAAAAGAGAAAGAAATGTGGTATTTAGAGCATATTTTGTTGCATCAAGCTAGAAGATCATACCCTTTTGGCTATTTGAAATGGCATAGTAAAACATTTCTGGAAATTAGTTGATTTTTTGTAAAATGGTTTGAGAAATGCTATATAAAATATATGTTGCTTGATAAATTGAACTAGGAAAGGTTATGGTTTTCATTTGTGTCCAGATTATAAAATGGTTTTTAGATCCGCTTTGTGAGTTGTTGGAAAATGAGTTTGTGGTTTTATGCCTATTGTTGCTATGTGCTAAATCCATTGAGGGGTTGTGTATGCATAATGTCTCCAGACGCCCAATTTGGGCAAGACACCAACTGATATAAGTGAAGACTCACGCGAAGGGAGAAATTTTGATAGTCCTTGTCACGAAATGTTAGACGTGACCATAGTTTGATAGTGAACGCTACATTAATAGATGGACTCGGTCAAACTTGCTTTAATATTGTTGCTCAAATAAATGTTTTTGAAGGGATAACTCATCTTTGATTTGTAAGTGTTTTGGATAAATATATTTTGATGCCATTTCTAAATGTGTAAAATAAATGCTCAATTTGCTTATCAGAGATTTAGACTACTCACCAGGCAATGATTTGCTCATACCGTTCATATCAGTTCTTTTCAACTTTTATAGCTACGACATATCAGAAGAAAGCAATACCAGTGGCGATTTTTGACAGCTGAATTTCGATATAAGTTAAGATAATTTGTTAGTCGCCGGAGATGTATATATTCTATTTTGTGGAATTTAAATCTCTAAACATGTAACCAGCTTGTTGTTTTGTCAATTTTCCACATATGGTTATGTATATGATGCTGCTGCTTCCTTCAGAATGGAGAACGGACGTGTCATTTTCCCTATACTTGAAGAGTTGGGGTGTGACGAAAATGATCGACAATATGGCAAGATCAAAGCATACGACTGATACTGAAGATCTGAAGCCATGTTAAATTAGAAGCATGTCTGTAAAACTAGCTAGAGTCAAACAACTGAACAATTGTCCAATTTCACTCTTCACCGGCTACAGGATTCTATACTTCCCTCATTTCTTTGGCCTGCTTCACAATAAGAGTTCCAGCAGGCGGCTCCTCTTGGGACTTCATTATTCCCCTTCTGAAACAATAATCACCAATGAGAATGCTTGCATGGCAATAATGCTGGAAAGGAGGTATAAAGAATCTAAGAGAAGCTCTTCCACTCGATAGAAGTCTGAACAGCTTTGATAGGTAATCTGCCTCGACATCATGGTTCAGCTCACAGCCCCTCCTACTGCACTCTTGCTGCTTGCACAATGAAATGACCTCTGAAGGAAAATGACAAGATCAGCGTTAGAATGTTAGTGAGAGAGCACCACATTTATAAGTTCTCAAGCCACCCGGTTCTGGTCCAATGTCTCTAGCATCGGCGCAAGATGCAATATTCTCAACAAAATTCAGTCACCAAAAGGTAAGAGAAGTGTCTATTGAAAAGATGTAGGCTAGTTCCATTATCCTTAACATGCTTGTTCAGACTGATGTGGAACCAGCTCATTCCACAATTAAGCTAGGTTGGAGTAGAAATCTTTATGCAAGATTGAGGGGGTCGGACCATACAGCTTCTTGCTTTTCTCCTAGTATATTCAACCAGTGAAGGAACTTAAGTAAATTCGACCTATAGCATCATCCTCAGTAAAACATTCTGACGCTCACAATAAGGTCAAACAGATTAAGAGTATCAGATACCAGTAAATGCCGGCATTTCTGTGAACATGATGGCAGCTTCCTCTATACAAAAAGCACTTTTATGAACAGTCTAAACTAGGGAATCAGTTTAAGCAGGATTAGCGCAAGTTGACAAGGCCGGCAGAATCTACTGAGGTTCGTAGCATAGCGAACCATGCATTCCACCGCCGTACACTGATATATCGTAGCAACATTTAGAAGAACTTCTATAATCTTTTTTGGCCAGAATAAAGACTACCTCGGTACATAAATTACTTTTTCGAGAAGGATTGAAGCAAGTACCAAAATTTCCATAATCAAATAAGTCCACGCGACTTCAGATGAGGAGGCATCATCTACTAACCTAAAATGCCAAAAATAGTAGAATGATGAGAGTTACATCACACAATTCAATTCTCTGCTCTACGCTTTTAACGAGCGAACAAGCAAAAGCCACGATGCCACTTCATCATTGATGTCTTATCTGTATCCGCCGGTCCTCCATCACTCATACAATATGAATTAGAGGCTTTCACACAGGCCACTGTGGCCCGGCTTCCTCTTTTCTATAGAACCAGAAGAGATCCAACTTTTCCCAACTTGCCAAAGGATATTTCTTGACTCATTTCTAACCCACAAAATTTCACTCCACTCCAAAGGGAAGTCGCAGTTGAATATAAACAGTGACAAACGGAGGCAACGGCCCTGAACGTGTATAAGTTACTTCAAGCAATGGCAAAAACAATGAACACTTGTTAATGGAAAAGAATGGCAAGTTCCACTTCTTTGTAAAGAAAGCAGTGTAATCACCCTGCAAAACAGAGCTAGCAGATGCGCCACGATCATAAACAATGCTAAAATTCGATGGTACAGGGAATAGCTGATGAGAGAAAGAAGCTCACCTCAGCCCAACAGTGCTATGTAATTCAGGAATACAATCACTTATCACTAGAACCGGAGTTCGGATATGATACTAGCGATCCACATCTATTCCCCGACCAGTCTATCTGCGGTAACATGTACGGGTTCGACTGAAACCCCTGCGAATTTCCCATCTGCATCCCCATATGCCCATATACAGGCATCGGCATATGAGAGGGCACGCCATATGGCATCGGCATCGGCATCGGCGCGTGCCCGTTCGCATGCCCACCTCCGCCTCCAGGGCTCTCGTGTAAGCTCTGCGGCACAGGGGTGGACGCGAAGAGCGGATCCGATGCGGACGGGCCCTCGCTGGACAGCCCCTGCATCCTCTTCAAATAAAGCCTGTACTTCTGCAAGTGACTGGCGACGTTCTCGCGGGTCAATCCCTCGACGTTCATCAGCTGCATTATCGTCTTGGGCACCGCGTTCTTAATCCCTAGGTGCGCGACCACCTCCACGAACCGCTTGTGCAATTGAGGCGTCCAGACCAACCGCGGCCTCTTCATCGCCTTGGCCGACGGATCCTCCACCGAATTGTCCGTCCTCATCGCCGAATCCGCCTCCTCGGCGGAGTCGATCTTCCTCATCTTCCTGGAATCGGACCCGTCCCCGTCCCCGTCCCCGTCCCCATCCCCATCCGCGTCCGCGTCCTCCGCGACCGCCGCGTCGCGATCCTCCACGAAGGACTTGAACTCGTTGTTCGACGAGAACCCCTGGGACAGCGTCCGGTGTCCGCGCAGCCCCGCCAGCGTGCTCTCCAACGCGCGGTTGACGTCGTGGAGGGTCCTGGAGGGCTCCGGCGCGATGCTGAACGCGGACGCCAGCTCCGGCGAGATCAGCGCCTGCGAGAGCGGCGCCAGGTCGTCGGCGCTCGGGAGGCCGGCCTCCCACTCGGCGACCCGATCGTCGCCGCCTCCGTCGACGCCGCCGCCGCCATACTCGCTCATCCTCACCTCCTCCCCCATATCCACCGTCGTCGCCCCCACCGCTAGGCTCACAGGGCAGCTCGGAGCTCCGTGATTGAACCGGAAATGGCGGAAAACCCGACCCGAAACTGCGGATGCTCCGGAGATCGTCCGGTTTCCGAGATCCGATGGAGAGAGAGAGTGAGCTGATCGAAATGGAGAGGCGTAAAAGGGGAAAGATATTTCGTGCGCAAAAAGGGCGAGAGAATTTCAGAAAGTTTATTAAAAAATAATTAAATTTTGCCCTTTTCGGAGGAAAAAGTGCAATATCTGATTCCAGATCAGTACTCCCCTCCGTGCCGACGTGGACGACTGGCGCGGATACTTTAGATCCTTCCCCGGCCCCCTTCCCCACTCGCGCACGCACTCGTTCCGGTCGCCGTCCACGTGTCCCGCGATCCGATCGGATCGCGCCACGTAGGCGGATGGATCGGGCGCCCGATGCCGGAGTCGCCCCAGAGGGCGTACGAGGGGGCATCTTAAAGTCGCGTGCCATTCGCTGCGGGTGGCCACGTCGGCGGAGCGCGTTGCGCTTTTGGAGGGCTTTTTGGGTAATTCGGGAATTGTATTTTTACTTTTGTTTTTTTTATTGGTGCGGCGGTTCGGCCAATGGGGTAGGGGGATGTTGGTGTACAGCTGGTTCGGGGTTCGTGGTACGTGGGAGGTTCTAGAGAAAGCGAGGAACACGTGTGGAGTTGCCGGATTAAAAAAATATAAAAGCATGTCAACCCCTATCCATTCCAAGGGCGTGTTTGATTCGGTGAAGGATGAACCAATGAGATGATTTTTTGAATCCATGGGAAATTTTTCAAAGGAGAATAATCATGCAAGGAATTTAAAAAAAAAAAAAATCTCGAGCTTATTTTCTTCTTTTAGACTATTTCATCTTCCCTTTGGATTTTAATTCCTACCATCGGCCTCGTTATATATATGCACTCAATTTTGTTACTAAATATGCGTTTGTAATATTTCTATTCCCATAAACTGTTTTTTTTCGAAAACATTTTTTTTTATATTTCTATTTTCGTAACAATTTATTAGTATTTTAAGACATTTTGTAACTATATAAAATTTTTATTTTCGAAATAAAAATACCTTTGATACGACCCCAAATTTTTTTTACTTAAAATTTCTTTTAATTTATTAATAATTTTATTATATTTTTCTTTTTTTCGTTTCTTATTTCTTTTTCTTCTCTTTCCTCCGGCCGATCAACCTTGGCAAGGTCACTGGCCTCAAGAGAGGCTTGTCAACCACCGGCGAGGTCTCCTTGAGTCTCGCCATCTTAGCCTTACCCAAATCTAGCAAGGCTGAGCCTCACCCCACCAACGTGAGGCCAGGTGATGTCGACCTTGCAGTGCCAAACAAGGCACGGGGGGGCCTCGCTGATGGCCGGCGAGCTCGAGGTGACCTTGCCGAGGCTAGCAACTCGCTAGGAGAAGAAGAAAGGAAGAGAAAAAGAAAGGAAAGAAAAAAAAAAAAACCTTGTCTTTTTGAGTTGTTCCCAGAACAAAAAATAATTTATTCCAAATCTAATTCCGGGAATAAAGAACTTACTAAACACATTTATGTTCAACTTTAGGAAACAAAAGAACATAAACACTTATTCCCTCAAGCGTTACCAAACGCTCTCTAAATCATTAATTGGTCACATGAATTTTTAGGAAAACATTCAAATTGCAACTTGAAATGTCCTTATTTTTTCAAATAAAGATTTGAAGTGAACTTTATATCAAATAAAATCATTTTAAAAAAGAGTCTGATCTAACTGGTTAGTTAAGGGTATTTCCGTCCTGTATATTTTTATATTTCTTTCCTTTTTTATTTATTTTTATTATTTCTATTTTTTCCATAAAAATGATAAACTAAAAAAAAAGAAAAAGAAAACACAAATAAATAAATAAACAAACTAGGTGGGCTAGCCCTCCCACTTACGACCATTGCCCTATCAACGATGGGGTGTCAACCATGGCCAGCAAGTTGCTGCCACCTCGACAAGGCTTGGGGCCCCTTGTCCAGATCTGGGAGAGGGCCGCCCTCTCTTGGTTCTAGTGAGGAGATCTCAACTTTGGCTTGTGGGGTTACCTAGGATAACCCAAATAATAATAATAATAATAATAAATTAAAAAATATTAAAAAATTATTAAAAATTATCAACGTTAGTCTTTGTCCATACCACGTAAAGATGATTGGTGTCCACATTAACGATTTCCAGTCAAAATTAACCTAATACAATTGATTCTCAATTGATAAATTTGAAATGTTTATAATTAAATTAGCAAAATAGCAATAAATTTATGTTTTTGGAACAATTTTCACAGCTTCACTAGGAAGATATGGAAAATTTGCAAGCAGCTTCAAGCTTCTAAACAATCTCAACCCTAAGTTTTGGAATTTGGTAACACAATTTGAAGGGCTTTTAGTGCAAAATCTTGCTTTGCAGTTGCTCAAGGCTCAAGACATAGTTCCAAGCCAATCCTCTACGATGAGAAGAAGACGACTCGATCGTGGCTGGGAAGCTTCGCGGAGTAGGTAGAGGGATGCCGGCGTAGCTCCGCCGAGGACCGGGGCGACACCGGCGAGGCATCGCCTAGGATAGATGCACGCGCGAATGCGTGCGTTCGAAACCGCCGGCACTGGGCTCGTCCTCGTAACAGCCTTTCTCGGAAAGCCCAAGCTTCGCATTGGACCGCAAGCGAAAGCTTTCCGGAGGGCCCAAATGCGCCGTGCGATGCCGTATCCTCGACCGCTGCTGCGACCTCGTGTCCCTGTGCATCCCGATAAGAAGTTGCAGACTAGCAGATGTGCCATGGCCACGTCTCTCTTCTTTCCATCTTCTTCCTCACCCCACATCTCCATTCTCAAGACGAAACCCTTCGAGCTTCCTCTCAAAAGCGCCGCTCTCTCTTTGCCCGCGGCCTCTTCGCTCTCTGCATCTTCCCAAAGAACCGTCGGAGGCGGCTCGTCTCTCAGAGCGTCGGAGCGAAACCCCAGAGCCGGAAGCTGGAGACTCCGCGCCGCTGCTGAGGATGCCCTCGAGAGTTCGGAGCAGATATTGTCGTCCGGCGGCGGCGACGGCGTGTCCACCGTGGTCTCGGTCCTGCTTCTCATCGCCTTCGTCGGTCTCTCCATTCTCACAATCGGGGTAATTCTAACGCAGGCTTTCGCCCCGATGCTTCATTTTCCATGTTCCGGGTCTTGTTTGGGTCGCGCGCGTGCGCAGGAACTTGGCTCAAGTCGAGATTTTTCTGACGCGGGTCTGTTGTTGAATTGGCTGGGGCGGGTGGGTTCGGTTCCGTTCTTGGGAACAGGTGACCTACATAGCGGTGACGGATTTCCTGCAGAAGAGGGAGAGGGAGAAGTTCGAGAAGGAAGAGGCGGGGAAGAAGAAGAAAGGCGGGAAGAAGGGGAGGGTCAGGGCGAGGGCGGGTCCGAGAGGGTTCGGCCAGAGGATCGACGAGGACGAGGACGACTGATCGATGATGATGACTTGATGAAAGAGGATTGGCGCTTGTTTAGCAGCTTGCATCGGTAGACTGTCGTCGTTCATTCCGCGATTGCTTGTTTTGCGAGTACGTTTGAGCTTCTCTCTCTCTCTCCCTCGCTGTGTTATCTTTCCTTCTTGGTTAGACTTCTACCTGGGTGTGAATTTGGGCCGATCTTTAGTTGAAAGGCCGCCGGCAATTGAAGGCTTCCTTCTTTGGTAGGTGATCGTGAATGAATCCTTTGCTCGAGACAGTGTCGACTGTCGAGTATAAATCATCGGACTGTACAAATGGTCCTGTAATTTCAAAATTGGGAACAGCAGTTCGATCGCACGGCTGCACTGCAGTTTGACCTGTCAGTGCGATGTTAATTTTATAGCCCCGCCCTCCACCGTCCGCGAACGGTCTAAATGAGAGGGGAGTAGTCTTTTGCGTGCATTCGATTTATGTGAGCTCAGTTAAATAGGCCATCGAGTCACGTGGGTCCATGTAAATCTTATTGAATCTAAGTATCTATTTGCTAAATTATTTTTGGACTTTTCGTTGTTTAAATAACAAAAATCTAATCAATTTCCAGAAACGATTTCCATAGAGTGAAAACGACAAGTTTAAATTGGAGATATGACTTTGTCTTATGATAGAAAAGAAATCACTTTCCTTGAATCACTAAAAAAAAAAAAAACTAAACCATTTTTTTGAATGATTTTAATGAAAAATATTTTTTTTTATCGAGAAGTTTTCAATAAAACAATGGTGTATTTGTTTGAGTAAAAGAATTTTCGAGAATTAGTTTTATAAGTTTTCACACGTTTGGATTGTTGAAAATGATTGATTATTGAAAAATCATTTGAAGTCAAATGAAACATTCATGCTTAAAATAAAAATAAAAAAATGAATTCCCTAACTTAGAAAGAGAAAAGCATTTTCCTTTATTATGAAATTTTCCCGAAATGAACGCACTTTAAGGACACAACAATGAGGAAGTAAGAAGGGACTTCCAGTTAGGGTTGGACATATGAGACAAGCCAATGAAAGCACATATCTTTGTCCTTAGAATTTATTTCAAAGTAGGAAAAAAAGGATGTTGGATTATTTGTTTGGTATGTGACAAATTTTATTTTGACTGTATCAAATGACATATTAGACGAAATAAATTAGACAATATATAAACAAATACGTATAAGTCAAACTTGTAGAGATAAGACCCAGGTGCAATTACTTTGATTCTCTTAATTGGTTAAATTGGATAATGCAGATCTGAAAGTAACATTCTGTAAGTAGCACAACTTCATAGCTTCCCTTACGCTTCGCGAAGAAACTAAGATTCTAAATTATATATTGACAAAAGAAAATGATATTATTTTCCTCATTGGTAACTAAAATAAAATTTTCTTAGAAAACCTTAGGTTGGCCACGTTCTCGTTGCATTGTCGAAATCTCAAATGTCTAGCAACATACGTGGCAGATGAAAGTTTTAAAATACTCTTATAAACAATCGAGAGTATAGATAATTGGAGAAAAGAAGCTTGTAGCATCCATGGACTCAAAAAAGCTTTAAAAAACCGAAAAAGGTGACGAAGTTGTAAATAATTTAAAAAAAAAAAAGTTCAACTCGGACACGTCTCCGACTAATTTAAAAAAAAAAAAAAAAAAAACTTTTGTTTATCCCAAAAAAAAAAATAGAAAAAACAAGATGCAGAACTTATACTCGGGACATCGTGAGATGTGCAAAAAACTACTGCACATGAAAATCCTGCATAAAGACAACTCATGTTACGTCTATTGGACTTTTATTTCAACGGATGATAAGGTCAGTGATTTTTATCCTATCTTCCATAATTGAAATGACTGTGTTGACATTTAGAATCCACTTATACGAATGGCTAATTATGAATAAGGAATCAATTAAATTACTTGAGCATGGAGCAATGAATGCATAGGTGTCAAAATTTAGACCATGAACTTAACAGGTCATTTTCAAAAAAAAAAAAAAAAAAAAAAAAAAAGAAAAGAACTTAACAGGAGTCCAACTTGGTGTCGAAAAAGATAGCTTTACTTTCATCTCTTTGAATCCAATTAGTTTCAACCCCAAATAAAAAATTAAAAAATCCATTCAATTAGTCGTGCTAATCAATTAGTAGGTAAATGTCACAACATGTAAACCTCTTAATCAATTTTTTATCGGATTGAGTCCCGACTACTTAGCCCGTCAACTACCAACTTCTTTCGAGGTCGCAATTACTGCTCTACCCTTGATCGCGCCGAGCCGACCTAGCAATCGGGCTAAGGAAACCATCCACAGCCTCACACCTGTTTTCATTTTTACCCCTTTTCTAAATTGCCCTTTGATCGAGAATCTTTAAAGAAGGGAATGATCACTCCGCATTTTTTTTTGGCGTGGACCATGATCATCCTCTCTTTCATATCGACATGTGCAAATTCCGGCAATCATGTCGCGCCCCCCTCCTGCTCTCGCGACAGCACAGACCAGGAGGGGCGCTTCTCATCATTCGTCTTTGCGGAGGTCAAAAAAGCGAAAGGAGGGGAGGGGGCGGTCGCGTCTCCTCTGCTTTTTGCGCGTGAGACCGGCCACGAACTCGTGCTCTCCACCAAAGCAGTAAAGGATCCGAGGAAGGAGCGAAACGAACGAACGGACGGACGAACGACCGGCGCGACCTTGCGCCGGTGGCGATGGATCGGATGTACGGGGCGAACCACTTGTCCTGTTAGGCTGTTGCAGGCCGTGAGGGTCGATGGAGGAAGGGAGGACGTCGGCGGACGGCGGAATGTAAACCTGTCGAGCTCCCCGTTGATTGTTTGGACCCTACTTTGTTCTATGCTTTACATCGTATGGTTAAATATCAGAATAAATAAATCAAACATAAGTTCAAGAACTTGTCACGAAAGGACGATTGAATTTAAAAAATTCAAAAGACTGCAATCGAATCTCAAAACTCGTCGAATTGGTATAATCAAGTAGTTCAATTAATTTTGTCCAGTTTGACTAATAGAAGATGCTAACATGGCTACTTTATTATTGTTGCTGTTGTTGCTACTGTTGTTTTCTCTTTCTTGCGTGGTATTGATGTTAACAAAAGCATAAAGCATAATACTAGAAGGGCGTTGTTTTGGTCTAAATCCTAATTTTATATCCAAAATCTTAGTCAAATTAATCTAAAAAATAAAAAATGCTGAAGGCTATTTTAATAAACACGAGAAAATAAACTAGAAAGGGAAGAAGAAAAAAAAACACAAGCGAGGTCCTCTCGGCCCTCACTGGTGGAGCCAAATTGGTTTGCATTTATCGTTAGCTAAATTGGTCAAAGTTAATAAAAGAATTTAGATTGGACCAATTCAATAAGTTGTAGAATTTCGATTGCACTTCCAAAAAATTTTATAACTCAATTGCACTTTTATAATAAATTTCATCACTTCCGATGCACTTATCCTTTTAAAACTAGTACAAAATACAATATGCAAAATGTCTAGGTCTTGTTTTGAGACCTTAATTGAATTGAGCCGAGCTAGTTTCAAAACATTTGACCAGACCGAGCTCAAGCTTGATAAATTTAGCTCTACTTCAGCATCAACCCCTAGAATTTGAGCTTGAGCAGGGACCGTGTCGACTCAATTTCACTCAATTGTGTGAAAGACCCATTTTTTTTTTCTTTGCTTGGTTTTTGCCTACAAAAGCGCTATTTTCAGCGCAGCATGTTAATTTTTTATTTCTTTCGCTTTTTTACGGTAATGCCATGTTACCCATTTAGGAGAGTACGTGGCGATGTGTGACGCCTTGATTTGATTGCACGTATAAGATAAATCTTAAGTAGATTCCATCCATTGTCATTTGAAGCTAAGTGAAATTCATATTTTTATTTCAATCATTCTGCACATCCAGCTTTCGGTTATTTGGCAACAAATTAAAGCATTTTGATTGAAATCCAAATGATTTTTCGACCAACCGCCGCCATGACAAACACTTAGGCCAATGACATCACTTGATTGTCACTAGGCAATAGGCACCGAGTCGAGACTCGAGAATAGGCATTCCATGCTCTTGAAAATTGAATGGGGAAAACTCCGACCGTAAATATCAACGAACTTCTACGACCTAGACAATATTACCCGAACGAGTCAGCAAAGATTTTATCCATGTGAATCGAGTTGAAAAGTAGCGCGTCCAGGAATTGGACGCACTCCGGAGCTTTCCTTCTTCGCGAAAGGAATCTTCCTTCGGCGCGTGCGCGTGGGCGCGCGCGTGTGACCGTGACCGCTATTTTGAATTTCAAACCCGGCGTCTCAACAGCGTCAAGTCAACGTACTCCTCCTCTCTTCCCCCCTCCGACGCGCTCTGCGAATTTATTTATTTTCTCTTTTAATTTCGTACGAGGAAAAAAACGAAGACGAAAGACACAGGCCATTTTCCCACTGACCGCGTTCAACGTAACCTGTCCAACCCCGTAACACCGTCGCCCCCTCCCTCCAACGAGACGCCGCCACGTGGCGATGATTGCGCGGGCCGTCCTTTCGCCGTTTACCCTCCCCCTTAAAAGAGCCACCCCACACCCCACCTCTCTCTCATCGTCATAATTTCTTCAAAAGTCATTCCACTGAAATCTCTCTCTCTCTCTCCGGCCATCCCTCCCACAACCACCGCCGCCGCCGCCGCCGCCGGAACCGGATCCGAAGCAATCCTTATCCAGGCGCGCGACCATGCCAGTCTCGACGGCGACGTATTGGTGCTACAGCTGCGTCCGCTTCGTCACCGCCCTGCCCCGCATCGGCGACGACCACGGCGAGGGCTCCGTCTCCTGCCCCTTCTGCGACGGCGGGTTCATCGAGGAGATGGAGGCCGGGGCGGCGCTGCCGGTCCGACACCCGGCGGTCCACCCCCGCCGCCGGTTGGATGCTCTGTCCGAAGACGACCCCCATCCGGATCGCGACGTCAGCGTCCGGCCTCGCCGGAGGAGGGCCAACGGCGGCGGCGGCGGCGGCGGCGACCGGTCGCCGTTCAACCCCGTCATCGTCCTGCGCGGGACCGCCAGCCCCGACGCCGAGACCAGCGCCTTCGAGCTCTACTACGACGACGGGGCCGGATCGGGCCTCCGGCCGCTGCCGGCGACGATGTCGGAGTTCCTGATGGGGTCGGGGTTCGACCGGCTGCTCGAGCAGCTCTCGCAGCTGGAGCTGGCCGGGATCGGGCTCGGTCGGTCCGAGAACCCGCCCGCGTCCAAGGCCGCGGTGGAGTCGATGCCGACGGTCGAGATCGGCCACGGGCACGTGGCCGCCGAGCTGCACTGCGCCGTCTGCAAGGAAGAGTTCGAGCTCGGGGTGGAGGCGCGGGAGATGCCGTGCAAGCACGTGTACCACTCCGAATGCATCTTGCCATGGCTCGCGGTCCGGAACTCGTGCCCCGTGTGCCGCCACGAGCTGCCGGCGGCGCCGGAGGATGCGGCGGCCGCGGACCAGGAGGCGGTGGGGATGACGATATGGAGGCTGCCGGGAGGGGGATTCGCGGTGGGGAGCTTCAGGAGGGGCGGCGGAGCCGATAGGGATAGGGAATTGGAGCTGCCCGCGGTCTTCACGGAAATGGACGGCGGATTCGAGAACGGAGCTCCGAGGAATGTGTACTGGGGGCTGAGGAGGAGCAGGAGCAGAGAAAGAGGCGGGTTCGGTAGGCTAGTGAGGAACATCATGAATCTGTTCGGTCGATCGAGGTCGAACAGTGACAATTACCCGGATCGCGATTCCGGGTTTATGAGGAGGACTCGGAGCGTTTCAAGCTCGAGCTCGAGCTCGGTGATCGGGAGGTTCGTCAGGAGGCGGAGCAGAAGATCTTGGGTCATGGAGGATTAGAAATTAGAATTAGAATTAGAATCTGAGGCCGGAATGAACTCCTTCCTTCCTTTCTTCCCTTCTTTCTTTTTCCTTTCCTTTATGGGTTCTGAATCGTGATGAGTGGGGAGACATTTAATTTATTTGTGGATGGAGCCGATTCAAATTTGTAACTGTATATATATGGGAATAGAATGAGATGCAAATCTCTTTTTGGGGAAGAGATCTTGGGACGCAGATGGCGGTGTTCTTCGTCGCCCCGCTGTCGGTGGCCACTAAAAATCATGAGGAGGATGAAAAATGATGTTATCTTGAAGATTTTACTCAAATCGGTGTTAAAGATTCTGTTCCCCATTTACAGCTTTCATGAAAGATTTTACTTGGATCTGTCTCTCGCGGTAGAAAGTTCGCTTTTTGGGTAGAGTCCCCCTCGAAAGATCGGTTCGTCCTGCAGAATCTGTACGAGCTCGCGTGTCTGTGAACAGAAACGGAACTTTGGAGCAGAGCAGCGATGGAGTTCAACTGCTGTTCTTGAGAGAGAGAGAGAGAGAGAGAGAGAGAGAGAGAGAGATTTGGTGGCCGAGGGTGATGAATCCGAGGCGATGGAGGTCGAAGGTGGGGGAATAGGTCAAAAGGTGGTGTGAAAAGGGGCGTGTGGGATGGGAGAATGAAGATGCTGACCGCTTTTCAACCTGCACTAAATCCAAGAGGATCTGCTCCTCCCTCCATCATTTGGAGCGTGAAAGAATAGATCATGACCGCACACAGAGAATTTTTGAAATACTTGTCGACATACGGCGAGATGAACTTTGGATAGTGCTTTTTTACGACGGTAGATCCATCTCTCTTTGTTCAGGTGTGCCTTTACAGGCGATTTCCGTGGGGTTTGTGGGGGTCACGAAAATTCATAAAAGCCTCAAAATATCATGATAGGAAATCGTCACGGATCACTTTTAAGTCCTTATGAACTCTTGAAGGTGCATCTATGGATCACTTTCGAAAATGCCCTTGCTTGTTTTTCTCACGCCCGTCAAGGTACAAGTCTTGGTCACTATATACCTCGATCCCATCCTCAACTCAGATCTCACCCACCAATGACCATGCCGCGGCAGCGAATGAACCATCGCCAATGCACCTCAATCTGAGGTCATCGGCGGGAGTCACGACCTTGGATTGAAGCGGCCGGGGTCGGCATCATGGATGACCTCAGGGGAGGTGGCCCATCGTTTGGTTTTCACACTCAGCGTCCTTTGGAGTCAAGTTGCAAGGCTTGGGGGCAGGAACGACCTGGTTGTTTCGAAGTGGACGTGCGGTGGGTGGGAAATGGGGAAAGCTTTTCGAAATTGACTCGGTCGAAGATGACGTGTGTGCGAAGATGACAGCCCCCAGAGCCCCCGTTCAACGACTCGTGACTTGGATGCTTTTGCCCTTTTTCCCTCGAATTGGAGCCATCCTCGCGCCAGCTAACGCCTTGTGCCTGCACATAAGCAGCAATTATTCTCCCCGGTCTCGTTTAGCACGTGATCTATCCGATCGGGAAATTATTTTCGAATTTAGTTCCATGTACTAAAGTTTGGTGAAAGAGAAGAAGAAAATAATGCACCGATGTTTTAGTACAATTTGCAATCGTCCTGGGAAACAATTGAATACGATTCATGAAGGTAGCTCTCCTTAAAGTACTTTTCATGAAAATCATATCCTCATCCACCAACTTAACCTTGCAAACGTATTTCTACTAGTGGTTGTAGAAGAGAACTCGTACTCAAAGTAAAGTAGGGCCCTGTCTATTCTTCCTAATTAACTAATGACATCAAAGTAAACTTATCAAAAGGGTGGTTGGGTCCAAAATAGGTTGACCCAAATAGATGTTTTCACTCATTTTCATGCAACACAAATCTAGCGGCGCATATCTAATCCGACCTATATTGTTAAAAGATTTCTATATTTAACCAAAACTACAAAAAAATAATATCGAAATTGAGAAAAGAGTATGGAGTGAGCGAACGTGAGACCAATTGAGGGCGACAGAGAATGAAAAAAGAATTATAGAGATGGGTTGGGTCCAAATAGTTTGTATACTCATTTATGACCTATTTTACACTTGTTATTTTTAAACCCATTTATGACCAATTTACTCAATATAGTTAACATATTTAACATCCATATTATGGGTCTATGTCGTGCATCAATTGGGCACATAATCTCCCACAGAGCGATTGACAAAATTGAAGCGATCTATGCATCTTTTAAATTTGATAATTCATCGATTCAAGCCCTTATTATGTTTAAACCAATTTATGACAAATTTATTTAATATAATTAACCCATTTAACACCCATATAACCGGTCTACGTCAAAGTGAGCAATTTTTGCATATTGATCTTGCACACAATCTCCCACATAGACTGTCAAACGAGTTGGTTGGGTCAGGTTTGGGTTAGGTCATAAAATGATCCAATTCAAAACATTAACCCATTTATAAATTATAATCCATTTATCATAATACAAATTTCTCGATCCATATTTAACCAATACTCGACTTGACCTGACCCATTTAAACAATTCTAGGATTTTTTTTTCTTTTTTTTTTAAATAAAAAATGGTATTGCTAGAACACTTTCACGCAATACAAATCTAGTGGCAATTTTTATAATCTTTTAAACAAATTAGGCTCAACTTGTTTCTCAATTATTTTTTTCGAAAAGTCATTTTCTAAGAAAATAATAATATTTTTGGGCGTTTGCCTAAAATCTGAAAATAAATTAGAAAATATTTTCCGTGTTTGGTATGGAAAATCTGATTTGATTTTCCTCCATGTTTTTCCCTATAATATATATTTTAAATCGAAATTTCAATTATTTTTTTCTTTTTCCCTTTTCCTTCTTCTTTGACCAGTGATTAGCCATAGGCTAGTTTGAGCCTCGCCACGAGCCAACAAGGCTTGAGCTCACTCGATTCTATTAAGGTTCCACCTTGCTAAATCCTGCAAGGTTAAGCTCACTCGAGGTTAGCAAGCTCGAGTCTTGTTAGATTGGTGAGGCTTGAGCCTCACCCACGCTAGACGTCGATGAGGCCCTGACCTTACTCAAGGCTCACTTGCTAGAGGTCAGCGAGCTCGGTCCTCACCTGGCTGGTCGTCAACCGTCGTCGTGGCTGACCACGACCAAGGAAGATGGAAGAAGGAAGAAAAAAGATGAAAGAAAAAAAGAAAAGAAAAGAAATATAATTTTGATTTTAAAAAATATTTTTATGAGGCTTAAGAGGGAGGGAGAAAGAGTGTGTGAGCCTAGTGAATTGGAAATAGGTTCTAAACTCAACCCGTTTATTTTAGCCTTTAAATTAAAAACACATTTAAGATAAGCTCTTCCACAATGAAATGACCTATATACAACCTATTTATATTTTAAATGGGTTGTATAGGGGTTTAAAACACATTCTAATAGATCTACTCCCGTGGAATTATGGGCAAAATAGAAGAAATTGATATATCTTTTTACTTTGAAAATTTGTCGACTCAAGTCCTTATTATGTTTAAACCAATTTGTAACTAATTTACTCGATCTAATTGACTCATTTAACACCAAATGGCAAGTCTATGCGTGTATCAATCCCGCACACGATATCCTATGGAATAAAAGACAAAATTGAAGCGATTGATGTGTCTTTTAACTTTGACAAGTCGTCGACTCAAGCCCTTGTGTAAAAGCTAGTTAAGTTAAAAGTCTCCATCTGCTCGATTTTAATTTGAGTGCAATTAAGCCTTTCAATGGCACATTTCCAATAGATTGGAAGTTGGGAAATATACTTTTTTAATCCCCTTGAGGTACCGACCCAAAATAAAAAACAATCCTCTTGACGTGGGTGTGACTCGGCCAGCCGCCACCCCTAGGTGCCCCTACATTGCTAGGCGAATTTTTATAAGAAATTATTATTATTATTATGAACCGGATTTGATGATATTTTTTAAGTTTAAATGCTATGCCTTACTCGGCAGACGTAACCGGGATTAAGATCATGTCCGATTGTACCAAAAAAGAAAAAGAAAAAAGGAGATCTTTTATGGGATTCGGTAATGTTCCGTTTGAGAGGAGGAGGGGAAACTGAAAAGTTAGGTAAAAGATGTCAGATTTTTTTTTTTTTTCAATTTTTCTATTCGAGCTTCCATCCCCTCCGTTGTTTCAAAACAATGAATGAGGTACAAACAAATAGTCTAAATTGACATAATCTGCTGTTGATATGCGAAGGGTCTCAATTAAAGTAACTTAGCCGAAAATGCACGGAACGGCATAGTAATTCTAGGAAAAAAATCATCGTAAGAAAGGAAAAAAATAGAACAAATTCTTCGGGGGCTCACTTATTTGATAAATTAAAAAAAGGTGCATTTTTGCACAAAAATATATATTCCATTTCTTCATCTCATAAGTAACTCATGTACAAAAAAAAATTACTACACTATGAAAATTTAATATATTTCAGACAAAAAAAAAAAAAAAAAGAAGAAAGAGCCGAATTTGCGCACCGCAATACTTCCTAATTTTTTTTTTTTCCTGACCAAAAGGAAAATGCTCCCTAAATTTTGATTGGCCAGTCCGAACTTTTTTTAATTCGAAGGAAGCCCACGTGGCAGCTTCCAGAATCGTCTGGACATCAAAACCTCCGCACCAAAAAAAAAAAAAAAAAAAACCAGAGAGAGAGAGGGAGAGGCGCAGCTACCTCGCTGCGCTCGACTTGATCCCTAAGCTCACTCCACCTCGTCTCTCCTCCGCCTTCAACCGCAGCCTGCAGCTCGATCGCCTCGCCGCGCGTCTTCCATGGTGTAAGTCCTCTCTCTTCTTTCCGACTCTCTCTCCCCTCTCTGCGCTTCCGTTCATTCGGCCGGCGAAAAGCGAGGCCAAGACGATCTGGGAGCGGCGCCGGCCTCCCCCTCCAACCACCCCCCCCCGGCGTCAATCCCCGCGTTCGGCCACTCGCTCGTCGCCGCTCCGATGACGCGGCGGTGGCGGTGGCGGTGCACTTTCCGCCGTCGCGATTTCGGTTCTCCGAGTTCGATTTCTATTGCGGAGCGTTTCTCCGTTGCTGCATTGTCGCGTTCGCGGGGCTTGTGTCGGTCGAGCGGGCCGGATCGATTCTGCGAGGGGTTTTTTGACGATTGGCGTAGTCGAGAGTGGTGTGTGGACCGGCTGTCGGTTGGATGTGTTTATTTGGAAATTCGGTGTGAATTTGACTGAATTATAGTTTTTTTTTAATAGCAATTTTCGATACCGCATTGCACATTGCGTGGTTGTGGATCGTGCACACGCTGTGTGGCTTTGATCTTTAGTTGTGTTGAAGGTTGATCGTGAGATTGCAAGATGAGGAGTCTGATCCATTGGTGTAGCTAGGTATAGTGTAAGAATTCTTGGCAAACAGTTTATCTTCTTACTGAGATGCGTCCGATAAATTCAAATGAAAATTGATTTTAGCTTTGAATTTTGTGGTGCACTGAGCAAATCTTTTGTTCGTTTTTACTAGTTTGGAGATACTCCAAGTGTGGACCTGCACTGCAGCAGTTGAGTTTGTGAGAGGAAGAGATAGATTTTAAGGGTAGCTTGTGAGTAATGTTTCCTTCAAAATGTTTTAGCATTGCTCAATAGACTCTATACTTTATAGTCTCTCTTGAAGCATGTTTGATGTTTTATGAGCACCTTCTGGAGTTCTGTGGTATGCATTTTGGCCGGCGTCATTTTAGTGGAAGCAAATTATGTGATTTTGATGGCTTTTGCAGGCTATGAAGATTGGAACGTGCATCTGAGAATTCATATACCTTTGGTGCTTGTACTATTGCTCGAGCCTTTTTTTTAAGTAAGATATTTGCACCACTCTGCAAATATGAGCTTTGCATATAGAGGAAACAGAGCAGATATTGAAAGTGGATTTCCAGGATTTCTACATGAACGGCCAACTCTGGTAGGTTCACTCACATTCAAGGAATATCTAGCAACCTACATCTTTGTTTAATATCTCAAGCATAAAGCTGTACTTTCCTTTGGTGAGTTGAAATTCTTACGATCCTTTTTCCTCTTTATCAGCGTATCCATGGACATCGACCAAATTCCAATTCCTTGGCTTTTCTGGTAACAGGTAGCTTTTCCGCATCTTGACTAGTTCTTTCCCTTTTCTCTTCTCATTATCTGTCGATAATATATATGAATTCTATCTTCAGCAGTGCTTTTGCTGTTCATGGTGTTGAACTCTCATCAGATGTCGTCCAACTTCCTGGTACTTAAGTTTGAGCACTTTATGCCAGTCTCCTTGTACATAGAGGTATTGTGTATTAACTGAAGAGGTAGCTTTGTGAATGTAGCTATGGCTTGTCGTCGGTGTCTTTCTGCTGGCTACAAGCCTGCGGATGTACGCTACTTGTCAGCAACTTCAAGCTCAAGCCCGAGCTCATGCGGCAGCTGCCAGTGGCTTGCTTGGCCATACTGAATTGCGTGTCCACATGCCACCATCAATTGCATTTGCTACCAGAGGACGGCTACAAGGACTGAGGCTCCAGCTTGCTCTGCTTGATCGTGAATTTGATGATTTAGGTAGGAAACTGATTTCTGAAGCAGGTTTGACGATAAAAGAATTGTAAAGCATGGAACAAATTATTATTTAAAGGGCGTTTAGGGGGATTTTTTATTGTCTAATAATCACTGGCTTTGGCACAGCAGAAATTAACTCTTGATTGGTGAATGCTTTCTTTAATATAATCTTGCCATGGAACCCTACTATTGTTGTGGAAGTCTTGCAGTTTTGACTTCCTAGATTGCTGTTTCCATAGTTCTTTTAGTTGACTCATCCTCACAAATGACGCATGCACCTATCCTATTTTCAAAAGATCCTAGCTTTTGAGCTCCTCATAAGATTTAAAGATTTGACATTGTCAATTTAGATTGTCAATACTTTTAAAAAATTCACATGGATCTAAGTGAAATAGCCTTAGTATCAAGGATTAAGTACTTTAATTGTGCCAAGCTCAAACTTAAGAAGAATGAACTTCCCAAAGAGTTCGTTGAGTGATTTAGTGCTTTTGGGGATGTGATATATTCCGTTGAGTTATATCTATTTTCACCCGGAGTAACCTTAGTGGCCAGGTTGCCATCCTGTGGGTGGAGCCTTACTCAATGCACTAGATAGGATGGTTTGCGTGCCTCCGAAGAATTAGTGGACTTGCAGTTTCTATTACCAATTTTATCCCCACAAAACTTAAGAGTAGTTAAAAGCATGTCAGTGGACAAATACCTTGATATATGAATAAATTATTAGGAAAACAAGCTCTTTTGTTTAGCTATGATGAGTGAATGATGAAAAAGGATCCCTTGTTGTTGTATTCTGATGACTTTTCCAATGTGACTTACAAATTAGCGGGAAATAAAGAGTTTGACATGTTTTGAGCTGTCAACTAATGGCTATAGTTATTGTTATAAAGCAATGTAAAGTGGTGACTATATGATATAGGCAGCTTTTATATATTTAGACTCTGGGGAATAATTGCTTCTGTTGATTGGTCCACACTGCAGATTATGATACCTTGAGAGCACTGGACTCTGAAAACGTATCCACAACTCCTTCTATGAGTGAGGAGGAGATAAATGCCCTACCTGTTCATAAATACAAGGTTTCTGGTGTCCAGAGGTGAGTTCAAATGCCTTTTCTTTTGTAAAGAGTTTGCCTTTTCTATTGTAAAGTGTGTCTATGTTGTATTACCTTGCTTAGTGCACATTAGCCCAAATTCAGCGATGAAGACTATACTTGCTTTTTAGGTCATGTTCTTAGATAGAAATTAACTATTGCAGGGTTACTAACTCAATTCAAGAAAAATTATAATTATTCTCCCCATGCATGTGTGTGTAGCATGCAGTATGCATAAAAACACAGAAGTTGTTTGCTTAAATTATCAATGAAGTTCCTCAGAATAGTCTTAAACGGTATTTTTGTGTTAGTTTTCGATGGAAGTGTGATGGAATGAACGGTGGGATTGTGTATGCATGCATGAGCTGTCCACTCTCGCTTGCCTTCAAAAGAAACTTAGTGTGTTGTCAGCTGCTTGAAAACATGTGACAACTGCGACCTTCTGTTCAAACAAATTGTGGATCATGAATTAGTCTTCAAGTTTGATTGTTACCTTTTGCAAATGAATCGGTTGCAGAAAGAACTCGTGTACTTGTGCAATGTCTGAGCTTCTTAGTTACGGCCTCGATAATATGGCAATTGTGCATGTGGAAATTAAGTTGGCTTTAGCTGAGGATTATGAATTGATTTTTGGATAAGTACAATTATAATGTAAGACTTTTTGATCATTAATTAAACTATATGTTTATAAAAGCTGTGGCAATCAATTGGCATGTTGTTGGAGATAAAAGCTTTTATTGTCCCCGAGGGTTGGTGTAGTTGGTTGGGACATTGGAGGTTTCAACTCAAGAACTGAAAGTCACCCATTGAATCCCACCGACTGCATAAACTGCTTTGGGTCAGGCCACTTGTGTAGGTCAAATGAATAGACCTAAATGGTTCATGGAGTTTGCAGGGTGTTTCATGAGCCACCAGATGGTAGGTCTCCATGCCCATACCCCTAGATTAAAAAAAAGAAAAAAAGAAAAAAACTGTTGTCACGATTCCTCCTTTTCTGAGACAGCTCAAGAGGTGATAGGGATCCCCAAAATCTCATAGGATTGACAAAATTTTCTCCCCATAAACATAACTTTTTAGGAAATGGGCGCACAATGGATGTCTTCCATATTTATGAATGCTAGCCCGTGAGGGAAATCAAGCCATACATGTAAATTATGGAATTCGGAAGTAACTGCATCAAACAGTGACAGGACGACAAACAATAGTAATGGACATAATGACCATAATAGGGAGTGCCAACGTTTTGACCTGTGCTTTAATATTATGTCAAATATATCATCTTCCCTTTTCTATAATAAATGTATCTTTTTTTTTTCCAGAATGGATACGTAAGCTCTTAGAAAAAGGTCCACGAGTATATCTAGCATATTTCTTGATAGTTATTTCCTAATTTTGTTTTGGCAAATGATCTCTCTACTATGGGTTGCATCCAAATCCCACTTGTGAGTAATTATATGCATACTGCTTTTTGATAGAGATGGCTCCTCGCTACAAAAAGCATCGTCTTCTTCGGGTTCTGAGGTACTCTTCCTTTGGCAGCTTTTGCAGATGTTTGCCTGGACTATTGAATTCTAAACACTAGTTACTTTCTTTACTTTACTAGTTATTATGTGTTTATGCTGCTTGGACTGGGAATTTGGTTTTTTCCTGATGAGGAATTATACCTTATTGTTCACGACATAGATTTTGTTTTCAAAGGTCTTGGCCATGCTAGTATTCCTTGTTTCCCTTGCACATGATTACTACCTATTTTGGTTTGCTCACACGTGGATTGTCCTACTCTAGATGATCAGGATTCAACCTTTATACATGTTATCATGAGTGACTGTGTAGAATGTCGTCCCATGTCTTGATTCGATCTGATCTCTTTGCCTTAATATAAAGAGCATGCCAATTTTTGAGAAAGAGCGTGAATTATGTGCCGCATTTGTCCATTTTCCTTTGTTTTTCTTTTTTGGCCGAGTCTACATTTTCATGCTGGCATATCTACATTTATCCATGGGCCACAATGTCTGTGTTACTCAAAGGTGGAGCAGGCATTTTAAAAAATGCAGACAACATGCCTGCTCCTTTCTGTTGAGTTTGCTTGAGTCATGCATTACTGGCTGAGGTGGGAAGGGGCTGGCGGGCTCGTCTTAGAGTGCTTTTGTTTCTTTGTTTCTTGTTTTTCTTCCCTTCTGGCTTAGTTGATCTCATTGATGCGATAAACAGCTGAAGCAAGAGAGCAGAAATGTGGATACAAGTATGAAAGCCCTGGAGGATGAATTGACTTGTAGCATATGCTTGGAGCAGGTTAACAGAGGCGAGCTTCTTCGTAGCTTGCCATGTTTGCATCAGGTTTTTTCTCCTCCTAGTGTATAGTTATATCTTTTCCGTGTCCATTATGGTTTTCTGCAATATCTTGAGGAATCGTCCCTCCAAGGATTGGTGATTGTTGAATTGCAAATAAATGAATCTCAATTTCCATTGAAAACTTTCTGAGTGTTGGTGTGGTATGACAATTTGTGTAACAACTATGACAAAGTGCATGTGCATTTGACTGATTATGACGTGGGATTGTCCCTCAAGGGACTATAGAAGCCCCCGAGTCCATCCTTCAAGTTTTGCTTATCTCATCCTTTAACATGCATGGGTGAAGTTTCTGCGGTTTCTGTAACATAATGAGATAAAATGGCTCCTTTTTTCTTTGTCCTGTCACGCCACTTACAGATTTTGTTTTAGTAGATGAGCACTCTATTGATCATTCTCGAATTCTGACTCCCCCCAACCATTTAGATGCAAAAGTAAAATTGGTTTCCATGTTTGACTTCTAAAGAAAATCTTTTGTTTATTTCAACAATGTTTGTGGTATAAATTTTCTGCTGAACATGGTTTCCAGGAGTGAACTAAGTGTCTGGCTATTAATGGCTAAATTCGATAGGGGTTTTCTGGTTTTGTTTATCTTGTGCATTTTCCCTTACCTTGCCTTCAGCTAAGCATTTGATTCTCTCTCTTTGCAGTTCCATGCTAACTGCATTGATCCTTGGCTGCGACAACAGGGCACGTGCCCTGTCTGTAAATTCAAGCTCGGCACAGCATGGCAGGAAAGCAGGGATAGCGAGTCGGATGGATCGGATATGGTTTAAAGGCTAACCAATTACCTGTACCTACTTATGTTCATATATTGTTGTGCGTATCGGTTTCTATAAGTCAATAAACTTAGTATTTTATATAAGCATTTAGTAGTAGCTATGCCCATGATGGACTTACAGTAGCTCGCATGGATTTAGCAGAAGGCATGTATAACTCAGGGTATTAGGGGTCGGTCGACGGAATGAGAACTGCAATTTGTGCCTTCCATGTACAAAGTTAATCATTGCACTATCGAGGATCACTCATCAACTACTGTGTAAATCTGTTCTTTGCCCAGACTAGTACGCTAGCATGTTACATATAAGGATCAATCAGCCAGAACGATGTTTCTGAGAATAGGTCGGTCTAGCGCCCGTGATCTTATAACTCTCGGTGACCCCATGACCGACAGTTTTTGCTTGGTGGATGTCTGTATTATAACATGGCCGGTCTCCTTGTCTGTCTTACAATGACGTTAGACAAGCACATTGGTTCTCTTTTCAAACATTCATCCGTCACAATCGCTTGACAGGTGAGTTTGGTAGGGCATTGGTTTCTTCTCCCTTGCCCTCTCTGGTTTGTCCTGATCGTTGTTCCTGCTTGTGTGCAACGCTTAATCGTCCTAATTTATAAAAGAAGAAAAGCCAGAAAGACTAACTGTAAAGGGAAGATTACTCCTAGCGTGGAATTTGCCTCTAGATGACCAAACCGAGAATGATCTTTGCGCTTCTCTTTTGATATAATATGTGCTTCCAGGGTCCGAGTCTAGCCATTCTATTATTCCTAATCTAGCCTGACATACGTGAACGTAGGTGATAATGTTGGAATTACTTTTCTTGCGGGAATTAGCCTCGAATGGCTTGCTTTGGTGCGGGATCATGGTAACCCTATCATATGCGGGAGTCGAGTATCCAAAACCGAGAGCTTTGTCGGCTGGCCGAAGTCACCTAAGCCATCGAAAAGAAGGAAAGAACCGCAAGTTAAAACGGTCATCGCCTGAGCCAGGGTGTTAAATCTTTTAAATATGTGGCCAATCTTGTACGTTTTCTTGAAGACCGACCAAGACAGTACATGCAGGAGACAAAAAGCGAGGCACGTCCCAACGTCCATATTGACTCTGTCCTCCTCGGGGCATCTAAACGTACATAACCCGAAAAGGTGCTTTTTTTTTTTTTGGGGTGGGGATCAATAAATCGATCTTTCACTCGCCGGATCTACTGGGATCTACTGTGCATTTTCCTAGATGATTTGAGTTCCATATGTATTCTCATTTCTCACAAGAACAAGGACCCGAGAGAGAAAATATGTAGTGCTTAGATGGAGCAATCTCGTGTGATTCAAAATATATCCGATGCAAATTACAACCCCGTGTAGAAAGCTGTACGTAGCTCGCTCGACATGGCAAAAAACAATCGCAAGTGCATCCAATTCAAGGGAGAGAAGAAGGAGAAAAATTAAGAGTAAATAGAAAACAAAATCGGGACCGCGCATCGGCTCCTCCGGATCGAAAGCCGCTCATTCTTTCTCGCAAATCCACTTTACTGGATCGGATCCGTCTCTATACATACAGACAGTCCCCCCTATATATATGTATAGTCCCCCGAGCCCGCCGGGTCAGGAATCGTCGTGCTTGTGCCAACGGAGGAGCATCGCCACGCAGCGCTTCACGATGTAGAACTTCGCCTTCTGCTCCTTGGCCAAGTTGCTGCACTTGCGGGAGATGTTGGAGCCCTTGTGGGAGCAGCTCCGGGAGAGCGAGCCCTTGGACGACGACAAGGAGCAACGCTGCGAGCCGCTCCTCGCGAGGTTACCAGGGGCGTTGGAGGAGCTGGTCTTGGCCGAGAAACTCCTGGAAAGAGCGAACTTAGAAGACGAAGACGAGGGCGACGACGACGACGTTGAATGGCCGCTGCTCCATTTCTCCTTCTTGGATGGCTTCCATATGTCCTCCATTGTCTCGGGGACAAGACGAGGATCGAAAGATTTGTTGAATGTGGAAAGAATGATGACGGGGGGAAGAGAGGTTTGAGTGATTCTAGTTCGGGTCCGATGTTGCCACCCTGAGGTTATATTATATAGCGAAGGTGAGGACCTAAGCTGAGGCTAAAAACCTAAGTGTGGCTGGTCTTTTGTTGTTATAAAAAATGGAAATGTTCTTGAAACTGCATGTTCCAGAAGAGTGAGTAACATGGTCTCTAAACTTATCCGGGGATGCATCTACTAGCATTTATTAGGGTCCTCCTCCATAGTTAAATGGCAGTTAAAGAAATGCTCTAGGCTCATTAAAATCGGTCTGCCAAACCGATTTATTAAGTAATGTGATGATAACAGGAAATCAAAGAAAGGAGATGGGGAGACGGTGTGATGTTGTCGGAATTGTTGTAATTTACTGGCTCAATCACACTTCAAGAATGGTAAAATCCCATGTAAATGTGTGAGGAAAAACACACGTTTTAATGTATTTCCCATGTTTGTAATTGATTCGCGTAGGATGCATTTTGGAGATAGCCATTAGGTGATATAGAAGTTAGGCGAATCTCATTGACCCGAGAGCATCGTCTATAAAAGTCCGTTGCGTTGAACAATGCATCTATGCATCAAATATCACGTAATTTGTTATTGGTGTTGAGTACATGTTTCGTGCAAAGCCGGATAGATTTATAAAAAGAAAAACAATAATAAATTGAAGGATACCTCAACAAGAAAGAGGGTAGCCATTTTTTTTTTCCTTGTTATTGCATAAGGATAATTTTGGAAGACACAAAAAGTGAGGTGACTAAGGGTTTTGGCCATATGTTAAAATTTTGAAAATTGGAAGTGATGGGTACTACTAGAATTTTCAAATAATCTAATTGGCCCAGAATTTTTCCATCGCAAGGGCTTTGCATTTGGCTAAATTTCTATTTTAACAACGCAAGAATTATCGTCGAACAGCAAGTCTAATGTACGGCGGACCAATTTAAAATTTAAATTTCCAAAAACACAAAGCAGAGAGAGAGAGGGGGAGGAAGGTGCTCTAGCAATTTGGCAGTTGTGAATTACCAATTTAATATAGTTAATTTACATGTGAAGTCTATGAGGCCTGACCTGTGTTCATTATTTTAAAGCCAGTTGATTTATTTTATTTTATTTTTTTATATCTCTTTTAGCTATAATCAATTATTATATAATAAAATAAAATTGCAGCAGTGACGACAGGATCCCGTCATTTGATTGACCAGTGCACCGCCATTGCCAGTCTCTTGGTTTGCGTGATCCCCCCTCGTCTTAGAATACCATCCGCGCTTCTAAATTTGACTCTCTGTTATTTTTTTTTTTGTTTAAAATTCTTCTCACAATTTGGCAGATTAAAAAAATATTCCGTGAATAACGATTTTTCTCTTTTCGTGATTGGCTTGCTGGTGATTTTTTCTATTTTTTAGCACATTTTATTGTAAAGATGCTAGATATCTAAGAATGGAATTAAATTGACTCTTATGTTAGAATGTTGAAATGGGTGCACAATTGAAATGATATCACATTATAATGGTTGACGCAAAAACTTACGAAGAAAAAACAAATCTCAGTTTAACATGTCATATACGCTCATAGCCGTTATTCGATAAAAGTCATCGTTTCAATCGAGTAAAATCATATAATTTGACGTGCAAAATAATCTAATGAGAAAAAGAATCTTATAATAGTAGGGTAATATGTTCTCAGGCACAATATCTCATAATTTTAATTAATAAATCAAACCTTTGAAAAAAAAGGAACCTAATTTACTAATTTCCAAATGGGCTCCCTCGGATTCTGTTCAAATTCCAATTCACTCTTGTCGAGCCCCAACATGATCTGGCTTCATCAGTACGTTGCATTGGATACCTGCGTTGGTTACTAGAGATTCAGAAAAGCTCCCAATTACAGGATTTCGACCTAATTTTTATGCAGTTTAAAGTACAACATTTCAAATTTGAAGGTAATCGTGATAATAAAGTATTTGGATGACCTCGTGAGTTAGATCTAACACGATGAAAAGTTGGGGCATTCGATGCAACCATGAGATTATTTGTACATATCAATATAGAAAATTGAATTTCTAATGCACGCACTTGTGCTCCTTGAAAATGTACTCAGTGAATTCATGAGACCTTGTATTAGTGTCATGTGGTGGAATTAATTATCAAACACTTATTTTAAGATGACCCATCTTTGCATTATTAGAGATTG
Source organism: Eucalyptus marginata (assembly GCA_014182565.1). Taxonomy (NCBI): domain Eukaryota; kingdom Viridiplantae; phylum Streptophyta; class Magnoliopsida; order Myrtales; family Myrtaceae; genus Eucalyptus; species Eucalyptus marginata. Next base: position 26,302,090 of record CM024594.1, read on the forward strand.
TGGATTTGGTTACCAAACTTTTAGTTGCAACACCAATCTCGTCACCAAAAGTTACTATAACATGACGATGGATTATCTTGTTATCTTATGCTAACCTTTTTGAAGTTGTGGCTTATAGCCCACTACGAAAAATTCCCCACTATTGCCTCCGGGGCGTATGAGAAATAACTAGGTGATAATATTTAATTTATTATAAAAATGACAGTCTATTATGAATTATAAAAAATCAAATAACAAATAATTATAAATTATTGTGGGATCTATTATTTCAAAAATTTGTTACTCACAATAAGTTGTTTTATTGTTAGACTAGCAAAGCCCAGTACATATTCATTGTAAAATAGTGACAACTACCAATGGTTATTTATTGTGTAGTGTCGTGGCTTGTCGAGGGGACAAACTTTTGAAGATGAACATGAACCGTAGTAAAAGATTCCACGATTTGATGAATTCGAAATCAAACACGTTTGTGGTCCATAGATTACCTTATCAGTTACGAATTTTGACCGGTCCAAATCCGTTCGATGCATGCACAAAGGTTTCCTGCCACCGACAGGGATGGCCTTCGGGGGATCCTGGTCCTTCAATTTCGGTCAATCGAAATAATTTTTTTTTCCAAATAAAAAACCAAAAAAAGAAGAAGAAGAGAATCAGGCAAGCAATGAGAACGCCGTCGACCCAAAAAAAAAAAAAAAATAAAATCGAGGGGAGAGACCCGTTTCAAAAAAATGCGGCCAAGCTCCATGTGATCACTGACAAATTGAATTTCATTTCCCCAATTTTCAGCACCCTATTTCTTAGCAAAATTCTTGCAATTATTTTATCCGGCATCAAAATCAGGGTTTTCTATGCGCCTTCGGATTCAAACTCGGGTCAAGAAATTGCGGACGTGGGTCAAGATTACAGGTCACATGGGGGGAGCTGATGTTGTGATGGAATGGGGACTCGAGCTTTCCTTCCTTCATGTGGGTCGAGAATATCAGCATTTGAGGCTGCACGTGCCGGCATGTGACGAGGGGGGAACCAAGAGAACAGGAACTTCTGTACTGCGATTCAACGGGGGGAAAACTGGTCAAACCTTCTACGTATGTCCAATGTCCATAATTAAATCAGTCCATACATGGAAAAATAATTTGCAAAACAGAAAATGGGTTTCTTTTTCTGATGCAAAATAGAAAATGGGTTTCGAGTTTTCCTTGGATTCTCAGAACCCGTGATCCATGCCGGTCTACTTTTTTTTTGCCCTTATTACTAATACGTTGCGGAGATGGGTCCTATCATGTAATGATTCCGACGCCGGTTTAGTTGACCATGCAAGGTTGTCTGCATTGGTCGTCTGGGCTTCTTGTTATATGGGTTTTGGCCCAGATTCGAAGGCCTTAGTTCGATCTGAGTTGATTCAAGAATTGGAAGCCATTTGCGCAGAACGTTTCCGGGCAGGTTTGAGCTGGGATTCGGCTGCTGCATCTTCCAGTTTTAGTTTTTCTTTTGATCGACCAAACTTTATTCCTACTTTAATTCTCATTTTCAGATTTTGTCTAACCTCTTTATAGAAAGTGGGAATCGAAATCCACACCTGAAACTAAATTGTCGTCCACCCCGACCTCTCCCTTCCCATATTATGGGAAGTGAAATCCACAACCCTAAAAGAAATTAGATGAAAGTATGATTTATTATTTAAATATTCTAACACTCCCCTCACGCTTAGTATGGTCTTTTGCCTACCGGAAATTTAATTGGGGAGGTAAATAAGGGCCAAGATTTGAACTTGGAACTTCCTCCTCCCTTAAGATTTTATGACCATGTGGGAAGGATTATTTAAATATTCTAACAGGAAGGATAGGCACTGGAGCCTGCATCTCCTAGTTTTGAGGCTCTATTTCGCAGTTCATTGTGTCGTTTCATGCCACTAGCCATTCCAACGGCTGGACAGTTGCTAATTCATCGCTTTACATGGTTGATGATGATGCCTGGCGATTCGGGGTGTGACAGAGATGGAACACACAACGATTGAGCTTATCCTTGTGTAGATACATACTGAAGTTCAAAGCTGCTTCAGAAACTGAGGTTGTTGCTGTTATACATTGTTGAGTTTGTGAGTTCGTTGGTCGACGCTGGACTACAGTTCGAGCTACGAGCAGCTTAGCTATAGAGCTTTTCGGACACGCATAGATTACAGTGCCCGTATGAAGCCGCTCCTTCTGAAAGTCATTATTTTAAGAATCTGGAGCTTCGGCAAAACTGATCAGTGTTAAGGCAGGGAAAATGCTTGGTTTGGCTTTTGGTAGGACTAGATTAGCAATGTAGTAATGGTTAGGTACGTGTACTGCCGATGTAAAGGAAAAGGGTCGATATAAAGTACGGGTATCTACATGCAACATCCGAGGTGCTTAATGACATTTAACTCTGGCCACGAGCATTTACTGTTGAATTTTCTCTAATATAATCAATAGCAAGATGAATGACATTATGGTAGGAAGCTTGTAGACTATGAATGACAATTCCTCTTGGCATCTCACCATCCTTAAAACTCCACTGTACATGATCACAAGTTCAATCAGTTTGCCCACTGGTGGTCCGACTGACGACTAATCAAGCCGGGCAGATCTGCAAGCCATGCTAAACAGACTTTTTTAATGGTTCGTGTGGCTTCACCATCGAAACTTTAAGCAGGGTCCCCAACAGGACGATGCGTAAAGTATCCTTCCTTTCCAACCCTGCAGCATCCAGTTACCGTCTTCGAGAATCACCGAATCCTTATGGTATGCCGCCTTTACTTTATCCGTGCATATCTTCATCAACACTTTGTCCAAGGGACGCTGCTTAAACCTGGCCTGCAAGACCCGCTTTTGCCACTGCTTGTAGGTTTCAGGCCTCACCACTCTCTCCTTGCCTTCGCACGCTATGACGTTCATGACTTGTCGCCCAAATAACTCCCTCTCAAAGAGTAATCTGTTAATGTTGTCACGGGGTATATTGCAGTCGAGAATATCATACAGTGCAGAGAAGTCGAAGAGAGCTTGTCGAAACCGTGGGATGAAGAAAGGAGAGTTGAAAGTTCCATTGACTACAGACAGCACATATATATCAGGTCTCATCTCCCATATTAGTTTCAGGACGGCATCCCTAGGATTGTTCAAAACGACTGTCTCATCAAGTAAATTCTCAACCGGTAATCGCAGTTTATGGCAACAACCTCATTTCTACGGATTTTCAGTTCCTCGATCTTGATAGTTTCCCAATGCTGCGACACTATTGCATTATACTCGAATGGAACGCCAAACCGCTCGCAGTACTTGGCAAAATGATGACCTGCTTGGACAATTCTCTCCAGGTTTGAAACCCTGTGAAGGAAGCTCTATCCCTGTGAGGCGAAGCTTTGGGGGCCCGGCGGGCCTCCTTGATAGTAGCTGAATAAGGAGGGGCCACTGGCAACCCAACAAGATGCCAAAGTCTATGACGTGCAGTGTCTTTGCTGTCTCGGCTACTTTTAAAATCATGTTATCTGCAAAAGACATTGCAATCTTGGCGAAGGGAAAGGCCTTATAATGAGTTTGGTTCTGTTTGAGGAGCTCAATGATCGGCGTCCTCTTCAGAGCCAAATATGTGAAGAAGTTTTGAACTGCAGCTCCTGCCAGGCGTGCATCGAGACAGTTGGCGAAGATGTCGGCCAATCTTTGATAGCCATTGCCAACAGGAGAGGAGCGAAGCCTGATCTGCTTTAGTAGGTCGCCAGCGTTCCTGCTGTCACCAGTAGAGATGGCTTGAGCGCAAAGAACGAGGAGATTCCTCAAATCCACCATGTCGTCATTGTTCTTACCCTTTTTAGCATGATTCCTGCGACCGCTAGAACAATGCATATGCGCATCCAGAGACAAGTTTCTGACTGCTGCATTCGACATTTTACCATCGGTACTTCTGAAGGGCTCCGGCTCCTCTTCACTGAGCAAAATTTTATCAAACATCTCCGAGACTTCGATCTCTTCCGTCGAAGCTTCTGATTGTTTGTTGAACTTCCCTTCCCTTTTGCATAGTTCTTCCCTTTCATGATTTTTCCTTCTCCTCGGACTGTTAGAAAGGCCTTGTTGCTGTCTCTCATTGATTCCAACTTTTAAACCCTGTTTCTTCACAGCTACAGATATATTGGCATTTTCATTACAATCAACTTGCGCGATGTCACTGGACACGAACTTACAAGGCTCCTCGAGCCCTCCCTTGACCTGCGAGGTTCTAAGGGAATAATATTGAACAGGAAACTCCCTTGCAGGAGAGGCCAAATTCTGGTTTACATAGTGGACAGGGCCTTTTGGACGGATTGAGGATGTTTGTGAAGCTGGCAAGCAAGTAGACTGAGAGAAACAGTCGCTTGAAGGAGAAGCTAGAAATGTAGAGCGACTGTCCTCTTGGTTGTCCGCAGGTTTCAGTTTTTCCCAAGAGTTGTTGGTGCAACACATGTTGCCGGTTGTATAGCTATTGCCGTGACTATGACTTGTTCTTGGAAAAAAAACATTTGGGCTCTGAGCATCTTGGCAAACAAACATTGAGGTTTGATTAGGTGAAGCAGGATGTTTCTTGCCGGGAGTAATGACTTCGTGAAATGATTTCTCAGTAGCTCGAAGAACCGACGGATCATAGAAGAAGCTGAGTTTGTCCTCTATGTTTTCTTCCATGAGCATGCTGCTTATGTACTTAAGAACCTGTTTGGAGAAATAATTGCCATCTGAGTTGGAGGCCACTTCTCCATTCAAGCTCCCACCGCGGCGTGAATCAGACAACTCAGCCTCCGAGTTCACGGCAATAGATGGCGTGAGATTACAGAGGCTTTGATTTGGTAAAAGGAAAGAGCGATCGATGCAGTTCAGATTCAAAGGATGATGCATAATTTGGTTAGACCCCACCCTTGGGTTTTGATACTGACCCGTACTCGGAAAAGTGTTGACCTCATCAACTTGAGAACCATTCACGAAATGAGAGGATGCGGAAAATGCCGACTCCGAATCCATATTTTTCCCAAATCAGAAGTGCAACAGAAATAAGATCATCTGAGTTTTCGATGCGTGACCATTAGAGATGTTTCTACTCCTTTCATACAGCATCAAAACTCATCCGATTGCCATTCCATTTAACTAGAAGGTAAACATTCAAAGGTAACAAAGATTTCATGGAAAAATCGACATGGAAGTATCTGACCCGGTTTGGAAAACAAGGAGCTGCTGAGAATGCTCATGAAAGTGTCATCTTATGAACACAAACTCAAAGCAAAAAAGAAGTTAATAGCAGAAGGTAAAAGAACTTGAACACTTGTGGATCTGAAGAAACAAATTGGGTCGGAGCCAAAACAACAAAGACACAAAATGCAGAATCTGTGAAGGTTGCACTTGGCTTGTGTAAGGTGGATGGGTTATCTCTTCCGTATATGTACGCAGACACCTAGAACAAGAAACAAACAGAGAAGCATTGTCATTGCAGGCTGAGTGAGCTATTCTCTGTTAAACAATGCAAAGGATGATAGATTTAATCAAAGAAGTGGATGAGGCCAAAACCAACGGATCAAACGAAGAATTTACAAAATCGGTGAGCTAGTTAACTTCAAACACTTACCGAAAGTGATAGTTTTTACTTTTTACAAGTGGTTATTGCCAGAGTATTCCATTGTCGTAGCCATTTTACATTCAGACTTTTGTTCTCTTCCGCACGTTTATCTGTTAATTTTACACATAATCAGATCTTAAGACTATTTAAATCAAGCGTTAGATAACTTGACAAACATATATTTCCCAATTCTAATGCAGATTTTAACGCGCCATCTCCAAAGCCATTCGACATGCAAGCTTCTCTTACACGAGAAACGGGAAAACTGGCTATGCCAGCAATTGTCCATCGCTATCTCAGGACAAGCTTAGGTTATTTAGTTCTGTCCTTTATTGTCTTGTAGACTCATACGACACTTCCAATGCGTACACAATACAAAATATTATCTTGTTTATATAGGTTAGAACTGTATTAAATAAAGTTCTAGGAGCGAGTTTTGAAGAAGTGGGTTAATTTTGATCTTTCCCTCGTTGTCTGGTGCATTGCCATCACACCGATAAGATGATGATGGTGACAGCAACTTTGATTGCTGTCTTATGTGAACAGTAAATTTCTTCTCATGAAGTGGTAATTCAATTTCACTAATTTTGTATCATGACTACTCTTTGCATTTTGCTACTGTTATTGGAAAAATAATACTGTAAATATCATAATTTTTGTATGATGCTTAATTCAGTGTCAAAACTTTTCGATTATCACTTGGATACCAATAACAATTTATGTAGCCGGAAAAATAACAGTGTTTTACTATAAATCCTCTGACATGTCTTGTGGGTACAGTGAAATTAGCAAAATTAGTGCTAAACTACATCCCTTTGGCCGTTTGTTGCCCCAAATTAAGGAACTTGGGATATTTCAGTTTGCTCTTAAAAAAAAAAAAAACCACCACATCGTAATCGGGGCTGTCTTGTTTTCGTTTTAGCACATGCCAATAGCATCACTCATTTCAGAAAAATACAAGAATCTCTTTCCATCAAATTGACAGCAGCTGAATATATCGTCGGTTTGTCCCAACGAAAAGATACAGCAACTGAGCAAGCGAATTCCATACACTTTCGGCAGATCCGGGCAATGTAATCTAACGTACGAGACAAAGTCAGCAGCCTATCTTTCACCAATCATTCTCAGTTGTCTTGTTTCATGTACAAGCGAACAATGCACGTAACTCGGAGAAACATCGACCAGTCGGATCCGTCCTTGGAAGTATCTCTTTCAACCTTTTCAAAGCATGTTTGCGAGAACCACGAGTTCCTTAATTATCAATTAACATCACCATAGCCTCAGTTTGCTAGAGCTGGAATTTCGGTAGCGGCTTGGTGATTAAGCAGGCAGTATCTCGTTTTGGTGCAGACTGTCACTGTAAGATCCTTTAAGAGAAAATTCGTTCAGCATTGAGAAGAGCTACAGAGTGAACATCAGCAGGAACAATGCAGGGCAAAAGAGAACTGAAGTAGAAGCAAAGCACTGAAGGTAACTAATTAAGTAGAAAATGTTTCCGAGGCACATTTTAGCTGGGGTTTTCCTGTTATGCCTTCCAGTTTCAAGGCCTCTTTCACAGCTCATTGTGTCATTCCTGCTATTAGCTAAATCTAACCACCAGACAGTTGCTAATTCATAGCTTCACATGGTTCACCTTGTGAGTTCATACTTTATATGGTTTGCCTTTCTAATTCAGAGAAGCATGCTTCGCTTTGTGAGAGATAAAGGCAAGTAAGTTGCTACATTTGATGCTGGGAATGTATCTTAAGCTTCTTGAGAAGCCACCTATTAGGAAGGATCAGGCGTTGCGATGATGAAGTATTCCATACATGAAGATCCAATGGTAGAATTGCATTGAGAAAGAGGCCACTTGGGAATTGGAGGAGACAAGGTGTGAATACCCGCATTCATTTAATAGTTAACATAAGTTCAAATTTACAGACAAAAAAAATAAACTCAAATTTCGAGGACAAAATTTACTTTAAGTGGGGTAGATCGTATTATATGAGTTGACCAGGTCAAAAGTGATGGGGCCTAGAAAAGAAAGAGGGAAAAGAAAAACGAGAAAAGTGGACTTCAGCTCCTTCAAGTGATCTAGAGTTTGTGCGAGAAAGGGAAAGAAGGAAAGGGAGAAGAAGAGAGACGAGAGAGAGAGAGAAAAAGAAAAAAGAAGAGGGAGGAAAAGGGACTTCACCAACTCGCGTTGGATTTGTTGCCAAGCCGATTTAATTTGGATTTGTAACGCCTGATAAATGCTCACACCCCTTGCTCTTCCAATCGGAATAGCTTTTGGAGTTAAGTCGTTTTGTGAAAATCGAGGCATTAAGTCTATTTTTTCATAGTTTTGCGATTATGGTAGATTATGGCATTTTGAAGCCGTGGATTTGACGAGAGTCGTTTTAAAGCAACGATTTTGTTGAAAAGAAATTTTAGGGTTTTGCGTGCGACTTTTTGCATTGCATTTAAGTTCGAATAATCTCTTTCGGTAGCAATTTATTTGCAGACGGCCACGGTCCAGCCACAAGACGATAATGACCGGAGAAACTGTTTAATCATCATGCGATACTACTGCAGACGTCACAGTACAGTATCCCATGAAGCTTCGCTTGATCCCTCGCACATTAGAAGAATAAGACTACATCCAATAAAAAGACTGCGAAATGCAATGACAAATGTCAGCTGCATTCTCGAGCACGCACGAGGTCGCCATTTTGGTACTAGGCGGTGCTGCAGCGAAGAGGGGTTCGATATCTGGTGGGTCGATATTTAAGCATCCCTAAGTATCCACACGACTCGACAAACACACAAACACTAGTACGACATTGCAAGGTTGGAAGCCGTAGAAGAATGAGGAGATGAAACACACAGGGATGAACTTATCCTTGTGTATACACATAATTAAGATTCAGAGCTGCTTCAGAAATTTAGGTTGCTGTCATTTTCCATGTTGAGTTTGCGACGTCTGTGGTCAACTCTCGACCGAAGTTCAATCTCAGCAGCTTAGCTGTGAAGCTTTTCGCTTTAATTAAAACGAACATGGATTATGGGACCGTATGAAGCCGTTCCTTCTGAGAGTCGTTATATGAAGAATCTGGAACGGTGCCACAAATGATCACTTTTAAGGCGGGAAAAAATCTTCAATTGGCTTCTGGTAGTATTAGAGCTGTAATGACCTAGTCTGACGAGGATGAGGAGTGATCATCGGGACCAGATAGAGCCTAAACAAGAAATGGCTCCTGACATGCTTCTAGGGTGGCGAAAGGGGCATGAATGAACCGAATTGTGCATCGAACATGGAGAGATCGACTTTAGAATATATATGTGAAAGGTAGAATTAACTCACGGGGGCACTTTTTAATGTAATTGCAAAACTCTAAAGTTGAGCAAGCTCAGGCTTCCATGATGGGTGACCTTTTAGAATAGTGCTTGCCTATACGCAAAAGAAGAAAACCGTGAGGCTCGGTATGGGAAGGGCCAAAATGAACAATATCTCAAGTAAGTTATTCAATGGATGTACCAAGAACAACAATATAGCAACTATTAGGTCGGTGTATTGCCGACCTAAAGGAAAAGGGTCGACAAGAACCCTAGGTATCTATATGCAGCATCCATTGTACCTAAAACATTTAATAGTGCCACGAACATTTTCTTTTGAATTTTCTCTGAGATAATTAATAGCAAGATGAATGACATTATGATAGGAAGTTATTGACTATGAGAATGGGGCTTTTGGTATCTCACCATGGTATAAACTACAAAATACATTATCTGAGGTGCAATCTAAAAACTCAACCGATACATTCAATTAGTTTGCCTACCATCGGTCCAACAGACGACTAACCGAGACAGGCATATCTGCAAGGCATGCTTAAGAGACTCTTGTGATGCTTCGTGGGGCTTCACAATCGAAACTTTAAGTCGGTGTCCAACTAGACGAAATGTACAGTATCTTTCCTTTCCATCCCTGCAGCATCCAGTTACCGTCTTCAAGGGGCGCTGCTTAAACCCGGCCTACAAGATCTGCATGTGCCACTACTTGTAGGTTTCGAGCCTCTCTACTTTCTCCATGCCTTCGCATGTGATGATGTTCATGACTTGTCGCCCATAAATCTCCCTCTCAATGTGCAATTTGTGTTGGCTGTCACGGGATATCTTGCAGTCGAGCATATCGTACGGTGCAGTGAAGTGGAAGAGAGCTTGTCGAAGCCGTGGGACGAAGAAAGGAGAGTTGACAGTTCCATTGATAACAGAAAGCATAATTATGTCTGGTCTCATTTCCTTTATTAGCTTCAGGACGTCATCCCGAGGATTTTCAAGTAAATTCTCGAATTGGGAACAACAGTTTGCAAGAAGAATCTCATTTCCAAGGATTTTCGGTTCGTCGACCTTGATAGTTTCCCAATGCTGTAAAACTATGGCATTGTGCTCGAACGGAACGCCAAGCCGCTCGCAATACTTGGCCAAATGCCGATCTGCTTCGATAATGCTTCCTTCAGGTTTGAAACCATGTTGCAGAAACTCTATTCCTATGAGACGAAGTTTTGGGGGCCCGTCAGGCCTTTGCTGTAATGACCCCACTTCATCTCCAGGGTCACAAGTGGCGGGGTTATTTTTGCAACGTCCCAAATTCGTCGCCGTTCTGATTCTTTTTATCTTGTTAGTAGGCACATGTGGAAACTTGAACAAACAAACTTCCTAAGACAAACAACAACCGGAAGATCGAGACATACATCACACATAACACACTACTTTATATTACAACAATACATTTACAAGCCCCTTTTTCTACAGGTCCTCTTTCCTTTTTAAGTCACACTACAAGTTTCCACATAGGCCAAAAGAATTCCTATCTCCTCTAGCATGACTATGGCTCCCAAAAATAATATGAGACTTCCATGCCTACAAGTTTGAAATATAAGAGAGTGAGTTAGGGGACTTAGTAAGTAAAACCTCTAATTCTCTATTAGAAGGACATCTCATAATCAAAATCTAGTTGGTACAGCACTCGTAATACAATGTCAATAGCATATCGATAGCAAACTTATTACTACACCTCGACTACATGCAAATGTTCATTACAACATACTTCTATGTATGTTTACCTTCAGCTTATCAACAAACGCATTAACATATTATACTTATGTATACATCGGCACGCATAAAATGATTCATTTACTGTCATCCCGGCTCAACCTGCCCTTTTCAACTTGACCAGGGCTTCTAGTTTCGTGTTGGGCTTCCTAGCTCGACTAGGGAATCTTGGCTCGACTGAGACTTCTCGAGGCTTCCAAGTTCAAGACCCAAGCATCTTGGCTCAATTAGGGCATCTCGTTCAACAAATAAGGCATTGCTGCCAATGCTATGTGGCGATGGGCGCATTTCTCTTTAGGTGATCACACAAGTGCATCACACAAGCCAGTTTTTTTCATCTTTCATCCTATTTGATGCATGCAAAGGCTTGGGGTGTGCTAATTCAAGAGTGTGTGCCATGACCCTCAATATTATATTATATAATATGCTAGACACAATTCTTGATTTGTGGCTTGAGTCACACGCTTAGGCCGATCCTCGCACCAAGCAAGACTTGGAACTGGTGCACCTTAATGCCATATTAAGACCTTGTGGATTTGGGCAATCCTTATAGGTTGCGTTTGGCAATCGGGATAAAATTCGGGATATGATATGATTTATCCTATTTTACGTTTGGTACTCGCTTAGGACAGAATAAAGTTGGATATAAGGGGGATATATGCCGGATAAAATTATCCCAACGGGAGGTGGGATAAAGATGGATATGATTTCTAATGTCCATAACAGGAAAATTATTTTTCTCGAATAACAAACTTATTAAATTAAAAAAATTGAAATTATATTTTAATATAAATAATATTTGAATTCTAATTTAAGAAATTAAAAATAAAAAAATAAAAAATTATTTTTAATTAATCTTATTTTAATTTATATATTCAACTTTAATTCTATCTTATAATAAACATACAATCTATAAATTATATATTTATATTTATTATATATTGTAGGTATTTTTGTATTTTAGGTATGTTAGTACAATTTACTATTTGATAAAATTTTATTAAAGAATAATGAAAGGAGATTAAAGAAATAATAAAGAAAATAATAAAATAAAATAAAAATAAATTAAGGAATAGTGTTACGAGAGATTTTCACCATCTCTATTTACAATGATATGCCGTTACATAATATGATGTGAATATATTCGACTTTAATATTGCGATACACCAAACAATGGATATGATATAAGAAAATCCAAGCTGATGATTGGTTTGCATCAAGCTTCTAAAATTCTGACATTGAAAGCTTCATTGAAGTTGTTGTTAATGATATCGTATTTCAATTCTTCGGTGTAGAAGGCCCGGCACCAGTGCTTAGTTTTTGTTTGGAATAATGCATTAAAACTTTTCTTTGTCAGTTACGACAACCCCTCTTTGGCTAATATAAAATTAGCCATGTTGATGCTCCTTACTATTTGTCAGAACTGCTTTTGCAGCTTATTTCATTTGTAGTTCTTTGCCTAGTTTGCGTATATGTGCCTCATGCACATTCTATGCTTGGCATATGACATCAACTCAGCCAATGTCGGAACAAGTTCCTACAAAACTTCAAACCAACAAATACAAGTCAGAAAAAAATATGCAAGTAATTAATATTAAAAGGAAATTAATTGAGAATGGTATTACCTTTTGTTAGTTGCTTATGAATGCTTATCCTCACTCATTATTTATCTCAAGGTCGGCCATTAAATTTTTGAGGAACTAGAACCAAATATTCTTGTTCCCTATGTTGACAACTGCCCAAGTTATTGAAAATATTTTATTATTGACATTTCTCTCCATGGCAGTCAACAACTCCCAATTACATAAAACCCTCAGAAAACATCCATCCAATACTACAACTCTTCTACAACTAGCCAAAAAGCTCCGTTTGTATGCATCAAAATACACATAAAATCTATCAAACCTAGGCCCACAATTAGGTAGTGGCCTCTCTACAACCTCTACATATACCCTACCGGATGGGTTTTGAAGTAGGCATTCGCAAGCATAATACCATGCACGCGTACATTTTTCCTTGTATCGACCCATCAATATTTTCATTATCCTTAGTTTAGTTTCCTTGCATTGATTCCTCGACACATTAACCTCCAACTGATCATTTAATAATAGTTGAAACTCTTGATCCCGGGCATTGTTTTGATAATATTGAAGAAATGCTTTGACAACCACGCACTTGTTACATTTTTATTGTTAAAAACAATTAGACAAGTATAATCCTCCTTGAAGGAGCTAATTTGGAATGATCCCTTCCTACTTGGCGTGCTATAAATCTTTCATGGACAATTGGGTTGGGAGCACTTAGCTCTCATAAATTCCTTCGATTTTTAATGAATTCAACGCTGCTTTGTTCAACAATAATGCTCTTGACAATACCTTCTTTTAATTATTTGGCATCATCAAATTTCATGCCCACAAAGAAAATAAATATATCGACAGTCGGATCGTAGCAAGGCTACTCACTTTTCTTTCTATGCACAAGTTCTTTATCATCATTGCCAAACTCATTCTTTGAATTAGCAGTTTTATCGCCGCATCTTTCTTCATCTTCACTTGTATTACCATCAGTTGGAGCTCCATCTCTATTTACTGACTCAGACTCATGCCTTTCTCCTAAAGCTGTAAATTTTCTTTTGACAATCCCTTTGTTTTTGTCTTGACTATGTGAGTTCATTATTATTTTCATCACTTGTGAAATTTACAGTTTCCAAGGCTTTATATTTCAATTTACTAGATAGAACAACTTTCCATTCTAATCCAATTAAGTCTTCATCACCCACATCTTCATTCGAGACTTTAGGATATCTTTCTATTTGCTCATCTTTGTCAATATGACTTGTTTCCGCTCGTCCCTCACTTGCCTCTCATGTTGCCTTCCATCTAATGTAGACTCATCCTCAACCCGATTACTAACTTGAATACAATCTCTCACTTCTCCTCTTTCAGTGGTCTCCTCATTCTCCTCATTTCCATCATTCTCATCATCCTCATCATCACTATAATACTCAACATAGACCTTAGCTTCGTCGCCGTAAAGATAATGGTAAATGAAATCCTTAATATCATTATCGTCACTAAAAAAATCTCAAATCATCATTCAATTCCTTAATAGGAACACAATAATGCAATTTTTGCATTTTGCATCGTAAAAAATACACAAAATCCCTCACGAAACCAATATATGATGGCTTTCCAATATTAATATAAATAGTACATTCATTTCCATCGACATATTTTCAGTCCTCAGCGTCAATAACAAACTCCCCACCATAGCAAATAGTGACGTCTACATAATTTTCGTCCATGTCAATGTTGCATCCAAAGAAGAAAAAAAGTCATTAGTTTTTGGGACTATATAGCAAAATCATTAACAACTTCACATAGATGTCCCTACAAGCGCATTTAATTGATTAAAGTATTCATTTAGCCCTTGTCATTTTGTTGAAAGAAATAAAGGAAGCTGATTCACTGAGTTCGATTCCCTCAAGTATCGAATTAATTAAACAAAGTGAGGTCCCCACCACTATCTCATGTTTTAAACTCTAGTACAAAAAAACCATGTTTCCCTTCAAGCAGAGCCCTCATTTTCCCATCTGTGCCCTATTTTTCAATTCGGTCCCATTCGGTCCCCACAAAAGCAGTCCAACCCCACCATTTTTCCTCTGAGTTGAGCCCTCATTTTGCCCTCCACACCCTAATTTGCCCGTCAAAACCCTAAATTTTCCACTCAATTGACCGACGAAGAGAACATGACAAACTTGAGCAATGAGAGTTAGGGACATGGCCAGCAAATGAAGGCTCAACTACAATGGTGGCCGAGCAACGGTGGGCGAGCGATGTTAGGCGATCGAGCGAGCAATAGTGGGCGTCTGGTGAGCAGCGTATTTTGTATGTGGGAAGAACAGATTGATGCCCTAATTTCAGTCCCCCTTCAGCGACGTCATTTTGGCCAAAGAAGCTATGCAGCGTTGCTTTTGAAAGGCAGTCCACTTATGATGGCAAAACAATGTTGTTTCTTAAGGAAGAAGGAAAACGATGTACCATTTTATGTGGACTGCGTTTTAAAATCTTTGCCACGTCAACTTATTTTTATTAATAAAAAAGTTACGTAATTAATTTGGCCGGAATCTCTTGCCAGTGGCACCAAAGTGATAATTTTTTCTTTGATTTGGTACTTAAGTGAATCGGTGGAAACTTTTGATATCGAAGTGAGTGCCGTACAAAAGTTTTGACACTTTTAATGTATTTACCTTGGGCAAGCCTTACAATCAGTTTCGTAATTTCTTAGGATCTCATAAGTCGGCAGTCTCTTCAGAGTCAAATATTTGAACACCTTTTCGATCACGGTTCAAGCCAAGCGTGCATCAAGACTGTTGGCAAAGATGTGGGCCAATCTTTGAGGTGCATTGGCAACCGGAGAGGAATGAAGCCTGATCTGCTTTAACAGGTTGCCAGAGTTCCTGTTGTCGCCAGTAGAGATGGCTTGAGCACAAAGAATGTTGGATATTTCAGCAGTTTTGAAATATTTAGAAATTATGATCGTCATGAAAGTCATCATTTTTGTAACGGCTTTCTAATGGCCGTATAACGGTCGTCTAATGGCTTTATAATTTTTGATTTATTACTTCATAAACTCTTCATTATTTTATAACGGTCATCTTTTTAATTACCAATTAATTTATGATGATCTTCTAATGGCTCTCTCTTTTCCTTGTTTAAAAATAAATTAAACTTCAAACCACAATCTTTGTAGATACAATATTTTCTCACATCTTTCCTTTTCTTTTTGCTGGGTTATACACAAAAGTTGTTATGTTTTCTTTTAATATTCAGTGTGGAGTATAGAGGAAGGTCTGTTGTATCTTGGGAGGATAGCCGCTGAAGCCTTACGCATTGAGTTTTGTACTCTGAGGGGTGGAATTATCCTTAAGGACAGTGTTTAAACGCCTCAGACATTTCTTTTTATTTTCTAATCTTTTGTAATGTATTTCCAATAATTATTATTATTTTATGTATTCTAATACTTTTTCCAACAATCTTAAGGATAATTGCCTTATAGCTTTCAAAATTGGAATTGCTGGTGCTTCCATCGACCTTGGAATTGAACAAGGATTTAGAGATGGTGAAGGACAAGTATCACATATTCTTGGGTGGTTTGTCATGGGACAATATCAAGCATTAACACCAAATATCTTTTGGCCGTTTTGGTAAGGTTATTGAGTTTCAAGTAAAGTCGTTTTTTGGAAACTCTAAATTAATGCTTGAAGGGCGTAATTGCCGTTTTGGCACGCTGTTTCCACATTTTGAGGAATCATCATCACATAGGTCGAGATCCTTTCATTCTAATATTTGAAATTTGGTGTCATAAGCTTGTGTGTTCTCTTTAGATTTGATTTGATCTTGTTAGACATATTCCATGAATGTGTGCTCTTATACTTTTACGGAAGATGCTTACAGTTTTTCAAAATTACCTATGTAGAAAATCTTTAAAAATGGCATAGTGATTCCGTGTGGCTACTTAAAAAGAAATAGAAAAGGAAAACCATAAAAGAAATGGAAAGAAATCGGGCTAATATTTCTTTTATATATTTATTTTTTATTTTGGGGCTTCAATACCTATACTTGTTTTTCCAATAGAAAGTTAGACGTGTGTAGGTGTTTTCTCTCTCAAGTTTGTGATTATTTTAATAGTCATCCATTTAGGATTGGAAATTGGGGCGCTCCTTTATTACTCAAAATAGTTTCCATTTGTCCTTAATTCTTCCTATTCTCCTGCTAAAATTTGTTTAATGTACATTCATGAAGCCAGTTTATAACTGTTTTTATCTACTATTTAATTTGTCTTTGGCTCCATCTCTATAGAATCTTATCGAGCTTGCCCATGTTGGACCAGGTTATATATAATTGTTTTCAACGAAACAATGGATGTTGTCATGTAGGATTTCTGTGTTTTACCACTAAAATTACGCTCTTTTTTCCTTATCTTATTGTGCTTATAGATTTTGAAAATAGGTGTCATTTGACTTTGGAACAAAATTCTTCAGTATTCCTCGCAGTGTTGTCCCGTCATTCTTGGGAATATGCTAGAGTGCATGCAATCATTAGTTGGTTGGTGATGTCCATGCCAATATGCTCAAGTAAGTGTAGACACAAGCTTGTGTTGGTATTTGGTGGCATGTCTTTATTCATGCTTGCTTGGGAGTGCAACGTGGGCCTCTATCTATGTATATGCGTATACATGTGTTGGTATTTGCTGCGTGACACTGTGCATGTTTGATAAATACATGAAGATATGATAATTCTCTCTCGTCCATGCACATATAGAACTTCTCTAGCATTAGAATGGTGGCAGATTCTTGCCTTCTTGACGATGTGGAATTATGCTTGATAGAAAGAGAGGGGAATGGAGACCCAATTTAGCAAGCACAAGCTGAGAGAATAATTGGCCGACAACTATTCAATTGACTAACGATACACCCCAATATTTGCCATTAATTACTTTTCTAGCTAAATTAGCGTAATTGACAATTTAGTGAGTATGCTTTTTGCATCCTGCCTTTTGTGATATTTTTATATTTCACATTCCAGTCATTTAAATGTTGCTTAAAGAGTTAAAGTCTACTTTGAGTTTTACATGTGTAAAACATTGTTGGCATTATATTTGTGACTACTAAAGTTTTAGTCCAAACATTTTTCTTGTCAAAATTGTCGTGATTCTATCCCTGAATTTATTAGATTCACACTTATGTTTGAAACAACCAAAGAGGTTTATATTTTATAATAGCCACAAATTTATGGGTTAAAGATTATAATGTCTCTTTTGCAATGATCGAATTTTTCACGCATAACTTTTGATAGAATTATTAAATAGTATTTTATTGCATAATTAAATTGATTACATGTTTTGTATTGAGTATGCATTGTTGAGACATTTTTGGTGATTCATATATAACACTCATAGAAAGTCTTATAGTTATTTTGTGAAATTATTAATTCATTTTGGATTTTTGCTAACCTTTGAGTTTTGGTTAACATTTTTGGAGCAACATGTACTATTGACAGCAGTAGTGATGTAAAAAAAAAAATGTTCTTTGTAAGAATATTTACTTTGCCAATTTATGTTGAATGTCCATTCATGCATGATGATAATTAGAGACTTGATTGGCTATTGCATTGGGAAAGAGAATCTCCTTTAGTGATTGTTGTGGAGATGAAATTTATATTTTTTGGCATTCGTAGCCAACATAGATCTATATTGAATAAGACTGATGTCTTTTGTGAAATACTTTGTTAAATGGTGACTATTATCAAGTTTATTATATTTTACATAGTGCATTTCCCATTGTATCAGAAGGAAACGGTGATGTTAACTGGATCTTGGATTTAGATGAAATAAAATCCATTAATGAATATGTGTTCACCCGGTGGAAGTGCTTGACATAAAAGCAGTCGAATGAAATCATGAGGGAAATGGCAATCCTGCTTAACCAAAAGTCGACTTGGTTGAAGTAGATGATTTGACTAAATAATTGCTATAGTCATTCCCATGCCAATATTGTGGCTAATCGAAATTATGGGTGGTAGACTCAAGTGCTACTAGACATATATATGTAAACAAAATGCCTTATCCTCCTAAGCTCCAATGGGTGAAGGAGAAGAAAATATTTACTATTCTTTGGTAAATTGAGAACGTTCTTGAGAAAAAGAAAAAAATTATTCTCAAACTCATATATGAAAATGAGGCTGAGTAGTTGAGAAACTCTTAGCAAATATTCCTTTGGGAAAATGACACATTTTGTGTTTATACATCATGATTGCCAAGAGGCAATAGCCATGCAAAGATAAAATTTTCAATGGTAAAAATTGACACGTCCAATTGAGGGATGACGTGGTAAAGCAGCTGCTTAATGATGGAATTATGTCAATCAATTATATGAAGTTAGAAATGAATTTTGGCCAATCCTCTGACTATACATCGAGGGAAATGGGACAAGCCAACTGAAGAAAATCAACAATGATAGTAACCCAACCTATGTGATTGGAGATCCCATGAATTAGGTTCATATGGGTAATAACAAGTCATTTGTTGATCTAGTGCACCGTAAAAAATTATTGTCCCTCCTAAGGTGAAAATAGTGCAAAATTGCAAGGAAAAAGAGGTTGAGCTAAGCTTCTAATGAAATTCCATAGCCATTATTGGTGGTGTATTAATCTGCTATATACATTTGATGGAATCACCTATATAAGTGTGGAGTGGAGCCGCTCCTATGAGAATTTTTGGCAAAAATCTCTAAAGCACTTATGAATAAACCAAGCATGCACATGACCTTTTAGCGCAAAACCGCGTTGAACAACAAAGTTTGTGGGAGTGTAATGTGATTGGTGAAAATTATAATTCACAAAACGAAATTCTTAGTTCATAGAAGTTTCAAACTTCATCAATGATTTCGTGAATTATATTTCATTCTTTTTAGAGTTGGTTCATAGCCTAACACGCACCAATTTTGTTGCATTACTCTCCAATAACCCAGCATTATTTTATTTTTCTTGTCAAAACTTTTTGAATTATGTGGGGGATTGTTGGATATTTCAGCAGTTTTGAAATATTTAGAAATTATGATCATCATGAAAGTCATCATTTTTGTAATAGCTTTTTAATGGCGGTGTAACGGTCGTCTAACGGCTTTATAATTTTTGATTTATTACTTCATAAACTTTTCATTATTTTATAACGGTCATCTTTTTAATTACTAATTGATTTATGGTGATCTTCTAACGGCTCTCTCTTTTCCTTGTTTAAATATAAATTAAACTTCAAACCACAATCTTAGAAGATACAATATGTTCTCACATCTTTCCTTTTCTTTTTGCTGAGTTATACACAAAAGTTGTCCTGTTTCCTTTTAATATTCAAGGCGGAATATAGAGGAAGGTTTGTTGTATCTTGGGAGGATAGCCGCTAAAGCCTTACGCACCAAGTTTCATACTTCGAGGGGTGGAATTATCCTTAAGGACAGTATTTGTACGTCTCAAACATTTTTTTTTTCTAATCTTTTGTAATGTATTTTCAATAATAATAATTATTTTATGTATTCTAATACTTTTTCCAACAAAGAAAAGGAGATTCCTCAAATATTCCATGTCCTCGTTGTTCTCGCCCTTTTCAGCTCGATTCTTGTGCCCACTAGAACCACGCGTATGCGCAACTGGAGAGTGGAGACAAGTTTCGTGCTGCTGCATCCGACGTTTACCAATGGTATTTGTGACAAGGGTTCTGGCTCCTCTTTACCGAGCAAATTCCTATCAAACATCTCCGAGGGTTCGATCTCTTCCATCGAAGTCGCAGATTGTTTGTTGATCCTCCCCACTTTTCACATAGTTCTTCCCTTTCGTGACTCTTCCTTCCCCTTTGAACATAAAAAAGGCCATGCTGCTCCTTCTCACCGTTTCCAACTTTCAGAACCTGTGTATTCGCGTCTACAGACATTGCCATACACGCAATGTCTTCAAGCACTCTCTCGAATCATATTGAACAGGAAACTCCCTTGCAGGAGAGGCCAAAATCTTGTTTACATAGTTGGCAAGGCCTTTTGGACAGTTTGAGGATGGTTGTGAAGCGGCCAAGTCAGTAGACTGATAGAAACAGTTGATAGAAGGAGAAACTGAAAATGTAGAGCCTCTGTTCTCCGTGTTGTCCGCAGTGTCTGTTTTTCCCTGGAGTTGTCAGTGCAACTAATGTTGCTGGCTCCATTGCTATTGCTGCAATCATGGCCTGTTCTTGGAAAAAGGACATTGGTGGTCGGAGCATTTTGGCAAACAAACATTGAGGTTTGATTAGGTAAAGCAGGATGTTTCTCACCGAGAACAATAACCTCGTGCAATGATTTCTCAGTTGCTCGTAGAACCGACAGATTATAGAACGAGCACGGTTTGTCCTCCATGTCTTCCTCCATAAGTATGCTGCTTATGTACTTAAGAATCTGTTTGGAGAAATCGTTGCCGTCTGAGTTGGAGGCTCCTTCTCCATCCAAGCTCCTACTGCTACACGAACAGACAGCTTAGCTTCCGGGTTCATAGCAATAGACGGCATGAGATTACCGAGGCCTTGATTTGGTAAAAGGAAAGAGCAATCCATGCAGTTGAGATTCAGAGGAGGATGCTTAATTTGGTTAGATCCAACCTTCTGCTAATGACACTGGCCCGTTCTCGGAGAAGTGTTGACTTCATCAGCTTGAGAACCAATCGCAAAATGAGAAGATGTGGAAAACACCGACTCCGAAACCACTTTTTCCTCAAATCAGAAATGCAACAAAAATGAGATCACTAGAGCTATTTGTACTACTTGCCTACAGCATTAAGACTCATCTGATCGTCTTTTCATTCATCTTTAAGGTAAACAATTCAATGGTAACGAAGACTGAATGAAAAAAATCAACACTGAAGTATCTGACCTGATTATTGGGAAAACAAAAGCAGCTAAGATTGATCATGAATGTCTCATCTTATGAATGCAAACTTGAAGCAATATCACATCAATAGCAGAAGGTAAAGAACTTAGGCACTCGTAGATCCAAATAAACAAATCAATTTGGAGCCACAAGGACAAAGGGTGCCACGAAAATGCAGAATTGACGAAGGGGCTTGCACTCGGCTTGTGCAAGACGGATGAGTTCTCTCTTCCATGTATATTAGCGCTGACGCATGAGACAAAAAACAAACAGAGAAGCATTGTCATTGCAGGTCGAGTGGTGGTTAAACGCTGAAAAGGTTGACAGATATAACCAGAGGAGCGGATGAGTCCATAACCAACGGATCAACTGAAGAATTCGCAATCTCTGCGAACTAGCCAACTACAAACACTCACTAAAAATGATTGTTTTCCACGAGGGTTTATTCCCTGATTATTCCATTTTCATAGCCTTTTTATCTTCAGCCTTTCAATGTCGGTCTTATTTGAGCTGGCCTCACCTCGCTTCTACACTGTTATCTGTGAATTTTATCCATATTTAGATGACTTGACAAACATAATTTCCTAGTTTAATCTTTGTAATCCAGATTTTAGCATGCCAGCTTCAAAGCCGTCCATACTCGAGCATCTCCTAAACAGTGAACACGGAAGAACTGGCCATGCTGGTGATTGTCCATCACTATCTCAAGACACCCCTAGGTTTTTCAGTCTTGTCAATTATTGTCTTGTAGACATCACTTCTGAAGCATACAGATAGTAGTATATTATCTTTTTTGCGTAGGTTAGAACTGTACTAAATGTTTAAAAGCAAGATCTAGGGGGAAGTTTTGAAACACGTGTCGTATTTTGATGTTTCCCTTGTCTGGTGCATTGCCATCACATCGTTAACCGATGACGATGATAATAATACCGTGGTTGCTATCTCCTGCGAATAGCAAGAATTATGATTGTGTATTGGAGTCAGTTACATTTGTCCTTTCAAGCCTGCTAATCTAAAATTCTTGGAGCACTCATTTGCCTGTGTTATGCTCGATCAAAGGGCAAAAATGTGCATATTCTTGGGTTTTGCATGAGGTGAGTGAGCCTATCGGTTGTGGTGCTTGATAATAGATTCACAGGTTATTGGCAGAGAAATTACATTCAAATGAGTCTCTAATAGATCTGGAGTGATTTTTGGCACAGAAAATTAGATTTGCCAGGCTTTGAAGACTGGAACAGCAAAGTAATAAGGGTTAGGTCGGTGTTCTGCCGATGCAAAGGTAATGCGTCGATATAAACTACAGGTATCTACAGGCAACATCATGGTACTTAACAAAATTTAACTCTGCCACAAGCATTTGCTTTTGATTTTTTTCTGCAATAATCAGTAGCAAGATGAATGACAGCAGGATGGTAATTTACTGACTAGGAGAATGCTCCTTTTGGTATCTCACCATACTTAAAACTCTAAAATACATGATCTTGGGTACAATGTAAATTATTGACTGATAAATCTAGTCAGTTTGCCCACTGTCGGTCCGACCGATGAGTAACCAAGCCAGGCAGATCTGCAAGACATGCTAAAGAGACTCTTGGAATTCCTTGTGCCTTCACGGTGGGCACTTTAAGTAGGTTTCCAACTAGATGATGCATTAAGTATCCTTCCTTTCCACCCCTGCAGCATCCAATTACTGTCTTTGAGAATCACCATATCCTTGTGGTAAGCCTCTAGTTTATCTATGTATATCTTCATCATTGCTTTGTCCATGGGACACTGCTTAAACCCGGCCTTGGATATCCGTGCGTGCCACTGCTTGTAGGTTTCAGGCCTCTCCACTCTCTCCCAGCCTTCACATGCGATGACGTTGGTGACTTGCCGCCCATAAAACTGCCTCTCGATGAGCAATCTGTGATTGTTGTCACGGGACATATTGCAGTCGAACATATCATACAGTGCAGAGAAGTGAAAGAGTGCTTGTCGAAACCGTGGAACGAAGAAAGGAGAGTTGAAAGTTCCATTAACAACAGACAGCACAAATATATCTGGTCTCATCTCCCTTATTAGTTTCAAGACAGCATCCCTAGGATTGTTCACGACAACTGTCTCATCGAGTAAACACTTGAACCGGTAAAGGCAGTTTACGGCAAGAACCTCATTTCTGCCAATTTTCAGTTCCTCAACGTTGATAGTTTCCCAATGCTGTGAAACTATGGGATTATACTCGAATGGAACACCAAACTGCTCGCAGTACTTGGCCAAATGACAACCCACTTCCACTAGTCTCTGTTCAGGTTTGAAACCATGTTCAGGAAGCTCTATACCTGTGAGGCGAAGCTTCGGGGGACCGCCAGGCCTCCTCGATAGTAGCTGAATAAGGAGCGGCCACTGGAAACCTAACTTGATGCCAAAGTCTATGATATGCAGTGTCACTGCTGTCTCAGCTACTTTTAAAATCATGTTATTTGCAAACGAAATCGCAATCCTGTTGAAGGGGCAGGCCTTATAATGAGTGTGGTATATTTTTAGGATCTCGCCAATTGGCGTCCTCTTCTGACACAAATATTTGGACATGCTTTGAACTGGGGTTCCAGCCAAGCGTGCATCAAGAGCATCTGCAAAGGCGTGGGCCACTCTTTGAGACGCATCCCCAATGGGAGAGGAGTGAAGCCTGATCTGCTGTAGTAGGTCGCTAGCATTCCTGCTGTCGCCAGCAGAGATGGCTTCAGCACAAAGAATGAGGAGATTCCTCAAATCCACCATGTCCTCACTGTTCTTAGCCTTTTTAGCGCGATTCTTGCGACCACTAGAACCCTGCGTATGTGCAACCAGAGACAAGTTTCTGACAGCTGCATTCGATGTTTTACCATCAGTACTTGCGAAGGGCTCCGGCTCCTCGTCACATAGCAAAATCCTGTCAAACATCTCTGAGACTTCGATCTCTTCCATTGAAGCTGCTGATTGTTTGTTGAAATTCCCTTCCCTTCCGTCATTCTTCCTTCCCCTCATACCGTATAAAGGGCCTTGCTGCTGCGCCTCCTCATCGATTCCAACTTTTAGCCCACGTTTCTTCATGGCTACAGACACATTGTTTGTAGCATCAACACCCGCTGTGTCCCAGGAGAGAAACTTACAAGCTTCCTCAAGCCCTCCTTTGCGCTGCGAGGCTCCAAGGGAATCATACTGAAGAGGAAACTCACTTGTAGGAGTGGCCAAAATCGAGTTCACATAGTTGGCAAGGCCTTTTGGATGGTTTGAGGATGGTCGTGAAGCATACAAGTCAGTAGACTGATAGAAGCAGTCGCTAGAAGGAGAAACTAGAAATGTAGGGCCTCTGTTCTCTGTGCTGTCCGCAAGTGTCTGTTTTTCCCCAAAGTTGTCTGTGCAACCAATGTTACTGGTTCCATTGCTATTGCCGCAATCATGGCCTGTTCTTGGAAAAAGAACATCTGTGCTCGGAGCATTTTGGCAAACAAACTCTGAGGTATGATTAGGTAAAGCAGGATGTTTCTCACCGAGAACAATAACCTCATGCAATGATTTCTCAGTTGCCCATAGAACCGAGGGATCATAGAGAAAGCAAGGTTTGTCCTCCCTGTTTTCCTCCATAAGCATGCTGCGTATGTACTTGAGGATCTGTTTGGAGAAATCATTGCCATCTGAGTTGGAGGCTCCTTCTCCATCCGAGGTCCCACTGCTACACAAATCAGACAGCTTAGCTTCTGAGTTCATGTCGATAGATGGCGTGAGATTACCAAGGCCTTGATTTGGCGAAAGGAAAGAGCTATCCATGCAGTTTAGATTCAAAGGACAATGCTTAATTTGGTTAGACCCAAAACTATGGTAGCGACACTGATCCATCCATGGAGAAGTGTTGTCACTTCATCAAATTGAGAGCTATTCACAAAATGAGAGAATACGGAAATCTCCGACTCTGAAACCATTTTTTTCTCAAATCAGATGCGCAACAAAAGTGAGATCATCTGAGTTTTCAATGAGATCACTAGAGCCATTTCCACTCTAAGGTAAACAATTCAGAGGTAACGAGGATGGCCTAGGAAAATAAACATGGGAGTATCTGACCTGGTTTGGACGGGAAAAAAACCAGCATCTGAAAATGTCGTGAATATGTCATCGTATGAATGCAAGCTCAAAGCAAAATCAAGTCAATAGCAGAAGGTAAAAGAACTTGCACACTCGTGGATAGATCAGAAGAAACAAATTGGACTGGAGCCAAAAGAACGAACATAGACAAGACGCAAGTTCTAGGACTTGCAGTTGGCTTGTGTACGGTGGATGAGTTCTCTCTTTAGTATATATACACACGTACAGAGAATGAAACGAATAGAGAAGCATGGTCATTGCTTATGTTATTTAGTTTTGTCAATTACTGCCTTGAAGATTCATACATCCTTCCTATGCAAGCAGGTCATAAAATATTATCGTGTCCAGCTATGTTAGAACTGTATTTAATATAGTCCAAAAACTATAGCAAGATCTAGGATTAAGCGTTAAATGTGCGATAATCTCAATCTCTCACTTTGTTGTCTAGTGCATTGCCATCACTTCGTTAACCGATGATGACGATGATAATCGTACTTGGATTGCTGTCATTGGTGAATATTAAATTTCTTCTCCTGAAGTGGTAATCAGAATGGATTTTGTGTCGTGACTTCCCTCTGGACTTGTCCGACTTGCTAATTTTCTTTGCTTGGCTACATTCTTCATTTTGTTTTAGCGCCTGCCGACAGCAGAACTCATTTTAGAAAGATAACCCCAAAGGAAAAAAAAAATAGGCACCATAATAAAAACATAATCTTTCGTTCTAATTGAATGAGGAAGTTAATTGGACAACAGCAGAATATACCGCCAGCTTGTCCCAACGAAAAGATACGACAACTCACAAGCAAATTAGATAAGCTTTCGGAAGATTCCGAGCAATGTAATCTGACATAAGAGACAAAGCGAGCGGACCACCCCATCCATTCCTGGAAGTAGATTTCTTTATTTTCAAAAGCGTGCTCGCAAGAATTACGCCTTCCTAAATTATCGATTAACATCACCATACCCTCATCTTGTTAGAGCTGAAATTTTGCTGTTGGCTTGGTAATTGAGGAGGTGACATCTTATTTTACTGCAAAATATTACTACAAGATCCTTCAAGAGAGAATTTGTTCAGCATTGAAGGGCTACAGATTGAATATCAGCAGGACCAAGGCAGAGGAAAAGGCATCGTACCATCGCTGACGTCGACTAACCAGATGCAGATACAATTAACTTTGCTACAGAGCCCGTTACCAGAACCATGAACCAGAGTCCACTTTAGGAAGATAAGCAGAGATACTGGGAATCGTAAACATCTTGTTGGAGGGCACCTACCCTCATACAGAGGATTTTTTGTACATTCTGTGCCGATTCCACAATTAATGCTTGACAGGTATCTAACCACACGACTAAGAAGGAAGGGCTCAAGTTCTTTTGATTCGGGATGATATCTCGTACCAGAAAGCAAAGTGATGTTAAAAGCACACTACTATGCTAATAGCTGAAGAAGCAAAAGACCAGAATTATTCTTAAGGTGTATGCAAAGAATCTTCAAATGCAGCGAAAGAGACATTTCATCTCTCTGCCTGCTTATTCTAGGAGTAAAGTTCTGGTCAAGAATGACATTAAATTGATCCCTTTTAGACTAATCGACCAAGCTGCACCATTTATCGCGAGGCATGCATGAAGGAATTCAATTATAAAGATATATCATACACAAAGAGGTATCAAATCTCATAATCTGCTGAATACTGTCTATGAAAGAAGTACATCTCCCCAATGTAATGGTGTGAACCCAGATTCTGCCACTAACTGTTAGAAAATCAAGCAGCTATAAAAGTACAGCTGTTTATATCCTACCGAAGCAATGATTGTGGCTCAACAAGGACCGCCCAATCAATACCTCACCTGCAAGAAAGCCCCATGAATGTTTTCTACTCTAGTATTGTCAAAAAAAAGAAGAAAAGATCACAAGCATCAGCTCCACAAATTCACGCTCTTTTCTGCAAATAAGGATGCCTTCCATGAGTACTGAGTCGGGTCCATCTGGTAGATGACTCATAGAAACAAGCTCATCAAAGTCCTAGGTGGGTACCCAACAAGATGAAGCATACAGGATTCGGCCCTTCCACCCCTGCAGCATCCAGTGGCCATCTTCATCGACCACGAAATCATCATGGAACTCCCCCAACTTAGATCGCAATTTCTTCATAAGTGCTGGGGCCAGTGGCAATTGCTTGAACCCGGCCCTCTTATTGCGAATCTGCCATCGCTTATATGTCTCCGGCCTCTCAACCCTCTCCATCCCCTCACATGCAATGACATTTATAGCTTCTCGGCCAAAGAACTCTTTCTCATACATCAGTCTCATCCGGTTATACCTCTCTAAATTAGTATCAAATGCATCAAACAACGCAGAGTAGTGAAAGAGAGCCTCACGGAACCTTGTTACAAAGAAGGGGACACTAAAAGATCCATTGACAATGGCCTGCACAAAGAGATGCGGCCTTATTTTTCTGATTAAATTCAGAACAGAATCCCTGGGATTATTCAAGACAACCGTCTCATCAAGGAGATTTTTAAACCGAAACCTGGTATGCACAGCGATGGTCTCACCATTCCTTGTTTTGAGATCCTCGATTTTGATAGTATCCCATTCCTGAGCAATTCCATTGTACTCAAATGGAACATTGAATTGCTTGCACAACTTTGCCAAGCGGCGTCCTGTCACCTGAACTCTTTCTGCTGGTCGAAAACCACGCTGGGGAAATTCTATCCCTGTAATACGCAGTTTGGGTGGCCCGCCTGTCCTCCTGGAGAGAAGAAAGATGAAAGTTGCCCATTGGAAACCATATAAGATTCCAAAGTCGATAATATGAAGCGTTGTTGCTTTCTCAGCTAAATCCATGATCATATAGCTCGCAAAGACAGTTGCCATTTTCTGAAATGGGTAGGCCATATGACAAGCATGGTTTGCTTTCACAATATCGATCGCTGATGTTTTTCTAGAACCTAGAGCAGCATAGACCTGAGAACCAGTGCCTCCTAAGCGTGCCTCGAGGCCATTGGCGAAGTAATGTGCCAACCTCTGAGATCCGTCACCAAAAGGGGAAGCATGCTGCCGAATCTGCTTTAGATAGTCATCAGCAGTCCTTCGATCGTCAGAAGAGACAGCTTGTGCACAAAGGATCAACAAAGTTCTGAGATCCACCATCTCTGTCACATTGCTGGTTGAGGTTGGTGTGTTATCATGAAACTTCCCACCATCAGCAGCGTGTGTCCGTCTACTCTGCTGTAAAGATTCATTTACTTCTTTTTCAGAGGATTCATCAGCATTCGAATCTCGACTCCTGCGTTTAATTTTAAAGAGTAGCATTTTACCCATCATCTCAGATAGTTCGGTGTCGATGTCATCAACATACACTGCTGTCTGCTTGTTACTCCTCTCATCTTCAAATTCTGAATCCTCCCTCTGGTGGTTCTTCTTTCCCCTAATTCCACCGAGAGGCAAAAGGTCACTTTCATCCTCCTCCAAGTCAACCACATTCAGTGATTTCTTTTCCTTAGACCATGAGTTTACGCTGCTTTTCTCCAGATCAATAAATAACTGCGTAACTTTGGGAAGAAATTTGTTAGCTTCCTCCACACCTCTCTGGAACTGCAATACTGATTGGCTCTCGGTCAAGAAGTTAGGGAACAAAGGGCCACTCCCTAATGATGCATTCGTCCTATTACCATTACTCAGGAAGCTGTTTGGTAAGGAAGAGGATGGTTGAACATGAGCATTCATAGTGGACTGAAAAATGAAGTCTCCTGTGACAGAAGATCGCCGCATATAATTTCTGCCGTCCCCAAAATTACTGAGCCATTGATGATCAGCAAAGTTGCTGCCGCTGGTATTCCTAGAAGGGCTGCTCTTAGCATAGTCACTACTGTTTCCCGAGTAATTATTGTCTGGACTCTCCATGAATGGAGGGGACGGGTTCGCTTCAGATGGGCACGTCTCGCCAAGAGCTTCATGGAGCGACTTCTCAGCCGCCTGGAGAGCCAGAGGGTCATGAGACATTGAGGACTTCTCCTCCATGTCCTCCTCCAAAAGCATTTGATTTATGTACCTGAACACAGTCTCAGAGAAGCCGCTATCCTCGGGCCGGAAATCCGCCTCCACACTCACGAGCGAAGACGGAGCAGAATCGCAATACCTAGGGTCAGAAGGAAAGAAGGGTTTGTCCACGAAGCCAACATCCTGAGACGGGCCGTCGCGACCAAACCCATTCGCCAAGTTTGCGTGCTGATCCGGAAATGGCAAGAGGGTCTCGTTGTCGAACATTAAGGCGCTCGGGGAGCCGGAGAATCCGGTGAGGCGCGGCTCCATAATCATCTGCCGGCGCAATTTGCCCCTCCCCCCGGGGTCAACTGCCACCAGCCCCAACACTGCTTCTTCCTACTCCGAAATCGTCAAGAAAAACTGCCCATTCCTAAACCCCTGTTGAAACCAAGATTCACGAAAGAAACAGAAAAAAGCGGATGTCAGAAGAACACACGGGCGGCCGAGCTCAGCTGAAGCGAGCTCAAACCACATCTAATTCAGCTACTAAAACGCGGAATCTTCGGACCAAATTGACGACCCGCGATCCTAGGTTCGCCGGCAGATCAAAAGAACGTAAAGAAACCGCAAGAAGGCACCAAATCAGATCATCAGCCCCGCATAAATTCCAAACAAGAAAAAGAAAGAACAGCGGACCAAAATCTCGGAGATCTTGTGGTGGAAATGGAAGATGGGAGAAGGCTAACCTCGGCGCCGAAAGACGTAAAGGACTGCGGGAGCCGATTTCCGGAGGCCGGCGTCACGAGCGAGCTGTTCCTGAGTGCCGCTGAAGTCTCGTCTGTCGGAGAGACAAAATTCCAAATCTCTCTCTCTCTCTCGGAAAAGTGACAGAAAATTGACATGGACAGTGGCGGCTTTGGACCTATGGAATATGCAGGAGTTAAAAAAAGAGGGGAGAAGTGTGGTTGCACCTTCTCCAGTGACTCCACGGAGATTGTATTTAGATACACATCCGCTCAGCACATAGAGTAGCACAGGGGAAAGGGCGCTCTCTCTCTCTGCCGGCCTCCCCTTCTCGCTCTGGCGTCGGCCTCGGTGTCCTCTCCAGGAGCTGGTGGGAAGCTCCATAATCTCGGATGCCTGGTTCCGATTGCTGATTGGGTCAAACCCATCTCGGGTTCGTCTCCGAGCTCGAAACCTGCGGTCTCCTCCTATCATATGCATTTGATATAAGCATCGTATAAGTAACTTCTCAGGCGGGAAACGGATCTATGAGGATCACTATCGGATCGCCTAGGGGTTGGATCGACATGGCTGAACCGCCGGTTTGATGCGATCGAAGGAGACCGGCCCGACTTGGAACGGTTTGAACGATGCATGATTCGGCCCTTAAAGGACCCAAACAAACCTCAAGAGGAGTGATCTTGACAAGCCACGACTGGGAGGGAGTAGACGCTGAATTGACGCCTAGGACCGCTGTGAGAATGCTCTAGATGAAGACCTCCATCCAATTCTGGTTAATTCCATGATTGATCACGTAGCATTGACACCTAAATTTTTAATTCTTTTTCTTGTTCTTTCTTTTTCCCTTCTTGTTCGGCCAATCACCAGTAGTTCCTTGACAGGTTAGGGGACTCAAGTTGATCTAGATTCCCCAAAACAAGAGTTGACCAAATAATGAAAATATCATGCTATTGCACATTTGCTCACAAATCCAATATTTGCGAAATACATATAATAAGGTATTTAAAACCCTTTAATAGATGAAATTTTTTTCCCACTTTGTACAATGCTATAGATCATGCCTAACACGAGAGAATCTAATGCATGTGGCATTGCATCACATTGTCAATTGCATCAAGACACCAAGAAGCTATCCACAAGAACCCAAAGTGCATGATTGGAAAACTTAAACCGTTAAAAGAAAATATGGGTATGTATAGATGTAGATTTATAAATAATTTCCATATGGATTTTTTTTTCATTTGTTTATTAATATCAGGAAAAATTTCAAATAAAGATTTGAAATGAAGCCGTTTTTTTTTTTTTCAAAAAGTCCAAAGTTGATATTGTCTCAAATAAGTCTTGAAGTGGCCAACTTAGAGAAAGGGTTCAATTACGATGGGGTGGAAGTGCTGTACAATGGCATCTATGGAATAGAACTCAAACATAATAGGTTTAGGACTTTTCTACAAGAATTCACAATAACTTAGCAAAAAAAGGGGAAAAAAAAAAATAAAACATATGCGCACTTTTACAAATGTTGATTTTTGAGCACCGAATTGACTTCGATTGAACTTGAACCCTTCTAGAAAGTCGTAAGGTTATCTTTCAAATGCTGCTAGTTTTATGCAATTTGCTTGTCGTTAGACCCACTTTCCATTTTTTTTTCCAAGTTAGGTTAGATCGCTACTACTTAAAGAAATTGGGTTCAATTTTTAGCGTGACCATATTTTCTTTAAAAAGAATTGAATGGATGTAAGAATTTGCGGTCCCAATGGAAGTCTTGCATATGGACTTGTCGTCATTGGAGGAAACTTCTTCATCCTTCGTCAGAGGTGGAATGGAATCTTTCCCATCATCCCATCCGCTTGGGACAATGTCTTCATGTATTGCCACATTGGAATAAATCTGTAGCTGGGGAATATTCGCCCCCGCATGATACACTGCTACTAGATGGGTGGCACAAACCCGATAGGTGGGATAGTCATGGCCTTCGGATCGCATTTAGTATAATTTATAATTTGAATTATGTGGATGGATAGCAACCAAACTGTGTAAAGATCTACCTAGAAATCGGCCTGGCAAATCAATCCGATTCCAAGACTACTAGCATTGAGCTTTCAGCTTTCCCAAAACTAGCATTTAGCCAAAAGCCCATTCGAAAAACTTACCAAATACCCCATCACAGTGATATTAAATTTGATGGCGTTTTGGCTAGAGGATGAGAACTAGGTTATTCGAGGCCTCGATAGAGATAATGCTACATTGAAATTTGGCACAAAAGTTTAAGATCAAATTGAAAATTTTCCGATTGAATTAGCATAGAACAAAGGCAATAAATTAATACAAAGTATTCCACAAATATCTCAATCTTGAGCACAATTCAAATCCACTTCTACGGACCCAACCAAGAGATGAATTCTTTTATTTTGTTCTTTTATTTTCTTTTTTATTGTGGTTGGCGAGGGTCGTGGACAAGGGCCTTCGAGTGCGGGGAGGGTGCCGGTCACAAAGAAAGCTGTCTTCTACCTTGTCTTCTTTGAACAGACCCTTGAGTTTTAAGTATAGTAGGGGCTTCGGCTAATCGTTTAGGATAATATAAGTTGACAATGAGCTACTTTTATCAGCTACTGCAATAGTAGCATTAGCAGGGGAAATGCTTAGGACAAAAATGAGACCAAGAATGAAAATCATTGAGGTGATCGGAGTGAGATAGTAAAGAGATCCGGCGTAATCTGAAGCAAGTCCCAGTGCGACAAGGCACCAGTACTCATCTCCCCCACTGTGGACACATTGAATCTTCATTATAGTTCTATCCTTGGACCCCTCTCTCCCTATATATATGGGTACAAAGTCATAAACAGTAAACACGACATGATTTTATGCATCGTTAAGTCTTAAAATCACTTATGCAAAGCATGAACGGTGTGAAAATCACACACAACGATGAATTGGATAATTCAAGACTCGAGGCTCGCCACCGGAGGCCACGAATTCGCTTGATCTGGCGAGCCTTGAGGCTCAGCGGCCACTCATTTCACGGAATTCGATCGGCCCACGAATATCAATCTCATAGCTGTTTTCACGATTTTGCGAATTGACCCCTTTTCTTCTATTATTTTAACTCCTTTAATATTTGTACGATAGAGGGCACAACTTTTGCATAGCTGTTTTCCTTTATAGCAGCACATTCAACACATCCTAAGACTAACATAGGGTGTCGCCTCATTGGAGAAGTCGTTCATATTTGTACACGATTGACAGTTCTATGAGAACCAAGATTTTTGCCAAAATTCACTAAACATTAACCAAATGAATACGACTAAGTCGACACCCCTCTTGGACTTGTTTGTGACCATGTCCGATTAGAATTAGTCCACTGGATGTCTTAAAAATGGAATTCGTGGTTGGCCTCGATCATTTGCCATGATCGGGTCTTGGTCGGGTAGACTGGACCCAAACTCGAACATGTCATGCCTTGGTTTAAAATGGACAGTGTGATTTGGTCATCATTGATTAAAAATTTCCCCCACGAGGATAGGGACTTGATCCATATGGGTTAAATGTGTAGATGCAAATATGCATTATTAAGTCTTAGAATCATTTATGCAATGCACATATCTTTATTTAGTTGAGTAGTTAAATTGTTGTATAGTTGATGGGAGAAAAATAGATGCCAGAGTTGATCTAGTGGGGGATTGGCCAAGCTTTGATACATGTAATTAAAATTATATTGGAAACCGAATAGGTCAGTATATAGAAGATCTTTAATACACATATCAAATTTGATTGCCCATCACAAACACAACTTCCACCATATGAACTCTCCACATAGTGTTCATTTCATGTACTGCAGAAGTTCCTTTGTATTAATTTTACCACTAACATTGCCCATCACTACAAATTGAGGGTAAAAAACAAAAATTTAATAGCTATCACGCTGAATATGAAGGTAAAGATTATTGATTTATGAAACACATAAACAAACAGATGGCCAACCAAATGCCAAAGAAAACAAAAGAACTCTGTTAAAATCTCAAATGCTACAGATTAAGTGTCATTAACAGTATAGAATTAGAGGAATGAAGCAACAATAAAGAAGAGTGAAGAAACCATCAGCGCCTGCCAGTCAAAAGTGACCGAATGGACTAAATCGACACAAATAAGCGAGCTTGAATTTGATGCTAAAGCAATCCATCCAAAAGTGAAAATTCTATCAAAAAAGGACAAAATATACATTATAAATGTGAATGAATCCTAGGAGATTGTCGACTCTATCTGCACACATTTATTTTGCTACCTGGGTCGTTCCTTTTGTCAAAATATGTCTTTGGAGTTCGATCCGCCGTTCTTTCAACTATATGCTACCGAGCAGCTCATTATTGTTTCCCCGCTCGATCTCCATGGCATCGAATTTTGAAGTAGGACAACCGTCGTTAGCATTTGCATCAGTACCCTCTATAAAGAAGGCTCTAGGAGGGAACTAGAACGACGCCCCGGGAACTGGACCAAATCGATTGGTCCGGTCCGGTTTGATCCGGGCAGTCCAATATACTCACCCCCACCTTTAGTGAGATTTCTATTTTAAATTCCATCAACAACTCCATTGATCTCTCTCTACTTTCCTCTCTCGTCTTTGCTATGAAGCTCCTCTACTTTCTCTCTCTTTCACAAATGTGGCCATTGTGGCCTCACGATGAGCGAGAGGCTTTCGATTTCGATCAAGATACTGATCGAGGAACCCTAGGGATATGGAGATTTCGCATCCCTATGAGAGCTCCTTTAGATCGGAGCCAATCTGGTCGTTGGCTTCCCTCTATATACATATATAGATTAAACAAATGAAACACGATATAAAGACAAAGATGAAGACCGAGGATGTCATCTCATTTAAATACAACACAAAACATGTGATTTCGATTTTCTTTCATCCTTTGCTATTTATTCTTACATTAGTGCATCTTTGGTTGGTGTTTTTCCGCAACATCTCAAATAGATACAACACAAAACATGTGATTTCGATTTTCTTTCATCTTTTGCTATTTGTTCTTAGAGTGATGCATCTTTGGTTAGCGTTTTTCCACAAAAAATTTGCATTAGAGTGAAGGAATTTTAATTTTTTTGTTTAAGATAGCATCTATTAAGTTTGAAGTGGCACCCTTCAATGGCCAAAACAATTTTTGATCAATGGAAGATTGCATTGAATTCCATGCGAAAAATGACTCAGATCAATCATGTTAGGTAGGGTTCCCCCAACCAAAAATTAAAATAAATAAGTAAGTAAAACCCATTTAAAAAATTAGCAAGAAAAAGGCACCCACTAATAGAGGGAGTGTGTGTGTGTTGGGGGGGTGTGGGGTGGGCGAGTGGAGAGAGAGAGATTCTGCGAAAGCAGACAAAGCCCATTGAGCCATGCCGGACCGCCTACCCTTTGCTTCGTATAAGTTTGTTCGCTATTGCCTGCCAAATCAGATTATCACCTATTAAAACATCATAACAAGCTACTTTAATTTGTGTTATTCAGGAGTTCTAGGTATTATTCATTTATTGAAGTAATTACATGCTTTAATCACAAAAATAACATTGTTTTCTTGCAGGTATATGATGTCTTCATCCAGTGTGAATAAGAGTAATTAGAGCACATTGACCTTTCCTCAAATTTCAACAGAAGAACACGTCTCTTTGAAAGGTTTAATCGAGCCCTACAACTTCCTAGAAGGGTCCAAGTTCAATAGAGGTCAATTCAATGCTAAAAAATCAGCATTTGTAAAAATGGGCATATCAGCTATTAACCAGTCAGAACATAGTATGCATTTTCGATTTATAAAATCACTTAAAAAATGCATGAGTGGCATGAAATTCGCATGTGACGAAGGATTGGATGATAATTTCATAAGAGATCATGTGCAAAATGGTGAAATCAATATTCAGTTCGTTGATTCAAAGAATCAACTAGCAAATATTTTCACGAAACCTTTGGAGAAAGGTCCGTTTGAATTTATTCGTAAAAAATTGCACATTACTTACCCATTTGGTTAAGGTCTATGCAAGACAGACTCAAAAATACAATCTTCTGGAAGAGACATCACATTTATTATTGATTGAGTTTATTTTTAAGGGAAAAAAAGGAAACCTACTTGTTCTTGGCTCTAAGTGTTAAATGTGCCCATTTAGTATTCTTTGTTTCTTTTGTTTAACAAATGAAATGGAAAACCTTTTTTTAGGTTCAACATGTGGATGACAAAGTCAAAGATATGCTTACCCATATACTCCAACCTCGTTTCATCAGATTCAAGCTTTAGAGGCTAACCTTTGCACGATTTCCTCGATTTTTGACGTGATCAGACAAAATGATTGATTCCAGAGCACGAACGGACCTCCAATGAGCAGATCGGAATAGCTACGGACCTCCTGGACGGCCGGCTGGGGATCAACTGAATCTTCTCTCTTTTCTTGCATATATTCCGCAAAGCTCTCACCTCTTCTTGCAGTCTTCGCACTGACCTACTTAATGCCCACAACTGACAAAGCCAAATTCCAAAGCATTCTTGACCAACCACAGCATATCGACCGCCGATCAACAGTTTCATCACTCCTTTCACTAATTCCACTACGCATCTGCAACATTGCTCTTTCCTTGCTCTTAACAGTAATTATGCCTGCCATGTCATTCTTTATGCAAAAGGGTGTTAATGCAAGTTAGATAATCAGACAAGCATGTGAACAGAAAGTGGTGGTTCTTCATCCTTGTGTTCCCAGGAAGGTTTTTCATTATATAAGCGCGTGATTTAATATTCAGATATGCTCTCTCTTTCTCAGTTCAGTCAGTTCAGCAAGTCTTTCTTGGAGCTTTGCCATAATTCTGTCATGATCTCCGTGAGTCACCGAGGCTATAGTTGTCAGGATATTTCCGCAATAAGTTTTATAGGGCAGAACAACGAAAGGACCATCATTTAAGCTTCTGTATCAGCTATCAGATTGTCTCCCCAGCTTTTTGTATGTGAATCATATCGTTAGCAATGCGTTCAAGAAGAAACGAGGCAGAGGAAATGAAGATGCTGAAAAGCTTACAAGCAGCACATGAACATGGAAAATTGACAAGGAGAAAGAGCCACTGAGCATCAATGAGAAGAAAATAAAAACGACACTTTTTGGTCGAGAAACCGGCTTCGCCGCAATCGAAAACTCAAATCTCGATTTTTTTTACATTATATTTTAGGTTTTTATTTGAGAAAATAAGCATATTTTAGATCACTTATTTGGGCAGCTACAAAAGAGGAGAAGGAGGGGGATAGGAACATATGGTGGGACTCATGTGCGCGGCAACCTCACCGACGAGAACCCATGATGCAAACACGAGGCCAAAGCCAAAGTGTTGGCAGGCAAGGGAGAGCATCTTAGGCTCAATTTCGCCAAAATGCATATCAGATTAGTGTAGGGCATATTAAAAATGCATCAATGCTCAGATTTAGGTAGTTTTCACCTACCAAAACTTGTCCGAAAAATCCAGGGAAAAGTATAACCCTCATATTTCAAGAAAGTCGGCATATTGTCCAACCAAATTCAACATTGGGACTGACTTTTCCTACTTAATGAAGCAATGAGATACTAATCTACTTATAAGAAATTCTATGTCACAAGAAAATTTGAAGGTCGTATCAAACACATTCCTATTTTTTTTATTCAAGAAATAGAAATTTTGTATAATTATTAAACATATTCGAATACTCAGAAACTCGTCTTAAAAACAAAATTAGAAAAATATATTTTTTAACAAAAACTATTCCTAAGAACAGAATAGTTACCAAACAAACTCGATTTTGTTTTTTATAATTTTGTTCATCCCAATTGTTTAAGCCTATAACTGGAGGGAGACTTCATGAATATAAGGCCCATTAAAAACTATAGACAATCAATATATGACGATACTTTAAGGGGTTGCATGGGAACGTTTCTATTCCTTGATTTTTCTGTTTTTTTGCTTCGTTCTTTTGCTCCTCGGAATAAAAAAAGAACAGAAATTAATTTGGTAACGTTAGTTAATTTTTCTATTCCTCGTAATAGAAAAGTGGCTAGGGAATAGATTTAGAACATAAATAAGAAGTAAAAAAAAGTAACTTCTTGTTTCGAGGTACAATTTCTAGAAATAAGTGATTTTTTTCTTTTCAATTTTTCTTTTGTTCTTCTTCCTTACCGCGACCATTGCCCTTGGATTTGTCGCCGCTTGTCGGCTGACGCCGCCCGACGGCAACGGACGGCGGTCGGCGTCGGGTGATAGTCGGTGGTCGACGATCGGTGAGCAAGATGAGAAACAAATAAATACAAAAATTTATGGATTATACCTAA
This sequence comes from Eucalyptus marginata, assembly GCA_014182565.1. NCBI lineage: Eukaryota > Viridiplantae > Streptophyta > Magnoliopsida > Myrtales > Myrtaceae > Eucalyptus > Eucalyptus marginata. The sequence goes on from CM024594.1 coordinate 26,340,357, forward strand.
CACATTCCTATTCTTTTTCTATTTCGAAAATAGAAATTTTGTATAGTTACCAAACGCGTTTTTTATTCAGAAATTGTTCCAGGGAGTAGAAATAGAAAAGAACTATTTCTGAAAAGAAATTGTTTTCTGGAACAGAAATGTTACTATTCGCACTCTAGCACTCCCTCTCACATGCAAAATGCATTAGGAAAAACAAATGGAATTGACGAATAGGGGCTGTATGTGCAAAATAAATTGGGGGTGGTGATGTGAATTGTTGTGGAAAGATTGTTCTACGAAGGCCCGATGGTGCGAATTGCGAATCTCGATCTCCAATTGAACATGTGATTGGCAACCTCGGTATGAACGTGACCTGTTGACGAACATGTGTCTACCAACCAACGTTATAAACACCACAAGCGAAAGAATTCGCTATCTCGCTCGATAAGTCGAATTGACCGTCATAAGGGAACCTTGATAAGGTTAAGTCCTCAAAAGAACAGTAAAAGAGAACCTCTCAACTTTTCCTCAAAAATAAAATATATTTGTCCCCCAAAGAAAGTCGACCAGTCCTTAATATAGGCCTTTTAGCCACCACACAAACCCTAAAACCAACCCTAGAAATCTAATGCGTAATATTCTAGAATATACCTAAACAAGAAGAAAAATATATATATATATATATATATATATATATATATATATTTGACTTAGTCAAATATTTGATGACTAGATAATTAAATTGCTCCAAGATTTCCATGATTCTTCAAGATTCGATCCAAGGTTATCTCCACGCCAAAGATTATGCCAAGATTTCCAAGATTCTTCAAGATTTGATCCAAGGTCATCTCCACGCCAAAGATCACAAACCATGACGCCAATAGCTTGCCTAAATTGCTTGGCCCACGCTCGAGTAATCGAACCAGTAGGAATAGACAGTGGGTCCCTAGCACCTCCTCCTCGATATGGCTCGATGTCCACATCATTCCCTCCCCCGTGCAAAGGATTTGCCCTCAAATCATCACTTGCATCGAAAAGAGTCAAGTCAGAAACATTAAATGTAGCACTAATGTCATACTTACTTGGAAGATCAAGCTTATAGGCATTATTGTTAACTCTTTCCAACACCATGAATGGTCCATCCCCTCGCGGTAATAACTTAGAATGTCGCTGCTCAGGAAATCGCTCCTTGCGCATATGAACCCAAACCCAATCGCCGGGTTCAAACACCACTTCCTTGCGCTATTTGTTGGCTTGCCTTGCATATTGCTTAGTCTTGCGCTCAATATTTGCGCGTGTCTTCTCATGCAATGCCTTGACAAATTTAGCTTTCTTTGCTCCATCTATATCCACACGCTCATCAACAAGTAAATGGGTTAAATCTAACGGAGTTAATGGATTAAAACCATAGACAACCTCAAATGGTGTAAATTTAGTGGCAGAATGCATGCTCCTATTATATGCAAACTCAACATGTGGTAGACAATCTTCCCAAGATTTTATGTTCTTTTTCATAATAGCACGCAACAATACCCCTAAAGTTCTATTAACTACCTCGGTTTGACCATCGGTCTATGGATGACAAGTAGTAGAAAATAACAACTGAGTTCCTAGTTTTTTCCACAATGTTTTCCAAAAGTAGCTAAGAAATTTAGAATCTCGATCTGAAACAATCGATCTAGGCATGCCATGCAAGCGTACAACCTCCCTAAAGAACAAATCAGCAACATGAGATGCATCATCGGTTTTATGACAAGGTACAAAATGAGCCATCTTTGAAAATCGATCAACAACCACATAAAAAGAATCTCTACCATACTTAGACCTAGGTAATCCTAACACAAAATCCATAGAAATATCAGTCCAAGGATGCGTTGGAATAGTTAATGGTGTATACAAGCCATGCGGTTTAGTTGTAGACTTCGATTGCTTACAAGCAATGCATCTCTCACAGACACGTGTGACATCTCTCTTCATATGTGGCCAATAAAATTGTTCATGCAACACTTCATAAGTCTTATTAATGCCAAAATACCCCATTAAACCGCCACTATGCGCTTCTCACACCAACAATTCACGCAAAGAACACTTAGGCAAACATAGCTCGTTTTCACGAAAAAGATAACCTTCACGCCTATAGAATTTATCAAATGCAGTATGTTCACATGCTTCAAATACTCTCCCAAAGTCGTCATCATCAGTATATAAGCCCTTGATATGCTCAAAACCTAAACACTTTGCTTCTAAAATAGTTAGAATCGCATACCTTTGAGAAAGTGCATCGGCTACCGCATTCTCCTTACCTTTCTTGTACTTGATCACATATGGAAAAGTCTCAATGAACTCCATCCATTTGGCATGTTTTTTATTCAACTTCTACTGCCCTTTCAAGTACTTCAAGGTCTCGTGGTCGATGTGGATCACAAACTCCTTCGGCCATAAATAATGTTGCCAAGTCTCCAAAGCTCGCACTAAAGCATACATCTCCTTATCATAGGTAGGATAATTCAATGTTGCTCCACTCAATTTCTCGCTGAAATAAGCTATGGGATGCCCTCCTTGCATCAACATGGCTCCAATCCCTGTACCAGAAGCATCGCACTTTATCTCAAAAGTAGTACTGAAATTCAGTAAAGATAACAAAGGAGCATTAGTCAACTTATCTTTTAGCAGATTAAATGCTTTCTCTTGCTCTCTCCCCACGTGAAACCCACGCGCTTTTTGATAACCTCGGTCAAAGGTGTGGCAATGATGCTGAAATTTCTCACAAATCGCCGATAAAAACTCGCTAATTCATGAAAGCTACACACCTCTCCTACAGTCTTAGGCGTTGGCCATTCATGGATTGCTTTGACCTTCTCTTCATCAACCCGTATACCATCAGCACTAACAACAAATCCTAGAAATACTAATTTGTTAGTAACAAAAGAGCACTTCTTTAGATTAGCGTACAATTGCTCGGCCCTTAAAACCTGCAAGACAGCTCGCGCATGCTCAATATGGTCATCAGGGCTTCGGCTATATATCAAGATGTCATCGAAATAGACAACCACAAATCGACCAATAAAAGCACGTAAAACATGATTCATAAGTTGCATAAATGTGCTTGGTGCATTAGTTAATCCAAATGGCATGACTAACCACTCATACAATCCATAATTGGTCTTAAATGCAGTTTTCCATTTATCACCTTCTTTCATTCTAATTTGATGATAGCCACTTTTCAAATCGATCTTAGTGAAAATGCAAGAACCATACAACTCATCCAACATGTCATCTAACCTAGGAATTGGATGTCGATACTTTACCGTAATGTTATTAATTGCTCGGCAATCGACACACATTCACCAAGTTCCATCCTTCTTTGGCACCAACATAACAGGGACGGCGCACGGGCTAAGACTCTCTCTCACATGCCCTCGCTCCAATAGTTCGCTAACTTGCCGCTGAAGTTCTTTTGTCTCCTCGGGATTGCTTCGATATGCGGGTCGGTTAGGTAATGGTGCACCAAGAATCAAGTCGATTTAATGTTCAATGCCTTGAATCGGTGGTATCCCTCCAGGAAGTTCATCAGGAAAGACACCTTCAAATTCCTGCAATAAAGACACAATAGGACTAGGCAAACTTGGGTCAAGATCGTTAGTAGAAAACAAAACCTCCTTGTACAAAAGTACAAGCATTGGTCGGTTTAGAACTAAAGCTTTCCTCACATCACTCGATTTTGCATAAAAATTCTTTTACCTATTTTATTTCCTCTCTTCTTTTCCCTCGATTTTTACCACAATTCTCCTCTCAGCCTCTCCTTTTCCTTGCGTCTTAGACACACCATGCAAGCCCTCGGGTTTCTCACATTTTCTCTCTCTCTCTCTCGGCTTCTCGTTGTAACTTTAACTGATCTTGATACACCTCCCTAGGTGTCATTGGTACCAAAGTATAAGTCTTTTGATTCATCACCAATGAATAACGATTAGTATACCCATCATGATGTACCTTTCGATCATATTGCCATGGTCTTCCAAGTAAGACATGACCCGCTTGCATAGGTACAACATCACACTCTATCTCATCCTTGTATTTCCCTATCTCAAATGGAATTCGAACTTGTTTTGACACCTTCACCTCACCACTATCATTTAACCATTGAAGTCTATAAGGCCTAGGGTGATTTGTCGTTTTCAAACCCAACTTATCCACCATAGTACAACTTGCCACATTCGCACAACTACCTCCATCAATTATCATACTACAAATCTTACCATTTACCACACATCTTGTATGAAACAAGTTATCTCTTTGTTGATGATGCTCCTCCTCCTTTACTTGCACACTAAGAGAACGCCTAACCACCAATAAGTCTCATTTTATAACTACTTCTCCATCACTACAATCCTCCAACAGTGGTATCTCATCATCCTCTTCTTCCCTCTCACTTTCGGACTCAACATCTCCATGTCCAGTCATGATCATCACCTTTCTATTAGGACATTGATTCGCCATATGACCCCTGCCTAAACACTTAAAACATTTAATTTCACGAGTTCTAGTGTTAGGGTTTTCGGTTTTACCTGAAACCAGATTTGTTCCAACTTTACCGTCCCTCTCCTTTTCCTTTGAGGTTTCGGTTTTGGTGTTGTTTCCTCTCCAATTTGGCTTCTCATCTCTCTTCCAATTGGATCTCTAATTCTAATTTGAACCTCCTCCACTCTTGTGATTTCGGTCCAACTTCAATTGCCGCTCAACTTTGATGGCTTTGTCCACCAATTCCTCCAATTCAACATAGTGTTGTAGCTCCACCACCCTTGCTTTGTCTCGACTCAAACCACTCAAAAATCTTGACATTGTGGCCTCACGATCCTCCACCACATTAGCACGGATCATGGCAATCTCCATCTCCTTGTGATACTCTTCCACGCTCTTATTGCCTTGTGTGAGATTTTGTAACTTTTGAAACAAATCGCTGGTAATGACTTACAAAACGCCTCCTGCCTCTCATCCCATGTCTCTATTGGTCTTTCACCATTGCGCCTCCTACTAGTCACAAGTTCTACTACACTTCCTCAAGGTCTCACAACTCTATGATCACTCTTTTGATTACATGTATTGCTCGAAGAATAAGATCACAATCGAAATATGGAGGTTCGGACTTTGGAATTTTTCTATCCAAAGCACCCTTCAACAACTCGAGCGTCTCTCTTTATACGCTTCTTCATGCCTTCATTACCGTTGGCACCTTCCAAAGAAGTTCTTCCAATCAACCCGTTGGACAGAATCAATTTGGAGAGATCTCGAGCTCTTTAAGGTGTGTAGATAGCCCATCAATCATATTCCGCCCATACAATCAAGATCTTGGTTTCCATAAGTTGAACTTTCCAAATAAGTTGCGAATCTTAGAGAATCTATATCAATTCGGATACGAATGTAAGATCATGTAGTGCTGAATCCAGTCCGAAAGATAATCCTCATTATTGAGATAAAGACTATATAGAATCGAATAAACTTTTATCTTGTCGATGCGGAAACCGTCCATGAGAGTAGACTTTGAAATTTGAGTCTTGTTGACGTCGGACTTTGATCTTCGGACTTTGCCGGCGAGTCCCTGCAAGTCTTCGATCGAGAGATTTTTGTAACTTCAAAACTTCGAGGAGAATTTATCAAAATCTCCCCCTTTTTGATGGTGACAAAACTTTCCACGCAGATTGAACATTATTGCCCTGCAAAACAACTTTTAAGCTTGCAAAGATATCATTAGAATAAGAATAGTATAAGATGTCCCGTACGCGGATGTCCCTTATTACAGACTTACCACACTACCTGCACGTATCTGCATCCACGAAACCTCATTAGTCAATGCGGACTTTATTATCTATATCTAATTTTAACGGCAAAAAGTAATGCGGTAGTAAGCAATCATTCAAAAACTCAAGATAAAGTCAAAATATCAATCACAAACAAACTATTAAATCCAAGAAAATAGAAATGAAAGTTTAAGGTTTGGGTTTGGGTTTGAATAGAGTGAAAATCTGCCCCGCAAGTCTTCTCCCCCTTTTTGTCGGCATTAAAAAGTAAGAAAATCAAGGAGCACGAGGAACGCGAACGAGTTGAAAGTCCTCCATAGACTTGACAAGGCTTCCAACTTCCTTAAGTCTTCTTGAAGTTCGGCGATAGCGCCTTTTGTGTCTTGAACCTTACTTTGAACATCTTTCACATCATGTAAGGAGATGAACATAGCATGATTCTCATTCTCGATAGTCCGAAAGTCACACCCCATAGCATAGATTTGGCCTTTGAGCTCCAATATGATGTCAAGCAACCTTCTCGAAATCTCCCCGAATTGTCGTCGTGTGCTTGCGTCAACTTGGTCTGATGGTGGAGTCAAGCCGGTGTGAATGTCGAAGGAAGATCAATGTTTGGAGATGAAGCCTCCCTCGGGATGATGAGCAGCATAAACATCTTCAAAGCATCGTGGCGATCTGCTCACACTTGCACTTGTAAATGTCGGGATAAGAGGAGTGCTTTCTCTTTGGATATCTCCCCTGTTTCCATGCCTTCGAGGGGAGAAGAACTCTTCTTTCGAGGAGTCTCCTCAAAGGACAAGATTGTGCTGATCCTCCTTTTTCGCCGGAGAATCCTTTGCTTGTGAGTCTGGGTTCATGCCGAGAGTTTGTTACCGACTCTTCCTCTTCATCTTTCTCTTCCTCTTTCTCTTCTTTCTCTTTTTCGTTCTTCCTCTTTCTGTTCTTCCTCTTTTTCTTTCTTTTCTCTTCTTTCTTTCTCGTTCTTTCTCTTCTTCTTTCTCTGTCTCTTTCTCTGCTTCTTTCTCTCTGTCTCTTCTTCCTTTTTTGCAAGGATTCCTCTTCCCTTTCTCTTTTCTTACTTTTTCCGCAACCGTTGTTCGGAACAGCCGACAGAATGCGAGACAAAGGACTGAGATGGGCATATCATCTCATCATCTTCATCTTCCAAGATGATTGCCGCCTTTTCTTGATAGGACCGATGACAGTTCCTTTCCTTTCCATTTTGCCGCAGAAGAGTCTGGGTTTGATTTTCACAGGGTCTTTTCTTTGAACCGCTCCAGCTTCTTGCCGAGTTCTTTCGACGCATCTTTGTTATCATCCTCGGTCCGATGACCATTCGACCAATAGTCTTCACGAGAGAATGTGGGGAGGCTGGATGTTCGTGTGTCGAAAGTCTTGTAATGAGAGCAGCATAAGGGAGTTGTCCCTTGTCTTTTGCCATCGACCTGTACATGTGAAACGTGATAGTGTGTGGCAGAGAGAAATTAATGCCCACCTTGATTGCAAACATCAACTTTGCCTCTGAGATGGATACATCTGTCTTTGAAGTTGATTTTGGTCTAAGACAAATTGATCACAATCTTGTGAAGCGAATATTTGTTGCATTCATTCTCGGTAGGATAGGCGACCTTGACGGTCGGTCTCTTGCAAGCTCCATGGTTGCATGACTCACATACACGAGATTGATTGGAAAGCACCTCTTTCCACACCACTACGTTAAATCGCGTGTGTATCAACAACATATTCTCTATCTCGCACGCTAAATGAAAAACTATTCGCATCAAGGAAGCGAGATTAGAGTAGAAATATGCGGTCAATTCAGAAATGAGCCACATCACATTCGGTGCAAAACTTGTGCAACTTGAAGTTTCTCAAACTTCTCTGACGAGATTAATGCTCGAAATCCAGAAAATCAAAGTCCACGGTTCGTGGTTTATCACCCCTCGCTTGACAATTTCTCATACTTCTTCCTGTGTCCATCGGTCGAAGCAGTTCATCCTTCTTTCCTCGAAGGTTTGCGACCACACCCATCCAAGGTTTAAAATGTAAATACATTTTCTCATCATCATCCTTTCCCTACGGTTGATTAAAACTACCAAACCTAGGGTCACGGGAAAGTTTGCAAAACTTGCTTTGCTGTGTTCCCTCGAACAACGCCCGATCTTTCCATCACGGTGAGAAAGTGCGTCTCATTTCTATAACCTTTTTCCTTCAGAAATTCATCGATAAAGGTCATCGCAGACCCTCCTTCCTTCAATGCAGAGTAAAGCCTATAAACAAAAGCAGGCTTGAGTGATCTTACTGGTTCAACATTTTCAAGCACTTCTTCTGCTTGTTGAGGCGACTATCATGAGGTCTAGTTGAGGAGGAACGCTGTTGAGAACGTTGAGGGGAGACCGTCCCGTTGGAAAGTGGCTTTCTTAGAAGATCGAAGTGCGTGAGCCCCTCTCGAGCCCCGGGTCCCCCGCTTGCAAGCCTTGATGATTTTCTTTGGTGAGACATTGTCGCTGTCTTTGGAGAAACTTTCTCACTTGTGTCGCAAGAAAAGTTAAAAACTTGAGCAAAGAAATCGAGGAGAGAAATTCAGTGAGGAAAAGCTTTGAACTAGGGTTTCTGGTAAAGTATAAAAAACGAAGAAGAAGAAGACGTATAAAAAGGAAACAATCGTGGTACCGAATCGACGAATATAAATTCCTTTTGAAAATAACTACCTTAATAAATCGATAACCACCCTTTGTAAAATAAACTCCTTAATAAACATGATTATCCATAAATAAATTGTGCAAACTTACCTTTTCGAGATAAAATTTAAGTAAATGTACTTACAAACGTGTCGATTGGTATTCTCGGTATACCCTTTTTGAGTTCGATACTCCGTCGACTTTAAGATTCTCGAGTCCAGCTTCAACAATCTTCAAGAGATACAATATTAGTCTTTGAGCGAATAGACTCAAATAAGCTTTTTTTCTCTCCAAGGGCTTTGTGAAGATGTCTCGCGTTGATTCTTCGAGTCAATGAATTGTATCAAGACTTCTTTGTTCAACATGATCTCTTATAAAATGATGTCGAATCTCAATATGTTTGGCTCTTGAATGTAGGATAGGATTCTTTGTAAGATTGATTGCGCTTCGTATTGTCACATCGATCTCTACAGTAAGAGTCTTCAATACCAAAGTCTCTGAGTTGTTGTTTTATCCAAGTATTTGAAATCTCGATGGTAATGACTTGGTACAAAACGCCTCCCTCATCACCGCTTTCATCTCATCCCATGTCTCTATTGGTCTTTCACCATTGCGCCTCCTACTAACTTCCAAGTGCTACGTATTCGCCTAGCCGTTGAAAGAGCCACGCATTTTGTTTTCTTGAAAACCAAGATACCACCCTTGCCAAGTAATTGACAAGTTCCCGAGGTGCTTTTTCTTTCAACTCTACAACCCGCAAGATCTCTGCGAATAACCAAGAAGGGTAAAGTCTCCTTCTTTAGGATACCATAGACCAATCTTAGCAAAGAGTTGCAACGTATTTAATGATACGTTTAGCAGCACTTAAATGTGATTCCTTAGGATTCGATTGAAATCTAGCACATATGCAAACACTAAATAATATGTCGTCTAGATGCAGAAGATAAAGAAGTGAACCAATGATACTCCCTTGTATAATTTTTGGTCGACTTTCTTCCCGCTTTCGTCTTTGTCTATCTTCAAAGCACTTGACATTGGTATGTCGGGCTTCTTTTGTAATTCTCCCGGAACGAACTTTTTAACAAGTTCTTTTGCATATTTCTCTTGATGAATGAAGATTCCTTCTTTAAGTTGCTTCACTTGTAGACCAAGGAAGAAGGATAGTTCACCCATCATGCTCATCTCAACATCCCGCATAGACTTAGAAAATTTCTTGCACAAAAAGTCACAAGTTGATCCGAAATTATAGCATAATCAGTAAATTCAATAAATAGGTAGTGTCTACCTTTCCTTTAGAGAAACCACTTTGAATTAAAAATTACTTAACCTTTCATACCAAGCTCGAGGAGCTTGTTTTAATCCATATAAATGCTTTCTCCCAACACCGAGTCCGGTTTCTTTGAGTCTTCAAATCCAGGAGCGGTTGTTCCACATAGACTTCTTCTTGAATAAATCCATTCAGAATGCGCTTTGACGTCCATTTGAAATAACCCGAAATTCTTATAACATGCAAAAGCAAGTAGTAATCGATTGCTTCTAACCTTGCTACCGGAGCATAAGTCTCATCATATAGTCTATCCCTTCTTCTTGCGTGTATCCTTTAGCCACGAGTCTTGCTTTGTTTCTTGTCACTTTGCCTTTTTCATCAACTTTGTTCCCGAATACCCATTTAGTTCCAATAACGATTTACCTTTTGGTTTAGAGTTAATTCCCAAACGTCATTGATACCGAATTGTCCGAGCTCTTCATTGCATTGCAATCCAGCTTTCAGCCTAAGGCTTCTTCAATGTTTTTGGGTTCTATTTCTAAATTCAATGCAACTGCAATTTTTACCTTTTGAGCTCGGAGTATGAATCAAATGTTCCTCCAATGCGTTTCTCCCACTTGTGTTTCCAAGATACGCATGGGTTGTTGATCATTTTCTTGAGTTGAATCTCCATTGACAACTTGTTGTATCGGATTTTGGGACCGCATGGGAGATAGATCAAATACCGATCTTCGGTCTGTATTGGCGAACTTGTGGAGAGTCTTGAAATTTGACGTTCATTGATTCTTCCACGATCCGAGTATTCTTGTTGAATACTCGCTCGCTGAGTAACCAAGAAAGAATCCTTCATCTGATTTTTTTTTTTTTCTTCAAACTTACCAACTCGATCATTTGCATTCTTCAGAATAAAGCATTTACAACTAAATACTTGAAAATAAGAAACAGATTGGTTTCTTTATCATTCTTCCCTTGAAAAGAAGGAATCTTCATCTTGAATTGCCAAGTTCATTATCTTCTCGGTGAAACCCTCGGGCTCCATTCCACCTTCCAAATCGAGCATCTCGATCATCCTCCATGTCGGCCTCATCATCAATCTTCATCTTGACGGTCCTCAATTGCTGGATGCTTTCCACAAGTCCTTCTTATGGAGTCAATCTCCCTTTGATTCACGCTTTCACATATTTTAGACCTGCAAGTAAACATTAGTTCATTATCTTCTCGGTGTCTAAACCCTCGGGCTCCATTCCACCTTCCAAATCGAGCATCTCGATCATCCTCCATGTCGGCCTCATCATCATCATAATGCCGCTGCCTTCTAGGTTGTGTTCTAGAGGCATCTCGCTGATGTTGCGGCCTTCCTTGGGGTATCTCTCAGTCACCATCAACCCTCATGCCATTCCCCATCATTCGGCCACTAAGCTCCTTCACTACGGTCCTCAATTGCTGGATGCTTTCCACAAGTCCTTCTTATGGAGTCAATCTCCCTTTGATTCACGCTTTCTTCGCGTGACATATTTTAGACCTGCAAGTAAACATTAGTCACAAAATTCTCACCAATCGCTCCCTCACGTGTTTCTTTCAAGGTGTTTGTCACTCCCCTCGTGTTTAATTCAAGTCTAGGCTTTTTCCACCCTCAATTAAGCTTACACACTCTTGCCTTTTCCCTCTCGTATTCTCTTTTCACAAGCTCTTTATTGGACTCAAAACCCGTCTCTCAACCCCCTCACGACAATCAATCAAACTAATCAAACAAGATTAGATTATCATGCTGATTTTGTTTCAGCAAGTAACAATTTCAAACCAACAAGTACAATTTTCAAAATTCCAATTGAAATGCAAATCACTACTGATTTTGTTTCAATTCGGTCCACTAACAAACGAGTCGCCTTCTTGATTTTTTTTTTTTTGTTCGGCTATTTTTTTTTTTTTGCCGAATCTGTTTTTTTTTTTTTTTTCTCTTGTGCACTTTTTTTTTTTTTTGTGTGTGTTTTCTTTCTTTTTTTTTTTTTGAAGAACTTTCTCTTTTTTTTTTTTTTTTTTTTTTTTTTAACTCGGATACAATTTAAGATGCTAGGAAAAAAAAATTAAAACTAACAACAAACAACTACGTATGGAAGCACAAAACCAATCAGATCCCTAAATTGGCTAGAACTGAAACCCTAGCTCAATAAATCTCAAATTGATGAATATAAACAGAAAATTAAAGATAAATAGACCTTGTAGAAGCAAGCTCTGATACCAAATGATGTGAATCGTTGTGAGAAGATCGTTCTATGAAGGCCCGATGGTGCAAATTGCGAACCTCGACCTCCAATTGAACTTGTGATTGGCAACCTTGGTATGAACATGACCTGTTGACGAACACGTGTCAACCAACCAATGTTATAGACGCCACGAGCGAAAGAATTCACTATCTCGCTCGATAAGTCGAATTGACCATCATAAGGGAACCTTGATAAGGTCAAGTCCTCAAAAGAATAGTAGAAGAGAACCTCTCAACTTTTCCTCAAAAATAAAATATATTTGTCCCCCAAAGAAAGTTGGCCAGTCCTTAATATAGGCCTTTTAGCCACCACACAAACCCTAAAACCAACCCTAGAAATCTAATGCGTAATATTCTAGAATATACCTAAACAAGAAGATATATATATATATGACTTAGTCAAATATTTGATGACCAGATAATTAAATTGCGCCAAGATTTCCATGATTCTTCAAGATTCGATCCAAGGTCATCTCCATGCCAAAGATTACACCAAGATTTCCAAGATTTTTCAAGATTTGATCCAAGGTCATCTCCACGCCAAAGATCACGAACCATGACGCCAACAGCTTGCCTAAATTGCTTGGCCCGCGCTCGAGTAATCGAACCAATAGGAATAAACAATGGGTCCCTAGCACCTCCTCCTTGATATGGCTCGATGTCCACATCATGTGGAACCCAGCTCTGCTACCATTTTAGAAAATTCAACCCAAAAGTTTAAACTTATAGGTGGAGGTTTAAAGAGCATATAAATCCAATATATAGTTAATGTTGGACGCTTAAATGAAAACCGTCAAATTTGACCGAGCTATTGAGGATTTCAATCCTTAAAAAGTTACACGAAGTTTGAAAATGAAGTTGATAACGGCTAAGAACAGACTCCACTTTTATCATAACGAACTTGGACTCCATTGTTGTGGAAACGAGTTATTTTGCGAATTCATTGAATTTACCTAACTATCTGAAAATTTGAAAAATTTGGAGACGAAGTTAATAGATATAGAGAATCTTCATTGCCATTGGGATGAACTTGGATTTGAGAGTGGAAGCTCATGTAGTTCGAAATTTGTTATGAAACCATTAGATTGGAAATTATCAAATCTCACATAACTCGTGAACCTCTTTGTAGTTTAGATTCTAACACATTGTGTATGATTGATGTTGCAAATTGGTTTGTATTTTATGCATTGTTTTTGACATTTGTAGGATTTAATGATTTGACCCTTAAGACTAAGGGTGAGCACGGTCCGGGTTGGGCTGGTCCACCCCCTAACAGTGGAGTGCCGTGTACTTGCGAAAATGTATTTATCAGATATTAAAATCTACTTGTTCCACACTTGGACGGATATTTGCTAGAATTGAACATTATCCGTGCTTGTCGAGCAATCTCAAGAATGCGTACAGATGCAGTGCCAAAGAGTGCTAAATGAAATTATGAAGATGGAAATGAAAAGTGGAGTGTTTGAGAGAGAGTATTAGAACAAGGGCCAGCAATCCTTCATTCTTAATTTCTTATTGCCTTCTTCACTGAGAAGTTCCCTTCGATATTCCGGTGTTCTAGCATAGAGGAACCACACTGAAACTTTGTGCTTTGTCTTAGCACTCAATATAATCTCTCTCTCTTTCTCTCTCTCTTTCTCTCTCTCTCTCCACATATCCTTTCCTTTTAGCAACTCCTTTTCACTTATCCTTGGATAAGAGAGAAGAAAGACAATATAATAGATGGAAACATTTGAGGGTTGGACCATTTAGCAATGATTTATTATAAGCAGGAAAAGAAATGAAGAAACCAAAAAATTGGAGATTTCTTTTATGGTCAGAGAGCGAGGAGACTCTAAATGAGGGAAAAGTATAAAAAATGTCATAAATATATTGCATCGATACCGATTTAGTTATAAATTTCTTAATTTGACCAATTTAGTTCTAAACCAATTATATTTGTCTCAATTGAGTCAATCGAACTACTTTTAACTGAAAATCGTTGACATAGACGTCGACCGTCTTACGTGGTACAACCATCATTGACATGGATAAATTTTACATTTTTTTTTTTAATTTCTCGCCTACCACAATGAAAAATAAAAAATAGAAAAAAATAAAAGTTTGTAAAATATATCCACGTTAGCATCGGATTTGTCATATACGATGGCTAAGATTTATATTAGTAATCTCGAGCTAAAACTGGCCAGATAGACATAATTATTATAAATGCAAAAGATTCAAAACTAAATTAATGCAAGTAAAAGGGTTTAGAATTGACTTGATATTTCATCTCTCTGCCTGCTTGATCTAGTCAAGAACAACATTAAATTGATCCTTTGTAACTAATCGACCAAGCTGCACCATTTATTGCTAGGTATGCATGAAGAAATTCAACTATAAAGATATATCATACACAAAGATGTATCAAATCTCATAATCTGAAAGATATATCATGCACAAAGATGTATCAAATCTCATAATCTGCTGAATACTATCTATAAACGAAGTACATCTCCCTAATGTAATTGTGTGAACTCATATTCTGCCACTACCTGTTAGAAAAGAAAGCAGCTATAAAAGTACAGCTGTTTATATCCTACCGAAGCAATGATTACGGCTCAACAAAGACCGCCCAATCAATAACTCACCTCCCGTTAAATTAATGTCTCGAGTTTGAATTCGGATAACGATTTGTTAAACCGAATTTGTCAATAAAATTTTTCCCAAGCGGATTATAAATCGGATGAAGAAGGAAGAAACAATTTCCTTCTTGGATTTTCTCTTTTGGACGTGCAAAACAAGACTTTTTTTTTTTTTTTTTTTGGTGAAAGGTAATTAATATATTGAGAAAAGATCGAGTGAACAAAAAGATCACGGCATCAAAATCCACACTCAAAACAACATATCATAATGAGTGAAAGGATGCCGAGATAAAAAAGTCATAGCCGTGGCAATCCACTAACAATTAGAAAGGAAAAACACGGCATGAACAACCGGTGAACAGAAACAAAACGCCCTCAGGTAGGGAGAGAACTATCCTCAGGATTTAGTAAGAATCGCTGCACCAACTGCCTTACTCAAGACGCACCAGCTGAAAGGGAGGGAATTAACGCTGCCCAGAAAAAATGATAGGGTCAATGCCCTATCTCCGCTGCAACCTTCTATTCCTGATGTTATTTTCACCATTCTTAACAGTGATCGCCTTATCTCTGACCACTTTAAAGAGATAGTTCTTCATAGCCGGGATAGAAAGAGGCTGTTCTCTGAAGAGAATGCTGTTCATGTTGTTCCAAATAATATGACATAGCGCTCTGAAGGAGAAGCGAGCTATGCACTTATAAAACTCATTTCCCATAAGCATAGTGATGGCCCAATAGAGATTATCCTACCACGCCCTGTTACGCCAAGGCAGATTGCATTTGGTCGCCCAAAATAAGGCAACCCCGGCCGTGACACGACACCTAAAAAACAGATGGTCAATAGAGTCCGGTACATCGTTGCAGAAGGCACAAGCACCACTATCTATTCTATCATGTGACAATAAAAGTGTCTGGGTAGGCAGCCTGTGCTTAACTATAAGCCAAATGTTTATTTGATACCGAGGTGTAATTTCGTTGTTCCAGACGAACGTATGCCAAAAGACCTGAGTCATCTTCCGCCTGAAGGTCTCACAAGCCGTCGCAACAGTGAAGCGTCCTGATGAATTCTCCCTCCAGCAAAAACAATCTGAATTCTGAGAGAGGCTTGGGAGGGGATGATCCCACAACTCAAGCACCAACTTGAGAGGTTGCCTAACATCAGAGAAGAGATCAGTCACTATTGCCTGCCTAGAAAGCCCTGAACTGTAAATGAATGAGTCTAAAAAATTAAGTTTAGGGGGCCCCTAGGGTACCGGTTGTTAAACCATAAGGAGGTAGAGAGGCCGTCTCCAATCCTCCAATAGAAGGCATTGCGGACCTCGCTTCTGAAGGATAGGATTTTTTTTTAAGCCCAAGAACAGCGGGTGGGTTTCTTAGTAATCTAAAAATTCCTTGATTTTAAAAACGTGGAATGGATCCATTTGCACCACAAGGCATTTTTGTCTGAAAATAGGAGCCATATATGCTTCAACATAGTAGACTTGTTGCAATCCTTGAGCCTCCGGATGCCAAGGCCTCCTTCCTCTTTTGGTAGGCACACTTCACCCCAGATAACCTTAGCACCCCCTTTCCTAATGCAAAACAAGACTTTGGGCACACTTTATATATTAAAGGAAAAATGAAGAAAAAATGAGGGGTTCTTCAGCTTACCTACAGCGTCCCAGACGTCACCGAAGAAGGAATCAAACGGTGGGGCCCAGAGTCAAAGTTTGACTCTGGGCACATGTATATGAACAGAATACAAGTTCCTTTTTTGTGCGTGCGTGCGTGGAGCGGCTAAAAGCCCTATGAGAGTAAAAGAAAAGAAGCCGCACGTAAGAGTACGCAAAGCCACGTGTAGCCTTGATTAAGAACGTGAAGTTAGGGGTGAGCGCGGTTCCCTTCTAAGGGACCGGTTCCGGTTCCCGATTCCTTTTCTCTGGGAACCGGCGGTTCCCGGTTCGGAACCGAGAACCGTTAGGCCCCAAATAAAAAAACCCCCAAATCACTTCACACGTTCACACTTCACAGAACCGAGTCTCTCCCGTTCGCTTCCTCTGCCCATCGCCGATGTTGCTCGCCCTCAACGCCACCGGACGTTGCTCGCCTCGTCGCTCAGCCGCTCACCGTCGATGCCGCCGCTGGACGCCGCTCGTCCCCGATGGAGGCCGCTCGCTTGCCCAGCCGCCCCGACGCCGCTCGCCCAGCCGCCCCCGACGCCGCTCGCCGCTCGCCGCTTACCCAGCTACCTCGACGCCACTAGGGCTCGCCCAGCCGCCCCCCAACGCCGCTCGCCCCCCGACACTGCAGTGCATGTGCGAGATGATGAAGTAAATTATTTGCGCTCTTTAGATAACAGCTACTTGATTAATTTGACCCAATTAAGGGAAAACTCCAGCGTCTACTCTTTACAGGCAACAGTTATTGCATCGATACTTTTTCTCAGTCATGTTCTTTCGCTTGATGTAAATACTACAGTCTGTCTCCTCATAAGTGTCTCAATTCTACCAGCGATAGAATGCTTGAAGTGTCACTTGTTTCTTAGAGTGCCCAATATGTCGTACAACCGAACTTCTTGCATGCTTTTCTTGTTAATTTGGAGTTCTTGACATAGTTTGTTTCACCACCTGTTGACTCTTCCAGGTTCTTGCTGGAAGCTACTTCTCTATGGCAGGAGCACTTGTGAGTCTGCTAAAACCAGGGAGGATAAGCATGTTTGGGACACTGCTAATAATCTGGGGTCTTGTCAAGGAGGGCATCTTGGGAAAGCTTGTGAATGTGGATCCTGCAAAGGTAGTCTATGTTTATCCTACGATGTTGCTTGCATTGACCTGTGCCTTGTCATCCATTAAATATGATGTGAAGAAGGCCATGAGACCTGCCCCTGCTCGAACAATTGCAAAGCCACTGCAGAACTCATTAAAATCTCAACTGAAATGAGATGAATTGTAAGCAGTTCTGTTGAGGATGTCACTCTTTTTTTGTTAGGATTCTTGTTGTCAAAATTTTTGAAGAGTCTCACGTCAACATATGGATCTTCAGTCCAACTTTTATAATCAATTGAATTGTGAGTTTTATATGGCTTGTTGGGTATGTATGCCTTTTATGATCGAGCAGTCTCTCTTCACTCTTACTTCTGATTCATTCGCACAAGTGAGTAGGTTTTTGCTGAACTCACAATTTAGCAGACTAAAGTAAACAACAATAATTGCTTATTAAGATTCAGAGAACAAAGAGCAAAGACAAAACTGGCTTTACCTGAGGGAAGTTGACTCCTAATTGTAATCCCCATCTGTCAAATTCATCTTCAAAAACTCACGTTTTACTGCGTATGCCCAATTTTAGCCGCAAAGTACATTTTCCTTGAGCATCATTAATAGTTTTCATGCCATGTTTGCTTCCTTCTCAACCTCAATGGTCACACTTTTTTCTTTTCCCACTTGGGAATTCTGAGCTCTTATGCAAAGTTGGTAGTGATGCGCATGTTAAGGCTCCTTTTCTTTCCTACTTGCGTATTCTCTGTTTCAGGCAATTTATGCTTAAATTGGTGGCCACATGCACATTAAGACTTTTTGTCCCTAAATGACCCCTACGTGTCCTATTGAGGTTTATTAGTGCTGCAAAGCTGCAGAACTTCTGTGATTCGCAAGCGCCTGTTCTACCGCCAAAGAACTTATATGAATAGTGGTGATGGAGAAAGGGAAGATGTACTTACAACTCAATCAATTTGCCAAGGTGGTTTTATATGTTTTAGTTTCTTTCACATGCTTAAAAGGAACGTCTCTGATTTTTTGTGTTGAGCTTTCTGCAGAATATTCCAATTATGATAGTCATGAAGGCAATGGGAATGGAAAGTGATCAAGAGGTTGTCCAGATGATCAGCAGAGACCCTAGATATAGTGCCCTACTTCTTCCATCGATTGAGGTATGTGTTTGGTCAAGGAAAATTTTTTATGCTTGTTAGGATCAATCATTTTCATCTGACAATTCTGTATGCATTAGAGTGAATCTTTAGCGACTGATTTTCTCTAATGCTTGTGATTATGCGCATGTAATATCTTATCTTGTTTTATGATCTTCCGGAGCATTAATTTTTCTCATGCTATCATGGCGTGTTTAATTGCCAATGATAATCATTTTTCTGGAAAATTGAATTATGAAAACCTTTGTAGTCCTAGGTAAATTTAGTGAAGTCATCGTGGAAGCAGATAAGCTTAATCCAATTTACTTATCAATATCATGTAGGAAGGATATGAAATTGTATCTGGTTGCATGTTTCTGATTTTGTGTATCTTCTCTAGGTTATGGCTTTTCTGTCTCACAAGTTGCTTTAATCTCAGGAATGTGCAAGCCTCAGTATATTTACACAACAACAAGCTCTTGAGTTCCTCCAGGGAAAGGTTTGAAAAGCTTTGCAACTTCAAACTCTTGAGTTTCCTATTTGCATTTCTGTTCTGCAAGAGTTCAACAAGTTCCTTCAGCTTGTAATATAGTCCCCATTGGCTTTGCACTTTAAACAGAAAAGAGGGACCACTCCATTATCGAATACACCATGCCAATTGTTTGTTTATGCACTCTGGGACCTATGACTCTTGTGCCTGGCCAGGTTTTTAACGAATAGCATAATCATATATCTCAACTCAACTCTAGATGCAAGTACATGAAATCTCGACAACTAACTTCACTGTTTTTTTTTTTCCTGTTCCAGGCCAATAATGCATACATTTTCCCAGGACTTGGTCTAGGCTTGATAATGT
The DNA here is from genome assembly GCA_014182565.1 of Eucalyptus marginata. Taxonomy (NCBI): domain Eukaryota; kingdom Viridiplantae; phylum Streptophyta; class Magnoliopsida; order Myrtales; family Myrtaceae; genus Eucalyptus; species Eucalyptus marginata. The sequence continues at coordinate 26,359,699 of CM024594.1, forward strand.
CTGGGCTTGCGAACTTTGGTATTCTAAGAGCATGAAAATTCAGTTTGCTGATGGAGTGGCATTAGTCAAAGGGACAGCAAGGTGCTTTTTGTTTTTTTGGATGCTTTTGCTTCCAAGGAACTATTTTTGGCAATTTATGGACATAGAAGCTTTGGTTTGTCTCTTTCCTACTTCATTATAGTTAAAATCTAAAAAAAAAAAAAAAAAAAGGAACCTGTTGGAGCACTTAACCGACCACCGGAACCTGTGATAGGGTAGGTTCCAGTTATCCGACAACGGGTAGGTTCCGTTAAAAAAATGAGGAACTGTCTCGTACATACGCAGACCAAAGACGAACGCTAGAATTCTTGATTTTGGTGTACGTAGCGTGTTTTTGTTTGAGCTTGAACGCACGGTAATTTTGAGACCGTGAGTTTATGTCCAAGTGAGTTGTTTATTTATAAACACTTTGGGTTTTGGGTTAAATCTAGGTGTGGGAAACACTCGAGCGTGTGAGCGATTATAAACTCTAATTCTCCAATTATAGTGGATTATTTGCTGCTGGCTCTCCCCGTGGACGTAGGTACTGATATTTGAACCGAATCACGTAAATTCCTGGTATCTTTATCATTTATGGTTTATTTCTCTGGTAATTTTGCGTTGACGTAAATTGCAAGATTCTGTCGTTTCCGCATATTATATTACAACACCTCCAAGAAAGCCCCATAAATGTTTTCTGCTCTAGCATTGTTGGAACAAAAGAAGATCACAAGCAGCAGCTCCACAAATTCACTCTCCTTTCTGCAAATAAGGATGCCTTCGATGAGTACTGAGTCGATTCCATCTGGTAGATGACTCATAGAAACAAGCTCATCAAAGTCCTAGGTGGGTACCCAACAAGATGAAGCATGCAGGATTCGGCCCTTCCACCCCTGCAGCATCCAGTGGCCATCTTCATCAACCACGAAATCATCATGGAACTCCCCCAACTTATATCGCAATTTCTTCATAAGTGCTGGGTCCAGTGGCAATTGCTTGAACCCGGCCCTCATATTGCGAATCTGCCATCGCTTATATGTCTCCGGCCTCTCAACCCTCTCCGTCCCCTCACATGCAATGACATTTATAGCTTCTCGGCCAAAGAACTCTTTCTCATACATCAGTCTCATCTGGTTATCCCTCTCTAAATTAGTATCAAATGCATCAAACAATGCAGAGTAGTGAAAGAGAGCCTCACGGAACCGTGTTACAAAGAAGGGGACACTAAAAGATCCATTGACAATGGCCTGCACAAAGAGATGCGGCCTTATTTTTCTGATTAAATTCAGAACAGAATCCTTGGGATTATTCAAGACAACCGTCTCATCAAGGAGATTTTTAAACCGAAACATGGTATTCACAGCAATAGTCTCGCCATTCCTTATTTTGAGATCCCCGATTTTGATAGTATCCCATTCCTGAGCAATTGCATTGTACTCAAATGGAACATTGAATTGCTTGCACAACTTTGCCAAGTGGCGTCCTGTCCCCTGAACTCTTTCTGCTGGTCGAAAACCACGTTGGGGAAACTCTATCCCTGTAATACGCAGTTTGGGTGGCCCGCCTGTCCTCCTGGAGAGAATAAAGATGAAAACTGGCCATTGGAAACCGTATAAGATTCCAAAGTCGATAATATGAAGCATTGTTGCTTTCTCAGCTAAATCCATGATCATATAGCTCGCAAAGACATTTGCCATTTTCTGAAATGGGCAGGCCATATGACAAACCTGGTGTGCTTTCAAAATATCAACCTCTGATGTTTTTTTAGAACCCAAAGCAGCATAGACCTGAGAACCAGTGCCTCCTAAGCGTGTCTTGAGGCCATCGGCGAAGTAATGTGCCAACCTCTGAGATCCGTCACCAAAAGGGGAAGCATGCTGCCGAATCTGCTTTAGATACTCATCAGCAGTCCTTCGATCATCAGAAGAGACAGCTTGTGCACAAAGGATCAACAAAGTTCTGAGATCCACCATCTCTGTCACATTGTTGGTTGGGGTTGGTTTCTCATTATGAAACTTCCAACCATCAACAGCGTGTCTGTCTACTCTGCTGTAAAGATTCATTTATTTCTTTTTCAGAGGATTCATCAGCATTCATATCTCGACTCCTGTTTTTAATTTTAAAAAGTAGCACTTTATCAATCATCTTGGATAGCTCAGTGTCGGTGTCATCAACATACACTGCTGTGTGCTTGTTACTCCTCTCATTTTCAAATTCTGAATCCTCCCTCTGGTGGTTCTTCTTTCCCCTAATTCCACTGAGAGGCAAAACGTCACTTTCATCCTCCTCCAAGTTAACCACATTCAGTGATTTCTTTTCCTTAAACCATGAGTTCTCACTGCTTTTCTCCAGATCAATAAATAACTGCGTACCTTTGGGAAGAAATTTGCTAGCTTCCTTTACACCTCTCTGGAACTGCAATACTGATTGGCTCCCGGTCAAGAAGTTAGGGAACAAAGGGTCACTCCCTAATGATGCATTCGTCCTATTACCATTACTCAGGAAGCTGTTTGGTAAGGAAGAGGATGGTTGAACATGAGCATTCACAGTGGACTGAAAAATGAAGTCTCCTATGTCAGAAGATCGCCGCATATAATTTCTTCCGTCCCCAAAATCACCAAGCCATTGATGATCAGCAAAGTTGCTGCCGCTGGTATTCCTAGAAGGGCTGCTCTTACCATAGTCATTACTGTTTCCCAAAGAATTATTGTCTGGACTCTCCATGAATGGAGGGGACGGGTTCGCTTCAGACGGGCACGTCTTGCCAAGAGCTTCATGGAGCGACTTCTCAGCCGCCTGGAGAGCCAAAGGGTCATGAGACATAGAGGACTTCTCCCCCATGTCCTCCTCCAAAAGCATTTGATTTATGTACCTGAACACAGTCTCGGAGAAGTCGCTATCCTCGGACGGGAAATCCGCCTCCACACTCACGAGCGAAGACGGAGCAGAATCGCAATACCTAGGGTCGGAAGGAAAGAAGGGTTTGTCCACGAAGCCAACACCCCAAGACTGGCCGTCGCGACCGAACCCATTCGCCAAGTTCGCGCGCTGATCCGGAAATGGCAAGAGGGTCTCGTTGTCGAACATTAAGGGGCTCGGGGAGCCAGAGAATCCGGTGAGGCGCGGCTCCATAATCATCTGCCGGCGCAATTTGCCCTTCCCCCCCGGGTCAACTGCCACCAGCCCCAACACTGCTTTTTCCTACTCAGAAATCATCAAGAAAAACTGCCCATTCCTAACCCCCTGTTGAAACCAAGATTCACGAAAGAAACAGAAAAAAGCCGATGTCAGAAGAACACACGGGCGGCCGAGCTCAGCTGAAGCGAGCTCAAACCACATCTAAATCAGCTACTAAAACGCGGAATCTTCGGACCATATTGACTACCCGCCATCCTACGTTCCCCGGCAGATCAAAAGAACGTAAAGAAACCGCAAGAAGGCATCAAATCAGATCATCAGCCCCGCATAAATTCCAAACAAGAAAAAGAAAGAACATGGGACAAAAATCTTGGAGATGTTGCGGTGGAAATGGAAGATGGGAGAAGGCTAACCTCGGCGCCAAAAGACAAAAAGGACTGCGGGAGCCGATTTCTGGAGGTCGGCGTCCCTCTCTTTTTCATATAAGAGAGAGAGAGAGAGTTGGAATTGTGTCTCTCCGACAGACGAGACTTCAGCGGCACTCAGGAACTGTCACACCCCAAAACTACAAAGAATAGGGATGACACGGCCGTCCTTCCACACGAAGGACGCAGTCTCAAACACAACCAACAACCTGATATCAACTTATATATATATATCAAAACATATATACATATCGATAGTAATCGATTGGTTGCAACATCGAGTTTCTATAATCCACCAAAAAGAAAAATACAAATAGAACTCAGACAAACCAAACACTAGCAAGGAAAGTGCACCACTTCCTTTGGCCATACCCAAAATAGAACTCCCAAAAAGTTTCCCACCGACGGCGCACTCGCTCTATTCGCCGCTAACCGAGGAACCCGAAAAGATTAAAGGAGGAGTGGAATGAGCAACAACATCTCGGTGAGTAGTACATATCTTCTAAGCGATCGAACAATCACTATGCATATATACAAAGCAATACCAAACTTCATAATGCCAACTCAATATATAAAATACATATCAAATCATAAAAGGGTTATTTGATATCATCAAAGCTTTATACTGATATGGAAAACTCATTTAAATCATCATCAAAAGTCAAGTATCAATGGTCAAGTCCATTGAATAATCTCCATCAAAAACACATCAATGGTCTATCCATTGATTCATCTCATATCAAACACACATCGATGGTCCATCCATCGACTAATCTTTGCTCAATAACTAACCATGGTCACGACACAACGCCTTGTGACAAGGCGACCAAGCTTTTCCTCTTGGCAAGGTCTCCACCTACAAAGCCGATGGCTGGGCCCAGAAGGATATCCTAAACCTGGTATGCATACCTCAAAAACCTCTCATTGGGTTCACAGTCATATTGAGCATAAATGATCATTCTCCAATACCAGAAATCCAAACCAGAAATCAATATCTTAAATCAAACAAATAATATTTGCGGCATAGCCCATCATCCATTTCATATCAATTTCTCAAATCATTATAAACCTTTCCATAAATCAATTGCAAAGCAATTTCATATATATATTTCTCCACTTACTTTGTATAACATGCTTTTCAAATATTCACAATCAACCAAATAGTAGCAATTGCTCGATCTGGCTTTTATGCAATAAAAATGCTCTTCTTGATTCAATATATATATATACGTAAATACTTCAAGACATGATTTTATAAAACCAAAGAAGATATAGTACCACTCACCTCGTCGTCTATGACCAAACGACGAACGATACTTGTATCGTCGAACTCAAGGCCCTATCAAATAACCGAGGAATAATGTTAAAATATAATAAAACTCTTATCTTAACTACGAAATTACTAACTTAAGCATTAACTCTAACAAAAGGACTTCTACGCGCTAACAAAACGCAACACGGAGTTAAACGCAAAACTTGATCACGCCCTAACTTCCTCCTCCGAACCCCGATCCAAACGAATTTATAGTCCATAGAGAGCCCTTGACACATATTACAAGAATCCCAACTTCACCGTCCCAAAATCAAGCCGAAAGGTGACAAAATACAAGCCCGAAGTTGCTGGACGCGTACTGTTCACTGCGCGCGGAAACTTTGAAATTCTGTTTCGGACAAACCACAAGCTCAAATCACGATCCGTAAAATCCCACGGCTTCACAACACCCTAAACTGTCATTCCTACAAAAATACACGGCTCAACGACTCCAAAATCGGACTTCGCCACTTGATTTTCCAACAATTTCGAATTTGAGCCCTAAACCCAAAAATAACTTCAATTGGATGAACGAGGAGCCTAATCTCTTACCGGGTGCTGCGTTATGGAGTCGAGTCGGCTTGGCGAGGCATCCGTGGCGTGCACGTGCCAAAACCCCTTTTCTTTCTTCCCCTTTCTCTACTTCTTCTTCTTCTTCTTCTTTTCTCTCTTTTCCCTCTCTTCTGTCCGAACTTGCTTCTCCCTTTTCCTTTTATCTCCTCCCCTCTCTTTTCTTTTCTTTTCTTTTTTTTTCTTCTCTCTTTCCTTCTTTCCCCGAAAACTCTCGATCCCTCTCTCTCTCTGCTGTAGCTTCTACCTTTTTCTTTTTCTTTGACTGGGTCAAAAACCCATATTTTACAGGAACAGCTCGCTCGTGTGCCATCTTCCTTGACAAACTTTTAATTACGTACGAACGAAAAACCGTATGGTAGGAAATGAGGACTTTTGAAAAATCAAAAGACAGAAAATTGACGTGGACAGTGGCCGTTTTGGACCTATGGAATACGCAGGAGTTAAAAAAAGAGGGGACAAGTGTGGTTGACCATTGACTCCACGGAGATTGTATTAAGATACACATCCGCTCAGCACAAAGAGTTGCACAGGGGAAAGAGCGCTCTCTCTCTCTCTCTCTCTCTCTCTGCCAGCCTAGCCTTCTCGCTCCGGCGTCAACCTCGGTGTCCTCTCCAAGAGCTGGCGGGAAGCTCCATAATCTCGGATGCTTGGTTCCGATTGCTGATTGCGTCTAACCCTTCCCGCGGTCCCCTCCTATTATATGCATGTGATATAAGCATCCTATAAGTAACTTCTCATGTAGGAAACGGATCTCTGAGGATCACGATCAGATCGCCTAGGGGTTGGATCTACACAGCTGAACCGCCGGTTTGATGCGATCGAAGGAGACCGGTCCAACTTGGACCGGTTTGAACGATGCATGATTTGGCCGGTAAAATACCCAAACAAACCTCAAGAGGAGTGATCTTGACAAGCCACGACTGGGAGGGAGTAGACGCTGAATTGATGCCTAGGACCGCTGTGAGAATGCTCTAGATGAAGACCTCCTCCTTCCAATTCGGGTTAATTCCATAATTTATCACATAGTGTTGACATCTAAATTTTTAATTCTTTTTATTTTTCTTTTTTTTTTCCCTTCTTGTTCGGCCGATCACCAGTAGTTCCTTGACAGGTTTGGGGACTCAAGTTGATCTAGATTCCCCAAAACAGGAGTTGACCAAATAATGAAAAGATCATGCTATTGCACAATTGCTCACAAATCCAATACTTGTGAAATACATATATTAAGGTATTTAAAACCCTTTAATAGATGAAATTTTATTCCCACTTTGTATAATGCTATAGATCATGCCTAACACAAGAGAATCTAATGCATGTGGCATTGCATCACATCTTCAATTCATACAAATCATCAATTGCACCAAGACACCAAGAAGCTATCCACAAGAACCCAAAGTACACGATTGGAAAACTTAAACTGTTAGAAGAAAAATGTGGGTATGTATAGATGCAGATTTAGAAATAATTTCCATATGGATTTTTTTTCATTTGTTTATTAATATCAGGAAAAATTTCAAATAAAGATTTGAAATGAAGCTGTTTTTTTTTTTCAAAAGAGTCCAAAGTTGATAGTGTCTCAAATAAGTCTTGAAGTGGTCAACTTAGAGAAAGGGTTCAATTATGATGGGGTGGAAGTGTTGTACAATGGCGTCTATGGAACAGAACACAAACATAATAGGTTTAGGAGTTTTCTACAAGAATTCACAATAACTTAGCAAAAAAAGGGGAAAAAAAGAAAAACAAACATACGCGCACTTTTACAAATGTTGAATTTGAGCACCGAATTGACTTCAATTGAACTTGAACCCTTCTAGAAAGTTGTAAGGCTACCTTTCAAATGCTGCTGGTTTTATGCAATTCGCTTGTTGTTAGACCCACTTTCCATTTTTTTCCAAGTTAGGTTAGATCGCAACTACTTAAAGAAATTGGGTTCAATTTTTAGCGTGAACATATTTTCTTTAAAAAGAATTGAATGGATGTAAGAATTTGTAGTCTAACGGAAGTCTTGCATTTGGACTTGTCGTCATCGGAGGAAACCTCTTCATCCTTCATCAGGGGTGGAATGGAATCTTTCCCATCATCCCATTCACTTAGGACAATGTCTTCATGTATTGCCACAGTGGAATAAATCTATAGTTGGGGAATATTCGCCCCCGCATGATACACTGTTGCTAGATGGGGTGGCACAAACCCGACAGGTGGGATAGTCATGGCTTTCGGATCGCATTTTGTCACGCCCCGATCCTCGGGCACGCACACATCCTTCTACTTGGTCCATTTTAGAATGCGATATCCCAAGACTATGTATCGCCGACCCTTTCATTTATTAAGCACATACGGAACCAGTTATAAATCCCCAGACAATAAAACGATGGGATAGAAAAGCAGGGCTATATTTTTCATATTGAAATTCACAACCATACTTTTATACAGAGCATAACTCCAAGTATATTTACAAACTATTCACGACTTTTTAATTTAACTCTATTCACATCAAAATAGGATTCACAAAAGAGGATGGGATCGCAGTCCTCATCCCGGTCGTACTCAAGATCCCTCTCTGGATTCTTTTCTTCTTCCAAAAATCTTTCTCTTCAGGTTTCACCTCAGAGTTCTCCTTCTCAGATTCCTCCTCCTCGGCTCCTCATCAGGGTCCTGAAATGTTGTCCCACAACCGGGATGAGACTATGTCACGCCTTGATCCTCGAACACGTGCCCATCCCTCACTTGGTCGATTAATAGCGACGTTCCAGGACGCATCGCCAACCCTGTTCATTTAATATGCGCAAGCGGAAGTATAAAGAAAATCCCCATACAATAAAACAATGGGATAGAAAAGTAAGGCCATACTTTCATATTGAAACTCATAACCAAACTTTTATACATAACACAAAACAATATATTTCACAACCCTTCACAACTTCCTATTCCACTCTATACACACCAAAACCGGATTCACAAAAGAGGATGGGATCTCAATCCTCATCCGGGTCATACTCAGGATCATTCGGATCCTCCTCCTCAAGTCCTTCTTTCTCCTCTTCAGCTTCTTCTTCGGCTTCAGATGTCGGCTCATCTTCAGGCATCTCCTCAGCTGCTCCCCAATCTTCATCCTCCTTCGGTCCATCCACCTCCTGTTGCGCCATTCCATCGTTATCTTCATGCCCATTATTCTCCTCGATCGAATGTACGGGAGTGCAAGCCTCGGCCTCTTGCTGCGGGTCTCTCGGATCTACTACCGATTCATCCAGGTGATCGGCAGTTCCTTCTCCGAATGCATCTTCCAATATGTTATGAGGCACCTCCTCTTCTAGTATGGGACCCTCTCTATGTCCATCAAAATACTCCCAATACCATGATCGATACCTGTGGGGCCTCAGGGCTTCTACCCCCACGTCAACCCAGACGGTCGACTGAAATAACACGTACTCTAACCCTTTCGGGTGGGGGTGGATGTGGATTTGGGTCTCTAACTCCGAGATCTGCTCAGGGATGCCGTAATGCATACGAGGACGAGGAGGTGGAGGTGCTGCCATTATAAGGGCCTGAAATGTTGTCCCACAACCGGGATGAGACTACGTCTCAGCAAGTTCTACCCCACTAAGACTCAATTAGGGAACCAATACACTACTTGATTGCCTAAGCACAGCACAAGTCAAAGGACTTACCTTGGCCTCAGATCCAACCTTCAATTCAAGTTATATACAGATACTCCATGATAGTCAATTAAATCACGACAATCGAATCAAATCATTGATCAATCGAACAAGTCGATTACGTGTCAGTCGGACCATCCTAGGTCATTGATTCCACACTATATAACCTCCCATAGTGCACTCAGTCACAGAGCCACATAAATGCTCTCGAGCGTCAAGTTCGCCAAGGTGACATAAATAATAGACGGTCTACGTGCGTTCTTTAAGGCGTCGTTTTCGCACAGTGATATTCCTCATCACCGAACCACGCCCGTCACGATTCATAGGCAGTCTACGTGCATTCTTTAAGGCGCCATTTTCGCACAGTGATATCCTTAATCACCGAACCACGCCTGCCACAAGTCATAGACAGTCTACGTGCGTTCTTTAAGGCTCCGTTTTCGCACAGTGATATCCTTAATCACCGAACCACGCCTGTTTATACTTCGTGCTTGATCGATCTCGGCCAATAGAATTCTCATTTAGCTCTCACCACTTTCTCCACTTACCGTCCAACAAGGCATTAAAATGCTAAATAGCCATACCCGGCCATCTACCAAACAATCATTCAATTTAGGGTAAATCCCTAAAATATCACAATTAAATTAATTCCATGCAACGTAGAGCTCAAATAAATAAACGGACTGCGTCACGACAATCAGCACGAGATTTCGATCGTCGGCCATCTCAGCCTTAATTTCCGAAAAATAAATAATTAATTAATTAATTTCGAAAATTAAATAATAAATATTAAAAATTCAATTTAGCTCAAAATAAAGCCCGATTAAATAAACGGACTTCACCACGGTCATCAGCATAAATTTCCGGTCACTGGCTATCCCAGTTGAATTTTCGGAAAATAATTAATTAATTAATTTAATTCCGAAAAATAATATTTAAATACCAAAAATTCCACTTAGGCCCGAAATGTCAAATTGAAGCCCGATAAAGGGTCGGAAAAATCCCGAGCTACCCTCAATAAATAGTAGACCACGTCTACTTGCCAAATACACATTCAATTTGTCTAATTCGCATCACAATCGACTAATAAACACTAATCCATGCTAATCTAACCACCTAAACCTAATTAATTAAAACTAAACAACCATTAAATTTCATTAGCCCGCTAAGCAAGGATTAGTGAGATTACTCACCGGAATCGCGCGCAACTCCGATCAATCCGACGGGCACGGCGCGAGGAACGATTCTCCCCAAAGCACGGCTCGGGTTCGGGGCCCGAAACGGCCCAAAAGCGAGCCCGAAGTTGCTGGAAACCCACACGGCAGGTGGCTGTCCGGGCTGAAAAAAAAAAGCACAAAACAACCACAAACCACTTCCACAAGGGCGGCAAGGTGCGGGGGAGGGCCGGTGGAGGTCTAGCGGCGTCAGACGGTGGCCGGAGGTGGCCGGACGGGGCGGAACAGGGGCTGGGCAGCGGCGAATCCGCTCGGGGAGGACACCTGGACGCGAAGGGGCGGTGGTGGAGCGCGCGGATGCCAAGACGGCGGCGAGCGGTGGACGCGCGGGCGCGGGCGCGAGCGGCGGTGCGTGGGTGGCGACGGCGGCTGCTCCGGTCTTCGACGAGCTGCTGTCTTGGGGGAGAAGAGAGAAGAGAGAGAAGAAGAGAGAAAGAAGAGATAAGAAGAAGGGCTTTTTGACTAGTCAAAAGTAAAAAAAGAGAGAGAGAAGCCAATTTGAAATTGGCAAGGGGTAGGCGGTCGGTGGGAGTTCGCACGAAGGCGGGGGGGAGAGGAGAGAGAGAGAGAGAGAGAAAAGGGAGAAAAAAATAGAAAAAAAAAATAGTACAATAATAAGAAAATTACCTTATTCTTATTATTACTATTATTTTCCATTTCTCTTTCACTTTTTTTTTTTTTTCTTCTTCCGGTCTTCAATTTTTCCTCCGATAATTTCTTTCTTGAAATTTCGAACTCGTCAAAAAAAATTTTGAAGGATGATGAGACGAGGTCCTAAAAATGAATTATGACACGTTCGAATATTCAATTCCCGAAATCAAGTTCAATTCCGTGGTTAAAATCGATCAAACACGATTTTAGTCCAATCCAACCAATTAAGTAGCTTTTAGGGATTTTTACCGCGGATACATCCCTTAACGGCTTCACTCAATAGGTTAGTTAACTCGTAAGTGATCAGCTCAGAGAAAAAGGACCATAGGCACGTCGACGAAAGGCCCATTTCACTTTATCGAAAATGGGTCGAATTTCGGGATGTCACAACTCTTCCCCTCTTATAAAAAATTTCGTCCTCGAAATTTAAACCTTACAAATTTAAGCAAAAAGGTGGGGGTACAATTCTCTCATCGACTCTTTAGTCTCCCATGTCGCTCCTTCGGTACCGTGGTGTTGCCAGACCACTTTGACCAACGGAATGGTCTTTGTACGCAGTACCTGCTCCTTTCTGTCTACAATCTGGACCGCTCTTTCCACATATGACACTCTGTCATCCACGTCCAATTTTTCAAAATTGAGCACGTGTGTTGGGTCAGGCTCGTACTTCCTCAACATCGACATGTGAAAGACATCATGCATTTGCGCCAACCTTGGCGGCAATGCAAGACGATACGCTAAGATCCCAATTCTCTTCAGAATTTCAAATGGACCTACGTACCTCGGACTCAGCTTGCCTTTCTTCCCGAAGCGCGAAGTTCCCCTCATTGGTGACACCTTTAGGAAAACATGATCACCAACTTGGAATTCCAAATATCTCCGACGCTTATCTGCATAACTTTTCTGTCTGCTCTGCGCGATCTTCAATCTATTTCTTATCACTGTCACGGCATCTATTAACTGCTGAACTAACTCTGGGCCTATTATCTTCCTTTCTCCGACTTCATCCCAACATACTGGAGTTCTGCATGCTCTGCCATACAACGCTTCAAATGGAGCCATCTTGATACTCTGCTGGTAATTATTGTTGTAGGCAAATTCTACCAGGTGCAACTGATCCTCCCAACTTCCTTTGAAGTCTATTACACAAGCTCTCAGCATATCCTCAAGGGTCTGAATCGTCCTCTTAGACTGGCCATCTTTCTGAGGATGGTACGCCGTACTGTACTGAAGCTTTGTACCTAAGGCACTCTACAAGCTCTTCCAAAAAGCAGCAGTAAACCTCGGGTCTCTGTCTGAGGTTATCGTCACCAGCACTCCATGCATTCGAACCATTTGACGCACGTACAGGTCTACGTGCCTATCAAGACTGAGGTCCTTTCGAACTGCAATGAAGTGAGCCGACTTTGTTAGTCTGTCCACTACTACCCAAATGGAATCACTTCCTCTCTAACTTCTTGGTAGTCCAGTCATGAAATCCATCGTGATATGCTCCCATTTCCATTCTAGGATCGTAAGAGGTTGCAAGAGTCCTCCCAGCTTGCAATGCTGAGCTTTTACTTGTTGACATGTCAGACACTTGGCCACGTGCTTGGCGACGTCCGTCTTCATACCTGACCACCAATAGTGTTGACGCAGATTCTGATACATTTTAGTGCTTCCAGGATGAACGATGTAACTGCTACGATGTGCTTCTGATAAAATTTCTTCTCTAAGCCCTACATCGTCCGGTACAACCAAACGTCCTCGGAACCTTAATGTCTCGTCATCAGCAATCTGAAAGTCAGCCTTTCTTTTCTTAGTGTCCTCCTGAAGAATCTTCTGTACATCTGGATCTGTCAGTTGGAGTTGTTTAATTCTGACCTGGACATTCGGTTCAATTCTGAGGGGGCCATAAAACTTGAAAGGTGGCCTACCTCAAATTTGAATTCTGAATCCCGAGCTCTCTCGATTAAGTTCCACTCTTTAATCAAGATCTGGGCTAATGAAGACTTCCTACTCAATGCATCGGCGGCCTTGTTCGCCTTCCCCGAATGGTATAGAATATCACAGTCGTAATCTTTCAGTAATTCCATCCATCGACGCTGTCTCATGTTCAATTCCTTCTGAGAGAACAGGTACTTGAGACTCTGATGGTCCGTGAAGATCTGAAATTTTTCACCACACAAATAATGTCTCCAAATCTTCAAGGCAAAGATAATTGCCGCGAGCTCTAAGTCATGCGTTGGATAGTTCTGTTCATGAGGTCTCAACTGGCAAGAAGCGTATGCAACTACCCTACCATGTTACATTAACACGCAACCCAGTCCTCTGAATGACGCATCACTGTAGATCTCGAATCCTCCAGGACCAGATGGAATTGTCAGCACAAGAGCCGTAGTAAGCTTTTCCTTCAGCTCTTGAAAACTATGCTCGCACTTGTCTGACCATAGAAACTTCTCATCTTTCTTCGTGACCTTAGTTAGAGGCGATGCTAACGCTGAGAAACCTTCTACAAACCGTCTGTAATACTCTGCCAAACCCATAAAACTTCTGATTTCTGTCACTGATGTCGGTCTCTGCCAATTGATCACGGCTTCTATCTTGCTCGAGTCGACGGAGATTCCTTCTCCGGAAATCACATGACCTAGGAACGCAACACGAGTCAACCAAAACTCGCACTTGCTAAACTTAGCATACAACCGATGCGTCCTTAAGGTCTGGAGCACTAATCTCAAGTGATTCTCATGTTCTTCATCACTCTTCAAATAGACCAAGATATCATCTATGAACACGATAACAAACTGATCTAAATATTCCTTGAATATTCGGTTCATCATATCCATGAAAGCAGCTGGAGCTTTCGTCAACCCGAATGGCATTACTGCGAACTCATAGTGACCATACCGAGTACGAAATGCTGACTTAGGAATATCCTCTTTCTTAATTCTCAACTGATGATATCCCATCCTTAAGTCAATCTTCGAAAATATTGACGCTCCTTACAACTGATCGAACAGATCATCTATCCTTGGGAGGGGCTACTTGTTCTTAATGGTTACCTGGTTGAGCTGTCGGTAGTCGATGCACAAGCGCAACAATCCATCTTTCTTCTTAACAAATAGAACTGGTGCTCCCCAAGGTGATGCACTAGGACGAATAAATCATTTGTCCAATAATTCTTGCATCTACACCTTCAGTTCTTTCAACTCTAATAATGCCATCTTGTACGGTGCTTTCGAGATCGGCTCTGTCCCTGGTGCTAATTCAATCACAAATTCAATTTCCCTTTCTGGCGGTAATCCTGGCAATTCTTTTGGAAAGACATCTTGGAATTCTTGCACAACTGAAATGTCTTCCACTTTCAGTTCCTCAACTGTCATGTCCACGACAGTTGCCAGGTACCCTTGGCAACCCTCGTCTAACAGACGAGATGTCTCTTGCGACGAGATCAGGACAATCGAGGGTCCTCCTCGACTTCCTACAAACTCGAAGCTCTTACCCTCTAATGAGTCAAACTGAATCGTCTTGCAATAGCAGTCCATTTTAGCTCGTTGATTGGTGAGCCAGTCCATGCCAATTATCAAATCAAAGTCATACATGGCTAGGACTAAAAGATCTATCTTTCCCACTCGCTCACCAATCTCTAACTTGCACCTCGAACAACCCAAAACAACAATGACCTTATCTTTTAGGGGTGTAGATATGCATATTGTCGACTCCAATAATATAGGACTAACTCCTATCAACTTAACATACTGCTCACAATAAAGGAGTGGGTTGCTCCCGGATCAAACAAAGCATAAGCAGGTTGGTCGTTGAGCAAAACCATACCTGTGATCACGTCAGGCGCAGCTTCTGCCTGACCTTGTGTGATTGCATAAATCGTGCCTTGAGCTGGGGGTGTCTGCTGTCCTCCTTGCGGCACGTTTTGAGGGGCATACCCTCTTATCTATCCTCTTGGTGGGGGCGATGGTAGCTACGGTCGTCTTCCTTGCTTTCTCGGGCAATACCTTGCGATGTGACCCTATTGGCCACATTCGTAACACGCTCCTGTCCTAGCTGGGCACGGAGCTATGTCCCGTGTTGTCTTCCACGCAAGTGACATGAATCAACTCTAATGTGCATTGGCCTATTGAATCTACCCTTCTTGTTGGGCGGGCCATGGGATTTGTTTCCTGACATTGGCCTCTTTCCTTGCCTGATCGCTTCCCGGTTAACACCAAATCTCGACCCCGACGAGGTAGCTTGCTTAATCAATCCTCGCTCTATCATCTGAGCCCGACGATAGACTTCTCGATAGGTCATCAAATCCAATGGCAGTAGGGGTTGCTTTAACTCAGAACGAAGAACATTTCTGAATCTTATAGCTTTCTCTTCCTGGTCTTCTACTAACCTAGGAGCATACTGTGAAAGCTTCGTGAACTTGACCCCATATTGGTCGACTGACATCGTTCCTTAACGGAGGCGTTGGAACTCTTCCATCTTTTGTTCTCGGGCCATACCCGAAAAATATTGATCGTTGAAAGCTCTTAGGAAGATGTCCCATGTCTGGACTACACCTTCCGGGAGCACTATATCCTTGGCGACTCTCCACCAAATGTTGGCATTGCCCTTCAACTGATAAACGGCTAGGGTAACCTTTTCTGTTTCAGTGCACCTCAAGAGTGTAAATGCTTTGTCTAGATCCTGTATCCACTGCGAGGCAGCCTCGGGGTCTCCAGTACCTAGAAATTTTGGTGGATTCAACTTTAGAAACTGCTCTACTAGCTTGTGGATTGGTCTTTCAGCAACCACAATCCCTGGTGGACCTTCAACGTTCACGGCAAATGGGCGGGTGCAATAGTAGGGGGAACTATAGGGGCGGCTCCAGTGGTGGCGGTAGTAGCGGCGGTAGTGGCGGCCTGAACGGTGGCTTCAACTATAGTGGCTTGTTGATCCATTCTATTCCCCATTAATTCCAGAGCACGCAAGATCCCATCCAACCTGGGATCATTAAGGGCTGCAACCACTAGCGCTAGCCACAGCTGGCACTCTACCACGACCGCCTCGGGCATTGCCTCTCATAGGCGTTCTAGCCCGAGTCACTGAGGACAAGGTCCTCTGCCTAAGATTCTCGGCTCCTGATCACTCATGGTGTCGCTTTAATCTACTAACACCTGCTTCCAATTCAACACCGAATTAGAAACAAAGCGATTCAAACAATAAGCAATTTTAGCATTCAGCTAACACAGACATGCACCAGCATGAATTTAAAGGCCATCCTACTACTATCCCAAGAACCATCGCTCCTTATCACTCCAATATTGAACTTCGCTCTAATACCACTTAAATGGGATGTCACGCCCCGATCCTCGAACGCGTGCCCATCCCTCACCTGGTCAATTAATAGCGACGTCCCAGGACGCATCGCCAACCCTGTTCATTTAATATGCGCAAGCGCAAGTATAAAGAAAATCCCCAGACAATAAAACAATGGGATAGAAAAGTAAGGCCATACTTTCATATTGAAACTCATAATCAAACTTTTATACACAACATAAAACAGTATATTTCACAACCCTTCACAACTTCCTATTTCACTCTATACACACCAAAACCGGATTCACAAAAGAGGATGGGATCTCAATCCTCATCCGGGTCATACTCAGGATTATTCAAATCCTCCTCCTCAGGTCCTTCTTCCTCCTCTTCAGCTTCTTCTTCGGCTTCAGATGCCGGCTCATCTTCAGGCATCTCCTCAGATGCTCCCCAATCTTCATCCTCCTCTGCTCCATCCACCTCCTGTTGCACCATTCCACCGTTATCTTCATGCCCATTATTCTCCTCGATCGAATGTACGGGAGTGCGAGCCTTGGCCTCTGCTGCGGGTCTCTCGGATCTACTACCGATCCATCCAGGTGATCGGCAATTCCTTCTCCGAACGCATCTTCCAATATGTTATGAGGCACCTCCTCTTCTGGTATGGGACCCTCTCTACGTCCATCAAAATACTCCCGATACCATGATCGATACCTGTGGGGCCTCAGGGCTTCTACCCCCACGTCAACTCAGACGGTCGACTGAAACAACACGTACTCTAACCCTTTCGGGTGGGGGTGGATGTGGAAATGGGTCTCTAACTCCGAGATCTGCTCGGGGATGCCGTAATGTATACGAGGACGAGGAGGTGGAGGTGCTGCCATTCTAGGGGCCTGAAATGTTGTCCCACAACCGGGATGAGACTATGTCTTAGCAAGTTCTACCCCACTAAGACTCAATTAGGGAACCAATACACTACTCGATTGCCTAAGCACAACACGAGTCAGAGGACTTACCTTGGCCACAGATCCAACCTGCAATTCAAGTTATATACAAATACTCCATGACAGTCAATTAAATCACGGCAATCGGATCAAATCATTGATCAATCAAACAAGTCGATTACGTGTCAGTCGGACCATCCTAGGTCATTGATTCCACACTATATAACCTCCCATAGTGCACTCGGTCACAGAGTTACATCAATGCTCTCGGGCGTCAAGTTCGCCAAGGTGACATAAATAACAAACGGTCTATGTGCGTTCTTTAAGGCGCCGTTTTCGCACAGTGATATTCCTCATCACCGAACCACGCCCGTCACGATTCATAGGTAGTCTACGTGCGTTCTTTAAGGCGCCGTTTTTGCACAGTGATATCCTTAATCACCGAACCACGCCTGCCACAAGTCATAGACAGTCTACATGCGTTCTTTAAGGCGCCGTTTTCGCACAATGATATCCTTAATCACCGAACCACGCCTGTCTATACTTCGTGCTTGATCGATCTCAGCCAATAGAATTCTCAGTTAGTTCTCAACACTTTCTCCACTAACCGTCCAACAAGGCATTAAAATGCTAAATAGCCATACCCGACCATCTACCAAACAATCATTCAATTTAGGGTAAATCCCTAAAATATTACAATTAAATTAATTACATGCAATGTAGAGCTCAAATAAATAAACGGACTGCGTCACGACAATCAGCACGAGATTTCGGTCGTCGGCCATCTCAGCCTTAATTTCCGAAAAATAAATAATTAATTAATTAATTTCGAAAATTAAATATTAAATATTAAAAATTCAATTTAGCTCAAAATAAAGTTCCCGATTAAATAAACGGACTTCACCACGATCATCAGCATAAATTTCCTGTCACTGGCTATCCTGGTTGAATTTTCGGAAAATAATTAATTAATTAATTTAATTCTGAAAAATAATATTTAAATACCAAAAATTCCACTTAGGCCCGAAATGTCAAATTGAAGCCCGATAAAGGGTCGGAAAAATCCCGAGCTACCCTCAATAAATAGTAGACCACGTCTACTTGCCAAATACACATTCAATTTGTCTAGTTCGCATCACAATCGACTAATAAACACTAATCCATGCTAATCTAACCACCTAAACCTAATTAATTAAAACTAAACAACCATTAAATTTCATTAGCCCGCTAAGAAAGGATTAGTGAGATTACTCACCAGAATCGCGCGCAACTCCGATCAATCCGACGGGCACGGCGCGCGCGGAACGATTCTCCCAAAGCACGGCTCGGGTTCGGGGCCCGAAAACGGCCCAAAAGCGAACCCGAAGTTGCTGGAAACCCACATGGCAGGTGGCTGTCCGGGCTGAAAAAAAAAAGCACAAAACAACCACAAACCACATCCACAAGGGTGGCAAGGTGTGGGGGAGGGCCGGTGGAGGTTTGGCGGCGTCGGACGATGGCCGGAGGTGGCCGGACGGGGCGGAACAGGGGCTGGGCAAAGGCGAACTGCTCAAGGAGGAAGCCTGGATGAGAAGGGGCGGTGGCGGAGCGCGCGGACGGCAGGACGGTGGCAAGCGGTGGATGCGCGGGCACGGGCGCGAGCGGCGGTGCGCGGGTGCGGGCGACGATGAGACCTCAATGGCGAGCTGGCTTCGCCAGTCTTCAGCTTGCAAGGGCGTCGAACAACAAGGGGACAGAGGAGAGAGGTGGAGGTGTGCGCGGGTAGGGCGAAGCAGCAACGGCGGTGTCGCGGGCTGCGACGTCATGCAACGGCGGCAAACGGCGACAAACGGCGACAAGCGAGGCTGCTGGCTGCATCGGTTGATCTTTTGCAGATGCTAAGGTCTTCTTCAATTGCTACCGTCGTCCAAATTGCAGGGAGAAGAAGAAGATGGAGAGAGACATCGACGGGAGAGAGAAGGGAAGAAGGGAACTGGTTTCTCTCTCTCTCTCTCTCTCTCTCTCTCTCTCTCTCTCTCTCTCTCTCTCTTTGGCCTCACAAACATGGCCCACCACCTAGCTGTCCTCCACCCACATTTTCTTGACCAAAAATGCCCCTTCTAGAAGCTTTGATAGGTCCAAATGTTGGGTCCAATGGGGGGTTACGAATTTCGAAGGGAGATGGTACAATTTGGACTTCAATTCTTCTTGAAACAATTCAATTCGGCCTCTGAAAATTCAACCGTCGAATCCTCGGTCAAATTAATATTTTTCCTCTCTAATATATCCCACTTGCATCTCGATTTTACTATCAAAAGCCATCTTCAGCATTTTCTGCACAAAACGACCCGAACGACTTTTTCTCAAAAAGTGTTGGCTGTCAGAAAAATCTTCTGAGACTGAGTCAACACTCCTAGAATTTATTGTGACATGACTGAAATTCCAATTTCTAAAATCGGACTTAAATTCACAGTTAATTTCACTTGGCGCGTTTTTAGCGTGACCTAGGCTACTAGGTAACTTTCAGATATTTTTAAGTGCAATTGACCCGTGGTCGACTTTCTTCGAGCCACTATGAACCCACTCGACTCATTGGCGACTCTCGATTATCGTGAAAATCTCGAGGATCCAAATACGGACACAAGGTACTAAAACAATAAGAAAATCAGTCTAGTGCCGATCGACATGAATTTTTCTAATTTAGTGGTGTCACCCACGATTAGCCACACATCTATGTCAAACCAGTCTATCTCTGATTTTAAATCGATTTTTAACTGTGCCGTAATGGCCTCTATAGATAGACATGGTCGAGAAGCCGATTCCTGATCGAATTCTCAAGTCTATTGCCTTAAAATTCTTTAATGGTTTCCCTAGATAGTCTAGTTATCTCGAGAGTGATTGGCTCTAAGAATAACTCTATAGACACGTCAATGAAAGACCCGATTCATTCAGAAGAAAACAGAGTTGAAAATTTGGGATGTCACACATTAGTATAATTTATAATTTGAATTATGCGGATGGATAGCAACCAAACTGTGTAAAGATCCACCTAGAAATCGGCTCGGACCAGTCAATCCGATTCCAAGACTACTAGCATTGAGCTTTCCCAAAGCTAGCATTTAGCCAAAAGCCCATTCGAAAAACTTACAAAATACCCCGGCACAGTGATAGTAAATTTGATGGCGTTTTGGCAAGAGGATGAGAACTAGGTTATTCAAGGCCTCGATAGAGGTATGCTACATTGAAATTTTGCACAAAAGTTTAAGATCAAATTGACAAAATTGAAAAGTTTCCGATTGAATTAGCATCAAAACAAAGGCAAGAAATTAATACAGAATATTCAACAAATATCTCAATCTCGAGCACAATTCAAATCCACTTCTATGGGCCCAACCAAGAGATGAATTCTTTTCTTTTCTTTTTTATTGTGGCCGGCGAGGGTCATGGACAAGGGCCTTCAAGTTCGGGGAGGGTGCTGGTCACAAAGAAAGCCGTCTTCTACCTTTTCTTCTTTGAACAGACCCTTGAGTTTTAAGTACAGTAGGGGTTTCGGCTAATCGTTAAGGATAATATAAGTTGACAATGAGCTACTTGTATCAGCTACTACAATAGTAGCATTAGCAGGGGAAATGCTTAGGACGTAAACGAGACCAAGAATGAAAATCGTCGAGGTGATCAGAGTGAGATACTAAAGAGATATGGCGTAATCTGAAGCAAGTCCCAGTGCAACGAGGCATCAGTACTCATCTCCCCCACTGTGGACACATTGAATCTTCATTATAGTTCTATGCTTGGACCCCTCTCTCCCTATATATACATATATGTGTGTGTGTGTGTGTGTGTGTGTGTGTGTGTGTGTGTACAAAGTTATAAACAGTGAACACGACATGATTTTATGCATTGTTAAGTCTTAAAATCACTTATGCAATGCACGAATGGTGTGAAAATCACACACAACGATGAATTGGATAATTCAAGACTTGAGGCTCGCCACCGAAGGCCATGAATTCGCTTGATCTAGCGAGGCTTGAGGCTCAGCGGCCACTCATTTCACGGAATTCAATCGGCCCCGCGAATATCAATCTCATATAGTAGTCCCATATGACACATTGGTTCTAGAGCAATATAAATACCAAGCACACAAACACAAAGCGATTTTAATGTGGAAATCCTCCTTTCAATCCTTTTGTTGTACAGGTTCCTCTTTCTGAGTTCAATCGATCATATCGGCCATGATAACCACACTAAGCTTAGCTCGAAGAATAGTCTTTGTTAACCCCACAAGAGGGAGTAGGTCATCGACTCCAATTAATAAGGCACACTTCGGGATTCCCAAGCCATAGGACATGTTCCTTGATATTTATTACTTCCATCTTGGTTTGAGAAGCAAGTTATCTCTGTCTTGGTAGCTCCCTGTGGCCATGCCATAGTTGATGCGCAAGGGCTAGCCATGATATCCGGGTGGAGTCTTAGGGGCAAGCACTAGTCGACTAACTATTCCCAGCATTTTAGCGATTTTCTACTCTTTTTCCAACACTAGAAACAAATTTCACCAAAAAACATAGTGTCTCGTCTGCATTGTACCCCTCCTGTTTTTCAACCGGAACCCATTTGAACTCATTTATCGCTTACTTCCTAAATTACAGAAGCCCACAATACTTGCCATATCTCATAAATGAAGGCACTGTGTCATTTTCAATTATAATTTCTTTTCATGTCAACGCTAATTAATCAACCAAAAAAAAAAAGTTGCAACTTAATCGACAATCCTTCATTTTATCTTACTGTAATATTAATAAAACGATTTTTCCTCCATCACTATAAATGTCTACCATTGCACTTTTTGAATGTAGTGATGGGTTTAGAACGACACTCAGCAGCAACCCTGAAAGAGAACCCGTGAAAAGAGGATAGTGGAAAACCTCACGCATATTAAGACATAAGCTCCCACAAAAGCAAAAGAGTAAGGGATGCGTGTGCTGCAAGTCCTAAAACTTATCACGAAAGTACAATTGAATCCTAAAACTTGCAAAAAGTGCAATCAAGTATTAAAATTTCTCAAATTTGTATAATTGAGTCCTAGGTTCACATCGATTTGACCGATTGGCAACGGGGTAGGCTGGTCCGGCCTTTTGCTTGCCAGTTCTAGACCTTCGATTACCGGTTCCAGGCTTCTCTCCTCATCAATTTTACCCCTATGCCCTTACATTTTCACGATTTTGCGAATTGACCCCTTTTCTTCTATTATTAACTCCTTTAATATTTGTACGATAGAGGGCACAACTTTTGCATAGATGTTTTCCTTTATAGCGGCACATTCAACACATCCTAAGACTAACATAGGGTGTCGCCTCATTGGAGAAGTCGTTCATATTTGTACATGATCGACAGTTCTATGAGAACCGAGATTTGTGCCAAAATTCACTAAACATTAACCAAATGAATATGACTAAGTCGACACCCCTCTTGAACTTGTTCGTGACCATTTTCGATTAGAATTAGTCCACTAGATGTCTTAAAAATGAAATTCGTGGTTGGCCTCGATCATTTGCCATGATCAAGTCTTGGTCGGGCATACTGGACCCAAAGTCAAACATGTCATGCCTTGGTCTAAAATGGACAGTGTGATTTGGTCATCAGCGGTTAAAAATTTCCCCCATGATGATAGGGACTTGTTCCATATGGGTTAATTGTGTAGATGCAAATATGCATTATTAAGTCTTAGAATCATTTATGCAATGCACATATCTTTATTTAGTTGAATAGTTAAATTGTTGTATAGTTGATGGGAGAAAAATAGATGCCAGAGTTGATCTAGCGGGGGATTGGCCAAGCTCTGATACACGTAATTAAAATTATATCGGAAACCGAATAGGTCAATATATAGAAGATCTTTAATACACATATCAAATCAGATTGCCCATCACAAACACAATTTCCACCATATGAACTCTCCACATAGTGTTCATTTAATATACTGCAGAAGTTCCTTCTGTATCACTTTTACCACTAACATTGCCCATCACTACAAATTGAGGGTAAAAAACAAAAAATTAATAGCTATCATGCCAAATATGAGGGTAAAGATTATTGATTTATGAAACACATAAACAAACAGATGGCCAACCAAATGCCAAAGAAAACATAAAAACCCTGTTAAAATCTCAAACTCTACAAATTAAGTGCAATTAATAGTATAGAATTAGAGGAATGAAGCAACAATAAAGAAGAGTGAAGAAACCATTAGCGCCTGCCAGTCAAAAGTGACCGAATGGACTAAATCAACACAAATAAGCGAGCTTGAATTTGATGTTAAAGCAATCCATCCAAAAGTGAAAATTCTATCAAAAAAGGACAAAATATACATTATAAATGTGAATGAATCCTAGGAGATTGTCGACTCTATCTGCACACATTTATTTTGCTACTTGGGTCGTTCCTTTTGTCAAAATCTGTCTTTGGAGTTCGATCCGCCGTTCTTTCGACTATATGCTACCGAGCAACTCATTATTGTTTCCCTGCTCGATCTCCATGGCATTGAATTCTGAAGTAGGACAACCGTCGTCACTCAGCATTTGCATCAGTACCCTCTATAAAGAAGGCTCTGGGAGGGAACTAGACTAACGCCTCGGGAATTAGACCAAACCGGTCGGTCCGGTCCAGTTTGATCCGGGCCGGTTTGATCAAGGCAGTCCAATATGCTCACCTCCACCTTTAGTGAGATTTCTATTTTAAATTCCATAATCAACTCCATTGATCTCTCTCTACTTTCCTCTCTCGTCTTTGCTATGAAGCTCCTCTACTTTCTCTCTCTTTCACAAATGTGGCCATTGCGGCCTCACGATGAGCGAGAGGCTTTCGATTTC
The DNA here is from genome assembly GCA_014182565.1 of Eucalyptus marginata. Lineage (NCBI taxonomy): Eukaryota > Viridiplantae > Streptophyta > Magnoliopsida > Myrtales > Myrtaceae > Eucalyptus > Eucalyptus marginata. Next base: position 26,383,776 of record CM024594.1, read on the forward strand.
AATCAAGATACTGATCGAGGAACCCTAGGGATATGGAGATTTCGCATCCCTACGAGAGCTCCTTTAGATTGGAGCCAATCTGGTCGTTGGCTTCCCTCTATATACATATATAGATTAAACGAATGAAACACAATATAGAGACAAAGATGAAGATCGAGGATGTCATCTCATTTAAATACAACACAAAACATATAATTTTGATTTTCTTTCATCCTTTGCTATTTATTCTTAGATTAGTGCATCTTTGGTTGGTGTTTTTCCACAACATCTCAAATAGATACGACACAAAACATGTGATTTCGATTTTCTTTCATCTTTTGCTATTTGTTCTTAGAGTGATGCATCTTTGGTTAGCGTTTTTCCACAACAAATTCGCATTAGAGCGAAGGAATTTTAATTTTTTTGTTCGAGATAGCATCTATTAAGTTTGAAGTGGCACCCTTCAATGGCCAAAACAATTTTGATCTATGGAAGATTGCATTGAATTCCATGCGAAAAATGACTCAGATCAATCATGTTAGGTAGGGTTCCCCCAACCAAAAATTAAAATAAATAAGTAAGTAAAACCCATTTAAAAAATTAGCAAGAAAAGGCACCCACTAAGAGAGAGGGGGGGAGAGGGGGCGAGGGGAGAGAGAGAGAGAGATTCTGCGAAAGCAGACAGAGCCCATTGAGCCATGCCGGACCGCCTACCCTTTGCTTTGTATAAGTTTGTTCGCTACTGCCTGCCAAATCAGATTATCACCTATTAAAACATCATAACAAGCTACTTTAATTTGTGTTATTCAGGAGTTCTAGGTATTATTCATTTATTGAAGTAATTACATGCTTTAATCACAAAAATAACATTGTTATCTTGCAGATATATGATGTCTACATCCAGTGTGAATAAGAGTAATTAGAGCACATTGACCTTTCATCAAATTTCAATAGAAGAACACGTCTCTTTGAAAGGTTTAATCGAGCTCTACAACTTCCTAGAAGGGTCCAAGTTCAATAGAGGTCAATTCAACGCTAAAAAACCAGCATTTGTAAAAATGGGCGTATCAGCTATTAACCAGTCAGAACATAATATGCATTTTCAATTTATAAAATCACTTAAACAATGCATGAGTGGCATGAAATTCACATATGATGAAGGATTGGATGATAATTTCATAAGAGATCATGTGCAAAATGGTGAAATCAATATTCAGTTCGTTGATTCAAAGAATCAACTAGCAAATATTTTCACGAAACCTTTGGAGAAAGGTCTGTTTGAATTTATTCGTAAAAAATTGCACATTACTTACCCGTTTGGTTAAGGTCTATGCAAGACAGACTCAAAAATACAATATTCTGGAAGAGACATCACATTTATTATTGATTGAGTTTGTTTTTAAGGGAAAAAAAGGAAACCTACTTGTTCTTGGCTCTAAGTGTTAAATGTGCCCATTTAGTATTCTTTGTTTCTTTTGTTTAACAAATGAAATGGAAAACCTTTTTTTAGGTACAACATGTGGATGACAAAGTCAAAGATATGCTTACCCATATACTCCAACCTCGTTTCATCAGATTCAAGCTTTAGAGGCTAACCTTGCACGATTTCCTCGATTTTTGACGTGATCAGACAAAATGATTGATTCCAGAGCACGAACGGACCTCCAATGAGCAGATCGGAATAGCTACGGACCTCCTGGACGGCCGGCTGGGGATCAACTGAATCTTCTCTCTTTTCTTGCATATATTCCGCAAAGCTGTCACCTCTTCTTGCAGTCTTCGCACTGAACTACTTAATGCCCACAATTGACAAAGCCAAATTCCAAAGCATTCTTGACCAACCACAGCATATCGACCGCCGATCAACAGTTTCATCACTCCTTTCACTAATTCCACTACGCATCTGCAACATTGCTCTTTCCTTGCTCTTAACAGTAATTATGCCTGCCATGTCATTCTTTATGCAAAAGGGTGTTAATGCAAGTTAGATAATCAGACAAGCATGTGAACAGAAAGTGGTGGTTCTTCATCCTTGTGTTCCCAGGAAGGTTTTTCATTATATAAGCGCGTGATTTGATATTCAGATATGCTCTCTCTTTCTCAGTTCAGTCAGTTCAGCAAGTCTTTCTTGGAGCTTTGCCATAATTCTGTCATGATCTCCTTGAGTCACCGAGGCTATAGTTGTCAGGATATTTCCGCAATAAGTTTTATAGGGCAGAACAACGAAAGGACCATCATTTAAGCTTCTGTATCAGCTATAGATTGTCTCCCCAGCTTTTTGTATGTGAATCATATCGTTAGCAATGCGTTCAAGAAGAAACGAGGCAGAGGAAATGAAGATGCTGAAAAGCTTACAAGCAGCACATGAACATGGAAAATTGACAAGGAGAAAGAGCCACTGAGCATCAATGAGAAGAAAATAAAAACGACACTTTTTGGTCGGAAACCGGCTTCGCCGCAATCGAAAACTCAAATGTCGATTTTTTTTACATTATATTTTAGGTTTTTATTTGAGAAAATAAGCATATTTTAGAGCACTTATTTGGGCAGCTACAAAAGAGGAGAAGGAGGGGGATAGGAACATATGGTGGGACTCATGTGCGCGTGACGAGAACCCATGATGCAAACACGAGGCCAAAGCCAAAGTGTTGGCAGCAAGGGAGAGCATCTTAGGCTCAATTTCGCCAAAATGCATATCGGATTAGTGTAGGGCATATTAACCAATGCTCAGATTTAGGTAGTTTTCACCTACCAAAACTTGTCCGAAAAATCCAGGGGAAAAGTATAACCCTCATATTTCAAGAAAGTCGGCATATTGTCCAACCAAATTCAACATTGGGACTAACTTTTCCTACTTAATGAAGCAATGAGATACTAATCTACTTATAAGAAATTCTATGTCACAAGAAAATTTGAAGGTCGTATCAAACACATTCCTATTTTTTTTTTTTCAGAAATAGAAATTTTGTATAATTATCAAACATATTCGAATACTCAGAAACTCATCTAGAAAACAAAATTAGAAAAAAATATTTTTCAACAAAAACTATTCATAAGAACAGAATAGTTACCAAATAAACCCGATGATGTTTTTTATAATTTTGTTCATCCCAATTGTTTAAGCCTATAATTGGAGGAAAACTTCATGAATATAAGGCCCATTAAAACACTATAGACAATTGATATAGGAGGATACTTTAAGGGGCTGCATGGGAACGTTTCTGTTCCTTGATTTTTCTGTTCTTTTGCTCCCGTAATAAAAAAAAGAACAGAAATCCGTTTGGTAACGTTAGTTAATTTTTTTATTCCTCATAATAGAAAAGTGGCCAGGGAATAGATTTGGAACATAAATAAGAAGTAAAAAAAAGTAACTTCTTGTTTCGAGGTACAATTTCTAGAAATAAGCCATTTTTTTCTTTTCAATTTTTCTTTGTTCTTCTTCCTTGCCGCGACCATTGCCCTTGGATCTGCCGCCACTTGCCAGCCGACCGCCGCCCAGCAGCAACGGAGGGCAGTCTGTGCTAGGCGGCGATCGGCGATTGACGGTTGACGATCGGTGAGTAAGACAAAAAACAAATAAATACAAAACTTTATGGATTATACCTAACACATTCCTATTCTTTTTCTATTCCGAAAATAGAAATTTTGTATAGTTATCAAACACGTTTTTTACTCATAAATTGTTTGAGGGAGTAAAAATAGAAAAGAACTATTTTTGAAAAGAAATTATTTTCCGGAACAAAAATGTTACCATTCGCACCCCAAAGACTCCCTCTCACATGCAAAATGCATTAGGAAAAACAAATGGAATTGATGAATGGGGGCTGTATGTGCAAAATAAATTGGGGTGGAACCCAGCTCCGCTACCATATTAGAAAATTCAACCCAAAAGTTTAAACTTATAGGTGGAGGTTTAAAGAGCATATAAATCCAATATATAGCTAATATAGGACACTTAAATGAAAACTGTCAAATTTGACTGAGCTATTGAGGATTTCAATCCTTAAAATGTTACACAAAGTTTGAAAATGAAGTTGATAATGGCTAAGAACAGACTCCACTTTTATCATAACGAACTTAGACTCCATTGTTGTGGAAACGAGTTATTTTGCGAATTCATTGAATTTTCCTAACTATCTGAAAATTTGAAAATTTTGTAAGTTTTTCAAAATTTGGAGACAAAGTTAATAGTACAGAGAATCTTCATCGCCATTGGGATGAACTTGGATTTGAAAGTGGAAGCTCATGTAGTTCGAAATTTGTTATGAAACCATTAGATTGGAAATTATCAAATCTCACATAACTCGTGAACCTCTTTGTAGTTCAGATTCTAACACATTGTGTATGATCGATGTCGCAAATTGGTTTGTATTTTATGCATTGTTTCTGACATTTGTAGGATTTAATGATCTGACCCTTAAGACTAAGGGTGAGCACGGTCCAGGTTGAGCCGGTCCACCCCCTAACCCTAGGACCAACCCGCACAGTGTTGGTCCTCAATTTTTGGGACCGAAGACTAACCCTATTGAGCTTGGGACCAAGGACCGGACCAACCCAATGGGTTTGGTCCGGTTCCAGGGTCAACGCGGAACCAACTGATAATTTTTTATTTCATTTTTTGTATTCCTTAAAAAAAGCAATTGAGGAGCAGACTAATCCAATGGATTCGGTCCGGTTTCAAGGTCAACCTAGGACTAACCAATAATTTTTTATTTTATTATTTGTACTCCTTGAAAGGGCAATCGAGGACCGTATCGATCTAATGGGTTCAATGATGAGCAAGGTCAGCAAGGTCAACTAAGAAAGGCAAGCGGTGAGGGTCAAGTGGGGTGAGCGTCGAACAGAATGAGCATCGAATGTCGAGCGGGGAGCAACAAGCCAAGCGAGCATCGAGCAACGAGCGGCACGAGTGACCTAAAGTGAGTGAGACGAGTGTCGAGTGGCGAGCGGAGAAGTTGTTTCTTTCGATTTTAGCAAATTGAAGACTAAGAGGACAAATAAGACAGAAGATAACGAATACTAGAGAAGGATGCCATAAGGTGCCTTTTTGGACATCGTGAGAACTTCTCACAAAAACATTTTCCTCATTCATAAATTATAACTATTGATACTGTAAAAGACATTAAAAACCTAAGTTATTAAAGAATAATGTAAAATTACTTGAACTCCTCACTAAAGAGATGTTTAATGTTGTTGACGCCGTTTATTTTAAGGTTTTCTCTATATAAAAAAATTATAAATAATATTACACACACACACACACACACACACACACACACACACACACACACACATATAGTTAGGGTTGGTCCAGGTTGGATCGACCCGAAACTCTCAGGACCAAGAACTGACCCGCACAGTGCTGGTCCAAGAATTCTAGGACCAAGGACCGACCTAGTCTCCCTGGGAACCGGACCAAGACCGGCAGGGTTGGGCCAATCCAGGGTTGACCATGAACCGATGCTCACCCCTACTTAAGACACCCTTTGATATGAAGTAGAGTGTCGATTTAACGACCTTACATGGCATAGTTGCTTAAAATATGGAGTTTGTTGAGCCAATCATTCCAAGTGAAGAGTGGGGCAGCAGTTAAAAGTGGACCTCCTTTGCTGTAGATGATTGTTCTCTAGGTGGACTAATTTGATAGGTTAAGTCTGATGATTGGTTTTAAAGCAAACTCTGGGCATTTTGTTGATATTCTCTTGTTTCTATCTGGAAATAGTAACGTATTGAATTCTTGAATGTGTAGACTGCGCTTGCGGGAGACTTGAATCTTTGGTTGCTTTGGTTGCTTTGGTTTGGGATGGATGCTTTGATGATACCCGGCTTATTCAAACTGTTAGCATTATCGGGTTTGATTGAAACCTCCCGCAGAAGTTTTATAAGCCATACTCCTGGCCCTTTGTTGTTCTTTGACATCTGTTGTGACAATCACAGTGTGAGATGTAATAAAGCTAATAACATGAGTGGAAGTTACATGAGAAAGGAGAGCTTTTCAGACCGTGCATAACTATGAACTTGATGACCCCATCTTAGTCTGCTACCATATGGAATATGCCAAGATCATGCTATATAAATGTATTTCGTGTCTCAAATTTGACATTTTAGTACGATACTAAAATTGCATTAGTGACCCTTGTCTCGTACAGATTAATATCGCATGCTCATTAGCGACCCTTTTCAATGAAGGAAAGAGAGACCTTGAAATTGCGTTACCTATTAAACCAGAGAGTTGCAGCGCGGTTCCTTGTTCTTTTCTACGTTGCCTGTTGCCTCTCTTCCCTCCCATGCTTACGACTCGGTCTGTTTTCTATTTCAGCTTGCATGGATTCTAGTCTACAGCTTGGCTCATTTCTGATCAGATAGTATTGCGGGATTGCCTGTCTTTATGGGAACGAGTTAGATGGTTTTGGTGCCGACAAATTTCAGGGAGTTGAAGACCGGTGCAGCATTACCAATGGCGACAGTGAGAAGCTTCTTAGCTGCGATTATTTCCTTCTATTTTTTGAGCGTGCAATAGTTACATCTGGCAGAACATCAATTCGCCGGAATTTGGCTCATAATCACTAGATGCTTTCGACGACTTCTCCTTTCTTTTTCTTTTTCTTTTTTAAATTTCAACAAACATCTCTTCTTCTGTTGGATAGGTCTGCTTGTTTTGCGGTCTTCCTCCCTTTTCTTCGGCTCCCTTCCACTCGTTCTAACTTGTTGTCTTTATGAGTGTAAGTTTTTGGCGCCGAACCCTCTTGTATAGTTTGATTTAAAGCTCAATATAATCTTACCTTTACCAAAAAAAAACAAACATCTCAGGAAATGTAGCAGTACGTGATGCCCTGTCGGACGATATCCGTGATGTTATTCTTGTCACCAAAATAAAGTCATATGGAAACAAAAGTTCAACCTGTTTTCTTTGGTTTTGCCTGTGGGGCTCTCTTGTAATCTCCAACAATTACTGTTTCCTCTGCTGCCATGGTTGCGAACAAAATGCTGCTTCGCTTGGTGACTGAATGTTTAGCTTCATCTCTCAGCTTCGTTCCTCGGAGCTGATGACAGCTGACTGCAGAACTAGCCATTGACATGTGGTGTGGACTGCAATTCAGATCCTTCTAATCTGAGATGGAAATAGAAGGGGACAGCAGGAAGTGTCTCAGTCCTATGTTTCTTCTATCGTAGTTAAATGGCCAAATCTAGCTGGCGTACTTTTCCCTGAAGACCAAGAACCGAAAATTGGAATAAATGAAAATATAAGATAAGAAAAGCCCCTGCTTTACAGGTTATCTCCTGAGCACGTTCTATTCTGGAGGGACCACACATGTGGCCAATCCCAAGCTGCTCAACAGAAACAAAGCTTAAATTTATGGAATTACAATACAGATACCATTTCAAGAAAGACTGAGTTTACAGTGTCCAATTTTGTGGGTTATGTTAAACTTCAAATATTCCACATATCTGATTAAATCTCCACATTCGAGCCTTATCGACGCATGAGGCATTATTATGGTTATCTATTTGTTTTGTTCCATTGGGGAAGAGGACAGAAGAAGTTACAAATTCACATAGGGCAACACAAAAAGTAATTTAAAAAAAAAACAAATTGAAGAAGAAGAAGAAGAAAAAGGAGAGGCTGCGTTTGCCAGGAGTCGAGCCCGGGTCTATTGCTTGGAAGGCGGACTACAAACGGTTGCTGTGGTTCCTTGGACGTTTAAAATTAAATTTTGGCGTTTGAGGGGATTTTCTTTTGTGAATTAATAGTGGAGTGCCGTGTACTTGCGAAAATGTATTTATCAGATATTAAAATCCACTTGTTCCACACCTGGACGGATATTTGCTAGAATTGAACATGATCCGTGCTTGTTGAGCAATCTCAAGAATGCGTACAAATGCAATGCCAAAGAGTGCTAAGTGAAATTATGAAGATGGAAATGAAACGTGGAGTGTTTGAGAGAGAGTATTAGAAGTTAGAACAACTGGGGCCAGCACTCCTTCATTCTTAATTTCTTATTGCCTTCTTCGTTGAGAAGTTCCCTTCGATATTCCGGTGTTCTAGCATAGAGGAACCACGCTGAAACTTTGTGCTTTGTCTTAGCACTCAATATAATCTCTCTCTCTCTCTCTCTCTCTCTCTCTCTGCACATATCCTTTCCTTTTAGCTACTCCTTTTCACTTATCCTTGGATAAGAGAGAAGAAAGATAATATAATAGATGGAAGCATTAGAGGGTTGGACCATTTAGCAATGATTTATTATAAGGCGGAAAAGAAATGAAGAAACCAAAAAATTGGAGATTTCTTTTACGGTCAGGGAGTGAGGAGACTCTAAATGAGAGAAAAGTATCAAAAATGTCATAAATATATTGCATTGATACCGATTTAGTTATAAATTTCTTAATTTGACCAATTTAGTTCTAAACCAATTACATTTGTCTCAATTGAGTCAATCTAATTACTTTTAACTGAAAATCGTTGACTTAGACGCCAACCATCTTACGTGGCACAACCAGAATTGACATGGATAAATTTTACATTTTTTAATTTTTTTTAATTAATTTCTAGCCTACCACAATGAAAAATAAAAAAATAAAAAATAAAAATTTATAAAATATATCCACGTTAGCATCGGATTTGTCATATACGACGGCTAAGATTTATATTAGTAATCTCGAGCTAAAAACTGGCCAGATAGACATAATTATTATAAATGAAAAAGATTCAAAACTAAATTAATATAAGTAAAAGGTTTATAATTGAATTGATATTTCATCTCTCTGCCTACTTGTTTAGGTCAAGAACAAACATTAAATTGATCCTTTGTAACTAATCGACCAAGCTGCACCATTTATTGCCAAGCATGCATGAAGAAATTCAACTATAAAGATATATCATACACAAAGATGTATCAAATCTCATAATCTGCTGAATACTGTCTATAAAAGAAGTACATCTCCATAATGTAATTGTGTGAACTCAGATTCTGCCACTAACTGTTAGAAAAGCAAGCAGCTATAAAAGTACAGCTGGTTATATCCTACCGAAGCAATGATTGTGGCTCAACAAGGACCGCCCAATCAATACCTCACCTCCAAGAAAGCCCCGTAAATGTTTTCTGCTCTAGTATTGTCAAAAGAAAGATCACAAGCATCAGCTCCACAAATTCACGCTCTTTTCTGCAAATAAGCATGCCTTCGATGAGTACTGAGTCGGGTCCATCTGGTAGATGGCTCATGGAAACAAGCTCATCAAAGTCCTAGGTGGGTACCCAACAAGATGAAGCACGCAGGATTCGGCCCTTCCACCCCTGCAGCATCCAGTGGCCATCTTTATCAACCACGAAATCATCATGGTACTGCTCCAACTTAGATCGCAATTTCTTCATAATTGCTGGTCCCAGTGGCAATTGCTTGAACCCAGCCCTCATATTGCGAATCTGCCATTGCTTATATGTCTCCGGCCTCTCAACCCTCTCCGTCCCCTCACATGCAATGACATTTATAGCTTCTCGGCCAAAGAACTCTTTCTCATACATCAGTCTCATCTGGTTATCCCTCCCTAAATTAGTATCAAACGCATCAAACAACGCAGAGTAGTGAAAGACAGCCTCACGGAACCGTGTTACGAAGAAGGGGGCACCAAAAGATCCATTGACAATGGCCTGCACAAAGAGATGCGGCCTTATTTTTCTGATTAAATTCAGAACAGAATCCCTGGGATTATTCAAGACAACCGTCTCATCAAGGAGATTTTTAAACCGAAACATGGTATTCACAACGATGGTCTCGCCGTTCCTTATTTTGAGATCCCCGATTTTTATAGTATCCCATTTCTGAGCAATTGCATTGTACTCAAATGGAACATTGAATTGCTTGCAGAACTCTGCCAAGTGGCGTCCTGTCGCCTGAACTTTTTCTGCCGGTCGAAAACCACGCTGGGGAAACTCTATCCCTGTAATACGCAGTTTGGGTGGCCCGCCTGTCCTCCTGGAGAGAAGAAAGATGAGAACTGGCCATTGGAAACCATATAAGATTCCAAAGTCGATAATATGAAGCGTTGTTGCTTTCTCAGCTAAATCCATGATCATATAGTTCGCAAAGATATTTGCCATTCTCTGAAACGGGCAGGCCATATGATAAACATGGTATGCTTTCAACAAATCAACTGCTGATGTTTTTTTAGAACCTAGAGCAGCACAGACCTGAGAACCAGTGCCTCCTAAGCGTGCCTCGAGGCCATTGGCGAAGTAATGTGCCAACCTCTGAGATCCGTCACCAAAAGGGGAAGCATGCTGCCGAATCTGCTTTAGATAGTCATCAGCAGTCTTTCGATCGTCAGAAGAGACAACTTGTGCACAAAGGATCAACAAAGTTCTGAGATCCACCATCTCTGTCACATTGCTGGTTGGGGTTGGTGTGTTATCATGAAACTTCCCACCATCAGCAGCGTGTGTCCGTCTACTCTGCTGTAAAGATTCATTTACTTCTTTTTCAGAGGATTCATCAGCATTCGAATCTCGACTCCTGTCTTTAATTTTAAAGAGCAGCATTTTATCCATTATCTCGGATAGCTCGGTGTCGATGTCATCAACATACACTGCTGTCTGCTTGTTATTCCTCTCATCTTCAAATTCTGAATCCTCCCTCTGGTGGTTCTTCTTTCCCCTAATTCCACTGAGAGGCAAAAGGTCACTTTCATCCTCTTTTAAGTTAACCACATTCAGTGATTTCTTTTCCTTAGACCATGAGTTTAGGCTGCTTTTCTCCAGATCAATAAATAACTGCGTAACTTTGGGAAGAAATTTGCTAGCTTCCTCCACACCTCTCTGGAACTGCAATACTGATTGGCTCTCGGTCAAGAAGTTAGGGAACAAAGGGCCACTCCCTAATGATGCATTCGTCCTATTACCATTACTCAGGAAGCTGTTTGGTAAGGAAGAGGATGGTTGAACATGAGCATTCACAGTGGACTGAAAAATGAAGTCTCCTATGACAGAAGATCGCCGCATATAATTTCTGCCGTCCCCAAAATTACCGAGCCATTGATGATCAGCAAAGTTGCTGCCGCTGGTATTCCTAGAAGGGCTGCTCTTAGCATAGTCACTACTGTTTCCCAAATAATTATTGTCCGGACTCTCCATGAATGGAGGGGATGGGTTCGCTTCAGACGGGCACGTCTCGCCAAGAGCTTCATGGAGCGACTTCTCAGCCGCCTGGAGAGCCAGAGGGTCATGAGACATAGAAGACTTCTCCTCCATGTCCTCCTCCAAAAGGATTTGATTTATGTACCTGAACACAGTCTCGGAGAAGTCGCTATCCTCGGACGGGAAATCCGCCTCCACACTCACGAGCGAAGACGGAGCAGAATCGCAATACCTAGGGTCGGAAGGAAAGAAGGGTTTGTCCACGAAGCCAACATCCCGAGACTGGCCGTCGCGACCGACCCCATTCGCCAAGTTCGCACGCTGATCCGGAAATGGCAAGAGGGTCTCGTTGTCGAACATTAAGGCGCTCGGGGAGCCGGAGAATCCCGTGACGCGCGGCTCCATTATCATCTGCCGGCGCAATTTGCCCCTCCCCCCCCGGGTCAACTGCCACCAGCCCCAACACTGCTTTTTCCTACTCAGAAATCGTCAAGAAAAACTGCCCATTCCTAACCCCCTGTTGAAACCAAGATTCACAAAAGAAACAGAAAAAAGCGGATGTCAGAAGAACACACGGGCGGCCGACTCAGCTGAAGCGAGCTCAAACCACATCTAATTCAGCTACTAAAACGCGGAATCTTCGGACCATATTGACGACCCGCGATCCTAGGTTCGCCGGTAGATCAAAAGAACGTAAAGAAACCGCAAGAAGGCACCAAATCAGATCATCAGCCCCGCATAAATTCCAAACAAGAAAAAGAAAGAACAGCGGACAAAAATCTCGGAGATCTTGCGGTGGAAATCGAAGATGGGAGAAGGCTAACCTCGGCGCCCAAAGACGAAAAGGACTGCGGGAGCCGATTTCTGTAGGCCGGCGTCTCTCTCTTTTCCATATAAGAGAGAGAGAGAGAGAGAGTTGGAATTTTGTCTCTCCGACAGACGAGACTTCAGCGGCACTCAGGAACAGTTCGCTCGTGCGCCATCTTCCTTGACAAACTTGTAATTCCGTAAGAACGAAAGACCGCGTGGTAGGAAATGAGGAATTTTGAAAAATCAATAGATAGAAAGTTGCCATGGATATTGGATAGTGGCCGTTTTGGACCTATGGAATATGCAGGAGTTGAGAAAAGGGGGAGGGTCGGTAACCCGAAATGATTTGGAAAGTGACGGACATGCCGTACATCAGCAATCGCGAATGCAATATTTTATAGTTAGTTACGGGATCAGTCAAAAGAGAATGGTAAACGGCTGGGAACATCACGAACGCCTCCCATCCGAATGTGAACATGTCCCTGTGAACTCTCTCTCGCGTTCCGGGATTGAATGACGTGTCGCTTAGAAATGCCGAGAAAAAGGGCAAAAGGGGAAAAAGGGGGAAGGGGGGCTGAACTTGGCTTTTGGAACTTGCCTTGTCATCTATTCTTTTTTTTTTTTTTTTTTTTTCGATCCTATTTTATTTCTACTTTAACTCTCACTCTCGCATACTTTTATCCCTACCTCATTGGCGTGGGAGTCGAAACCCACTCTCAAACTTAATTCATCCCTACTCCAACCCCTTTAAGAATGGTGGATTCAAACCCCCCACCTCCCTCCAATTATTGATCTTTCTTCGGGATAATACAGTGCGTTATCAAGAAGCTGACCTCCAACCCTTGCCCTTCCGTACTAAAGTTTCAAAAGTCAGCCGTTGAACTTTCTTTGCCCTCTACCGACAAAAAATTAAATAAATAAATATTTTCCTAACTTTTGAAGAATTATTAAAAAAATGAACAAAGTCATGGAATGCACATATGGGAATTGGTCATACATTTTCTAGGGGCTTAGTATTTTTTCATCATTAAATAAAAGTCCCATAAAATTCAAAAGATAAAAGGTGTGAAGTAAATGTTTATGCTTTATCAACCCTATAGAGTAATTCAAGCTTTATTTATTTCGTAAAAAGAATGATTTGAAAAATATTAATGACCACTTATAAAAATAAATAAATAAATAAAAATATTTTAATAGTTCACAAAAAAATTGAGACGTGAATTGTTCTTGATAATGAATTTTTATTTATTAATTAATTATTTTAAATTTTTATTTCTGTTTATGAACAGATTTTCTTTTTGTTCTCGAAAGTAAAAAGAAAACGTGGTCATTTAATTTACAAAATAAAAATTCTTTCTTCACATCCGCTTTGGCAGCACATATGGCCTTGCATAGCGGAAAGAGCACAAAAATAAAAATTCGTTTCTTCACATCCGCTCAGCACATAGAGTGGCATAGCGGAATCTCTTTTTCTCTTTCTCTCTCTCTCCTGCCGGCCTCCCCTTCTTGCTCTAGCGTCGGCCTCGGATGCTTGGTTTCGATTGCTGATTGCATCAAACCCATCTCGGGTTTGTCTCCAAGCTCAAAACCTGCGGTCCCCTCCTATTATATGCATGTGATATAAGTATGGTACAAGTAACTTCTCATGCAGGAAACGGATCTTTGAGGATCACGATCGGATCGCCTAGGGGTTGGATCTACACAGCCGAACCGCCGGTTTGATGTGATCGAAGGAGACCGGTCCGACTTGGACCGGTTTGAACGATGCATGATTTGGCCCTTAAGAGACCCAAACAAACCTCAAGAGGAGTGATCTTGACAAGCCATGGCTAGGAGGGAGTAGACGCTGAATTGACACCTAGGACCGCCATGAGAATGCTCTGATGAAGACCTCCTCCATCCACTCCTGGTTAATTCCATGATTGATCACATAGTGTGGACACCTAAATTTTTAATTCTTTTTCTTTTCCCTTCTTGTTCGGCCGATGATCATTAGTTCCTTGATAGGTTTGAGGACTCAGGTTGATCCAGATTCCCCAAAACAGGAGTAGACCAAATAATAAAAAGATCATACTATTGCACATTTGCTCACAAATCCAATACTTGCGAAATACATATATTAAGGTATTTAAAACCCTTTAATAGATGAAATTTTTTTCCCACTTTGTATAATGCTATAGATCATGCCTAACACGAGAGAATCTAATGCATGTGGCATTGCATCACATCATCAATTTCATACAAATCATCAATTGCACCAAGACACCAAGAAGCTATCCACAAGAACCCAAAGTGCACGATTGGAAAACTTAAACTGTTAGAAGAAAATGTGGGTATGTATAGATGTAGATTTAGAAATAATTTCCATATGGATTTTTTTCATTTTTTATTAATATCGGGAAAATTTTCAAATAAGATTTGAAATGAAGCTGTTTTTTTTTTTCAAAAGAGTCCAAAATTGATATTGTCTCAAATAAGTCTTGAAGTGGCCAACTTAGAGAAAGGGTTCAATTATGATGGGGTGGAAGTGCTTATAATGGTGTCTATGGAACATAACTCAAACATAATAGGTTTAGGACTTTTCTACAAGAATTCACAATAACTTAGCAAAAAAGGGGGAAAAAAAGTCATACGCGCACTTTTACAAATGTTGATTTTTGAGCACCAAATTGACTTCAATTAAACTTGAACCTTTCTAGAAAGTCGTAAGGCTACCTTTCAAATGCTGCTGGTTTTATGCAATTTGCTTGTCATTAGACCCACTTTTCATTTTTTTTCCAAGTTAGGTTAGATCGCTATTACTTAAAGAAATTGGATTCAATTTTAAGCGTGAACATATTTTCTTTAAATAGAATTGAATGGACGTAAGAATTTGCGGTCCCAATGGAAGTCTTGCATTTGGACTTGTCGTCATCGGAGGAAATTTCTTCATCCTTCGTCAGGGGTGGAATGGAATCTTTCCCATCATCCCATCTGCTTGGGACAATGTCTTCATGTATTGCCACATTGGAATAAATCTGTAGCTGGGGAATATTCGCCCCGCATGATACACTGCTGCTAGATGGGGTGGCACAAACCCGACAGGTGGGATAGTCATGGGTTTTGGATCGCACTTAGTATAATTTATAATTTGAATTATGTGGATGGATAGCAACCAAACCATTTAAAGATCCACCTAGAAATCGGCCCAGACCAGTCAATCCGATTCTAAGACTACTAGCATTAAGCTTTCAGTTTTCCCAAAGCTAGCATTTAGCCAAAACCCCATTCGAAAAACTTACCAAATACCCCAACACGGTGATATTAAATTTGATGGCGTTTTGGCTAGAGGATGAGAACCAAGTTATTCGAGGCCTCAATAGAGATATGCTACATTGAAATTTTGCACAAAAGTTTAAGATCAAATTGACAAAATTAAAATGTTTCTGATTGAATTAGCATCAGAACAAAGGCAAAGAAATTAATACAGAGTATTCCACAAATATCTCAATCTCAAGCACAATTCAAATCCACTTCTACGGACCCAACCAAGACATGAATTCTTTTCTTTTGCTCTTTTCTTTTCCTTTTTATTGCGGCCGGTGAGGGTTGTGGACAAGGGCCTTTGAGTTCAAGGAGGGTGCCGGTCACAAAGAAAGCCGTCTTCTACCTTGTCTTCTTTGAATAGACCCTTGAGTTTTAAGTACAGCAGGGGCTTCGGCTAATCGTTCAAGATAATATAAGTTGACAATGAGCTACTTGAATCACCTACTGCAATAGTAGCATTAGCAGGGGAAATGCTTAGGACGGAAACGAGACCAAGAATGAAAATCGTCGAGGTGATCGGAGTGAGATACTAAAGAGATCTGGTGTAATCTAAAGCAAGTCCCAGTGTGACGAGGCACCAGTACTCGTCTCCCCCACTATGGACACATTGAATCTTCATTATACTTCTATGCTTGGACCCCTCTCTCCCTGTATATACATACATATATATATATATGTATGTATATATATATATATATATATATATATATATAAATACATACATATATATGGGTCACAAAGTCATATATATGGGTACACATTGAATCTTCATTATAGTTCTATGCTTGGACCCCTCTCTCCCTATATATACATGATTTTATGCATTATTAAGTCTTAAAATCACTTATGCAATGCACGAACAGTGTGAAAATCACACACAACGATGAATTGGATAATTCAAGACTCGAGGCTCACCACCGAAGGCCACAAATTCGCTTGATCTGGCGAGGCTTGAGGCTCAACGGCCACTCATTTCACGGAATTCAATCGGCCCCACGAATATCAATCTCATATAGTAGTCCCATATGACACATTGGTTCTAGAGCAATATAAATACCAAGCACACAAACACAAAGCGCTTTTAATGTGGAAATCCTCCTTTCAATCCTTTTGTTGTACAGGTTCCTTTTTCTGAGTTCAATCGATCATATCGACCATGATTATCACACTAAGCTTAGCTCGAAGAACAGTCTTCGTTAACCCCACAAGAGGGAGTAGGTCATTGACTCCATTAATAAGGCACACTTTGGGATTCCCAAGCCATCGGACATGTTCCTTGATATTTATTACTTCCATCTTGGTTTGAGAAGCAAGTTATCTCTGTCTTGGTAGCTCCCAGTGGCCATGCCATAGTTGATGTGCAAGGGCTAGCCGTGATATCCAGGTGGAGTCTTAGGGGCAAGCACTAGTCGACTAACTATTCCCAGCATTTTAGCGGTTTTCTGCTTATTTGCCAACAATAGAAACAAATTTCACCAAAAAACATAGGGCCTCATCTGCATTGTATCCCTCTTGTTTTTCAACCAAAACCCATTTGAACTCATTTATCGCTTACTTCCTAAATTACAGAAGCCCACAATACTTGCCATATCTCATAAATGAAGGCACTGTGTCATTTTCAATTATAATTTCTTTTCATGTCAACGCTAATTAATCAACCAAAAAAAAAAGCTGCAAATTAATCGACAATCCTTCATTTTATCTTACTGTAATATTAATAAAACAATTTTGCCTCCATCACTATAAATTTCTACCATCGCACTTTTTTAATGTAGTGATGGGTTTAGAACGACACTCAGCAGCAACCCTGAAAGAGAACCCGTGAAAAGAGGGTACTAGAAAACCTCACGCATATTAAGACAGAAGCTCCCACAAAAGCAAAGAAGTAGGATATGTGTGCTGCAAATCCTAAAACTTATCACGAAAAGTACAATTAAATCCTAAAACTTGCAAAAAGTGCAATAAAGTATTAAAACTTCTCAAATTTGTACAATTGAGTCCTAGGTTCACACCAATTTGACCGATTGGCAGCGGGGTAGGTTGGTTCGACCTTTTGCTAGCCAGTTCTAGACCTTTGATGACTAGTTCCAGGCTCCTCTCCTCATCAATTTTACCCCTATGCCCTTATATTTTCACAATTTTGCGAATTGACCCTTTTTCTTCTATTATTTTAACTCCTTTAATATTTGTACGATAGAGGGCACAACTTTTGCATAGATGTGTTCCTTTATAGCGGCACATTCAACACATCCTAAGACTAACATAGGGTGTCGCCTCATTGGAGAAGTCGTTCATATTTGTACACGATCGACAGTTCTATGAGAACCGAGATTTGTGCCAAAATTCACTAAATTTTAACCAAATGAATACGACTAAGTCGACACCCCTCTTTGTCACACCCCGAACCTCAAGCGCCCATGCATCCCTCGGTGGTCAATAAAATTTGCGACGCCCCAGGACCTGTCGCCGACCCATTCATTTTATTGCACATGCGGAAGAGTATAAACAATCCCCAAATAACACAAAGTGGGATAGAAAAGCAGGATGCAATTTTCATAAAACACACCTAACAAACCACTGAGTTATATACAAGAGAGTCTGTAACATAAAGAGTTAATTCAAAACGAAGAGCTACTAGGCTATCTATGCACTAGGCTCCTCGTCCATGGGATCAGGGTACTCAGGGTTCACCATGACACGTCAGGCGTGTCGAGATCCATAGGGTGAACTGCTTCCCACTGTCCAATCCCGACGAAAGGCCCGTCAAAACCCAATAGGGGATCCTCTCAATCTCCTTGTGGAAAGCAGATGAACCATGATGTGAATCGGTGAGCTACTAACTGAGATAGTCCCTCGTCGATCCAGTGTGACAGCTTGAATTTTCAGATTTCGTTTTCGATTAAATAATCGAGCCTTTCATCGACGTGCCGATCGTGCTATTCTCTAAGTTGATCACTCAAGAGATAACTAGACTATCTGGGGAAGCCATTAAGGGATTTTAATGCAATAGACTTGAGAATTCGACCACGAATCGACTACTCGACCATGTTAGTCTGCAAGAGTCATTACGGCACTGTCGAAATCGATCAGAAACCGGAGATAGGTCGACTTGATTGAGATATGTGATCAGAGTGTGGGTGATTCCACCTGATTGCAAATACTCGTCAATCGGCACTAAACTAATTTTTCTATCGTTTTGGTACCCGGTGCCCGTATTTGAAATCTTAAGATTTTTACGACAACCGAGAGTCACCAATGTGTCGAAGATGTACATTATGACTCGAGATAAATTGATCACGGGTCAATTGCACCAAAAATTCCTAAAAGTTACCCAGTAAACTAGGTCATGCTAAAAGCGCGCCAGATTGAAATTAATCGCAAATTTGAACCCGATTTCAAAATTGAAAGTTCTGTTGTGTCACGATCTATTTTAGGAACGTCGACTCATCCTCCGAAGAATTTTCGGAGATTCCGGGATTTTTACGGAAAATCGATTTGGATGATTCGGAAAACGAACGGAAATCCGGATGGGACGAATTGAAGAGATTTTTAACTTCCAAGGCTAAGCTATTTGGCGTTGGACACTTGCATAAATGGTATGGCATTTTTCTTCAACAAAAGTGGACCTCAAATTGGGAAATTTTATGAAGAAATTGAAGATCAAAATTGAAGAAATTCGGATGTTAATATGAGGGCTGGAATTTTGGCATCATATTGGTTTATTTGTGGAATTTACATGTTGAGAAAGTAATAAGAGATCTAATAGATAGGCTTGAGGACTTTTGAGGCCAAAATCATGATGAATGTGAGATATTCATTTGGATTTTTTTAGCTTCCTCTTCCTCAAGCTTCTCCCATACGCCTCTTTCCCCCTTCGGTCTTCATCATTTTCTTTTGCCCTTCCTGCTCGACCGTTTCTCTCTCTCTTCTTCCACACGTTGATGTCAGCTGCCCCTCCTCTCAATTGTCTTCACTTTGTTTCATTTGTGCGTGTCTTCAAAACCACACCTCCACCATCATTTACCTGCTTTGAATCCAGCTGCTTTTTGTCCAAAATCCACGTGTCCTTCAATCCACCGAGACTGCAGCCCACTTCACCGAGGCAATCAACGAAAACCAGAGTTGACCACCATCTTCAACTCCTTCGCACGCCTGCAAATCCCACCAAAGACCAAAGCTCACGGTCCAACTGCTTCAGCGATCTTTCCCCCTTGCAGCTGCCACTTGTCGTTCATCCTTCAACCCACAAAGCTGAGCCCTACACCGATTGAAACCATCGAAGTCTTCATCCTGTTCAGTCGTTCCCAACTCAATCTCCTTGCTACTTCGATCGGCCCACGATTCGGGCTAGTAGTTGGGCCCATCTTCAGCCCAAGAAGCAGCCAGCCCATCTTCAGTTGGATTTGAAGCCCAAGTTTCGAGCCCATCAGCTTCTTCAAAGCATTTCGGCCCAACTTTCAGCAAACCCAGGCCCAGTCTTGAAGTCCGGCCCAAATCCAGAACACATCTCAGCTTGGGCTGAGATTTGTTGGGCCAGTTTTAGGCCCGGTCCAAGCCCGTGGGTATCGTCGCGTGTGACATCTTGAAATTCGAGCCCTTTGAGGAATTAATGGATGTGAATTTCTGTGACATCCCGATTTTTTCAATTTTATTTTTAGTAAATTGAGACGGGCATTTCATCTGCACGCATATAGTTCATTTCCTTGAGTTGGCCACTCATGTGAAAACCAGTCTATCAGGTGAAGCCGGTAAGAGATTCTAATGCATCGGGCTCGAGAATTTGACCAGAAACGACCTTCGGCCGGCTAATCTGCAAGGGTCATTATGGCACGGTTAAAAATCGATTAGAAGCCGGAGATAGGTCGGCTCGACGAGGCATGTGATCGAGTGTGGGTGATTCCACCGGATCACACTATTCTTGTCGGGCCGACCGGACCGACTTTTCGTCGATTGGGTCCCCCGTGTCCGTATTTGAAACCTTGAGATTTTCACGACAACCGAGGGTCGCCAATGTGTCAAAGATATACATTGTGGCTTGAGATTTATCAACCACGGGTCGAATTGCATAAAAATTTCTAAAAGCTAACCTAGGTAGGTCGGGACGCGCTAATATCGTGCCGAGTGAAATTAACCGTGAAATTGTGACTCGAATTAAGAGATTGGAAGTCCTGGGTGTCACATACCTTATGAGGATCATGTATTAATTTTATGGATTTTTAATTGGGCTCAATTGGAGGAGAATTGATTAGAATTGAAGAAATCAAGGTACAAGATTTTGTGCCCCGGCGGAAAATGAAATTGGACCCATTGGACTAAGGTTGTGGAGAGTTTGAGATAGTGGGGTATGACACATGATGATGTCATGGTGGGCCTTTTTGGTAGAATTAAAGAAAAAAAAAAAAAAAGAAAAGAAAATGACCCCCTCTCTCTCTCTCTCTTTCTTCTTCTTCTTCTTCTTCCTCCCCCGTTGGTTTTCCTCCTCCATCTTCTTTCTCCTTTGAACTTCAAAACCAGCAGCCAACCGACCGGACCAGCTCGCCGTCGCAGCCGCAGCCGCCGCCGGACCGCTGCCGCCGCCGCGCTGACCGCTGTCGCCGCCGCCGCGCCGCTCCGCCCGCGCGGCTCCGCCCGCGCCGCCCCGGCCCGTCGCCGCTCCGCCCCAGCCCCGTCGAGCCGCCTTCGCCGCCGTCCGTCGCCGCCGGCTCGCCGCCGCCGCTCCTCCGCCGTCCCGCGCCCGAGCCCCCTTCTTTCCTCCTCCGTTCGGCCATGGAAGAAGGCTGAAATTCCAGCCAAGATCTGGAATTTCGGGGCCCTTTTTGGCCAGCTTCCCGGCCCCGGTTGCTCGGCCCGCCTTGAGGAAAGTCGATCCTCGCGTCGGCCCCGTCGTTTTGGCATGCTCGGCTCGCTAATCCGGTGAGTTTAACTCACTAAATCTTGATTAGAGGGTTAATGATGCCCTAAGTGTGCTTAGCCTAAGTTAATTGTGTTTAGGTGGTTAGTTTATTTTATTTAAGTGTGATTTGGATTAAGAGATTTAATTAGTATTAAGTGTGTTTAATTTAAGGTTAAGTAGGTTTATTTAATATAAGCCTTGATGTGACTTAAATGGTTTTATTTTTGATTTATTTTTATGTTTCGAAATTCTGGAAAAAGAATAATATATTATATTCCGAAAATCATTAAAATATTATTATTTATAAAAAAAACTCGAAAAATTATTTTTGACCTCAATTGCTTAGAATTTCGTGATGATCGTTCTTTGTGCATTTAGAATTTGAATTTGATGAATGGATGTGGCGAATTGAGTGTTGATTGTGATAAATAGGGATTTCTTTCATAAAATCCCAAGTGTCGGAATTTGATGGAAAGATAACCGTGATGTGATTATGAGTGAACTTAGAAAGTCACCAAAGTATGATTGTGCCAGTTGAACCGTGATTAGCCACCTGATAAAGGTTGCGCCCAATAGGGCCGTGATTAGCCACTTGATAAAGGTTGCGCCCAATAGGGCCGTGATTCGCCACCTGATAAAGGTCGCGCCCAATTGGGCCGTGATTACCACCTCTTAAAAGGTTGTGCCGAGTGGGGCCGTGATTACCACTAAATGTTAGACTTACCTGTAGAGTCGCGAGTGAAGGCAGTGATTGAATAATTAGAATGACCGTATGATGATCTTACTGACATGTAATCGGCCGAGTCGATTGATTGCTGAGACGATTCAAGTGGTTGAATTGTTCTGATAATGTGATTGTGCTACAGTTGTTTGGTTATCATGATTGCACGTGATTGAATTATATAAACTGTGCTAATCTGCAGATGAAGACTAATGCGAGGTAAGTCTTCTTGATGTTGTGGCTAGGCCACCCGGGGCGTATTTGCTTTCTAATAGAGGTTTAGGGGGTTGAACTTGCTGAGACGATGTCTCACCCCGTTGTGGGCCAAAATTTTTCAGGACCGTAGATGGTGGAATCACCGCCCTTGAGACTGTCCCGTCACGAAGTGGGATCGAAGAACGAGTCCGACTAGTAGTCTTAGGACCGTTTATTCTTTTTGGTGGACGATCCCTGTTTGTGAACGTGCCCCTTTTTGGTATATATGTAAACCTTGGGAGGTTATTTGTTTATGGAAGTATGTTTGTTTATGATTGTAATTATTTCCTGCTTTCCTATCTCATGAGTTTTTGTCAGGGGTTAATTAACACGTTCCGCATGCGTATAATGAATTAATTGGGTCGGCGACACTACCTGGGAATGTCGCATTTGTATGACCATGGTGGGATGTTCACGTGTCTCGGGGTTCGGGGCGTGACAATTTCGTCAATGCATTGTTGGTTGATCTCACTCGGAATTGATCACTCTTGAGATACTGACCTTGAAGGGAAAGGCTATTGAGGACGTAACTTTGTACGACTAAAGGACTCGACACAGGAAAACGACTTGACCGTGAGACTTGCGTGAGGACGATCCTGTAGATAGGCAGGCCGATTCTAAGGACGACTAGAAGTCGATTCGCGGAGAGAACATAATGGAACGACGGGTGATTCCGTTTACTGTTATCGAATCCACGAACGACCCTATGTCGATCCTTAGTGATCGTGTACTTTGAAATAAGAATCTATCCTCCGTAATTTCATGCAGTCAAGGACGTCCATGCGTCGAGATGTCTTGAACGTGGTTTGGCACGAGTCGGTTACGCGTGAATCCTCCGAGCCGCCCGTCGGTCGAGTTATAACCAAAATGGCATTAGGGCGAAATTGACATGGCAAGAGAACTTAGGACCGGACTTGAATTATCGGGAATGTCCTAGGACGGACTTTGGATGAAGCTACTTCAAACAAATCGACGAGCCGTTAAGCCGAGAGCAATTGGAAAAGGGATTTTCGGACCGAGGAAGCAAGCCCGTGAGGATGTGGGCCGGGCCAAGTCGGTGTGGGCCTTAGGCCCAAGTTGGGACAGCCACCAAATGGGCCTAAGACAATCAAATGAGCCATTGGGCTAAATCAACTATTCATCTTCTAAGCCCATTGGGCCAATTCTTATTCATTTCAAACCCAAACAATTTCCAAGCCCACTCCTATTCATGGCCAAGCCCAATCCTTAGGCCCATCCACCAATTTCAGCCCAAGGTCATATTTGTAATTTGTGCGAGGTGAAATGACCAAAATGCCCCTAGAGCTTGTGGATAAGGGCAAAAGAGAAGAGAGAGAAGATGATGTCATGCATGGGGAATTGAAGTAGCCATTTAATGGCCTTAATGAGGAGTGCTTTCAGCCCTCCCATCACTCTCTCTCTCCCCCATTCGGCCTCCAAGCGGACGAGCTCCTCTCTCCCTCGTTCTCCCTCTCTTCCAGTTTCTGCTCCAGCTGACCCTTCGGTGAAGATTCGAGTCAAAAGTGGTCTTCCCGGATGAACCAGCGAATGAGCCACATATAGTTGCGAAGACGACATCCAGACCGTTCCAACAAACCCAACCTTGCCCCGAACGGAGCCGCCGTTCGTCCGGTACGCCGTTTTGAAGTTACCGCTCGCCGGTCCGTCGGTCCGCCTGCAGCCTGCACTGTTTCGAGTTTTCGGCCATTTTTCTTCCATTCCAGCCGTTCCTCCGCCCATCCTAACCTCCAGTAAGATTCCCAAGACCCCCGGGAGCCGCTGGTTGTCGACCAACCCCCTCGCCGGAGCTCTGGCCAAGCCGTTCAACTTGTTTTCTTCTCCAGGCGGGGCTGTTTTTCGGTGTTTTCAGTGGGAGTCCAAGCTGTGGTTGCTGTGTTGAGCTTGGGACCTCCTTGGATCGTCGTGGTAGAGGTTCCGGTGTGCAGCCACCGTCGTCGCCGTCGCGTCGGTGTCTCCGGCCCGCTTAACGGGTGAGTTTAGCTCCTAATCCTTCGATTAGTGCCTAAACTTGCTTAGGGTTGGTTTAGTTAGATTTAATTCTAGTTTATGTGATTTAATTAAGTTGTATTAGCCCTAAGATAGGTGGTTAGATGGATGGATTAGATTAGTTTAGCTTAATCTTGCTTTATTTGCTTAATTGTGCTTATGTGTTTAATTAAGCTTGTTTTGCTTAATTAATTGTTTGATTGTTTTAATTACTGATTTTAATGATTTCTGAGTTTAATTTATCATTTATTAAATTCTGGAAATTTACTGTTCACTCGACACTATTCACGAGTTACTGTTCACGAAACACTGTTCATCCAGAATGCGAAAAGTTGTCTAAATTCATGTGTGTTGATTTTATGAAGTGAATGGATGTGTAAATGCATGGGCATCCGCATGAATTGAATGTGATTTGTAATTTTGGGTATTTATCCCAAAATTTATTAATTTCAGTAATTAATTGGAAAATAACCGGGCGTCGGTTGACGAGCGCCAAAAATATTTTAGTGAACCATTAAAGAGTGGGATTTTCTGAAAGAAAAATATTGTATTTTGGCTAAGGCCGATTGTGTACCCACACACGATATTTTATCGAGTATCTTTGATATCAACAAATTAGGCCAAGATATTATGAAATTGAGGAATTTAATTACGAGGTGCAATATTGTTGGCCATAGTAGAGGGTCGGGTGGGGCCATAAAGCCATTGAATCTTGAGCCGAGCATCGATAAAAGGGCACGTGGGCCGGTGAATTGATGCATCACTTTGGTGAACGAGTGCCTTAGAGAATGCACGTGGCCCCAGGCATCGATAAAAGGGCACGTGGGCTCGGTGAATTGATGCATCACTTTGGTGAACGAGTGCCTTAGAGAATGCACGTGGCCCCAGGCATCGTAAAATGGGCACGTGGGCTCGGTGAATTGATGCATCACTTTGGTGAACTAGTGCCTTAGAGAATGCACATGTGCTCTGTGACATGTAATCGACTGGGTCGGTTGATCGATGACTCGATCTGAATTGATGAATTGATGTGTGAAATTGTTATATGCATTAATTATATGCATGAGTGAATCACATCATTTATGGTATGCACACATGAATCGATAATGTGCAGGGTGTGGCAATGGCCAGGTGAGATCGCTTATGATGCGACTTCGTGTGTGATTGATGAACCGCATCATCTAATGGTCATGTGCTGTGTGTATCATCTTTGAGTGATATCGTGCGGGGTATGGCATACCAGTGAGGTTGTATGTGAATCGACTTGTTGTTTGTTGGTTGCTGCATTTGTTGGTTGTTGCTTGTTAGTGGGGTAGGTCCGGATAGATACCCAGGTTGAGTTGGTGTACTAACCGGGGCTTAGGGGTGTAACTGGGCGAGATTTATATCTCACCGGTTATTGAATAACCATTTTCGGGTCCCTAGTGTGAAGAGCCGGGAGCTTGAAGCGGAAGGGTCGGAGCATAGGTGGCTCGGTAGTTCTTTATGACATAGACCTTCGTATAAGCTTGAAGTGTTTATAAAAGTGTATTTGATTTGAAATTGTTGTCCCGCTTTTCTATCCCATGTTTGTTGAGGGTCGGGGATTAGTAATTCGCTTCCGCATGTGCAATAAAAATGAAGGGTCGGCGACGAGTCCTGGGAACGTCGCAAAATTCTATCGACCACCGAGGGATGTGTACGTGCTCGAGGTTCGGGGCGTGACATCCCCAGCCCAAGTTGGCCGTCGTCACGGTGAACTGATTTCCGTAATAAACCGGTGAGTTTATGCACTAAACTCTTCTTAGTAGGCTAATGACGTCTAAGGAGTGTTTAGTTTAATAAATTAGGGATTAGGTGGTTAGTTAGATTATATTAGTGATTTAATTAGTTAATTCTGCATATTAGGTGGTTAGATTAAATTAATCAAGGCCTAGATAGGATGTGCTATTTATCTAGAAGGGTTCAGGAATTTTCGGGCCCGTATCGGTATTTAATTTAGCAATTTTGGCCTAGGTTGGTATTTTTAGTATTTAAATTGATTTATTTAATTAATTTTAGAAATTAATTCATTATTAATTATTTTTCCGGAAATTAGACCGGGATGACCGGTGACCGGAATTTCGTGCTGATTGCAATGGTGTGGTTAATTTCTGCAATTGAGTGTTAAATTGCGCAAATTGAGTGCTGATTGGAAATTGGAGCATTTAATTCCAAAAATTATAAATTTCAATATTTATTCAAAAAATCTCGGGTGTTGGATTTTAACACCCAAAATGGTTTTATATACTATATAAAACAGAGGGATTTTAAATTGGAAGATATCACTTTTTCTTGTTCGAGTTGACCATATACCCACACACGACTATTTTACCGTGTATTTCTAATACGAAAAAAATAGGTCAAGTTCACCATTTTAATGGAGATATGTGAGTGCAAGGCACAATGCCCTGAGCCGAAATTGTATGATCGTGTGTTGGTTAAATGAAAACCCATCCCGGGCTGTTAAGTTGGACGTTGCCCCTATATAGGACGCCTCTAGACAATGGGATTCAGGTCGCAGTAGATTCTGGACCTATGCTCCTTTGGGAGAACCGTCTAGGAAATACGTTACCGTGCTCAATGGGATGAGGCGATGCCTAACAATGTCAGAGGACCGCCCAACAGAAAGTAGGCCGTATTATATGCCGAGACCAAAACTAGGAGCGCATGATTAATTGAGTGTAGCGTTCCAGTTGTTGGAGCTTAATTGTTGCTCATATCTGTATGGTTGTCTGTGATATAAATGGTGCTGACCTGCAGGGTGGATCTGAGGCGAGGTAAGTTCCTATGATTGTGTGATTGAGTGGTTAGGACGCCCCTGGGCATATTTCCCTCCTAATTAGGGTTTAGAGCGTGAACTCGCTGAGATTTATATCTCACCCCATTGTGAGCCAAATTTTCAGGATCATCAAGTGGAGGACCTAGAGCCGAGAGAAGATGATCTGAAGTGTAGGTCAGTTAGGACCGCTTCTTTTTGGAAAGCCAGTCTTTGTAGTCTTTTGGTCATAGACCTTGTACA
Source organism: Eucalyptus marginata (assembly GCA_014182565.1). Lineage (NCBI taxonomy): Eukaryota > Viridiplantae > Streptophyta > Magnoliopsida > Myrtales > Myrtaceae > Eucalyptus > Eucalyptus marginata. Next base: position 26,410,916 of record CM024594.1, read on the forward strand.
TGATTCTATGTGAATATAAAAGCATGTTTGTTTTGAATCTGTTGTCCTGCTTTTCTATTCCAAGATGATTATTGTTAGGGATTTATTTTCGCTTCCGCATGTGCAATAAAATGAAAAGGGTCAGTGACTCGTCTTGGAAAGTCGCAAATTTTATTGACCAGAGAGAGATGGGCACGCGCTTGGGGTTCGGGGCGTGACATCCAGACCACAAACTCAACTAGTTCCCGAATCAGGGTGGTCCCGAGAATGGGGGTGTAGGAAAACTTAAAATCCACCGTCTGCGAGACCCCGTACCTCACTTGGCGCTCCTCCATCTAAGGACCTGAAAAATGTTAAGCCCATGATGGGGTGAGACGACGTCTCAGCGAGTTCACGCCCTAAACCCCCCGATTAGGAGAGAAATACACCTAAGGGTAGTCTAACCACGTATCCCAAAAGACTTACCTCATTCATGTCCCCTCATGCACGTCAGTACAATTTATATCATAAATAATTGCATTAAAATCATTCATCAATTGGGACGTCTCGTCTTATATCATTAACAATTACAGGGGTCCCGATTATAAGGCCAAATCATTATGACACGCCCCATACCGTGCCACACAATTTTGTCTTATAATCAAGTGCTTCAATTTCAATCATTCATGCATCCCAATTGATTACGACCCACTGGCCACGGCCGACTCAACAGCCAGCGATCTTCCGGCGTAGCCGGGCGTCATCTCGCACTATCGAGCATGGCAACATCTACATCTAGACGGCATTCTATGTAGGAGCATCGGCCCAACCTCCACTGCGACTGGCATCCGTTGACTTGGGGCATTCCCGAAGGAGCATCGTCCGACCTCAAAGGCTCATGACGGGTTCTCATATCACTCATGCATTCATCCAAACTTGGCCAAGACACCATGCATTGCACTCAATTGTCTCAATTAAAATAGTGAACTTGGCCTATTTTCTTCATATTAAAATACTCAGTAAAATAATCGTGTGTGGGTACACGGTCAGATTTGATCAAAAAATTGATATTCTTTCTTTTAAAATCTCATTGTGTAATATAGTATTTTTACTAAAAAGCGTTTTCGGTGTCAAAACCCAACACCCGGTATTTTCTAATTAAATACCCACAATTTCACAATCATCTCTAAATTGCACAATTTAACAATCTATTGCATAAACTAAGCACATCACTGCAATCAGCACGAAATTCGGTTTCCGGCTATCCCAGTATTATTTCCAGAAAATAATAAATAATTAAATTATTTAAATAAATTATTTAATTAATTAACAATAATTAAATTAAATTACTAAATTAAATTCACATAAGCTTACTTAATTATTTAAGTGCACTAACTAAATTACATTTACCAAATTAACTCCTTAAACTAACCATTCTAACTAATAACATAAAAATCCCTAACTAAATCAACTAACTAAACTAACCATCTAGTTCACTCAACTAACTTAACTAACTAACATTTACTCTAACCGAACTAACTCCTAAACATACTTAAGCTTAATCTAACTCTTAATAGGTGTAATTAACCCCTAAGCAAAGTTTAGGAGGTTAACTCACTCAATTAGTGAACTAAAGTGTTCACGGCGACGGTGGCGCAACGGCAAGTAATCCTTGGGTCTTGGGTGCCACTAAAGGAGGTCCGGTCGGCCCGAAAAAGCTCCTCACAGGCTCGGTTTAAGGCTGAGGGGTGGCCCTTCCTGTTGCTCGAAGCTAGATGGGCACTGCACGAGGGCAGCGAGGGCAAGACAGAGGCACGACGGGAGTTGCTGGAGCTCCGGCGATGGAGCAGTAGCAAAGGCGAAGAGATTGTGGGTTACGAGGAGGTTGGCAGACCGACACAGGTGGAGGGTGGATGGCCGACGGCGGTGGGTGAGCAATGGAGGGCTGGTAGCAGCAACTGGGTGTAGAGGAGCAGAATTTCGGGAGGAAAAATGGAAGGGGTGTGCCGGGGCTAGGGGGACAACGAGCCGTCAATGGGTGAGAGCGTGCGATGGCTAGGTGCGAGGAGAGGGATAACCAGAACATGAGGAGAAGAGGTTGTTCGGTTGGTGGCTTTGCTAGTTGAAAACAAGCAGCATGGAACAGAGTTCCTGCTTTGTTTTTGTGTGCTGGTTCGGTCGGCAAAGTAGGGGCAGAGTCGAAGCTGCAGCAAGGAAATGAGGAAAAGAGAGCTGGCTGAAAGAAAAAGAGAAGGGAAGGAAAAGAAAAAGGAAAGGAAAGAGAGAGAGAGACAAGTCGGTCGGGAGAGGGGGAGAAAGAGGCGCACACGAGGGGGGAAATGAGGAGAAGTCAAGGCCAAGGGGCCCTACCTCTTCAATGCCCATCTCCTTAGTCCTTGTGGCCATGGAATTCTTGGCCCATCTTGTGGTCAAGTGCCCCACCATTCAAGATAATCCTCACTTTCCACAACCAGGACCCCATTGACGGTGGAAACTTCCCTATTGCCCTATCCTCCGAATTTGCAACCTCTTACTCTGAATTTCACCTTAGGAAATTGCAAATTTGATGGCCTCACATACTAATGGTAAGGCCAAAAATTATTCATTGTATTTCCCTTCACTAATCGTCCCACATTAAAGGCTAAAAACCCACTTAAAAGTGGTCCTTCAATTTTCCTCGACTTAAATTGTTGAATTTGAATTTTCCACCAATAGTTCGGGTTCACCGAAAAATATTTAATGGATGAATCAACGTTCCTAGAATAAATCGTGGCATGGCAGAACTTTCAATTTTTGAAATCGGGTTAAATTTCGCGGTTAATTTCAACTAGGCGCGATTTTAGTGTGACCTAACCTACCGAGTAGTTGTTAAGAAATTTTTGTGCTATTGACCCATGGTCGATTATTTTCGAGCCACATCGTACCTCTTCGAGTCATCGGTGACTCTTGGTTGTCGTGAAAATCTCGAAATTTCAAATACGGGCACAAGGTACGGAAATGACAGAAAAATCGATCTAGTGCCGCTCGATGAGAATTTTGCAATTAGATGGAATCACCCATACACTAATCACATACCTCTATCGAATCGACCTATTTCCGATCTCTTATCAATTTTGACGGTGCTATAATGACCCTTGCAAATCAGCACGGTCGAGTAGTCGGTTTTTGGTCAAATTCTCAAATTCTATTGCGTGGAAATTCCTTAACGGCTTCACCAGATAAACTAGTTATCTCGTAAGTGATCAGCTCAGAGAAAAAGACTATAGGTACGTCGACGAAAAGCCTAATTCATTCAATCGAAAACAGAATCAGAAAATCAGGATGTCACACTCTTGGACTTGTTCGTGACCATTTCCGATTAGAATTAGTCCACTAGATGTCTTAAAAATGAAATTCGTGGTTGGCCTCGATCATTTGCCATGATTGGGTCTTGGTCAGGCAAACTGGACCCAAAGTCAAACATGTCATGCCTTGGTCTAAAATGGACAGTGTGATTTGGACATCAGCGGTTAAAAATTTCCCCCATGATGATAGGGACTTGTTCCATATGGGTTAAATGTGTAGATGCAAATATATATTATTAAGTCTTAGAATCATTTATGCAATGCACATATCTTTATTTAGTTGAATAGTTAAATTGTTGTATAGTTGATGGGAGAAAAATAGACGCCGGAGTTGATCTAGTAGGGGATTGGCCAAGCTTTGATACACATAATTAAAATTATATCGGAAACCGAATAAGTCAGTATATAGAAGATCTTTAATATACATATCAAATTAGATTGCCCATCACAAACACAACTTCCACCATATGAACTCTCCACATAATGTTCATTTCATATACTGCAAAAGTTCCTTCTGTATCACTTTTACCACTAACATTGCCCATGAGGGTAGAAAACAAAAATTTAATAGCTATCATGCCAAATATGAGAGTAAAGATTACTGATTTATGAAACACATAAACAATCAGATGGCCAACCAAATGCTAAAGAAAACAAAAAAAAAACCCTATTAAAATCTAAAACGCTATAGATTAAGTGTCATTAACAGTATAGAATTAGAGGAATGAAGCAACAATAAAGAAGAGTGAAGAAACCATCAGTGCTGTCACGACCTAAATTTTCCGAGTGCACCACCTAGAGTTTAGGCTAATGGACTACTAAGTTTTAAACTTAGCTTAGGCCCTCCCAAGCTTATACCAATTCACGACTGTTCAAGTTTTTTAACATGCAAATGGATTTTATCTAAGAGTCGACATTAATCAGTTTACGGTAGGTCGATTAGACACCTAAGTAAAATAATGAGAGAATTATTTTACTCCTACGGACTAGAAACTATGAGTATGGGGACTTGGTTACACTAGATTTTTCTATTGCCCTTTCGGTACCATTCTTTTATTTTTTTAAAAATGTTTTTTGCAAGCAGCTAAGATTTATTTTAACCTAAATTACTATCATACAAATATGATGACCACACGGATGCTCATCCACTATTAAACATTAAAAAAAAGTAAATAAATAAATAAATAAATTGCATCACACAAAGTAAGCAATTATTTTTTGGGTTTTCTTAAACTTAGAATTTTTATAAAACATGCATTTTAGCTACATGATCTAATTTTACTAATAAACAAATTCTAATTAAATGAGTCTATTATGCAAACTAATTAACATGCACCTAATATTTTTATATTTTTTTTTGAAATTTGGAATTAATAAAAACCTAATCAAACTATCTAAAATGAATAATTTTTTAATTTATTTTAGGGATTAATTTGACTTAAATTCTATCCTATCTTAGAAAACTATTTTTTTTTAAAATGAAATTATTAAAATGTGCAAACATTATTTAAAAAGTTTTCTATAAAAAATTAATTATAATTTATTACAAAAATTATCTATCTAAAATGCAATCCTAAAATGTAATCTAAAAATGCAATCCCAATTTACTAAACCTACATGCTCTAATGCAAGATTTTGATTTTTTTTTTTTTATATTTTTTAGTGTTTTTCCAAAACAAGTAATTATCAAATAAACCATACATCTACACAATCAAGATATTCAACAAATAAAGAATTAAAATAATCGAAAAAATAACTTGTTGTCTCACGGGTTAAATTAACGATTACTCTAACCCTAAACATCACGACACATAAAAAGGTTTAAAATAATTAAAAATCTGATTCAAAATCTCACGATCAAATTAATAATTATAATGATTTAACAATTAAAATACTATCAAAATGCCAAAAATTAATGTAATTAAAAAAAAATGATCGAACGTCTTACGGATCAAATTAATAATTACAATAATTTGGACAAAATCTCTGCGGATAATGTCAAAATATACATAAAATGAAAATCACATTCCTGTACAATAATATTGAAACTTAAAAAATAAAAAAATAAACTAAAATAGCATAAAATAAATAAAAATACAAATAACAAAAGCCACCTAAAGGGGACTTGGAAAGAGGGAGCAATGGCGCCGATCAGTGAGGGGCGGAACACGACGGAGGGCAGGTAGGGGCGCGGTACGGGAAGTGCGGCGGCGTCGGGCTCCGACGGCGGTGAAGCGGACGAGTGGAGGTGGTGCAGTGGCACGGCGTCGGCGAGGGCAGGAGCGCGGTCGTCGGGGCGCCTGGCGTTCGGTGCTGCTGGTGCGAAGTGACGAGGCAGCAGCGGAGTTGCGGGCAGAGGCGTGGTGGCTACGGCAGCGTCACGGCTTCTGGGCAGCAACAACGACGCGAGATCGCGGGCGACGGAGTGACGACTTGGGCAATAGGGGGGATGCGGCGGATCGGGCACTGGATCGCCGGAAGGAGGACGGTGGTGAGCGGAGATGCGGCAGGGACTCGGCGAGGGGGCTCGCGGGCTGCCGCAGGTCGCGGCAGCGGCGTCGCTGGGTCGCAGGCAGAGCGGCAGTGGCCGGCAGAGGGAGACGCCGGCGTCTGGAGGTGCGGCGGCGTCGAGGAGGGGCTGCACGAGGAAGACGAACAGTGGCCCTCTTTTGATTTTTTTATTTATTTTTTTCACTCACCCGTCGCACGTCCCTCACGTCTCCCTCACTGTAGCGGCTGACTTTTCCTTTTTCTTTTGCAGCCTGTCAGAAGAGAAAAGAAAGATCACTTTCTTTTTGGCTGAAGATCAACGGAGGGAGCTTGTCTCATTTTTTTACTCTCCCTCCCACGCTCTTCCTTTTTACGAATCCTTTCTTTCCTGCCCCTCTCTCACGAATTCCTTCTTCCGAATTTTTTCAGTCTCCGCCCTTTTTATATGCAACGAAATTGAGCCCCTATATGGAAGAAGCATAATTTCTCTTTTCTTTTTTATTGCATTTCACGCGGCCAAGGCGTAATCTTCACGATTTTATTTCATTTTCCTTTGTTCACGCACATCGACAATTAAAAGATCTGATGTTTCTTTTATTATGTCAAAAATGTATATTACCCAAAGATCAACACCAAATATAAATCACATCTAAAATATTATATTGAAACCTTCCAATTTTCAATGAAATATACCTCTCCATATATATCGTTTGAATATATAAAAGATTTACTAAATATACCAAATACGCCTAAAATTATATGCCATGCAATTTTATTATTTTTTTTGGGTAAAAATTAACCCATTTTTTATGCAAAATTTAAGTGTTAACAAATGCTTGCCAGTCAGAAGTGACCGAATGGACTAAATCGACACAAATATAAAAGGTTTAGGAATGAATTGGCAAAAAAAAAGTAGTGATTTATGGCTAAATTGACACAACTGCAATAAGATAAGGACTATTTTGGTAATTTTACCAAGCTATATGAGTGGCGATGTGTACTCAAGGAGAAAATTGTGAACCGAACTAGTTAAGATTCAATTTTTTATGAGTTGACTTTTAGTCAAACCTCTAACTCAAAAAAAAAAGAAAGAAAAATAAAAAAAAAAAAAACTTTAAAATAATTTGTTTTAGTGTCAATTGGACTTTTGCGTGGAAAATTTCACAAAATTCGATTAAAAGCCTTGTTTTCCGAATTTTTCAGTTTGAAGTTCTAAGAAGTTGATGATTTTGTGTCAAATATGAACAATGGGTGGCAGAGGCACGGTGGCTGGTCAGGGTGCAATCACCGAAGGTAGAGGAGTGAGGGATGGCTGATTTTGCTCTTTATGGCGAATTAATGCTAGTGGAAATTACCCAACCTGAGCAGTACAGACTGAAATGTGTGGTAAGACGTTGTAAGCATATTGAAAAGAAATGACAAAAGATCTAGTTGACAAGCCTGGAATTGAAAAGATTGACCTGCTACCACTGCGCATTGGCAGGCTATGAAACGCATCCTTCGATATCTGGTGAATATTCCTCATTATGGATTTATCTTCACTCACGCTTCTTCACTGGCTCTTCATGCATTTTCTAATGCTGGCTCGGCTGGTGATCGTGATGACAGAGCCGATCAACAATTTAAATTCCATCAACAACTCCATTGGTCTCTCTCTACTTTGCTCTCTCGTCTTTGCTATGAAGCTCCTCTACTTTCACTCTCTTTCACAAATGTGGCCATTGCGGCCTAACGATGACTGATGAGCGAGAGGCTTTCGATTTCGATCAAGATACTGATCGAGGAACCCTAGGGATATGGAGATTTCGCATCCCTACAAGAGCTCCTTTAGATCGGAGCCAATCTAGTCGCTGGCTTCCCTCTATATACATATATAGATTAAACGAATGAAACACGATATAAAGACAAAGATGAAGACCGAGGATGTCATCTCATTTAAATACAACACAAAACATGTGATTTCGATTTTCTTTCATCCTTTGCTATTCTTTCTTATATTAGTGCATCTTTGGTTGGTGTTTTTCCGCAACATCTCAAATAGATACAACACAAAACATGTGATTTCGATTTTCTTTCATCTTTTGCTATTTGTTCTTAGAGTGATGCATCTTTGGTTAGCGTTTTTCCACAACAAATTTGCATTAGAGCGAAGGAATTTCAATTTTTTTGTTCGAGATAGCATCTATTAAGTTCGAAGTGGCACCCTTCAATGGCAAAAATAATTTTGATCTATGGAAGATTGCATTGAATTCCATGCGAAAAATGACTCAGATCAATCATGTTAGGTAGGGTTCCCCCAACCAAAAATTAAAATATATAAGTAAGTAAAACCCATTTAAAAAATTAGCAAGAAAAAGGCACCCACTAAGAGAGGGAGTGGGGGGGCGAGGGGAGAGAGAGATTCTGCGAAAGTAGACAAAGCCCATTGAGCCATGCCGGACCGCCTACCCTTTGCTTTGTATAAGTTTGTTCGCTACTGCCTGCCAAATCAGATTATCACCTATTAAAACATCATAACAAGCTACTTTAATTTGTGTTCTTCAGGAGTTCTAGGTATTATTCATTTATTGAAGTAATTACATGCTTTAATCACAAAAATAACATTGTTATCTTGCAGGTAGATAATGTCTTCATCCAGTGTGAATAAGAGTAATTAGAGCAGATTGACCTTTCATCAAATTTCAACAGAAGAACATGTCTCTTTGAAAGGTTTAATCAAGCCCTACGACTTCCTAGAAGCGGCCAAGTTCAATTTAGAGGTCAAAATCAGCATTTATAAAAATGGGCGTATTAGCCATTAACCAGTCAGAACATAGTATGCATTTTCGATTTATAAAATCACTTAAACAATGCATGTGTGGCATAAAATTCGCATATGACAAAGGATTGGATGATAATTGCATAAGAAATCATGCGCAAAATGGTGAAATGAATATTCAGTTCGTTGATTCAAAGAATCAACTAGCAAATATTTTCATGAAACCTTTGGAGAAAGATCCGTTTGAATTTATTCGTAAAAAATTGCACATTACTTACCCGTTTGGTTAAGGTCTATGCAAGACAGACTCAAAAATACAATCTTTTGGAAGAGACATCATATTTATTATTGATTGAGTTTATTTTTAAGGGAAAAAAAGGAAACCTACTTGTTCTTGTCTCTAAGTGTGAAGTGTGCCCATTTAGTATTCTCTGTTTCTTTTGTTTAACAAATGAAATGCAAAAACCTTTTTTTAGGTTCAACATGTGGATGACAAAGTCAAAGATATGCTTACCCATATACTCCAACCTCGCTTCGTCAGATTCAAGCTTTAGAGGCTAACCTTTGCACGATTTCCTCGATTTTTGACGTGATCAGACAAAATGATTGTTGCCAGAGCACGAACGGACCTCCAATGAGCAGATCGGAATAGCTACGGACCTCCTGGACGACCGGCTGGGGATCAACTGAATCTTCTCTCTTTTCTTGCATATATTCCGCAAAGCTCTCACCTCTTCTTGCAGTCTTCGCACTGACCTACTTAATGCCCACAACTGACAAAGCCAAATTCCAAAGCATTCTTGACCAACCACAGCATATCGACCGCCGATCAACAGTTTCATCACTCCTTTCACTAATTCCACTACGCAGCTGCAACATTGCTCTTTCCTTGCTCTTAACAGTAATTATGCCTGCCATGTCATCCTTTATGCAAAAGGGTGTTAATGCAAGTTAGATAATCAGACAAGCATGTGAACAGAAAGTGGTGGTTCTTCATCCCTGTGTTCCCAGGAAGGTTTTTCATTATATAAGCGCGTGATTTAATATTCAGATATGATTTCTCTTTCTCAGTTCAGTCAGTTCAGCAAGTCTTTCTTGGAGCTTTGCCATAATTCTGTCATGATCTCCGTGAGTCACCGAGGCTATAGTCGTCAGGATATTTCCGCAATAAGTTTTATAGGGCAGAACAACGAAAGGACCATCATTTAAGCTTCTGTATCAGCTATCAGATTGTCTCCCCAGCTTTTTGTATGTGAATCATATCGTTAGCAATGCGTTCAAGAAGAAACGAGGCAGAGGAAACGAAGATGCTGAAAAGCTTACAAGCAGCACATGAACATGGAAATTGACAAGGAGAAAGAGCCACTGAGCATCAATGAGAAAGAAAATAAAAACGACACTTTTTGGTCGAGAAACCGGCTTCATCGCAATTGAAAATTCAAATCTCAATTTTTTTACATTATAATTTAGGCTTTTATTTGAGGAAATAAGCGTATTTTAGATCACTTATTTGGGCAGCTACAAAAGAGGAGGAGGAGGGGGATAGGAACATATGGTGGGGCTCATGTGCGCGCGACGAGAACCCATGATGCAAACACAAGGCCAAAGCCAAAGTGTTGGCAGCAAGGGAGAGCATCTTAGGCTCAATTTCGCCAAAATGCATCTCGGATTAGTGCAGGGCATATTAACCAATGCTCAGATTTAGGTAGTTTTCACCTACCAAAACTTGTCCGAAAAATCCAGGAGAAAAGTATAACCCTCATATTTCAAGAAAGTCAGCATATGTCCAACCAAATTCAACATTGGGATTGACTTTTCCTACTTAATGAAGCAATGAGATCCTAATCTACTTATAAGAAATTCTATGTCACAAGAAAATTTGAAGGTTGTATCAAACACATTCCTATTTTTTTCTATTCTAGAAATAGAAATTTTATATAATTATCAAACATATTCGAATACTCAGAAACTCGTCTAGGAAACAAAATTAGAAAAATATATTTTTTAACAAAAACTATTCCTAAGAACAGAATAGTTACCAAATAAACCCGATGATGTTTTTTATAATTTTGTTCATCCCAATGGTTTAAGCCTATAATTGGAGGGAGACTTCATGAATATAAGGCCCATTAAAACACTATAGACAATCGATATAGGAGGATACTTTAAGGGGCTGCATGGGAACGTTTCTATTCCTTGATTTTTCTATTCTTTTGCTCCGTTCTTTTGCTCTTCGGAATAAAAAAAGAACAAAAATCCGTTTGGTAATGTTAGTTAATTTTTCTATTGCTCATAATAGAAAAGTAATTAGGGAATAGATTTGGAACATAAATAAGAAGTAAAAAAAAAGTAACTTCTTGTTCCAAAGTACAATTTCTAGAAATAAGCCATTTTTTTTTCTTTTCAATTTTTCTTTTGTTCTTCTTCCTTGCCGCGACCATTGCCCTTGGATCTACCACCGCTCGCCGGCCAACCGCCACCCGGCGGCAACGGACGGCGGTCAGCAATCGATGGTCGATGATCGGCGTTTGGCGATCGGTGAGCAAGAAGAAAAACAAATAAATACAAAAATTTATGGATTATACCTAACACATTCCTATTCTTTTTCTATTCCGAAAATAGAAATTTTGTATAGTTATCAAACACGTTTTTTACTCAATGAGAAGCTTCTTAGCTGCGATTATTTCCTTCCATTTTTTGAGCGTGCAACAGTTAGATCTAGCAGAGCGTCAATTCGCCAGAATTTGGCTCATAATCACTAGATGCTTTCGACGACTTCTCCTTTCTTTTTCTTTTTTTTTTTTTTAAATTTCAACAAACATCTCTTCTTCTTTTTTTTTTTTTTAAATTTTCAACAAACATCTCAGGAAATGTTACCTTTAGTGTACGTGATGCCCTGTCGGACGATATCCGTGATGTTATTCTTGTCATCAAAATAAAGTCATACGGAAACAAAAGTTGGCAACCTGTTTTCTTTGGTTTTGCGTGTGGGGCTCTCTTGTAATCTCCAACAATTACTGTTTCCTCTGCTGCCATGTTGCGAACAAAATGCTGCTTCGGTTGGTGACTGAATGTTTAGCTTCATCTCTCAGCTTCGTTCCTCGGAGCTGATGACAGCTGACTGCAGAACTAGCTATTGACATGTGGTGTGGACTGCAATTCAGATCCTATGTTTCTTCTGTTGTAGTTAAATTGGAATAAATGAAAATATAAGATAAGAAAAGCCCCTGCTTTACAGGTTATCTCCTGAGCACGTTCTATTCTGGAGGGACTATACATGTGGCCAATCCCAAGCTGCTCAACAGAAACAAAGCTTAAATTCATGGAATTACAATACAGATACCATTTCAAGAAAGACTGAGTTTACAATGTCCAATTTTGTGGGTTATGTTAAACTTCAAATATTCCACATATCTGATTAAATCTCCACATTTGAACATTATCTGTGCTTGTCGAGTGATCTCAAGAATGTGTACACATGGAGTGCCAAAGAGTGCTAAGTGAAATTATGAAGATGGAAATGAAAAGTGGAGTGTTTGAGAGAGTATTACTGTATTAGAACAACTGGGGCCAGCACTCCTTCATTCTTAATTTCTTATTGCCTTTTTCGCTGAGAAAGTTCCCTTCGATATTCCGGTGTTCTAGCATAGAGGAACCACACTGAAACTTTGTGCTTTGTCTTAGCACTCAATATAATCTCTCTATCTCTCTCTCTCTGCACATGTCCTTTCCTTTTAGAGAGAAGAAAGATAATATAATAAATGGAAACATTTGAGGGCTTGGACCATTTAGCAGTGATTTATTATAAGGGGGAAAAGAAATGAAGAAACCAAAAAATTCTCTCTCTCTGCACATGTCCTTTCCTTTTAGAGAGAAGAAAGATAATATAATAAATGGAAACATTTGAGGGTTGGACCATTTAGCAGTGATTTATTATAAGGGGGAAAAGAAATGAAGAAACCAAAAAATTGGAGATTTCTTTTACAGTCGGGGAGTGAGGAGACTCTAAATGAGAGAAAAGTATCAAAAATGTCATAAATATATTGCATTGATACCGATTTAGTTATAAATTTCTTAATTTGACCAATTTAGTTCTAAATCAATTACATTTGTCTCGATTGAGTAAATCTAACTACTTTTAAATGGAAATCGTTGACATGGACGTCGACCGTCTTACGTGACACAACCAATATTGACATTGACAAATTTTACATTTTTTAATTTTTTTAATTTTATTTTTCTTTTTAATTTCTTCTCACTGACCACAATGAAAAATTAAAAATAGAAAAAAATTAAAAATTTGTAAAATATATCCACGTTAGCATCGGATGACAACTAAATTGTCATATAAGACGACTAATATTATATTAGTAATCTCTTACTAAAATTGGCCGGATAGACATAATTATTATAAATACAAAAGATTCAAAACTAAATTGATACAAATAAAAGGTTTAGAATTGAATTGATATTTCATCTCTCTTTCCGCTTGTTTTGGTCAAGAACAACATTAAATTGATCCTTTGTAACTAATCGACCAAGCTGCACCATTTATCGCCAAGCATGCATGAAGAAATTCAACTATAAAGATAGATCATACACAAAGATGTATCAAATCTCATAATCTGCTGAATACTGTATAAAAGAAGTACATCTCCCTAATGTAATTGTGTGAACTCAGATTCTGCCACTAACTGTTAGAAAAGCAAGCAGCTATAAAAGCACAGATGGTTATATCCTACCGAAGCAATGATTGTGGCTCAACAAGGACCCCCAATCAATACCTCACCTCCAAGAAAGCCCCATAAATGTTTTCTGCTCTAGCATTGTTGGAAAAAAAAAAGATCACAAGCAGCAGCTCCACAAATTCACTCTCTTTTCTGCAAATAAGGATGCCTTCGATGAGTACTGAGTCGGGTCCATCTGGTAGATGACTCATAGAAACAAGCTCATCAAAGTCCTAGGTGGGTACCCAACAAGATGAAGCATGCAGGATTCGGCCCTTCCGCCCCTGCAGCATCCAGTGGCCATCTTCATCAACCACGAAATCATCATGGAACTCCCCCAACTTAGATCGCAATTTCTTCATAAGTGCTGGGTCCAGTGGCAATTGCTTGAACCCGGCCCTCATATTGCGAATCTGCCATCGCTTATATGTCTCCGCCCTCTCAACCCTCTCCGTCCCCTCACATGCAATGACATTTATAGCTTCTCGGCCAAAGAACTCTTTCTCATACGTCAGTCTCATCTGGTTATCCCTCTCTAAATTAGTATCAAATGCATCAAACAATGCAGAGTAGTGAAAGAGAGCCTCACGGAACCGTGTTACAAAGAAGGGGACACTCAAAGATCCATTGACAATGGCCTGCACAAAGAGATGCGGCCTTATTTTTCTGATTAAATTCAGAACAGAATCCCTGGGATTATTGAAGACAACCGTCTCATCAAGGAGATTTTTAAACCGAAACATGGTATTCACAGCGATGGTCTCGCCATTCCTTATTTTGAGATCCCCGATTTTGATAGTATCCCATTCCTGAGCAATTCCATTGTACTCAAATGGAACATTGAATTGCTTGCAAAAATTTGCCAAGTGGCGTCCTGTCACCTGAACTCTTTCTGCTGGTCGAAAACCACGCTGGGGAAACTCTATCCCTGTAATACGCAGTTTGGGTGGCCCGCCTGTCCTCCTGGAGAGAAGAAAGATGAGAACTGGCCATTGGAAACCATATAAGATTCCAAAGTCGATAATATGAAGCGTTGTTGCTTTCTCAGCTAAATCCATGATCATATAGCTCGCAAAGACAGTTGCCATTCTCTGAAACGGGCAGGCCGTACGATAAACATGGTATGCTTTCAATAAATCAACCGCTGATGTTTTTTTAGAACCTAGAGCAGCATAGACCTGAGAACCAGTGCCTCCTAAGCGTGCCTCGAGGCCATTGGCAAAGTAATGTGCCAACCTCTGAGATCCGTCACCAAAAGGGGAAGCATGCTGCCGAATCTGCTTTAGATAGTCATCAGCAGTCCTTCGATCGTCAGAAGAGACAGCTTGTGCACAAAGGATCAACAAAGTTCTGAGATCCACCATCTCTGTCATATTGCTGGTTGGGGTTGGTGTGTTATCATGAAACTTCCCACCATCAGCAGCGTGTGTCCATCTACTCTGCTGTAAAGATTCATTTACTTCTTTTTCAGAGGATTCATCAGCATTCGAATCTCGACTCCTGCGTTTACTTTTAAAGAGTAGCATGTTATCCATCATCTCGGATAGCTCGGTGTCGATGTCATCAACATACACTGCTGTCTGCTTGTTACTCCTCTCATCTTCAAATTCTGAATCCTCCCTCTGGTGGTTCTTCTTTCCCCTAATTCCACTGAGAGGCAAAAGGTCACTTTCATCCTCCTCCAAGTCAACCACATTCAGTGATTTCTTTTCCTTAGACCATGAGTTTACGCTGCTTTTCTCCAGATCAATAAATAACTGCGTAACTTTGGGAAGAAATTTGCTAGCTTCCTCCACACCTCTCTGGAACTGCAATACTGATTGGCTCTCGGTCAAGAAGTTAGGGAACAAAGGGCCACTCCCTAATGATGCATTCGTCCTATTACCATTACTCAGGAAGCTGTTTGGTAAGGAAGAGGATGGTTGAACATGAGCATTCACAGTGGACTGAAAAATGAAGTCTCCTATGAAAGAAGATTGCCGCATATAATTTCTGCCGTCCCCAAAATTACCGAGCCATTGATGATCAGCAAAGTTGCTGCCGCTGGTATTCCTAGAAGGGCTGCTCTTAGCATAGTCACTACTGTTTCCCGAATAATTATTGTCCGGACTCTCCATGAATGGAGGGGACGGGTTCACTTCAGACGGGCACGTCTCGCCAAGAGCTTCATGGAGCCACTTCTCAGCCGCCTGGAGAGCCAGAGGGTCATGAGACATAGAGGACTTCTCCTCCATGTCCTCCTCCAAAAGCATTTGATTTATGTACCTGAACACAGTCTCGGAGAAGTAGCTATCCTCGGACGGGAAATCCGCCTCCACACTCACGAGCGAAGACGGAGCAGAATCGCAATACCTAGGGTCGGAAGGAAAGAAGGGTTTGTCCACGAAGCCAACATCCCGAGACTGGCCGTCGCGACCGAACCCATTCGCCAAGTTCGCGCGCTGATCCGGAAATGGCAAGAGGGTCTCGTTGTCGAACATTAAGGGGCTCGGGGAGCCGGAGAATCCGGTGAGGCGCGGCTCCATAATCATCTGCCGGCGCAATTTGCCCTTCCCCCCCGGGTCAACTGCCACCAGCCCCAACACTGCTTTTTCCTACTCAGAAATCGTCAAGAAAAACTGCCCATTCCTAACCCCCTGTTGAAACCAAGATTCACGAAAGAAACAGAAAAAAGCGGATGTCAGAAGAACACACGGGCGGCCGAGCTCAGCTGAAGCGAGCTCAAACCACATCTAAATCAGCTACTAAAACGCGGAATCTTCGGACCATATTGACTACCCGCCATCCTACGTTCCCCGGCAGATCAAAAGAACGTAAAGAAACCGCAAGAAGGCATCAAATCAGATCATCAGCCCCGCATAAATTCCAAACAAGAAAAAGAAAGAACAGGGGACAAAAATCTTGGAGATCTTGCGGTGGAAATGGAAGATGGGAGAAGGCAAACCTCGGCGCCAAAAGACAAAAAGGACTGCGGGAGCCGATTTCTGGAGGTCAGCGTCCCTCTCTTTTTCATATAAGAGAGAGAGAGAGAGTTGGAATTGTGTCTCTCCGACAGACGAGACTTCAGCGGCACTCAGGAACAGCTCGCTCGTGGGCCATCTTCCTTGACAAACTTTTAATTACGTACGAACGAAAAACCGCGTGGTAGGAAATGAGGACTTTTGAAAAATAAAAAGACAGAAAATTGACGTGGACAGTGGCCGTTTTGGAACTATGGAATATGCAGGAGTTAAAAAAGAGGGGACAAAGAGTTGACCAGTGACTCCACGGAGATTGTATTAAGATACACATCCGCTCAGCACAAAGAGTTGCACAGGGGAAAGAGCGCTCTCTCTCTCTCTCTCTCTCTCTCTCTCTCTCTGCCGGCCTAGCGTTCTCGCTCTGGCGTCAACCTCGGTGTCCTCTCCAAGGGCTGGCGGGAAGCTCCATAATCTCGGATGCTTGGTTCCGATTGCTGATTGCGTCTAACCCTTCCCGCGGTCCCCTCCTATTATATGCATGTGATATAAGCATCCTATAAGTAACTTCTCATGCAGGAAACGGATCTCTGAGGATCACGATCAGATCGCCTAGGGGTTGGATCTACACAGCTGAACCGCCGGTTTGATGCGATCGAAGGAGACCGGTCCAACTTGGACCGGTTTGAACGATGCATGATTTGGCCCGTAAAATACCCAAACAAACCTCAAGAGGAGAACCACTGAGGTTTGCTCCAGTGGCCCCTTCCAACTTGGAAGAGGAAGGTGGCGGGTTCGAATCATCACCTTCTCAAGGGAGTTGGGGTGGGGACGCTGTAGTTTCAGGAGTGGGTTTTGACTCTCACGCCCTACAAGGAGACAAGGCAAAAATCAAAGAGTAAGCCTTAGAATAGGAATAGAGTAGGACCGACCAAAAAAAAAAAAATGTGATCTTGACAAGCCACGACTAGGAGGGAGTAGACGCTGGATTGACGCCTAGGATCGCTGTGAGAATGCTCTAGATAAAGACCTCTTCCTTCCAATTCAGGTTAATTCCATAATTTATCACATAGTGTTGACATCTAAATTTTTAATTCTTTTTCTTTTTCTATTCTCTTTCCCTTCTTGTTCGGCCGATCACCACTTGACAGGCTTGGGGACTCAAGTTGATCTAGATTCCCCAAAACAAGAGTTGACCAAATAATGAAAAGATCATTTTATTGCACAATTGCTCACAAATTTAATACTTGCAAAATACATATATTAAGGTATTTAAAACCCTTCAATAGATGAAATTGTATTCCCACTTTGTATAATGCTATAGATCATGCCTAACACGAGAATCTAATGCATGTGGCATTGCATCACATCGTCAATTTCGTACAAATTGTCAATTGCACCAAGACACCAAGAAGCTATCCACAAGAACCCAAAGTGCACGATTGAAAAACTTAAACTGTTAGAAGAAAATGTGGGTATGAATAGATGTAGATTTAGAAATAATTTCCATATGGATTTTTTTCATTTGTTTATTAATATCAGGAAAAATTTCAAATAAAGATTTGAAATGAAGCCATTTTTTTTTAAAAGAGTCCAAAGTTGATATTGTCTCAAATAAGTCTTGAAGTAGCCAACTTAGAGAAAGGGTTCAATTACCATGGGGTGGAAGTGTTGTACAATGGTGTCTATGGAACAGAACTCAAATGTAATAGGTTTAGAACTTTTCTACAATGATTCACAATTACTTAGCAAAGAAAGGGGAAAAAAAAAAAAAAACGACATACGCACACTTTTACAAATGTTGATTTTTGAGCACCGAATTGACCTCGATTGAACTTGAACCCTTCTAGGAAGTCGTAGGGCTACCTTTCAAATGTTGCTGGTTTTATGCAATTTGCTTGTCGTTAGACCCGCTTTCCATTTTTTTTCCAAGTTAGGTTAGATCGCTACTACTTAAAGAAATTGGGTTCATTTT
The DNA here is from genome assembly GCA_014182565.1 of Eucalyptus marginata. Taxonomy (NCBI): domain Eukaryota; kingdom Viridiplantae; phylum Streptophyta; class Magnoliopsida; order Myrtales; family Myrtaceae; genus Eucalyptus; species Eucalyptus marginata. The sequence goes on from CM024594.1 coordinate 26,429,125, forward strand.
TTAGCATGAACATATTTTCTTTAAAAGAATCGAATGGATGTAAGAATTCGCTTAATGGGAAGTCTTGCATTTGGACTCGTCATCATCGTCGGAGGAAACTTCTTCATCCTTCGTCAGGGGTGGAATGGAATCTTCCTCATCATCCTATCCGCTTGGGACAATGTCTTCATGTATTGCCACATTGGAATAAATTTATAGCCAGGGAATATTCGCCCCCGCATGATACGCTGCTACTAGATGAGGTGGCACAAACCCGACAGGTGGGACAGTCATGGTTTTCGGATCACATTTAGTATAATTTATAATTTGAATTATGTGGATGGATAGTAACCAAACCATGTAAAGATCCACCTAGAAATCGGCCTGGACCAGTCAATCCGACTCCAAGACTATTAGCATTGGGTTTTTAGCTTTCCCAAAGCTAGCATTTAGCCAAAAGCCCCTACAAAAAAACTTACCAAATACCTCATCACAATGATATTAAATTTGATGGCATTTTGGCTCGAGGATGAGAACCAGGTTATTCAAGGCCTCGATAGAGATATGCCATATTGAAATTTTGCACAAAAGTTTAAAATTAAATTGACAAAATTGAAAAGTTTCTGACTGAATTAACATTCGAACAAAGGCAAGAAAGTAATACAGAGTATTCCACAAATATCTCAATCTCGAGCACAATTCAAATCCACTTCTACAGACCCAACCAAGAGATGAATTCTTTTATTTTGTTCTTTTCTTTTCTTTTTTATTGTGGCCGGCGAGGGTCGTGGACAAGGACCTTCGAGTTCGGGGAGGGTGCCGGTCACAAAGAAAGCCATCTTCTACCTTATCTTCTTTGAACAGACCCTTGAGTTTTAAGTAGAGTAGGGGCTTCGGCTAGTCGTTCAGGATATATAAGTTGACAATGAGCTACTTGTATCAGCTACTGCAATAGTAGCATTAGCAGGGGAAATGCTTAGGACATAAACGAGACCAAGAATGAAAATCGTCAAGGTGATCGGAGTGAGATACTAAAGAGATATGGCGTAATCTGAAGCAAGTCCCAGTGCGACGAGGCACCAATACTCGTCTCCCCCACTGTTGACACATTGAATCTTCATTATAGTTCTATGCATGGACTCCCTATATATACATATATATGTGGGTACAAATTCATAAACATGAACATGACATGATTTTATGCATTATTAAGTCTTAAAATCATTTATTCAATGCACAAACGGTGTGAAAATCACACATGACCATAAATTGGATAATTTGAGACTCGAGGCTCGCCATCGGAGGCCACGAATTTTCTTGATCTGACGAGGCTTGAGGCTCAACGGCCACTCATTTCACGGAATTCGATTGGCCCCACGAATATCAATCTCATATAGTAGTCCCATATGATGCATTGGTTCTAGAGCAATATAAATACCAAGCACACAAACACAAAGCGATTTTAATGTGGAAATTCTCCTTTCGATCCTTTTGCTGTACAAGTTCCTCTTTCTGAGTTCAATCGATCATATCGGCCATGATATCCACACTAAGCTTAGCTCGAAGAACAGTCCTCATTAACCCCACAAGGGGGAGTAGGTCGTCAACTCCATTAATAAGGCACACCTCAAGATTCCCAAGCCATCGTACATGTTCCTTGATATTTATTACTTACATCTTGGTTTGAGAAGCAAGTTATCTTTGTCTTGGTAGCTCCCAGTGGCCATGCCATAGTTGATGCGCAAGGGCCAGTCGTGGTATCCGGGTGGAGTCTTAGGGGCGAGCACTAGTCGACTAACTATTCCCAACATTTGAGGGCACGCATAACAACCATTCTGTTCCAGAAATAGTTTCTGGAACAGAAATAAATTTTGCTATTTCTATTTTTAGAAGAGTTTCTAAGCAAAAATAACCATTTGATAACAACACAAAATTTCTACTCTAAAAATAGAAATTCGTTTTATAACGACACAAAATTTCTTCCTTTCGAACGGCGACGGATAGCGGTAACGGTCGGCCGCCGACCATCGCCGGTCGGCAATGACAACGGATGAAGGATCGGTTGACGAACGATGAGAAAATTTTTTATTTCTCATTTCTGTTCCAAAAATAGAGAAGTAAAAAATTTCTAATTCTAATTTCTATTCCAAACTTATTTCTGGAATAGAAATCTATTCCAGAAATAGAAAAACGGAATAAGTTTATCAAACGGATTTCTATTCTAGAAACAAGTCTGGAATAGAAAATTTGTTTCTAGAACAGAAATTCCGGTTTGTCATACACCCCTTGAGCAGTTTTCTGCTTCTTTGCCAACAATAGAAACAAATTTCACCAAAAAACACAGTGCCTTGTCTATATTGTATCTCTCTTGTTTTTCAATGGGAACCCATTTGAACTCATTTATCGCTTACTTCCTAAATTACAGAAGCCCACAATACTTGCCATATCTCAAAAATGAAGGCACTGTGTCATTTTCATTTATAATTTCTTTTCATGTCAATGCTAATTAATCAACCAAAAAAAAAGCTGCAAATTAATCGACAATCCTTCATCTTATCTTATTGTAGTATTAATAAAACGATTTTGCCTCCATTACTATAAATGTCTACCATCGCACATTTTGAATGTAGTGATGGGTTTAGAACGACACTCGGCAACAACCCTGAAAGAGAACCCGTGAAAATAAGGTATGGGAAAACCTCATAACAGCAAAAAAGTAAGGGATATGTGCACTGCAAATCCTAAAACTTGTCACGAAAATAAAATTAAGTCCTAAAACTTGCAAAAAGTGTAACCAAGTTCTAAAATTTCTTAAATTAGTATAATCGAGTCCTAGGTTCACACCAATTTGACCGATCACCGGCAGAGTAGGCCAGTTCGGCCTTAGACCTCCGATGACTAGTTCCAAGCTCCTCTCCTCGTCAATTTTACCCCTGTGCCCTCACATTTTCACGATTTTGCAAATTGACCCCATTTCTTCTATTATTTTAACTCCTTTAATATTTTTACGATAGAAGGCACAACTTTTGCATAGCTATTTTCCTTTACAGCGGCACATTCAACACATCCTAAGACTAACATAGTGTTCATTTCATATCCTGCAAAAGTTCCTTCTCCATCACTTTTACCACTAACATTGCCCATCACTACAAATTGAGGGTAAAAAACAAAAATTTAACAGTTATCATGCCAAATATGAGGATAAAGATTATTGATTTATGAAACACATAAACAAATAGATGGCCAACCAAATGCCAAAGAAAACAGAAAAACCCTGTTAAAATCTCAAACGCTATAGATTAAGTGTCATTAACAGAAGTAAAAATAATTTGTTTTTATTGTCAATTGGATTTTTGTGTTGAAAATTTCACAAAATTCAATTAAAAATCTTATTTTCGAAATTTTTCAGTTTTAAGTTTTAAGAAGTTGATAATTTTGCGTCAAATATGAACAATGGGCGGCGGAGGCACAGTGGCTGGTTGGGGTGCGGTCACCAAAGGTAGAGGAGCGAGGGATGGCTGATTTTGCTCTTCAGGGCAAATTAATGCTAGTGGAAATTACCCAACCTAAGCAGTATAGACCGAACTGTGTGGTAAGGCGTCATAAGCATATTGAAAAGAAATGACAAAAAATCTAGTTGATAGGCCTGGAATTGAAAAGATTGACCTGCTAATACTGCGCATTGGCAAGGGTGTGAAATGCATCCTTCGATATCTGGCGAATACTCCTCATTGTGGACTTACCTTCACTCACACTTCTTCACTGGCTCTTCATGCATTTTCTGATGCATTGGCGTTCCTCATTAAGGTACTCATTGGCGTTTGGCTTTAGTAATCGACGACTTATATCTGGCATGTTTATTTGGACCGAACTAAACTGGGATGAGATTAGAGGCTTGGTCCCATATGATTTGACTACCGAGATCACGGGGGTTTACTTGTGAATAGGAATGTGAGTGGGTCGGTAGTTGTCGCTAGTGATATAGTATGTCTAGTAATTTACTTGATTTCAATAAGATTCTTTTCGACTCGAGTAATTAATAGAGTTGAGCTCACGGTTAAAAATACTTTGACTCAAACTTCTCGTGTTCATTATTAGGCAGTCATATTTTATGTACTTAATCATACGCACACATAAGATGGAAAAAAAAAATTGGCTATATTTTATTTTCACATTTCAAGTTTCAACGCCAGCTCACGATTCAAATTTAATTCAAGTTTCGAGTATAATTTATTAACCGATGAATCGAGCTCAAGCATATTGAAAACTTGTTTAATAGAGCTCGAATTTGATGTTAAAGCAATCCATCCAAAAGTGGAAATTCTATCAAAAAAGGACAAATATACATTATAAATGTGAATGAATCCTAGGAGATTGTCGACTCTATCTGCACAAATTTATTTTGCTACCTAGGTCGTTCCTTTTGTCAAAATCTGTCTTTGGAGTTTGATCTGCCATTCTTTCGACTATATGCTATCGAGCAGCTCATTATTGTTTCCCCACTCGATCTCCATGACATCGAATTCTGGAGTAGGACAACCGTCGTCACTCAGATTTGCATCAAGACCCTCTATAAAGAAGGTTTTGGGAGGAACTAGACCGACACCCTCGAGAACCGGACCAAATCAGCCGGTCTAGTCTAATCCGATCCGGGCAATCCAATATTCTCACCCCCACCCTTTAGTGAGATTTCTATTTTAAATTCCATCAACAACACCATTGATCTCTCTCTGCTTTCCTCTCTTGTCCTTGCTATGAAGCTCCTCTACTCTCTCTCTCTTTCACAAATGTGGCCATTGCGGCCTAACGATGAGTGAGAGGTTTTCGATTTCGATCAAGATACTGATCGAGGAACCCTAGGGACACAGAGATTTCACATCCTTTTGAGAGCTCCTTCAAATCGGAGCCGATCTGGTTGCTGGCTTCCCTATATATACATATATAGATTAAACGAATGAAACACGATATAGAGACAAAGATGAAGACCGAGGATGTCATCTCAAATAGTTACAACACAAAACATGTGATTTCGATTTTCTTTCATCCTTTGCTATTCGTTCTTAGATTGGTGCATCTTTGGTTGGCGTTTTTCCGCAACATCTCAAATAGATACAACACAAAACATGTGATTTCGATTTTTTTCCATCCTTTCCTATTCGTTCTTAGATTGATGCATCTTTGGTTAGCGTTTTATCGCAACAAATTCGCATCGGAGCGAAGGAATTTCAGTTTTTTTGTTCGAGATGGCATCTATCAAGTTCGAAGTGGCACCATTTGATGGCCAAAACAATTTTGATCTATGGAAGATTGCATTGAATTCCATGCTTAAAATGACTCAGATCAATCATGTTAGGTGGGGTTCCCCCAACCAAAAATTTTAAAAAATAAATAAGTAAAACCGATTTAAAAAATTAGCAAGAAAAAGGCACCCAATAAGAGAGAGAGAGAGATTCTGCGAAGGCAGACAAAGCCCATTGAGCCATGCCGGACCGCCTACCCTTTGCTTTGTATAAGTTTGTTCGCTACTGCCTGCCAAATCAGATTATCACCTATTAAAACATCATAACAAGCTACTTTAATTTGTGCTATTCAGGAGTTCTAGGTATTATTCATTTATTGAAGTAATCACATGCTTTAATCACAAAAATAACATTATTATCTTGGAGGTATATGATGTCTTCATCCAGTATGAATAAGAGTAATTAAAGCAGATTGACCTTTTATCATATTTCAACAAAAGAACACGTCTCTTTTGAAAGGTTTAATTGAGCCCTACGACTTCCTAGAAGGGTCCAAGTTCAATATTCAATGCTCAAAAATCAGCATTTGTAAAACCGGGCGTATCAGCCATTAACAAATCAGAAGATAGTATGCATTTATGATTTATAAAATCACTTAAACAATGCATGAGTGGCATGAAATTCGCATATGACAAAGGATTGGATGATAATTTCATAAGAGATCATATGTAAAATGGTGAAATCAATATTCAGTTCGTTGATTCAAAGAGTCAATTAGTAAATATTTTCACGAAATCTTTGGAGAAAAGTCTATTTGAATTTATTCGTGAAAAATTGCACATTACTTACCCGTTTGGTTAAGGTCTATGCAAGACAGACTCAAAAGTACAATCTTCTGAAAGAGACATCATATTTATTATTGGTTGAGTTTATTTTTAAGGGGAAAAAAAGAAAACCTACTTGTTCTTGTCTCTAAGTGTGAAGTGTGCCCATTTAGTATTCTCTGTTTCTTTTGTTTAACAAATGAAATGGAAAACCTTTTTTTAGGTTCAACATGTGGATGACAAAGTCAAATATATGCTTACCCATATACTCCAACCTCGCTTCGTCAGATTCAAGCTTTAGAGGCTAACCTTTGCATGATTTCCTCGATTTTTGACGCGATCAGACAAAATGATTGTTGCCAGAGCACGAACGGACCTCCGATGAGCAGATCGGAATAGCTACGGACCTCCTGGACGGCCGGCTTGGGATCCACTGAATCTTCTCTCTTTTCTTGCATATATTCCGCAAAGCTCTCACCTCTTCTTGCAGTCTTTGCACTGACCTACTTTGGTGCATTTGGTTCAACATTTCCACGGCTTTCGAGTGGCCTAGCCCAGAAATCTTTGAACTGTTTGGTTCAACTTTGAAGTTGACTTTCACTTTCAATTTGCGCTTCAAAATCTAAAAGCCCAAAGCTAGTAGGGACTAAACTTTGGGCTTTCAAAGATTCTGTCAAATGCTAAAATTATTTTTTTCTCTTCCAAAATTACCCTCATTAATTTTTCATATTTCCGATTTTGCCCCTATTTATTTATTTATTTTAATTGAAAAAGGAGGCAGCCCTTCGCCGGACCGAAGAACGGCTACGGCCGCCGACGAGCCGATCTGGCGCCGCCGACCGTCGGGCGGCCTCCGGCGAGGGTCGCACGACCCAACCGAGGGCCACCGAGGTCGCCCAACCTCGGCGACCCTCACCGAGGGTCGCTCGACCTGGCCGCGCGACCTAGGCGAGGGCCGCCCGTGGCCGCGAGACCCGGGCGGCGGTCCCCTAGGTCGGCGACCCTCGACAAGGGTCGCCCGAGGTCGGGCGACCTCGTGGCCCTCGGGCGGGTCACGCGACCCTCACCGAGGTCGCCTTGGAGGTCGCCCGACCTTAGGCGACCTCGGCCAACGATCGCCGGCGCCGGATCTCGGCTCGCCAACGGCCGTAAACCCTTCGCCGGACCGGCAAAGGGTTTAGTTCAATTTAAAATATATAAAAATATAAAATAATATATATATATATATATATATATATATATATATATATTATACCCATCAAAGCCCATTGCGAAAGTTTTCTTTACCAAACGCACATTCAACTCAAAGTCCATTTGCAAAAATTTTTACCAAACACAATTGCATTTCCCCAAGTAGCTTTGGACTTTCAGCATTTGCATTGGACTCAAAACCCCTTGCAAATGCTGAACCAAACGCTAATGCCCACAACTAACAAAGCCAAATTCCAAAGCATTCTTGACCAACCACAGCATATCGACAGCCGATCAACAGTTTCATCACTCCTTTCACAAATTTCACTACGCAGCTGCAACATTGCTCTTTCCTTGCTCTTAACAGTAATTATGCCTGCCATGTCATCCTTTATGCAAAAGGGTGCTAATGCAAGTTAGATAATCAGACAAGCATGTGAACAGAAAGTGGCGGTTCTTCATCCCTGTGTTCCCAGGAAGGCTTTTCATTATATAAGCGCGTGATTTAATATTCAGATATGATTTCTCTTTCTCAGTTCAGTCAGTTCAGCAAGTCTTTCTTGGAGCTTTGCCATAATTCTGTCATGATCTCCGTGAGTCACCGAGGCTATAGTCGTCAGGATATTTCCGCAATAAGTTTTATAGGGCAGAACAACGAAAGGACCATCATTTAAGCTTCTGTATCAGCTATCAGATTGTCTCCCCAGATTTTTGTATGTGAATCATATCGTTAGCAATGCGTTCAAGAAGAAACGAGGCAGAGGAAATGAAGATGCTGAAAAGCTTACAAGCAGCACATGAACATGGAAAATTGACAAGGAGAAAGAGCCACTGAGCATCAATGAGAAAGAAAATAAAAACGACACTTTTTGGTCGAGAAACTGGCTTCGTCGCAATCGAAAACTCAAATCTCGATTTTTTTACATTATAATTTAGGCTTCTTCTTTTTTTTTTTTTTTTTTTTTTTTTGAGAAAATAAGCATATTTAAGACCACTTCTTTGGGCAGCTACAAAAGAGGAGGGGGATGAAAACATATGGTGGGGCTCATGTGCGCGCGACAACCCATGATGCAAACACAAGGCCAAAGCCAAAGTGTTGGCAGCAAGGGAGAGCATCTTAGGCTCAATTTCGCCAAAATGCATCTCGGATTAGTGCAGGGCATATTAACCAATGCTCAGATTTAGGTAGTTTTCACCTACCAAAACTTGTCCGAAAAATCCAGGAGAAAAGTATAACCATCATATTTCAAGAAAGTTGGCATATGTCCAACCAAATTCAACATTGGGATTGACTTTTCCTACTTAATGAAGCAATGAAATACTAATCTACTTATAAGAAATTCTATGTCACAAGAAAATTTGAAGGTTGTATCAAACACATTCCTATTTTTTTCTATTCTAGAAATAGAAATTTTGTATAATTATCAAACATATTCGAATACTCAGAAACTCGTCTAGGAAACAAAATTAGAAAAAAAATATTTTTTAACAAAAAATATATCTAAGAACAGAATAGTTACCAAACAAACCCGATGATGTTTTTTATAATTTTGTTCATCCCAATTGTTTAAGCCTATAAATGGAGGGAGACTTCATGAATATAAGGCCCATTAAAACACTATAGACAATCGATATAGGAGGATACTTTAAGGGGCTGCATGGGAACGTTTATGTTCCTTGATTTTTCTGTTCTTTTACTCCATTCTTTTGCTCTCCGAAATAAAAAAAAAAAGAACAGAAATCCGTTTGGTAACGTTAGTTAATTTTTCTATTCCTTGTAATAGAAAAGTAGCCATGAAATAGATTTGGAACATAAATAAGAAATTAAAAAAAAAAAAAAAAAAAGTAACTTATTGTTCCAAGGTACAATTTCTAGAAATAAGCCATTTTTTTTTTCTTTTCAATTTTTTTTTTTTTTGTTCTTCTTCCTTGCTGCAACCATTGCCCTTGGATCTACCCGCTCGCCGGTCGACCGCCACCCGGCGGCAACGGATGACGGTCGGCAATCGACGGTTGACAATCGGCGTTTGGCGATCGGTGAGCAAGAAGAAAAACAAATAAATACAAAAATTATGGATTATATCTAACACATTCATATTCTTTTTCTATTCCAAAAATAGAAATTTTGTATAGTTACCAAACACATTTTTTACTCGGTGAGAAGCTTCTTAGCTGCGATTATTTCCTTCCATTTTTTGAGCGTGCAACAGTTAGATCTAGCAGAGCATCAATTCGCCGAATTTGGCTCATGATCACTAGATGCTTTCGACGACTTCTCCTTTCTTTTTTAAATTTTCAACAAACATCTCAGGAAATGTAGCAGTACGTGATGCCGTGTCGGACGATATCCATGATGTTATTCTTGTCACCAAAATAAAGTCATACGGAAACAAAAGTTGGCAACCTATTTTCTTTGGTTTTGCGTGTGGGGCTCTCTTGTAATCTCCAACAATTACTGTTTCCTCTGCTGCCATGTTGCGAACAAAATGCTGCTTCGCGTGGTGACTGAATGTTTAGCTTCATCCCTCACCTTCGTTCCTCGGAGCTGGTGACAGCTGACTGCAGAACTAGCTATTGACATGTGGTGTGGACTGCAATTCAGATCCTCAGTCCTATTTGAGTCCCATTCTAGAGGCTCTATGTAGTGTTGGTCACTATTTTGGCGTTTGAGGGAATTTTCTTTTTTGAATTAACAGTGGAGTGCCGTGTACTTGCGAAAATGTATTTATCATGTATTAAAATCCACTTGTTCCACACCTGGACGGATATTTGCTAGAATTGAACATTATCTGTGCTTGTCAAGCGATCTCAAGAATGCGTACAGATAGAGTGCCAAAGAGTGTTAAGTGAAATTATGAAGATGGAAATGAAAAGTGGAGTGTTTGAGAGAGAGTATTAAAACAACTGGGGCCAGCACTCCTTCATTCTTAATTTCTAATTGCCTTCTTTGCTGGGAAGTTCCCTTCGATATTCCGGTGTTCTAGCATAGAGGAACCACACTGAAACTTTGTGCTTTGTCTTAGCACTCAATACAATCTCTCTCTCTCTCTCTCTCTCTCTCTCTCTCTCTCTGCACATATCCTTTCCTTTTAGCTACTCCTTTTCACTTATCGTTGGATAAGAGAGAAGAAAGATAATATAATAGATGGAAACATTAGAGGGTTGGACCATTTAGCAATGATTTATTATAAGGGGAAAAAGAATTGAAGAAACCAAAAAATTGGAGATTTCTTTTACGGTCAGGGAGTGAGGAGACTCTAAATGAGAGAAAAGTATCAAAAATGTCATAAATATATTGCAGTTGATACCGATTTAGTTATAAATTTTTTAACTTAAACAATTTAGTTCTAAACCATTACATTTGTCTCGATTGAGTAAATGTAACTACTTTTAAATGGAAATCATTGACATGAACGTCAACCATGTCTTACGTGACACAACGACATGAACAAATTTTATATTTTTAATTTTTTAATTTTATTTTTCTTTTTAATTTCTTCTCGCCGACCACAATGAAAAATAAAAAATAGAAAAAAATTAAAAATTTGTAAAATATATCCACATTAGCATCGGATGACAACTAAATTGTCATATAGGACGACTGATATTTATATTAGTAATCTCTAGCTAAAATTGACCGGATAGACATAATTATTATAAATACAAAAGATTCAAAACTAAATTGATACAAGTAAAAGGTTTAGAATTAAATTGATATTTCATCTCTTTGCCGCTTGTTCTGGCTTGTTCTGGTCAAGAACGACATTAAATTGATCCTTTGTAACTAATCGACCAAGCTGCACCGTTTATCGCCAGGCATGCATGAAGAAATTCAACTATAAAGATACTTCAGACACAAAGATGCATCAAATCTCATAATCTGCTGAATACTGTCTATAAAAGAAGTACATATCCCTAAAGTAATTGTGTGAACTCAGATTCTGCCACTAACAGTTAGAAAAGCAAGCAGCTATAAAAGTACAGCTGGTTATATCCTACCGAAGCAACGATTGTGGCTCAACAAGGACCGCCCAATCAATACCTCACCTCCAAGAAAGCCCCATAAATGTTTTCTGCTCTAGTATTGTCAAAAGAAAGATCACAAGCAGCAGCACCACAAATTCACGCTCTTTCCTGGAAATAAGGATGCCTTCGATGAGTACTGAGTCGGGTCCATCTGGTAGATGGCTCATGGAAACAAGCTCATCAAAGTCCTAGATGGGTACCCACCAAGATGAAGCAAAAAGAATTCGGCCCTTCCACCCCTGCAGCATCCATTGGCCATCTTCATCAACCACGAAATCATCATGGAACTGCACCAACTTAGATCGCAATTTCTTCATAATTGCTGGTCCCAGCGGCAATTGCTTGAACCCGGCCCTCATATTGCGAATCTGCCATTGCTTATATGTCTCCGGCCTCTCAACCCTCTCCGTCCCCTCACATGCAATGACATTTATAGCTTCTCGGCCAAAGAACTCTCTCTCATACATCAGTCTCATCTGGTCGTCCCTCCCTAAATTAGTATCAAATGCATCAAACAACGCAGAGTAGTGAAAGAGAGCCTCACGGAACCGTGTTACGAAGAAGGGGGCACCAAAAGATCCATTGACAATGGCCTGCACAAAGAGATGCGGCCTTATTTTTCTGATTAAATTCAGAACAGAATCCCTGGGATTATTCAAGACAACCGTCTCATCGAGGAGATTTTTAAACCGAAACATGGTATTCACAACGATGGTCTCGCCGTTCCTTATTTTGAGATCCCCGATTTTGATAGTATCCCATTTCTGAGCAATTGCATTGTACTCAAATGGAACATTGAATCGCTTGCAGAACTGTGCCAAGTGGCGTCCTGTCTCCTGAACTCTTTCTGCTGGTCGAAAACCTCGTTGGGGAAACTCTATCCCTGTAATACGCAGTTTGGGTGGCCCGCCTGTCCTCCTGGAGAGACGAGAGATGAAAGCTGGCCATTGGAAACCGTTTGAGATTCCAAAGTCGATAATATGAAGCGTTGTTGCTTTCTCAACTAAATGCATGATCATCTCGCCCACAAAGATATTTGCCGTTCTCTGAAACGGGAAGGCCGTACGATAAACATGGTATGCTTTCAATAAATCAACCGCTGATGTTTTTTAGAACCTAGAGCAGCATAGACCTGAGAACCAGTGCCTCCTAAGCGTGCCTCGAGGCCATTGGCGAAGTAATGTGCCAACCTCTGAGATCCGTCACCAGAGGGGGAAGCATGCTGCCGAATCTGCCTTAGATAGTCATTAGCAGTCCTTCGATCGTCGGAAGAGACAGCTTGTGCACAAAGGATCAACAAAGTTCTGAGATCCACCATCTCTGTAATATTGCTGGTTGGGGTTGGTTTCTTATTATGAAACTTCCCACCATCAGCAGCGTGTGTCTGTCTATTCTGCTGTAAAGATTCACTTACTTCTTTTTTAGAGGATTCATCAGCATTCGAATCTTGACTCCTGCCTCTATGACTACAGACCAACAATTTATCCATCATCTCGGATAGCTCGGTGTCGGTGTCATCAACATACACTGCTGTCTGCTTGTTACTCCTCTCATCTTCAAATTCTGAATCCTCCCTCTGGTGGTTCTTCTTTCCCCAAATTCCATTGAGAGGCAAAAGGTCACTTTCATCCTTCTCCACCTTAACCACATTCAGCGATTTCCTTTCCTTAAACCATGAGTTCACGCTGCTCTTCTCCAGATCAATAAATAACTGAGTACCCTGGGGGAGAAATTTGCTAGCTTCCTCCACACCTCTCTGGAACTGCAATACTGATTGGCTCTCGGTCGAGAAGTTGAGGAACAAGGGGCCACTCCTCCCTAATGATGCATTCGTCCTATTACCATTACTCAGGAAGCTGTTTGAAAAGGAAAAGGATGGTTGTACATGAGCATTCACGGTGGACTGAAAAATGAAGTCTCCTCCTCTGACAGAAGATCGCGGCATATAATTTCTGCCGTCCCCTAAATCACCGAGCCATTGATGATCAGCAAAGTTGCTGCCGCTGGTATTGCTCGAAGGGCTGCTCTTACCATAGTCACTACTGTTTCCCGAATAATTATTGTCCGGACTGTCCATGAATGGAGGGGACGAGTTCGCTTCAGACGGGTACGGCTCGCTGAGAGCTTCATAGAGCGACTTCTCAGCCGCCTGGAGAGCCAAAGGGTCATGAAACGTAGAGGAATTCTCCTCCATGTCCTCCTCCAAAAGCATATCATTTATGTACCTGAACACGGTCTCGGAGAAGTCGCTATCGTCGGACGGTAAGTCCGCCTCCGCGCTCACGAGCGAAGTCGGAGCGGAATCACAGTACCTGGGGTCGGAAGGAACGAAGGGTTTGTCCGCGAAGCCAAGATCCGGAGACGGGCCGGCGCGATCGAACGCATTCGCGAAGTTCGCCCGCTGATCCGAAAATGGCAAGAGGGTCTCGTCGTCGAACTTGAAGGTCCTCAGGGAGCCGGAGAATCCGGTCACGCGGGGCTCCATAATCATCTGCCGGTACCGACGCTGCTTTTTCCTACTCAGAAATCGTCAAGAGAAACTGCCCATTCCTAACCCCCTGTCGAAACCAAGATTCACGAAAGCAACAGAAGAGAAAAGGCGTACGTCAGAAGAACACACGAGTGGCCGAGCTCAAACCACATCAAAATCAGCTACTAAAACGCGGAATCTTCGGACCATATCGACAGCCCGCGATCCCAGGTCCCTCGGCGGATCGAAAAGAACGTAAAGAAAGCGCAAAAAGGGGCACTAAATCAGATCGTCAGAAACCAAGAAACCCAGTACCGACCCCTGCCTAAATTCCTAACGAAAAAACGGAAAGAACAAGGGGACAAAGATCTTGGAGATCTCGCGGTGGGAAATGGAAGATGGGAGAAGCCTAACCTCGGCGCCGAAAGACAAAAAGTACTGCGAATCCGATTTCCGGAGGTCGGAAAGGGATGGAGAGTTGGGATTTGGTCTCCTCCGACAGACGAGAGACTTCAGCAGCACTCAGCAACAGCTCGCTCGTGAGCCGCCCCTGAATTCCTCATCCTTTTGACGTTTCGCGGAACCATCTCTATTAATTAATTTCCTCCTTTTTTTTCCTTTTTAAGGGGCCGCAAGTATATACAAAAAAGGAAATCCCATTGTACGTATGCAAATAAATCTACGTGATTAACTTGATTTAATTAATTGATTAATTTTCTTTTGGACTGGTTTTTGTCCTCCCTCAGCCCTGCTCCGGGCTCCGGGCCGCCGGCGGCTGAAATTATCTCGCGTGCGAGGATGAGAAGATAAATTATTGTAATGGCAAATTACCCAGTCGCTATGGTCAGCAGAAGTGACAGAACCGGTAGTGACGTCCGTATGTAAACTTTTTCGTGTTATCGAGACGTAGAAACTCGTATCGGTTTGTGATGAAAACACTCTCCGTCCATCATAGAAGACAGCTAAATTTTCGCCCAGTGCGGTACCGACACCCGAGTCTCTTTTTTTATCCTTTTCTTGTCACAAATGCCCTAAATTTATACCAAAAATAGTTAGGGGTTTTCTGTCATACCGGCAAAGATATTCGAGATATCAATATTGGATTGCGCATTTTTGTATATGACTCGATAAAAAAAATGACTAATACCGCGAAAAAATCAAATCAGTACGTCTATGACATATTTACTTTAGAATAATTTTTTCACCACAAAAAACTCTAAATTTGCTCGCATATGATAAATTTATTCGAAAAATCTCAAATCAATATATTTGCGATAATTTTACCCATCGTTATTTTTACTTAAAAAATTAATATCACGAAAAATCAAAACAGATATACTCGTCAACCGTCACGTATTATTCAATTCAGCAACATGACGGTAAAATCTAATAAAAACTAACGAAAGGTAAATTTAACACGGGTATGATTTGTCATAGAAGTATCGGTTTATAATTTTCATAATATTAATCCTAAAAAAATTTGGGCCCATCAATGTCATGGCAGTTAATACGATGTAGTGGTTCATTTTTTTTCCTTTTTTTGGGGGGCGGCGGTGTAGACCGTTCGAACGCACGTCGCCATGTAGGAGGAGTACTTAAAAAAAGAACGGGGGGTTTTTATCCAGTCAACGCGTCCGTCCGATGAGCATACCCGGTGTGGGCGCGGGGGCGCGGGGTGTGGTGGAGCGGCGGTGTTACGAATACGTTCGACGCCAGTTATAAATGGCGGAGACTACGACACACAAACGCACGTCGCCGGGTAGGAAGAGTACTTATAAAAAGAAAATGGGGTTTTTATCCGGTCAACGCGTCGGTCCGATGAGCATACCCGGTGTGGGCGGGGGAGCGGCGGACCGGCGGTGTTACGAATACGTTCGACGCCAGTTATAAATCGCGGAGACTACGGCACGCAAACGCACGTCGCCAGGTAGGAGTACGAAAAAACTAGAAGGGTGGGGTGGGGGTGGCGATGCGCATACCATACGTGGCGGTCGAGCGCTCCACGGCGATCTCGTGGACCGAGGTGTTTCCTTCCACGCGGTTTTGTCGTTCTCGAGCGTCGGAGAGGGGGCCCCAACTAAGCTTTTGCGCGTGGGGGCACTTCTACTAAACCTACCTATGTACGAGGCTGCCGGTTTTCCCGGTCAAGGCTGCGACCCTAATGCTTACCAAGGAATAATCATTTTTATTGATATTATTAATACCAATCGACAGTTTGTATTAATTCATCCCCACCCCCGGCCAATAGGTTTCTTTTTTTTTTTTTTTTTTTTTTTTTTCAAATCATGCGTGGGGATGAGATATTTCCAAAGTAATTTTTTTGCGAGTCATGGGTAGAGATGAAATGATTCCAAAATAGAATCTAAAAGCTAAGAACCGGACAAGTAAAAACTTATTCGATTCTAGTCCAAAGTATATGAGGTAGCTTCTAGATTTCAAAAATTAAGAAATTTATTTTGAATGATGGATTTCAAGTTTTAAATTGGTTTCATAACTTGGAATTTGGAATAAGTTTTGCGTTTTTTGGTCTATGTATTCCATTAATCATTTTATGACCAAGATTTTTATTTTGTTAATATTTTATTTTTTCATATATTTAAATATAAATCATGACTAATAAATTATAATAGAAATGATGGTCATTAAATGTGATAATGTCAAATCACCCAGCTTAATAAATGCGAGGTTTCCTTTTTCCTTTTTTTAAAATGTATTAGCAGCTTTTAGGAATTAGACTTTGTACACCAATAGATGCATTTTCATCAATGAATTTGACCTTGAAGAGTCATCTGGAAAGATCTCTTCGGGGACACGTGTCCTCCCGTGGTGAACTCTTCTCCACTAACTCCCCTTTTCTTTTTTTATCCTTCGTGGGGAGGGTGGGTGGGTGGTGGTTTGTCATTTATTTCGTGTCTTGTACTTTAAACATAGTTATAATATGTCTTTAGTTCATGTGTCTCGATGCATACTTTACAATTTACATGACGTAGCATTTACTTGAATTGGAGAAATTAATAAACCATGATCCGTAATGTCATAATTCTTCATATACTTATTAAATTTCAAGATTGCCACTAAGGATTTATGATGAATTTCACATTTATGATGGAGGAAAACTCATATGCCATTATAATAAAGAAACAATTTGACATGACGTGATAAGATACAATGCAAGATAAGAGCACAATATTAACTTGACTCGCAACAAACATGTTCCATTGGTACAGTAATTGCTCTATGTATAAAAAGAATACGGTCGCATGGACTTAAATCTTTCATAATACAATAGATATAAGCGATAATTTTCACACAAAAAAGGCGCATTTTATCGATCTAATGCGAGAATCTCTGATTTCGCAATCAAGTTAAAATTACTGTAAACTTGCTCGAAATGCTTGATAACCCGTTTGTCATTCGTAATATATCTACGAAATTCGACACGCTTGATTTGAAACATAAAATCAGTAACTAACATTAATCAATCGTGATATAAAAAAAAAAAAAAAAAAAGAAATCCCATTGTACGTATGCGAATAAATCTACGCGATTAACTTGATTTAATCAATTGATTAATTTTCTTTTGGACGGGTTTTTGTCCTTCCTCTGCCTGCTCCGTGTCCGGGCTGCGGGCCGCCCGCGGCTGCCTTTTTTAACTCGGACGGGGCAATCTTCTTTCCTATTCGGGGAGAAATTATCTCGTTTGCGAGGATGAGAAGATAAATACTTGTAATGGCAAATTACCCACTTGGCACTCGCTATGGTCAGCAGAAGCGAGAGAAGCGGCAGTGACGTCCGTATGTTTTTTCGCGCTCGTATCGGTTTGTGACGAAAACACTCTCCATCCATCACAGAAGACAGCTAAACTTTTGCCCACTGTGGCACAGACACCCGAAAGGAGTTACGGGATATTCGAGATATCGGTGTTGGATTGCACATTTTTCTTATATGACTCCATAAAAATAAGGATTAATACCACAGAAAAACTAAATTGGTATGTCTATGATACATTTACTCTAAAATAATTTTTTCACCACGAAAGACTCTAAATCGTTACACATATGATAAATTTATCCGAAAAATCCTAAATTGATATATTTACGATAATTTTACCATCCGTTGTTTTTAATTAAATTGAATTAATATCACGAAAAATTACAAATTATAAAATCGATATACTCGTCAACTGTCACGTGTCATTAAATTCAAAGAATCTTTTGATGGTAAAATCTAACGTAAAATTAACGAAAGATAAATTTATCATAAGTATATTAGTTTAGAGTTTTTGGTAGTCAAAAATTAATATAGCGTGAATTTATCATGGAAATATCAGTTTAAATTTTCATAATATTAATCCTAAAAAAAGTTGGCCCCATTAACGTCGTGGCAGTGGATATGATTTAGTGTTTTTTTTTTTTTTTGGGGGGCGGTGTTAACCGTTCCCGGCGTCAAGTACGTTCGACGCCATTTATGAATCGCGGAGACTACGACGCGCAAACGCACGTTGCCAGGTAGGAGTACTAAACCAAAAGAAAAAGAAAAAACGGGGATGGGGTTTTAATCTAGTCAACGCGTCGGTCCGATGCGCACACGTGGCGGTCCAGCGCTCCACCGCGATCTCGTGGGCCAATGAGGCGCGCCTCGTGGTGTGTGGTGTTTCCACGCGGTTTTGTCGTCCTCGAGCCACGGAGAGGGCCCCACCTGCCTAAAGCCTTTTGCGCGTGGGGGCACGTTTCTACTTATGTCCGAGGCTGCTGCCGGGTTCCCGCATGCTCCCGGTCGAGGCCGCGACCTTAACGCTTACTGAGGAATAATCATTTTTATTAATATTATTAATACCAATCGACAGTTTTAATTAGGAGTGAGCATGATCCGAGTTGGGCCGATCCACACCCTAACCCTAAGACCAACCCATATAGTACTAGTCCTCAATTTTTAAGACCGAAGACCGACCCTATTGAGCTTAGGACCGAAGACCGAACCGGCCCAATGGATTCGGTCCAATTTCAGGATTAACCCTGGATCAATCGATAATTTTTTATTTCATTTTTTGTACTTCTTAAAAAAACGATTAAAAACTGAACTGACCCAATGGGTTCGGTCCGGTTTCACAGTCAACCCATGACCAACTAATATTTTTTTTATTTCATTTTTTGTACTCCTTAAAAAAGTGATTAAAGACTGAACTGACCTAATGGGTTTAGTCCGATTTCAAGGTCAACCCAAGACCAATCAATAATTTTTTATTTCATTTTTTGTACTCCTTAAAAGGGCAACTGAGGACCATATCGATTTAATGGGTTCAATGATGAGCGAGGTCAGCTAAGAAAGACAAGCGGTGAGCATCAAATAGAATGAATATCGAATGTCGAGCGAAAAGTAACAAGCCAAGCGAGCATCGAGTGACGAGAGGCACGAGTGACCCAAAGCGAGCGAGGCGAGTGTCAAGTGGTGAGCGGAGAAGTTGTTTCTTTCGATTTTGGCAAATTGAAGACTAAGAAGATAAATAAGACAGAAGATAATAAATACTAGATGATGCCATAAGGAGCTGTTTATGCCTTATTGGACGCCGTAAGGACTCCTCACAAAAATATTTTCCTTTTTTCGTAAATTATGACTATTGACGTTGTAAAAGACATTAAAAACCTAAGTTATTAAAGAATAATGTAAAATTACTTGAACTCCTCACTAAAGAGCTTTAATATCGTTGACGCCGTTTATTTTAAGGTTTTTTATATATAAAAAAATTATAAATAATATATATATAGTCGGGGTTGATCCTGGGTTGGGCCGATCCGAACTCCAAGATCGGGATCAATCCGCACAGCCGTTGCCCAAACTTAGGGCTAGACCAAGGATCGACCCACCTCCCTGTGAACTGCAGGGACCCAGAGTAGGGTTGAGCCGATCCAGGGGGTCAATCTGGGTCAACCTTAGACCGATGCTCAAGCAAACGGATACTTCCAAAATAGGTTTTTTCTTTTTTCTTTTTTTTTTTTTTTTTCGTTCGAGTCATGTGTGGGGATGAGATATTTCCAAAATAGTTTTTTTTTGCGAGTCATGCGTAAAGATGAAATGGTTCTAGAATGGAATCTAGAACATAAGGACCGGACCAATAAAAACATGTTTGATTCTAGTCCAAAGTATACGGAGTAGCTTCTAGATTTCAAAAATTAAGAAATTTGTTTCAAACGATGGATTTCAAATTTTAAGTTGGTTCCATAACTTAGAACTTAGAATAAGTTTTTGTGTTTTTTGATCTATGTATTCTATAGCGTTTGATGATTAATCATTTTATGATTAAGATTTTTATTTTGTTAATATTTTATATTTTTCGTGTATTTAAATATATATTATGATCAATAAATTATAATAGTAAGAGGAGGTGATTAAAGGTAATGATTTGAAACTGCTTACCTTAATAAATGCGACGTTTTCTTTTTCCTTTTTTTAAAATGTATTAGCAGCTTTTAGGAATTAGACTTTGTACACCAAGAGATGCATTTTCATCAATGAATTTGACCTTCAAGAGTCATCTGGAAAGATCTCTTCAGGGACACGTGTCCTCCCATGGTGAACTCTTCTCCACTAACTCCCTTTTTCTTTTCTTTTTTCTTTGTGGGGGAGAGTGGTGGGTGGTGGGTGGTGGTTTGTCATTTACTTCGTGTCTTTTATTCTTTAAACATAGTTATAATATGTCTTTAGTTCATGTTCTCGACGCATACATTACAAATTTACATGACGTATCATTTACTTTAATTGGAGAAATTAATAAACCATTATCCGTAATGTCATAATTCTTCATATACTTATTAAATTTCAAGATTACCACTAAGTATTTATGATGAATTTCACATTTATAATGGAGGAAAACTCATATGCTATTACAATAAAGAAACAATTTGATAATTCTCCACAGGAATTGACGTGACATGATAAGATACAATACAAGATAAGAACACGATATTAACTTGAATCGCCATAAACCTATCTAATCGGTATAGTAATTACTCTATGCATAAAAAGAATATGATCTCATGGACTTAAATCTTTCATAATACAATAGATATATGCGATAATTTTCACACAAAAAAGGCGTATTTTATCGATCCGATGCGAGAACATTTGATTTCGAAGTCGAGTTAAAATTACTGCAAACTTGCTCGAAGCGTTTGCGTAATATATCCATGAAATTTGACATACTTGATTTGAAAAATAAAATCGGCAACTAAAATTAATCAATTGTGATTCCCTATTTTATTTAACAATTAAAAGTCGACTAGCTGAAATTGCCAAACCCCGTGGAATATTCAGCCACGCAGAAGAGGGTGTCCGCCCGGTGGGTTCGTCGGTGGGTCCTGGATTTGACCTCCACCGGGCCCACCATACGCTCATCTTTTGCTTGCGATTCTCGATGACTAGGACTCGCACTAAAGAACCAAACTCCTCCACCACCCCCACCAAACTATCTTTTTGAATGCGTCTCTCGTGCGCTTGGAATAAAAAAAAAAAAAAAATTTTGAGTGAGGAGACCGGTCGCGTTGCCAATTGGTAAACTAGAAAATCATTATCTCCACTTCATCTCTCCCCTTATCTTTGACTCAAATTGGTCGATTAAACAATAACACAGTCATCGACCATTCTCGAAACTCTTTGTATTAAATAATATTAACGAGACTCGCACTAAGTTCTGTACGAGAAGAATTCATCTTCCAATAATCGATACCAAGCTCGCTCATCATGCGCAAAAGATTACCTCCGTGCCCCCCGCAGATGGGGTACGGGTCAACCCCGGGTCAAATTGTCGCGAGCACGGGTCGTCGGAGTTGTTGCACGATGCGATGCTCTTGCTCCTTTTCACGTCGATGACAAGATCCCATTTTCGCGCCCTCTCCCAAGCCATCGCATCGGGCAGGAAACGTGCTGGGCAATCCGTCCTCGTACGAATTGAACCCCATGGCGAGAAAAGTTACCATGACTTTTTAACTTTGATAGGACATGTAAATCAATCAATCGTTTTGAAGCAATGAGAGGAGTCAAAAAACGTGAAACGTGGATTGACCCTCGAGCTCGGTTTAGCGTTTTTGACTTCTCCTCCTCCTCCGCCATTCATGCCATTTACTTTTGGTTCCTTTCCTTCGTGAAGGCTGGAAGGAGGGGAAAGAGAAATTCCAAATCTTCGTTCCACACCGGTCGGCCGCTGATTTCAGCTCTTGGGAACGGGAAGTCATTGTTGAGAGACCGGTTCTCGACCTAAGGAGTTCCGTCGGATGGTTAAGTCACTATACGTCGTCCCGCACGATGTACTGGAGTTGGGTCAACCAGCACAGATAACATCACTTCTTAGTTTATGAACTTTCGGTGCTGAACGTGATGCAATTCTTGTTATTGTCGTGATTAACATGGTTCGTGAAGAATGACGCTCGATGATTTAATAGTGAGATTAGGCATAATTAGTCATTTTCCGTCCCCCACGACTAAATTGGGCTTCTCTTTTTTAAAGGGGGTCCGGCTTTTCGTGTCGCGTTTTTTTCTAGAGTGGAAAGTAGCAAAAGGTGGCACCTTTTTTGGGGACTTGGGATCTTTTGTTCCGTATGGATTAACGTTGGCGTCACGATGAAGTCCAGGCTAATTTTTTATTTATTTTTTTTTTTTCGTTTTTCTCGTTCCTTTTGTGGGCTTTGGCCCTTTTGGGACCCGTGGAATTGTTGTATCTACGCAAAGCTGACTCACAAGCTTGGACCGACCGAGCGTAAAACCTTCTTGTTCCGATGGGATCAAGGCACGATTTGTCTTCTGGTTTTTTTTCCCGAAATGTCCGAATCGATCTTGCCCAAAATGCTGGACTGGGCCTTTGGATTTGAGCCTTGAGCTTATCAAAGGTCGATTTGCCAGCCCGGCCCATGTTCAGCATCTGGGGCGAGCCGGCGGCCGTTGTCCATTGTCGCCGTCCAATGGGATCGCTGGCGGGGATCACGTGCGGTCCATGGCAGCACAATTATTTTTTGCGAAAAGATTACCAAAAACCCTCAACTTTACCCAAAATAACAAATTTACTTCAAACTTTTTTTTTGTGATATGAAAAATCCAAACTTTCGCGTCGTGATATATTTATCCTCAAACTATTTTTCATGACACAAAAACCCTAAATTTTTATCCATGTGACATTTTATTCTAAACTATAGGCATTTTGGTCTTTTTTTACTTTTTAATTTTTTTTTTTTTTTTTTCTTCTCTCTTCCCTCTACTAGCCATGCTGACGCCGGCTAGGGCCCGGCAAGGGAGGCCCTTGCCGTTGTCGGAAGAGGGGTGCCCTCCCAGATCTAGTGAGGGCTGTCCTCACCGCCCGACACCGATAAGGGCACCCCTCGCTCGAGTGACTCGAGTGAGGGGTGCCCTCGCCAGATCTGGCGAGGAAGGCTCTCGCCCAACCTAACCGAGGGCTGCTCTTGCCCAACGCCGGCAAGGACCACCCTAGCTAAACCCAGGCGGGGCGACGACTCGTCAACATCGGCCGCCTCCCTCTCCATGGTCAGTGGAGGAAGAGAGAAGAAAAAAAAAAAAAAAAAAAAAAAAAAAAAAATAAGATAAAAATATCCTTGATGAGTAAATATGTCACAATTTGTAAAGTTTGAAATTTTTATATAAAAAAAAAAAGTAAATTTATTACTTTGGATAGAGTTTGGTGTTATTGGTGGTCTTTTTTCCTTTTTTTTTGTAAATGATTTTTTATTTACTCTCTTTCGTTCGGAGACCAATCGCTGCAGAGATCTGAAGCCTGCAGCGAAGCCTTTTCGGGTCGATAATTTCGTTTTATTTCTTTATATTAAATTCTCTAGCGAATTAATCATTTAAAAGTTGGTAATTATTGAGCATACCGTTGCTTGCCGCTGCTCTGCTGCTGCTGCCTTCGTCAACCGGCGAACTCTTCCCTGCGAAACCCTAGCCGAGCTCCAGGCTTCCATAGCCCTGCGTCGAAGGCGAACGTCTTCTTCCTTCGATCCGCCCTTCGCGATCTTCCGCACCTCGACGATCGATTTCGTTCGCTCGCTCGCTCGCTCGAGATTTGGAGGAGAATCCCGGTTTTAAGTATGAAAGAAGGCAAATCGGGTAAGCAGAATCAGCAGCAGCAGCAGCAGCTGCTGCAGCAGCACCAGAAGGATCACCTGTCCCCGTTCAAGCTCGCGAAATTGTTGGATCCGGAGGCCTCGTGGGACAAGGTAATCCGAGGGCTCCTCGCGTTCGGGAGCTCATTTATTGTCGGCAATTTTGGGTTTTGGTTTTGGGCGTTACGTTCGGAGCTGTCCGTGTCTTGTGCTCGGAGGAGCGTGCGAGATTTAGTTAATGCGGCTTTAGTTTCTGCTGAAAATGGATACTAAAGTGCTGTAGATTCATCCGCTGAAGTGCAATTTAAGTGGAATTGATTTGATTTTGAACGATTCGGTTGTGTCCGGAAGTGAGCTTTTCATTGGCATAATCGAGTCATTAATGATCATGTACGTCCGTGGATGTTGCAGGATCAGTTGGGAGATGTGCTGCATTGGATTCGGCAGGTAGTGGCGCTCGTGTGCGGATTGCTGTGGGGTGCGATACCTTTGGTTGGAGGCATATGGATTGTCCTGTGAGTTGATTGCTTTTTGCGTTTGTGCATCTTTTCAGCCTTCATTGTTTCTGTGCTACAAAAGCTTGAGGTTCTGGTAGAGGACTAGGCATCCTCCAGGATAAAAGAAGCAACATATATAGAATCTGGATCCAGATCTCTCGAATAAAACTGAGCACCTTAATTGCCAAAGTTGGTACGTTAAGAGTTTCCTGAGCTAAAACTGCGGAGAGGCCATTGATTCTATTTTATCTTATAATGTAGCAATTGTAATGGCAAATGTTGACCTTCTACAATACTAATTTTTCTCCCTTCGGATCAATGTGGGTATTGGATACATAATACATGGCTATGGAGGCTTCCTCTATATCTTTGCCAAATGCTTTGAAGGTTATGGGCAGTAAATATTGCAAACTTTTGAGAGGGAAAATCCCCATCATGGTTTAGACATCTGTAGTTTTGTTTGGTACAGCAGCAAATACGGAGCCTTTTTCCAACAAAGTGGGATGAGTGCATTGATCTTCTCTAGCCATTGCACTCTGGTTGAACTTTTGAAAAAGATTATTCAAAATAAAAGAAAATGGCAGAACTTTAGTGGTGATGATTATGTCCAGTTTAAGTGTAAGCTCCCAAAATATGCATGCATTAGGATTCAGTAAGTTTTTCTCTTATTGAGGAGATGATAATTCATTTTGTTGTGAAATTTCTGGGATGGGCTTACCTGCCAAGTCCCAACCAACCAAGGTTGCATTTAGTTTCGGAAAACTTTCCAAAATTCTTGTTTTCATTTTTGTTTGAGAATGACAATTCAAGGTAAACATGTTTGGTGGGTTGTTTGAAAAAATTAATATGAAAATACAGTAGTCCAATTTCTCTTGAAGGCGCTAGGTTTTTGGAAACAGCTGAAAGATGCTTCTGGTGCTTTCTTTCCATTTTAAAACACGAAGGCCACCCAATTATAGCATTCAAGTTTTGTCTTCTCTCACTGGAGCATTGTGGGGGTGTCCTCTGGTCGTTGAAGCTCTTTTCAGGGATGGATTGAAGATGGGTGATTGTGTTCTGAACAATGGGAGTGGCTAAGAATAGACTCTAGTGTATGAAAAATGAAACGGAGAATGAGAGAACAAAGAAGAAATAGAATATAGGAAGGAAAAAGAACAAATTACTCACATGGATTACATTTGAAAAATTTATGGCAAGTAATATTTTGTAATTTGACTGGTGATGTTAATTTGAATTTATATATATATATATATATTTTTTTTTTTTTTTTTGAAAAAGTCAACATATTGAAGTGGATTATTGACTTGTGAACTTCTGCTGAAATTGTTAGTATAAAAAAAAAAATTCTATTGATAATAGCACAACATATTTGCATTATTTTCTTATTTCTTGAGAATTGTGCTTTCATGAACCAAACATGCTCTCTAGAAACAAAAAAAATGAAAAAAAAAAAACTGGAAATTTTTTCCAAAACCAAATGGACCCAATGTTTTATGTCAAAAAGTCATTTCATACTCTTCAAGATCATGAGATGACTGAGCTCAAGTTTCTACTTGAAGAAGTTAAAGTTTGAAGAGGCATCGTGCATGGGCCACTCATTCACTAGCCAACCTAGGCCTGGCTTAGGGGCTGCCCATGCACTATTCCATGTAAGTTGCTTTCCTAAGATGTAATTGGTTAGAGGCTGCATCTCTTTGACCTTTCCATTTGTAATGGCAAGGCAATCACATATAATGTATTTTTGACTCTTGAGTATTTAATTGAAAGCATCTTGATATAGGACTAAAGTTGCAAAACTAAGTCTTGATTTAAGAAAGATATCTAGATAATTAGGGTAAATTGTCGAGCCATCAATTTGCCTATCACCGCTGAATATTCTGTATTGTACATGAGTAAAGGAGTTCAGATGTTTGTCTGAGCAGTAGTCATCAACAAAGGACAGTTGTTTGCAGGTGGACAAAGTCAGGTAGCATTTTCTACATTGAGATTATGGTCGTTGAAATCTGGTCATAGCATCTTTCAGTGCTATGATCTTAATTTGTTAGCCTCTTTAGGGATTCCCATCCTAATCAATAAAGTCATAAGGTATAAAACTTTTAGCAATTTAGTGTCAGCAGTCGATAACTTCAATTGAATTTCTTCTGGGGTTCTCTCGTCTGTGATCTTTAGGGACAAAGATCAAGTAGGTCTTGTGAACAACTTGATGCACCGTCTTCCTTGAGGCAAACTGTAATTCCATAAGAACGAAAAACCCTGTAGTAGGAAATGAGGAATTTTGAAAAACCAATAGATAGAAAATTGTCAGAATGTTCAACCCAAAAGTTTAAGCTTATAACTGGAGAAGACTTCATGAATATAAGGCCCATTAAAACACTATAGGCAATCAATGTAAGAGAATACTTTAACATTCCCTCTCACATGCAAATTGAATAGGAAAAACACATGGACTTGACGAACGAGGGGCTGTATGTGTGAAATAAACTGTAGCGGAACCTAGCTCCATTACCGTGTTAAAAAGTCTAACCCAATAAAAAGCATATAAATCCTGAAGATATCAGATGTAGTATGCTTCAAAAAAAAACTGTCAAATTTGACCAAGCTGTTTGAGGATTTCAATCCTTAAAAAGTTTCATGAAGTTTGAAAAGGAAGTTGATAATAGCTAAGAATAGACTCCACCTTTTATCAAGATGAACTTGGATTCCATTAGTGTGGAAACGAATTATTTTGTGAATTCTATAGGTAAAAATATCATCAAATTTACCTATCTGAGAATTTCAAATATTTGGATACGAAGTTAATGGATGCAGACAATCTTTATTTCTTTCATTGGGATGAACTTGAATTTGAGAGTGGAAGCCCATGTAGTTCAAAATGTGTTATGAAACCATTAGATTGAAAATGATGAAATTTCACATAACTCGCTATCCTTTTTGTAGTTCAGATGCTAACACATTGTGTATGATTGATCTCATGTATTTTATGCATTGTTTCTGACATTTGTAGGATGTAATGATCTGATCCTTAAGACACCCTTTGATATGAAGTAGGATCTCTATTTAACAACCTTACATGGCATAGTTGCCTAAAATATGAAGTTTGTTAATCCAATCATTCCAAGTGAGGAATTGGGCGGCAGTTAAAAGTGGACCTCCTTTGCTGTAGATGATTGTTGTCTTTAGTTCTCAGGGTGGACTAGTTCAATAGGTTAAGTCTGACGATCGGTTTTGGAGCACAATCTGGGCACTTTGTTGATGTTCTCTTGTTTCTATCTGGAAATGGTAATGTATAGAATTCTTGAATGTGTAGACTGCGCTTGCGGGAGACTTGAATTTTTGGTTGCTTTGGTTTGGGATGGATGCTTTGATGATACCTGGCTTATTCAAACTGCTAGCATTATTGAGTTTGATTGAAACCTCCTGCAGAAGTTTTATAAGCCAGATTCCTGGCCCTTTGTGGTTCTTTGACATCTGTTGTGACAATTACAGTGTGAGACTATAATAAAGCTAATAACATGAGTGAAAGTTACATGAGAAAGGAGAGCATTTAAGACCATGCATAACTATGAACTTGATGACCCTATCTTAATCTGCTACCATATGGAATATGCCATGATCATGCTATATAAATGTATTTTGTGTGTCTCAAATTCGACATTTTGGTACAATACTAAGAGTACATCCTTCTGCAGGTTCCTGGCAATATCATCTGGCATAGTGTATGGCTATTATGCAATGATAATAAAGATAGATGAAGAGGAATATGGCGGTCATGGAGCTCTTCTTCAGGAGGGACTATTTGCCTCCGTGACTCTCTTTCTGGTAATATGTCTTTTTTGTGTGGAATGGAAGATGTTATTTTCTTTTTGCTTGTGGGGAGATGCCTAGACTTTTGATTTCAAAGCTTCTTCTCTCTTGTCTCGTATAGATTAATATCGCATGCTCATTAGTGCCCCTTTTCTATGAAGGAAAGAGAAACCTTGAAATTGCATTACCTATTAAAGCAGAGAGTTGCAGTGCGGTTCCTTGTGCTTTTCTGCGTTGCCTCTCTTTCCTCCCATGCTTACGACTCTGTCTGTTTTCTCTTTCAGCTTGCATGGATTCTAGTCTATAGCTTGGCTCATTTCTGATCAGATAGTATTGCGGGATTGCCTGTCTTTATGCGAACGAGTTAGATGGTTTTGATGCCGACGGATTTCAGGGGTTGAAGACCGGTGCAACATTACAAATGGCGACAGTGAGAAGCTTCTTAGCTGCGATTATTTCCTTCTATTTTTTGAGCGTGCAACAGTTAGATCCGGCAGAGCATCGGTATGCCGGATTTTGGCTCATAATCACTGGATGCTTTTAACGACTTCTCCTTTCTTTTTCTTTTTCTTTTTTTGTTTTTTTTTTGTTTGGGTTTTCGACAAACATCTCAGGAAATGTAGCAGTAGGCAATGCCCTCTCAGACGATATGCATGACGTTATTCTTGTCACCGAAATAAAGTCATACGGAAACAAAAGTTGGAAATTTGTTTTGTTTGTTTCCCCTGTGGGGGCTCTCTTGTAATCTCCAACAATTACTGTTTCCTCTGTTGCCATGGTTGCGAACAAAATGGACAGCAGGAAGTGTCTCAGTCCTCCTATTTTTCTTCTATTGTAGTTAAAATGGCCAAATCCGGTTGACGTATTTTTCCCCGAAGACCAAGAACCAGAACATTGGAAAAATGAAAATAAATAAATAAATAAATAAAGCCCCTGCTTTACAGGTGATCCTCTGAGCATGTTCTATTGAGGAGGGACTATATATGTAGCTGATCTCAAGCTGCTCAACAGACACAAAGCTTAAATCTATGGAGTTACGGTAGAAAGACTGAGCTTACAATGTCCAGTGTGGTGGGTCATGTTGAACTTCATATATTCTGTATCCCTGATTCAATCTCCACATTCAACCCATGAGGCACTATTATGGTTGTCACAAATTCACATAGGGCAACGCAAAAAGTAAATTTGAAAAAAAAAAAAAAAAAAAAGGTTAAAGGAGAGGAAGCTGCGTCTGCCGGGAGTCGAACCCGGGTCTATTGCTTGGAAGGCAATTATCCTAACCGTTGGACTACAAACGCTTGCTGTTGATGTGTGAACGTATAAAAGCTATTTTAACAGTTTTTTCCTATTCTAGAGACTCTTTAAGACCGACCTGCGATTTTGTCATTATTTTTGTTCGATCCACGTCGATGGATGAAATTTACCCCAAGAGTTAGAACATAGTTAAAAAAAAGTCCCAAATCGAGTGGAATTAGGGAGTAGATTTTGCTTTGGAGTTTGAGGGAATTTTCTTTTGAGGGTTAACAATGGAGTCCCATGCATATGTGATAATGTATTTATTGGGTGTTGGAATTCCACTTATTCCACTACTGGACAAGTAATTGCTAGAATTGAACATCATCCGTATTTATCATCATCCAAGAATGTGCATTTAAGAGTGTTGAGTGGAACCACCGCCAGGTGGGCTCCCGTTGCCTGAGCAACGTCTCAAGAATGTGCACAGATGCAGTGCTAAAGAGTGCTGAGTGAAACCCACCAGTAGGTAATTGTGTTGATTAAGAGCTTCTCCCTTATTGCTGAGGTCGAAAATTCAAAACCCGCAGTTGTTAGCGTCTTAAGTGCGGGCCATGGTGGTGGGGTCCTATGCTAGTTTCTCCTTAGTTATTGACGCTTGGTCCAAGATGTTGTTCGAGCACTGTACGATCCATGAGTTGCCGATTAGCGTAAGTGAAAAGCGGGCCCGACGGATCCTGAGTATCAAAAAAAAAAAAAAAAAAAAAAGAGTGTTGAGTGAAAGTATGAAGATGGAAACGAAAAGTTTGAGTATTTAGGAGAGAGTATTAGAGCAAGTTTGGCCAGCACTCCTTCATTGTTACTGCCTTCTTTGGTGAGAAGTTCCCTTCAATATTCTAATGTCCTAGGCATAGAGGAACCACACACAAAACTCTGTGCTTTGTCTTAGCACTCAATATAATATCTCTATATATATCCTTTTCTTTTGGTTACTCCTTTTCACTTATCCTTGGAAAAGAGAAAATAAATATAATATAATAAATGGAAACATTTGAGGGTTGAACCATTTAGCAATGATTTATTATAAGGGGGAAAAGAAATGAAGAAAGCAAAAAATTCAAGATTTCCTTTGGAGTGGGGGATGGAGGAGACTCTAAACAAGAGAGAAGTATCAAAAAGATTCTAAACATATTGTATTGATACCGATTCAGTTATAAATCTTTTAATTAAATCAATTTAGTTCTAAGCCAATTGTATTTGTCCCAATTGAATCAATCTAATTGTTTTTTATCGAAAATCGTTCACATGAACGTTAGCCATATTACGTGGCACAATCAACATTGACGTGAACAAATTTTACAAATTTTTATATTTATTTATTTTAGTTTCTCCTCGCCAGCCACAACAAAAAAACTATAAAAATATCAAAAAAAAAAAAATTTATAGAACTTACCCACGTTAGTGCTAGATTTATCATATAGGATGGCCGATGTCTAAATTAGTGATCTCTAACTAAAATTGGCCAAATATACATAATTGCTCAAAGATCAGGACTAAATTAGACGTAATAAGTTAATGAATTTTTTTTTTTTTCCCACTCTCTAAATGAGGATGGTCGTCGTCACTATGTTGTCCTATTCTGCTGAACACCACTTGTGCAGCATCTGATGCATTAATCAGCATGTGACTCCTTTGATTACGACTTCATTGAGCCTTAATACTTTGACAAGTGTCGCGGTTTCGTTACCTTTCCAAACAAAGATTTTTCATGCATATAGATATTTATGTATATTTGTCCGTACGCTAATGTGAAGAAGCAATCATGTCGATTGTCCCTCCTATTCCTTCTAATTTAGTAACTTCTGTCTTTTTTCTGTACTTAGCAAGTTTTATAAATACATCAGCCCAATGAAGATCATGGAATTTTTGTCAATGAACAGGATTCTAATATTCCCATTTCACTTTTTAAGCTTTAAGTAGTCCTAAAAAAAAAAACAGAAGCTATTTTGGAGATTGATCACAATGAAAGATAGTTCATCATGGATTCATTTACTAATGAATGTTTCGATATTTTCATAATAGACTTTGACGGTAGTATTTGCAAACGAGGGCTTAGTGGATGGGGTTTATTGTTAATTAGGCTCACACAAGTTTGGTTATGATACCTTTGATTAATAATATTTTCAAAGTAGGTAGCGCTCGGTCATTGCATTTAGATCTTGAATTCATGCCCGTGATTTTTAATAAGTTTCCCAAAACCCCGTCTCAGATTGGGACATGAAATTCTAAACCATTTGAGATTTTAGGCTCAAAATGGTGGATTTTGAAAAAGAAAAGTATAATTATATATGATTACTTTTGTGTTTTAGGATTTACAAATTGCATAAGTAACCTTGAATATCTTAAGGCAGTTGTTGGGGCGGTTTTGTGAATAGCTCATAGGTTTTGACTTTTGAGTAATACGGCACGCAAATTCCAAACTTGCCCCGGTTCCTGTTGAAGATCCTTTAGAAACAATAAACAAAACTCTGGCATGGTTAACTTTCTATGCTAAGAAGTCCTTTCCTTTCTGGTGAAATTCTACTTTCAGTCCTTGAATTTGAACATTTTTTCCCAATCAAGTCCTTGAATTCTCAATTCATCCAACGAATCCGCATAGCTTTTCGAATCAAGTTCTTCTAACTCCAAATTTGATTAATTAATTGAGACGCGTTTGTTGGAGTCGACAAGAGTCGGACTAGGAAAGTTTAATCCATAGCGCTTATACTTTTGAAATCCCGTTGCTCAAGGTCCGGTTGTGGTCTTCATTGCCGTGATTTCCCATGCGAGATGCTCGTCAAATTCGACAAACATGCAGTATCGACTATTCGGATCTGAAGCCAAGACGCATCGATTGAAAACGCCAGGAAGATCGAATGATTTGATCAGACAAATCGAAAGGGCTTGATTGCAAAAGATGCGCAAATCCACCGGGGGGCAAAAGCGGAAAAAAGGTCGCTGCGTATTCTTCTGCTCCCGCGGCGAACGACATACGAATGCAATACCGTTGCGACGCCACTCTCGGACAGCGTCATCAACAACAGACGGAGCGAAAAACAGAAAACAGAAATATAGGAAAATGGAAATCTCTGTGTCTTCGGGAAAGGATTCGTGCGAGATCGGACATGGAATATAAACTGTCAAACGGAAGCAACAACGGATCACCCAAAGATAGCACAAAACCCATCAACCCACGTCACGCGAGTTCGCAAAGATTTCTTTTTTTCTTTTTGTCTTTTTTCTCTTCTCGTTGGCTTTAGCATCGATCGCATCCGTATCGCGTTCTTTAGCTGCCGAAGGGACGGGAAAAAGGATAAGTTTCCCTCCAGCCCAATCCAAAAAAGGGACGAAAGTCTCGCCTTTTGATAATTCGTCTCCGACCCAATCCAAACGGGGGACAAAAATCTCGCCTTTCGATGATTCGTCTCCGACCCACATGGGTTCGAGATTGAATTTTCGCCCCGCGAATCCCAATGGCGACGACAAGCTAACGCATTTTCGATAAGAAGAGCGGGGGAGTTGCGATGAAGGGCAAGGATCCTTCGCCGGAGGTGCAGATCGCGGTTCCGGGGCGGGGCGGGGACGGCAGGGTGGCGGCGGGGGCGGAGGACCATTTGTTCGTGCAGGTCAGGTACAGACGGTGGGCCACGTGGCTGGTCCCGTCGTTCGTGGTGGCCAACGTGGTGATGTTCTTGGTGACCATGTACGTGAACGATTGTCCCAAGAAATCCGGCTTTTGCATCGCCAGGTTTCTGGGGAGGTTCTCTTTTCAAAGGCTCAAGGAGAATCCCCTGCTCGGGCCTTCATCGGATACGTGAGTCTTCCTTCTGTCTCTCTGTTACTTTCTCTGTTTCTGTATCATTTCTAGCGCGTACATGGGATTGATGCATGGCATGGTGGGTGGAATGCAATGTCTAGATGTGTCTGCAGTTGAATAGGACATGGGCTTATGGATGCTTTATGGGTTTTTTTAGAATGGTCCTTGTAGTGGATGACTCTTGTGAGTTTGTGCTCCATTGTTGTTTAGTTTACTTGATCCTATGGGTATGGGAATCTAAGCTGCGAAAAGAGAGAGTCCAGAGTTCAAAGGCATTGCGATTCGAGAGGCATAATGGTAAATGCGAAAGCGCTCGTGAGATCAATCTTTGGTGGAGAGAGGAGCCAGAGATGCAGTAACTTTTCTGTTTAAAAGTAAGGCTCATACTATAGTTAATGTTCAATATGCAATTCCATGTTCTTGTTTCGAATTAGATAGTGGTTCCGAAGGCAGAAGGTGGACAGTAATGTGAAACCCAAGTAGCAAAAGGCGGTTGTGTTATAGAAATCTTGTGTAGTTACCGGAAATCTTGTGTAGTTACCGGAAATCTCCTGATTTGAATTGGAACTAAGAAGCTGAGTTTGATTTCACCATCTTGTTCATGGATGATCTGAATAAAAGCCATTAGACAAACTCGAACCCCAAAAAAGGGGAAAAGAGAGCAGCAAGACAGAGAAAGGATGAGACTTACAAATGTTTCTTAACATGATAGTGCTGGGCATTTCTTGCAGCCCCTATCAAGACACATCTAAACAAGAGAAGATGTCATTTTAATTCTGGATGATTAACTCTATTGAGAGTTATTTCTCAGCTGTTTCGCATGTGTTAAATCGTGATTTAATGTTAATCTCTAAAATAGAACTCTTAACTCCTATTGGTGGAGATTTACATTATGTGTCCAGCTCATCTTAACATGCAATTTGGCATGCCATATAGTGGAGTTATGGTTTTGGGAAATTTTTCATTCAATGAAATTCTGTCATTTGCCATTCTCCTGTTCAGGTTATACAAGATGGGCGCTTTAGAAGTTGCTGACGTGGTTCAGAAGCACCAGGCTTGGCGCCTATTTACCTGCATATGGTTGCACGCTGGGGTTTTCCATGTGCTGGCAAATATGTTGAGTCTAGTTTTCATAGGGATCCGACTTGAACAGGAATTTGGTTTTGGTATGCATAAATGTTCTTTACTGTAGCAAATGATTTTATTGCAACTTCATAATGCATCATCGCCTTTACCTTGAAAGGCTCTACCTGTTTGAGATCCTGACACAAACCCAATCGGATAGGCTCCCACTGATGCTTCCATGGAATTATTAAGCTCTCGTTATTATGAAGTATTGTAGCTTTTCAAAAATTAACTCGTAGTTTCTCTTCCAATTTTTCAGTTCGAATCGGGCTACTGTATGTTATATCTGGCTTTGGTGGAAGTTTATTATCAGCCCTATTCATTCAATCTAGCATCTCGGTTGGTGCATCAGGTGCCCTTTTCGGTTTGCTAGGGAGCATGCTCTCCGAACTCATTACAAACTGGACAATATATGCGAACAAGGTACACTAAAAGAACCGAACATGGCCTTTGTTAGAACCTTAAGCCTTTTGAAATTCTTTGACCGTGCCTCTTGACCATATAGATCATTTTGTCTGTATGTGCAGTTAGCAGCATTGTTAACTCTCATCGTCATCGTTATAATAAATCTCGCGATGGGTATTCTGCCTCACGTGGACAACTTTGCTCATATTGGCGGATTTCTTTCTGGTTTTCTTCTTGGCTTTGTGTTTCTAATTCGGCCCCAGTTCGGGTGGGTTAGCCAAAGAAATACTCTTCCTGGAAGAGCAACTGCTTCACTTAAACCAAAGCACACGATGTATCAGTATGTGCTATGGGTGATTTCTGTGATTCTACTAATCTCAGGGTAAGTTCATCACATCTCGATCATTCTAAGCTTCTGGTACATTTGACAATCTCCTTCTACAGATCTGAGGAATATGACCATTAGGGGCATGTTGTCTTGACAGGTTGACAGTTGGCCTGGTGATGCTCTTCCATGGAGTTAATGCAAATGAATACTGCTCGTGGTGTCATTATATGAGCTGCTTCCCCGGCTCGAAATGGAGCTGCAAGTCGCAACAAGTATCCTGCATGGTAACTGATGTTGCTATTGTATACTTAAAATCAACTGGTCCGATTGCCCCCGTCTACATTTTTCTATAGTATTATCAACGGCAGCGGAAGTGATTTCCTCATTTGAAAGTTCAAAACTAGAAAGGAAAAATAAAATTTGGAGTTGGCCTGCTTGCTATGGGAAAATTAAAGTGAAGCTTTGACAAGGAAAACATGCCTGTATAATCAGCCTCAAAGCGATGGTATAAGAGTGTATATTTTGGTTCCATGGAAGGTACTTCTTTAGAAGTCCATGGTAGTCGGACCTTACTAAAAAAGATCACTAGTTTCATGATAGTCATAAGGGCCTTCTGTGAGAAACTGACTAATCAGTGTGGCCTAACCTGTTTATTTAGCTGTAAGGTGTGACCGTAGAGCTTAGAGGGAGAGTTCTGCAATCATGGGAATTTTTTGAATGATAGAGCTGTGGAATTCCCCCTTTTTTTGGTGTAAATGCTGGTCTTCTTAACTTATGAATGTGACTTTTGCAGATGAACCAAACTGGGAATGTGCTCGACTTGACATGCCTAAGCAACGGGAAGAGCAATGATTACATATTGTCGAATGACAATCCTTCCGTGATCCAGAATTTATGTAACCAGCTATGCAGTTAATATTGACTCACATGAACAGGTATAGGAGCTTTGCGTAAGCAATATTTCTTTCTGTACAAAATTGGATTCTGCATCAGCAGAGAATATTGTCTTGCATCCTGTGAAAAGAATTAGGACAAAGAAGAAAATAGTCAATTCACTATAACCGATTTTGACTTAGCTCGGAGCCATTTTGTTAGCTCAATGCATGAGCAGGTTATTACTCGACCCTCAGTCTTGTCAGGTGAACCGCATGAATGAATCACATTCTTGCTTCGATGTACAACGAGGAAGAGTGAAAAGCGCAATGACACAAGTGGACTCTTAGGAATCCCAGTGATATATTATAGTATCGGATGCTGTTGAGAATCCAGAACATATCTATGCATCCCGTGCTCATGAGTGTGCCTGTTGCCATCGACAAACACCGGGCTCTGCACAAGGTAAAATGCAGTAGCGCGGTTGCCTGTGAAGAAGCAGTTTTTAGCTAACGAGGGGGCTGTAATGCTCCAGTCACTCTTTTCTTGCCCAGAAAGTGAAGATAGAACAGAGTGATTTGCCTTTTAGATAGTGAAGACGTCTTCATAGTGCTAATAATTCTTTGCATCTTAGACTTTTTTAGGCAAAGAATAATGTTTCCTTTAAAATTCGGTTATTAAGTGATACGATGGACTTCTGTCGGGTGCCAAAATGGGTCCCCTAGTTTAAATAATCGGTCATGAAGTGTCGCATCATCTAGTAAACACGAAGCTATCGGCAAGACAATACAGTCCATGTAGAACAGATTCCCAATTAGTACTTCAACAGCTTGTATTTACCTTTGGGTTCAGCAAGTGATCCCAAGCCAACCAGAGCTTGTAGTGCAAAGCTGATTGTCTGAATCGTGTCGCTGTGCCTGATACCGCACTGGAACGACGAATGTTATTATGAGCTCTCCAAAGGATGAGCAACATCCAATATCAGATGCGAGTTTTGACAGCTGATCTTGATAGAATGAAGAGTTATAATTTCGAATAAAAGGTAATCAAAGCCGTTCTCGTAAAATTTTCTTTACACTGACGATGTATCTTTTTCATTTTTTCCCAGAGGTCCCAATTTGGGAGGCAAGATTTGCTGGGGTAGGTACCCTTTTGAGTGTCAATGATGGGGAAAGGAAGAGAACGTCAAAATGGTACGATTCCATTTTGCTTTGCTTTGCTTTGCTTGAGAAACCAGACAGATCCTGTAACATGGGATTGCGTAAAGATGGGGAGAGGAGGGACAGTGTTCTGCAGGCATGCAAACTGCAAAGCGCTTCATCACTACATTTTTTTGGGCATGTTTTGGGACAAATCTGATTCTGGTCCCTACATCAAAAACAACCTTCGTCGTAAAGACAGGTCACTCTCCAGTGCTCTAGATTACCAACTTCAAATCATGCTGAAACTTTATGTCTGGAGAATCTGTATAAACTCCATGCACAAGCGATGCGAGAGATAAGTTTTACCGTCGCCATCCTGAGTGAAACCCGAGGTTACTACACTCGAATGTAAAAATACAATGAGTGATGATGAATGCCGATTTGATTGTTGTGTTATCCACGAGTAATCGGTTAGCATCCGATGTGCTAGGGCGGTGACAGACATGATAATTGATCTCATAATGATGCTTAGTCCTTCCTAATTGCAATGTCGATTGATTTCAGTTGGATCGTTTGATTGGAAGTTTTGATCGAGTTGAAAGAAAGAAAAAGCAGTGTGCATCATTCTCAATCGAGTTGAATGTTAACAAGCATGGCCCATGTTAACTAACAAAACCGTCCGTCGGTTATACAGCTGGGCCAAGTAAGGCCCACACGACGGAGGAATCCAGGGCGGCCCGTTTGGTTTCTTTAATGTTTTGGTCTTAAAAATTCCGGCGACGTCATGTGACGTAAAATCCCGGTCGCCATTTCCACCGCAGCCCGACGTTCCGATACGAGTCCGCTGCATTTCTGGGTGAGCGACGTCAAGTTCTTGGGACATGTTTAGATTTTGAGATCTTCAAATCGAAGGAGACTACTTAACATTTGAGTTTACCATTTCCTCTTTTCACCGTTGGTTCCAGAGGCCAAACTTAATGTCATATTCATAGAACTTCGATTCCAAACTGAAAAAATAAAAACACAAACGAAAACAGGGCATATTAGAACAGACGGTAACTTAATGTCATATTCATAGAACTTCGATTCCAAACTGAAAAAACAAAAAAACAAACGAAAACGGGACATATTAGAACAGTCATCCCAGTCTTACAATGCATTTACGAATTGAATGCCCCTTTAAAGTAATCTCTAACTATGAAGTATCGCTGTATCAAATAATAATATATATATTTTTTTTTTGGCTAAATGGGTTGAAAAAGGAATATCAATGCATTTTTCATGGTGGGGGTTGAGACTCCAGGAGGGGCAGATTCTCCTTGAATTGTGGAGGGAAATTGCAGAATGATGGAAGGCCACATGATTTGTCATTTTCAGTACTCAAAACCCCTATTTTACTCTTGTAAGCTGTTCTATTCCCATTCCTCCACGTTCGCCATTTGGAGCCAACAGACAAAAGCTAAACTAAATTCAACTACCTAGTGAGAAACCAGTAGCATCATATCATCGAGAAAATGCATGCATTGGATGATTGAAAAACTCTTGGAAAATCATCAAGAAAGTCCTTTAACTTATTACATTCATGCCAATCTAAACTTAAAATTTTCAATTTGGCCTTTTTAACGATTTGCCAATAAAATCTATTTAACTAATTTTGGCCAAAGATTGCTAATGTAACCGTCAGCCATTTTACATGACATGACTAGCATTAACATGAATATTTTTTTTTTCAAAATTTTATGGATTTTTTTCTTTTTTTTTTTTTTTCAATTTCTTTTTGCTAGTCGCCATTGGCCTCGTTTGGGTGAGTGCCAACAAATGTCCCCCTCACCTAGGCCAAGGCAACCTCACCGAGTGTCGCTTGGGCAAGTCAACCTAGTCAAATCTTGCTAGGATAGCCCTTGCCCTCGCCCTGGCCCTCACCTTCACTCGAGCGAGATTGGCGAAAAGAAAAAGGAAAAACAAAGAACAAGAAAAAGAAAGAAATTGTTAGAAAAATTATAAAATTGTCAACGTTAGTGATTTTCAATTAAAATTAGTCAAGTGGATTACATTGATAAATCGTCAAAAAATTTATAATTCAATTGACTAAATTGAAAGATTTGGAACTGAATTGGTACAAATATAATGGGTTTAAAATTTTCTTGATGATTTCCTTAAAAATTCTTACTGGGCATGAAATTCACAGCAATTTGACTTAAGAATGATGGTGAGCCTGAAAGAGTTGAAGAACACACAGGCTTGATTGAATTTAATTGCGCTTCTAAGTTGCATAATGATGTAGGAAGTGGATGATGTTCTTCCCATGACCAGGGACAGGCATGATCATGTTCCTTCGGATGGTCAGCAGACCTTACAAATTTCATGAACGTGGATGAGTGATTATGTTAGGAATTGATTGTTGACTAAAAACTCTAGGCAAAAAGTTCATGCAAGCAACCAGCGATGCGAGAGGTCGAAAATGTAACGAAAAGGAGTCTTATATCATAAAAGCTATGTCAAAGTGAAGCAACTAATATATTCTAATTAACCCCATAACTCATCCATTTAAGTTTTTGAGTAAAAATAAAATCAATCGATGTCATTCATAAGTTTTTTTTTTTTTTTCGTCCTACTCTATTTCTATTCTAACGCTCACTCTCAGACTTTTGCCCTACCTCATTGTAGGGCGTGGGAGTCGAAATCCACTCATGAAACTACAACGTCCCCACCCCAACCCTCTAAGAAAGTGAGGATTCGAACCCCCACATTTCCCTTCTAAGTTGGAAGGGTAGTCACTGGAGTAAACCCCAGTTTGAATTTGAGCTCTTCGGCAACAATATGCCACGTCTCCCAACACAACCCTTTCGTCTTTCGGTATACCTTTTTTCTTTTTGCCCTAGTTATCTTTCCTGATCTGAAAGGTTTCAGTTACTTTTGACTAATCGAACGAACGGGAAAAGTGCAGCTGCCGAACTAGATAGAGCCTAAACTTTACTAGCAGCCCCTCAAATCTAAAGAAAATGCTTGACCTAATTTAAAATTGGAATAGAGGACTAAGGGGATGTATTTTTCCTGTCTAATTAGTAATCTCCCTTTTCGTTCGTAGAATTTCTGTGCTCTCCATTCCATAAATCCTTATCGACTTCACTTTTCTCGTCCCCGGTTTTTGACAAATCACGTTCAAATCCCAACAATTTTTTTTTGGGGGCGAAGTTTGACCCTATTCCCAATAAGCCATTCAACATTTCTTACTTCTTAGTCCATTATTCTAATTCAAAAATTCAAAATTCAGTTTGGTCGTGCTGCCTTTTTTGCCAACTTTGTTAAAGTTAAAATGTTTTTTTTGTTGACGACAAATTAAGGGAATCCCTCTTCAAGTCAGTCACAACTTACTTTTTGACATTTTGCATCAAACGATTAGCTAAAGCGTCTCAGTTCCAAAATTGATTCTAACTTGCAATTCTTCGAATATCACTCACAACTCTAATTTAGCCACCCCCATCTGCCGGCTGATTTCAAGGCTTATTTGCATTCTAATTGTTGAAAATTTATCTCTTTTGATACCATAAATCTCATGATTTCAAGGCAAATCAATACCTCAAATCATTGTTTGACAAAAAAATTGTGGTGGTGGGCAATAACCCAATTAGCAACCTAATTAATTACTTAATCCAATATATTAAACTCTAACTCATAAACCAACGTATGACCATATGATGATAGATTGGACCAACCACATATGCACAGCAAAATCCCAAATGGACCCAAAATGTCACTAAAACCGCATCAAAGCACGGCTCACGCCTCGACTTCGGATTGAAGCAAAAGCCAACTCTGTACTTGCAATTATAATCATCACCTTGTGTTTCTCTTTTTTCACTTTTGTTCCCTTTTCATAGGTAGAAATGCTTTTTGCTTGAAATATTTTTGATTGTGATTAGGTGATCAGGTGTGTACTAATGTGTTGCCCTCGCTTGGCTCTCGTTAACCACCCTCGCCCAAACCGACTCGCATTGCCTTTGGACTCATCGATGATCAAATGAGCACACAATGTCTCAATTGTAGTTTCAAGACTATTAGAAAGGTGCCAGTGGAGTCCTAAAAGTAATATTCGCCGATCCCTAATCAACATCATTTATAAATTAAGACTGAGACAATATTTTATCGTTTTCAAGGCCCCAACTTTCATTCTTAATTAATAAAAACATTCTTAACAAATTCTTTCACAATCATTCATCTTTCATAAATCCAATAATTGTACCTCCGACTATGTATCTACTATGATGCACCATTCAATTTCTTTTTTTTTTAATAGTACTTTTTCCATAACACACCCTTTAATTTTTCATAACCATCCTCTACCCCAAATACTCTTAATCTGCTCATTATGCTGCAGTGAAGACCATTTGGCCCTCGCCCCCTACATGGCACTTTGAAGAAAAGATTTTGTAGTAGATAAGAGCTAATACGTAATTAGCTAGGAGCTCATGACAAAACCGTGGCGCGGGCAGCAAAAGCTGCTCAAAAGCGCTGGCTTCCTTATCCGCAATTGCCTGCGTAGCAACCTCAAAAGATGATCGAGGATAAGTGGCTAACGCTTTGTACTGACCGGAAGGTCTGAAAATTGCATCGTATTCCGTTCACAAGAATTGACAGTTACGGAATGTTCATGTGCAGCACACACGGTACGATGGGACAACAGGGGTGGGCCAAAAATCTTGGAAGGAAATTCCTCTGCTCTGCCCCTGTTCTTTCCTCTTTAAAAGCATGGCTAGGTGAAGTCTCCTCATCGCCAAACACACCCTCTCTCTCTCTCTCTCTCTCTCTCTCTCTCTCCAAGTCCAGCTTCACTAGCAGCTTAGAGCAGAGACAATGGCTGCAGCAAGAGTGATGGCTCTGGCTCTTGCATTTCTCGGCATCGCCCTGTCCGCAACATGGATGGCTGAAGCAAGAATACCAGGCGTCTACACTGGCGGGCCGTGGCAGAGTGCTCACGCCACCTTCTACGGTGGCGCTGACGCCTCCGGCACTATGGGTACTTCCTTCATTTTCTGCTCTTCCATCGCTTCTTCTGCTCTTGTGCCTACGAAACATGCACCTAGTTTGGTCTCATTCCCCTGTTTTCACCCACTAGTGCTCATACTTACCTCTCACACAACAAGCAGAGCCCGCCTCCCACAATTCCACCTTCAAAAAAGAACTACGAATTAGCCAATCTCGTCGAGGAAATGTTAAATGGCTGTAGCTAATTAACTTACTGTCGCTTTCATGAAGAAAAGTATTGACCAAGGAACTTGCTAACGGTACAGATTCCAGGAACTTTAACTAGTGGCCGCCTGCTTGTATCTTTCATGACATAGTATGATGACCCTCGTCCAAATCCAAGTTCGCGTTCGAATCTTTTCATTTACCATCGAATCTCCTCACCAATGTACATGATATCAACAAACACGTCACAAACTGCTGAGTCACAGACTTCAAACGGAATCTGATACTTGTACTGATGTTCTCCTTCACCAATTCATAGGTGGAGCCTGCGGTTACGGCAACCTCTACAGCCAGGGCTACGGCGTGAACACCGCCGCGCTGAGCACCGCGCTGTTCAACAACGGGTTCAGCTGCGGCGCGTGCTTCGAGATCAAGTGTGCTAACGACCCGCAGTGGTGCCACTCGGGCGGCGCCTCCATATTCGTCACAGCCACCAACTTCTGCCCCCCGAACTACGCGCTCCCCAGCGACAACGGCGGGTGGTGCAACCCTCCCCGCCCCCACTTCGACCTCGCCATGCCCATGTTCCTCAAGATGGCCGAGTACCGTGCCGGGATCGTCCCCGTCGCGTACCGCAGGTAAAGTTCCCATTTTTTTTAACACGATTCCCCCTTCTCCACGACTCTTTCGAATATAGCTACAATTTCACGGCTCGAATGTCGGAAGATGCATACCCTCTTTTCCAGTTTATCGCTGTAGATCGTCTTGGGAATAGTGACAGAGATGATGCGTACAAAAAACTGTTTAACCGTCGAGACAGGAATCGAGCATTGAATAGACTAAGCTGCTGAAACAGAGCAATTGGGTTAAGATTCTATTATGTGGGCCTTCCTCGCATTCCTTTCCTTGTCAGACCATCGTAAGGATTTCTGTGTTTCCACATTAACGGTCGGTTCTAACTGTCGTCCCTCCTGCCTCGTCGTTTCAATGCTCTCCGATGCCGTCGCTTTCGCCTGCTCATTTTCCCGACTCGAGCTTGAGCCCATCTGAAAATTTCAACTTTCTCGCCCTGCCGTTTTCAGGGTGCCCTGCCGGAAGCGGGGCGGCATCAGGTTCACGATCAACGGCTTCCGGTACTTCAACCTGGTGCTGATCTCCAACGTGGCGGGCGCGGGGGACATCGTGAGGGTGAGCGTCAAGGGCTCGCGCACGGGATGGATGAGCATGAGCCGCAACTGGGGCCAGAACTGGCAGTCCAACGCCGTCCTCGTCGGCCAGTCGCTATCCTTCCGGGTCACGGGCAGCGACCGCCGCACCTCCACCTCCTGGAACATCGTCCCCGCCGGCTGGCAGTTCGGCCAGACCTTCACCGGCAAGAACTTCAGGGTTTGACGCCGGCGTTGACC
The DNA here is from genome assembly GCA_014182565.1 of Eucalyptus marginata. Lineage (NCBI taxonomy): Eukaryota > Viridiplantae > Streptophyta > Magnoliopsida > Myrtales > Myrtaceae > Eucalyptus > Eucalyptus marginata. The sequence goes on from CM024594.1 coordinate 26,472,817, forward strand.
GGGGGCTTATTTTATTCGGTTTATATTTAAGGGAGACAACATCAGGGTCTGAGACTGATGGTTTTCTGATCATTGTAAGGCGAGCGAGGTATAGAAATGTAGCTGAAGCGGCCGCACGAACGCATTGTAGCCCGCAGCTTATGATAGTGATATAGGGTGTGATATATTTATACTTTCGATATGGGTGTGTACGTCGTCTCGATGACCCTATTATAAATTTATAATCATATGATTTGAGAAAGATTGTGTTTTGGTGGTCTACATTTGGAATTTGGAATGGTGTTATCTTGCTTAAGATTGAAGGTTGGACTAGCTTAAAAAAATGTATTTCAGTTGACTGAAAATTGGAGAATGTCCATCATGTGTTTGCAAAGTGCACCATGTCTATGCGGGATAATTACTAAAAATAAAAATAAAAATCCTAAATTCGTAGTACATATGTCAAATCAATCGTAAACTTTAATAATTTGGTCAATTTAACTATAAATTTTTTGATGATTTATCAATGTCGTCATTTCAATTAATTTTGGTCGAAAATCGAAGGCGTGTACAATTTTTGGAATTTTTAAAATTTTTCTTATTATTCTCTCTTCTCTTCATTTCTTTTTTTTATTCTTTTTTCCCTATTTTTCTCCGCCGGTCGTTAGGTCTTGGCGATGGCCGAGACAGGTTGTTGGCCATGGGCAAAGGTCGCCCTCATCAAATCTAGTGAGGGTTACTCCTCGCTTATGGCTAGCAAGGGCAACCCGACCCTTACTTATGGCCAACGACCTCCACTAGCCATCACCAAGGCCTCAACGATCGGCGAACAGAAATGGGAAAAGAAGAAATAAAGAAGAAAAATCTAGAAAATTTTATAAAAATTGTTCAATAGGATGATTAACGTCAGCCAAAAGGTTTATGATTAAATTGGCTAAATTTAAAAATTTAAAACTGAATTGGCATCCATATGATATATTTAAGACTTCCTTCGCGACTATTTGCAGTTCCACTCCCAAGCGCAGAATAATTCTCAATATGCTCAACTTGGGTATTGGAGGAAAATGGAAAATGAAGCTTCCTCTTTTTTATATTCACTCGAGAAAAAAATCACTAAAAAACACGAGAAAAGGAAGCTTCAAATTCAGCTACGTAAACAGAGTCCTATGAGGAACAGAGGAGGGGGGGACGAGAGAGCGCTCTGAGTGGCTCCCGTACACGTCGAAAGTCGGGGGTTAGGCCGAAGGAGGAAGAAACGTCGCCCCCTTCTGTGTCGGTCTTGAAGCAGCCTTTTTCCCGAAAGCACAATTTTCGGGGCTCAACCGCAGAATCTGGAGACGGGACTGGGATTAGGTGAAGGATCTCTTTCGTTAGGTCTGGGATTTGGACGTCCGGGAGCGCGGCACGGTCGTCCCCACGTGGAATTCTGCGGACGAAGTTTCTGTGCATTTTCTTGGACGGTTCGTCGGCTATTTTCTCTTTGTCCAAAGCGTGCGCATGCACATGCACATGCACATGCAGATAGAGAGAGAGAGAGAGGGAGATGCGTGAACGGCAAACCGTGATGTGGCGGTGCACTCCGAATATACCTCGACTCTCTCTTGGAAAATGGGAAGACCGAGGTCACCGTCACATGATGGAAACGTAGGTGAAAGCGAATCGCGCACGTCGGGGGAAGAAAAATAAAATGAAGGACAAAAAGATGGAGGATGCTCTCGTTGAGAGTCGAACTCAAGACCTCCCGCTTACTAAACGGGTGCTCTAACCAACTGAGCTACGAGAGCTGATTTTGACAATGTAGTATATAAAAAGTATAGATCATGAAGATGCTCCACTTGACAAAGTAACCTAAAGAAACGTGTTTTAATTGTTCTTTGCTCTTTGCATTTTGGTTTTTGAGTCTTCAAGACTTGCTTTTAAGTTAATTATCGAAACTTTTAGGTTTAAATTTATAAGCGGGGCAATTTTTATGCCCTACAATGCATGAAAGAAAGTGAATTTGCTCCCACATGTTCTCTATATAAAGAAACCAAAGGACAAAAGGAGAGAAACATTTAGTACGTCCGAATTACCTATTTTCTTTTTATAAAAAATCACGCACGCGCATAGCATATGCCGGTCACCAGACACTAAATTAAAGTCGAGAAGCTAAAATGTAGCTTATCAAAAAGGGTTAAGCTCGACCCTAGTGGAAACTTTCTTTAGGTTTATTTATATGAAGTATGATTCATCTTTTTCGGCAATAGTTTTCGCCCAAGTTGATCGGATGAAAGGCTTCCCATTGCAGATACATGATGTTGCCATGGAAGAGCATTCAACGGTCGATTGCGCAGCAAGAATTCTGAGAATCGGTTGCCAATACCAGTTCGGTCATCTCATTTAATCCCTTATTCGATCTGAAAGTTTAGTCATCCTCACAGTTAAAAAGCTCGGGAAAGTAGGGTATTGAGTCACAGAAACTATGCAGCCCCACGCAGTTCCAGATACTGCGTAAAAAGCTACGAGGACGATCTCCTGAAAGCATGCATCAAATGGTTAGGCTGAACGGGCTACTGATTCGATCTCTAGTTGTTCTTCTTCACTGTCGAAGACGCAATGATGTCGATGAACTCCGGCTGATCACATAAAGAAAGAACGTATGAGGCACCCATATGAACAGAACAACAACGAATGGCGATAAAATGTGCTAAAAGACAGGATCACCTTCAAGGAAGCTCCACCAACCAGAAATCCGTCCACATCTGGCTGGGCCGCCAATTCTTTGCAGTTTTTTCCATTAACAGAACCTAGAATAAAAGTGCATTTAGGCAAAACAAAACTACCAAAATTTATTGTAATTCTAGGAAGAAGCTTCCTCCATATTGTCCTCCTTTTTCTGATATGACAACAGGAATTTTGAGAAGTTTCTTTCAAAGGAAATTAGAGGAGGAGAGAAAAGAAGGCATTATCGACATAGTATAAGATAAGACGAGTACATCCTGAAGAACCAGTAATGAACAATAGAAATTCCAGCTTATGAACTGAGTCAACTAATCTGAAAATACCTCCATATATAATTCTGACAGATGCAGCAACTTCGGGACCAGTATTTTCATGTAGCCATTTTCTCAATTCTGTATGGACCTGACACATTAGATGTTATTCAGCTACTAGACATGTATTAGATCATTCAAAAACCAAGTGTCAGCACGTTGTGCAAGCACATGAGATGAAATGGATACAGGATCACGGGGATCACAAAGCATAACATTATGTGTAGATTTAGAACAGTAAAATTGTAAAAACTATGAAATATCTAAAAAAATCAATGCATAGCATAAATATCCATTCACATGATAAATCACAGCAACAGGATGGCAGGCAAGTTACAAGAATTCTTCTGCCAATCAATTGGTGAAAGATAAATTCCCTTCATGTTTCAAGCCTCTTCAACCTATGTATATGTAGTGGATTTTGTAAATACCGTATTTCTTTTCTATTAAGAAGTCTAGAAGTACTTTACATCATAATGCAGTGCGGTGTTCTGGAAAGAAAAGTCAACCTTATCAGAAATACCTGTGTCTGTATTATTCAACCATAAATTATGCACACTTCACAGGTGAGTAATTTAGAGGAGCCAACTTTATGAGCATAGATAGATCCATGGAAGTTTTTCAAGTTAAGGCATACAAAATGAGCACTGAATTTACCTCCTGAGCCTGAGCCGGAGTTGCGACCTTTCCAGTCCCAATGGCCCAAACAGGTTCATAGGCTAAAACAATGTTATCCCAGTTGAAAACTCTCTCTGCAAATCCACCAAAACAGGTCATGCATTTTTTAAATTAAGTTTAAACAAAAGAAATCTATCCTGACTAGGAGAACCTTACACACATACATTGGTGGTAACAAAATTCAAGAAACACAGAAAGATCTGTTCAAATTCTATATTCCCGAAGTAAGGACATGGCTAGATCAGACAGGACCTGCAATTGCTTTAGTCTGCGCAGCAACAACAGCCATTGTAGACCCTGATTCACGCTGCTCAAGAGTCTCCCCAACACAGGCAATCACTTTCAGGCCTTGAGATAGCGCGTATGCGACTTTGTCACCAACAAACTGCAGAGAAAAACACAGCAATCGAATATTCCAAATGTAACACTTACAAGTTCTCAAATGACAGATGAAGAGAAGAGGCAATGAAATGAATGGAGATGCTTAAATTATTGATAATTAGAAGAGAGTCTGTGACATTGTCAAGTTGACTACCTCATTTGACTCATTCAAAAGAAGTCTCCTTTCAGAATGACCGAGGATGACCCAAGGAATGTTCAAATTGACAAGCATTTCAACACTGCATAATGTAAGCTTAGCATCACATAAGTATCGAAGTTGAAAACAGGAAGTGGGCTAGCAACTATTAGTTTATTGATTGGTAAGCAAAAATAGAGTAGACAAACTGTCAGCAAAATGCAATTGCCATTGAGATTGAGATTGACAGATCCAATGATGTCAATTCTCTGGAAGCAGTCAACAGCGAGAGCCAGGAAAAATAGCAAACACAGTCAATATCACCAATTTGATCATAACTCGGAGGTAATAACCACACTATAGGACTGCATGACTAGCCTTTTGCTATATTTAAAAGAAGTCATACAAGTCCTGGATTAAATACACTAACAATCTGGACAATTGTGACAAATTATCCAACTCCAACATGGTAAACTGCAGCTGAAGGGCACTTAAAAACCTTGAATAATTTGGCACCTTTCAATACATGTGGAGCTTACTGCTTGGCATAGCTCACATTCTATTTCATAAGAAAAAGGTTCTGCATACAAGAATACCTACAATAAACTTGTGGAGCTACTTTACAGTTACACCCAAATTAAAAAAAGAAAACTGCAAGTTTTTGACATGTGCATTATTTTTTGTTACAAAAGAGTAATCTGTCATTCAGAAGGACAGTGGCATCTTTCTGTTAGAATGGCAAACCATTACTCCATTTATTCCTGACATGTGGAGCTATTACTGCTCTAAGAAAAGCTCTTTAATCAAATTGCCAATATTGCTATAAGAAAAGCTCTTTTAGCGGTATTCTACATTTTTGCATTCTTTAATTTGATTAACGTGATCTGATTTGGAAGTGCATATGAACATATATATACACCTTCTCAATTTTTTAGACCTTTAACCAAATTTCTGACAAGCACTACTTTGAAAACTCAAGAGGACATAGAACCAGCCAAATAACCAAATTTTGCAGTCCAAACAAGTCAGCCATTTAAACTGTCCATTTCAGCAGTCTAACCAGACTATAGATTGGTTCCCGATCCAACCGATGGAACCAGCAAGTTTGGTCTAGCTTATAAAGAATTTCTGATAACTGAATTAACTGATTAAAGCCAGAGAGAAGGGGGGGTGTTTAAAAAGAAGTCATCAAGCAGCAAGAAAAAAATGAAAGACTTTGAGCATGAAACAGATTATGTCAAAGAATAAAATTGAAGAATTTGAGAGAGGAATAATTGAACCGATGAGTTTGGTCTATGGCATATAAAGAACTGCTGGTAAGTTGTAACTGAACTAATTGTCTAAAGTCTGAAATATGAGAAAAGCGGAAAGGACTTGAGCCATGAAAAGTTCACAATTTGAGAGAGGAACAACTTTTATCGTCTCTAGTTGAGAAAGGTCTCACTGTATTCAGAACGAGACATCATAGGAAAATGCATAGCTATTTTGAAAGGTCTAAGCAAACTCTAAGTAATCAGTCAGACTTCACCAAGCACAAAGCACATCAGTAGCTCCAAGAGCCCAGAAAGAACCGGATTACCTGATCTCGCCGGTGAAGGCGCCGCCTTTGCGGACCCAACAGTTCTGCGCCGCGACACCGAAATCAGATCTCAGCAGACTCTTGACCAGAGGAAGAAACACGTACGGAGGGCTCACCACCACCTCTGCAAATACAAAAAATCACGGCGCTGCTTCACGACAAGTAACTCACGTACACTACAACGACTCAAAAGGACAAGACGCTTCGCAATCCCACGCAGATACATGACATGAAAACGTTAAGGCAGGCAGAATGCCGAAAATGGTCTCACCCACGACGTCTTCCGGAGGAACTTCGGCTCCGTTCAACACGCCGACGATCTTCTTCACGTCGTCGCTCGTCCCATTCTGCAGCAGCAAATTGAAAAGCCCAGCCACGTAACGAAGTCAAACCGGGCAGAGCAAAGCACAAATCAGCCGTCCGCAGTTCTAGAATCAACCTAGACCGAACAAAACGCGACGCGGGTAGACAGACGAATCGATCGATCGCGCGGTCGGGAGCCCGTCCGATCGAACTCACGGAAGACGCTAGGCAGAGCAACATCAGTTCTCGCGGCGAATTCGAAGCGTCCGGGTCCCAGAGCCGCGACGGGTCACCGACGCATCGCGATTTACTACGGTACAGAAAGGAGAAGGCAACAATGGCGGCGGACGTACGCATTTCCAGTTGCCGCCGACGAAGAATGTTCTCGCCATTTGCGGTTGCGGTTGCGATTTCGATTTCTCCGAGGAAGGCAGAGAAGAAGGCGAGGAGGAAGACGATGATGGTGATGCCGCGCGATGTCGCCAAACCCCTTTTCTACTTCTTACAGTGACAACTCGGACTGAGATTTGAACATGGGTTTTTCCAAAAACATGACGTCGTCCAGAGTTATGCAAATTGTTCTTGATTTTTGTAATAACGTTTCACAAGAAATAAATAAGTTGGAAAATATTTCCGTAAAAACTATGGGATAAAAATGAATCAAATTGTCCTTGAAATTACTTATATATAATTTATTTTGTTGGTGATGAAAATATTTTTCATTGATTAATTATTTTAATAAATAATTATATTTTAGAAAATATTTTCTTAATCATTTGTCTTTCATAAAACAAACGAAGCCTAAGTAACTTTGAAATAACATTTGCTTTTAGGGAATAATGATAAAAATGGCATGAACTTTGGCTCAATATATAACGTGACTCCTAAAATTTTAATTTGTTCATGTGATCCATAAATTTATTATATATGTTCAACTTAATCCATAAATTATGTGAAAATGTTACATTAAACAAATTAAAAGTGCATGGACTACACAACACATCGGACTAAGGTTCATAAATCATTTATATCATTATTCCTTATAAAGTTTAAAAATCTCAACTGAGATTTTATAAATCACTGCCAATTATTATAAAAGCACAACCTTACCAAATCTCATATGATATCATAGTAGAATCTCGCATTGTATCGTAGCATAAAGACACCAAGTTCACGGCAAATATAATTATATGATAAGATGAGGTCGGATAAGAAACATGAAAATTTGTTATCTTCAATTTTAGTTTGGTAATATCAAAAGGAATAACAACAAAAATTCAAAAAAAAAAAAAAAAAAAGTCAAACTTATCCAGTTCTTTTTTTTTTTTTTTTTTTGGTCGGTATTTTTCTTCCTGGCACAGTATTCATGATCCGGGGCTAATATGCAGATCCATATAAATTCAGCGAGGAAAAATACAGTATAAATTCCAAATCCTTTGTACTGCACCTGGTTCGGCGTATTAATTTTTTGATTACTCATTTAAGTTCCTTAATTTTCAAATTCCGAGTCACTGAAGTAACTCACATGAACGATATTTGAAAGTTAGGGAACTTAAATAAGGGATCGAGAAATTGTGGCATTAAGCTGAGTGCTATAAACAAGGATTTGAAACTTTCTAATGTGCTTTTCCCCAAGTTCAGCTCACCAGAACTCCGCAATTAAACGAAGTACATTAACAGAACACTTTGATATTCTATCCTTTGACAATACGAACAAAATCACTACAAGATACAAGGCTGTCAACGAGGTAAAAAGGAAGCAGTCGAGCAACTTTGGGTCTAAAACCCGAGTTTCTCAGCCCCACAGTACAAAAAGACCTCGACTTCGAGCCTTAAAATTTTCTTTTTTGGCAGCGAACATCACGCTTTGGACTTGTGTTTAAGGTACTCCAACGCAGCAGTCCATTCTTTGCGGACCGATTCAGGCACCTCTTCGTTGTTGATGTAGGGAACCCATGTATTGGTCGCCGCATCTTTGAGGACCCATTTTACCTGCTCGGGGCAATTGTCCCAGTCGAAATTCGGCGGTGGCTGGGGTGCCGCTCGGCCTGCTTTCTTCTGTTTTTGGCCTCCAGAGCTCTCTGCTTGCTGTCGAATTATTTCCATGTGAGTGTAAAAATGAGTAGAAGCAAAGGTAAGTATCAGACGGGAGACGAGATTCCCCTTGCAGCAATGATCAAAAGAAAAGGGAGAAATGCAAAGAAGTTTCCCGCTCACCGCTTTAGTAGCATTGGAGTTCCCCGCATCATTATTTGCATCAGCATTCTCCATCTTCTTTTTCTTCCGGGATAATCCTGTTTCAAGAAAGTATAGGACCTCTTTCTTCGAGCGAAATACACGGTGTGACACTGGATCGCAGTAATACTGCAGAATAGAATGATAAGTTAGCCAGCATAGTCCACAACCCTACTCTTGTTGTGTAAATACAAATCCAATAAACACAGACCACTGTCAACTTTAGATGCAACAATCTAACAACTTTTTGTAAAACTCCAAAAAGCCGAATCTTTAATCAGCTTATTACATTTGAACTTAAGCTTCATTATTCTTGATAACATAACCAACATAAGTCATCAAGCTTTTCAGCCCAAGTTAGTTTTTCCCTACTTACGTAACATAAACTCAAAAGATGAACCATCCAATCACAGCTTTGAGTGTCCTAATAAGTCCATCAACCACTCACAATGAATAAAGACAAAAAAGAAAAAACCACATCTACAAGTAGCGAAGCTTAAGATGGATCCTCTCAGTAAACAATGCTGTTATATTAGCTTAATCAAGTAGAAAATCATGGATATTCCCCAATCAACCAAGGCAACCCACACATGGTCACACTGTTGAATCAATGGATTCATGAACTCTTAACGCAGAACAATGCAGTCCTAATGCGAACCAAGACAACTTCCCCTTCATATAATTTATTTTTATTTCAAATCACTCTTTCAAATTTGAATTGACTTTTCTTCTGATTTTGTCGCTGATAATGTCAGGAAGGATAAAAACTTCAGCAACTTCGACAGGATAGACCAGACGATTTGCAAATTTTTATTAGTGCTATTCTTTTTCAAGTGAAAAGTCCCTGACTAAGAAGTTCTGCAGAACTTCCAATGCACTAAAACTGCTAATCTACCCACACCTACAGTAAGACTGAGAAACAAGAGAGAAAATCAGATTTTTTTTATGTATTTAATTATGATTATGCAATGGATGAAGGAGCAAAGTCTCTGGATTTAATCCAAGTAACCTGGGGAAATCACAGATCAGAGTGGCACTGCTTGGATGGAGATAACAGGAAAATATCCAGGACAGCAATGGCAGACATAAATGACCATTACCAAACACATTTATCTGACTCTAGATAGTGGGCCTGATGGCTCACATGATGGTGATCGCGAAACCCAATAATTATAAATGCTCCTTCCCTACCCTAATATTAGAAACAATCCTTGACACTAATGACTAGATACTAATCAGTAAACCAGATACTAGACATTAATGCTGAAATATTGTGGAGACTACCAGACAAAAACTTTCTATTTCCTCAGTATGCTATCCATCAATGCACTGCTAGACAAAACATTTTCAAACCGTATCAGAAACCAAACTGAACGAATAGTGGTATGCTACCAGTCGGTTATATTTTTACAATATAATGCAATCACCAGAATGATTTTCCAAATGGCCAGGATGGTCAAGATACCCATTATTATCCATAAGGCTGCACCTTCAAGTCCACTTGACAGCAATCTAGCCTTTTTCTTATATTGGGCTTCAGGATAAAGATTGAAAATGAAATTCCCCACATTTAGCAAAGAGAGGGTGCAACTCGTGTGTGCGCTTATTTGAATGGCAACCAACAGGTCAGGGGTTCAATCGCCTTGCCTCGCACACCCCAACATTTAGCTTTCTTAACAAAGATTCGGACAAAACAGCACTGGTTCACCTAATAGACTCATTGAGCTGGGTTGTCAACATCAATTTTTGAAATGGTTTAACCCTCTGAAAATTTTACATAAGGCATCGGGACTGGACCAGGTTCCTGTATCTGGTGATGTTATATTACTGTTTGTCAGAAGTTTACACCTTCACATGACCCCCTATTCGTATTAAATGAACCAATTCCAAATCTTCTACAACGTCCTCTCTTTCACATGTCATGGATGTATTCTGGTTTCAGAAGCCAAGTGCGAATGGATATCTATGATGAAATTTATGAAAGAGGAATCATGCATGAACAATGCTATGGGACCTTTTCTTTGGCTGGGTTATGGAAAACCTAGACCTTTTCTTTTTGAAATCCGCATGAATGAGATAAAAAAACGTCTTCAAAGATGACATTCAGTAAATGGGAGAAAGCATTTATCACAATGTTATCCCTTTTGTTTGGTCAGGTAAAAACATTGAATTCATCGGCTCCAGCTGAATTAAGGGAGAAGAAGCAAGGAAAGCAGGTTATACATACTAGGGGTTTGCTTTCTTTGGGATTCGCAAAGATTGAGAATCAGATATTCAATGACCAAAATAAATGAAGGACCTGTGCAGATAAATGGAACGAGGGAAACAAATCAAGTAAAATGGAAAATGCCTCTTTCCAGACAAATAACTTGCATCCTGGTAGTAAATAGTAGCCAATGATGCAGCCTGAAAAGATAAGAATGCTAAACTACCGGTTCCTCAACAAATGCAAAGAGCACACATTGAAAAACTACGTTTTGGCATTTCTGGATCAAAAAAACCATCAATGGTTAAACTAACACTTCAAGTAGATAAACAGAAGAGAGTAAGCTCAAGGAAAGTTTAGACGAAAGGTACTGACCTCAACAACACCGCATTTCGACCAAAAACATAGAAAAAAACAATACCGCACCAATGCAAACAGCAAGAGCCCAGTTAAGTGATATTAGGAGACAGGAGAAATATAATTGAGAGGTGATTTATAGAGAGGAAGAAAACTAACTGATTCAGAAGAGAAATTGACAAGGGAAACGTGACAGCTTTGTCGGCCAGATTTAAAGGAGGCAAAGACAATTGTTACAGTGTGGAGGCGACTTAAAACGTGAGGAGGTTTAAATGAAGCACGTAACTGACCCTGGAAGAGTGAGTGACACAGAATTGTGGCAGTTGAGAAGGCAAGCATTCAGACAAAGAGAAGGCCATCATGATACACCGTTGAGAGAAAAAGCGAGGAGATTTTCGACTATTCTGCTATGGACATTGGGAAGAGTAATGATAATGGAAGTACGGCAATAGGGAAGCTGAGCATTGAGAGAGGGAAAAAACCGTCATGGAGCTGAGGTGAGGTAAAACGTGAGAAGGTTTATTTGAGGCACTTCAAGGTTCTTCAATAACTGACGTTGGAAGCATGACAATCAGGAGGGTGAGCATTGAGAGAAAGAAAATCCAACACGATATCTATGTGAGGAGAAAAAAGATAAGGCTCTGGTCAAAGAATTTAAGAAAATCTCTCTTAGTAATGTCCTATAGATGAAGCATACATATCCTACAGGTATCAAGGTAAAGAATTCTGCCAGTGGAGGCATACATGAGTGCATAAAACAACAGAGACATAAAACCTATGTAATTTACTTTACTTGAAAATGCTCAAAGACGTACTATAAAACATGATTTTCCAACATCAACCAACCTCTGAGCTTTTAATGATATCTCAAGAAGCAACATAAGAACAATAACACAAAAACCTTCCTTGAATTTTCCTGGTTAACTCTAACTGAGACCAACTTGAACCGACTACTAAGATGGATGCTCTGGAAAATACAGAAACAAACACCCACCACCACAAAACCTTCTTCCTACTTAGTGGGAACAGCTTTGTGGATACTCAGGATAGCACGCCTAAGGTGATGTGTGACAATATTGACTTCTCTTAGCAGTATCCCACCTGCACATTGAGTGGAGAGAAAGCAAATCCATCTACACTAGACACAGGTGCTTAATTCTCTCAAAACTCACCCATACTTACAGAGAGCTCCACAATGCTCTCCAACCTCAGCACTGGGTACGATTCTATAAATTACTGTCCCAAATCTAATCAGCTGATCTTTTCGAATATGCCAGTAACTCGAATCATGCCCAGCTGTCTTTCTTCTCATAAAGTAATGTTTAAATACGCTTTTATTGAGTGCAGAGATGACAAGTAGATATAATACTGTCGGAGCGAATTGATTCGATTGAAAGACACTAGAATAGGCACACAGCTAAGCTGCGTTCAACACATGCAAAGGCTGATACAATGCATCACAATGTAATCACATGAATCATCCAAATCCTGACAGTCAAATATGAATTAAATAATACCATTAGTAAGAATCTTCTCATATCTGCTTAAATACACTTATATTGGGTGCAGAGATGACAAGTAGATATAATATTGTCAGAACAATCTGTTTCATTTGAAATACACTAGAATTTGGAAAAGTAAGCCTGCCACACAATAGCAACTGATTGGCTAGGAAATATGGTTCAGAATTGCAAGTGAATGAAATGAATTTATAAAGGCAAAAGGAGCGTTAAGTTAACAGCTAAGCTACTTTTCACACATGCAAAGGCTGATACAATGCATCACAATGTAAATACATGAATCTTCCAAATCCTGACAGTCAAATATGAATTAAATAATACCATTGGCAAGTATCCAATCATGGGCGTTTAGCTCCAAAAGAATATTCCAAGTAAAGAGAGGGAGAGTTCAAATCAAATGTGTTATTCTCAGATTGACCATATACGATGGCTCTAGAACAACGACTATATACGATGACCCTAGAGCAGTTCCGTAAACACCGTCACCAAGCTTTCTACTGAATGGTTATTCCTACATGAAAAGGTAACATCACTAGCTTTGGCAATACGTAAACCCAGCGAGTGAGTTACGCAGAAACATCAACCCCTCTGGTTTTGCAGCCATATACCCAACATTACTGTTCTCAGTCCACAACAGTAAGATAATCTGCTCTAAATGATGTACACATCTAGCCTCATATCTCGCAGCATATAACACGAACACCTCATTTCACTACTCACTTCCCTCTTTTTACAAGGAGGATCTTGTCAGAGAAATCAACCTATCATCAAGCTAAACAAAAAAATTTCTCTCGTCACTCTGTTAATAGGCATTGAGAGTCTATTCCATAGTATCAGGTTCAATAAATCTATTAGTTATTGCAAAAGACAGTTCCTCAACGAAAACCAATCGGGTTAGCCACTACATTCAGCTGAGCACAGGCAAGTCGCGAATTTTTGTCACCGGGCAAACTTCTGTCGATACCGGGACACCGAAGAGCTAGTTCAACTTCATTCTAGTTCAGCTAAAATCATACCCCGGCCATTGAAATAGCTGAAGATAGCTAAAACAACAACGGCTGCGAAGTTCACCTTATCTCTCGTTCCAGCCGTCACGCCAGACGTCCTGACCCGATCCTCCACGTACCAACCGGCGGGCAGCCAATCCGGCGGCTCCGCCAACACCACGCGGGTCTTCCGCCGGCTCGAAGGGTCGTCGGCGGAGGAGGCGTTCTCCGGCGTCGGGGGCACCGCCTCCGCCCCGTTCGAGCTCGGCCTCCGCGGGGTCGCGGCCCCGTCAACGGAGCCCGCCGGGGCCCGGCTCGAGATCGCGGTCGCCTCGGCGGCGGCGGCGCCGTTGGAGTTCCGGCCGCTCCGGCCCGCCCGGCCTCCGGAGGCTAGGGTTTCGCCATCGGAGGCGGCGGCGGGATCGATGAAGCGGCCGGACTGGAGGAGCGGGTCCTGCGGCGCGGCTCCGGCGAGGCGATCGGGCTGGGGCGTGGCGGGGTTCGGGACCCGGCCGGCCGATTCGGGGGCCGCCGTCGACATGGGGCGGGGCAGGGCGGGCGGCGCGTGGCGGCGGCGGCGGAGGAGATCTCGGCGGAGGAGGTGAGGCGAGCGGGCGGCGAGGGGAGACGACAGCCGTCGGATATTGTTGACTAAAGCGGGGAGCAGCAGCGATTTTCAGTTTCAAGTACGAGAGTGTCCCTCCGGCCGGACTCGGACCGCATCATCGTCTTTCGTTATAACTACTCGGGTGAGGCCATCTGGTCTTTTTTTTTTTTGCCAAATCCGGGCTGGTCGAGTGGTCACATTATCCACTTGGCGGTATTGGCATGGCCAATTATGGAAAGAAAGATCCTCTTCCGTTTTCTTCTTTCTTTTTCTCAACATTCTTTTTTTTTTTTTCCGAATTTTTCCCGAGACTCAAGTCGACGACGAGCGGAGCCGGATATGTTGAGAGACGTCGTGTTCAAAAGGCGAGCTCCGATGAGCCAAATAAGTTATTCGGGTATATGATCTGCTTTTGATAATTGGTAATTAAAAGGTTTGGTGAGTTCAAGGAAAAAATCAAATGCTCTCGAAATGGTCAGTAGTCAAATGAAACATAGAAATCAGGGTCTACCTCCCCATTTTTTTTATCATTTTCATTTTATTTTTTAATCTAGAAGTTTATTCGCATGGCATATCCTTCTGCTAGACATCTGAATTGACTTCATTTTCATTTGACTCTTTACCTTCAGTGCTTGAAATGTGTGTACTACTCAAAACTGCACACAGATAACTTCTTTAATAAATATATACTCATTTCGACCAAAAATATATATGTATAATTATATATTTTAATTCCAAGGCCACGCAAAAAGCATTTCTTGATACTTTATCTATTTTTGTACGCAGAGAATATCTCCAAACGCACAAAATCCAAGAATTTGAAACGACCCGAACAAAACGGATCGGCGATTGGGCCGGATGGGCCCGAGCCCGGTGAACAGGAGCGGCAGTCACCTAAGCCCGCCCAAGCCCATAACAGAGAGAGGCCCATAAAATCCTAAACCGCTCGCTCCTCTTCCCTCGTCAGCAAGTCAGATTTTGAAGCTCCGCTTTGCCGCGAAGTCCGTCCGGTGATTCCTCTCCATCACAACCGAAACCGGCCGCGTCCATTTCCAACCTATCCAGTCGCGAGCAAGCACCGGCTGGCAAAGCGGAGCTTCTACGCGTCGCGACGATTGTCGTCCCATCCCTTTCTTTGCTTTTCCTGGGACGGGTTAAATATAGGATCCGGCGCATGTATAGAAAGCGTTCGTGTTCCTACTTCCTGTTCTTGACGAGGCGTTCGGTGTCCGCGTCGGTGTGATCTTAACGTCGGTGGGTGTTGGATGGCGGCACGCCCATGTACCGACTCGTTTAGCTTCGCGTTGTCTGGACGTTGGGGTTTTCTTGCATCGGGTTCTTGAATTTTGGGTCGAGATCTCAGCTGGGGTATAATTCGGTAGCTCCGAAAGCCGACTTCTGGGTTTGGTCTCCGACTTCTCCTTCGGTATCGTCACGGTCGCCGAGGAATCGGAAACGGGTGTTTGTAGTTTGTCTGTTTGGTTATATCCGTAAGAGGGCTCCGTCTGCTTTTGAAGATGCCGGCCACCGCGGGAAGGGTTCGCATGCCCGCGAACAATAGGGTTCACAGCAGTGCAGCCCTTCAGACCCATGGTATATGGCAGAGTGCGATCGGGTATGATCCCTATGCCCCCAACAAGGATGATGCGAATTGCTCCGTTCCCGATAAGGTGGCTAATTCAGAGGTTGAGGCCGAGAATTCGTATACGAGCTTCCAAGATCTGCTCGCTCTCGCCCGTATTACTGGGTCGAATGCCGACGAGGCCCGTGGCGCATGCAAGAGGTGTGGCCGTGTTGGCCATCTGACGTTTCAGTGTAGAAACTTCCTGAATATGAAGGATGACAATAAGGAAAACGACATGGAGGCAGTGCGGGCTGCGATCGCATCTTTTCCTGGGTTGGATTTGCTGAAGGGGAGTGCTAACAAGGGGAATGGTAAGACTGAAGCAGAAAGCGAGGAGGATAGCGAAGAGGAAGAAGACGAAAGTGAGACTTCGGATTCTGATGTTGACTTGGAGATTGAGAGGGTAATTGCCAAGCGTGAGGGAAGGAAGGTAATCACAAAGGGCAGCACAGAAAGTTCATCAAGGAAGAAGAGGAGGGATGGTTCAGAAGATGATGTCTCGGATGGTGACCTCGGGGAGAGAAAGAAGAGAGGGAGGTCGAAGAAGAGAAAGAGTGGAAGGAGACGAAGTAGTCTCTCTGAGGGTAATGAAGTTAGAAGAAAGAGAAGGAAGGGGAGGACGATGAAGAGGGACGAGTCCTCAGATGAGGAGGAGCATCAACGAAGGCATAGGAAGAGTAAGAAGGATGAAAGGGGGAGAAAGAGTCATAGACATGCAGATGATTCCTGCTCGGATGAATTAGGTGATTCTGACAGGAGGCGCAGGCAGAGGAGCTGGAAGGTAGCCGCGTCTTCTGATTCCCGAGCAAGTAGCTCAGACGACTCACGTGTTGGGAGGGATAGGAAGCGATCTGCCAAGAGTAGCAGGAGACACCGCCATGAAGAGGATGACTCTAACTAACATATAGGTAATCGGCTATTTAGTCAAATTACCGGGAGTGGGAATGTGCTGTGCAGCCACGCCTGACGCCGAGTGGAAGACTTCTATGTTGTAGAATGTCTTACAATACTAGAATGTAACTGAAGTGCCAACTATAGATAGATGTGTTTCTATGTGAACGAGAAATGATGAGGTTATTTCGCTTCAAGAAAGCTACCTTTTTCATCCTTTCATTCTGTTAATGAAAGCTTACTATAAGATCTGTCTATTAGCTATGTCAATATTTTGAATAGCAAGATAGTGCCAGTTGGTGCAGATTGTTGCCTAATGAGTAGCTTTCTTCCCTCGCTATTGAGGGATTGGTATGTGTTTTTTCATTTTTATAAAGGGTCATTGTTTGGTTCAATTATGGAGCCACGGTGGTGATTCTTGTCTCCTTAATAAATTTCATCATAGCATGTTGAATATAGAGTAAGGCTGTAAAAATACTCATTGTGGCCAGTTGATATAATATGTTGATAGCTGTTGCTGCTAAGATATCCTTAGGGACTCCTTGATCTGAAGAGTGCAGTCAAGGGGGGTAATAAGGTACTTGTTTTGTTCATGAGGCCAAAATCTAGTCATGCTTTGTGATAGATGGCTTGTGGAGGGAATACCTGCATATATGTAATGCGCGTCTCTGATTCTGATGATATCTTTTGAACTTGCTGATTCCCAGAGAAAGGACATGGTCTCTTCTGTGTAATTCATTAAAGCTGATGAGCTGCATGACAATTGAGCGGCCCTGTCTGCAGCTTTTTAAATATTTTACTTAGGTCACTTTTTGGGGGAGGAAGAACTAGAACATGGCGTCTTGAAAATGGAAAAGCCTTCTGAAGTACTTTAAACTAAGACACAATTTTTCACTTTCTGCTATCAACTGTTGAGTATTGGTTTTATGAAGGATGAATTAGCTTCCTAAAAACTGCTGCCCTAGTTTTACGTCGAAAATTGCTTTCGTAAATGTGATTTGCTTTGTATGTTGTGATGGGGGACTCATGGACTTCAACTTCTTGTGCTGTCAAAAATAAATTGCTTTTGCTTTTACCTTTTCTTCCCATGGAGTTCCTTTGAACCAGATAACAGCACGGATGATCTCTATGGAGTACCAGGATATACATCACTTTTGTATTGTGAGTTTCATTTTTGGTTGAATCACTTCTAAAACAGAAGGAATTTCTATGTTTGATACTTTGATGTTTGAATTGCTGAATCAGCTGAGCATCATTTAAAGGATGAACAGTGTTAGTCTTCTATAAGAAAAGATATGGAGCTCACCAAGTACTTCCTAGCACTTGGATGCGGCAGGCTCTACATAAGACCAGCCTAATCCGAAGGTTCAGCGTGCACCCATTGCACCAGTAGCATATCCTGTTTTGCTATCTTTGGTGTCAAACTAACCTCCTGCAGGGTTAGTTGTGCTGTTATCCTCAAATAAAGTGATTCACCTCCAAGCATGCGTGGTTCATTATGTATCCAGCTTTGTGCTTGAAACTCTCTGAGGAGTATTTACACCTGCGCTGCTAGTGTGTAGAATAAGACCAATTGTCGGAAGTATGCAAGTACAGATGTCTCATGTGATTGTGAATGACATTTGGAGGTACATTTTCCATCAGGGACCTTCAAATTTGCAACTTTTTGTCGGCTTGATGCCTAGGAAGGCTTTGTTTCTCAATAGCACTAGTATCAAGGTTGGAGAGGAACCAGGTCCAATATGAGCAAGTTCTTGCTGTGCTTTAAGATAGTTGTGTTTGCTGTCTCTTCACCTTTAAATCTTCTTTGTATATATTGCTGCATATGGCTTTAGACATCTCGGACTTCGTCATGCTTGCTGACATTAAGGCAATGACATTGGAGTTGATCATATTTGTAACGAGTAAGAAGGCAGAGTGTGGCTTGGGTGATGACTGGACAGCCACTGGATTGGCACATGGGGTTAACCAGTAACTAGGATCTTAGTTATGTTCCTAATCCTGCCTCATGTGATGACCGAAGTTCGGGTAAATGGGCTGGTCATGGAAGTCAAGAATGATCCTCCTTAGGTGATTGCATGTTTGACGGTCGTCATGCTCCATCTTCAAGGATCTCAAATGCAGAATCATGCTTCATTCCTGTGCAGTTGCTATTGCCTCATTAGTTGTAAAGGTGATGAACATGCATGGCAATCTGGACAGAGTCGCCGATTCAAAATGTCAATAAGGTTTCGATCATGACATCGATGATACTGCCTAACAAGGAAGGGGAGATCTGGCACCCTCCCGAGACTGTGATTGTGAGATGCATAAGATAATGCCAACTGGGAACATACTGTTTGTTTAGTTAGGGATCTGTGTTTCCAGATCAAACTCATCCTGTTCAAGTTAATCAATGCAAGCTTGCTTAAGCTTCCCTGCATCTGTGGCGTGTGGAAAAAGCAATTTCCTCGGTCAAAAGAAAGCTTTTTCCTTTTTGTTCTTGGGGTCTTGCTTTTCTGCATTCTGGAGTGCATGTTTTGTGGATCTGGTCTCCTGCTCATGCTGCTTTGAGAGCCCATTTTGTTTTGCTTTTTCTTCTTTCATTGGATATTTATGCCTTCATTTTTGCATTGAGTGGAGTTCAATAATGCTCTCTTTTATTTGTGCCTGTCCTTATATGGGCAAGACGAGGTTTGGTGGAATGACTATAGCGAGATAATTGGTGAAAAGACCCCTTGATTGTGCAATGATACCATGCGAAATTTCGCGAAATCACAACCAGCGGTCTAAAAAATTTTGAATTATTAAATGAAAACATGATTTGATGTTTGTATGTTTAAATATTTACTTTTATTGCCTACTCGAGTACTTTGAAGCGCATTATATAAGTAAATGAAATCACTCACTTATCAGGGGTGATCATCACGCATCAACACCAATATTTTATTTAATTTTTAGAGAATGAACAAGTTGATTGTATAACTTATGAAAATGAATGCACAAAAAATATTTTCTATCGCCTTAAAAAATTTTAAACATAAATTCGATTTTCGGCAGGCGGGTGAGATATTTTATCGAGAAGTATCCATAACGACAAAACGCAGCGAGCGGGAGGGAGTGGCGCAGAAAGCAACGACACCCGACAGACATCATCCTCATCACCATCGTCATCTTCCTCGTCCTCCTTCCGATCGTTCAAATCATTCGCGGCGAGTTTTCTTGAGTTGGGAGGGGGAAGAAGATGCCGAGGAGCAGGTTCGGCGGGTCGGTCTCCGGTCCCAAGGTGGACGTCGCCATCGACTTGGGCAACCCCTTCCTCAACGTCACCCTCGATGGCTTCCTCAAGATCGGCACCGTACCTTCTTCCTCTCCGTCTTCTCCTGGTTTTCTTGCTCCCATCTTTTTTCCCCTGAATCTGTCGGGTCGGAATTGACATTGGGTCGTTGAGCCTCTCGCAGGTCGCAGTCACCAGGGCAGCCGCAGAGGATGCCTATTTCATCGTCAAGAAAGGTCTCTCTCCCTTTTTTTTTTCGGGTTTTCTTTGTTCTTTCGCTGCTGCTCTTTTCTCAGTCTCATTTACCTTCTCTTGAACTTGACTTGACGTCAGACGAGAAAATATCCGATAAAGGTTAGAAATTTGTATGTGTCTGCCTGCTCTATGCTCCTACATTTGCAAAAGTTACCATTTTTTTTTTTTTTTTTCTTTTTGGTGGTAGTGAGAATGGAGAAATGCGTATGTCGAGTATGTTCCTAGCGGTTCTGCTGAAAATGGTTCGGCTGGTCGTTCGATCTCTCGTGGGTCGATTTTTAGCTGCAGCGCCGTGAAGGACTTGTCTCGTCCTGTAAACTTTCTTTAGCGGGCTCTTGGATCTCAATTATCAGATTGACAGGTTGTTCCGTCGGCTGGAATGGTACTAATGTGCGGTGTGGCTTTTTGCAGGGAAATTTTCGGGTCACAGTTTTGAGGACACGGTGAGTGTTCTTGGACTATGCTGGTCAATTTTTATCTGTAATGCTGTGAGATATATCCTCTTTTCTCACCAATGTAATGAACAGTTTGCATGATCAATCGGTATGAAGGTTCTAATCCATCCTTCATGAAATGATTTCATTGGTTTACTCGAGTCTGAAATTATCTCAAAAGATTTTGCTTCTCAGAGTTGCTGGACTGTAGAATCTGGCAAGAGGGATTTCATTTGCATTGTGCAAGGTTGTAATAAGAGATAATTGCCATTTTGTCCTGCTGATGTGATTACTTGGAAATTGCAGCTGAAGAAGATGTGCAAAGAAGGGGCATACTGGGGTAAGTGTTAATCAAGATACAATCTGCACATGTAAAGTTTCTCAAATTTGCGCAGGGAGTATCTAAAATTTCTTCTCTTTACAAGAGCTGCGATGATGTAAGGATTTATCCTATGTATGAACAGGGACGGTTGCTGGAGTCTATGCAGGAATGGAGTATGGGGTAGAGAGAATCCGTGGCACCAGAGACTGGGTAATGCTTGCTCTGCCTTGTGCGAAATTTCCATTTCTTCATGGGATTTGGCTTTCTTCGAGAAGGGTGCTTTCCATGTTCAAAATTTTTCTACAAGTCTCGGTAGTGGGAAGGATGATAAAATTGCAATGTCTTGCGCTTCCTTGACCACGAGAAATGCAACCTAAACTTTTACATGGATGGTCAGACATGAAAGACTTCTTTAACTGTTGTATGCAAGTCTAACTGGAAAAATGCTACATTTTTGTTACTAAGCTTCCCGAGTTCAACTCCCTAGTTACTGATTTACCCAACACGCTAATATCTCTCTTATCGACAGAGCATTTGACCAAAACACCTTCACTCTCTTTCAATATGTTGCAGAAAAATGCTATGATAGGGGGTGCTTTGACCGGCCTTACAATATCTGCAGCCAGCCAGAATAACAGAGACAGGGTTGTGATGGATGCCATCACAGGAGGTGCAATCGCTACTGCTGCAGATTTCCTTAATTATCTGACATGAATAATGGAACCACCTGTCCCCAATGCTTTCTTGCTTTTTAGGAAGAAAGCATCTAGCATGCTTCTTCTGCTCATCGCCCCTCTCTTGTAAGCAAAACAACCAAAAGTTTGATGTCAAGAACCGAAGCATCATTTTCTCATTTGTAAACTAGCGCTATTAAGTTTATTGAGGCTTATGGAGCTATTTTTACGATGGAACTCTTCCTTGCACTCGAATTTTCTACAGAGCACTTTAACGTGAACCTTTTGTCCAAGTGATCATAGTTACCCTTTTTTCTTGATAGGACCATGCAGGATAAATTAGCTGAAACCTTCGATACAAATCCTTGTAAATCCATTCATAAGGTAGTGTAGAATAAATGCAATCTTCACATGTCAGTAACTAAAAAAGGAGGAGGTCCTGGTGCAGTTTTTCAACGGAAATTATCTCCTAAATGGAGAGCGCCATGACTGGATAATATTCATTGGCTCCACAGCTATTGATGGTGAGATATGGATGGTTTATTCAGAGTCCAATAAGAGAAGAAGATTGTTCCTTTGGGGAAGCAGCAGGTCAGCAGTGGGTTCTGTGTGATTCCTTTAGCATTAAGCAGCAAGTATAGTTCTCTGGGTACCACCAACATGGTGGGCCTAGTGGTAAAGGGATTATTTGTCATTCTTGGTATAACGAATTTGATTTGTGGACAAACCTCTGAACGGCTAATGTTATGTTATAGACATGCATGCCTTATGTGAAGAGACTTTCTGATTTCTAGCATCTTAATGGGTTACAATGATGGTATCGTCAACCTTATATTTTCATCTTGTGGCTGATGTGGATTAACTATAACACAAACTTAACAAAGCTCCATTGAAAATACTCACAAGCAATTCCATTCCATGACATGAGAGATGTCAGATCGAATTCCATAGGATTAGATAGATACGCACTAGTAGCAAACTTCATAATCATGCATTCAGTCTTCTCCCTCCCAAACGATAATACCCACAGCAAAGCATTTGAAATTACAAGCTATCACAGCCTTAGAACATCTTCAAAGCCCCGGAAAAAGGATCTGTAGATGCCATGGCTGCTTTATTTACCGGTTACATATGCTTCATTATAGATTTTACTTTCTATGGATAGGTCACCGAACCCGCGAGTCGATGCTTCTTAATAACAAAAAACGGGGTCTGCTTTGTGTGGGGGGACATCGTGCTGTTCTTTAGCAATTGCAGGGATCACATTTGCAGTTGCTTCCGCACTTGCAGCCACCGTTCTCTGCTCCGAAAGAGCTCTCGGACACTTCATGGTTCCTGAGAAAGACAGCAAGTTCTTACGTTACCCACCAAGGACGATGACGTTGAGAAGAAAGTTAAATGACACTCTGCATAATCGGTAATTGGTGTTGAAATCACGTACATCTTTTCAGGGACAACACCACCGACGATGGTCGCACGGCTGTTCTCAGCCACATCAGGATACATCCCGCATCTGCCCAAAATTTGACAAATAAAGATGTTAACGGAAACTTGTCAGTCAGTTGGTGAACTAGGAATAGGATATCATAGGCTATTAGCGGCACTCGGATGTGTCAAAAGCTTTTCTCTGCGTATAACCCTGTGCCTAGAAGTACAGAAAGGATGACCATTGTCTCTTCTCTCCTAGTTGGACACTTTCAGGACTAGCAGGAGACTGAACCGATAATGGCGGAGGAGATTATCCACATGAAAACAATTGTACTCGCGAGAGTAAATGATGGAGATTGTTTTACCCGCCGCAGCCCTTGCCGCATTTGCATCCCGAGCCACATCCGCAGTTCCCGCCACAGCAAGACATGTTTATAAGTCTCTTGGATGATTTCTCTGGAACTTACTGAGCTTAGAGGATCGAGTTCTTGGATGAGTCTTCGAGTTCTAGGATGAGTCTTCAGCTCATGAACCAGAGCCCTATTTATATTGTCGACGAGCAGACTGGCGTTGGACATCCGCCATACACGTGGACAAATCCCAAGGAACTAGAGCCTGACCAAAGAGAAAGTTCTCTCTCTCTCTCTCTCTCTCTCTCTCTCTCTTTTTGCACAATTGTTTTGAATGATGACTTTTGTGTAGAACACAACTAGTTCAGGCAATAATTAATAATATCGTATACCATGGTTGGCGAATAATTAGCAGTAAAATATCATTAATGTGCTTCCATCATTGATTACTTCCGGAATCATAGCTTGTCCTCTTGTTCTCCCTTTCCCACAAGAACGACAGTAAACTATACTGTGATGCAAGGAATCTCGCCCAGATAATTTGTCGTTAGGTACAGCCAGGTCTGAAGGCATGAAGCATGCCTTTGCAAGGATAATTAGACCATTGCGAGGGCTAAATTCATCGGTTCTTCACGTGTAAAAGTTGACTGGTGACTGCAAGGACCGCCCAAAAGTAAATCAAAAAGAAGCGGTAGGTGACTCACGGGGGAATCTATCTTATATGCATCCTTCTATGCAGGGCTTGCTACGAGTTTCATTGCACAATTCATTGGTGCTTCGATTTCATCAGAGGGAATTAACAGAGCTCCATCTCCTAACTGAATTAAATCATTCCGTTTTCTTTGCTCTGATGTCGAGAAGTTCCGTAATTCATCTGCAACAGAGCATCGCGAGAAGATAACTGGATCGACACCAGCAAAAGGGTAACAAAAATTCGATCGTTAAGCTTTCCGTATACGCATTTGAGGGGTTGAAGTCGAGTGGCACAGAGACTCCACATTATCTGGTGCAACCCAGAGTGGATGAACGGCTCCCGAGGTATGGAATCCGAATCGCATAATCGCTTTCTATACAGAAAGGAAAAAAAAAAAACAGCAAAAGAAGGGCTCTCAAGTGGTGGGTGGGTCAGCAACTCCCCACGTCCCCTGATTGTGGAGTTCTCTTTAATCGTGGCTCCTCGCCTTTTTGCTTGTGGTCCTTAAAGAGAATGCTATTCAAACAGTAAAACATTTTGCATTGATTCCTGTTGTCTCGAAGAACACTGAAGAGCATCTGCCAGCAAGTCGAAGAGGCTCCCGAGATAATTACAAAGGGTTTGTTTCTGCACATTAAAGAAAAACCATCTCAATTCTGCAACCGATTTTAATCCCAGGAAGTCCAATTCTTTTGGCATCCATGAAGAACCGGCACGGCACAAAAAAACCTTCGTTGCCATTTTTCCTAACGTGAGCAAAACATACTGCAGGGTTTGAACTTCATAAGGTTGTTCGGTTGCCACAGCAATGACTCACGAACCTCAACACTCGTCGAGATAGAATGGCATATGAATCAACCGTCGCTGCCCATTTGCGTCCATTCCAGAACGCACAAAGCGCTCGAGCTATTTTGGGACGAGCGTGATGGGGCGACACATTAAAAACCAAAGTAAATGATGGGAGTAGCCAGATATATAAATGTCAATCAGAAAAGAGAGAGTCCTTAATCAGGCCAATGACCCAGAAATTCTCATTGCACTCACGAAGATTCCATCTTGACAACCATGAGTCCTTGACTACTTTCAAACGGAAGAAAGAAAGCATCTTTCTTTTCTCCTGATCCAGCTTTGTTAATTGACCCACTTCAAGACTTATAAAACGATACTTTTCTTCTACTCATAAAAGGAAAAGCAAGATGAAGAGAGCCGTGAACGATTGACCAATGAGTAATTGGCATTGCTAAACGCAGGAATCACATCTAACTGAGAGATTTACAGCTGGGTTCATCATCGCACCAAGAGCAAGAACCAGACCCATCATCTCCAGAACCACAAATCCAGACCCACAAACCCTAAGACACAAACCGAAACAAACGTCCTAAGCCCTCTCGCCCCTGATCCTCCTGGCGAGCTGGATGTCCTTGGGCATGATGGTGACCCTCTTCGCGTGGATGGCGCAGAGGTTCGTGTCCTCGAAGAGACCGACGAGGTACGCCTCCGCCGCCTCCTGGAGGGCCGCGACGGCACTGCTCTGGAACCGGAGGTCGGTCTTGAAGTCCTGGGCGATCTCCCGGACCAGCCGCTGGAACGGGAGCTTCCTGATCAGCAGCTCCGTGCTCTTCTGGTACTTCCTGATCTCCCGCAGCGCCACCGTCCCGGGCCTGAACCTGTGCGGCTTCTTCACGCCGCCGGTCGCCGGGGCCGACTTCCGGGCGGCCTTCGTCGCCAGCTGCTTCCTCGGGGCCTTCCCGCCGGTGGACTTCCGCGCCGTCTGCTTCGTGCGAGCCATTTCCGGTCGCGAAATTAGGGTTCTTTCGTGCTCTGGTTTTCGCGAAGGAGGTATGGAAGGAAGGAACGGCGATGGTGGGAATGCAGAAGTCGCGAGCGTCGTATTTAAATTGGTGTTTTTTTTTTTTTTCGGAGGAGGCGGGAGATTTTCGAAAATTTCGAGGAGTTTCCGAGGAAGAGGTGGCGCGAGGAATCTGGACCGTCGGTGTGCAGAAGAATCGACGACGGAGAACGAGTGTGCTGGCGAGACGGGGATCGCGATCCGCGTCGCCTAAACGACAGCCAATAGGATTTCAAAACCTCCTAAAACATGTTTTCAGCTATCATGTGGCAGAGGGAACCTAAGAAAAAAGCTCTAGCATTGGAGAAACTTCAATCTCAATTCCATTCAATTAGTCAAACATAAATTACAGAGAATGGTGAAGCTAATCAACTCTCTCCATCACACTAATCCAACCGATCAGAAATACCATAACGAATCTACCAACATCCAATGAATAACTTTCGGATCCCTCATGACCCGTATCAACATATATACAAAAAAGAAAAGAAAAGAAAAATCTTCACTGCCTTGCCTCGTTACCAAACCGATTGCCATTAAGATGCAGAACAGACGTGCCGTATAAAAATCGACTCTAAAATCCTGAAGTTCTTCCAGCCCTTGCTAACAAATGATCTAGGATCCCTTGAGAAGACATCTCAGTCTCAAGATATGCAGCACAAAACCACCATATCATGAACAAAACTTGGCACGCAAGAAAGCGAAGACGGTCATGCGGACATCTTACTTCTACCTGCCAACTTGCTCACTCTCAAGGACTTCGTCTAAGATATCGTCAAGGATCCAATCCTCCAATTCGAGCGCCACGCACTCCCCTTCCCACTGGAGGTTCAACCAACCATCTCCCCTCGCCATATCTCGAGCCATCACTTCATCGAATGTCTGGTCCTGCTCCGGCCCCGTGCGATGCCAGTTCACTCTTTTCCAGACCTCCTCAAGCATGTGCTGACCCTTCGGGATCAGTCTGCCATTGGTAGCATAGGAGAAGGCTTTGGGGAAGAAAGCCGATAATGGCTCAAAGATCTCGAGCAGTGCTTCATTGACTAGATCAAACAGAAGCTGGTGGTCGCTGTAAGTACCGGCAACCTCATCCGAGCATCCTAGCTCGTGGCCTGCTGTGCAATCCTCCAAATCGTCTAATAACTTGGGGTTCAGCGGTTGGTCTGCGGTTTGCCACTGTTCGAATTGCTCACGTTCAAAGATACCGGATAGGTTGAGTAAGTGACTTACGTAGTTAAAGTCAGCCTCATCCCTTTTATCCAAATGCAAAGGCTTTAAGAAATGGTCTACAATGTTGTTTTTCATCCCAGTCTCCGCATCATTTAAAGCTTCGCAAGATACCATCGAAGCTTCCAGGCCAGAAATGCTGGGCAGGTTTGCATGAGAACCCGGCTCCTCCAGATGAATGCAACCTGAAGCAACAGTGGATCAATTTGTCACAACCAACTCTTGCACATGAGAAATAAAGTAGCAGACTGATGAATAGTAAAATGTATTCCGATAGCAGGTCTGATTATGAACTTGGATTGACTAGGATCAGACAACACATATAACAATTTAAAGAGGATATGAATTGTAAGATCTGCATTCAAGGACACGTCTGATCTTAATATGCTTAAAAAATGCCATTTCCATCGCACTCTTGACAGTAAAAACCAGGTAATTCCAGGCGAATGATGCAAAAATGGAACTTGGCTTTGAGATGTAGTTGATACCATTTGAGGGCAAAAACTCCCCTGCTGTAGCTTCATCGTCCTTTGGAGAGGGTTTGGGACTACAAACTGAACTTAGTTCATCTACTTGACCAACAGCTTCCCATGTGATAGACATCTCCCGTTCATGCAGGGCACTGTTATCCTCCCCTGCCAATTCAACAACATTGTCACTATATTCAACAGTTTTCTGATCAAAAGCTACAACTGCGCTGGAGCGCAGTTCAGTACTAGTCTCTGCATCATCACCATCACCGCCTTCTTTATCTTCTTCTTTTTCTTGAATATCCTCAAGGAACTTGACCTCCGAAGAATCTTGTAGTGGAGCACTACCATCAGGATTTGAAGGAATAGCTGAAGAATTTAATCTGCTGCCCGAATCACACTCAGTTTTCACACGGAGATCGCCATCCTTTGTCGCTCGCATGTCTGAACAAAGAGCGTCTAAAGACACCACACCAAAGAGGAAAGATAGGCTTTCAGGATCTGGAAGGGAGAGTCTCCTTCTGAAAGATTTACGTGAATGCCCACCCGAGGAATTCCTGTCTTCATCTGTCAACTTTAGGCTCTTGGAATGATGCAGGATAGGCTCCCTCCCATAAGCGTTCTCAAATAACTGAGCATATCTATCCAGTGACTCATGTACAGAGGAAGTTCTTTCCATCTGGTGTGGTTTACTCACGGCGGTCCAGTTTTCGCCATCCTGGTACTGGGAATTTTCAGAAATCTCTTTCGTGTTGGCAGGAGAACTAGATCCATGAGAAATTCTGTCAAGGATAGCATCAGCTGGCAACTTTTCTTTTCTTTCTTCTTTAAATGCACGCCTTATTCTACGCTTGATTCGTTTTATCTGATTCATGACTGTCTGATTCCATCCGTGCACGTTATTCAGGTGGGATTTGCCTGAGGAAGAAGCCCTATCTTCCTGCTTCATGGCACTGCTTTGCACTGATTGTATGTTGTGATTTTGTAGCGAGTTAGATGAGGTGAGGCTTAGCCCCAGAGTGATTGTTGTTGGCTTTTCACCCTTTGGGAAAGACCACATTTCACTTTGCTTGTGCTCAAGAGTGCTTGGCCTATGAGATTTAGCGCCTGATGCATCGGCCACCGGAAATGATTGAGACTTTGTGAAGCTTGCTTTTCTAAGGGATGTCTGCTGGCTGTTGTATCGTTTCACAATACCCGCATGTGAATCTTGCTGTTGGGCGACATTGGGTAGGGAATCCTTGTTTACGTTGAGACTCTCCATCTCGGCCTTATCTTTGTCATGTCGCTGCAAATATTTCTCGCCCTGCCCAAAGTCCATCAGCTTTCGCTTCACTTCTCCACCTCTCTCGGAGAGGTGGGCTCTTTTTCCAGCACCAACCTCCTCCCCTGTCCTTAGTGAATAAAGGTCCTGCAATGTGGGGATTGGAGGGTCGGCTCTGTCATGAAGGATTATAATAGGATCTGTCCATTCGGCTTTTATTTCATCAAGGATGGAATCGCTGCGGTGATTTCGACGTAAAAGAAAATTCAAAATCCAATCTTGATGGATCTTTTCCTCAGGCGCATCTTTTGCAAGTACTTCTCTGGTGCTACTCGCAGGAACATTGTCGAGAGAATTAGCTTCTATGCTAGGCCGTTCCTGCTGAAAGTTTCAGAATCAAAAGATATCCAAATTCATTGTTACACGTGTGCCAGCAAAAGCATTCTGATTAAAGATTGTGGTGATTGAAATGAGAATTTTCCAATAGAGCCGGCAATTCAATGGTATAGATTGAGAGGTGTACACTGAAATTCAGAGTTAAAAACATGAATTTACCAGTAGATGCTCTGCTTCATCTTGGCCTTGACCAGTCTCCCAGCTGAAGGAAAATGTTTTCGGTGTAGCGCAACCTGAAACCAGAGGAAAATAAACTCGGATGAGAACTGCGAGAGATAGAACAGGAATGTGAGATCCAAAGCTGTCATAGTTGATGCAATACCATAAAATGTCACAGCACTAATACCTGCAGTTAATGCAGTATTTCAGAAAAGGAATGTGATATCTACAGCCACCTAAGCAATTTGATATTCCAGTTGGTAGCATAATCTAAAGTTATCCTGTTCATTGATTAATTCAAGCGAAAAAATTCCTCACGGTGCTAGACATTTTCCATTATCGAAGTTTGCCATGGATAAGAAAAGCTGGGTAATCGGATCATCAGTGTCAGGAAACAGGATATCTGGAAGAGTACTTAGTCATTGCCAAAAGAGTAGGCCCATATCAACATAGGAAACGGTCTCTTGGACGTAGGAGCAACCATTTGGAATTGAAAAGGTTTTTACTTCCCTCTTTTTCATTATTATAGTGGATAAATGCAAAAGGCAATAAAACTAGTGACAAGGGAGGATGAGGCAATACTGACATGGCTTACGTATGCGGCGTTTTCTTCCTCGACCCTCTTTTCCGTGAAGCGCTTTCCTGACGTGACGCCAGTAATGATAGTCGAGGACGTGAAGTAAGCCCCACCAGCGACCCTGATGACTGTTCTGCAGTTGGATGTCGTGATCTCTCCACTGGACGTCCCCTTCCATCTGTGAGAGTTCAAAGCGCAAGAGCGCACCTAAAGTCTTGAATGGTGCTTTAGCTATTTACCGAAAGTAATGTCGCAAGACCTGACTTTATCGCTGGAACCTGAATCAACATAGGATTGCACTATATGAGCAAAGTTCGCATTTTTCAGAGTTCTACACCGACAAGCCATACCCGGAGATGGGTACTATCCCCAAGTACAGTTCAAAGCACCAAAGATTCCTGTGACCTTGTTATCATCAACATCAAGCACCAAATAAGTTCAGTTTTATAATGAACCCAATGACAGAGCACAACCCTCGGCAACACGAGAACCACTTCGACTCTCTTTCCCAAAGATATGAAACGCTCTACAATCGCATGCCCAATTCATTCTTAGCCTTCTAATCAGACGATCCTGCACCAGACTACAGACTTCAATGGACAGTGAACTACTTCCCTCTTTTAACTACCGATCAAAAGATGTGTTTTGAACATGTCCAACTGCAGATTTTCTGTACTTCAAAAAGGAACGAAAGATAGGCGTTCCGGTTACTACCGTTTGCTACACAGAAAGGCAAGGTTCACAGTTGCATGCAGAGTTAAGGCAGCCAAGTGAATAACAGAGGTGCAAATTAGGCGACAGAAGTCAAAATTAAAAGAGACGGAAAGGGTTTGTTCAACTCCTCGCCTCGTCCCTCAGCAAAAACGATCATACCCCCCAGAAGCGAAACGAAGAAGAAACTGGGCATACAAAACAAGCTCTCGACGTTTGAATCAGCAGCAGAATTGAAGACAACAGACCTCGGAGTTTGCTCCCTTCCAAGATTCGATGCTTCTTCCGATGGAGTTGAGACAGGGCAAGGCTCGGTCTGACTAAGCGTGGACTGCTCTTAAGAAAGACCAGAAAGGGTGTCTGAACAGACGCCAATCAAGAATTGCAAGAATCAAACTCTCGCAAAACCAAAAAGGTTTGTGTGGAACGGCAAAAAGGGTTGATTTTTACTAGAGGAAAGAGGAGGAGGAGGGAGGAGTCGTTAGCGGTGGTTGTCCGGGAAGGCTAAATGGCTGACCAGCACCCACAAAAAGCCACAGGTTTTTTGGCGCGCTAGATACGCTAAAGGAGTAAGAGAACTCCCAAGACTGGTCCACTCTCTCGCTCCGCCCTGGTTTGGCCCGGTCCAAATTGCAACAACCGCGAAGTCAACCAAATCGAGTCAACGAAGTAAAGCTCCATGACGTTTCTTGCTCGTCACCACCAATAGAAGAAAGATGACCAGAAAGGGGAAGAGAGGAGAAAGCCATGGGGTTGGTTAAAGGAGAAAGTTCAGTTGACCAACCCGAGATCATCACGTTGAAATGAATAAATCCTCTGTTCAGTGTGGGTCATGAGGAGTTGGTGAACTTGCCCTCCTTCGGATTATATCCCAATTCTCTGTATCGAGGGTGCAAGTACGTTTTTTTTTATTTATTTAGGGCATTTGTTGAACTGAAAAGGAGTTATAAACTTTCTTAATTACTCGAAACTAATATCCTTGACGGTTATAAGGCGTGAATATACCGTTATAAGATAGGTTTGGATCGATGGAATGCGTTGAACAATTGTGTTATTCAGCTCTCGGCTCAATTCCGTATTTGTTTTGGCAAGAAAAATTGCAAGAGCACGACGTCATGCTCGCAAGAATTTGATAATCATAAAAGTCTTCTCGAATCACGTCACGTCTTTATATCTCCAACGCCGTGCTGTTAATTCAACCGAAACAAAGCACGTAGCGCGCTATTCATCGGTTCGTAATCATCCCGGTAAGATCCGTTCACAGACTCGCGCATCAGTCAACCCCCCCCGGCCTTACTCCAAAGTGGCAGTGGTCTCTTTCGCAGGCTTCGGAAGATGGAGGTCAGGTGTAAAACACAAGCTTTCACATTGGACGTTTCGAAGTTTCAAAGCCTGTGTTGGACCGGAATTCACCTCGTATGTTTTCAACGTAGGACTTTTGATCGGCGGGGTTTGAGGGGGGGCGGGGGTGCCTTCGAGAAGCGAGGAAAGGACTTCGGTTTCTGGGGACGACGTCGCGGGTACGACTTTGTCAAACGTTGTTCGGACGTATCGTACAAATCCATAACCCACGAAAACGCGATCAAATGGAGAAGGCGGAGACTAGTCAAAAGGGTTGCGCACGTTTTCCGCAACATCATACGACTCCACTGCCATAAGACACGACACTTGAAGACCGACAGCAGAGGAATAATAAGACTCAGGACTTCGGGAAAAGTATCAAAAAAGTCCTAAAAGTATCTTTGGTACATAGGGTCTTTTGACATTTTGTGCTTTCGTCGAGGTCTAGCAGTTGGATCTACCTCATCAGGAGGTCTGGAGGATCAGCCATGAATATTGATGAAGTTACTGGAATAATAGGAAAGGAATCGATAGCAAGGGTTTTGGCGTAACTTCTCATAGTTGGTGATCCAAGTTTCTGGCTGGACAGTTATCGGGATGGTTCTCACATATGTAGAGAAAATATCTCCCGAAGTAGAGTTGAAATACCGTACACAGGAAATCCAATATTAATTCAATCCTAAACTTTTCAATTGAACCAATTTAGTCCTAAACCTTTTAATATTGATACAAATTCAGTCCATCCGGCCAATTTTGGTCAACCGACGCCGACGTGGACGTCGGTCGATGACCTGGATGCCGACGTAGCAATTTTTAAGATTTTTTTTTCCGAATTTTTTATTAATTTTTTTCTTTTTCCTTTCCTTTTCCTACCACTGGGCGAGGGCCGCGAAGCCCTTGCCAGCCACCGGCGAGGGTCGCGGCCCTTGCCCGGCCTCTCCTAGGCCGCCGGCAAGGCGGCTTCGCCCGAATCTAGGTGAGGCCGGCCTCACCTAGGCGTTGCCACGGGTGAAGGTGGCCTTGCCCACGACTGGCGAGGCTATGGCGGCCATCACCAAGGCAAAGGCGAGGGCCAAGGGCTGCGACCCTCACCGGCGATTGGCGAGGGCTTTGCGGCCACCGCTTTAAAAGAAAAGGAAAAGAAAAAATTAATAAAAATTCAAAAAATTAATAAAAAAAGTCTTAAAATTGCCATAGTGTATTTGGCCACGACCAAAATTTGATGGATGGTGAGTTGGTACCAATATTAAAAGGTTTAACTAAATTGGTCCAATTAAAAAGTTTAGAACTAAATTGGTATCAATGCAATAGGTTTAGGACTTTTTTGATACTTTTCCCATTCAATTCAGAT
This sequence comes from Eucalyptus marginata, assembly GCA_014182565.1. Lineage (NCBI taxonomy): Eukaryota > Viridiplantae > Streptophyta > Magnoliopsida > Myrtales > Myrtaceae > Eucalyptus > Eucalyptus marginata. The sequence goes on from CM024594.1 coordinate 26,506,089, forward strand.
TGGAATGGCGTTGGGCCCATGTTGACGTTGGACTGCTTGCTTGACTTACTTCTTTGAACTGACTGAGGGGAAGCCGTGTGGCCTTCGCGTGTGTGATTTCGATGGGCTTTTCTGGCTTCTTCTCTAGATGGGTCTGCAAGGTAAACCGATTTAGGGTTTGCTTTGATGGGCCCTGTTTGAGCCTCGACCGAAGAGGGTCGCGAATGTCTCCCGATGAGTTTCATGTTCGAGCGCCAGTACACACCTCACCGGAAAGCCTGAGCTCAGCAAGCGAGCTCGTCGTCGAGTGGGCCATTGAAGTGGTAGACTGTTATTGACGAGTCAAACCAGCAGATCGGTTAGGAACCCTTTTATCCATATTGACTTTCCGTGCTGCTGGCATTGAGAGCGATCCCCAATCATCATGATTGAGCTAGCAAAACTAAAAATTTACGCATCCTTGAAAAAAAACTCAAATGAACGAGATGAAATTATATCCAGAAGTCGGATTTTGAAAGCCCTTTTATCCATATGGTCATTGTTTACAAATTGTTTCGCTTCATGACGCCTAATTTGGAGCTCCATCAAAAGATTTGAGTAGGTTGGACAACCAATATAGTCGAATTATCTAAAATAATAAAATCAATCCGATATAAAGAGTACAAGGACCAAACTAAACATCATTAAAAGTTCAACGATCGGATTAGATATTAGCCAAGAGGGCAAGGACCATTCTCGACATTGTGCCTGCGGTATTAACTACATCTTGGCACGTAATATTTTCTCTTAGAACATCTGCAGAACTTGCTTCAAACCCTAATCAGCTCAAGACCAGGACGGGAGGAATCGTGCTAAGTCTTGCCGGTACATCCCCATCACGCGAATCCTATCGGATTTCATCTCGTTCCCATGATTGAGAGGTACCAAAGGCTGAGATAAAAAAGAACAGCATCTCTGCAACAAAATAAGTTTGTTTAATGGGAAGGATTAGCAGGTGCAAAAACCAGGGGCATGATTGCCGGTGATGGGACATCATGATCGGCAACGGGGGGAGCAGCATCATGAAGCATGAGCATGAGATGCAATGATGCGCCATGAGAGTGCGTGTTCGCCTTTCTTTTTTCCCTCCTCCCCTCCTTATTTCTCAGCATCATACCCACATTATATCAGATCTCTGCCCCCAGCTTTGCAACTTTAATTAAGCAAAAAGGGCTTTCCCCTTAACAATTCATTTGCGCATGTACAAAACGGAACACATGCAGTACGAAGCGCGATCCCAGAGAATGCTGGGTTAGGCAGATCCTGTTTCGGCCATTGGCTTGAATGTTTTTCAATTCCTCGTTTGATTGATCCCTTTAGCATTGGAGAAATAATCTTTCGCTCGGATTTTGAAGAAAATTTTCTGATACCTCGCTTCTCGATATGGTTTTGTCCAAACTAGACCCGTCAAACAGATGAGTCGGGTAGAAAATGGGTCGACTCAAAATAACTTGTTTTCATACCCAACCCAACTTATATTACTAAAATACTTATGTTTTTAATCAAATATAAGAAGACTCATACCCAAACTGATGTGAAAACATGGAATAGATGACCACAAGGTTGAGTAAGTTCGAGAGAGACAGTTCTAAATATGGGCTGGGTCTAAATAAATTATTAACCAATTTAATATTCATATTAACCTATTTACTGAATATAATTAACTCATATAACCACTAGCTCATCAAATATGGGTTAAAAAATAAGTTTATAATCCATTTTGACAGGATCTAATCTGATGCAACCAAGTTTTCGTTTCGGCGGATTAGTAAGGTTGTGCATGGAGTTAGGGAGGTATTTCGTGAATCAAAAATTTACTAGAGTACTTGAAATGTGCGCCCTGATTTGTACCGACCTTACAAAAGAATTCCTCTCGCAGCACTGCGATTAGATATGAAGCAGCCCCTCCAATGCTTATTTAAAGCAAAAAGAAAAGTACGTCCCCTGTCAACGCAAAAGAGCCAGCACGTGGAGTGTTCATGCTAGTGTTGCAGCGATCTACATGATTGGAAAAGCAGCTTATACCCCATCCGGATCTAATCGCTAATTGCTGGCTGATGAGCAGCGTAGATTTGTAGAGTATGGACTGATCAACAGGAATCGTTAGCACGTAAAAGCGTAAAGCCGCCGAAGTGGTCCTCTCCACACACACACACACCCCCTCATCATGTCTACGATGCGGTGAAACCCAAGCAATCCTCTCTCTCTCTTTCTCTCTCTATCTGTAAGAGGATGATTAGAGGTTTTCGACCTTTGATCGGGTCGATCCGAAGTCGATGAGCTCCATCTCGAGAGGGTTGATTTAGCTCAGATCCGTGTGGTGGAGAGAGAGAGGGCGTGTTCGATGTCAAGATTAGAGAAATTCGCGACGGCATATGTACGCGAGAGTCAGCTCTCCCGGATAATAGCAGGCTAACCCTAGTTCTATAAAAAATATTAAGAAAGCGTATATAGTTTCGTGACAAAGTTGACTAGCATGGATGGATGGATGGACCTCACGGCTCGTCAGCCATGGCATGCCATGCTCCTCACCATCTCCCTCTTTGGTCCTCTCCAGTGGACCTCAGTTCCTGAATAATAGATCAATCCCACATTCCCCTTTTTCATCATTTCGATTGATGAAGCTATAATCATTCAAAAGCCAGTATAATTATTCAAACTCGAGTAGAAGCTCACCAAACCTCGACTCGATCCATTTTCAGCGAGGAATCCTAGGGCAAAATGGTGCCACCAGAGCCTCGTCATGCAAAGTGCAGAAAACAAAGCAAGACCCGGGAAAGCAATGGAGAAAAGGTTTGACATTATTCGCACCACAATCATGCAAAGATTGACCGCGAGCAGCCTTCAATAATAGCTTCTTGCATTGGGGAGACTCATGATTCGTTGTCTGAAAGACTATTCCCCTTATGAACCGAAAACCCTTGCCTGCATATGATTATGTTCGACACACCTAGTGATGGGGAATTGTTATGTTGTGCTCAAGATGGGTTTTGACATGTGTGTTGACTAATCATCTTGGGTTTGAAAATATATATGTTTGCCATCAATCCAACACTTGCTTACGCACAGGAGCAATTTCTTCCTCTAAGCACCCATGGATCTTTGAATATTTTTTATCTTTTTCTCACTAATTTGCCCTCTAGAGCCAAAAATATTAAAAAGAGAAAGAGAAGTACGACATGCTCATTTTACTAGGAAAATTACGAAAAAGACCATAAACCTATCGTGCGAAATTATTTCAATACTAAACTTTCGATTTGGCCATTTTTGTCATAAATCTTTTGACAATTGTTAATGTAGTCCTTCCAGCAATTATTGCGGGCAATCACTAATATGAGTAACAGCTGTTCTACATGGCATGACCAGCATTGATATGGATAATTTTTTAAATTTTTATGAAGTATTTTTTTTTTCCTTTCTTTTTCCTTTTTCCTCGGTCAATCATGGCTAGTGACCGGCCATAGGCGAAGGCCAAACCAATGAGGGTCAACCTCACAGAGGCCGGCAAGGTTGAGCGTCGCCACTCTCGTCGAATCTAGCTAGAGTTGACCTCACCTACCCTTACGTTTGTTAATAATCAGCGGAGAAAGAAGAGAAAAAGGAAAAAAAAAAAAAAAGGAAAAGGAAAAGGAAAAAACTCATAATCATTTTAAAATTTTCAAAAATTATTTGTGTTAGCGATTGTCAGCCAAAATCAGCGAGCATAACTATATTGACAAATCGTTAGAAACTTAAACTAAATTAGCCAAATTAAAAGATTTATGACTAAATTGGCATCCGTAAAATAAGTTCAAGAATTTTCTAGTGATTTTCTCGATTTCGTGCACTATGGGGTTTTTTTTAAAATGAATTTTCTTAATTTCAAATGTGGACATGCGTATTTTTTCTAGAGCTACACATGTAGACAAAGCCTTGCCCATTCGCATGCAACGAGAATCGTGAGTACACTTCCAAATTAAATCCGATTCACATTAGAAACAAAACCAACATGTTCTGGCCGAGCCATCGATCGAGGCCATGGCTATTGTGTCTAAACCAGCAAGACATTAAAAAGAAAAAAGAAAAAAACTGACGTTGATCAATCTCTTGTGCCCACCTCCCTTGGTGAATTATAGATAGCTAAAGAGCTTGACGTGGGCATACATAGCGACGAGAATAGGAAAGACGATGCATGCTAAAATGGACGAATTATTAGCTTAAATAATACGAAGAGCCACTCTCTATATGCTAAACGATCGTCCTTTTCGCAGGCATTTTAGGCCGGCTACAGTATGGTACGGTAGATTAGATATGATAGACTTATACTTTATTTTGGTTCTTTTTTTAAAAATTATGGGATAATGGACCATCCCCTATTGCCGTCCAAGACCTTAATTAGAAAGTCTCGCCAAATGTTTTCTAAGAGAAAGAAAGAAAGAAAGAGAAAGAGACAAAAGTAGTATGCATGCAAACTTTGGAGGTCAAACTTTCTATAATATTTTGCTTAAAAATTACTCACCGGCAATCTCACATAACTGTGTAAATTCTACACATATGAATGAAAGAACTGCTGTGAAAACGCATTGTACGTAACAAAATGGAAAAAAATATAAATTTGATGAGTAGAATGATGTATGGAATGAAATTCGGAATTCACAATTCTCATACATTAATATAAAAATTTCAAGATGCTTAGAGCGACAAGGAATATACTTGGGAAAAAGGGCATTAAGATTGCTGATTAACGTACTAATCTTTTCGCATTATATTATGTTAACAGCTGCGGATTAGTTCGATGAGAACAGATGGTTTTCCCTGTATGGAAGCACGTGCAGCATGCCTCAAAAAGTTACTCAGAAAGCCATGTAAAAGATATAAGAAAAAGCAATCCCTCCCTCCCGCTTCAAGGAGATCTTTTATAGGTTTTTTCTTTAAGCTTCTTGTGTCTGACCCGATTCAGCTCCCTCTTCTTTTTTCTCAGTTCCTTGTTTAACGTGGGTGTCGCCACATATTTGTTGCATCGGATCCTTCGCCGAAGTGGGTCGAGACATTAGAAATTCTATCCCTCCCCCACCCCCACCCTCTCTCTCTCTCTCTCTCTCTCTCTCATATGATCCAAAGCTTCCTCGCAGCTAAAATCCAAAGAATCTTGCAAAAAGAATTCACTAATTAAAGACCCAGAAGAAAAAAAAATTAAGTGGTTTCTTTTGGTTAAGATGCAGCCTACTCCTATGTTACAACTTTACCGTGTATTCGGCGTACGATTTTGACTATACAACCATTTCAAACTTTTCAACTCGACTAATTTCACGAACGTCGCTGCATTATATGTTAAATTAGACTTTACTTACAAAATGATGATGATTAGTTAGGTGCGAGATACCGTGATTGAACGATAAAATCCCCGGCATCAGATTCAGCCGGTCTCTTTTAAGGTTTAAACTTGGTTTAAACATGGGATTCTTACCGAACATGCATGTATAAATTGAGAAGTCCGCCTATTATATTAATAACCACCTCCTTCATTGTTTCCTAGACTTCTCCGTCTCTAGCCTGAACCAAACCACTTCTTCCTCTCCTTCTCACTTCTTGTCACTTTGCTTCAAGCAAAGCTCAACTGCACTTGCCCCCACGCACTCTCGTTCCTACAAACCCTCGGTTCTTGTTTCCGACTTAGTTTTAGCTCGTAATCTTTCATGGGTACGGCGAGTTCTGAAGTTATCTTCATACCGAAGAGAGATCTCGACGCCATGGAAGACCTCGACAGCTTCTCGTCCAGGAAGACCTCGCCGGAATTTCAAGAAGCTGGTGCCCAAGAACGGAGTGAGCGGGTTGTAGAATTGCCGTCTCCAGGAGAACTCAGCAGCGTCGAAGAAGACGATGATGGTTTCAAGACCCCGACCCCAAGGACGACAACTTCGTCAGGTCAGGAAGCAGAAGTCCCGGCGGCACCTCAGTGCCCGCCGGCGCCGAGGAAGCCCCGAGCGGTCCGGTCAGCGAAGAGGAAAGACCGCAGCGCAGGAGTCGCCTTGTTTGACCTGACGGACGAGATCGATTCCCTGTTCCCGCCGGCGATCCGGAGACACTTATACAGTAAGATCAAGAAAGTGAAGTTGGAAAGCAACGCGACGGCATTGTGTTGAAGATCTGACTTTGTAAAATTAGTCTTTCGATGTGGAACTGATTATTCTGCTGATGTTTTTAACGAGATCCTTCGTAACCTGTTGTCGTTGCGCTGTTCTGTCTCAACGAGAATAGAAACTCTCTCCTCAGACTTCATTTCCTTTCTTTTCCCCCTTTAGTAATCTCGTTATTTGGTTGAACACTGCATTTCCCTCGCGTTCATCGTGAACGAACCGCTTTCCTTTTTGAAGTCGAAACCGCGATGCTCGACTCCGACATGATCAAGCTTGAATTTTCACGCTCAAGTTAGGTTATCGAAATCGCCTGTGCTGCTTATGAGGGAATTGAAGTTGAGTCGAACTCGAACTGAATTACAGATGTAGAATTGAAGTATGAAAGTGTAATCAACACTGAGGTCTATTTCACATGCTCGCTGGTAAGTTGATCTCTGGTACTGCTTACAAGCAAACGGGGATAATCTCCCGATTCGACTTAAGACAACAGCAGAAAAGTTCGATCGATGCACTTAGCGAATAACTTGTGCGTGTGGTTTAGGCGTACAATAACATCCTCAAATCCTCGTGCTATGGAAGTCCATAATTTCTATCCTCATGCTATGGAAGTCCATAATTTCATTAAGGTAATGTTCTTCCCAATCTTCAATTTCCTTTAATTGAACATCTGATTGATGGGTTACAAACATAGATATCGTTTACTTTTAATTTGAGTTAACTTTACAAATGGAAAATGTCCATAACTCATAACTCGCCAATCAAAGATGTGGTTGGAGGAACGAAAGGTTATGGAGGCATGGCATATTAAATGGCAATGGCAATTAACACCTCGGATTCAGATGGGATCCTGGGAATCCTGAGATAACGTGTGTGGATATCACGAACCCAAGAACATGTCATCCACAATGTCTGCATCGGATTCCCCTCATTCCCGGCGCCACATGCAATCTCTCTCTCTCTCTCTCTCTCTCTCTCTCTTCTTGTTCAGCATTGACTTTGGCAAGAGAGAGAGAGAGAGAGAGAGAGAGAGAGAGAGAGAGAGAGAGAGAGAGATGCAGATTGCAGACATGCTCCATTTGTTTTTTCCATTGTATCTTTCTCTGTTCTTGAACCCTAATGCATACGGAAGGGATCTTCTTGTGCCCTCAAGATGGCACGCCGCCCATTCCCAAAGGGGTCTTTAAATGCTGCACCAGTTGCCACCTCCCAGGTTTCCCTTTTTCTCTGCGAGCCTTGATTCTCGTCTCATCTCGTCTCGATAATCTTTAATGTTTTAACCCCCGGTTAGCCGGCACTGGCCATTCTTTATTGCTACGTCTGGAAAAGAAGTAAAGAGGAAAGAGAAGGATTTATTTATGGAAACGATCATGGGGAGACGATACATGTATTGGAACCCGATACCGTCGATATCATTTTCCTTTCTTTCCCTCGACTCGACCTTCCCTTTCTCCGCATGTATTGTTTATATCATCGTCAGATTGATTTTTTTTTTCTTTTGTTTATGCAAGAAAGCTTTTGGATGCTCCGATGGGATGGCCGATCTCTCATATCTCAACTGCTTTTCTGTGTATAAATAATGTGAAACGACGAGTTGGCCTTTAGTTCTATGGTAGGGGCCTTCTTTGGTCAGATGACCTCAACTTGAGACGAGTTCATTCACTTCGTATAGCATATCAAACTTAGTACACCGTTTTCATTGTAAGTAAAAGAAGACCATTAGAAAATTTGGATTTATTCTGTGGTAAAGTGTAGTCATTATTAGTAACCTCATATATAAAGAGAGTCTATTTGACGATGAAAATTATCGGTTCATAATAAATTTTACCATAAACAAATCATATTCATCATGAATAGATTATACTTATCAAAAATAACTTGTATCTGTCAAGTAAGATGTTTATATTTGTTTGTATATACAATAAACAAATTGTATTTATAAGGAACTGCCAATAGTAGACCTTATTCGCTCATAGTAAATTAGTCATTTTACCACAAACGGCATGCATGTATCACGAACAACTTCTATTTACCAAGAACAAATTGCATGCATCAAGAATAACCTGCATTTACGCGGAAAAAGTTATGGTTGTGATAAGCAATGGTAAACTTTATTGTTTTTCCATGGTAAAACCCAAATTGGCGAACCTCATTCAACACTTTCACCATGGAAGAATGAGATTGTTCTTCATTATCATAAGTCGTTAGTTTGTGCAAAAAATTAGGGGTGAGCAAGATGGACTGATTGAACTGAGAATCACTCGAACTAAATCTAACCAGTCGGTTCGGTCCGACTCCCAGTTTATAGAAGTGGAACCGGTGTTCGAGCAATCCAGTTCCCAATCCCAAGGGGGAATTGGACTGAACCAGACTACCAAGACAGATTTTTTATTTTTATTTTTTAAATGTCTCATGTCCGCCTCATCCTTCTTTTGGTCTTTCACTTTCACCTCACAATCGGTTCCACTTGACTATCGAGGACCTCCGGTTTGATTCCCAGTTTTGGGATAGGACTGGAGTGGGGGTCGATCACCTCTAATGAAGATCACTCATCCTTTGTAAATATGTGAAAAATATTTATCGGGAATTTATAAGTGTTACCACAAACAAACAATGGGATCTATTGACTGATAAATTGAGATGGCGATGCACATATTTTGTGTGGCATTATCTCTTTAGTTTTTTCCTGCAGAAAGTCAAATGATAATGTTGTAAAGTATGAATTTGGGGGATATAAAGTCATGTGCAGTAGGTATAGCCCGGAGGAATTAAAGTAAAAAAGATTCATTAGAGCTTGGCTGGTTAGCTACGGACCATGCAAGAACCAACAACGCATTTAAAAGTTCGTAGCACTTTTTGACTTTTCTAGTAGCGCCAATTAATATATTCACCAGCCGAATAAAAAGCTAGGGTCTTGATCTATGTTATCTTTGCAAGAGAATATCCAATTGTTTCGATGACAATTGAACAGATTATTTAAGGCGAGACTTTTCATGAATGTCAAAAAGAAAAAAAAAAAAAAAGAATGGTTAGTAGAAAAAATATGGACCACTGAGCCATGAAACTTTCATTTCATGCATTAAAGTCTTTAAACTTGTCGCGGTAGTTCATATTAGCTCCATAGGAATTTAGTCAATAGAAAATCTACGTGACTTTCTTTTTCCATTAACAGCGACGTAAGATTGAAAGATAATTTTAAAAAGTTGCGTGGCAATTTTTGTTTGCTTAAAAACCGACAAACTTAATGAAAAAGCCTAGAGGGTACTTGCAAATTGTAAGTTTTATGGCTCAATTGCCATAAATTTTTGGATTTTGCTATGTGATCGTCCTGAAGAAATGCATGTCAAAGTGCGAATTGGGCCGCCAAAAGAGGACGTGCGATTGTGGTTTTCATGGACGAGCTTACTTGTAATCAGCCCGTTTGTAGTTCGGGCTAACGAAATAATAGCACAGACGATTGGGCCAGGACGGGCCCAGTAAGCCCAACCTGACATCTGCAAGCCGGCCCACGACTTCAAAAAGGGCCGAAGAGTCTCGCCGGAGCACGAGTTGGGTCGGGCCGGGTTGGTTTTGGGTCACATCTCTAAATCACTTATATGCGGTCCATGCAAAAGAAAACCATCACAATATTTCAATACTGTTAGGTAAGTTGATTGGCTCTTCGCAAAGTTAGTCTCTTGAAATTTTATAAGGCTCACATAACGTTAATCAACTCTAAGATAACTATAGAAAGACACAAAAGCTCCTTAGAAATAACATACTTATTCCATCACTTACTTTTATTGGAATTTCTCATTTTAAATTTTTTTTTTATTTCCCAACTAGCTTATATCCTCGATCCAGGTCTCGAGTTTGAGCATGCAAATTTTTCTTGGTGTAACATTCAAATGGTATTTTGAATCAATTCTTTCGTACTGAATCGTTCAAAATTGTCCAGTCATAAATTATGGCCGATCCAAATCGAGGTTGAAAGATTTGTAAATGAACTACTTCTTGCAATCTAATTAGAAGTGATTGTATTAAGTAAGAATTGAAGCCAGGATCTCACGCTTTTACAAACTATATTATCCTAATCGTTTCACGAGTGGATAAAACCGGAACGGTGTCGTGAGTCGCGACATCAGAGGCAAATAGTTGTGGAGAATCAGCTTTAGGACAAACGAGGGGAGTTGCAAGGTATGGATAAACTTATTTTCTGCAATCTTCGAGGCGGGAGCAAAAGAATATGAAGAATCCCTCTCCCGCACTAATCTAAGAACACGAGCCCCGACCGTTACAACGCTGCTCGGTGTTGGCGGAACACGGTTTGTCGTATTGTGGAGGACACCTGCTTCCGAAGACTGAAACCTAAATTCCCTGTTCTCTCCTGCGATTTTTCTACTCCGAAAGGCGGACAATGATTCTGTTCCTGCTTTCTTTTTCCTGGTCAACAAGGCCATCGTAAAGAGCACAGGAAAAAGAGCGCACCCAAATCATCAGTCCTCCGACTCGACTTCTCTCCCTCCTTTTTGACCCCCGTCTCTGTCTCTCTGTCTCTCTCTCTCTGTGTGGCGGATCCAGTTGTTCCCTCCTCTCTCTGTATATAGCCCACCATCTTGGATGATCGATCAGCCCTGCCCTGTTCTTTTCTAGAGGGAACGACGGTGGAGGAAATGCCTCGCGTCTCGCCTCGGGCGAGGGCTTGAAACTGCGAGAAGAAGGCAGTCAAGACAGAGTGCGCCCTGAGGAGATGGCTCAGCAGGTACCCGTTCTCCCCCTTTCTTTTTGTTTCGTTTCTTTTCGTTCTGGGTCTAGAATCTTGGGATAACGAATGTGCTTTACCAATTCGACACGCCAAAGATGGTACATTGCGTTGTTCGTGCAATGTCCTTTCGAAACAGCGTGCTCTGTTTCTGGCGAACGGTCTGATCCTGATCTACCGTGTTTTGCAGAGAGAGGGATGGCCCCTGGGGTTGCAGCCGGTGAACGTGAGGGTCGGGTTGGGGAGGAACGGCAGGGAGCACTCGACCGGTTCCATATCTTTCAACACTCTGCTCACCGGCTCTCCCACTTCTTCCACAGACTCTTCGTCAGATTTAGACACTGAGGTCAGTGAAATATTTGCAGGGCAAATTGCCAGAAAATGGCCATGAGCGCATTCCTTGTAGAAGCAAAGATGCCATTTTGAAAAGTAACGTAAAGTAGAAAGGTAAAGGCAATGATGAGATTATAAATGGGCTGTCATGCAAAACTTAGTTGGACTGAAAGATCCCATCTGCAATGAACAGAGTATTTAGTTTCTGTAGAAGCATTTTGTGGGGACAAAATTAGAAGACTTCGCAAACATCCATCCGGGCTTCGATAAATTGGCTAATTCTAGTCAAATTCATGATTTGCAATTTCGTGATTTCATGCAAAACTGGACTAGTGAACCCCTGTCGATTTCACTAACCGAACCGTGTCTCGTCATTCAGTCCACGGGATCGTTCTTCCACGATAGGAGCATCACCCTCGGGAGCCTGATAGGCGCTTCAACCATGCTGGAGCTCTCTCGGAGATCGACGAGGATCCGAAAACCAGAGGCCGTCAAGAACAAGAAAAGCTCTCGGCCCAGAATCTGGTTCTTCTCCCTCTGCTCGGGGGTGAGCACCGACGTGGAGAACATGGACAATGCCGCCGCCGCCGCTCAGTCGCTCGGCCATTTCCTCGCGGTGGAGAGGAAAGCAGCCGACGATTGCAGGAGGACCGGCGGCCAGAGCCCGATCGCGTACGGGCCCGACGAGATCGTCATAGCGCAGCGGGAGAGCGGGGCGTCGAACTCGCTGTTCGTCGACGGCCGCGTCGCCCCGCCTAGAGCGGCAAGCCCGGGAGCGGAGGAGGGCGATGGGTATGGAGTGTCCCTGATTCTTTGCTGTGCGTGCGGGAACGGCTCTCGCTGAAACGGTCTCTTGACCTTGGCGAGTGGAATTTGTCTGTGGGGATCTTTTTCTATGTCGATAGTTTTTTTAACTTCTCCTGCTTTTCACTTTTACACTTTTAGTGCTCTTTTACCCCACCAACGCACCGAAAGTAGAAACGGACCAGAATTGCTCGTGAGCGCTTATGAAGATTCACTTTGTTTCGATCCTTGTAGAGTGAAAAAAAATGGGGAAAATTTATGATGCGTTTGAAGGTAAATGGCCCCGCCGGCTTTGCGGGATGTCCGAACCGGCCTATTTTGGGTGGGATTATGTCGGGAAGGGCTTTCAACTTCAATTTGTTGCGAGAGCGTGCGTGGGTTTTAGCTCGCAGGTCATGTACCAATATGACAAGTGGCGAAATATTATTGGCACTCCGCAAATCTTGTATGCGCCTCGCGAGTCAATTCATCTCGGTTATTAAATCATGTGGACTCGTACGGTTCGGGTGCATATGATCATTTTTGGATTGCTGTGAAAATAATAGTAGCTTCTTATAGTAAGTCACGAATTTTTAAGTGAGTATACCCCACTTCTAGTCATATTTATAATGATTAGGGTTGTCTATGTAAAAGGACTTATAATTGCAAAACACTGTAGGGGGTAAATTGAAGTATCCATCCATACGACTGTCCGAATATATTAACATCGCAAGACATGTGGATGCTCCGGATTTGATAAAAGGTTAAGAGAAAGATACAAAGACGGCGTAGAAAAACAAAAATAAAAACAAAGAAAGAAAATTATTACCATGCCTCTTTAAGGTGAGTTTGGTAATGATTACTCGCTCAAAATTGTTTCCAACGTAAATAAAAACTATTTCTATTTCGGGGAACATTTTTCAAAATAAAACGCTGTTTGATAAAATTATTTCATTTTTGGAATACAAAAAAATAAAACACGCGTTGGTAAACTTGTATGATTTTTTTTTTTTTTTAATTTTTTAATATTTTTATTTTATTTTTCCTTTTTCCTTTTTCTTTTCCTTCCTTTTGAGCGGTCACTCGGCCTCGGCCATCGCCGACCGATAAACGAGGGCCGGGCCTTGTTCGGCCTCGCCGTATCCGGGCAAGCTCGAGCTCGCCGGGGAGCCGGCGATGCTCCGCCGAGGTCGTCGGCCCTCAACAACGTCATCGGCCATGGCCAAGGCCGGCGACTGGACTAAAAAAAAAAAGAAAAGAAAAGAAAGAGAAAAAAATAGGAGAGAGAAAATTGTTTTAAGATTCTAAACAAAAAAAAAATTTTTTTTTTTTTCTTTTTCTTAAATTTGTTGGGAAAAGAAAATAGATTTGGAAAAAAACGCAAACAAACGCGTTTCTATTCTTTTTTTTTAGAACAAAAAAATAGGAATTGTGTTCATGAACAAAAAATAAGAACACAAACAAACACCTCCTTAATGTCTCCGTCTCCTATTTCTCTTATTTGTCAGTAAAAGGGAAATTCACTTTTCAAAGTATCAATTATTCATTGTGAAAACGGTCGATTAGACGATAGCGAGAAAGTTACGCGACTTTTGCTTTGATTTGATTGGGATGGGACCTCTTTTTATGCTATTCATTAGGACATTTAGCAGAAAAATGTGGTTCATGTCGAAGATGTTAAGAGTTATGTTCGACATTGAGAAGTCAATTTCAATGACTTTAGGAGCGCATACGACGAATTTGGCTCTTCCCTAACTTCCAACGACTTCGCCTTCGCCTTCGACTTTGCCGTAGCGATCATACTCTTATAGACAAAAGGTTAGAACCATTAGAAATGGGAGATATATACAATTCATGATACATTTAGGAGGCACTTTTTCGGCGAAAATCTTATGATAAAGAAATATATTACTCATTGAAATCATTTCCATAAAAAATAGTTTGTTTTCATTTATTTAATAATTTAAAGAAAGTGATTTCATTTTTACTAAAAAGGAAAGTCGTTTTCTCCCGATATAAATTTGTTTTCAATTCATGGAAAACGTTTTTCGTGGATCGATTAATTTTCTATAATCTAAATTTCGAAAAATAGGAAAATAATTTATTCGAAGTAGGTTTTCTTCAAACAAAAGGACTTTTACCTTAAATTAATTTTCTCCTAACAAAAAATTTATAAATCGATATCCTTAATTCAAATCTCTCCATTGGAATTCCGTCCAATCATGGATTTTCCTCATTGAATTTATTACTCTCCATGTCTGAATTTTCTTGAAATTGTTTGTCACGTGCGTTGATACATATGCATTTTAACAGCATATTGAACACATACTTGACAGGCTAGATACAAGTCAAGGGAGTTTGGGATTTATTTGAGACAAGAGTTAATTTGGTGTAAACGGGTCATGGGGTTGTTTCCAATTTGAGATTTTTAATGTTATCAACCTTTCGTAATATGCTTATGTTGTGATGCTCGATGCATTGCTCAATGGTAATTTTGAGATTCGTACTTAACTTTAGATTCACCGTCATGTATGCTTTTCTCCTCGCTGTAAGTTTAGAACTTTTAACGTGAAACAACTCAGTCAATTGGAATGGTTTTAGCATTGGACTATGATTGACATCTTGAGCTCTTCGTTTGCAAGAAGAATAGAATTAAAATGATATAAATGGTCCATGCATGTGGTCTCATTTGGTTCAATGTTCAATGCGATTCTCGAATTTTTAAACATTTTCATATAGTTTAAAAGTTATATTGAATATTAAAGGTATAACGACAACATTATATATATACCAAAATTCATAGATCACATTACACAAATTAAAAGTACATATATGCCATTACTTATTAAATCACAGTTTAGGGATTATTTGTGCTACTATTCCCCCCAAAAAAAAAACAAGAAATCTCCATTTTGCTAGACGATCCCGGCAAGTAAAAAGCAGCAGGATTGTCGGTCTCGACAATTCTTTTGCCTTCCTTTTTCGCCCCTTTTTTTATTGAAGGGGAACTTCTGGATCTTGACAAGATTTGTGGAGCATTACCGGGCCGAAACTTTACTTCCGATCCAAAGTCGCTTGGCCCAAAAGTACTTGAAGATGGGCCTGCTTTATTGAGCAAACAGAGTTTCTTCTTGTGTTGGCTTAAGGTTTTACATTCAAAGTACATTTTTCCTTTGGAGTTCCGATCATCCGATCGGTGCCGTTCCACCCTCCCGCGTTGTCGTCCCATTGGCCAGTCGATGCGTGCGCAGGTGAGTGATTTCAGGAATGGGGATTTTTCGGTTAAGGGTAATAGGGATTTTCTGGGAATGATGTGCAAGAAAACAAAGGATATAGATATCACCAAATCGTAAAAGCATGAGCCACCAGTAGAGGTGGCAATATGGGTCATAACTCATGTCATGACCCATTTTTAGTTAAATGGCCATATATGAATGTGAAAGTTAAATAAATACGGCCAAAATGGATTTGAGAAAGTAAAACATAAAATAAATGGGTTATTAGTAATAACCCATTAATAACCCATTTAGACCCACTTTCAACACATAGCCCATGGGCCATGACTTTCTTTAATTTTATAAAATGTTTTTTTTATAAAAATCCAAATTATAATTATTTTTTATATTTCAATTTTTTTTCTTTTCTTTTTCTTTTTCTTTTTCTTTCTTTTTCTTCATCCCTACCGATCGCGCAGGCGACAATGGCCGCCGCCGACGACAGCCAAGCGAGGCTCGAGCTCACCGGCACCAAGCCCGCCGGGCTTGCCAAGGAGGCCAATCCGTGAGCGTCAATCTCGCCGATCCGCAAAGCCGAGGCCCCACCCGATGCCGGCGAGGTCGAGCCTCGCCGACGACTAGCGAGGCTCGAGCTCGTCGGTCGGGCGGGCCTCGGCCTCGCTGCATCGACAAGATCAAGCCTCGCCCCACGCCGGTGAGCTCGATCTCGCCGGATCCAACGAGGCTCGCCGCGACGACCGGCGAGGCTTGAGCTCGCCGACGCCGTGGCTCTGGCCGTCAAGTCATTGTGGGCGGTGGCCTACAAGAAAAAGAAAAGAAAAAAGAGAAAAAGAAAAATAATTATTAAAAATTAAAAGTATAAAAATTATATTTTAAAAATAAATAAAAATAAAAATTATATTTCAAAAAAATAAAAATTCGATTTTTTTAAATATTTTTAAAAGAATTATAAAAAAATTTCATTAAATTTGTATTGCATAAAAATTGTTAAAAATTTGTATTGCATAAAAATGTTTTAACAATACTTTTTTATACTTTTTTTTATAAAAAATCATAAAAATGAGCTTTTTAAGGTTTACACTACAAGAATATGGGTCAAAACGGGTTAAATGAGTCAAATATGAGTCGACCCATTTTCGACCCGACCCACCCATTTGCCACCTCTAGTCACCAGCCTCAAATAAAACACCGGTATAGATGGCAACTCACTCCACTAAGGCATAAAGGATCGCTCCACCAGTCAAGGATAAGGAATTGTTTGATTCACCACCGACATCCTTGGATAAATGATTGATTAAATATTCATTCACATAAGAAATTCTCAAATATTCGTGAAAATGGTCTGCCTTACAATTGAGTTTATTTATAGAGGGAACCCAACATAAGATATGGAGACATATATTAAAGAGACATGGGAACAACTTTGACTCTTCAGCCTTGCAATATATTTCCAAAATTCGTCCACCAATCTTGACCGGCAATTAACCATATGAGAAGTTCAACAAATGTCAAAGGAAATTGCTCAAAATAACTTTTCATGAATATGTTGTTAATTAGCTTTGAAATCGACGACTAACTTAGTGAAATGGAACTTAATCGGCAAACTTAAAAATCAACTACTCCTTATCCGATTGCTTGGTAGTCAACCAGCAATCATCCTTTCATATCGATAATTTGATCAATAGTTTTTATATCGACACCTTCATTCTGGACCCATCGAAGTAAGTTAGCTCGAATGATCATTGATTGTGCAAGTCTCACCGACAGAATCACGTTGAAACTTATGGATCGTTCCATAGAATCGATGCTCTCGCATTATTAATTATTGAGCCGCCATTGACACTCGAAATCCTGTTGCCATAACAAGCCTAGTCTTCCTTCCGATAACGCATATAATGATCCGCACCTTTTGATATTTTCAAGACTATTTCGCAAGTAGGGGGCTTCGCTTCGACATCACGTTTCATTTTTTGTCTCCCAATCCGACGCAATCCGATCTCGTGGGACGAACGGGCCCGCAAGCGCCGCGTCGTCCGTCCTCGCCAGCAACCGCGGGCGGCCAACCTTTTGGAATCTCTCTCTTTCGGTTTCACCCCCCGACAACGATGATAAAACTCCATGATTAGAGCGCAACTGGACTCGATGGCCGGTGGGCGGTGGGGGATCCATGCAAAGACGACAGGTTGGACGCCATCGACGGAGACGAGAGAGGCCCTTTGCTGGGCCAAAAAGGGATCGGGTCGGGTCGGGTCGGGTCACCGGCGGGTGACGATGATCTCCCTGGCTAGCATTACCTGCCCCCGCCAGATTAAAGTAATCGCCATCGCCGTCGAGCTAGCCGAGCACCGAACTTTCCAGTCGTTTTCCTTTTAGTTTTAGAGCACCGAGCATCCGAGCTGTCTTCTTGCGGGCGCATCACATGCTAATACCGTCGCTAGCTAATCCCTCCCCCCGTGGGCCCCCCCGCGGCGGCCTCTCTGCCCGGAATCGTACCGGTCACGGATCTGAGCCGATCTCCACCATCGATTGCGTCCGTGCCGACGTCGTGGCTTTTTGTGGCGTCCGTTTAATTCCTTAGTAACTATCCTTTCCATGCGAGAACAGAAACAACGTTAAAATATTTTTTTTTTCAATTAATTGGCGGTGCTTTTTTTTAGCAAAAACATTTTTCTCGGAATGTTTTCGGGATCATACGGTGGGGACATGACATCTCGTTTCTGTTTTTGTCTTTTTTTCCTGAACTTCCCATTTCCGGCTCGGGACGGGAACCTGCGCAACCATCTTGGGCTCCCCCGAATGGACGGTGCCGATTCCTCCGCCAACTCCGAGACCGGATCGTGCCACGCTGGACACGACAACTATCATCATCGCCCTCGCACGTCCGGCCATGTGCGCCCGCCGCGGTTCACTCGCCTGTCCCCTTTTTTTTATTAATACTTATTTCTGCTTTTTGGCCGAATCTCTCGCTTGTCCGGGAAATCGCGTGAAACAACCACGGCGTGGGGCCCACCTCATTTTCTTTCTTTCTTTCCTTCTTTCTTTTAAATTGCGTGAAGCAATGCACGTTCCACATTTTCAGTGAGAAATGCTCCAGTGCTCCGATCGACACGGGAGGTCGGCTTCGACCTCCGCTCGAAACGTGAGCATGTTCATTTTTTGCCATTTCGATTTCAAGATATACAAAATTAGTTCAGTTCCCTGTCGGCGAGTACTTTTGACACACGTTAGATAATGAAAATATATATAGAATCTGCAATTTGGGCGGATGGAAAATTTTCTCCAAAACCTTTTTTTAAGATTAATATCATAAAAAATACGAAAATGGTAATTATTCCAAACAAATTTTTTTATTATCAAAAATTTTAAACTAACAACACGCGATAAATTTATTCCAAACTATCAAAAACCTCAAATTGATATATATTTGTATGTTATTTTTCATTAAATCAATTAATATCACGAAAATCATAAACCGATACGTGTATGATAAACAAAAAGTAAACTCAATTAATTTAAATTTGAATAATATCACGAAAAATCATAAACCTATATATATATATATATATATATATATATATATATATATATATAAATGTGTGTAAAATTAAAAATCGTAAATCGATACACTCGTCAACTGTCATGTGTTATCTAACTAAACAATTTAACCGTCAAAATTAATAAAACTACCAAAGGCTAAAATTGTTATAAATATACTAATTTATGGTATTTTATGATTAAAAAATTCGATTTGATAAATTTATTATAAATGTGTCGTGTTTGAGTTTATTGTTATATTATTTCTTTTTTAATCGAGAGTTGAGGTGGGGACCAATAAGAAAATAACGTGGACCCACGCGCTCCTCTATCTCCCTTTACAGTCGTAACAGTCCTCGACACTCGGCTGTCTGGAATCGGACGGGTGGGAGCCAGGCAACCGGGACAGATCCCGGATTGGAGCCAACGTCGGTGTCGGCTCGAGCCGATGGAGATGGAAGTCGCTATCGGCTCGGCACAAATTGACGGTCGTCTATCTTTCAGCGAGCACGCCAGCCGAGACCAGCCCCCACGTGCCTGGTGGGCCACGTGTATCTCCGGGTCTGATCCGGCGTGGTCTATTCCCTGTGGTCCAAGCGGGGATGGACGGCTATGGTCAACTCCGATGACACGCGTAGGGCGTGGATTAAATGAAGACGTGTCCAGAGTCAAGCCAAGCTCCTTATCTGGACCGGAGTTGGAATTCGGGAAGATGCAGATCATTGGTCCCCGTGCACCTTAGGACTGGTCGGCATTTCCTGTGTGCCGCTTCGCCAGCACAAAGCCCTCATCGACAAACTCTCCAGACATCTTGTCCGAGGAACGGGTAAAATAATCAGGATTCAGATCCATCAAATCGGATTCATTTCAGTCATTGATCATGTTGATCCGTAAATTTGATTAGCGAAATTAAAGAAATCCGATAAAATTGTTTCTATAATACCGACAAGATAATGTAATCTCACGTAATTACTTTATGTTTTACAACGATATAATTACAAGTCCTCCGTCGTACAAAAGATTAGGTGATTCAAATATGAAAAACTCAAAGTCATCTTGACTCCACAAATCATAAAGCTCAAAATACATGAATAAGGTCAGTTTTTAGATAGAATAAGGTTTGATAGTTGACTTGAGCTCGATGAACTTTGAATTTCCAAGTTCCATGCACTGGATGGCACCTCCGGAAAACAACTAGAAAGCAAGGGCCAATCGTGCCGCCACCGTATCCACAACCTATTGAAATTGACTAGGTTGTCGTTACCGATGATTGAAAGCATGGCAAGATAGATTTTGCCCCATTCTCTTCATCTCTTTCGTGGCCCACGAGAATCCATCATGCATAAATGCTGCAACTGGCTGAGGCAGTTGGATCAACGTCGTTTCCACGTTGATGTTTCATTCCCTCTTCCTGTCCAAACGTCGACATCGAGCACTCAAAAGGCTAATCTGGTCCCAACTTGTATCCTTCCAACCTGGTCGTGGCCTATGCATATGCATAATGCGGGTTTAGACGGATCGAGCTAAACCACTATTTTAGCGCATATGCCTAGGGTCTACGGGGAATAAATTTAATTATTGCCTCGCAGAGTTTAAAGAAAAGGGTTTAAACCAAAAAATAATTTGAAGATTGATTTGCACGTGTCATAATAAGCATTGGAGTAAGTAGTGGTTTTGCAAGAGCCAGTGACAAAACAATCATGGATGGGGCCTGATCATGACGTGTCAGAATTGGCCGCCTCTCGCATTGGATTGTTAGGGAGTGGACCGACTGGTCGGATAGGACTGATGTTTTGGTGGGAAATGTTCGGAGAATGGCTGCATCTAGTGCCGAACCCATGATTTGAACAACGATGTGCATGATCGACGGCATATGAAAGATGGAAACCGTGACACCTTAAAATCTTTTGGGGATGGAAGATGACTTGGTGAAGCAATTCTTTAGTGAAATCCATCTCATATTATTGCCACTAAATTTGACTATAGATTTGACAACCCTTGACCTTGCTTGAGTCACAAGGGTTTCGAAGCCCTCTTTGGGCGAGGCTTGGGCAAATGCCTGTAGTCGGCAATTTCATTTGAGGCCTGAGCCAGGCATTCTTGACCCATAAATTTATTATATACTTTTTTTCTGAGATGAGTATACAAGAAAAATTTGTAACAAAATTGTAATAAAAGTTCAAAACTCACAAAAGTGCAATTGGATCTAAAAATCTATTCGATTGATTCAATCAAGTATTACTATGTTTTCATGTAATTTGAGTGACAAAAAATGCTTCAAGTGGCATTTTAAATTATGTCTTGAGCACTCGTGGCGCTAACGTGGCATGGGATATGGAAAAAGTAATGCCGAAAGTTATAAAAAGAAGGAAAAAGCAAGAAAAAAAAGGCCAGAAATGGGAAGAAGAAGAAAAGAAGGATTATCCATAAAAAAAAATGTTACCTTAATTGTCTAATTGAGCAGCTTTTACGGAAGCACCATCCAATAGCATCTTCATGCTATGCAACCCCGGCTAACATCAAGAGAAATTATTGCCTAGAACGTCATACAAGCTGAATCTAAGCTCCATTTATTTTGAAAAAATTGAATAATTTTAAAAATAATTTTTTTTGAATGATCACGTGATTACTTATAAAATATTTTCATCTTCTTTAAAATTATGTAAACATAAATTATTATCGATAACTAATATAAATAATTATTTTTATAAATCACTCCTTTTTTTTTAAACAAACTCATCCTAAATAATTAAAATTGGTGAACCTCACCTACGGTCGACATAAATCTCATGTCGACTTACCACTAGGTCCACGCCGAGCTGAGTCTCAATCGCGTGTGCGTTTGACTCCAACCACTTACAAAGAAGTCCATCATGCCGAAGCGCGCAAGAACGAAGACGAAGCCGAAGCCGAAGCCAAGTCAAGCCAAGCCGCCGCAGCCATGCCCAGCCTCATCTCCTCAGTCCTCATCATTTCTCCTAAGAAAACAAAGGACAGCAGAAATGAAGAAATATAGCAAAATCATTATATATAATCCACTTCCTTTTAAAAATATATATATATATCGACTGTAATTCACAGAATCGCTAAACGCGTATATTTAATGTTATAAACATATAAAAATCCTCGAATATAAAAAAAATGATCGAATGATAGTTTTTAATAAATTATAAAAATAATTAAATATAAAAATAATTATTAATAATTATACGATCTACTCTATCAAGAATTTATGTAAAGTCGCTCAAGCTCTCCCTGCCATGTCATTCGACTCACGCGGTGAATCTCGTTACGTCGGTAACGGTAATATAATTAAGGGAACTTCCTCATATTTCAAACCGACTGTACTTTTTCGTAAATAACGCGAAATCATCGCGTCATAGTTTCGCGCAAAGCAGATATAAAAATACACTCTCTCCCTCTCTTTACTCGTCTCTCTCTCTCTCTCTCCTCCCTCACGTGGAGTGCAGTCTCGCCATGGCGACCTCCTCCTCCCCCTGCGGATCAGCGCGCGGACCGCCGGCTGCTGATCGACGGAGAAGCCTCGCCTCGAGACGGACGCCGGCCGGCCGGCCATGGAGGCGGACGGCGGTGGGGCTGCGGCGGCGGCGGCGGCGGCGCCGCTCGCGGAGGGCCTCATCGCGACGGTCGGCGAGATAGCCTCCATCTGCGACTACCGGTGCGCGGTGAAGAGGCAGTACTGCAACCTCGCCCGGCGGCTGAAGCTCCTGGTCCCGATGTTCGAGGAGGTCCGGGAGTCGAGGCTGCCGGTCGGCGAGGGGGCGGCGGCGGCCCTGGCGGCGCTGAAGGAGGCGCTGGAGGCGGCCAGGGATCTGCTCCGGTTCGGAAGCGAGGGGAGCAAGATTTACATGGTTTGTACGTGGCTTTTTTATTCTTCTTCTTCTTCTTCTTCTTCTTCTTCTTGTTTCCGCTCCGATGCTGCGCTGCAATCAATGCGCTTTCCTTAGTAAGTTCTCGGAGTCGTTTCTGTTGATTTTTACTCGATTTGGAATCGAGGCGAGCGCTGAATCTGGTGATGCTGTAGCTGGCGCTAGTGCTTGCAGCTAGATTCACGCATCTGCTGATTTACTTGTCGAGAGCCTGCGAGCAACTGAATCGCGTCGCTCGTGGTCCCGATTTCGAAGCAATCTCGTGACTGCAGGCAACCGACGGAAATAGTTGCAGTTGATCCAAATTTCTGGCTCTCCTCCTTCTTTTCCGAGCTGTGGAGCTGTACAGAATGGATTTTCTGATTTCCGATTTCTGAGCATTCATTTCAAGTAATATAAATCGGGACTAAAGGGTTGCTCACCGTTTTCAAACTGAGGGAGACTGGATTGCTTTCTTCGAATCATCATCTATCGTCAACTATTTTACGTTGGAAAGATTTCTGAGAGAGGAAAGGGGAAATTTACGTACAGGAAATTGAACCAACTGCTTTGATCAACACACTCCGCCTCTATAAACTTCGGTCTCCAAGCTTGAGTTGGACTTTTGTACTCCTGACCCTCGATCCATTTAATATTGTTTTGTTGACAAAGTCTACTTCATGATTTCATTGCTGCGACTTTCTTCTTCAATCCATCGGTCCGGTTATAGCATAATCATTCCAATTTACAGTGTTCTGTGATTATCGTGAGCTCTTGGTCTTTCATTACGGCCCTACTGAGCTCTGCTCATTGGGTTGTTGCTGTTATTCAGCTTTGATCTTTCGTATTTTACAGGTCCTAGAGAGGGAGCAACTAATGAGCAAGTTCGATGAGGTGACGGAGCAGATAGAACGAGCTCTAAGTGCGATTCCCTATGAAGAACTTGATATATCGGACGAAGTTCAGGAGCAGGTAGTTTTCCGCTCACGCAAGTTTTCGTTGCTTCTGGCGTGGGACATCGTCAACTAGGAGTGCAATTTAGACTTAATCTTCCTTTCATCTACTATCATTAATTTCTCGAGCTTCAACAGTTCATAAGTCCCTGAGTTCTCTTTTTAAGCTGCCTTGCCTTATTATGACGCTCGATGTCACAAATATGCGCCTTATAGAGCTCATTAGATATGGCCAACCATTCAAACCAACGATCATCTTCTGCTGATATTCAGCTAGGAAATGCTTCAGTGGAGCTCGGGTTGTCTCTTAATGTGATTATTTTCATTTTGATATCTTTGTCCAGGTTGAGCTTGTTCTTGCACAGTTCAGAAGAGCCAAAGGACGGACTGATCCACCGGACGTGGAACTATATCAAGATCTATTGTCTCTTTATGAGGGAAATGACTCAGCTGCAGATCCAACTGTCCTAAGGAGATTGACTGAGAAGTTGCAATTGATGGAAATAACTGACCTTACACAGGAATCTCTTGCTCTATATGAGATGGTTTCTGCTAGCGGTGAAGATCCAGGGAAGAGCATTGAGAATATGTCGATGCTGTTGAAGAAAATTAAAGATTTTGTTCAGACAGAGAACCCTGATATGGATCCTCCTGCAAAAGTAGAAGGTTTACCGCTGCGTTCAGCTGGAGAAGCATCCGCTGATGGAAACCACAAAGCCCCCGTTATACCGGATGATTTCCGCTGTCCAATATCATTAGAGTTGATGAAGGATCCGGTCATTGTTTCGACAGGACAGGTAAAAGGATGCACGATTTTTCTCTCTATAATGCCCTAATATTTACTTGCATGATTGTGGAGCACAAACTTATGATTTAGAATCTCAATTGCTGGTCTAACCCTCTTTCATCCTGTTCAAGTGAGACCATAAATACAAGCATTCGAGTTGGCTCATAACATTCGCATTTTGCGTTCTTCCTGAGGTCCTGCCATTAGATGAGCATATCAGAAACTCTTGCTTCCTCATGTCATTTCATTGCAGTTGCCTAGAGTAACCTGATATATTTCGAGATATACCAGAACAGAATTCATCATCTTTTCTGTCTCTAATTCAAAATATGTACGATACATCCAATCATTTTACAAGGGAGACGCACTCTTCTCTCTCTCTCAACTAGTAAGAGTCATTTGACTTAATGCCTATTTGTATTTCTGAAATAGCATATCCACTACATGCTACTCTGTACATAGAATGATCCTCTTTTTGCCAATGCAGACCTATGAACGCTCTTGCATTGAGAAATGGCTGGAAGAAGGGCATGGAACTTGCCCAAAGACACAACAAACCCTCGCCAACACCACCCTGACCCCGAACTACGTCTTGCGCAGCCTCATAGCTCAGTGGTGCGAAGCAAATGGCATCGAGCCGCCTAAACGTCCTGCGAGCTCTCGCCCTAGTAAAGTTACTTCCGCCTTCTCACCTGCAGATCGTACAAAGATTGAAGTTCTTCTCCGTAAACTAATCTCTGGAATCCCCGAAGAGCAGCACTCTGCTGCAGGTGAGGTCCGCCTTCTTGCGAAGCGCAACGCAGATAATCGCGTTGCCATCGCTGAAGCCGGCGCGATTCCTCTCCTAGTAAGTCTCCTCTCAACACCCGACTCTCGCACGCAGGAGCATGCCGTAACAGCTCTTTTAAACTTATCCATATGCGAAAACAACAAGGGAACCATCGTCTCTTCGGGAGCAGTTCCTGGTATAGTTCATGTTCTGAAGAAGGGAAGCATGGAAGCGCGGGAAAATGCGGCAGCTTCCCTTTTCAGCCTTTCAGTCGTGGATGAATACAAAGTCACCATTGGCGCTTCGGGCGCGATCCCAGCACTAGTGGCGCTTCTAAGTGAAGGTACCCAGAGGGGGAAGAAAGATGCTGCAACAGCACTTTTCAATTTGTGTATATACCAGGGCAACAAAGGAAAGGCCGTGAGGGCCAGTATCGTGCCCACGCTAATGCGACTGCTCACCGAACCTGAGGCTACTATGGTGGACGAGGCCTGGCCATATTAGCGATACTCGCCAGTCACTCCGAAGGAAAGGCAGCCATCGGAGCTGCCGAGGCAGTGCCTGTTCTTGTCGAGTTCATCGGCCGTGGTTCTCCGCGAAACAGAGAGAATGCAGCTGCAATTCTGGCGCACCTCTGCTCTGCGGATCAGAGGCACCTAGTAAAGGCACAAGAACTCGGAGTGATGGGTCCGCTCATGGATTTGGCACAAAACGGGACAGATAGAGGGAAGAGAAAGGCGGCACAATTACTCGAGCGAATAAGCCGGTATGCCGAGCAAACTGAAGCCGATAATCAGATTCACCATGAGCAGCCGCTCTCCGAAAGAGATAGCTAACTGTTTATACAAATTTTCGTTCTTCTCTCTTCTTGGGGAAATGTTTCGGGAAGCTGTTTTTCATTGTTTGTCGCAGGTGGAAAATCACCTGGCCATTTAAGTTAAATTCTTTTGCTGGCCCGTGGCAAGGAGGGACTGCATCATTCTTAACAGTTTGTCGGAAGAAACGCTGCGAAAGGAGGTGGGGCGGAAGGAGATCAAGGAAGGGCTAAGTTATTTCTGACATCAGTTTACAATGTATACGAGCAAAATGTACCATCGTCGTCTTCAAAGTTTTTTAGTGGAAGAGATGTCTGTTTACAGAACAATCCATTTCGACTCGCAAATTTGTCCTGTCCCATGTCGTGTCGACAGCAAAAGTTCTGTTCCAAATGTCATACTTCCTAAATATAAGCTACAACCAGTTTTCCAACGTCCATCTATCGGTTAACTTCTCAACCTACTTAAAATCAAGACCGGTCAAATGGATGAATTGAATCGGATTTGAGTCGAGTTAAAAATAATCTGACCCATTTAACCCATTTTCATGCGATTTAAATTTAATGACCCATACTTGACACGTATTATCAAAATACATTAATATTTTAGGAAAATCATTTTCTAAGAAAATAACAATATTTTTCAATATACAGCTAAAATTTAAAAATAAACTAGAAGATATTTTCCATCAATAGTAAGGAAAATCTTTTACTCATGCACCCCTTTCAATAAATTTTTCATTATTATATATTTTTGAAAATTGATTTTTAAATTATTTTTATTTTTTATAAATTATTATTATTATATTTAATTAAAATTGATTTTTTTTTTTTATTTTTTATTCTTTTTTTCGATTCTTTTTTTTTTCTTCCTTGTTGGCCGATCGTCGGCTGTTGCCATAGGCTAGCGAGGCTCAAGCTCACCAAATTCAAGCGAGGTTGAGTCTTGCCAGCCTCTGGCAAGGCCCGAGCTCGCCAATGTCAGGGGAGCTTAGGCCTCGCCCAAGTCAACGACCTAGGTGACGCTCAAGCCTCGCCTAAGGTCACCAAAGCTTCGCCAATGTCTAGTGACCTCTAGCAAGTCTCAAGCCTCGCCTAGCTCGTCAAATCTGGTGAGGCAAAGCTTGCCCACAACAACGCTTTGGCGAGCTCGGGCAGGACTGGAGCTCATCAATGTCAAGTGAGCTCAAGCCTCACCTGTGGCCAGCCCCCTAGCTGCCACCATAGTCGGCAAATGAAGAAGAAAATGAAAATGAAAAGAAAAATGAAAAATAGTGCGTCTATACTGAGTAGTCACCCATTTTTCAATTGGGCTCTATTTTAATGAACACATTTCAAATCCATATTAAAGCTTTAGTTAACCCATTTTCTAATCAATTCATTAAATGTGGGTTAAAATATAGATAATTGACCCATTTTGCCATCCCTACTTAAAACCATCTCTATATGACATGGTCGGACTAGAGTTATGGTAGATATCACATCCCCCACAAAAATGAATAGCAAGTTCAAGAATATACACTCCAGCTGTGATGAAACCTCTTACGGTCATTATTTAAAAAAGAATTCTACCACAGGTTGATGAACTGCTACGTGAGTAGAACTTGCAATCTAAACAGCAAAAGAACCCGAACCACTCGAGTAGAACTTCAACGCTGATAATGGAAAACTCCTGTTAAACTATTGAGTTTCCTAAAATAGAAACTTAAACCAAGTGAAAAGAACCAAGTTCCAAAAATTTGTAAATGAGGGAACGGACAAGGACTCGCTGAAATGTTCAGACTCCGCACGGAATCATCTTCTACTAGGCCTCTTCAATTGGAAACTCTTATCAATTTCAACCAGCCGCTCTACACAGCTGAACTACTTCCTTCCCCTGTTAAGCCTCTGCAGATGATAATTAATGCTTCCCCCAGCCGTTCTGTTTCTTCCACTCTGAATCAAACAAGAACCAAAAACAGAAGGGGGTTTTGTTTAAACATGTGTTCATACAGATATTGGGCTCACACTCGTGCACACACAATAGAGAGAAAGAGAAAGATGGTACTGATGGATAGGCAAAGAAAACACAAAACCAACCTGAGAATCCATGCAAGCACTCAAAAGTTCCTTTTGCCGGACGCATTTATCATCATTGTTCTGGCTTAGTGCCAAGCAGTTGAGAAATGTTATCATTTCCTTCATGCATGGCTTTTGAAGCGAACCGAATTTTTTGGGGTTGATGTACAGTGCGCCTGCTTTTCGGCCCATTGTACTTTATATCTCACTGCATGTATGCAAACAGTCATTATCAGACAAATCAAAGATGAAAGACCTTTGAATATAGTAAGATTAACCAGCAGGAAACAGTGAACCAGATCTCCTGTAGCAACTTCCATTGCAACAGTTCAATGAACACTTTCAGGCAGATACACTATGAGCAACTGCCTAAGCCTTCCTAATATATTCAAACAACCCACACTATTTGGAGGAAGCAAGTATCACAGCACTGCAGACCGAACAGAGAGAGAGAGAGAGAGAGAGGAAAACTGGCATATGGCATTGATTTAGGAACCAACCAAAAAGGGCCTTGGCCGCAGCTCTATAGCGAAATTGCATCCTGAAGCCTAGTACATGAATATGACACCTGGTGACCACAATCTGAAGCTAGTACATGATTATGATGCCTAATGACCACAATTTTGCCAAGAGAACATAGATACCCCAATTGACCAGAGCAATTTGAGTGGACATTGGCGTCATCCAGAAAAGTCCAACCACCAAAACAGCAAACCCAAACCCAAAAAGAACATGTTCACAGAATCCATCTCACTCCTTTTGAAGGGGAAGAAAGTTCTATCCGAATATCCTGCAAATGAGAAAAAGCTAGCTAAGACCCTAACATCCAACTCTCCATTCAATTGGGAAACCAAATCAAAGCACTGAGAATATCTGCGCCAACATTTTATTACCAACAGTACCACACTCTATTCTCTGCCAGTTTGATGTGATGCTCATACTTTCATAAACAACATGTTGACAGATAATCCAGAAAAAAAACATAATGCATCATTGAGCAATGACTTCTCATTATACATGATCTCCACTTCACTTCCACACTCAGCAATATTTCAACTCCACACTGAACCATTGACATGAAATAACTTAACTAGAGAAAAACTTTAAACATCAGGATAAATCAATTTCTATTCACAGGGATGTACTAAGTGAAGCAGAACATATGTAAACGTTTCCTAAACATCAAGCTCCTTAAACCTTAACTAAAGTCAGCATCAATGGAACTGCTCAGAGAGCTAAAGGTCTCACTCAGATCTACACTAGTATTGTGTGCAAGACCCTACCAAGCGGCAAACAGCAAAATTCGTTCAGATGAATTAACAGTTCCAAAAAAGTGTTACACGATTCAGTTTGCTCATGCAGCACAGTATCGAACAAATCCACGCAATCTCTGACTCGCCCAACAATCTCCAGTATCATTGAGGTTCAGATTATAAGAACCTTGACCTGTAATACACAATAGCACTCGAGGCACTTGACTTTTCACATTTATGCATTCTGCTCTGCTATCCCAAAAAACATCCCACTTTGAACATAACTTGCAACACTTCCTCCATTCAAACAAAGAATAGCCCAACTCGACAAGTGGTTCACCAGGTTTCCCAGTAAAAATTGCTCAGCAGTGGCACCGTGTGAGCTATCCTAACATATGAAATTCAAGGGTGCGTCATCCAACGGAGAAAGCAAGGCAAATTCGATTCTCAAGAAAGATTAGGCTATTGAGTCAATCCGCATTTCACTCGGTTAAAAACACTAGAACGAACAAAAATCCCCACCCTGATTCCAACAGGACATCTTTCGAAAGGAACCCAGGAAAAATTCAGCAAAATCTTTACTTTCCCACTCAACGAGAACGCCGTAAAAGATCGAGCGGGCATGATCCTAGAGCAGACAACCGTTTCGGCGACATCTAATTTCGCGATATCCCACCGAGGAACTTCCAGATTCGAAAGCAAAAACAAGAAGCGCGCATCGCAGGAGAACTCGATTCGATACAGAGTTCGCCCTTGCGCTCGAAACCTCTGCTCAATCACGACGAAAAGGAACGAACTTTAGCAGCTCGAATCGACGGAACGCACCTGCGCCGGAACCGACTTCGCGCCGAGGTAGCAGAGTCGCCGTCTTGAGGTCTTGCTGCTTCGAGGAGGTCCAGGATTCGAGAGGTCCTGTCCGAGAAAAATCGGCGAATGGGGAGATCGGGCTCGACCGGAACGGACCGGGCGAGCTGCAGTGTTTCCGGTCCGACCGCCGCTCGAAGATTCCGGCCCAGCCCGAGTCCACCAGGGGTCGTGGCCCATCGGATCCTAGCGGGAGAACAGACAAAGGAGAAATGAACCCACCGGAAGGGCACCGTACGGGCCGGGCTTTTCAGCATTTAGGCCCAAATAAAGCAGACCGGGCCTGATACTTCTAGGTCCGAATGAGAAGCCCGTACCAGATTAATTTAAGTTTTTTTAAAATCTAAAACCTATTATATTTCCCAGCCCGATTGTAGAATTTACCCAGGAGCCTTTATTTTATTTTTTTTGTTCCTTTTCTTAGACTAGAAAACGTAGGGTTTTTAGACTTTATAGAACCAGTTTCAAATTTGGTTCGATCCAGCTCCTGTGTAGCACCAATTTAGTTGCACAACTCTAGTATGAAGCCTGAATTTTACCAAATTATCTCTTTTCCTTTTTCAACTAGAAATATGTTATTGATTTTGAATTGAGAAATTTATTCCATCAGTCGGGATTAGCATATAATGAGAATATACCTCAAGTTCATATGATAAACGAGTGCGTTGAATCATGTACCCAGTGTATAGGATACTTTATTGACTCAAGGGCTTATAATCTAGGTTCATTTGTCCTTTGCATTTTGGGTTCTTTAGTATATTAAACTAATTCAGTGACATTTGGGCAAATTAACTTAATCATGAAACTTATATTTTATAATTTCAATTTGGCTAGACAAGTTTCTTATGTTGGAATTCAAGAATGAACTGAAAATATTAATATTTTACACCAATATAACCAAACAATCAATCAATCTTAAAATTTCAATCAAGTCAATTAGGGTTTTTTTTTTAAATGAATCTTGTCGGCACATGAGTGGATTTCACGCCTCTTACCGGTGGGATGAAATTAAGTTGTATTTAGAAAATTCTATGAAACTCAAAAACTCATTGGATGAGAATTTAGTGAATGTTCCAACATCCGAACTCAACTAGTCAAATTACCAAAGTGCATTTATTCTTGTGCCATGCATGATATTGGCTGTCACAGTGCACTTCTAACAGAAAAAACAGTGCAATTATAGTTGTGGAGTGAAATTGCAAGAGTGGCTAACGCAAAAATTTGAAATGACAAAACCGCCAATCGAATATACGATGTCAATTTTTACTATACTTTTATCGTTCTTTCTAGTGAGATGTAAATAGAAATATCATCCTATCCCCTAAAAGTGACCTCTCACTTTTGAGTAAATTTGAACTCAGAATCCCAATCACTCTCCACCACCACCACCAGAGGCGCGAGCGCGAATCGACTAGTACGATAAATAATAATCCGAAAATCTGAAAAGGCTGCATTAATTTTTACAAAATAGAAAGGGAAGAGGGGGCGAGAAAGGCTTTCTGCACCGCACGAGCGGTGGAGTGGTCCGTATGTTCTTATCACCAACATCACATGCAATCGCCCAGGACAGCTCAGCCCCTCCCTCTCTCCCTCTCTCTCTCTATCTCTAACGTGGGCAAAGACACTGTCTTTTGCAAAGATTAGCAAAGCATCTCCAGCAATCAATTAGGAAACGACAGACCACAAATTCGGCGAGCTTCCTTGTAAGCTACCACTGCAGTGCGGGCGACGCTTCCTGCTTTTGCCTTCTTGAAGAAGATTCTCAGCGTAACATAACCGCCACCCATCCGTGGCCGAAGGAGCAAGACCTCCCCGGCGAGGACGGGAGTTTGGCACACCGGCCAGCGATCGTTCGAAATTTCGAAAGCACATCGCCACGGCATCTACAGAACAGAGTCCATGCAAACGTGTTCGTTTTGCTCCCGAAATTCCGAACGCGGGAGAGACCCGGAAGAGAGGAGGGCGGGGTGGCGGATCTGAAAGTAAAATGGAAGATGGGACCGGTCGTTTTTCAGAGTTTTAAATGCCATGGGGGCCGCTCTCACATGGAGACATGTTTTGCTGCCCAAGCTGCTGTCGTGTCTCTGACTATCGACACTTAACAACGTTTCGATGCCGGATTTATCTATGCAAACCCGCCACCATCACCACCTTAAACCCATACTAAAATGATGCCCAAAAAAGAAAAAAACACAGAGATTTTGATTTCGAAAGATCGCTTTTTTACCCTTTCTTAAAATATGATCGATATCATGTTATCGTGCCGTGCCGTGCGTCCTTTTTATATAGTCGACCGGGTTCGTTCTTGCCCTTATCTTTTCCTTTCAATGCACAGCCGAAACCAATAGACAGTGCAAGGATATGAATCGAAGATTCCACGGCTGGGCACAAAACCATTCTGGTGGGGTTCACAGAGAGCACATGTAGCTCATAGCATTTTCATCAATGGAAAAAAGGTGTTATTTTTCGGCCCCCAGCCCGCATTTTTCATTAATCAATCTCAGGACTTTTTCGGTACTTTGGAAAGGCGCCATCTTTCTTGATGGGCACTTGCCTGGTGGGCTCTCGATCGCTATTCCAAAATCTCTTTTTTATTTCGAAAAAAGGTGGGGATTGCAAAGGGAATTTGATGCTCGAGAGAGAGAGGCAGAGAGGGAAGAGTACGTGTGGGGCAAAAGCTTTCGGCCGGATCGCGTGAACGACAGTGACGTTTTCTTGTTGTTTTGGTAAAGGCTAATGGTCTCTATTTTCTCTGGTCTTTTTCCCAATTTTTCTCCCAACGAGACTTGCTCTCCAGGTAACCCCCCCGTTCGAAATCGACCTCTCCCCCAACCTCTACTTTCAAATTTCACGACCATGTGCTGGACATGTTTTTCCCTTTCGGCCTTCTTTTTCACGGTCCCTTTACTATTTCTTCCCTACTTTTCTCGCGTAATTTTGTGTTGAACGGGTCGATCCCTCGAGTCGTTAAAAAGGGTCGCTCGAACGAGATGACCAGGGGGGACTAATCCCTTCCTCGCCCCAGGCTTTG
This sequence comes from Eucalyptus marginata, assembly GCA_014182565.1. Taxonomy (NCBI): domain Eukaryota; kingdom Viridiplantae; phylum Streptophyta; class Magnoliopsida; order Myrtales; family Myrtaceae; genus Eucalyptus; species Eucalyptus marginata. The sequence continues at coordinate 26,539,245 of CM024594.1, forward strand.
AATCCGAGTCGTCGCATTCCCGCGTTAACGCGAGAATGACCCAATTGCGAGAGCTCGGTTCATGGAATTGGGCAAAGACCACCACTGGCTGAAGAAAAGTCCGAACCTTTCATTGACTTTAGGACACGAGGATGACTTTGCGGTGGCGTGGAGTTGGGAAATTCTCCAGCTTTTTCACCTTTTTTTTTTCCAAACGGTGGCGATCGAGCTTTGGCCAGGAGGACAATCAATTAGCTGGACGCCATGATGCGTCCCGACGCGTGACTCGAGAAATCCCTTTTCACATCCTTTTGGGTTTTTTTTTTAGACAAAGTAGGTATTATGGAAGCATCACATCTTTAACCTTATTCATACGCTCCCTACGACAAGCAATATGAACTGACCGAAAACATAAAATTTTGCAGACGATAAGGATGATGATCCGACCCTTTTCTGGTTTTTTCCTTTCTCTGGGGTCTGCCTGGTGCAGCCCCACCTCCACGAAGATAATGACTTGTCTTGTGTCCATGAAAAAAAGAAAAAAAAAGAGGACGAAAAAACAAGAAGATAAAGACTTGTCTGCACGATGACTAAAGTGGTTTGCGGCACCATTTTTGTTCCTTTTTCTTTAAGCATATGTACCCAGGAATCAGATTTCGAGAAAGAGAGAGAATCGGCAACGAGAAGAAAAGTGATTCGGAACCGCTTTAAAGTGAAAGGATTTTACAGTGTTTTTTGTTCTTCTGGTATCGGCTCGAAGCCAGCCGAAGGAGAATCTTTTTCTTTTTCCGACTGCAACATTTTCACACACTCTCGCTTGGAAAAACTAAAGAAAAACTATACGATCTCGGAAGTGCTGAGAAGGCTCCAGCGACAGCCCCCATACACCTGTCTTCCTTGCTCTGTTTTTTTCCCCTGTTCAATCTTTGCCTGTCTTGTCCGAAGCCTCCCTGGACGTTTGAATGATTTGAGATACTGGTGAATTCGGGTCGGGAGTCCCCACCTGAGCTTTGACATGACCTCGCCACGATTTTGCATTTCGGTGACCTCGCATTAATTGCGCGAGGCGAACTCTCATGCGTCTTCTGGTGCCTTCATGACTCCCGACGACCAAGACACTACTGAACAGTGAACACTACTACAAACAGGCCTCTTACCCGAATCCCCACATAACGGAAACGGCTAATGACTCGGAAGGAATCGAGTGCCCTTTTGGATTCAAATGGAATTTGACGTGGTAAGCAATCACATCCCAACAAACCGAAAAAATTTAAAAAGAAAGAATGAACGAGGGATGAACAAGGAACCCATTAAGGCTGAGTTCATGGAGATCAATGAACGATGGAGTCCTTGTCCAGGGGTCTGAAAGCTGTTGGGGATGATGCCAGCGGGAGTACCTGGGAAGTGCTTGAAGGAAAATGCGGAATCACGTTCTGAGTAACCTCCGTTTTCTCCCCATTCTTGCCCACGATGGTCCTCACTAGAGGGCCTTCTTTAATGTCCGCATCACCGCCGCAGGGCTTTGCAAAGCCACATTCTTGACCACCTGCTCTTTTGGCAGCCTCCTCCCTGAGTCTCCTGCACAGTTTCTCCTCTGCATCCCTGAGGAACTTGAACTTCGGCGGCGGCGACAACCACGGCCGAGCCCACTCGGGCTCCGCCAAGGACTCGAACAGGGGGTTGTTGAACCCGTTCTTGCCGTAACCCTCGAGGGGGTTGAGGGATGATGACGACTTGACTGTTGGTGATGCCAGAGGCGTGAGGAACGGGGTCTGGTCGAGGGCCAAGATTATGTCACTCAAGCTCCTGGTCCTTGAGCCTTTCCTGCTCCTATCGCCCCTCGACCTCCCATCCTCGGACTCCAGATCCTCTCGAGTCTCTTCCTTGATCGTGAAGAGGAACCTCGGTGGGCCATGGAGGTTGTGGAGCCTCATGAGCTCCGATTCCACGCTCTCTTGATCTCCAAGGCTCTTCGACTGCAAGTCCTTGCCGTTTCCAACTTCAAGGTCCAACATTTCATGCCCGTTGGCACCTAAATCCTTCGCATTGGCTGAATTTGCGCCGCTGTTTTTGGCGTTGGTGGGGTGTTGGATTGAAGAGGGCCTTTTCCAGCAGATGAGCTGGAGTAATTCTTTTGCGTATTTGGTGTAGTCTTCTTCTTCCGGGACGTCTGCGACACTACTCGAGGCTACTCTTCTCCTCTTCCACCAGAACACATAGGTCACTTCCGCTAAGAAAGCCAAGAAGAGGCAACCGAAGACTATGCTCAGAACGATACCCAGACCACAGGAAGCTGCCATCTTTCTCACTCCAATTTCACATTCCCAAGCAACCGAAAAGTTTGCTCATATAATTCAAACCTGTCGGCTCTGATTATGACTTCCTAGTGAGTACTGAAAAATACCCAGACCGTGAAACTTCACTCTCAACAAAAACACACAGCAGAAGCAACAATCAAACCTCCAAAACTCGGCCCCAGAATTCAACCACGGAGCGGAGACTTCCTCACAGGAAAAAGCAGGAAAGACCCACTCGCTATCTACTCCTGGAAAGCCACAATCCACGAAGCAACCTCCGGAATTGCCAAAGCTTCGGAACTTCTCGCTCACGACCCGCGAGATCCAAACTTCGGGGTCACCTCGCAAGCCTCGAACCTCCCTTCCCGTGGAAAAACAAAAACAGAGCCGTTGCAGAGAAGAGAAAAAACACACAAAAAAACACACTCCCCCCCACCAGCCCAAATTCTCAACCACTTCAAGCCAGAGACGGAGACGACGGAGGAAGAGAGGACGCACGGGACCCGGAAATTTGCTCAGGAAAAAATAAAAATGAAACAGGGCGAAGGAGAGAATAGCTTTGTTTATAAAGGGGGCGGGGGTGGGTGTGGGGCGAACGTTTGTGGAAGGTAGGCTGTAAAAAGATGTGGGGCAGAGCGTGGAAATACAGTTGGAAAAAAATCTGCCTCGCACTCACATGCCTTCGCTAAAGTTCGTGCACCATTAAAGCCGGAGAGAGAGAGAGAGAGTGAGAGAGACAGTTTTTCTTGGGCAAAAATCTTGGAATGGAATGGGATTTCGCATTAAAAAGAAAGAGAGAATCGAGCGGTTGCGATGGCAGAAAAAAGCTTCGATCTTTCTCGTCGGGAACGCGACGAAAAACAGAGCCAGCGGGAGGAAGAACGTCGCAACAACGGTCGGCCTGCGGAAATCTAGCTGGATGTCATCCGCGCGCATTTGAACGCGAGACGACCGGGACCGATCCCTTCCCCCCCGCATGTTCGACTGTCGCTTTTGCGGACGATGTCGTCGTGGTCGACAGTTCAAAAGTGAGTCGCTCGTGTTTCACTAGTCAAACGTGCAATAGGGATGCTCCGTCCGCGTGGGGACGAGGGACGGAGGCCCGACATCTCTGTCCCGGAAGATCGCCAAGAGAGAGATTCGAATCCCGACCCCTACGGCATATCCCTAATTGGATATCGTCATTCGAAAATTCAAACCAACGAGTTATGATTGAATTAGGGCGCATTAACTGTTTCGCGTTATTATCGCTCTCTGCTTTGGGCTCAATCTGCACCAACGTTATCTTAACTCGAGAATCTTTGCCTTGGCTTTGTCAAGTTTGACGGATATTGGTCGGGAAAATATCTATCTTTTAGACTTCAACTCTTTTGCCTTGGCCCAACTAAGCTTGGTAGAAAGTTGGAGGACACAATTTGGCACCGTGATTAGGGAGTCATGTCCGAGATTTTTTTCTCTCTCGAGATATTCACCAACCACCAATGCATCTTGGGTGTGAGTCTTAGTCAAGCATTGACTCTAATACCAATTGTTATGGAATAACGTGGAAATCCACAAATCTCGCAATTCCTTATCAAATGGGAGAGAATGCAATTACCAAAGACATCAACATGGAATGATGAGGAATCCATAAACTTATGTGATTCGATCCGATAATCAGTAATTGCTTCTAGATTTTTAAACTCCACGCATGAAGATTCGCATTTGTATAAATAAGGATGCACGACATCAGTACGCAACTAGGGTTTTCGCTCCTATTGTGTGCATGGAATCTCCACTCTACGTGTTAGTTCCCTGTGATTTTTCTTGACGAGAGTACCGCGAGAGATTGCGAATAAACAAGGGGGGGAATCTCTTATGTATAACATATGATTAGGTGTAATTTCTCGTGGCCGGCTCTCTCCGTGGAGCAGCTCACAACATTCTAGCCGAGCCTGTAGATCTTCAGCGCCTTTATTGTGCATTGGTTGACTTATCTAGCAATTCCTTTTCTCTTGAATCCGATAATAATTGCAAGACAAATCGGTTCTCGACATTACTTATGCAAAAGGGATTTCAAAATCCTACCTAGATCCGAAGCAATCAATACTACTGTTCAATGCAATTATTAAAATAAATAAAGGATATCCTGACTTGCATTATTAATGGAGGCCCAGTGGGCCAGATCGTCAGTTATGGCATTAGGCCGGAAACTGAGGGCCGTTGATGAGATAAATTAGGAGGGGCCACTTCGGTTTCGGAAAAGCTGGACAACGGGCCCACTAGAATCGACGCATCCATGATCATCACGAGACTCGACTATGACCAGCCCGTGATTTCAATTGTCGCCGGAAAACTTGACCCGGATCCAGATTACCCTTCGGGCCGGCGTCCGAAGTCGAGCTAGGCTAGGACCATGGACGAGATAGCCATTTCATAAACAGGTTGAACTGGAATTGGAGGCGCTCGGTCGTACCATGTTGGGGTCTACTTGAGTCGACTCGATCCGATACGATTACCATTCTCGAGTTTGATTGAGCCCGTGTTTGCTTAGTGCTCGAAACTCCAACTCGACCATTCAAAATTTGTTTGTTACAATAGGACAATTTTGAAGGGTTGACGATTGGAGTGGACTGAGCAAAACCTTCAGGCAATGGTGTTCGGTGAGAAGACGGGGATCGGCGTATCTAGTAGGCACTCATCATCTTTGAAGGTAAATGTCGACGGCCATAAACATATACTGACGGCTTATGAAGTGCTTGCTATGGGTCTCCCTTAATTTGGTGATGCAATTTATATTCAATTTATATTCAATTTATATTATATCAATTAACTCAATGTTGATTTAAATTAGGGTTGTTCTTCTAGATTGTCAAAAGTCAAAAGTAAACGTTTTCAGTTTCTCCGTTGATATATCACTGTAGAGAGATGCTGGCAAACGTCTCTGTTGTCTTCAAGGAATAACGGAAACTCCACATGCGACCATTCAAAATTTGAGATTTGACAGCCAGGACTGACTTTTGAACAGTGGTCGAGAAATAAACATTGTACTATGAATACAAATGTCAGTCACTAAAGTCCAAAAGTTATTGGAGATCTTTCTAGTACGAGACAAAAACATGTGAAAAGTTCAAACTCTCCGTAACGAGGCAGTTGTAATGAAATTTCTAAGTAATTTCCCTTCCATGTACTTCACATAAATTCATGTCCTTTGCTAGAAATCTCAAAGGTGAATTTATGTGAAGCACAAAAAGTGGGCTATTTCATTGAACCTCATGGACACACTTACAGCATTAGAGAAATAACATGTTTCTCAAAAAGTATGAGAATGTTCGATTTAAGTAGTAAATATTGTCTATTAAGATTGCAAAAGCTTAAGGTTGATAAATATGTAATGTAATCCTCGTGATAAAAAAAAATGAATACCCAGAAAATCCTATCGAAGCAGTATTTTAGTTTGATAGATTATTAAGATTTCAGTGGGTGGGATAGGTCTCAATCCTGCCAAGCCCCTTTTAGGGAGAAAAAGGACTATTAAAATTACATTGACATGTAATTGATTGCTTTTTGTTTATGGTTATTTAATTTTTTAATTTTTGATATTTAATCTCTTTTTGCGGTACTAATATTCGTTTCATGCAAGGTCACAGCCTCACAACCCCCATCTTCTTTGCAATCGAATAGGCAAATCATCTAGTTTCCGAGGAATAATTTTGCAATTAAAATTGGTCCATCACTTTTTTAGATTAACGGGACTGTCCTCTTCTCATTTTCCTTCGAACGGTTCCCCTAATTTTTTTTTTTCAATAATTATCTATTTCCTCACTTGTTTTTTCGTTCTTCATTTTTAAGGAACCTCGCTCAGGGATTGGTGTTTGCTTGGTGCTTGAAATTTGATAATCCCCCAATAGGGCAATGCGATTACCATTCTCGAGTTCAATTTGACTGGTGTTTGTGGAGGAATCAAAATGTATATTCTATGAACCTTGCTTATGTTAATTCAACAATGGAAGCACATGAATGCACCGCTTGTTTTGAATGTGAAACATATCCTGATGACTTATGAAGTGCTTTCTATGGGCGTCTTTTGATTTGGTGATGCAATTTATGTTTAATGTAGATTATATTAATTAATTCATATGTTGATTTAAATTAGGGTTTTCACTTTCTAGATTATTAAAAGTCAAAGGCAACCGTTTTCACTTTCTCCCACTGTGGAGAGATGCTAGCATATGTCTCTAATCTCTATCGTCTTCAAGGAATAACGGAAACTTCACAAGCGAACATTCGAAATTTATGAGATTTGACGGCCGGGACTAACTTTTAAGCAATGGTCGAGCAATAACCCTCGTACTACGAATTCAGATGTCAGTCATAAAAAGTCCAAAAGCTATTGGAAGATCTGTCCAATACGAGACAAAAGCACGTGAAAAATTCAAACTCTACATAAGAGCAGCTGTAACGAAATTTCTAAATAATTTCCTTTCCGATTACTTCACATGAATTCAAGAACTCTGCTAGAAATCTCGAAGGTGAATTTATGTGAAGCACAAAAAGAGGGCTATTACTTTGAACCCCATAGACATGCTTACTGCATTAAAGAAATATCATATTTCTCGAAAAGTTCGAGAATGTTCAATTTGAATAGTATATATCATCAATTAAAATTGCAAGAGGTCAAGGTTGATAAATATGTAATGCAATCCTCATGACAAAAAAAAATGAATACCCGGAAAAAACCTATTGAAACAGTATTTTAGTTTGACAAATTATTAAGATTTCAGTGGGTGGGATAGGTCTCAATCCCGCCCAAGCCCCTTTTAGGGAGAAAAAGAATTATTAAAACTACATTGACACGTAATTGATTGCTTTTCGTTTATGGTTATTTAGTTTTTTTTTATCTTCGATCTTTAATCTCTTTTTATAGCCCTAATATTCGTTTAATGTAAGGTCATAGCCTCACAACCCCCAATCTTCTTTGCAATCGGATAGGCAAGTCATATAGTTTCCGAAGAATAATTTTGCAATTAAAATCGGTCCATCACTTTTTTAGATTAACGGGACTATCCTCTTTTCATTTTCCTTTGAACGATTCCCCTAATTTTATCTTTTTCAATAATTATCTATTTCCTCGCGTTGTTTTTTCATTCTTTCATTTTTAAGGAACCTCACTTAGGGGAAATTTGATAATCCCCCTAAGTGAGAGCTTTCAGTTCTAAGTGGTTATTTGGTTGTTTGATTAATACCTTGAGTAAGACATCGTGCCTCCAAATCACTTTTGATTGTGACTAAACATATTTAATAAGACACCAATTAACTATAGAAGTAAATATTATCCTGTCACCAAATAAGACAAATTAGGGTATTTGAACTTGCGTGCTTTTCTCGTATGATTTTACACAAATTGTCGGAACACGGCTTTCAACAAAAATCCAACATTTCTAAAAGCGGGGAAGCCGACACGACCTCGTGGCGGGGTTGGAAGCTTTATCTGCTTGCGCCAACGAGTTTGTCGACCTCGGGACTGATGCATGCAGCAGCTCTCCATGCATCTCAAGACGTCGTCGTTCTCACGCCACTTCTCCAGCGGGAATCGCGACCAGTGTGCATTGTGCTGGAATTCAGAGGATCTATGTGCTGGCCTGGCCTCCATTTCGCCATGCCAATCGGTTCTGAACTTGCAGATCAGGCCAGCCGCCGCCGCCTCCACTTTAGATTCGTGAAATCGAAAAGGTTGATAACAAAGTTCGACATTCGCCTTGTTTGGAACGCCTCTGAATTGAACACACATTCGTTTGTTCCTATAGATTTGAATTGCTAGAGAGATTGGGTATGCGGTCGGCTTGTTCCGGAAATTCGAGCAGTTATACCTAGGTGCATAATATGTTTCATGGCATGACAAATTCGCATGACAATTAATGGGGTAGGTTTTACCTCAAGAGACGGAAGTTCGGTAATGCTAATTGCATCGAGGAAGAGCCTCCCGACGTGTTGATTTTTGATTTTTGTATTTGTTTTCTTCTCTGGGCATCGCTAACCTCGATCGATGGTAGTTAGCTAGCGAGATTCACGATTTGGAAAGGAAAAAATGGCGTCAAACATCAATGCTTGTCCAAAAGAGATTGTCCTTGTAGACATAGTAGGAAAAGACAAAAGGGGTAACACTTTGTCATGTTATGGCATGTTTTGCGCGTATTTCATATTTGAACTTGTTTCGTGGTAACGTTATCTGGGGGTGCCAGAAATTACTGACTTGAAGATTCCGGATCTTTTTGGATCGAGTCTTTCTCCGGTTCAAATGATATAACCTAAAAAAAAAAAAAACAAGCATAATGGTTTTGAATCGAATCGGGTAATGTACTTGACTTGAACCGAAACACGTTAAAGAATACACTCTATTGCTAGAGCACGTGAATCCCTCCAAGAATGTTTCATTCTCCGTCGTCATCTGCACCTCGATCAACAAGAACGCGACTCTCGTCTGCAACTCGATCACAATTTTGGTCTCCCTCTTCGTTTGGCCACCGCTTCTCTAGTCCTCGCGCAATGTCCTCAGCCCTCCGTGCTTCCATCGCCCGTCCCCATCTGCAGTGACCTCGAATGCGTCTCTTTGTCTACTTGCACCCACAAGATGCTACGTGACCAAAGCCTTCCCTCGTTAACAAGGTTAAAAGGCGACGACAACATGCCAAGATATAGGGCATGCCTCCGATGGAGCCTGACTGGGCCTCGAATCAAGGTCGATCCTATGTCGAGGGCTCGAATCAGCCCCGGTCTTAGGTCGAAAGGGAAAGAGTGATGCAGGAGCATCGGGCTCTATCAATCAACTTGCAAGCTCAACTCATACCTCGTGAATTAATAGAATTCAATTCTTACTATTCAAAGCAAAGGGAAATTTCAACTACAATCTCATTTGGTGGATCCAACTTTGAAGATGTCAATTCTACATACTAGTTGTGGACTCGCAAGAATAGTTGTCGATTTCATGATTGTCAATCGACTCTCTAGATGTTTAGTTATAAGTTTGCTATCAACACCCGTGATAATCATTTTATTTCTGTTCCAAAATAATTTTGTTGTTCCAGATTTGTTTTTGGAATATAAATCCATTTAGTAAAACTATTTCATTTTTTTTGGTTAATATCCTAAAAAACCCCAAACTGGTATACTTGTGACAAATTTACCTAAAACTATTTTTTTTACCATGAAAAACCCCAAACTGGTACACCTGTGACAAATTTACCTCGACTAACCATAAAAAACCCTAAACTTGTACATTTATGACAAATTTACCCAAAACTAATTTATTTGACTGCAAAAAACCCCCAAACTGATAAATTTGTGACAAATTTACCCTCCACTAAATTGGATTAATACCACAAAAATTGTAAATTGTGACAAACGGAGCATAAAATCCAAAATTGGTATATCGGTCAACCGTCACGTGTCATTTAACTTAATAATTTGACGGTAAAATTTAACGAAAACTAACGAGAGGGTAAATTTGTCACAAGTGTACTTTGGGGTAAATTTGTCAAAGGGGTTTTTTTTTTGGTCAAAAAAATAGTTTTGGGTAAATTTGTCGCGGGTGTACCAGGTTTGGGTTTTTCAAGGTATTGACCCTTTTTTTTTTTGGAAAAGATTTTACTCCATAAATATGTTTAAAATAAAAATCAAAAGTAATTTTTTTTTCTTCTCTATATTTGGAACAACGTTAAGAAATAAAAATTACTTTCATCGTTTGTCCTTACTACTAGCTGGCTATCCATTTGCCGCCATCAGCCACCATCTACTGTTCGCCCAATCATAGTTCGTCAATCGTTGCCCATTGCCCGTCGTCCGCCAACCACCGTTTAGAATGGAGAAATTTTGTGTTGTTATCAAAAAAATTATATTCCGGGAATAAAAATTATGTATTATTATCAAATGTGTATTTTTACTTAGAAACTCAGCCGAGAATAAAAATTGAAAAATCTATTTCTCTTTCAAAAATCAATTTTTGGCCATTAGAACGTGCATAATAACTATTTTGTTTATCAATTTATTTGTTTTTTATTCATTGAAATAGGTTTGGAATAAAAATTCATTTGGTAACACGATTTTATTTTTCTATTTCCATAATAGATTTCTACTCCATAAGTAAATTTAGACTAGAAATCAAAAGTTAAAATTCTTGGCTTATATATTTCTAGAACATAAGTGAGAAATGAAAGATTTTCTTATCGTTCACTCTCGTCACCGCCCGTCACCCACCCGCGGCCTATGAGACATCGAACGCCAGATGTTGAACGCTAACCATCAGCCACTGATTGTTGGACATCGAACGCCACCCACTGCCCCCGAACATCGGTCGTTGGCTGTTAATCGCTAGGCACTAGCCATCGTTGGTTGGCCACTGGCCACTAGACACCATATGCCTCCCACCACCACTCGGGATGGAAATTTTTTTATCTATTTGAGGAACATAAATTTTATAAGGTTATCAAACTCGTATTTTTGCTCAAAACTTATCCAATAAATAAAAATAGAAAAATCAATTTCTAGCAAAAAATTGATTTATGGAATAGAATGGTTATCATGCGCGCAGCAATTAGAGGCTATTTTGATTGATTTACATCTTTATTGGTCAATCTTCAAAGGTGTCTATTAGTCTACCCAAGCCGGGGAACGAATATAGAGTATAATTTTAATTACTTTGCATCTCGTCAAATATATTTAGCCCTGTAATTTTATGAATTTGAAGTTCGTTGAGGTTCCAACCGTTTAAGTTCAAGTTTCTATGCGTTTTAAATGCATTTTCTAGTTCCTAGGATTTTATTATGTTTTCTAATTCCCATGTCTTTGATATTTGGGTAGTTTCCTTGTCTTTAATATTTGGCTAGTTTCCATGTCTTAGTCCCCAATAAACAGAGGTATAATCTCATTTGTAGAGAAGGCTTGACTATTGATAATACTTGAGATTTTCTCCTATGGGAGTTAATAATTAGACTAGTTCTTTATCCTCAAAAAGTGAGTTCTTTCCTTATGGTGAATGAAGAAGCCTTTTATCCTTGGTCGATAGTTTTCCTTTAGGTTTTGGTAATGAGCTTCTTCTATTACGAAATCGTTTATTCTTGGCGGGTGGCTTGTCTTCTAAATCTCGATAGTTAAATTTGTTAATCGCAACCTTTATCCTTAATCAATGGTGCCTCATTTATGCCTCGATGATGATTGTAATCTATCCTCCTATCACTCAAAACGCAATCGCCCACCTTGCACCCGCATCAAAGAAGATAGAGAGAGAGGTGATATCGGGTGGATCTAGGTGGCTCGGTTCTTGTTGTCGAGCTCAGAGGTGGGTCACAGGGTTGCCTCTAACATTGGGATCATGGGACAATGGCCGGTAGAGGATAAAGAAGGAGGAAGGAGAGAGAAAATGAGATAGTTACATAGAGTGAGCTACACGAAGACAAAAAGAGAAACATCGACCAAATCCAAATAGTACCGACCAAGGTCGTCTCATTTTCGATTCGGGTTCTATGCAGTTCGGGTTGCACTAAACATACATCGATCATGTTGGAGTCAAGTTAAGTTTGAATGTAAACCCAATCCTATCAAAAATGTTTGACACTGCTGGTGTCATTCGAAGGGTTTTGCTAAAATAATAATTATTGAGATATTGTGAATATAACAGTCTATTATTAATCATAAATTCTTAAAGGAGTGGGTTTCACAATAATTTATAATTAATTATCATTTAATTTTTTTATGATCCAGAATAAATTATTATTCCTATAATATATTAAAAACTTTTGGTCAATCATTTATCTTATTCGTATCACTCGAGATAAACGTTGTCCGGATGGAGCCAATAACGACAAGGGGGCGTCCGTCGACTAGACATAAAAAAGGCTCCACCTCTCCAAAAGAAGAGCAGCGGAGGTGAGGGGCAAACGAGTCATTCCGCCACTCCATCAGGACCGGAGAACTCCTTCCCCGCCTATAAAATCTCACTTCCCCTCCACCCCTTCCATCTCACACTGGGCCAGTTGCCTCTCTCTCTAGCTCTGTCAAAATGGCTCGCTCCGCCGCCTCGCTCCTCTTCGCCACCGCCGCCGTCCTCCTCCTCCTCGCCCTCCGCGCCCCGTCCCCGTCCCAGGCGCTCACCCTGACCCTGGTCAACAACTGCCCCTTCACGGTGTGGCCCGCCATCCAGCCCAACGCCGGCCACCCCGTCCTCGAGCGCGGCGGCTTCCCCCTCCTCACCCTCACCCACCGCTCCTTCCCCGCCCCCGACGCCCCCTGGTCCGGCCGCGTCTGGGCCCGCACCGCCTGCTCCCACGGCCACGGCGGCCGCTTCTCCTGCGCCACCGGCGACTGCGGCGGCCGCCTCGAGTGCGGGGGCCTCGGCGGCGCCACCCCCGCCACCCTCGCCCAGTTCACCCTCCACCACGGCCACGCCGACTTCTCCTCCTACGGCGTCAGCCTCGTGGACGGCTTCAACGTCCCCATGACGGTGACCCCGCACGAGGGGAAGGGCGTGTGCCCCGTCGTGGGCTGCCGGGCCGACCTGCTCGCCACGTGCCCGCCGCAGCTGCAGATGCGGTCCCCGGCGGGGCACGGCCCCGTGGTGGCGTGCAAGAGCGGGTGCGAGGCCTTCCGCACCGACGAGCTGTGCTGCAGGAACCACTTCAACAGCAAGGACACGTGCCGGCCGTCGAGCTACTCGGACTTCTTCAAGCACGCGTGCCCCGCCACGTTCACGTACGCCCACGACAGCCCCTCGCTGATGCACGAGTGCTCTTCCCCGCGCGAGCTCAAGGTCATCTTCTGCCACTGACCCGCCGCGCGCGAGAGCCCGATCACCACGTCCAGTCCAGCGTAGTAGTGGAGTGTAGCTTTAGTTCCTAGGTTTCTCGAAATAAACAGACATTGGTCTTTCTAGGAAAGACCGGCACGAAATGTGTTGGCTTCGTTGTGAGTGTGTGGAGCTTGAAGATGGTGTGAAGATTTCGATGTGCATTACTTTCTTCATGTTTGAATGGGCATGAGCTCGTTTTCTGTAATGAAAAAGGTGCCATCTTTCAGAACTACCCATGACGGGCTGCATGCCAAGCGAGTCGATCTTAAAGTGAAAAAAAGCTTGAAAGTAAAAGAAGATAAAGATCGCTTTCTCTTTTTTTTATGCATGCCAGGAGGGGAGTGGTGGGTCGGTGGGCAAGGCGACATTTGTCGCGACAAGGGGCGCAGAATCTCTGTCATCTGCGTCTGAGGAAAGCTGTCTGACTGGGACAGCAGGCTGGTCTTCTTTCTTGCTTGCTCTCGAGATTTCCAATTTGGCACGCACTGTCACGTGCAAGGCTGATTGTGCACGTAGGATGTTCATCTACGTTTTACCTTTCTAACTCCAACGTGCTCCGACCCCAAAAAGTTAAAAAAAATAAAAATACTCCAACGTGCATATCCTGAACGTGACTTGTCTTCTCAATTTTTCGGGGTACGTGCATGGTATCGCGGATCAAAATCGAATCTGCGAGCATGACCCCCGAAATAGAGTAATGGAATATGCTATACCGAGATGATTTACTTTTTCATTTTGGGAGACGGGAGTGGGGAGAAAATATTGTGCATATCTTGTGTGCTATCATGACAAACAAAAAGGGATGTGACGATGCGACACGTATTGTGTGTGGGGCTCAAATTGTTAAGTCACTTTAAACTGTCCTCTTCCTTCTCTCTCCCCTCTCCGAGATGCTCATATCTTGTGCGCTATCATGACTAACAAAAATGGATGTGACGATGCGACACGTACTGCGTGTGGGGTTCAAATTGTTAAGTCACTTTGAACTGTCATCTTTTCTCTCTCTCCCGTCGAGCCCTTGTCCAACTAATGAACCACCGCGTCACTCCTCCGGCTCAGGTGTCCCTTGCTCTCTTGGCCGGGTCGCCTCCCTCTTCCTCGCTGGCGAGAACCTCTCCAGCTACATCCCCTCTGAGCTCGGCCTCCTCAGCTCACTCAGACGGCTTAACCTTGCCGGCAACGACTTCTCGAAGCCCGTTCTCTCCCGCCTCTTCAGTGCGACCTCACTCATCTCTCTCAACCTCTCCTGAAACTCGCTCTTTGGTCCGATCCCGACCCTGATCAAGAACCTCAGCAACCTCACCCACTTGAACTTATCCTCTAAGGGGCTGCATGTTTATGTTCTTTCTTTTGTTTATAACACATTTTATTTTTTTTTTTTTGTTTTTTAACAAAAAAAAAAAGATAAACGCGTTTGTTTGCGTTTTTGTTAAATATATTATTTTGTTCCTAAATTTTTTTTGAACATAAACAAAAATAATAAAAACTTATTTCGTGTTCATAACACTTCCGGAAAATTTTTTTATTTCTTTTATTTTATTCGCCTCTTTTCGAGCTCGCCCAACCAAGGTGAGGCCAACCTTTCCCATTTCATCATTCAAGCCTCAAATTTTATTAAATATTAAATTGTACCAAAAGGAAGGAAAAAGAAAAAAAGAACAAATATTTAAAATATTTAAAAAATAAAAGAAACAAAAAAATCATACAAGTTTACCAAATGTTTTTATTTTTATTTTTTAGAACAAGTTTTATTTATAATATAATTTCACATTTTGTTAAAAAAGTTTGTTCTCCGAATAAATTAGTTTTTTCTATTTAGCGTTAAAAATCCTATCCACACATTTTTGAACAAAAACGTTACCAAACGCATCCTAACTTTATCTTTCAATGGAACCTCTTTAGAGGATTTGAGCTTCATGCTTATCTCGAAGCTTGGGAGCCTCTATGGGATGCTGAACCTATCATACAATGAGTTCTTCATAGAGGTCTCCGCCATACCCTCTCTCTCCCCCTTTGAGTCATGACCGAGCCCTTGTCCAATGAGCCATTATATAGCCTCTGCCTCCGCCTTGAAAGGTTGCCTTCGCCAGCGCGAATTTCGTTAGTCAAGTGCAACAGTTCATTGATTGGTCGAGAGCTCGAGGAGAGAGAGAGAATTCAAAATGGCCTAACCACTTAGGCCCCACTTGGACACCTGTTGTGTTATCACACCCATTCTTTTTGCCATGTTGGCATACAAAATACACCCAATATTTTCTTGAGAATTGAAATTTATAATTTGTAATTTTTCTTCTCGTTAACCATTGTTCCTACATCATTTTTATTAGAAAAATGACAATTGTGATCCAATATGTAATGTGATCCGTACACTTTTTATTTATTCACTATTAACTAATTTAATCCCTCAACTATATGAACGCATTCAATGTTGCTCCTAAAGTCAAATTAATAAAATGACAACATTAAACATTTTCACATAAATCACTAATTAAATTGAACATATACTAAAGGTCTAGAGAACACATTGAACAAATTAAAAATTAATGGACCATATCAAATAAATTAAAAGTTTAAAGATCATATTGTATATTTGATTAATATTTAATGACCATTATGTCATTATCGCTTTGTACTAT
Source organism: Eucalyptus marginata (assembly GCA_014182565.1). Classification (NCBI taxonomy): domain Eukaryota; kingdom Viridiplantae; phylum Streptophyta; class Magnoliopsida; order Myrtales; family Myrtaceae; genus Eucalyptus; species Eucalyptus marginata. The sequence continues at coordinate 26,554,976 of CM024594.1, forward strand.
GTGAAAATTTATAGTATAATGCGATGTTTGTAATTAGATTGAGATTTTAAAAAAATGATTTTCCTTTCATTTGCCCAAACTGTGAACTTTTATCTCTTGAAAAATAAGGTCAAATTCCCTTAAACGTTCTAAGTCTCTTTTACTGCTATGAAATTTTATTTTTATTTTATTTGGAAAAAAGATATGTTTATCTAATTAAAGTAAATACATCAAATGTCCAAAAGTCTGTTTTGGTTTAATATATCAGATATTACATTAACTTGATTATTGATAATCAGTTGCAAAAATCAATTTAGTAAACTAATTATGTTTTACATTTTCCGGTTATTATTATATATAAATTTATTTTAGTTAAAACGATGAGATTGGGATCTTTATTCCATTCAATTCCATCTCTTTCGGTTTCATCCTCGTTCCATTTCATTCTATCGCGGTAAACGCAGCATTGATAATTGGGGCTCGCTATGTTTCGACTTCAAAACAAGCAAACCCTTTTCTCCATTTTGTACGTATGATAATTTTAGAAAAAACTAATTTAAGTGTCCTCGAGAATTAATATTTCTAATAAGAACAATCGGTTTAGAGTTTATCATAACCGAATTCTTGTGCATATAAGGGCGTATTTGGTAAGGATTTTGTTTCCAAGAATAATTTTTTATTAGAAATGATTTTTATTTTATTTTATTTCCGAGAACAATTTCGAGCAAAAGAATGTCTTTAGAATCGTCCAAAATTTATATTCTCGATATAAAATATATTTTGTAGAATTCTTAAATCTTTTTGTTTCATTTAATTTTTTTAATAATTTTATTTTTTTTTTTTCCTTTTTCCTTTTTCTTTTTCTCTCCTTCTTTGTAGTTGATCGCCGCCCATTGTCGTGACTGACGATTGGCTGGGCGAGGTCTGGCAAGCCTCACCCTTTGCTAGCCCATTGGTGAGGCTCAACCTCGCCCAAGCGGCACAAGGTCGGCCTCACTTTGGCCTAGCAAGGTCGAGCCTCGCGCCGGCCAACAAGGCCAACCTCACCCAGATCTAACAAGGCCAAGTTCGCCAAGCCACCAACGAGACTCAACCTTGCCATGCCACTGCTAGGTGACGCCAACCTAAAGGTGGCCCGGCAAGGCCGAGTCTCGCCCAACCACGATGAGGCTCGGGCCAATGAGCCTCGCCATGGCTCGGCATTGCCGGGGCGGCGATGCTCCAACGAGGTCACCGGCCCTCGTCTACCTTGTCGTTGGCTATGGCCGAGGCCGACAACCAGCCAAAAGGAAAAAAATAAGAAAAGGGAAGAGAAGAAGAGAAAATAGAAGACGAATAAAAAATTGGAATTGATTCCATGAACAATAAGTTATTGGGAATAAAAACAATTTTTTTCTACTTCTTGATTATGTTATGATCTATTCCCGACAACAACAAAAATTGATTTTTGTTTATGAGAACTAAAATTTTACTAAACAGATTTCTATTCTTTTTTTCGCTCTTAGGAATAAAAGAACAGAGTCAGTTGTTCCCGAGAGTGTTACCAAACAAGGCCTAACTCATCCGATGGTCTAGTGAGAAATGAAAGGACAGATTTAATAAAATTGAAAAACTTAGGGGGTTTGTAAGTTCCTTTTCACTAGCTTTAAAGCTCTTATTAATTCGTTGATAATCTTTTTATCCTCAGCAAAAGAGTCTCGTGAGGCATGTCCTTCTACTCTACACATAAGATGGATTTAGTACTCGGTGTGTCGACGTCAAAAAAAAAAAAATAATAATAATACTTTCATCATTGGATAGACAAGTCATGTACATAGCGATAGTTATGAAGCCGACTCCATCCACACGTCGATTATCCAATAGTTCAAGTGTAATTTATTCCTTATAGTGGCAATGGACATATTAAATATACATGCATATATTATGATAAGATCCTCGTCACAAGAAAAAGTTTTGGTGTATTTCCCCACAAAAGTAGCAAATCACATATGCACTAATTGTAACTCATTGATAACGAAGAAACTTATATATTTTCAATTTTAGCATAGTGGCCTAAATTTAGAGACATTGTAATATCTACGCTATGCAATGTTTTATATTATCTGTGAAACTTTTTTTTTATACTGACTAGTTGTTTTGTGTTTTGATAATTTAGTTTTTGTGTACCGGTACACTAAAATAATGATGAACATACTTCAAGAAAAAAATTAATGATACTTGTGTGTGACGATCTGTGTAGCGGGAGAAGGCCGAAAACGCAGCTAGGAAAATCGGACATGGCACACGTATGCCTCTGGCTGGGATGGGCCTAGCTGACCTTCTCTTGATTTTTGTGGTGATAACCCAAATAATGAAAATAGAAATTTTCAGATTCTACTGTCCACTAAACAAAATGGCCGACATGTTGTTTATGAAATTAATAAATCTCTTGACAGATATAATACTACCTTCCATAATCTTGAGGACTATTTGTATTTTCATGTAAATAATTCGATCCTATAACTACATTCAATAAATTACAAAAATATTCACAAACTTGGCTACCAACCATAGAAATGCAATTGAAAATGTCTCGACATCCAAAATTAATTTTATGTTTGATTTTCCTAACGTGCTTCGTGTTGTTCATGAGCAAAGCAACATACATACTTATAAGTTAAGATAAAGATAATTGTATCATAACTTTCATACGGTATTCACTTTAATATCAAAACTTTTTGTGCAATAACTTGAGCATCATAGTTCTTAAAAATCAATCTTTTAAGTGCCATTAATAATTTGTCTTGCCGAAAATTTTAGTGTGTCGTCAATTTATTACATAATATGCAACGTGGCTCACAATAAAATATAGTCAGCAAGTAAGCCTTTAAATGACCTAGAGATCTGTTTGCCCTAAGTGAAGGAATTGGGGACAAATTCAAGGTGTTCTGGAAAAACCCTAACTCAATTCCTCAAATTGGAGCAAAATCACCTTATCAAATTTGCAATGGAGAATGGGAACGAGAGAAACGGCTTATGATCGTGTCAAGAGAGCCATGACGAAGTTCAATAATTTGCTATCGTGAGTCGCGAAAGTTCGAATAGTTCAATGACTCCTCGCAGGCAAGACAATCGACTTACTCGGGGTTGGTGAAGATATTCGAATCAGTCATGGGGAGAGGAGAGATTCACAATTGGAAATTGTTCAAACCTTGTTCTTGATGCGATTTTAACGCAAAGTCTTGCCTCAATCCTCCACCCATGGCCTCGTCTTCATTGCAAGGCCTCCTCTTCCTTCTCCAAGCCCGAAGACTAATTCCATATTCACTTGTTCTTCGGGTTTTGTTGTCTTGAAAGAAAATGATTTGAATAAAAAAGAATCATTTTTGATAATAAATTATTTCCGAAAATGAAATGATTACCAAACGGACCTTATATCTTCGTCAAGAAAACAAAGCTTTGCCCATTCAGCTCCAGAGACAGAGAGTTTTCCCCAACTTCCAATGAAGCGTGGCCCTCTTATTCATTTTGCCACATTGGATGAACAATTTTCCATGTTGGAATCAGAATCAATTTTAAAAAGTCGAGTAAAATGAATCATCAGAATTTGTTACAGAAGACATTTAGGTGATTATTTTTCCACAAACGCAATTCTCAAATAATTTCTCTAATATCTTTTTTTTTCCTTTTAAACTGGCGTGATTTTATTGGATGTTAATTGATTTTACTTCAAATTTGTCCACATTTATTTATGTTTTTATAATATATATATTTTTTTGTAGCAGATTGCTTGACAATATTATCAGCTAAATAATACTATTCAAACTGATTAAAGTCGATACATTTAAAACGACAAAAGCGCGGGTCTAGCAAGAAGCCGAAAAAATTAAAAAAGCGGCAGCCTTGTTTTTAGATAATCCCGCCAAAGGAGAAGCACACGTCCCGCGGCCCGGTAATCCGAATCTGGCTCAAGCCCATCTCTCGACCGTGGATATTTCCCCATCAACGACCCAGATTCGACATCTCGAAGTCACGCGGATCGCTAACCACAGCCGTCGATGAGTTCCCGATCCGACGCCTCACATCCGCCCCCCACTTATCCCCGCGCTCCCTCCAGCCACACCTTATAAGTCCCCCGGTTCTGCTCCGTCACTTCAAAAACGAAAACCAGAAAATCCTACGTTTGCTGCTTCGTCTTCTTCATCTTCTTCGAATCTTCTGCAGCTTCGAGCGCAAGGAAAATGTCGGGCCGCGGGAAGGGAGGCAAGGGGCTGGGCAAGGGCGGCGCGAAGAGGCACAGGAAGGTCCTGCGCGACAACATCCAGGGCATCACGAAGCCGGCGATCCGGCGTCTGGCCCGCCGTGGCGGGGTGAAGCGGATCAGCGGGCTGATCTACGAGGAGACCCGCGGGGTGCTGAAGATCTTCCTGGAGAACGTGATCCGCGACGCCGTGACCTACACGGAGCACGCGCGCCGGAAGACGGTGACCGCCATGGACGTCGTGTACGCGCTCAAGAGGCAGGGCAGGACCCTGTACGGCTTCGGCGGCTGAGGACACTGTTTTCCTCTGCTGTTCGAGGGTTCTTAGATTTAGTTTGTGATGTAGTTGTAGTGGGTTTTTGTGCTTCAGATCAAATGAACTTGTGGGTTTAGTTTCTGGTTCTATGTAAGAATTGGATCTATATTTCAGTGAATATAATTTCAGCTTTAAAAAGATATTTTGCCAAGAATGATGGTCGATGGTGTTTGATTTTTTCCTTTTTTTGAAGTAAATTCGGTTCCATAGCAATTTGGGCATGAAAGAATGGAGAGTAACTGAATAAAGAATTAAACTTGTGAATAAAAAATGGACAGAGCAAAGTCGTAGAAAAAATTGACAATTGTGATTAATTGTGGATTTTTACAATTGGCTGTTGTTGGCTTTATATAATCTGCACGAAGTGTAATCGTCAAGAGCAGTTATCATTAGAATTACGAATTCTAACTATTCTCGAGATTTTAAACTTCAGCTTTGATCTGTTTATAACTGTGTTTTTTTATCCGTAGCCGAGGCAGTCACAATTCATCTCCGTCTTTGTTTCTTCAGCTTCTGTCGATCCAGTAATCGCTTGTTACCTTTCTATGGTTTGTCGACTTTTGGTCCTTTACTGATTCATTCTCATCAAACGGCGGTCACTTATATTAGTCGCAGATTTGCATTGGTAGCCCGTAGCTGTCCTGTCGACAACCCACCTTGCACCTCTACCGATCCCCTCGAGACTAGAGTTATGTTAGGGTGTCGGGCACATTCTATCTGATTTCATTCGTGCGGTTCTTGTGTTTCTGGGTTTGGCGTTCAAGCAGCGTCGGATGCAAAGAACAGGTTTGTAGCTGCAACTCGGAACTCCAAGCAAAAGGTCGAGTAAATAAAGCCTGATTAAAGCGAGCAAAGCGGTGTCGTGGTGTAGTTGGTTATCACGTCAGTCTAACACACTGAAGGTCTCCGGTTCGAACCCGGGCGACGCCATCTTTTCTTCCCTTTTGGACATTTTTGCCTCGTGGAGCTGGCGATCGATCCACTCAAGCTGGAGAAGTTGCAGCAAACAAAAATAATTGCCAAAATGTGAATCCAGAAAGGGCCCAACCGGGTTCGAACCGGTGACCTCTTGATCTGCAGTCAAATGCTCTACCACTGAGCTATGGACCCTTTGATGTTAAGTAGCCTACATTAACTGATATAACTTCTAAAAATTTTCTGTTCATAAAACCATCATCGAGTCATAGAGTTTCAACTAGTGAACAAACCAATCTGGCAAAACTGCGGGACATGATCATCGGTTAAAATCAAGCAGGCATTTAACCAAAAACCGAAGGGGGACAGTGAGTTGATACGCATTTGGACAATTGAGCAAATTAGACTCATGAACACGCATCTTTTTAATCGAAGCGGATCTATTTGTAATGAAGTTTGAATGAGAGCAGCAACTGTAAAGTTTGAGTGAAATCCCAATATTCTCACAAACCAAACTCTCTTTCAAACTTCATTACAAATTGTTGGCTGGGTCCACCTGCATGTGGGGCCCAGCCACCATTAAAAAAAAAAAACAAAACAAAAAGAAAAGAAAAAGAACAAAAAGAAGGGAGTTGTCGTACGTGGGGTGTGCCCATCCGAAAAAGAGAAGTGAGAGAGAAGAAAAACTGTCGAAGGGAGAATAAAAGAAAAGAAGAAGGCTGCAACTTTGCGGCTTTGATTTGAAGGCTAAATATTGTCGGAATCGGCTCAAATTTCAGTATGTTGTTCGTGAGACCAAGGGCTACGAGTTGATGGTTTTTGTTCGTCGAGAACCGTCTCCGAACTCCAATGTGGTTAAAGTTTTTCATTTCAAACTTGGTTTGTAATATTGATGTTGAAATCCCAATATTCTCACCTACCAAACTGGATGTTTTCCCAAACTCCATTTTTACAAATAAATCGTTATTTCTTTGAGTGAATTTCGAGTATTATATTTGCCTTTTGTGAGGCATACATTACTGTTCAAGTTAAGAGATTCTAAGTTGATTTAGTATCGGGGGAGAAATTGATCCTGGATTGCGTTTGGCCGTGGTGAATTGTTGTATCCGAGTTCTCCCCAACACAAATAGATCCAAGTGAACGAGTAAATGCCTCTTAGACAAGTTCAAGAGAGGTCTAGTTTCTGCATTATCATCAAGTCCCCTCCAGATATAGCTAAGCACTACCTAAGCCAACAAGAACCTGCAAAATCAACAATTTTCAACTGCATCCATCAACCCGCTCGAATCAAATTATCTATCGCGATGCCATATACTTCAACCACAGTAGACTTTGGCAAGCAATCGGCCTTGCAATCTGATGAACTAGATAACCCTCCCCTAGTCCCCGAATACTCGAGACTTTCAGAACACAGTCGCATCATAACCCACCCATAGTTTTATGTATTGTGATCTGTTAAAGGATATAAGCTCAATCCGAAGCTAAATGCTGCTGATCAAGAGTGCAGTTCTGATGAAAACAAGGGAAGTGAAGTGAAGAAGTTCAAGCTGAAGCCGAAGCTGAATGTTGATGTTCGAAAGATCAGTTCTGGTGAAAACAGGGGAAGTAAAGTAAGGCAATCTGCTGATTTGGGAAATGAAGTAAATACTAGATATTACTGATGATTGATTATGATGCTCTTTGTGAAAACTCTCTCAAATTGATTGAATACAGAAGCTCAATACTTCATTTTCGATTCTTCATTTCTGTTAAAGTCATCTCTGTTCTCTTCTTCTTTTCTGTTTCTGTTCTCGTCTCTTTCACATGATAATATCTTTCGATTCCAATAACATTCATAAAGCTCAAAGACCCCGTAGAACATCCGTCCACGAGACAAGGACATGAACCAGCTCAAGAAAACAGGGCGCCAATAAAGAGATAATCGCATGAGAACTCAAAGCTTGGCAGTTTGAACCCGACAATTACAGTACTAAGCAACAAATATGAATCAATTTGCAGGGAGAATTAGTACAACATATACTTCATTCAAAAGTAAAACCATCATTGCTTCAATGAAGTCGCTTCTTTACATCACACGAGTCAGTGACCCATTACCACTAAACCCCCAAACCATAGTCACTTATCTAAAGACAGCATAGTCCCCCCTCAAAAAAAGAGAAAAAAATCAATTTCCTCGTTATCTGCACGAAGACCCACGACATCACAGACGCTCTAGGAGCTGGTGAACTTGGTCACGGCCTTGGTGCCCTCGGAGACGGCGTGCTTGGCGAGCTCGCCGGGGAGGACGAGCCGGACGGCGGTCTGGATCTCCCGGGAGGTGATGGTGGGCTTCTTGTTGTAGCGGGCAAGGCGGGAGGACTCCTGGGCGAGCTTCTCGAAGATGTCGTTGATGAAGGAGTTCATGATGCCCATGGCCTTGCTGGAGATCCCGATGTCCGGGTGCACCTGCTTCAGCACCTTGAAGATGTAGATCTTGTACGTCTCCACGCTCTTCTTGTTCCTCTTCTTCTTCTTGTCGCCGGCAGCGGCGCCGGCCTCCTTGGGGAGCTTCTTCCCGGCCTTGGGCTTCTTCTCCGCCGGGCCCTTCTCGGCGACGGCGGCGGATTTCTTCTCCTCCGCTGGCTTCTCGGCGGCCGGCTTCTTCTCGGCGGGCTTCTTCTCTGCTTTGGGCGCCATTGGAATCGCTAGGATTAGAGAGAGAGAGTTTGAAATTTCTCGGGTAAAGGTGGAGGGAGGGTTGGTGAGAAGAAAGGAGAACGAGGTTTGGTTTTTATAGGTGAGGGTGATGGGTTTTGATTGGTCGGAGGAGGAGAGACGCGGATCGGTGACGTGGCGAGGCGCCCATCATGCGCGCGGGCCTTTGGAGGGAAGTTCGAAAGAAGGACGGATTTTAGTGGGAGAAAATCCGCGTGTTTCGGATTTTCAATTCGGACATCCCCCCGACGCGCGCGGAATGAAACCTTTTATCATGGGACAAATCATTTTCTTGATTTATAGAATTCGACACGAGCAAATAATTACGACATGAAAACTCATTTATTACAAGTGCCGAAGAAGAAAAATTCTGAAGACATTTCATCAACAATTTTTAAATCAATGGATTGAGCAAAATAGCTATAAATTTAGGCCGCTGATTATTTCCACCTCATTTGTTTCTAATAATTAGTCAAAATACCCTTTGAGTTGAAAGTTCAGCTATTCTCTATTTGATCGTGGCCGGATTTCACTCTCCCTCCTTTATTAAGTCGATTTTTTTTAGCTGTAACTTGAAGTATTTTATTTCTTGGCTTGATCAAGCTGAGCAAAAAGGTGCACCACAAAAAATGTTACTTCTTGTTGGTATTGCTTCCAATGACAATATCGCTATCCACCGCGTCGTGGTCACGGCTAGATTCCACCACCACTACTCTTCATTTCTATACCTTGTCCTTACGCGTGCACCTTTTTCTCTCTGTTTGTGTGGTAGGTGATGGCCATAACCTCGAATCGACATTGATTCGAGCCTGCAAAAGCCCCTAGTTCAATTTGGGGCTTCCATTGATCTCTTGAGTTGAGGTTCCGGCGGCACGGGCTTGGAGTTAGATGTAGGGAGGAGCATGGGCAAGGGCCAATGCATCAATAAGACGATGGAGAGAGAGAGAGTAGGATTAGAGAGAGAAGAGAGATGGTCGTGCTATGAGTGTAGAGGAAAATGATCGAAGAGTGAAGCCTAAAATTAGCGGTTAGTGTTTGCTAGGATTGGGGGCATGCCGTTTGGGAGTTCACATAGGGTAGGGGTGGGGGTGTGTCCTTTCTCCCGTGAATTGGTACTATCATGGTCGAGAATAAAAAATGCTTCAAGTTGCAGCAAAAGCATCGACTTATCAAAATAAAGACCCAACACAAAAACATGAGGGAGAGAGAGTGAGATCTTGTCATGAGGAGAGGAATGGGTAATTAAAAGGGGAGTTTTTAATTCGAATGTAATTTTGGTCAAACTATTTACAAATAGTAATTTTTACAACAAATGGAATGGAAATGGCAATTGGCTAAATTTTAGTGTATGATTATTGGGATTCGGTACATAATAAAAAAGAACAATTGATATCGCCCCCTTGTAATTATAGACTTCTTATAAATTTAAATATAGTACATGCATTATTGAGATTTCAAGCTAAGCTTTCTAAATTGATCAAATTACAAATGTTGAAATATAAGAATGAGAGACACACACAAAGGAAGAAGAGCTGTTTGCTTAAGTATTTATTAAACTGAAACCATAACCTTTATATAGGTTTTGCAGCAACAGGTTACTACTCACAACCCACTAAATTAACATGTGCAGCAACAATCCCATGGAATATGAGTACTGCTCAACAGACTACTAACGTGTGAAAAACAAATTAAAAAGGAAATAGAATCGTTTAACATTCCCTCCCTTAAACCGATGTTGCAAACAATCAGTTTAAAGGACCTTCTCTCAATTTGGAATATCCAACAAGCAGACGCCTTCTCGGTTTCTAAAACGTGGGCAACTTTAGAGGCTTGGTGAATCTATCGTCCACTTGATCTTCACTTCTACAGAAACCTAGCTCATCACTTCTACAGAAACCTAGCTCAATTACTTTATCCTCTGTAAGATCCCTTAAAAAGTGATACTTCATATCTATATGCTTGCTCCTCCCATGTGGAATCGGATTTTTGGAGAGTTTGATGGCTGAACTATTTGTCACAATAGATTGTAGTTGCTTCTTGTTGTTTGAATTGAAGTTCTCCAAGAATCTTCTGTAACCATATGGCTTGACAAGCGCATGAAGTTGCAGCTACAAATTTTGCTTCAGTTGTTGATAAAGCAACAATTGATTGCTTCTTTGAAGACCATGAAACCGCCCTTGAACCAAGCATGAAGACATACCTTGAAATACTTCTTCTATCATCAACATCTCCAGCATAATCGTTATCTCTAAATCTAAACAAATCTGACTTTTCCCATTTTTTATAAAACAGCCAAAAATTCTCAATTCCTTGCAAATAGCGAAATTCCCTTTTTGTAGCTTGCAAATGTAACACTATTGGGTGATCCATACACCAACTTATAAGGCTCATAGCATGCATGATATTTGGCCTTGTCCCCGTCAAATACCTTAGGCTTCCAACAATTTCCTTGTAGAGAATGCTATCCACTTTGCTTCCATCAGGGTCCTTCAAGAGCTTCAATCCAAATTCAATTGGAGTAGTCATAGGGTTGCAATCATTCATTTGAAACTTGTCCCAAATCTCTTGAGCATACTTCTTGTGGACATAAAGATTCCAGTTGCCGATTGAATCACTTGTATGCCTATAAAATAATGCCTCAATCAAAGATCAATCATTTCAAATTCATCCATCATAGACTTCTTGAATTTGTCAAACATGGCACTATCATTTCTAGTAAAAATAAGATCATCCACATATAAGCATACAAGAAGCTACTTTCCACCATCACCAATTTTAATAAAGAGTGCATGCTCATATGGACATTTTCTAAATCCAACTTTCAAAAAATAGGCATCAATACGACTATACCAAACTCGGGAGCTTGTTTTAACCATATAGTGCCTTTTTTTTTCAATTTATACACTTTATGTTCACTACCAAGCTTCACATAACCCAAAGGTTAATCAACAAATACATTTTCTTGGAGGTCACCATGCAAGAATGCTGACTTCACATCAAGTTGGAAGATAACCATGAATTCTACGTTGCTAATGTAATCACCAATATAATTGTGTCAAGTCTTGCTACAGTTGTAAATACATATTTGTAGTCCACTCCAAATCCTTGCTTATAGCCTTCGCCATCAAGTGCACCTTATACTTGTCAACTTCACCATTCTTGTTCAATTTTGTCTTGTACACCCACTTGAGCACTATTTTTTTGTGTCCTTTTGGAAGGTCTATCAAGTCGCAAGTGTTATTCCTCTCAATAGCTGCAATTTCTTCATCCATTGCTATCCTCCAATTTTCTTTTGTACTGCGTCATCAAAGGTTCGAGGATCACAATATTAAAACAAAGCAAAATGGTAAAGTGATCCACTGTGGGGCTTTGGTAGCTCTAAAATTCGCTTCTTTGCTCACCCCACGGCCGGATGATCAAATCATGAACAACTAGAGTGGGACTTCTGTTCAAAATATAAATGCTCCAATTGATTGCTTCGGGCTAGAAACTCTTTGGAATTCTACTGCTCCTCAAGAAACTTCGCACCATATTCAGAATGGTACAATTCTTCCTCTCATATACACCATTTGTGTTGTGGTGTATAGGCTACTGTAAATTGTCTCTTGATACCATGCTTCACACATATTTATAAACTCGAGTGAGTTGTGCTCTCCACCACGATCCATGCGGAGGACCTTTATTTGATTTTCTCCATCTTTTTCAACAAGTGCTTTGAAGTTCTTGAAGGCTATAAAAACTTCAGATTTTTCCTAAGAGATACACCCAAATATTTGGCCAAAATCATTAATGAAGGTAATGATATACCATTTACCTCCATTGGAAATTGAAGATATTGTTCCACAGATATTCAAATGGATTAACGCCAGCAAGTTCTTTGTTTCCATGATTTTCCTTGTAGAAATTGAGCACGGTGTTGCTTGCCAACAACACAATCTTCACAGATTTCCAAAGGAACAGAGATCTGAGGAAGACCTTCCACTTTCTTCTTCTTCTTATTCTTTTATGTAGTGTTTGCAACCCGTCGAAATTGAGATACCCATAGTAGAAATGCCATAGCCAAGCCTCTTCCTTCAATATTGCAAAGAAAGATGAATTTGTAGTGTTGTGGAAATACAACGGAAGCATCAAATTGCCCGTCATTTTAACTTGGGCAATTAAACCTAATTTCTCATCTTGGATTCTACAAATTCCACTTTTGATAGAGATTTTATATCCCTTCTATTGCAGTTGACTAGCATTGAGTAGATTAGTCTTCAATCCAAGGACATACATTACATTTGAGATGGTCTATATCGAAGTCCCTTTTGGATGAATTGTCACCATTCCTTTCCCCATCACAAACACAATAGAATTGTTTCCAAACTTCACAATATTGTGGTACAATTCACCTAGATCAAAAAACATCTTCTTGTCTCCACACACGTGGTTGTTACAACTAGTGTCGAGATACCACATGTTTTGTTGAGTTTCTTCATTCTCATGGCACACCGTCAACAAGCACACTTCTTCTTCTTTTTCTACAAAGTTAATTCTTTTCACACTTTGTCTATTCAAATTAGTTTGACATTCAAATTTTTAATGCCCATACTCGTGGCATATGAAACACTCCACTTTGGATTTGTTTGATGATCTTGGTCTAAAACCAATTGAATGTTGTCCTCCACAACCTCTTCCTCTCCCTCGAGGATCACAATAGGAATGGCTTTCAAGCTTTTGATCAAAGCTGAATCTGCTGTGATTGTTGTTCCCTCTTCCTTTGCCTCTTCCTCTATCCGCCGTTGCTGCCAATAAAGAATGACACTAGTTGAGGCTTTCAATGCTTGCTCTTCCGTCTCTTGCTGTAGGAGTTTTTGTTCACGAACTAACAAGAATCTTTGCAACTCATCAATGGAGAGTTCTTTGATATCCTTGGCTTATTCTATGGAATAGACAACAAAGTTGAACTTTGGTGTCAAAGATTGAAGATTCTTTTCAATGATGGTGACATCCTCCATCTTGTTGCTATGAATCTGCATCTTATTGAGAATTTCCATTGTTTAGGAGAAGAAATCTATGATTGTCTTTGTCGACTTCATTTGTAGCATTTCAAACTCCGAATGAAGCATTTGAAGCTATTGCCTTTTTGCTCTTGCCGAGCTTTAATACTTCCTATTCATGGAATCCCATATTTGCTTGAAGGTATCCTTGCAAAGAATTATATCCAAAATGGACATGTCGATTGCTTGAAAAAGGTTATTTTGGCCTTTAGATCCTTCAATTTTGATGCATCCAAGCTATTCTTTTGTGCTGTTGTTAACACAACTCCTTCTTTAAGTTTAGACAACTCCTAAGGTAACAACATCCCAATACTCCTTGAACTTGAGAAAATTCTCCATTAACATGCTCCATTGATCATAATGACCATCAAAGTGTGGAATAACTTGGTTATACAAATGTTTCTAAGGCCATTACTACTGTTGCAAAAATGGAAATACTATTGAAGTAACCTGTTGCTGCTACCAATGAAAAATAGCTTGTTGCAAGACTCTCTTTTAACTGCTACAAATGGAAGTGATTGTTGCAAAAAACTTTCTTTTAATTCTCACTTTTTATGACACTAAAACACACACTTTTCCTCCTAACCTTGCTCGAATACCACTGTTGAATTATAAGAACAAGAGACACACACAAAAGGAAGAAGAGGTCTATTTGCTTAAGTATTTATTAAACCAACACCATAGCCTTTATTTAAGCTTTACACCAATAGGTAACTACCCACAACCTACAAACTTAATATGTGTAGCAACAACCCCATAGAATAGGAGTACTACTCAACAAACTACTAACACGTGAAAAACAAATTAAAAAGGAAATTGACTCATTCAATAATGAAACCTACTCATCATTCAAGGGTTTTGGTTCATTGATCTAATTGAGGCACACTCAAGTCTTCTTTAGCGTTTATACAGAATTAAGAAAACTAGTGACGTTGTCCCATTATAATTCAATAATTTTATAGACAAAAGCGAACTGAATTGCTTCAAAAAATATTGTTCGTAATTTGGGAGAAAGGAAATTAATAGAAAAAAATTAAATAGGAAATAATAATGAAATAATAACGAAATAACATAAGACCACAACATAAACAATACATTAAAGAGAAATATATTATAATGCATTGAATAAAATAAAAGTAACTAGATCTTACAAATTGTTGTAGTTTCATTAAAATATCACATTTTCCCTTAAAGTGCAAAAAAGAAGGGAAGAAACTTAAGGCGCGTTTGGTAACCATTATGTTCCGAGAAACAATTTTGAACAAATAGTTTTTTCTATTTCTATTCCTGGGAACAATTTCTAAGTATAAGAATGCTCTTGGTAACTAGAAAAATTTTTACTTCGGGATTAGAAATGCGTTTGGTAAACTTGTATAATTTTGTTATTTCTTTTAATCTTATTATATTTTTTTCTTTTTTTTTCCTTTTTCTTCCTTTGTAGCTGGTCGTTGACCATGGTGGCGGCCGGCGACTGGCTGGGCGAGGTTTGACTAGCCTCACGTCGACGGCCAAGCCTCGCCGGGCCACCGCTAGGTGACGTCGACTTGGCGGTGGGCCGGCGACGCTCTAGCAAGGTCGCCGGCCAAAAGGAAGAAGAAGAAAGAAAAGAGAAGAAGAAAAAGAGAGAGAAAATTTGTTTCTACGGAATTGTTCTCGGAACAAGCTACTTTTTTCTACATTTTGTTTGTTTCAAATGCTTTTCCGAAAACAAAAATAGATTTTTTGTTCACGAAACAAAAGTTTAACCAAACACGTTTATGTTCTTTTTTGTTCCTTGAAACAAAAGAGCAGAAATTTTTGTTTCGGGGAACGAAGCATTTTTTAACAAATAGGCCCTTAATTGGCGCTTTCAAACTTAATTAAAAAATAAAAGATGATTTGGATAGTTATGATAGGAACAAAAAAGGGTAAGGGAGTGATATAAAAAGATTTTTAGTAAAATTAGAATAGGAAAAGAGAAAAAAAAAGAGAAAAGGAGGGAGGTACTAAAAGAAAAAATAAAAAGACAAGTCACACAATATAATACAAATTTTAAAAAAAAAAGAAAGAAAACATTATGACTTTTTTTTTTTTTTTTTTTTTGATAAAAATAAATGATTTAAAAAATTTAGTTGTGTCACTTGAAATAATAGTCCATAAAAAATATTTTGGTACATATTCGATATAATCATTGAATTATATATAAAAGTTCAATGTTATCAATAAACTTGAAGTTTCATATAATTTAAAGATTAAATTAAACACGTGACTACATTGAACAAATTAAAATTTTAAATATCGCATTGCATATTAGGTTAAATTTTGAATAAATTAAAATTATAAGGATCACGTTGCATGTTGGACCAAATTAATAAATCATATGGGTCGTTCTCCCATAAATAAAATCTAGAGATAATCATATAGCTTTTGGGGGCCTTTTCTCCTCCCGATTGGGCCACTGCGAACCTCGTACAGACCAAGAAATTGGGCTCAGTTTCAAAGCCCACGAATCCGTTTTCGCTTCGGCTTCGATCTTCTTCTTCCGCCGCACCTGCACAACACACGAGCGAATCCTGAGATCTCCGCCGTGCACCTCCATCGCCGCCGCCCCCATTAATGGCTCGCGCTCTTCGTTCCATCGGCGCGACGAAATGAAGCTCGCTTGCTCGCGAAAACCCTTCATCAGCCGCCGCTTCCGGGCTCTGTCGCGGCCCTTCTGCGACGGAGCCTTCGCCGGCCCCGGCGACGACGAGGAGGACTCGCGGTTCGTGGCGACCCTCTCGAGCATCGTCCGGGGGAAGAAGAGCTGGAGGGACGCGTTCGACAACCCGTTTATAGCGAGCTCCCTGACGCCCCGTCGCGTCGAGAAGGTGCTGATCGGGACCTTGGACGACTGCAGGTTGGCCCTCCGGTTCTTCAATTTCCTGGGCCTCCACCAGGGCTTCGTCCATTCCACCGCGTCGTTCTGCATCTTGGTCCACGCCCTCGCCCAGGGTGGCCTCTTCTGGCCCGCGTCGTCGCTGCTGCAGACGCTGCTGCTCCGCGAGCTGAGCCCGAGGGACGTCTTCGGGGAGCTCTTGAAGTGTCACGAGGAATGCGGGTTCGCGTCGAGCCTGGGCTTTGACCTGTTGATTCAGAGCTATGTGCAGAAAGGAAGGGTCTTTGATGCCTGTGCGGTTTTCGAGCTCGCGGCGGAGCACAAGTTGCTGCCGGAGACGAGGACTTTGAGCGCCCTTTTGAGCGGGCTCGTGAAAGTTAGGCAGTTTCCAATGGTCGTGGAATTGTTCGATTTTATTCTGAGCTTAGGCATCTCGCCGGATGTTTACATGTATACGATGATAATCAGGAGCCTGTGCGAGACAAAGGATTTCGTGAGAGCCAGAGAAGTAATCAGTTTGATGGAGCACTCCGGGTGTCAGTTGAATGTAGTGCCTTACAATGTGTTGATTAATGGGCTTTGCAAGAATCAGAGGATTGGGGATGCTGTCGCGATCAAGAATTCTCTCAGAAGAGGTGGACTGCAAGCGGACGCCGTAACATACTGTACATTAGTGCTCGGGCTTTGCAAAGCACAAGAGTATGAGGTTGCATTGGAGTATATGAACGAAATGCTTGAGTTGGGACTTTGTCCGACCGAAGCGGTTCTTTCTGGCCTTATCGAGGGGCTGAGGAGGAAGGATAAGATCATGGATGCTTATTATTGGGTTGATAGAGTGGGGAAGCTTGGAGTGTTGCCTAACTTGTTTGTTTGTAATGGTTTAATAAGTTCTCTGTGCAAAATCAGCAAGTTGGATCAAGCTAAGTCGCTTCTTGATAAGATGAGGAAGGACGATCCATCTCCAAATGATGTTACATACACCATTTTTATCAATTTCTTCTGCAAGAAAGGAGAGTTGGAAAGTGCTCTCCATTTTCTCGATGATATGGGCAAGGCAGGAATAAGAGCTACTGTTTATACCTACAATTCTTTAATAGGTGGACACTGCAGGCTAGGAAATTTGTCCACTGCCAAGTCTATCTTTCGTGAGATGACTGAGAAGAGATTAACACCAACGGTAATAACTTACTCGTTATTGGTTGATGGATACTGCAAAGAAGGAGAAATGCACGAGGCATTCAGGCTCTACCATGAAATGACCGGGAAGGGTATAGCACCTAATATATACACCTTCACTGCGCTCATTTCTGGTCTCTGTCGTGTAAATATGGTTGATGAAGCCTGTAAATTATTTGATGAAATGGTGGAAAAGAATGTTATCCCAAATGAGGTAACGTACAATGTTATGATTGATGGGTATTGCAAGGTAGGCAACGTAGTTAGAGCCTTTGAATTGTTTAATGAAATGCAAAGGAGGGGCCTTGTGCCTGACACATACACATATAGGTCCTTAATTGGTGGCCTTTGTTTAATTGGTAAAGTAACCGAGGCCAAAGATTTTTTGGATAACCTATGCCAGCAGCATATTAAGTTAAATGAGATGTGCTATGGTACACTTTTACATGGATTTTGCAAAGAAGGAAGATTAGAGGAGGCAATGACAACTGTTTCTGAGATGATTGAAAGAGGTATAAATGTGGATCTTCTGTGTTATGCTGTACTTATATACGGAATTCTCAAAAAGCATGACATAAAAAGGTTACTTTGTGTCCTAAAAGAGATGCAGGATCTTGGTTTAAGGCCTGATAGCGTAATATATACCAACATGATTGATGCTTATGGCAAAGCAGGGAAGTTGAAAGAGGCATTTGGTTTTTGGGATGTGATGATTACTGAAGGCTGTAGCCCGAATGTGGTGACATACACTGTCCTAATAGATTGCTTATGTAAGGCAGGATTCATAGATAAAGCTGAGCTTCTTCTAAAGGAAATGCTAGTTACCAATTGCCTCCCGAACCATGTAACATATGGTTGCTTTCTTGACCACTTGACCTTAACAGGTGATATGGAAAATGCTGTCAAGCTGCATAAAGCAATGCTTAAAGGGTTTTTGGCGAACTCCACCACTTACAATATGTTGATCCATGGTTTCTGCAGATTGGCTAAAATTCAAGAGGCTTCTGAACTTCTAGTTGAGATGACTGCAAATGGCATCTTTCCAGATTGTATATCTTATTCAACCTTGATTTACAACTATTGTAGAATGGGTCATCTACAGGAAGCAGTCAAATTATGGGAAAATATGCTCAATAAGGGTCTGAAGCCAGATACAATAGCATATAATTTCTTAATTTATGGTTGTTGTGTGACTGGAAACCTTAAGAAAGCTTTTGAGTTGCGGGATGATATGATAAGAAGGGGTGTGACGCCAAATCAGGTTACATATAGTAATCTCAGCCATGGAGCTTCTTTTAACATTTTACCATAAGATGAAGTAGATCAAACTATTCAATTTTGAATGAACCCAAGATGGAATACTTTGTGAGCTTTGGCCATGAAGTTATTATGTGCGGCACTCTACTGTACTTGGATCAGAACCATAGGGGTCCAGGTAAGCACTGCTCTTTCTTGGTTTTGGCAAAACAATCGAGTTTGCGGTCAAGTAACTAGTTTTCTACTTTTCCCTTCCTTCTTTTTAGGATTGACTAATCCTGTATACTAACAGGCAAGAAAAAGATGAATTTTAGAATTCGAGGATGATGGTTATCCTATGGCTATGGTTATTAGGATTATTTTATCTGATGGTAGACGTTCCCACATGAAATGCGTGCCGACTTTACCTGCCTGAATTTATTAATTCATATGGCTTGTACATTCAATTGTGAACCTCAAACATTCATTATGCATATAACGGCAGTTTGTGGTTCTCTGGGCCATCACATTTGTGAGTGCTCGGTCACCTGCATGTCTTTCTTATTTTTACTTGTGATTGTACATGTAGTCACTTACCTGTAATCTCAGGACTGAGCAAACGGCACAACACAATGGCGTTAACTGCTATGGCGAAATCTTTACATCTCTCTGTCCAAATGTGCAGGTGAGTTTTTGCATTTCCTATTTCCTTTCCCAGTTCGGATCAGTGACTGTCAAGACTTGCAGATTGCATTGATGTTGAGTTTCTTCTGGATTTGTTTCCTCATAAGTAGCGTTTATAGAGTTTCAAAGCATATGCCTACCTCTCATCATCATTTTAGACATTATATTCCTCACTGCTGTTTATTTATTTATCAGACAAATGTGGCTAAGCACAGAAAAGGAGTTGGCATAATACAGCTATAAAATTTGAGGGATTGAGGCATAAAGAAAAGCAAGCTTTTCCAATTTCGAATTCATTTTCTCGTAATGATGTGAGATTGGTTGAAATGTCATTTGCCTTGATCATAGTGGAATGATATGTGGATTTCCAACCATGGAACCAAGACATGGGTCGGGAACTAAAGGTATGTACAGATCCTGTTAATTTAGAATAATTCAGCTATTTTTTAAGTAAGTTTGACTAGCTATCATTCGTAGCTTGGTCCTTTTTGGGGATTTGTTGTTTACAAGTCAAAGGTCAGCTCACATGATTTATAAGGCCTTGAATAGCAGGGAATTTTTCTCTTCTTCCTTTTCAATGCTATTGAATGATATGTCTGTTTTCAGTTGAGAGATATTTTGTTAGTCAGTACCAGCTGCTGGATAGTTCCTCTTGGAGTGGTTTATCTTACAAAGATGAATGCAAGTATGGTCTTTTCTGTATATGAAATTTCCAGGTCTCTGGAATTTTTGAATATCAAAACATTATATAAAATGTCTTAGGTCTGTGATGAATGACCTTTTTTTTCAAGTATATGCTTTGAATGACTGGTTGGGCTTGTATCTGGACTAATACTTCTTCTGTGGAATAGGTGCACACAACATAATGTTTGCCATACAAGAGGTGATCTCGTCATTATATCAGTGATTTTTTCCTCAGGAAGCTGAAATTGCTCTATGATTTAATACAACCTACACAGTTTATCTCGGTTATTCTATGAAGAGGGTTCTAGCAAGATTGTCATGCAGCATCTTTTACTTCATGCTTATCTGGGAGCAAAAGTGTCGATACTCCAAGCAGATCGTGGAGGGAAGCTGATATTGTTATTGGAATCTGCCAAAGTCAGAGGGCGTAAAACACCCACTGCACTTGATGATTGTTCTCTAGAAGGCATGGCATCAAATTGGAGTGCGTAGGAATCTGTTTCATACAGATTTAGATTAGGATGCGATGACTGAAGTGACTAGTGATTGTTATAGTCGTGATGAGGTGCAGCTGGCCTATGATGGCCCTGGATTCCTTAAAAGTGATTGTGAGATGTTGCGGTCGTGAGAATGCTATCGTGAGGTTTTAGTGTTTGTCTATGACCTTGTGGAAGTTAAAAATACTGTAGTTGCTGTGAAGAATTGGTACAAACCACGTTCTTACTGTGGTTATGTTCTCCATGTTCACACATTCAATGACCGTCCAGGGAAAACCTGGTGTAGGAATGATTTGAAGTAAAGAATTGCCAATGTAAAGCTCTTCTTTAGTATAAAATTGTTGGTATTCCCTATATTGTGGGGAAGAAAAATACACATACAACTAGAGGGTACAGGGTGTGCTTCAAGAGAACAACTTCGTTGCAATTTCACAAAGTTATATGGATGGAGCCGCTTCGATCACAAAGATTGAGATTGAGGATGAATTTCATTTGTTTCATTATCGACACTTTGAAGAACCAGAGAACAACTCTCAAAGATTGAGATCTCAAAGATTGAGATTAAGGATGGATTTCATTTGTTTTGGTATTGACACTCTCGATCACTGTGTTAAGAACGAGAGAACTTTCATGACACAAAAGAAATGCAACAAGAAACATGAAAAGGTTTTGCAAAACGCTGCTGTTCAGATAACAGGCTTGTCATGTTTTGCACCAGGAACATCATGGAGGGATATCAAGAAAACAACGGGTCATGGTGTTACAATCATGTAGCCTTTGAAAGTTTTCCTGGATGATCTTGAATTAAACCCCCTGCTCCCGCATTTCCTGGGTTTCCTAGAGGCCTCCTTCCACATCGATTCTCCCAATATTAAGAGGAAGGAGGAGGAGGAGGTTCCCATGAAATCCATCTTGGAGTTAGAAAGTGGTCTTCTTTGCTTCTTCGAACTACAGTATCAGATTTACAATCATGCAGCCTTTGAAAGTTTGAGATTAATCCCTCAGTAATTTCTCCACAACACCAAATAACCCATCAAGCAATTTCCCAGCAGATGAAGTAACTGGACCTGGTGTTGTAAGCGCCATCACTAGTTCCAACTCCGGAATCATCTTGTCTTCAAGATCACCCAATATGGATATTGAAGTTCCACATGCAAAATGAATGTCATATAGGATGCATAGGGGGAGGGCAAACCTGCCCAGCAATCAAATTCTTAGTGGTATATTGACATCTTCATTTCTCTTAAAAATAACATTGTGACAATACCAAAATGAGATTTTTCATTTGAGTTTTTCTCATTTTTTTAATTAAATAAATGATCGAATAAAATTATATTCATTTGAGAGAAGCCAGTAAAGATTTAAAGAAATGTTCAAGAATTAAAATAGTCGAAAGTTTTGAGATTGAGGAAGTGTAACAAGAGTTTGGTGAAATCTAAGAAAGGATTATAGCCTGATATTTTTTTTTATTAAGTCTCTGATTATTTCATGAAAGACTAACGAGATTAGAAAATGAGTTTAGGAAGAGATTGTTCTAGAGAATTGGTTTAATTTTCGCTTGCTTTAACGGCGGAAAATGAGCAAAAACAAAACGAACGTGGTAGTTCCTTCAACGGGTGGAAAAAACAGAACTTGTCTCAGAAATACTGCAAATTTCAAGGAGTCGCTTCGATAGGCTCTGAAGGGTACGTACGATGATGCGGGGTCTGGGTGCTCGCATCGCTCGTCGCTCACACGCCTCTCCGCTCGCCGGAGGGATATTCTCTCGCGGTTCTTGCACCAAATTGTTCGTGGGAGGTATCGCCCTCTTATCTTTTCTTGATTCCTCGTCTGGGTTTTCTTTAAATTTTCTCTTCCGCGTCCGTTCCGAATAGATTCCGTCCTGATCTTTATGTTCCCTCTGTTTCTTCTTTTCGATTGTGATTGGAAGTGGATGTTCCATTTGAGAACTAATGCTATGGCGAGTTTGACCGGTGTTTATGCTTGAGCTTACTGCTGGTGATGGGGAGAATGCTACTTTTAGAGTTCGAACCGGTTGTGGGTTACTGGGTTTACTGTGGAATGTGCTCTGTTGAGCGCGAACGTCGAAGCATAATTAATAGGTATGAGTTGGGCTGAATGTACCTATGCTTGAATAGCTGTGTATCTTCCCCATGTTCATGATTGTCACGTGAAACTTGGGACTGTTTTCGCACATATAAGCTAAACAAGGATTGGACATGCATAAAGCCGCAGAACCTGGAAATCTGAAGATACGTCACGTATCTTCGAATAACTTACTTCTTTTGTTCGAGAATCGGCGAGTGCTTTATTCTTCTTCCTAGTGCCGGTCATGTCTGGATGACTGTGGAACATGTGAACGCGAAGGCTCAGCCAAGTTGTTAGAATCCTTTACTGGTAGATGAATTAAGTGCGTGCATGGCAAAATATTCTACGGACAGTCTTCAAGCTTTGTCGGTCTTTGTTCTCTTAAAATAAGTGTTGTTCGAGCTGCAGGACTTTCTTATGATACTAATGAACCTGTTCTGAAGGATGCTTTTTGCCAATTTGGCGATATAATTGAAGGTATGTCAGGAGAGAGGTTCGAACACCTTGTGTTCTCTTCTCTTGGTGGCTTAAACTTTGTTGAGGTAACTAAATCGATGATTTTGGCAGTTAAGGTGATATGTGATCACGTGAGTGGAAAATCCAAAGGATATGGGTTTGTGCAGTTCGAATCTGAAGCTGCAGCCAGCACAGCTCTGAATGAAATGGACGGTAAGGTAAGTTATTTCTAACTTACTTTGTCATTCAATGTATGAAACTGGTACTGATTAGATTCTCTCATGGCAGTCATTGGATGGAAGGGACATTCGCGTACACTATGCGCAGAAGAGAAATGGCGGACTGTGATGATATTTGTATTGACATAGGTAAGTTTCTTTAACTTCCATACACTGCTATTTGGCTGATGATGTTTTGTTTGTAATGGACTGAATGTTCCATAAAACCACGCTTCATCAAACCTGTGAAAGCAAATTGGATGGCTGTACAGGAATTGTAGGTGGCCTCTTCTATTTTCTCATGTGTTAGCACAATTTACCAGTGTAAAATTTTCTTTCAATCAAGCAAGTAATAACGGTCGCACTCTCTCTCTCCCCCCTTCCCTTTTTCCCAATAAACATATGAACAGTGAATTTAGGCAGGATACTTCATATTAGCAGATGGCTGCTTCCTCGTGTTATAGCATGTTGTTTACATCCTTTGAATTTCTACTCTAGATTCTCGTCCTAGATTAATGATATTTGTGTCAATTCAAAGTATAGGGATGCTGGGATTGCATGTTGATTCTGTAAAAGCAATTTCAAATGCACTATTGCTTTGGGAGCTGATCTCATTCATGCTACAATACAAGAAATCGGTTTTCATTTGCTGTGCACTACAATTAATATACCTATCTTTATGTTAAAACTGTTAGATATATCAAACGAGAGCAGTATTGCATTCTTTTACTCTGGAGGTCTCAAGGGTAGCTGAGTTAAAATGCATTAGGTGGTGACGCTTCTAAGACCATCGTCGATTGCAGGTCTTAAGGAAAAGGCTTTGGAGATTTACTAAGTTATTCCATGCTTTTGATGGCTGATTCAATCCAGTATTAGAGCAAATACTAGAGGCATTGATGTTTTCCAGTTTCATATGTTCCTCATTCGTGGTGATTAGGAAACAAACTTTGCAGTAAAGAAGGAAAGTTGCAGATTCTGAGTCTGATTACGTTGTTTTCTTCGTAAGCACAGTGCAGTCATTTGTTCTTGTGGGTGGGATTTGGGATAAATGATTCAGTTTTAACAAATCTAGTGAGAGTAGTTCCTCGTGCATCCACCAGCTGCTCCATTCCGGGCGGCTGGCTCTAGAAGGTTCATAAAGCTTGACCACTTGGAACTCTCACTCGTGCTATTATGCTGGTGTATGCAGTCCCTATCCTGGTTCAAGATATCATTTCAATTTTAAGGAAGTGCTCCATAGATGCGAAAATACATGAATGCGGGAGCTTCTTATGAGGGAGAAGCACAGCAATCTGGACTGCAAGTATCAATCCAAGCACTACGCGTTCATCCCATGCTCAATGAAGTATCTTTTCTAAGTCTCTAAATTTCAAGAATGGAGCAACTGTGCATGTTCACCATCCCAGGTAGCAAGCAAGGTCTTATTACGCATTCTAGATTATTTGGTGGTGCAACTCGTGCTTCTTGTTAAAGGAAGTACTCCCATACAAGACATTGTTGTTTTGGAACAATGTCTATGAACAAGAGCAATGTCATCTTGGTTATTCTGGAGGGTTGTGAGGATCTCTGTGTTTTGCACGAAAGGCACACTACTTTTACCAATAACTGAACTGCCTTTCTACTTATCAGTCGAGTTCCGAGGAAAAAATTGAAAACTTTTTCTTCGAAGACCCCTTATAAATGTCCACAAACAAGAAGATAAGCATGCGTTGAATTGATAAACAAAATAAAGACGTGGTCCAAAAAAGGATTTGCAAACAAAGAACGGTCTATTTAGTAAATGGTATAATTGATTTTGAGTTCGTACTCCTTGGATGAGATATGACATTCTATAACACCAAGAGAGATTGCAAATTAGACATAATGATGTCCTTATGGAGGAATGGATGTGCGAGTCTGCCCCTGTGGTTAGACCTGGTACGAGTGTGTTACATCTGTATCTTGCAGTGGAAGATAAGGCAGATTGCACTTGTTTAGAGACTCTCTTTGTGAAGATGCTGCAGGGCAAGAGTGCTGGATCCAATTGAGACTCTCTTTTGGGTTAAGAATTGCCGTTGCAGCTAGTGTACTAACCCTTGCGAGGGGCAAATAGGAGTATCTCCGGAAACTGAAGGCTAGTTAGGTCGGCAATCCTCAGTTATCAATTCAAATGGCCTGAATAGATACTCTAAATTTTAGAATTTCCAACAGCCCAAACGAAACTACATTGCACAAAATGGGAGAAAACACTAGCTGCATCGAGGGGAATACACTCAACGTACACATGTCCTTAGAACATGTAGGACCTATGCCCTCTAAATCCAAGGACGGAGGATGTACTGGGTGCACCCTACGCATTGCAGCTTAAAAACCCTCAAGAAATAGGGGCGAGTACTGCCCAAGTTGCTGAGTCAAGCACTGGACGCGCCCTGCCAATGCGCAAGGTGAATACATATCTGCAAGGCTCAAATTCTTAACTTTAAAGCAGAACCAAAGAAGGCAAGCTGAACTGGCAATATCCTGGTCTCTTAGACGAGGATATCAATTTGGGTCGTCTTCTGAACTAACGGGGATCATGGGAAAATTCATTGATTGTTTTTGTTGGTGCGTCAACATTGCTTTGGCATATTCTTGTTTCTTGAGTAATGGGAATTTTCATTCTGTTGAAAGGAGGAAAGCGAAATCATTCTCAAAGAAATAATACACATCGCAATCAAGTTTTGCCTTGGAAACCGGAGAACCTGACTGCAGTGAATAAGTCCCATTGAAGGTGGAAGTAACCATCAGCATCAGATCCTAATCCTTTCATATGTAACCATCAGCATCAGATCCTGATTACTTGGCTCTTATTAGCACTTAAGGAAACTCTGCTGGAGATTTATGCAAAAAGGATCCGCAATTCCATTTTCCTATTCCTCTTCAACCGATATTATCCGATGCATCTTCTCGAGAATCAGCAGCCTTTTTAGGCCCTCTAGTTTGTGCAAATTCCACAAAGATCAGCCTTCCATCAACAATCTGCATACAATATCAGCACGAATCATTAAGCTGAAGCTCCCACAAGTGCATACTCAGTCCTGCCCAGCAAAGGGGAGAGAGTATCATTGAATTCTTGATTCCCCAACAGAAGGACGTCAATGTTTCAGCTACTTTAATTTCTTACAGACAATGACTAAGAAATCAAAGTACAAGCAGAACTTAATAAGAGGAGTACATTACATCCTGCGAATGATGGACAAAAGCAACTTCACCCATAATACAATAGAGCCAACCTAAATCACAAAATCCATAATAATATTCGAGCACTCTGCATAATTTCATTATAAGGAGTCACAACTATCAGAACACTTTGCTGGATATTGGATACGTGAGTAGGGCATAATAAGCAGTTATGACACTTCACATTGCAAATGTGACACGATTCAATATGAAGAACAATTTTTGCTCAATCGATGAGGCAATTTATTCCATTCCTTCAAACTTGAAACAATTCATTTACTGTATGACTTAAAATACCTAGTAAGACTTAAACTAGAGTTCCTATATCATAATTCTTTCTTTACCCAGCATCACCATATTGGGGAAGAAGAGTTTCATAGAACCGCAGCCTTGTCGATCATAAACACCTTAGAAAAGGAGAAAGTTCTGGCTCCTAGTATCTAAACATTCATGACAGCCCATCTTACTAGAGAACACATTTGAAATACCTGACCGCCTGAATTAATCCAAACTGAATTATATAGGAGTAAGGTCATTTTAGCTTCCCGACAAAATATGATCACAGAAATAACAATGCGACCACCCCTCCATTGATCAACCATTTGCAGGCACAAAGCTACCAACAGAGTCCAAGACTCCAACTCATGACATTCCCACCTGGCCATGATCAAATTCATTCCAGGCACAACCTCCAACAGGTCAGCCATAACAGACCTGGGAAAGGCTTCCCAACATGTTTCAACATGCCCAAGGTTTCCAGAGACCCCGATAACTTCACAAGCTTGTTATAATTCCACCAACTACAGTTTCTGAGGGATAAATCACTTTTAGACAAATTATCAAGCACATGGTGTCCGTAAATTCGATCAGTGTCCAATGCCATAGAAAAGGGAGGAAGAAGAAGAAGAGTACCCTTCCGTTCAAGGCCTTCAATGCTCTATCCGCTTCGACCTCCGACTCATAAGCAACAAAGCCGAAACCTTTGGGCCTTTGAGTACTTGGGTCTTTAATCAACCTGACTGCAAACACCAGCCAATGTAAGTTAAACAAAGTTGTGCTGCTCTCTGATAAGGATCGAGCCGGACTCACCTTCCTTAATTGAACCGAATGGTGAAAACAGTCTTCTCAATCCTTCCTCCGTGGTGTAGAATGACAATTCTAAAAATTTTTTGAAAAGGGAAGAAAGAAAACGAATCAGAGACAAATCAGAACTGAACGGAAATAAACGGTGGCTAACTCGGGAGGATGAGGAGCTTTACTGCTGACGAATAGCTCGGAGCAGAGTCGCTTTGCCATGTTGCGATGATGGTTATGATGGTCTTCTCGAGCGAGACAGAGAGACAGAGACAGAGGGACGGGGGTTGCAAGAAGAGCACGACCGTTGGGAGTTGGGAGTTGGGAGTTGGGAGTTTTGACGACAGGCCGAGATAACGAGCACTTTACTACAGAAATTGGAGAAGTACGAGAGGATTGTCCTGAGGCTATACTTTGACTAGCCTGATAAATGGAAAGAATAGGCCGTCAGGATTTTACCACTTGTACTTACATCTGAGCTCCTAAATTAGGGGATGTGCTTCCTTGTTTTGAGATAACAAGGACACGTAATTACTTCCGAAGTTCGACAAGAAGTTATATCTACTTTCTTCACGCATGTGACAACGTTTGAGTCCCAATTATATATAGAATTCACAATCATAAATTTTCTCGTTAGCGCGTCCACACGTACCGGTCGCATCTATCTGAAACAGCTCTCAACCGCCCCGCATCCAAGAACCAAAAGACACTTTTGGATTACTAGAAACGTCGCCCTTAAGTTGCTGAAAATGTAACCATAGTTCGCGATCGTCTTTTTCCTACTTTTTTCCCTTTTGAGGATCGAATGCCAAAATTAGATCACATGAATCAATCCAAAACTCAGATATACCCCCCTCATCATGAAAGCAATAGCAACGTAAATCACCTTCAAAGCATCAAGGACGCGAGCGAACGACCACGATGGCAAGATATCCTTCCTCCATAGCTGCTGCTGCTGCTGCTGCTTCTCCCTCCATCCAACATGAACGCGCCCTCGGGGCACATCAAACGTCAGTCCCTTCTTTGAAAAGTGCAACGAACGGGCATCAAACACATCATAACAGTTAACCCTTTTGGCCTTCAATTCTCCAAAAACGACTGGAGCAACTTTCACCAGTTGCTGCCCTCAACTTCGCAGTAACAGCAGAGTCACTACTTCACAGTTTGGATCTTAAAAGACATAACTTTCATCAAACACAGGCCTCGTAAAGCCCCATCAGTCGCATGAACAAGCAACTCCCAAAAATTCAAAACCCGTTTTTTATCCACCTTATGAAACTCCCAAAAATTCTAAACCCGTTTTTTATCCACCTTATGCAACTCCCAAAGCAAAAAATAGACAAGATGCCCACCAAACATTGCACCAGTCCTTTGCCTAAAAGCATAAGAAACTGCTTAGTTAGGACTTGCCTTTCTTCGCCAGAGTTCAAGGACTTGTTTCGAACAAGCTCTCAAGTAGTAGAGCACTGTTTCGAGAATTTGGACAAACTGCATACCTCAACTCAATGCAGTCGAAGGATCACGACAAGGCTTTAATGGTTTCAAGACAGCCCGAAAGAGTCGCTTCACTCCAATGAAGGCACCAACCCTTACAATCCCTCAGCCACCACCTTAAAAAGGACCGAAATTCACCCCAATTTTTGCGACAACCTTGAACGTAGAGATGAGAAATTGCAACCTTCATTTCGCAAATTCGCACTTCAAAGAGTTAGAGAGCGTGAAGCAGCAACAAAAGTCCAGAGTCGAGAGCAATCCAACAAGGTAGGAGGGGTTGTAATGGATCTATCATCATTCATTCATTTGCCATCCACGGCAGAATCTAAAACAGGAACCGAACTTCACATAGTGCTTAATAAACACGCAAATACATTTCAAGAAGAATCGAAACCCTACCAAGCTAAAAAGTTAAAGCCTATCTACCAAACCCCAACCCCGATCCACAGATCCATACACAGGAACACATAACTTCCTCCTCGCTCACGAGCTGGTGAACTTGGTCACGGCCTTGGTCCCCTCGGAGACGGCGTGCTTGGCTAGCTCCCCGGGGAGCACGAGCCTGACCGCGGTCTGGATCTCCCGGGAGGTGATGGTCGGCTTCTTGTTGTACCTGGCGAGCCTCGAGGCCTCCTGGGCGAGCTTCTCGAAGATATCGTTGATGAAGGAGTTCATGATGCCCATGGCCTTGCTGGAGATCCCGATGTCCGGGTGCACCTGCTTCAGCACCTTGAAGATGTAGATCTTGTACGTCTCCACGCTCTTCTTCACCCGCTTCTTCTTCTTGTCCGCCGCGCCGGCCGCGCCGCCCTCCTTGGGGAGCTTCTTGCCGGCCTTGGGCTTCTTCTCGGCGGGCGCCTTCTCGGCCACCGCCGACTTCTTCTCCTCCGCCGGCTTCTTCTCCGCGGGCTTCTTCTCCGCCTTCGGTGCCATCAGGTATCGACCAGGGAGAAACGAATCGGAACGACGGAGATAAAAGATGGAGAGTTTTTGGAGGAGAAGACGATGGCAGAAGAATCGATCGGAGTTTGCAGGATGAAGTTACGCCCAGGGTTGCGCAGAGGGTTATATAGGGGCAAGAGACGAGACCTGATTGGATCCGAGGGGAGCTCGCGGATAGTTGACCTGGCGGCGTCTGGAACGTCGGATCGAGGCGGACTTGACTTTTCCTCGGAGGGCTCGGATTCCGTTTTAGACGTAAGCGAGGGTGCTAGATTGAGGAGAAGTGTCGTTTTTGCCCACGAGGCGGGAACCAGATATTCTATAGGCTAGCGTCCGCGCGATTATTTTTTGGGCGCCCCACACTTACGTCTTCGAAATTTCAAAAGATTATGAAAGTTATGTGTAATTTTAATTTTTAATTCAAGTGCAATTATAAGTATATTTTATGAACATTAGGTGTTTCACATTAGTTTGAATCGCGAGAATGGCAAGCTCTGCAAACGGGATAAAAGTTAAAGGTTCTTGTGACGTTCGCAATTTATCTTTTATTTGACATTAAAATTTGAGATATTTAGAGAAAATATAAACACCACGGTGAAAATGTACTTTAAGAACTTTTTTTTTTTGTATTTTATAAAGAAAGTATATACTTTTTTGTGGTTTTCATATCTTGGAAAAGAGTAAATACGTGATTTAATGGACTTATCAATTTACAAAATTAGCAAATTAAGTGATTTGACAAGCTCTAATTAGAAATATCACCAGTAATTTTGATATGCAAATTGTAATTTCTCAAGTGATTTAAATTACTGGTTTTATAAACCAGTTGTCCTATCATTAAATTCAATGAGAGTGAGTTGATGTTAATATATCCTATCAAATTCCTCCCCAAGTTGATTCATCATGCTATTGTCATAGGTTGGTAGTTTCTTGATCACGGAATAATCATTGATGGACTAGACACCCAAGCTAAGTTGGGCGCGGTATAATCTCATATAAAGAAGTTATTCGTCGTATTATTTTTTGGAACAATTATAGAAGAAATGCTGGCCTGGCAAAGCTCAAGTATCTAGTCCATCGAGCGAGTCAACAGATCTCTTTACGCTCAACAATTAGTTTTGACTTGCCATGACCTCATCAGAAGAGTGACATCAACTTTCGACTAGTTTGTGCACGAGAGGCCAACCCCACCTTCAAAACTCTTAAATAATATAATATTATATCCTAAAACTCCTAGCACTAATCATCTTAACGACATTCCCATGGACCAGCTATGTTCATCCTCTTCGCATCTTCACTCTTCACTCAAGAACCCCAAGCTTGCATTCATGAGTACGGGAGAATTATGAACCATGACAAACTCTCCTACTTAATTTCACAATGCCCTCATTGCGGGCTATTTTGCTGTGTTTCCCTAACCATCAATGCCACTCCCTGGACTTACATAAGCGGCAACACTCGCCCAATAGAATAGGCTACTCCACTCCATTGGTTGCTCCCCCGATCAAAGTCATTCGTGAATCTTTGGTCACTTGTGCTCCTTGACAAGTGTGGGCACCCTTGGCCAATTGTGTTCCTTTTGGCAACACCTTCTTTCACCTACTAAACTCCTCTTGATCTCTGCAAGCCAACGGAGGGTCCCCTTTGTTGTAAACGTGATTCCAGACCTCCTCTTAAGATTTTTCCCATTGATACAAGAACATTATTTCCATTCAGCAAGTAATTTGGTTATTTCCTATACCCCAATCGCCATCCTTGAAGCTAGATAAGAGCCGCACATTGTTCAAGCCTCCTTGGCCCTAGCAATTACTCTCCACCCTCATAGGATCAGAAAGACCACAAGCTTTCCCTTGAATGACTCACTTACTAGAGGGATCCCTACTCTAATATCATTTGTCATGGGTCGACAATTCTTTGGTCGTGGAATGACTCGTGCGGCGTATGGCGAGCGAAATTTGTCAAGCCAGCCTTCTTTCTATAGTTATTTCAAAAAATAATACGACGAATAACTTCTTTATACGAGATCGTACCATACCCAATTTAGCTCGGACATCTAGTTTATCGAGTAAGATAGCAAATCTCTTTAGATTCAACAATTAGTTTCAGCCTGCTATGGCATCATTAGAAAGGCGGCATCAGCTTCCAATTAGTCTATGCACGAAAAGTTAATCCCGCCTTTAGAGTTCCTTAGTAATATAATCATTTTATCCCAAAATATCTAGCACCAACTATGCTGATGTCACTTCAAGGACCACTTGTGTTCATCCTCTCTACATCCTCACTATTCACTCAATAAACCCAAACTTCACTCCCAAGGGTTCACTAATACAAGAGAATCACCAACCGTAACACTATCATATATCTAAATAAGATTTTTATGTTGGGTTCATATAAAAGAATATCAACATCTTTGGCAAAAAGAGATAGAAAAAACATTGTTCTTCTTCTTTGAGACTTACCTATAATATTGTCTTTGAACTCTTCTCTCACGTTTTTTTTTTTTATCGTAAAGACTTTTTCCAAAAATTATATCATACTAAAAACGGTGCTTGGGGATAAGAAAAGAATGTTGGCGAGCAAACAGGCAGAGATTACATTTTACAAAGGTCTTTCTCGTTCATATCAATGATGGTTTCACCACTTAACTCTTCAGGTAAATAAAAGGCATCACCATACATCAAGAGACCCTATTTGACGGAAAAAATAAAAGGTTTAAAGGCAAGGCACAGGACGCATGCTTATGCTAAGTCAACTCAATAAGTGTGATGTAATCAGTTAAATAGAAGTTTTTACAGTTTGCGCCGTAATTAGTCTATCTATATATGTGTTATGCAATTTACTAGGTCAACTTCCTCATGTTTTTTTACCAAATAGAGATATGATAAGATTTGCATGTCGCCAACTGATTGTCAAATCATCAATCCAAAGAGACAAAAACCATCAAATTGAAGGGTGGGACTTGATCCCACCATGGAATCGTGAGACAAGATTTGATATCCAATATAACATATCTACATCATCGGATTAGTCGAGACGATGATTGAATCTCTCAACCACGACCAGAAATGAATTCCCACCATTAGATTGAGAGGCCATGTTAGCTTCTAAGAATAGATCTCTATCATAATACGAGAGATGAGACGAATGGTTGTAATTAGAAAGACTCTAATATAAATAAGGAACCCTCTACCCATTGGTATCATCAAAAATTTGAACAATAAAAATACACTCACTTCCAGAATTTCCCTCTAAACGCTTTACGATTTCATTAAAGCTCGAGGATTCTTCTTTTTGGATACCTTTTTCATAAATGTGAACGCTCAACGGGCAAGAATATGTGAACGAGCAAGAAGATGAGCACGGCCAGAAGCAAGGCGTGGTCCAGAAGAGGATCCCGAAGCAACGAACTGCTCGTACGGTAGTAGAATCCGAAGCAAAGAACTGCTTGTTAATAAGTAATAGGACTGTTTCGAGTTCATGCTCTTCGGACATATTGCAGCATGCTATAAAACTTAAACGCCAACGGAGTTGCAGAATATACGGAGAAAACTCATTCCCACGCGTGAGGTATACATTGCAATCAAGTTTCTTGAATTCGAAGAACCTAACCACCGAAACAAATGAGTGCATGGAATGTGCATATCCATCATTGATCAGACTGAAAACTGTGCTCTTGTTATGTCAAACACTTTGACCAAACTCCACTGGAGATATATGCAAAATGGCTCAACTTCCGTTTTGCTTTTGGTGCGTTGGAAGAATACTCTTTAAGCGAGATTAGCTTCAAGCATTTTCTCAAGAGTCGGCAGCTCTCAGCTTCTATCAAACAATCTCCATACAAGCTTAAATTTCTCACAACTACCTATTCAAAAAGGGGGAGAGAATGTTATCAGAATCTTGATTGCCAAACAGAAGCATGTCGACGTTTCAGCTTCTTTTAAAGAAAAAACTCCCAAGGGAACATGTGTCACGCCCCGAACCTTGAGCACGTGCACAACCCTCTATGGTCTATAATCTTGCGACGTCCCAGGGAGTGTCGCTGACCCATTCATTATTTTGCGTATGCGGAAACATAAAACAATCTCCATACAACATAACAATGGGATAGAAACGTAGGATAATATTTTCACAAACCACACCTACAATACAGTAGTGCCTATATACAGACCCGTTTAACACCCCAATGTCTAATACAAAAAGTGAAGCCGTTCGGCTACCTACGCGCTAAGCTTCCATTTACAAGACCAGGGTTCGCTACTACACTATCATACTTCTCGACCTCTCTAGGGTGAACTGTCACCCATCATCCAACCTTGACGACCCGTCATCACTATCGGCGAGAAGCTACCAAGGCATCCGTACTCCACCGCCCGTAGACCTCTGTCTCTCCCCGTTCACCCTCCAACTAGGGACCTGAAAATGTTAGCCCACTAAGGGATGAGATTACATCTCAGCAAGTCAATCCCCTAAATCCAGATTAGGAGAAGGGTACACTCAACATGCAATCTAATCACCTTTCTCACACTTTCTTAATACCAGTACTTTCCTGCATGTTAGTGTCAATCAAATCATACATAAAATATCAAGATCATATATCATCAGAATACTTTAACATGTACATATGTAAGGACATAAATGTCAACATAATTACGCGGGCCCCCAATTACCAGACTAAATTATTATGGCATGTCCCATACCGCACCACATAGTTCCGTCTCCTAATTAGGTCCCTCGCTTTCACCCATTCATGTGTCACAAATGATTTCAATGCACAAATAACAGTCTTCCGGCATAACCGGGCATCGCCTCGCACTGTTTAGCGCGGCAACGTCTACATCTAGACGGCATTCCAATTAGGAGCATCGGTCCAGCATTCACTGCGACCGGCATCCGTTGACTTGGGGCATTCCCGAAGGAGCATCGCCCGGCCCCAAAGGCTCGTGGCGGAATCTCATGTCGTGAATGCATATAATCAATGTTACACTTCAATAATCACTTACACATAGCATTCACAGCATCAATTGGGCAATTTTACAGCAAGAATACTTCAAAACAAGCATACACTCTTACTAACCCAAATTGACAGAAAACTGTCCAATTACGCTCTCCCGAATTCGAAGTCAGAAACTCACTCATATGAGCTCGAAAAATTCTCAAATTTAGACACGTGCTAGACAACACATAAACAAACATTTTTCATGAAGACACCGAGATCCAGATCCCTCTGGATTCGGCCCAGAAATTCTCTCTATCCAGCACAAAAATCGGGTCCAGTTCCAGAGAGCCTAACTCATCAAAATCAGTTCGGTTTTGGGTCGAAATCTGGTCCGTTTGATTTGAAATTCAAGTATGTTAAACTAGAAGTTGTAACGAACAACTTTCGTGAAGAAGCTGATTGGAAATTCGACCTCTAAAGGTCAGTAACAGCCCTCGGAATCATAACAGGTCACGGTTTACAGAACTGTCCGAATTACTGTTTCAAGGATGACGTCATGAAAATCGTCATCTTTTTAAATTGTAAAAATTCTGAGAAAAATATATGTTATTATTTAGGATGTCTAAAACATTTATTCAAAAGGAAATTTCTTCAAAATCGCAACATACAGTCGTCTACAAAAATTAGCAAGACTCCCACGTCCTGGAAACTGTTTTAGAAATCAGCTTCTGTTCTTGTCCGAAACTTCACCCACGGTGGTTGTCTTGCTCTCTAAACCTTATCTAAGCTTTTCTATGTCTATCCTAACATCCCTAACCAACATCCATCCATATATAACGTCATCTACATCTTTCATCTACATAGAAACTCCTAATTCATGTACTCAGCCCCTAATCTAGAGTTAGGAGACAACTTACTCAATTTGTGTATTGAAGAACTCCCGGCGACGGTTCGTCGAAGCTGAGCTCAAGGCCAAGGGCGCTCAGCTTAGGCGGATGTTGTGCAATGGTGAGGATGATGGTGGCGAGACAAGTAGATGATGAAGTTAGAGAAAATAAAAGCAAATGAATGGAGGTGAAAGAAGATGGGAGAGCTACGGTAGAAGGGAGAATGCGTGAGGGGGAGAAGAGAAAGAGAGAAGGGAGAGACAATAAAGTAGAGGAGGGGAAATCGAGGGGGAAATTACAGCAGAAGGGTTGGCGTAGGTGAGGGGGTGGAAAAGTGGGAGAGAGAGAGGGGAGAAAAAGAAGAAAGAGAGAAGAAGAAGTTACCGTAAGTGAGGGGGTGGAAATTACGTAGGAAGGAGGGGAGAAAGAGGAGAGAGAGAGAAGAAAAAGAATAATAGTAATATCATTATCATTTTTTTTCTTTTTCTTTCAATCTCCGATTTTTCATCTGATAATTTCTTTTTCCGAAATTTCGGGATGTCACAACATGTCTAAGCTCATAGGAGGAAAGAAAATAACAGAGTAGAAGCAGAAAGGCAGTACTGAATAACAGAAGTATATTGATAACATTCTGTCCTGTGAATGGGAGAGCAAAGCAACCTCAAATAAATTACAATAGAACCATCCTAAATCGCATCCTAAATAAATTGGCACTCCGTATGGTATCATCATAAGCAGTCATGGATATGAGGACATCCGTTGAATCATGGAATATGAGAGTAGGACACCCTCCCCACCGCCTATACGGCATGTTCAAATTAACAGAAAAATGCATCCTCCACAAATGAGGCAATTTCTTCTCAGTCTTTCAAACTTGACACTATTCAGTAATTGCACAACCTCCGATACCAACTCAAGACTTCAACCAGAATTTCAATTCTTTTTCTTTCTTTAACTGATGTAAGCAGCCTATGGATCACAAACTACCTTGATAGAGAACAAATTCAAATACATAGCCAATAAATTAATCTAGAGGAATGATATAGAAAATAGATAATGAGACCATTACAGCTTCCCAACAAACCAATCACCAAGACAATATGGCAATCACACCTCTATCGAGAAAGCATTTGTAGAGACAAGGTATTGCCCAAGACTTACAATCATGAAATATCACACCCAGGCATCAAGTACATCCCATTCTCGTGCTCCAGCAGGTCAGCCATAGCTGCCTAAGGAAGGTTTACCATGATAGTTTCAACATGAATTGAGTATTCCATAGACCTGGAAACTCCACATATTTATTTTACCCAGAAAAATTTCTGCACATTTCATTTTTCTTCAGATAAATCACTCCTCCACCATCTACCTAAAACATTGGTGACCCAAGGAACCAAGATTTTCATAGAAAACAATCACATCCAATGGCACCCAAAAGCAAGAAGACAAGAGAGTACCCTCCTGCTTGAGGGCTACTGCGACCTCTGGCTGGTAAGCAGCAAAACCGAAACCTTTAGGCCTCCCAGTACTTGGATACTTGATCAGCCCGACCAGATATCAACGTCAATAACACCTCAAAGTTGTGCTCTCTGATAATGATCGAGCCAGACGTACCAAGCCAAATGGTGAAAACAATCTTCTCAGTCCTTTCTCCAAGGTGTAGCAACAAAATCCTAAATAATTTAATAGAAAAAATATACAGGAAATAAAGAAGTAAGGCAGACTATGATATGCATGAGACTAACTCAGGAGAAGCGAATTGGAGAAACAGAGAGAGCGAGGTACTTTTACTACTAACAAATAGCTCGTAGCAGGGTAGTTTGGCCATGTGTGGTGATGAGGAACTTCATAAGCAAGCGGCTTTAGATTACTTAAAAGAATAGGGGTCAGAGTTTTCCAACTGTTACTACAAACTCAGCAGCTAAGCCGGGGGACAATGCTCACTTGTTCTAAAATGAAAGATCTGGCCAAATAAAATGGAGCTTGACCGAGTCCATACTGCAAGCCATTACTTTAGTTTCTTATGTCTCCAGAACAGAATAATTCACACTTACTTTCCTCAGTTATGTCGCAAATTTAGGGTTTAAGACCAAAATTTAGATCATATTCCTAGCACATCTTTTCACAGCTACAGCCAGGTTATTTTAAAATCCATCCCAAAATCAGATTCCCCCCTAAACAAGCAAAAGCAACATAAATCGCCCTCCTAAAAACCCCTTTGTTCTGGTTTGGCTTGGTGAGGGCATTAGCAAAACATCCTTTCTTTACAGCTACTTACCCCTCCAAGCACTCCATAAAATTCCTCACCATGAAAGCACCTCAGAAAGTCGTTAAGTCTCTTCAAACAGTGCAACAGGAGGCATCAAGGACCAAATAAGAGACACCCCTTTCGTTCCAAAAGAAGAATATATGCTGCTCCCAACTTTGCAGCAACAGCACTCCCACTACATGACAGTCTCAACCTCAGATGACATGTCTTCTTTCGCCCGACTTAGGCCTAACCAATGGAAGAAATCATCCAATCAAATTCCCAAGGGAAACCCATTAGCTGAATAATGATTCGGCAAGCAGCTTCCCTTACTTCTTTACTCGACCCATCAACATCATGCAATCCAGTAAAAATGATGGCATACATGAATTGGAGATGCAGTTTAAGAACTCGGGTGGTAATTATCATTTAAAAGGATGCCTACAAGACAACCCTCCTATACTGTAAGACTCTGAAATTCAAACCCATTTTCATGACAACCTTCAACAAGAAGATAAAAAAATTGCAACTTTAATCGATCATTTCACAATTCAAAGAGATAAGAGAAATGCAACGAAAGTCAAGTCGAAGAGTAATTCATAAATTAAGATGTTGTAACAGATGATAGTCTATCATCGACCAGACCAATCGTTCATACGTCTTTCACAGCAGGATCCGAACTTCATATGACGTTTTATAAAAACGAAAAAAAGCTTTAAAAAAAAAAAGAAAAAGGAACGGCCAAACTAAATCCTAAACCCTAATCCGCTAAAAATTAAGCCTATCTACCGAACGCCGCCGCAATCCACAGACGATCCACCGCCACGCCACGGAACTTCCCACCCCCGCTTCAAGAGCTGGTGAACTTGGTCACGGCCTTGGTGCCCTCGGAGACGGCGTGCTTGGCGAGCTCCCCGGGAAGGACAAGCCTGACGGCGGTCTGGATCTCCCGGGAGGTGATGGTCGGCTTCTTGTTGTAGCGGGCGAGGCGGGAGGACTCCTGGGCGAGCTTCTCGAAGATGTCGTTGATGAAGGAGTTCATGATGCCCATGGCCTTGCTGGAGATCCCGATGTCCGGGTGCACCTGCTTCAGCACCTTGAAGATGTAGATCTTGTACGTCTCCACGCTCTTCTTGGTCCTCTTCTTCTTCTTGTCCGACCCGCCCTCCTTGGGGAGCTTCTTGCCGGCCTTGGGCTTCTTCTCGGCAGGGGCCTTCTCCGCCACCGCGGACTTCTTCTCCTCCGCCGGCTTCTTCTCCGCGGGCTTCTTCTCCGCCTTCGGTGCCATCAGGAATCGAACAGGGAGAGACGAATCGGGACGAGGGATTAAAGGAGACGGCAGAGAAATTCGAGAACCGTGTGCGGCGAGATTGAGATGGATGAAGAAAACGGGTTCTGTCGAGAGTTTATATAGGGGTGGGAGATTGCATTTGATTGGTTGCAAGGGGAGCTCGCGGATCCGTGACTTGGCGGCTTTAGGAACGTCCGATTGAGATGGAGGGACTTTTGTGTGTAGGGCTGGGATTTGATTTAGACTATGAGTTAGACGAGGATCGGTTGACTTGTCGTGGAGCGGGAACCGAACTTTAGCATCAGAGCCAAATATTTGGGCGAACTTTTTTAAATTTTCCTTCGAAAGTTTAAAAAAAAGGTCTTAGATTTTAATAAAAATTTCACACGTCACTGACTTCCTGCCGTATATATAATATATTATATATACATATCTAAAATTAAGATTTGTTTATTGAATAATATTTTAATCATGAGAGTATTCAAAATTCTTATTACTTTAGACCCGCTAAGTACAAGGTGTTTGATGATATGAGTTTGGTCATGACCTGTAGATTCTCTGTGGCTAATTATATAACAAATTTGGCTTCCATTTTCAAGCATACCAAACATGACACGTACTCTTACAACACACAAAAATAATAATAAAAAATTCTCTAAGACTATGTTTGATCGACTTAACATATTATGTGAATGGAATAAGAAAATGATAGGATTCCAAATATCCCATCTAATAGGGTTGTGCAACTGGATCGGATATACCTGGTTCCCGGACCAACCCACCCAAAAAATAGGGTCAGGAATCGCTTCCTGTTGAAACCGGTTCTCAAAATTTGGAACTGGTTTAAACCGGTCCAAGAATAGGTTTCGAGTGATTACCCACCTATAAACTGGTTCCTAGACCGATTTTGTAAGTAGAGGCCTAAAACCCTTTTTTTCCCTCAATTTCTATTTGTACTCCCATAATCACGTGATGTTTTTCCTCTTGACTTTTCAAACACGCACGCATTCCTCTTTTGTCATTTCTCTTCCTCGCTTGCTTCCCTCCCTCACCGGCTCCCTCTCACACCATTCGATACCGATGGTGTGTCGAGAACGGAATTTGGTTATCTGGGATGACGTGATCCGTCTACTAGATAACAGGATCAGGAGGTTATTGTTCCTGATTACTCAAATCCTTTAAAAAGAATTAACTTAAATGGTTATTATGGTACTTAACCAATAAGTACTTAATAGCTATTGAAATTCCAACCAGAAGGCTTCTTGGAACATGGCGATGGAAGAAGTAGGTGGTGTTTCTACTGGAGTTTCGAGGTAGTATGAGTGTTTCTTGGCCCACTTTAGAATTGGTGTATCGTATGGATTGGCTCGCCTAATTTATCTTTCGTAGGAGGAGTTATTCTTGCATAAATTAGTAGCTTCATGTTATAGTTGTGGGAATAAGACTAATATTAAATCCATGTTTTTTGCTAATTATTTGCCTTATGATTTTATTTATTATAATTAGCCCTGCGGATCCTTAATTTTTCGTTTAGTCAAAAAATTCATTTATTTATTTTATTACAAATGCTTAATGTTTCAATACAAATTATGAGGATTACGTTATTTTTCGCGTATTAATATAAAATTCGAAATTGTATAAGATATCGGGAAATTGCAAAACAAGTTACAGTGAAAATAAGATTGCCTCTGGAACCGAATCGGAAAAACAGGGTGGGTCAGGTATAAGGTCCAATACAAACAAGGTCGGGTATAAGGTTAAGAAAAGATGAACTGGTTATAACAGAGTCGGGTATAGGGTCTAGGTCTAGACCCTACCCACCCTGAACCCGATCACCCCTATCATCTAACATTCATTAATGTCCATATATAATATGAATTCAAATAATCATTATCTAAATAAGCATTTGTTTTGCAGGATTAAAATTAAAAATAATAACTATGGAAGTTGTTTCGAAATGCCGACAAATTCTGCCCCACTCTATCTCCAACTTCACCATGCCCCAAGCTCAAGTTCACCATCTGCGGCAAAGCTACCCTCTTCTTCTTCGATCAAGCACGATCTCTCCATCTTCCCTCTCCTACGCATGCTATTCACCTTCGATATAGTTTCTTCTCTCTTCAAATCCAAAAGAACTGATACAAGGATCATGGCAAATCTCAATTTAGCATCCGACAATGGAGGCAATACGGACGAGAGTGGATTTATGGATCAGAGACTAGTAGGCAAAGTTCCTCAAGGTGTCATGGGGCCCGCCGAGACGATGGTTCGTGAACAAGCAGCTCCTTCGGTCCAACTCGCTCTGAGCGATGCGATTGAGGAGTCTGTCGCCATGACTACCGCCTTCGGTGGATCATCTTCTCCGCAAAGGAGTTGCCAGGCTCTAATTAAGATCATGAGTTTCTCCATCATAATTTTTTCTAGTAGTCAGAGGCGAGAAGTAGGTCATGCCTTACTTTCTAGGGGAAAGAACGCATTTTTTTTTATATATAGTTTTTGAAATTTCATATGCCCTATATGGGTCTATCCCACTCTCTTTATCCTGACTATATCTGAGCTATATCCGAATTTCATGTCATTCCAAACATCATATAGAATAAAAGTTGTCCTATTAAGAGTTTTATCTAGCTCACCAAATGTAGCCTAAAAATACGGAAAATGGCATTATCTTCGATCTTTTTAAATGGGCTTATGATTAACATCAATTTTGGTTGCTCCTAAATCGGAGAAGAGAGATGAAACAACATTTAAGGTTTAGTATCAAAACTCTTATGACTAATGATAGAGTTCGATTATGGTTTTGATCTCGAGCCATAACTCAAAAAAAAAAAAAAAAAAAAAATCGACAATGCTATTAAATGGCTCGTGGCCCTTAGTATTGCACTCAATCAATCTCAATGTGAATGCAATCTTGAATATTTTCAGACCTGTAAAGTGCGGAAAAACTAAAATTTTAGATTCTTGCCTAATTTGCATCCAAATTGTGAAACTGTAAGTGTAACTCAAACCCTTTGAGCTTGCCAAAGAAAAAACGACATCGTTTCCTCTCTATTGTTGTGCCATCAGGTGGTGTATTGTGTACATTAGCCAATCTGCCACATCTAGTGACATGTGATTTTTTTTAGAATGATTGTTTGTATCATCTAAAAAATGAATTAACAAAAATATGTTCATCATTCACGAATATATTTTAAACGTAAATTGTTGTCAATAATGAATTTTTTTTTCATTGATTAACTATTCCAAGCAATATAAGTGATTGTATTTTAAGAAAATATTTTTTAAATCATTTATTTTTTCATAAAATAGACGGAATATAATATCGCACAAGATCTCCCCTTGTTAGATACATTCAACCTCTAAACTATGTTTTCTTCACCTTTGTCTTCCGCAAGAATGGTATGGACTATGACCATGCTAGTGCAATGAGTAGTGAGACAGGAGGGAGGGAGGGAGAGAGCCCGCCCTACCCCTTCTTCTATCTCGCTTAGTTAAACAAAAAGGAAATGACACAAATGATTCATAAAGTTTGACCCAATATATAACGCGATCCGTTAATTTTTTGTTCAATGTGGTTGAACCGTAACTCGATGTGTAATATGGTTTATAAATTTTCAATTTGTTCGATGTGATCCTTGCACTTTTGGTACATAATCAATAAAATCCCCGAATTATATGAGAACATTTAATGTTAACCCTAAACTTGCCTTAATGGAATGACAACATTTAATACTTTTGTATTGTTTGGAGACTAAGTCTAGCATATATCAAAAATTCAGTAATTACATTGAATAAATTAAAAATTTAGGGATCATATTGCATGTTAAGTTAAAGTTCGAGAACGAAAATAAACAAATTAATAGTTCGGACATTATATTACACATTTGGTCAAAATTCAACAACTATTTGTGTCATTGTCCCCAAACAAAAACACCAACTTTTATAAAATGCTAAATGGCTTAATAAAAACCAAAAAAATGAGAAAACATGTTTTTATCAATCCTCGATTGAAGGAAAATCTTGTAATTGATGAGATACAAAGATGAATCTCGTGCATGTTTATATTTGATTAAATTTGATTGTGAGTATTGTTTATAACTTGTAACTCATTAATCAGTTACGACATTTGAGGAAGTTTTCTCAATGAGAGATGGAGGTTTATGACAATAGGAATGGTTTATAAGGACTTATATCATTCATTCATCATGCTTTCCAAATGAAACATCTTTGGCGCTACCAAAAATAAATTAAGAGAAACATTTTGTCTAATTTCAGCAATTTCTACCTCCTAGGTTACGTTTAGCAATTATGATAAAATTCATGATAAGATAAGATTTATCCCATCTTGCGTTTGGTTCCTATTTAAGATAGGAAAAAACCTAATAAAATTATCCTATGAGGAGATAGGATAAATGTGGATAGAATTTTAATATCGATAATAAAAAGTTATTTTTCTCAAATAACAAACTTCTTAAATGAACAAAACTAAAATGATATTTCAATATAAATAATATTTGAATTATAATATAAGAAATTCAAAATAAAAAAAAATCAATTTAGTTTTTAATCTTTTTATTTATATATTTGAATTTAATTATATCTTACAATATAAATTCAATACATAAATATATATTTATTTGCATATTTTGTGTTTTTAGTATCTTAGGTATATTAGTATAATTTTCTATTTAATAAAATTTTATTTGAGAATGATGGAAGGGGAAGAAAGAAATAAAAAAAATTAATTAAAAATAGAGTAAAATACATTAAAAGAAAAAATAAAAATAAAGTAGACAAAAGCGTCGCAAGAGATTTTTGTCATCTCCATTCAAAAATTTGTGGTTTATTTATATTGATATGATGCGAATATATTCGACTTTATTATTGTAATTACAAAACAATAAATAGCAAAATATCATAAATTTTATATCATATTTTTTCCACTCTTATTTTGATTAGAAATCTACACAACCAAACTCAACCTTAAGGTCATCCTTTCGGCTCATACAATCGCTAGACCTAATCACGAGCCTAATTGTCACGGGTCTACCAAGGCCATTCAAGGCTAGAATGGGCCAAAGACCCCTTTTAGATGGGTTTGGACTAAACATTTTACTTTTAAACATGGCCTGAAAGGTTAAATTGAATTTATATGCGATGAGAGGATATGGGCTTTAAGTTAGACTCAGCCTCAACTCTCCGTCCTAACCGAAGCCTCCCTTTATCATTTCCGGTGAAGGCCGAGGCTACACTTTTGGTCGATCAGGAGGAAAAACGCTTGGCACATTTTATCATTTCTTTCTAATGCCGACCAGCCATACGCCTATGCAAGTTCCATACATTGATCACCAAGTTGTAGTTCTTGCTGCAGGTGTGCATAGAGGCTATTACTGAGATGATCAATTTCAAGGTGGGTCGAATTCTCAACCCATGAAACTAGCTTAGTCCACCTTTA
Source organism: Eucalyptus marginata (assembly GCA_014182565.1). Taxonomy (NCBI): domain Eukaryota; kingdom Viridiplantae; phylum Streptophyta; class Magnoliopsida; order Myrtales; family Myrtaceae; genus Eucalyptus; species Eucalyptus marginata. The sequence continues at coordinate 26,599,580 of CM024594.1, forward strand.
GATTGGTCTGGTTATTGGGTTGTCTCGTGAACTGACGGTATTATATTTTAATGGTTTTTGCTATATATATATGGTCATTACCGTTCCTTTCTTGGAATCTATAACTAATCAAAATCGGTCAGTCCAGTTCTCCGGTTGAACCAGAACCGATGCACATCCTTATGCTTATCACAAGTACTAAGTAGGGCATAGGCTCTTTCATTTCCTTGCACCTTTTTTTTTAAACTTCATACCCTTTGCCCTATCAAGCCCCGTTGGCTCGTGGTAATCGAATCCTACTGTCACGACTACCAATTAAACTAATCTATGATAGGAAATACAAGAAAATAGGAGGAAATTGTCTGTATATTCATTGATTTGTATACAAGCACATTAATACATTTATAGTGCAGGAATGGAAGAGAATAAAAAGGAAATAATATACAGAGAATTATAAATTTCCTATTTACTAAAACTATCACATATTCACTAAATCAGTCGATCCACAATTAGAATCAATCCACGATCACAATCTTCAGCTGTATCTCCAACACTTCCCTTCAAGCTGATGGCTTATATATATCGAGGACACCCAGCTTGCTCAGTAGATAAGTATGTTGTCTCTGACATAATGGCTTAGTGAAAATGTCTGCAGGTTGATCTATCGTTCCAATACCCTTTGCTACGAGGACTCCTTCTTTGATCTTGTCTCGTGTGAAGTGGCAATCAACTTCTATATGTTTTGTCCTTTCGTGAAAAACTAGATTTGCTGCCAATTTAAATGCAGCATTGTTGTCACTAAATAATTCAGTTGGTCCACTAACCTGTAACCCGAGATTTGAGAGTAACTCTCGAATCCAAACCACTTTGCAAGTAGTTTTTGCCATGGCTCGATACTCTAATTCGGCCGATGATAATGACACAGTTGATTGCTTTTTTGTCTTCCACGAGATTAATGACTTTCCTAACTTGATGTAGAAACCGTAATTGATCTTCTGGTCATTGGATAAGTAGCATAATCCGTATCACAGAAAGCTGTCATCTTCATATTGCAGTCACGGGATAAGAAAATTTCAAGTCCTGGACATCCCTTCAAGTATTTCACAACCTTTAGGGCTGCATTCATATGAGATCGTTTTGGACCATGCATGAATTGACTGAGTATCTGCACTACATAACATATATCGGGTCTTGTCATAATAAGATATATTCATTTACCAACAAGTCACTGATATCCTGACGGATCTTTGAGTAGTGGGTCCTCAATAGATGAAAAAGAGTTCAAATCATATTCATGGGTAGTCAACTTGGCATTCTGCTTAGCTGGTATGATAGCTGGTTTGCATCCGGATAATCCTGTTTAGCTGGTATGATAGCTGATTTGCATCCGGATAATCTAGCTTTAGAAACAATTTTGAGGATGAACTTCCTCTGACTGAGATTGATACCTTTATCGGATCGAGCAATTTCAATCTTAAGAAAATATTTGGGCGGTCCCAAATCCTTGATATGGAAAGTAGAATGCAATTATTTTTTAAATTTTGCAACATGAGAGTCATTGTTTCCTATAACAAGTATATCATCAACATATATCAGCAAATAGATTGATGAATTACCTTTATTCCATGTAAACAAGGCATAATCATGCTTAGAATGCTGAAATCCTACATTAGTCAGCACAATAGTGAACTTGGCATACCACTGCCTAGATGTCTGTTTCAATCCATACAGGGATTTGTGTATACGACGTACCCGAGACTCCCCCTGTCTGCATAATCCCTATGGAAGCTCCATATAGATCTCTTCATCTAGATCGCCGTGAAGGAATGCGTTATTAATATCCATATGATGTAATGACCAATTTCTGATGGCTACAATGGATAAGAAGGATCATATTACATGTTGAGTTGAAGTTCGAGAACTACAATAAACAAATTAATAGTTTGGGCATTATATTGCACATTTGGTCAAAGTTCAACTACTATTTGTGTCATTGTCCCCAAACAAAAACACCAACTTTTATAAAATGCTAAATGGCTTAATAAAAACCAAAAAAATGAGAAAACATGTTTTTATCAATCCTCGATTGAAGGAAAATCTTGTAATTGATGAGATACAGAGATGAATCTCGCGCATGTTTATATTTGGTTAAATTTGATTGTGAGTTTTGTTTATAACTTGTAACTCATTAATCAATGACGTGATTTGAGGGAGTTTTCTCAACGAGAGATGGAGGATAATATAGCATAGAGAAAGAATGGTTTATGATGATAGGAATGACGATAAGAACTCATATCATTCATCACACTTTCCAAATGAAACATCTCCGGTGCTACAAAAAATAAATTAAGAAAAACATTTTGTCTAATATCAGTAATTTCTGCCTCCTAGGTTACGTTTAGCGACTATGATAAAATTCATGCTAGGATAAGATTTATCCTATCTTGCATTTGGTTCCTATTCAAGACAGGAAAAAGCCAGATAAAATTATCCCATGAGGAGGTGGGATAAATGTGAATAGAACTTCTAATATTAATAATAAGAAAGTTATTTTTCTCAAATAACAAACTTCTTAAATGAACAAAACCAAAATTATATTTCAATATAAATAACATTTGAATTATAATATAAGAAATTCAAAATAACAAAAAATAACAATTTAGTTTTTAATATTTTTATTTATATATTTGAATATAATTATATATTACAATATAAATTCAATACATAAATATATATTTATTGCATATTATATGTGTTTTAGTATTTTAGGTATATTATTATAATTTTCTATTTAATAAAATTTTATTTGAGAATGATGGAAGGGGAAGAAAGAAATAAAAAAACAAAATAACTAAAAAATAGACTAAAATACAATAAAAAAGAAAATAAAAATAAAGGAGACAAAAGTGTCGCGAGAGATTTTTATTATCTCCATTTAGAAATTCGTGGTTCATTTATATTGATATAATGTGAATATATTTGACTTCATTATTGTAATCACAAAACAAGAAATAGTAAAATATCATAAATTTTATATCATATTTTTTCCACTCCTATCCTGATTATAAATTTACACAACCATCCTTAACCTTAGGGTCATCATTTTGGCTCATACAATCGCTCGACCTAATCACGAGCCTAACGGTCACGGGTCTACCAAGGCCATTCAGGGCTAGAATGGGCCGAAGACCCCTTTTAGATGGGCTTGGACTAAACATTTTACTTTTAAACATGGCCTGAAAAGTTATATTGAATTTACATGTGATGAGAGGATCCGGGCTTTAAGTTAGAATCGACCTCAACTCTCCATCCTAACCGAAGCCTCCCTTGATCATTTTCGGTGAAGGCCGGGTTTACACTTCTGGTCAATTAGGAGGAAAAACGCTTGGCACATTTTATCATTTCCTTCTAATGCCGACAAGCCATACACCTGCGCAAGTTCAATACATCGATCACCAAGTCGTAGTTCTTGCTACAAGTGTGCATAGAGGGTATTCTCGAGATGATCGATTTCAAGGTGGATCGAATTTTTAGCCTATGAAACTAGCTCAGTCCACCTTTAGACTGGTCTGATTATTGGGTTGTCCCGTGAACCGACGGTATTATATTTTAATGGTTTTTGCTGTATCTATGGTCATTATAGTTCCTTTCTTGGAATCTAAAACTAATCAGAATCAATCAATCCAGTTCTCCGGTTGAATCAGAACTTATGCACACCCTTACGGTTATCACAAGTATTAAGTAGTACATAGGCTCTTTCATTTCCTTGCACCTCTTTTTAAAACATCATACCCTTCGCCCTATCGAGCCTTGTTGGCTCGTGGTAATCGAATCCTACTATCACGACTACCGATTAAACTAATCTAAGTCCCCATTTGCTCGGGACGGCGCACGATATTTCACCATGTTTTAAAGTGCCAAAGGATGTCCTAATTCACGGCTCTCTGCGGGCCGTACCGAGAGAGAAACAGCGAAGCACTGGCGAGGGAAAGAAAAGAGCGGGAACCGAACAAAGACCTGACCAACGGATTAGGCCCACCACATAACACCTCTGGCAAGGCGAATAAAAAGCTTTAAAATCACGAGCAAATTGGAACACAATCCAAAGGAGCAGCTAACGATATTACATTCAACCTGCGATATTACACCCGTGTCGGAGGAAAGAACGAATTCGAACACGATCGGTCCTGCTGCCTTACCTGACGCGTGTTCCTCCGTCACGACTCGCGGGTCGATAAACTGCTCTTTCGTAATCCATAGTGAAAAACCCACCGAGATATAAGAGCTCGGGAGAGAAGAAAAGAGACGTGGCCGAACCGAACCGAACCGGCGTCCTGATAACAAATTTGCCGATACACTAATGCCAAAGGGACCCCAGTTGCCCAAAACCACAAACGCCTAATACAGAGCTACTAGCATTCTTTCACAAAAAACAAACGTCCTCCGCCGTCGGCCGTCGCGGCCATTGATGGACAGCGCCAGGATCGCTTCTCCCCGGAGGCGCAGGCTAGAGCAATGGACTTCGGGATGTGGGAATGGAGGCCGCTGGGAAAGGGGATTCCCAGGGCTCAGAGGGAGTGACGACAATGGCAGTTCCTCAGATTTAAAAGGAAATGAGAGGCCAAAAGAGCGAGAGAGAGAGAGAGAGAAGGGTATCTTCCGAAGCATATGCTTGAAGCATTACTAATCTGATTGGATTGCTGACCCATCACCGTCCTCCAATCGCCTTTCGGTTTTGTTCTATGGTGAAAAGGTGGGCTCTCTCTGGAAAGTTGTGGCAGCCTCCCTACCACCACCCGCATTTCGGGTTTGATTACCTCGTTTTCGGATCCTATTCGAACCCATTATCGGGTTTATGCTCTTTTTTTCGAGGTGTGCATCATTTTAATGCCTACTTTAATCCGACACCGGGAGAGGTAACGACCTTTGGGGGCGGCCAAGGGTCGAGTCGCAAGCTGTTGATAATTCTCGGCAGAAAAGATTTAACAAAAAAATTCATCAAAAAATAGTTTTTTTGTCACGTTTATGAATTGAGACGGATCACTTTTTTTCTTAGATTATATAGTGTATGTGAAATTCACAAATCAAGCCGAATTTTTTCTTATGTAAATATGCACGTCTTCTTAATAAAAGCACGGTCAAGCATATATTTTACATGCTTTTTTTAACGCTTGTTGTCCATCACAAAAGACCTGGTTTTACATGCCTATAGAACTTTTTTTGTATGCGTGTGGAGTAGAAGAATGGACGAATGTGTGAGACTTGAGTAAGCAATTATTTATTTATTTGAAAAGGGCATTTTTTTACACAAATAAAATAAAAAAGCCCCATTAAAATTTGTAATGTATTTAGAATCCGAAGTTATGAAAAGTTATATATAAATCTACATATCAACATTTTAATATTGTAAAAAAGTCCGATTGTGTCGGCCGTGAAAATTAAATTGAAGAGTTAAATGATCAAGTGCAAGCAAATGGGCGTTCCATATGGTTGGTTGGATAGCATATTTATAACAAAGCATCGGTCATTTTTACAGTAGCACTTTTATTGCGACAACAAATATATAGTATCCAATCACGTGCATTTGTTCTATAAATAGGCATCTGCCTTCACTCAATCATCTCGAAACCCTTTTTTCAGAGTAGACCTTTTATATTGTAACTCCTACAATGGTAGAAGAGAAACACTTCCCTCTGTTCTTGCATCTCGAAGTTCTTTATAAGTTCTATTTGAACAAACCATTTGTCATTTCTTCTTATAAGTCTTGTAAAAGTTGTACTTTGAAAAAAGGATTACGAGGTGATTGAGTGAAGGTAGATGCCTATCTATAAAACAATGCACGTGATTGTACAGTGATATTTATGTAATTACGGTTTAAAAAAAAAAAAAAGGCCAGTGAACAGTAATTGGACGTGCTGTTATAGTGTGCTTGATTTTGGTATACTAATTGAACAATGTTTTGTCTGCTGTGTTGTGCTACAATACCGTGCTGCTGTAGTTTTGACAGACCATTTGCTCCAGGTGATTTTACTTTTTTCATCATTTGATAAGTTGATTCCACAACGGTCGTCTTCATTTTGTATTACCACTATGGTGCAATTGGCTGGAACTACTGTTGGAGCCTTTGATTTCTAACAGGATTTGTTCCATGACTGCAAAATCATCATCTTGTGATTTTGTGACTGTCAGCTGTGTAGTAATATGTGTGTATGTATGTGTCTGTATGTGTGTATGTATGTATTGTGTGTGTGTCTATATATATATAATGAATTTGAGAAAAGGAGGCAATAATAGGCCAATTAGCATGCTTTATGCAAAGAAAATACACCGATCGTGGTTTTGAACAGAAGATCACTCTGCACTTGAGTCCTGCATGATCCAATCATTTCACATGGAGCACGGAATTTTTTATTCACCGTGTTATTTTATTTCTCCAAAATAAAGAAATGGCAAAGCTACTCGCCTCTCTTTATAATTGGATCGATAGGTGTCATGTCACCGACTCACCCTTGTGTTGGGTTCTGCCATCATGCTTCTTACCTGCTGGAGGGAGTCAACTGGTGCATTGATGAAGGAGAAACAAAACCCGAAGAGAATCGATGGAAGGAGGCCGGATGCAATGTTCGAGCATTCAAGGAGCCCTAGTGGATTAAAAAATTAACCAAAAGATGCATGAAAAGTTTTTTTTTTTTTTTGTCGAAAGTAAGAAGCTGAGCATTAAATAACAAAATTACAACAGTCTAAAGCATCAATACATAACAAGTCGACTAAAAAGGGAGGGGGGAATTGAGGCCAATTGGAGGGAAGAAAATGAACCCATGGGCCTTGGTGGCCCAGTCAGCCACGGCATTCGATTCCCATCGACAGTGCTGCACAATTAGGGTTGGAAAAAGACGAAGGAGCACAGCTGCTTCAGCAAAGAGAGCTCGATTTTCCCAGGGAGTTCGGCTAGGTTCGTGAAGCGTCAGCACCAAAGATGCATGAAAAGTTGATACGATACAATTTATAATAAATCAATTGAGAAGTTAAGTGCATAATTTGGATGCGGCCTATTCTATATTTGAATTATAACACCTCGTGAACATTGGTTAGGCCATGCCCACGCATTTATCATTCAAATTTTACCCAAAATGTATATAGATGGTGCGATTTACAAGCACTTGCGAGAATTAATTGATTCAAAGGTTCGAATACTCCACGCTATAAAAGGGAAAACAAATGGATAGTAGATGCTAAACACTATTTGCTTGGGTAATTATTCAAAAAGTCTTAATACTATTTTATAATAGTTAATTTGGTCATAAATTTTTTAATTATGTCTATTTGGTCATAAATTTTTTTGACAATTTGCGAATCTAGTCAATATGGCAAATTTTGGCCGGGGATCGCTAATATAAATATCAATCGTTTTATGGGATGTGATTGGTGTCGATGTATACAATTTTTGCAATTTTATTTTCCCCCACCCACATTAAGAGCCAATGGGCCCTTGCTGGTTGTTGGTCGAGGCCTCAAGGCCCAATGCCCTTGACCATTGAGCGAAGGTTGCGAACCTTACCAAATTTGGGCAAGGATCGTGATGCCCTTGTCCATGGTTGGCAAGGTGGGTGGGCGATGCTCTCGCCTTTGGCTAGTGGAGGGAAACAGGGAAAAAGAACGAAAAGAAAAAAAAATGAAAAAATCGATAAAAATTCCCAAATAATACAAAAAATTACAAAAACTATCTACGTCAGTGCTATTCATATCATATATGATGATTGTCGTTTACGTTGGTGATTTTCATGTAAAATTGACAAAAAAACTAAATTGATAAATCATCTAAATGTTTAGGAGTAAATTGGTATAATTAAAAGATTTAAAACTAAATCGATTGGTTTAAATTATGATTGAAACTTTTTGACAAATTTTCTCTATTCGTTGCAGTAATTGTCCACCTATTGGCTCTCGCTCGGTTCTCTTTCTCCAGATTAATTTGTTTGTATCCGATAGCCAATGTGCAAAATGGATCAGTACCAACACTTGGATTTTTTAGGTGCACATAAGCTCATTATATACTCGTTGAATTTTATGGACTTGACACATGTTCCGGTTGATCCAATGATTGAGGCTAGCTAGTCCCATTGGGCCCACGTACTAATTTTTAGAGATAATGGCACAGCTAATCATCAATTTTTTTTTTCAATTTGCTGAATCTCGTCTTTATGCCTTTTCAGTTTTTTTTTAAGTTAAGGTGGTGCCCAAACTATGTTTTTTTTTTTTTTTTTTTCTTGTTCTAGTTGTTGGTTCCTTGAAAAAAGGTATGAGATAGCCATTCGATTGTGATGTGGTGCCAACATGGCATCCTACGGACGTTTTAATTTTTTTTTTTTTAAACATACAAAACAAAAATAAATGTATTTAAAACAAAAAAGAAGTTTGAAATCGGTAAAAAGAGAGAGACGACCAGCCCTAGCAAGCACCAGTGCCATTTATTAGGGCCAACAGCCATAGTCTAGTGATTGTCGACAACAACCCCGGCAAAGGCCAACCAAGATTGCTCGACCTTGGTTCAAACGGCCTTGATGGCCATCACTTCTCTCTCTAGGTTTGTCTCTCGACTTTGTCCTTGTTTGCTCACGTGATTCGATTGGAGATGGTAATGGCCTCATCGTGGTCGGCTGGAGGCTAGCAAGTACGCAATGGTTCTCATCAATGCTTGGGCAAAGTTGTTGTAGTTTCATGTTTGAGTTTTTATCTTTTGTTTCTCTCTAAAAAAGTCTAATAATTTAACTCACTTGGTATCTAACATGGCCCTCAAATAGGTGGGTTGGGGCAAATTTGATCAAACTCAAATAAACTCATTTACATATAATGCAAATTTAATCACTCATACCTAACTAGACATAATCCATATTGCTAAAACATTTTCATATTCAAACCATTTTGCGGAAACTCATACCAAAATTGAAGTGATGATGCAGATTGAGGTTGGGCGAGAAAGAATGAGAAGAGAATAAGGCGGGTTGAGTTTAAGTAAGTTGTAAACCCATTTACTAAATATAACAGATTCATGTAATAATTCAGTCCGTTATATATGAGTTAAGAAATGAGTTTACGAGATCTGCGCTCATTCTCCTTTGCATTTGTACTAGAAGGCTAGCTCAAAAGGGGATACAAAAAAACTCAGGAATAATAATGCAGGAACGAGATTGAATAAAAATTGAAGGTCACCACCGCACTAACGGCGCCGTTACGTCCCAAGTCGACGACCGGTACCGACGAGGCGACAGCGTCATGGTCCGAGAAGCACGTGCGGTCTGGTCCGGTCGAAGTTGACCTGGCTCTCTCCTACCGAGGAAACGGTAAAACGACACGGCTGTCACGAAGAGAGACGGACTCACAGGCCCTTGACCTAAAGGAAAAGAAAAAGAGCGAAAAAGCCCAGGCCCACATGCAGGCGGTCGCAGCACGCGCTCCGCGACCATTTCAAATTTCGGTATTCGGCCTTCGTCCAAAGCTTTAAACAAAAGACTATTTCAATGCACAACCCGGCTTGGATCATGCGCGCGGTCCACCAAATGCGTGCCGCTGTCCATAAAAAATACAATCTATCCCGATCATCTCCGGATTGCTTCATCCGCCATGCCGAAAAAGGAGGAAAAAAAAAAAACTAATCTGAAATTCTCGAGCGTCCAATTAATTTACATAAGTGGTGGAGATTTTGTCCACGTTGAGAAAAGGGTTGAGGTGATTTGACCTAACATGCGGGATTGCCAAGGAGTGATGTTGAGACGACTTTTTTTGGAAAAAAAAGTAGGAGACTGAATTGTGCAATACAGCTTGAATACGATAAAATACCATATGAAAAATTTGTTGCTATTTTAAGTTTTATACTCCTAATGAGCATCTATTTTGGTGGCACATGGCGTCGACTTAGTTGATAATAATTGACAGCATAAAAAAAAAGAAAAAAGCTTAGCTGATAATTGGGGTGGGGGGAGAGAGAAGAACCGGATTGGTGGGGCGGCCCGAGTTGCTAGGGTGCGCAGGTGGGTGACCTGCGCATCCCGCGAGTTAGGCAGGACAGGAAAAGGAAAGCGGACGGGGGTAAAAAACAGAAATAGTTTTTTTTTTGTCAGATAGAAGGGAAAATCGATTATAATTAGGGGGAGTTGGCAGGAAAAGAAAAGAAAAGAAAAAGAAGAAAAAAAAAGGAAACGAACGCAGGGGGTGCGCAGTTTAGCCAACCCACCATTGTCGGAGCAGCTTCGCTTGCGCCTTGCGGGTGGTGAACCGATCAAGGTTGTTCCCCTATTTCGGTCCCCACCCTCCCTCTCTCTCTCTCTCTCTCTCTCTCTCTCTCTAAATCTGCATGGACCTCCATTTCTGACACTCGGAGACCTTCGCTCTCCCTCTCCTCTCGCCCTCTCTCTCTCTCTCTCTTTCTCTGGAATCTCTCTTCCTCTCTGATCTGGTCTCTCTCTCTCTCTCTCTCGGCGATTTGATTTTGTCTTGTGCCGATTCGCCTGTGACCTCGTCTTGACGCGGCGGTGGCCGGATTCTCTCGTCGCGCAGGTTACCTGGGAATTGGAATGGCGGCTCCACCGGCGAGGGCACGAGCCGATTACGATTACCTCATCAAGCTCCTCTTGATTGGCGATAGCGGTAACTCTCTCTCTCTCTCTATAGGGCTAAAAGTCTGGGGGATGCGCAGCCTTAGATCTCCGATTCTGCGCTGCCTGATTTTGATTCTTCGATGCGGAGATGTTTCGCGCGGCTTGATCCCGTGAAGGCAGGTCTTAGCTCGGTCCGTCTTTACTTTTTTTTTTTTTTGATTTTTTTTTTTTTGGTTTTGGGTGAGGTGAATAGGAAAGGGGGTCGTGCAACTCCGTGCTTTGGCATGGATCTGTTGATATTTGGGGATTCGACGTGAGGAAGTGCCGACATTAATGAAATTGCTGATGAAGCATTTGTTTTCCGAATGACATTAAATGAATTTGGCCCTAGTCTAGACGCGGATGATCATCATTAGCTCACATTGTTTGGTGGGATACGTCACGCATCTAGTTGTACAGTAGAGGGAGTCCAGGCATTTGTCTTCTGCCATTGTGCTTATTTTACTGGCTGCGTTGTTGGATTCTGGACATCGCGAGTTCTGAGAAAATTATGGTTGTGACACAGTGGGAAGGCGGTATTATTCGATATTTGCCATTTAAGAGGGACTTCCATTGCCTCAGGCAGTTGGGAGCTGGCCTTCATGGTGTTTGGGAGGATGGGAGTGGGGTTTGGGGTTGTGAGGAAATTTTGGCCATCGGGCTGAAGTTGCTATGAAGTTTACAGCTGGTATCATGAATATGGCGTGTTGTCATTGCTATAGTGAGTTGTTGATTGGAACGAGTTGTGATTCTAGCAAGATTTACAATGACTGTGAATTTGGAGCTTACTGTTGCTATCGTTATCCTTGGTGCTTCGATTGCTCTGTGGTTAGAAATCGTATGAGTGCAACCTCATCTTTGAGATCTGTAACCATTCTGCTAACTTGGGATCCTGATTATGATTTTTTGCTCCAAATGGGTAACATTCTCACATTTTGGTATATACCTTGGCCAGGTGTGGGAAAGAGTTGTCTCCTATTGCGATTCTCAGATGGTTCGTTCACAACAAGTTTTATCACCACAATTGGGTGAGTATTCTTTGAACTTAGTTTCTTTCTCCCATAAGGTTTTCACTGATCTTTGCATGCCATTTGTACCTAATGCAGCATAGATTTTAAGATAAGAACTATAGACCTTGATGGAAAAAGAATCAAGCTTCAAATATGGGATACTGCTGGTCAGGAGCGATTCCGTACAATCACCACTGGTAAGGTTTTGCAAAATATTGGCAAGTGGACTCCACTATAGAAGATCAAGATAGCTCTAAAAGCTGGCCAAAGCCAAAACACTCTTTGTGTTGAATACTGCAATCCTTGCAATCATGCAGACTACGATAACAAGTTTGATTCTTCTGAAAATGGTAGACAAAATTTTGGTTGGCTGCATCTTCTAGATAAATTATGCAAAGAAAAAAAGACACTTCCAATGCAAAGTTGGCCTTATTGTATAGTAGATCTTGTTGGAAAGAATGTCCAGGTGAAGTGTGGACATTTTTAACCTCTTTTCTTGGAAAGTTAGTATATCTCTGGGAGAGATCCTGTTACTGTTAAAACACATAGAGCACAATTCCAGCTTTAGTGCAGCTAAAAGGTAATCACAGAAAAATTGACCTTGTTGGCTGCCAGCTCAGTCTGTAATTTGATTATGGGATGTATTGCTCCCAGGTCTACATGTTGCATGGTTTAAGCTTTTGCAGCTCTCTTTGAGCATAGGGGCCAGGTTTTTCTGGCCGAGCTCTTGCTATTCCATAAAACAAAAATCAAGGCATGGTTCATTGATGTCTTGGTCAAGATTTGGCCTTTGAGATGTAATTTGATTTAGTCACCTAGTGGTAAATGTGTTCTAGTCTATAATTAGTGGTTGGGTATTAGGACATTGGACACATGGCACTACAGTCCTGTATTTGCTCTTTGCAGAATGTTTCCTCATCAGGAAGCAATGAGGTTTGATTCTTTATAAATTGGTTTGATATAAGCTGCGTCACTGGTATGCACTAGTTCTGCAGTTATTTGATTTATTACTTATATTTTTAGCCTCACTATTGACTGCTTCTGCACTAATTAAGTTTCTCTTTTTTTATTATGTTACCAATATTTGAAGTTTGCACTCATATATGCTACATTTGTTTCCTCTACCTTCAGCTTACTATCGAGGAGCCATGGGTATTTTGCTGGTTTACGATGTGACTGATGAATCATCTTTCAACAGTAACTTTCTTTACCTCCCTCTTAGTAACGAACTTTGCATGTAGGTGTTAAGTCTGTTTGTGTCTTTCTTTCTGTGTTTACTGCTTTGATTGGATGTGAATTAAGTTGGTGCATGCAGCTTTAAACTTTCTGTAGCGTTTGAAATTTTTTGGGAACTTGCATCCCATAATAGACATGGCATTATGTCATTTTTCAGACATAAGGAACTGGATTCGCAATATCGAACAGCATGCATCCGACAATGTTAATAAGATACTGGTTGGGAACAAAGCTGACATGGACGAAAGCAAAAGGGTATGTTGCATCTTATGCTTATCATCTCTCAAAATCTCTTTGTTAATGACACAAAGAAAAGGGTGCTTTTGCCACAAGTTCAATAGAAAACACAACTGCCTTTGTGCTGGCGATGCTATCATGCTTGATAACAAGCTCTCTGATATTTCTTCAGAAAAAGGAAAAGAATAGGAAAAGAAGGATAGGAATTTTTTAAATCCACCCACTTGCTCATCATCTTCATGATATTTCTGTTCATGTTTAGGCTGTGCCTACCGCCAAGGGCCAAGCACTTGCTGATGAGTATGGAATTAAGTTCTTCGAGACCGTAAGTAGCAGCTTGCTGATGGCTTGATCTAATTGGAAGTCCCATTTATACACTGAAACATATTTTCCTGCAGAGTGCTAAAACAAATCTTAATGTGGAACAAGTGTTCTTTTCAATAGCGAGGGATATAAAGCAGAGGCTCTCAGACACAGATTCTAAGGCTGAGGTATCTTCATTCACTACTCTACTCAGGGAACTTATTCCGAACTAAATCCGGCATCTATGTCTTTTAATTCCTTCCTCTGGTTCTGTAATTACAGCATCCTTCAACTATTAAAATTAACCAACCGGACCAAGCATCTGGAGCTGGTCAGGCTGCATCGAGATCTGCTTGCTGTGGCTCGTAAGATGCAAGACGTGGGAGCTTGTGTTGGCCTCGACGCTGGCTTGAAAAGGGAGAAAAGGGCAAGGGGAGAAACTAATCGTGATGACAAGATCACAGTGTTTGTAATTTCCTAATTGTGATTCTTTCCAGATGGATTTATAGTGTGTGGAAAGTAGGTTCTCGAATTCTAAACATTTTTTACTTTGTGGCGGCAGACAGACGCGTTTATTCTATATAGCCGACATTCCCTCCTCTCTTGTCCTCTCTGCTTTGGTCCTGTCTCGGAATGAAACAGGGTTTTTTGTGCGTGTCAAATATGAAATACGAGACTGATGCTGATACAAAATACGAGGGTTTCAGAGGGTTTTGCTCATGACCCTCCCATGTTGAACAAACGCTGACGTATAATCGACAGATGAAATTTGATGTAGTCACTTTTTGTCGCTTCGGAGGGAAATGAAGTATCTAACAACGAGCCGATGGCTTGTGATTTCCCCAAATAAAAGCCAGTGAAATCGTGTTTTAGAGGAGTCACTGTTCGACAGAGTCATCGGTTAAGGGATTCTTGAGAAACGAAGCCGTGAACCAGAATGAAGGAGAGTGAGCTTTTATCTGTCGCAGGTTCCAGCTAGACAAAATTGGAGCACCGCCCAAAGGGGTGTCAAATGTGGAAATTGAACCTCGACTTCCATTTTCGGCGGTCCTTCCTCCAGATCCATGCGAACAGCTCACAGTTGACCTCTGCTGGATCCATCGTCCATGGTCGTTCAACTCTTCAAGCAATCCAGATCTCAATACATCCACGAACGTCCACAGAGCTGTGTCCATGGTTTTACCGACAAGTGTTCATTTCTGCTCAGGCCATGGCTTCTTCCAGAGAGCTTGCCATCAATCCAACCGAAAATGGTGAAACTGCGCAGTTGAATTCAGACCCGGCCATTAAGAGCGCTAAATCTGCAGCAAAGATGGTTTCATGGCTGATGAGTGTCGAAAGATTTGTTGTTACATAAGCATGTCATGTGAAGAGAAATTTTCCGGGGCTTTACCTGAACCAAACGGGAACCCACGCCGTTGGCTACGATCTGATTGTGCAGGCAACATTGAAAGCAATCGAATGCCTGAAAACTCTTCCCACCCCCCCCCCCCCACCTCTCAGTTCATCATGAAACGTACTCATCAGTTTCCTGCGCACAACGAGTTGGAACACGAGAAGGGAACCGAGTTATAGATATAAAGACCAAAAATCAAAAGAGAGCGTAATAAGTCCCCACGTTGGGTGGCGTCTCCAGTCCAGAATTAGACCTCGAATAGCTGCTGCTCTCCTCCAATTTCTACCGCAGAGCTTCTTAGCTCAAAGCTTTTTCACGAGACAAATTCTCACACCGGTACCACCTTCTCTTCACATCCATCGTCACGCTCGCGTAGAGGAAAACCCGTATGCGATGGCCCTCATCGTCGCGCATCTCCTTGAGCTGGCGACACGGTCACTCTCTCGTGATGTTCTGCGCTTCGTCGAAGGAAATGGTCGAAGAAGCTCAGCTTGTCCCACATCGCAAACAGCCGCGGATTAGAAACAGTTAATAAGCCTCGCGCACGTGAGAGACGATCGCCGAGCTCAGTAGCGAGAGCTTGTAACCCGAGAGGGGGCACCGAGGTGGTGGGACGTGGGCTCGAATCCTTTGGGCCGGGTCTGCAGAGGCTTCTTTCTGGCCCGCCCGTTCCAAGCAGAGAGCTGATCCACGTGGTTCGGGCGAAGGCTCGGGCCACGTGTATCCTAAAGCGGAGGACTATGCGTGAGGCTGGTTTCACAGAGCAGCGAAACCTCCCGCTCCCGGCAGTGGAAGGATAACGGGCCGGTGCCAATCAGCACCCGCTATGGTCCAATGGGCCGAGTCCTACTGGACCACCACCTTTTTCCTTTTTTTGGACTTATTTTCTGAATCTTCTTTAAGTTGCATGACTCGAATTTTGTATTTAAATTGTCTTTGTAAATCTCGGTTCTTTGTTCAACATGATTTTTTATAATTTTTTTATTTAAATTAAAACTGATTTGATTTGTATGACATTGGCGTGTTTTATAGAGAGGTGTTAGCTAAATTTAAAAAAATGACCTTACCTTTACATGAACACGTGGCGAAGATCGGTTCTTTTCCATGATGCCATCTAGTACAGCTAAGGAAGAATCAACTGAACTATTGCTAAAAGAATTGAATCCGTAATTTTATTCATGATGGGATTTTTTGTGTACATTAGACAATAAGAATGAAGTATATAGTCAATGCAAATTTCAATGGGACCTTTTGTATTGCTTCTAGATCGCTCATTATAATTCAAAGCCGAAAATCCATGGTGCGACCTTTTTCATAAATGATGTTTACATGAAACGCGATTAAATAATAGACCCATCAAATGGGTAGGTTTGGTCGAAAATAGTCTGATCCAAATTAACCTATTTATTGGTAATACAATTGTAGAGATTTGGAATCGACCCAACTTGGACTTGACCCAACCCAAGCTCCATTCTTAGCAATTTTTCTCATTAGTAAACCTGTCAAATGTGTGGGTCGGGTTGGGTTGAAAATGGTTTGGCTCATATTGATTTATTTAATTTGTTTTGACCCATATTCATGTAGTGTAAATCTAATGATCTATACTCGACTCGACCCGTACCTAACCCGATTCATATTATTAAAACTCATTAATATTCTAGAAAAACCCACACCCACTTTAAACTCTATGCTAATTAGATAAAACGTTCAAATAAAAATAAAAAAATAAAAATAAAAAAAATAGTAAATAAAAAAACGTAAAAAACCTATAAATTGAAATATTTATAAAGAACCTAACCAACAATATATATAAATTAGGGCGGATAAATCCATTTTGCCACTTGGATTTAATGAGCCCAATTTCATGTGGATAGTTATTTTATTTTTAAATGGTTTACAAATGAGTTAAGAAAAAATAAAACTCAAAAAAATAGATTATTAGTAACCCAATTTTCAAAACCAACACCCACTCACGATGTGGTCTAATTCTACGAACATTTTGGAGGTCTTCAAGGATCAAATTGATGTTCATAAGATCCTATGAAAAGCTATTGTATGCAAGTGCATGAGATTAGGGGCAAACGCAAAGAAAAAGACCTTGAATTCAAACACAATACAAGTGGAATTAGAATAATACATGATATGCGATGCAACTAGAAAGTATAACAGTGAAAGTGGATCTCCAACATTTGATGTCATACCTATATATTCCATTTTAATGAAATCTTGAACTTCTAAAACTAAAGCACAATACAAAGCAGAAGAAATCTAGATTGGGGAGCAGCTACTTGCTCTGCTATGCGAAAAGCAGAACACCAACAATTACAAAGCTTTAACATCGTAGGCGTTCGGCAGCAAAATAAGGAAATCAATCGAGACAGGTTTCAGTTATGTGCATCAAATCAAGTAAAACACAGAAAATCAAAACCCACATTTGGTGCAAAACAGCACAAAAGTCTACTGAACAAGAAACCAATGGATTACCTCGAGAAATTATCTAACCTTCAAAGAGTGAATGAGACGCGGGGAGAGAGTATAAAGTTCGTAAGCAAGAGAAGGCCCGGAATCACACTAGAGCTCGACATTGGATCAACAAGACTCTACAAGAACCGCGAACTAACGAAACAACAGGATATGCACGAGGGTCGATCACACGCTTGTAGAGTCAGCTTTGACTACGCTGTTGACAGTGTTGAGGCAAATATCGATGCCCGGGAGCTAGATTTTCACGGGTGAGGCCAAAGCTCATCGACCTTTTGGGGAGCGGCAGAGGCGGCTCGGAGGCTAGTTGCGGAGGCGGCTTGGAGGCAAGTGGCGGAGGCGAGTGGTGGAGGTGAGCGAAGAGGCAAGCAGTCGAGGTAGGCAAGTGTCACGGACCGATCGATTGGGATCGTGACCGCGCGGCAACTCAAGCACTTTTGGATCGACTTGGATCGTTGGATGCCTAAGTCAAGCCTTGCTTGATCGATCTCGGGTGAAGCTCGATCGATCGCATGCTCACTCGGAGAAAGTTTCTAAAGAGAAGCTCTGGAAGAAATGAGTTTTGTATTGCTGAAATGGTTAGATGCTTACAAATGAGGGGGAGAGCACCCCTTCTTATACTAGAGGCTTCAAATTACATACATTGATCAATTTTTCATCTAGCGGACGAGATCGTGCCGCCAAACCTACCAACTGCCGCCAAACCTACCAACTACTGACACTAATAACAAGAGAGTTCTAGACTTCGGCTCAATTACCATATTGCCCACCCTTGGAATGTTCCATAAGTCTTCTTGTCGGGAATCCTAACGATTGCAAGAGGTCCTCCTCAGAAAGGCATGACCCTTTAGCTATAGAAACCTCTTGGTCGTGACACAAGTATCTAAGGAAACTTTGCATTTTAGCCTTTTAGGTTACCTATTTGGGTAACTTAATGTTGAAAATGTGTCAAAAATGAGTTAGACATTCCAACCCATTTTCCACCATATAAATTAGCTTAAAATTTATTGGACCCATTTTAACTGGGCCTCTATATTTTTATAATCCACGTACAATCTATTAACACAAAACACAAAATATGAGTCGGAAAGTGGATTTTACACTCATTTTACCACTCCTGCTCCGAAGAATGAATGACTCCGTGGACCAACTTATTGAGTCAATGGGGTGCTCAGGCATCAAGTTATGGACGAAAGCATGAAAATGTTGATGAGGCAAAGGCTATTTATCATTTAATAAGACCTCTCTCGATACTGTAATGTCTCATTGTATTACTTTTAAGACATTGCAGTTTTAGATCACGCGTTACCAAATTCATGCACAAGTCACAAGACGATGATTCTAACAAAATTAACTACAAAGACGTCCAGTTACAGCTTTCATTGAATTTTCAGCATGTCGCCCGTACCGTACCAACTACCGACCGTAGCAGTTGCCCTTTCAGAAAATCGACGGTACCTTCCAAAGTATATTCCACAACGCCCGTAGAACACGTTCACAGATTTTCCTGCGTTTCCATTAGTCAGGATTTTGACAAGACCATTATAGTTGACGAGATTTTTGTACTGCAAAAAGAACAGTAGCGTGTGATAAGATTGACAGAAACAAATAAAGCAAATTCCGTGCTGATCGATCAAGTACCATCCCGAAAGATGCCTTATGAACCTTCAAATGTTGGCAATGAATCACCTGTAGTGCGACAAGCCCCAGCCTCGTTCAAATTGGGCAGACCCATCAAGTAGTGAACATAGCGCTGCTCGACAGTTTCCGCACAAGCTGATGTCATCATTAATTTGCAGAAATGAAAGGTTACACCATAAGGATTTAATGGGATAGGGATGGATATGATAGGATATGAAATCCATGATTTTTTTATATCCCGTCCATTTGTTTGGTGAATCGCAAGTATTAAAGTCGGATATGTTTACATCATATCACGTATTTTTTTAATATATAAACGGCATATCATTATAAATGAACTAAATGTTCGTAAACGAATATGGTGAAAATCTCTCATAACACTATTCCTTAATTTATTTATTTTTATTTTTATATTATTTTCATTATTATTTCTTTTTTCCTCTTTCATCATTCTTTAATAAAATTTCATCAAATAGTAAACCTTGTACTAACATACCTAAAATACAAAAATACCTATAATAAATAATAAATATAAATATTTAATTTATAGATTGAATGTTTATTATAAGATAGAATTAAAGTTGAATATATAAATTAAAATAAAATTAATTATAAAGACTTGTCCAAAGGTTTTCGTTATCAAAACAATTTACATACCTTCACTTGCAAGTAGCTTAATGTCGTTTCACAACAGAAGAAGCTAATATTTATACAATCTACAAATTGAAAAGAAAAGAAGAAACTAATGGAGAAAAATAACCAAAAAGGCACAGAATTACTGAAGATTGACATACTTTATGCACAAGGGCCGCATCCAAATTGCACTATATTACAAGTAGACTTCCTCAAGATTCACATAGGAGTCTCCTTTCGCAGTTTCAACTCTTCCTTCCCATAAATTCGTTGAAGTTCACGAGTTGCGGCTTGGTAAGATTCTGGAAAATAGAATAATGAACTTATCGGAAGGTACAATTCACCAAAACAACAAAAATTCTTCAACTTGACATAAAACTTGTGGTGTCTTAATGAGAAGTTTCCATGGTAAAGTATGGCAAAACTACCCAATTTTCAAAGAAGTTAAGAAGAAGCAAACTTGTAGTTATTGAATAGAGTGCCTCCATCCTGAGATTGTCAGGAAAGATAAGGAGAATATTATACAAGCGAGGGGAGATACTCATATCATCCAGGTAAAAGGTCGGACGTTAATCTATAAAATTCATCTGCTTATCCACATTACCAATTCCAGAATTTCTACAACATATCTCTATGACCTGAACAGAAGCAATAATTTTCTTGACTTTACACCTGACCAGTCACAAAAAATTATCGTTCTGCTAGGCAAAAAACAGAGTGTTACCACTCGTTCACATAACATATTATAGGATAGGAGACGTAAGGAAGAAAGGAGTTCTTCCATAATTTTTGACATGAAAATAACATGCAAATCCTCATATATAATATGTAGGGTTGAAGGACATTTTGCGGTAATAAATACAGATCAAAGGATTCCTTGAACATGTGTCAGGAGGTGATTTTATTATTTCTTGACCTTGTTGGTAAATGCTCTCCACATATAAGTAAAACTCCTGATTTTTTGAATGATTAGAGATAAGAGATATCTAGCAGATGCACAATCACCTTTTAGTCTGAGTTCAAGATGCATGGATTTATTTGCACATCCACATTATCAATGTGTGCACAAATTCTTGGATTCATGTTTGTGTGTATGTGTGTGCATGTGCATGCGTGTGTGGTGGGTGGAGAGAGAGAGAGAGAGATGAATGATCTTTCTCGAATAAACTGCATATAATACTGAGAAAGATATCTATTTTACCTTTCCAAATGCGAAAAGATTTCTGGTTAATTGTTGCACCAAACACAGTCTGAATTGTATCAAACAGCAAGCTCTCAGGAGTGCTCCGTAGTTCTTGAACTATTTGATAGATGGTCTTCCCATTCTCAAAGTATATATGATTGTTTGGATGCTTTGTCTTGCAACCGGCATGTCGCTCGAATTCATACGCATTAAGCACCTTACAGCAAAAATTGACAAAGTATAAGCTCTCTATAGAACATGACTCCGCCACGATCTCCTTATGCAGCAGTAAAAGGTCTTACCTTCGAATGATTGCATGATTGACAGCCACAAAGATAGCCAGAACCCTTTATGATTCCCCGAAGCTCCTTATTGGAGTATTATGACTATAAGTCACTCAGCAGCAATGAATGGAAAGGAATGAATGGAAACAATCTAAGGCAGGTTACCTCACATGACACAGAAACATACTTTACTGGGATGCCGTCAAGCATGCCAGTAGATATCAGGCTTCTGACATTTGAAGGGAAGCTATTGGGGGCTTCTTTTCTAGATGGTTTTGACTCTGGCTTATTCTTGGAAACAAAATCACTTCTAGACTTGACCACCCTCATGACATTCACATTTGAAGTGGCCACCTGCTTCCTACCATCTTCTTTTGATATTTGAAGTGAAGACTGACTGTCTGACTCATCTAAGCCACCAACTGATCTTCCTACAGGGATAATGTCCCGTTCATCATTAAAACCATCAAAGGAGATAATGTTGCCTTCCTCCTTATATGCATCAGCTACGGAGACAGCAGTAGGATCTTCCTTGTAATATGCAAAGTCCCTTGATTTGATTTGACCACATTCCTCATATGCGTGCCTCATTAAATTGACATTCTCGATGTCCTTTTGTAGTCCTGTCCCACTGGTATAATGACCATCTCGTTTTGTCTGTCATAAGCCAGAGCACTATGCATATCAATATGATTTTCCCTGTCAAAGCTATTCATCCTCAGGCTGTAGATTCCAGTTTCAGAATCCTTAACCCGATTAGCCTTAACTTGTCCAATTCCATTGTAGCTGAGACACATCTCTGGGTCCTCCGTGGATTGAGATATGGACAAACCTACAGATATGTCATCCTCATACTGATCCTCTGAATCCTTTTCACTCAAATTTGCCCCACCTGCTTCTACAAGAGAAATACTCCTTTCAGTGAAGTCAACAGGCCTTGTAGTTTCGGATCCAAACAACCTGTCAACAAATTGGTTGGATGTAGGCTGAAAACTGGCTAGACTCTCCCATGCAGGAATGTTGGAATGTGAAATTCTGGAAATTGACTGGGCACTTGGAGATTGTACTACATGCTTCTTGCTAGAGAAAAAATCCGCCTCGCCAGAATCTGCTAACCATCGACGAGTCCGTTTTGTTTCAATTCTGGAGGGGTTATCAAATGTTGGACCTCTTTCAGCACCTTTGGCCATCCATAAACTCTTATCCTGAAATGACCAGCCAAACAACACAATCACCGATGATGGTTAAAGTTTTAATATGCCTTCACATTCCCTCGCAAGTATGGGTGGCGAGAGACGAGAAAGGATGGCAATCTTCAGCTTTATGACTGAGTGCACACATAGGCACACGGCACGAATCCAAAAGCTAAAGCCAGCACAATTTCTAATAGGTTATACCAACTGATGCCTATAGACTCTAACAGGAAATACAATCATGTGCTAGCTCCCTCTTTAATCTAAATGACACTACAAAGAAAGTATATAAACACTAGAAATGCGCCTCCCTCCCTCTCGGGGGAACTAATCAACACTCCCCCACTCTCCCCCACACACAGAAAAAAAAGAAGTTAAAAAGAAAAGAAAAAAGAGAAGGAAAAAACAAAAAAGAAAAAGCTTTCCATAGAAACTCTCATGCATTGGTTATCACTCATCATGTCTACATTCCACTCACCATGGCTTGATAAAACTCAAAAGATTGCTTATGCTTTGCTTCTTTCTAATATCCAATATCCCAATCGTTACCAATATTGCTATGAGTACGAAGCTCTCATGTTTCTAGCTAAATAGCCATAGTTCAATTTGTACACAATACTCGAGATCTTCCTTGATCTTAACAAAACATTAGCACCTAACTATCTTTCTTACCAGTTGACATTCAATGCCAAACAGCAAATAGAAATGAGAAACCTAGCCAATGTTACCATTTCGCTTCTCCAAGTCTAATGAGGAAACAGCATCATGCGATACCACTCCAGCTGTCGTCCCCGATGCTGCAAAGCCTTCCTTCCTTCCTTCTATCCACGAGTATGCGTGCGAACCGGTGACGTCCGAATCCACGTCAAAACCTCTGCAACGGCCCAAAAAGAAGCTCGTTCAGCGCACAGTAAACACAAACAACAACCGACACGCATTGACCTGCAAACAAGCAATAAACCACCCCACTTCTGCACAAGCGCCACGCACGAAATCGATCCCACATTCTGCCAGAACAGCGAAAGAAATCCGACGCAAGCTCCTCGTTCGCGGCCAATAGCACTTCTCAAGACGACGCAATACATTCTCAAAGTCATTCCTAGAGGTTTTCGGAAAATCGAAATCCGAGCCAAAAAATGCCCTAGGCCTGCAGACACCACGGAACACGAAAATTGACGAGAGCCGTAGCTTACGGTGATCGTCGACGAAACGGAGACGACCGGAAACGCGATCGCCGGTCACGGAGTCGACTCGCTCGTCGCCGGCGACGGAACAGCCGGCGCCTGCTCGGAGGACATCATGGCGCTGTGTCGGAGAGAGAAGCGGTTGAAGTTGGAGTGGGCGAGTCACACCGGATTGTAGCTCGCGCGGAGGAGCATCGTAAGCAGGGTGCGCCCGCATGGCCACGGTGGCAGGCGATGCGCATCTCTACCGTACACGTCTCGTGTCAAGCGGTGGAAATGAATGCACGCCGTCCGCTGCAAATACTTGATATATTTATGTAGTTTCCTTCTTCTTCTTTTTTTCCATTTTTGGTTTTTCTTTTTTTGGTCGGACCGTTTTTGGTTCTTACGTTATGCTTTTTCCTACACCTTTCCCTTCCTTCCAACTCTTTAAAAAGTTACATAAAATATTTTAAATTATTCTACTTTTACCAAATTACTGAAATAATTTCCATGGCTTAAAAACGTTAATATTGATGTAATGTATTTTGGAAAAGTCGAGAGATTTAACACCGATAGTGCATTTGTTTAGTTGAAAATGAACGATTTGGAAAATATTTTTTTCTAAAATAATCGATTATATCGCTTATATAAATGAATGAACAGAAAATATTTTCATACTTCACAAAAATGTGTAAACATAAATTGTTATCGATAATGAAAATATTATTTATTACCTATCATTTTAAGTGATATAAGTGAATAATTTTTAAGAAAATATTTTTCAAATCACTCATTTTTCGTGAAACAAATGAAGCTAAAATAAAAATTAAATTTCAAAAGATGGACATTATAGGGTATTATCTTGACAACTTGTATTAGTGCCTTGAGGCACAAATAAAATACCTACATAGAGATCGGGTCTGTTTAGTATCATTTATGACATGCGATGTGCCATGTTGTGTCATTAAGGCCATTTTCATATCGCAACACGAGTCGCATCCCTTGTGATATAACAATCAAGTTAGGTACTACATTGCGCTGATACTGAGTCGCCAATATCTTACAATGATGGTGCGACGCACCTCATGCTTCCTTCAACCTTCCCCGGGATCGGCGTGTGGTTGTCGCCCGGGTTTCGCAATGCCTCGAATCCTGCCTTTTGTCGAGGTTCATTCTCCGGCAAGTGTTCAAAGACAGGCTACAAATGGGTAGTTTACTAACTTGCTGTTGAGTTTGCGCGCGCAAGCAGTCATTCGACTTAACTCAAAAAGAAAGTTTCAGTTTTGGATAGTAACGTGACAACCAGTGATGAGGTTATGCAGATGCGATGTAGTTGTTTCTGATGCTTCTGTATGCGATTCCAGCGAACGAGATACTCGCTAAGTTTCTTCGCCAACAAACCGAGGCCCGAGTCTTCGGACAGCTTGGTCGGTCCGGTCGGGTCTCGGGACGTTTAGCAGCAGAAATAACGGGCAAGATGCTTGTGGTCAAAAGAGTTCAAGAGGAAAGAAAGCGAAGAACCGAAACATATCCATTTGATAGCGCGAGTATGTTCAGAAACTTGTATGAAGTTCAATCCCTCGTAGTAATATTGGTTGGTCTGAGAAAGAAGATGGAAGGCAGTGTGTTTGGACGCATTGCTTATTCAGACATGTTGCAAGTGGGTTGAAAGTTCTCTTCGTGCATCGCAGATCAGCTTGATATGGTTAAAAGTCGGTGCTATGGATTCAACAAGGCAAGTTCCAAATACCATCGTTTGCTTCACATTCGCCATGTACCGTCGAAGAATGTGGAGCCGTTTTACTTTGCGAGCAGTGAACAATCATGGTCCTAGTCGAGAGAGCAAACAGCATTGAAGAAAGAATCGACGGCAAGAGCTACCTCTCGGGATGACATTTGTTGCTGGAGAAGCAACCGGCACTCTCAAAGCACATTTAGTTAGCTCATTTACCTTGTGCGCTCTAATGAAATATGCAGCAACATTCTTCCCTTTGTTTTCCTTTGAAGGACTCCTCCTGACCCTGGATGCTCCCTTCGTGCTCGGTGAGCTCATCACCTATCTTGCACAATGTACGGTAGTTCAACTGGGTTTACTTCAGTACAAGTTCTTGGACTGACAAAAAAACAATCATTCCGAGAGATGAAAACAGCGATCAATCAAGCATATATCTGATTTTATCTCCATAATGTCAGTTTAAAAGTGATCCTGCTTCTATCCTTCGAACTTACAATATCAAAACCAGGAACCAGCAACTTGGAACTAGGGGGAATCGGCCTCATGGATTGAGCTAAAAGATTTAAGGTGGAGGGCCTCCAGTCAGGTGAAGACAGAGTCTATCTCTCAGAGATGCACCTTTAATGTCGCCTACTCCACATGTTTGCTGGGGCCATCCCGACTCGCAATGGTGAGACACTGTCGTCATGTCCTGAACTTTATCTTCCATTTCAATGACGATATTGTGAAGAAGGCAACAAACCAGAATAATCCTTGGCAACCTCTGTCTGTCGGGTCTCCACATGACTCCACGGATGATCCTCCAAGAGTCCTTCAACCTTGCGAGTGCGCTCTCTGCCACCCCCGCAGCTGCAATGAGCTGCCTGTTGAACTCGGATCTTGGTTCGGAAAATTCTTTCCCTTCATATGGCGTGATGAGATAAGGAAGTAACTGATAGCCTGAGCCCCCAACAACATATTCCCTCACCTTTGATCCATCCAAAAGCTCGAATGCGTTCCCATTCAATCTCTGTCCCTGGTTGCACAGTTGATAGAAGCCTGAATTCTGAAAGACTGACCATCTGTTCATTTTACCCCCTGGCCATCCAGTGACTATGTCTTGAAATCTCATATCTGGGTCCACTATCGCTTGCAAGACCATACTGTAACGCTTCTCGTGGTCAAGCCACAAGGTACTATTGGGGTCTGATGTGGACAAGTTCATCAAGATGTGAGTAAAAGCAATGGCACCGCAGCAATTGGGCAAGCCACACATCTTCTCGAACTTGGCTTTTGTGTTTGCTATTTCCATTGTAGTGGAGGGCCAACGCAGATGATGACTTGCCCTCTCTTCCATGGCTTCAATAAAACGCCAAGTAGCTTGGGACACAGTTGAGTGGTTCAGGCCAAATGAATCTCCTACAGTTATGAGCGACTCTCCAGAGCTCAGCCTTCTCAAAGCTACGGCTACTTGGTCATGTAAAGATAAAGGGCTGCCATTTCTGAACACTAAGTTCGGCGGCTTGGCCGTAATATCTTCCTTTACAAGTGAACATATGTAATCGAAGGTTCTCTTGGAAATTCCAAAAACGGATTTGAACTCATCCAGTCCATTCTTTGAAGGAAGATGACCTGCAAAGAATTGGGTAAAAAAAAGATAAAGTTAAAACTGTCAAACCACATCAGGCTTTTATTCTGCTAATAGCATTAGTTTCACTGTTGCTGCAGCAAACATTATCAAAATACGAGGATAAGATCATGAAGCAAGAGGAAAGTTTCATTATATATATATACAATGGAAAAAGAGTATCTGAAAAGAAGGAAACAGGAGGTCCTTATTTCCTGTCAGGAAGATGAGACCAAATCCAGACATATGCTCACCAAATTCAGAGATCAAGCAGTATACTTTTGTTTGCTACAAAACATGCCAACAGAAACTAAGAAATACTTTCATTGACTATCAATCTCATTGAACTCAAGAGGGTGGTTTTGAGACGTATGTATGACCCCAGAAGCTCTAATCGATTTGATCTGACAAAATAACAGTATCAACATTTTTTATGGAACCTGATTTATACATTACCTCCTCAAGCTGATGATGCCACTCTGTATACTTCACACATCAGACAGCGTCACATATCTCATTACAACGAAGACAACCCTTGTTTTATCATCCCCCGACATACTTTAGGCGATGGAGTGGGCGCTATTCAAGAAAATATGGAGATTTTGATGAATTTTTAATTGTCGGAACTACGATTTTCTTTCCATGCTACCATTTGACTAAATCATCATGTCTTTTTGAATGCTTTGTCCCAGTATAAAACATGAGCTGCTGCCAAAATCTTTTAAGAAAAACTGGCATCAAATCTTTTTTCATCATCGGGGTTCATATATAACCTAGGTTATCCTTAACCTTTACCCAATCAATTTCCAAAGAATACGAAATGTTTGTGAACCTTCAAGCTTATTTTTTCTTCTTTTTCTGCTGAGAAACATTTAGGTATATTGAAGACAGAAATTAGCACGACTGTAAGCCTAACTGTAGTAGGAATGAGGTGATTCAAATAAGCTAAAGAAAATTATCCTGCTGAGTTACTTCCTAATCAATAATGATTTCAAAAATGAATGGAGAGTGTTCTCGGGAAATATTAAGTGCCTAGACCAAGACTTGAGCCAAGAAATAGTACACAGCATATTAAAATTGAAGAGCTAATAATTGACTACTGAACCAAGCACAACGGAGGATGCGGAATCGTAAGTTAGGAAAAGATATAGTAGCATCTTGGTGAAAGTTTAAAAAACATTTACATCATATGCAAGGATGGCTACATGTGCAACACCATTCTTAATATATAGAAATCAGAAAGTGGAGCCGAAGCGAAGCACCCAAAACCAAATTCATGATTCATTTTGACAACTTCAAGCAAGATATCTCCAAGATGTCTTGATGCATACTTGAACAAAAGTTGAGTTTGGCCAGCTCTTTTTCTAGATCAATGGCAAAAATAGCTTCCCCAAGTCTTGGTTATCAAAGACAAATAGATGGATGACATTTCTGCTTGAACCGGCCAATGGCCAGTTATATTAAATTTTGAGAACTCGCATGGGATGAAAAAAGGACAGATTTAAGAGCAATAATCATGATGATGAAGAGCCCTACATTCTAATTCAATTGATATATTTGTGCATCAAACATAGGGATCTAAAAGCAGATATCCTAAAAAGAGTAAGAAGCAGCATGTCCCAGAGAGTGCAACATTCATTAATTGGCAAGAACCATAGGACAGTCTGTGCACTGTTTCTCTTTCTGTTTTTTGTCATGAAATTATAGACCTTTTATTCATTTGACAGCGAACTGGTGCTAAAAAAACTACTGACCAAAACAGAAAATTTTCTATTAGATTATTCTCGGTTGGAGGTATCATTAAAGACCATTGTAGAGCACTTGTTCAGCTCTGTGAAGTTCACACAGTTACTTTGTTTATAACAGGAAAAGAAAGGAGTTCTAAGCAACAGATATGAAATAACAACTGAGACTTTCTTCTTGAGTGAATATTTGACTTGCAGTTGACTCCAGAACACAACAAAATCAAATAATTTTACAAATGAAATGCAGAATTTTTCTTTGCATCATACTCTTATTCACTTTACCTTACACTCCCCCAGAGTTCACCTGAAAAGGATATGGAGATAGTAATAGGACTTCATTATGCTTAAATAAGCTGCTTCTGAATTTATGAACTCAGAACTGTCACATTTCTACAGACCCCCTATGTTCCCTCTCTTTTGCAGAGTGACATCCGTATGTATGAATATGATGTAAAATTTCTCCAGTCATCTTATTGTCTGACATTTTTTCAGACTTTTTCCCTTGTTTAAAGAAGTTAATTCAGACTTAATCAATGGCATTGCAGAAAAGGACGGCTCAGATTGCAATCCAATTCAATGCAGAGCCTGATCAGTGGTTTTTCTTGCATTTGAAAGATCAAGCATCTCACTTTCAGTCACGCGCAAATGTTCAAAAGAGAGATAGACTAGTCAAGCAGAAACGTCTGATGAAGAAAAAGGTTTTTTTTTTTTTTCCAAGATCAAGAAATGTGGCATTGACCGAGTTGGATACAATGACAGTCAATTCGTTAAATTGATTTCCACATAAAAGGAGCATGTCAATCCCATTACAAAATCTCTGCGAGAGCAGAATGAAGATATCATCATGCACAGCGAACGAAACAAAGAAAACTAAAACAGCCAAAGGCATCGTCCTAGCAAACAATAACCGAAAAAAAAAGAAAATCAGAAAGAAAGAAACAGCCAGAAGACACACGCGACGGAGCAATAACAGTAGATAGAGAATACCATTGCTTCTTCTGCAGAACTCGCCAAACCAATCTGCAGACTCCTCCTTCTGAGAAGACCCAGAAGCAGAAACATCCGCTTCACTCCTCCTCTTCTTCATACTCTCTCTCTTCCTCTTCTTCCTCAGGTTTCTGCCAGGACCCATGATCTGACAGACACCCAATTCAGCCCAAGACTCGAAATTTAATGACTTCCCGATAAATCATAATCATTGACGAAACAAAAGAGAGACTCATGTCGCAGCACGACGAATACCCATCACACACGACACCAAGTGGGACTCAGAATCCATTACCTTTCAATGCACAAACTTCATGGGGCGACGGGGGCACTAACAGCGAGGCGCATCATGCAAGGGGAGGGAGCTTTTTTCTATGGTAATCAATGAGGCGCGAGTGCTTCGTGCCCCGTGTTTGAAGCATGCAACAGTAGAGGGAGGGAGGAAACAAGGAAAAGAAAAACCAAAAAACGGAACTGAAGAGAGAAGAAAAGAAACAAAGAATGAGATAGAGAGAGAGAGAGAGAGCTTTCTTATATATCGGGGCAACCGGGAGCAATCTAAGCAAAGCACGCACAGGTTGGTTCGCATTTGTTTAGGACAATGCGGCAAGAGCTTCTTTCCTGAAAATTAAAAAAGCGATCTTTAACGGTGACTTTCAGAAAAAGAATCGCTTTTTGTTGCCTATAAACTTTTTTCTACTGCGTATGAAAGGGGAGAAAAAAAAGTGAAATACTCAAGAAGACAAATCTGAGGAAAGCAAATTCCAAGCTTCCTTCAGTTAATTTATTGAAAAAAGTTATAAAAAGCATACTCTTTTTTTTTTTTTTCTTCTGGTGAAAAGCATACTTCGCTACTTACATATCTTTATTTCTTGCAAATATGACCGTGTTAACAACAGGAGCGCCTCTTCAGCACCAGTTAAGCATAGTTAATTAGGGATTATTTAATTTTGAAAGTACTGATTTTGTATGTCATGAGAGCAGCACTGAAAATTGCAACATTTTCTTATTTGGCTGTTTATCAAGGGCTTCTATGCACTTTCTAACAAATTCCTTTTGCAAATACCATTCGCATAGCATACCTCTTAAAGGAACCCCCAACTGAAAAGACTGAATGAGCCCCCTCTTCAGGGTCCGGGCGATTGGGTTTTAAGGTGATTTTGAGTGTTTTGGATTGGTGCGACTGTTTAAGATTTCAGAATTGACAATTTCGGCAAGAAAATTGTGTTTTCGTAAATAGGGGGACGAAAATAATTGATGTGAAGGTGCAAATTGGTCTTCGAAGTTAAAACGGGGTATGAAATTATTGTTTTCAAAAATAGAGATACGCAAGTGATCCTTGAATGAAAGACAAGGCAGGTTCTCCAATCAAATCGTCGAGATGGGTGATTTTCCTAAAGAAAATGTGATGAAATAATTTAGATTTCACCTTGGAGTAAATGATGAGATCCTGAGGGACTTTTGATACCAGAAGAACAAGAGAAGCTATACCCACAAAGAGATATACAGTGGTAAGAATACCTCGAGTCTCGGTTCTTAATATGTGATGACTTTGTGTTTCGGGAATAGGCTATTTATAATTGAGAATGCGCGTGCTACTTGAATAATTGTCTTTCCAGGCATTAATTATATTACCAGCTTGTTGTTTGCCATTAATGGACATGTCAACTCCAAAGTTCTTTTTAGGTTGGATTGTGGAGTATATATGATTGGATCTATTTAATTTTTCAGATTTTTTCGACAATACCTATGCCATAATTGAAAATGACTGCCTTTTTCTTATTTTCATAAATGGGAAAACCGAATTGCACGAGACAAAAGAATAAAGACATCTATTTTAATGTAGTCCCCTCGGTTCGATTGTCCTTTCTAGGAGAGTTTTCGAATAATCTTGTCAAGACGAAAATTTTTGTACGACGATTCATCTTGAATCTTTGAAATAATTCACATGGACCTTGCTTTCTAATGTTCACGAATCTGGTCGTGACATTTCACTCTAGGACAATAACAGTGATGTAATTATGTGAGGCTTAAAGTGGTCAACAAAAGCAGCATTTGGTAATGAGATCGGTTCTTAGCCTCCATGTTCTTTCTGTTGAACTGATGAGCGCCAATGTAAATAAATAGAGCAAGGCCCGTACGCTCTCGAGCCTCTTCTTGGAGACTCCAGCTCTAGGTCAATACTGGGAACGTGTTTGGGCTTGGGCTTGGGCTTAGGCTTGGGCCGATCCGTCAAGGCCATTATTAGTTCCGATATGCTATTGATAGACTCCGTTCACGTGAATCAAATCAGGTTAAGCAAGGATTTTACCTAATGTTTGGAGACAAAGTTAACGTGTTGCCTTTAGGCTTTAAATGGAAAGAAGCCGTTCTCTCTTTCCTTTGTTCTTTTGGGCAGCACGGTTAGGTGCTGTCCTGGCCAACTCGCGCAAATCTATTACTATCCAAACCGACATTCGACGGGGCACCGTGATGCATGGCTGGGAAGTCTAGTGCTTGAATCGTGGAAGACTCGATTTGTATGCGTGAGCTTGGCTCGGCCGGATCGGTATGGCTTCATTGACAAACTTGTATGCATTGTACGCTTTCCCGATCGAGCACGTGGCGAAGACAATCGTGAAAGTGCAATTTGGCGACAGAAGAAGAAGAAGCCAACCACATCGATTCACTTGATAGTCGATAATTCCTCCCTTTTCAAAGATGATCGACAACCTGGCCAAAATCTCGACAATTTTCCAAGAAAATGTATCTTTTTCATTTTAGGGTGTGTTTGTTTTACGAAAAACGTAACGTTTTTTAAAAATGTTTTCCGGGAAACCATTTTCCAAGAAAATGGTTAGTTTTCATTTGTTTGGTGATATGTGATTGAAAGTATTTTCTGGTATTTGGATCGTATTTGAAAAATATGATTGAATGACATTTAACCTAACAATTGACAATAGTAGAGTTCGTCGGCTGGGTTGGGCCCGTGTCAAGAATGAGCGGGCTGAGCTTCAATGTAAGAATCTTGACCCTGCCACTGTGGGCCGAGCAAGCTTGGGTGGGCTGAATGGTTCCCCAGCTTGATATCATCTCTATTAAGAAGTGCTTTGGGCGCCGGTTAGAACGCGAGGAGATTACACTTTACTCACGGCGATATTTTAAAAATGGAAGATGTAGATTACAAGATAGATCATATTTCCAAGATTATAATATAATGTGGCTCGATAAGTGCTCTAAGACTGTTTATCGATATTTCTTAAATTTGTAACGAAAAATCTCATATTAAGTTAACATATATATTAATACGTTGAGACTCAATAAACAAGAATTTAAAATTTTCGATTTTGTGTGTGTTTTTAGTTAGCTTTGTAATTTTTTAACTTTCAAGTAGCTTGGTTTTCAAACGATCGGCTATTTTTAGCTGAATAAATACATTCGGTATGTATAAAGATGGGCCCAAAAATGGCTTCATGCACGAGCAATTGATTCGGCCCATGGGCCGAGTAATCGCAGCTGGCGCTTCATAGTGCTGCTACTGAGTGGTAATTAATACGGGGATATAAATCAAACACTCAAACATCTTTTCCTTTCTTAAAAGTAAGGACATCGGGGTGGGGAACGGACCATCCAAAGGCTCATGAAATGTCTTGCAAACCCCATTAACTGATTAGGTTCGGGACTTTGGTTTGTGCAACTAGGTTTGACACGAAGCAATTTGCACTCAATTTGTGAAATTTCAACGAATGGCATTGATTTCCTCATCCCATGCTAGTCGCGCAGTTGGTACGTAGGGCCTGACAAGAGGTCGACATGTGAATATCTCGCACTCCAAATACGAATAATATATTTGGATGCGAAATTATTGTCCATATAGGAGTAAAAGGTGCGGGGGACCTCAACTCTTTTCTCCTCCATCTTGGAAACCTCAAATTTATACTCTATTCATACATAGTAGATACACTGCAAAGTCTATCACGACTTGGAATATTTTTTTTCCGCCTAAACTTGGGTTTAGTGGATCGAATTAATCACAACCAATGATTACGCTATTTTCATGTGGGCCCCTCTCATGGGTGTCACAAAACCAGCTGTAATTATATCTAATTCATGGACCTCAATTTAAATAATACTGTTTCCATGCTGTTCGACATGGTAATTAATAATTAGTGCGTTGGGGCGCAACTCCATAAAAATGCATCCCCTTTTGTCTCATCTTACGACCAATCGAGATAACTTGCGACATAAAGAGGTTCTTCTTTGATTTATGGGACCAACGTTTCGGTTCAGTTCTAATAAACAAAGAATGTCAGTATAAACTCGAATTACATATGGTAAATTATTACCTAGAAATCCTAAGGTTGACATGGTTGGTCAAGCGTTGAACGCTTTCCACCTTAAGAAAAGGGAGGTCACATGTTCGGATCCCACAAACTGCGTGCAAACTGCTCCGCATCGAGCCACCTGCTTAGGCAAAATTATCAAACCTAACCGATTCTTGAGGTTGATATCATGCTTCACGAATCTCCAAACAGGCTGATCTCCGTGCCCATTTCCCTGAATTATAAAAGCGAAATTATAGCGACGGGTGGTCTTCACACGCTCGACAAATGTCGATGACAATGCCGCATGATCTGGATAAAGCGAAAAAGGTCGAGCTCGAAGCTTCGTGCCAACCGGGCCGGAACGAACCTTTTTACCCGCTCTTTTGAAACCAGTAAAGCGCTCTTTCCTGGCGCCCGCCAATCGTCGCCATGTATCCTCCTCTCCTGCCCAAGCAAAAGGCTCTCTCTCCTAACGAGTCAAGTCAAAATTTCGTCCATCAGAATCTACCGGATCTTCTTCTTCTCCTTCGGTGGCGTACAAGGAACAAACTTGGCTAAAGCCAAAAGCATAATGACAAACCGGACTGCTTTTCACCCTACTTTTCTCATCCTGCCTTTTCACCCCTTTTTGCTAGGAATACGAAATGATGTTCGTCACTCGTGGATTTCCCTATTGTTGTCCTGTTTCTGGGACCCTTTGTCAAACAATGAAGTGGTAAAATTAAGCTTTTAGCCTGCATTGATTGATTTAACCCATAATAGTTTGCACGCACTTAGGGACTTTTGAATCCACAATCTTCGATTTTTGAGCTGAAAATTTTGGAAGTTTGAACCAATTGTGCCGATCCGAGGGCTATAAACACTAAATACATAATTGTAAGGCCAATTTACCACGATTGTTTCACACGAATGTTGATATGGATTCGGAAGTTGGTGTTTCAAACTAGTGCCTTCTCGCGGACATCCTCTCTCGGGCAAGTTTGGTTCAACTTTGGGGAAATGCAAGCCATTTCCCCAAGTATCTTTAGAAGAATGGGCATTTGGTGAATGCTGAAGTGTTTGGGTACTCTTATTTTGGTATTTGCATTTTGCAAAGTAGCTTTGAGGTGAAAAAGAAAAAGGAAAAAAGAAAAGGAAAAATGAGGAGGAGATGTTGAAGCAGAGGGGAATGGTTGGGAGGTAGCCGGAGCTGGTGGGGGAGGCGGCTGGTGGTAGTGGTGGTGGGGAGGTGGTGCGTCGCGTGACCCACGCGATGGCGGTGCGTGGGTCGTGCGACCCAGGTGACGCTGCCTGAGGTTATGACCCACGCGACGGCAGTGTGTGGCGATGGCGGTGCATGGGTGGCTAGATCTAGCCGGCTGAGCACCGCTCAGCTTGTTGCGTGGGTTGCGCGACCCAGGCAACGCCGCTTAAGGCCGTGACCCACGCGACGGCGGTGCGTGGGCGGCCAGGTTTGCGTGGGCGACTCCGCCGGCCGGGCTTCACTCTTGAAGCTTCAAGACCAACGAGGAAGACGATGAACAATAGTTTTTGAGGGTAAAACAGAAAAACGCAATTATCAGTGAGGGCAATATTGGAAGAAAAAATTTCATTAAACCCCCTCTTTAGCATTCCGAAAATGTTGAACCCCAGTATTTATTAAAATCTTATTTACCATGACATTTCAAATCTTTGAACTAAACCCTTAAAATTTTTCCAAGGGGTTTCGGGACTGAAAGCCCATTGGAAATGCTAAATCAAACGACCAACCTTAGCATGTCAAGTTAGAATCAGGAATTGAGCACAGTGTGATCCATAATTTGGATAGGAGATATGTTTTAACATCCTCTGGAAATGTCAGAAGCCAATGAATTATGCTAATTTAGTTGGTCAAGGACAGGTAATTTCACTAAATCACGAGATTCGAGCGTGTATCCATTGATCTTTTTTCCTCTCTTTGGAGACCTCAAATTTAAGCTCATCCTGTGCATGATCGAGACACTTCCAAGCCTCTCACAATTTGGAATTCTTCTTCACCTATTGGACACCTTTTCTTAGATTCAGTAGACTGGATTAATCATAAACATCAATCACACTATTCCCATGTGAGTCCCACGAAAGACCACGACTCGTGAATCCTTGTCCATACAATAATTTCCCCCCTCTCCATTTCGCTAGACAATTATTGCGCAATGACGGAAAATCGACCATGAAAATCCAGATTCGAGGAATTCAACTCTTCGCGCACTCCTCCCCTCTAGTCTCCTCTCTCGTGAGGTGAGCCGTGATGGACTCGCAACATCGAGAGGTCTCGCTCGATTTATGAACCCACGGTTCAGTGCCAATCCTAATAAGCATAAAATGGTCCTCTTGCGCATGATCCCTACTGCTCTAAGGTGCATGATCCCTACTACTCTAACGTTCTAGAAGTAAAAACTAGAACTACATATGGTAACCTAAGAAGTACCGACCCTCTCCGGAAGCCTTCGTGTCGTGTCCAACACGCTCCGACATACTCCGATACGTTCCGACACGCGGTCAATGAGTGTCGGAAAATCCGAAATGTGGTCAACTCTTCTCGACATGCTCCGACACGCGAGTCAGAAATTCCGACACTCAATTCTGACACGCACGGGATCAATTTTAAAAATTTTCAATACTTGAGGGGTTAAAATGTAAATATATAAAAAAATAATGAAAATAACAAAAATAAAGGGGAAAGAAGAAAATTCTTACTTTCAAGTTTCTCACTTATAAGTTCTAATCTTTCCGTGAGTGACAATGGAACGCCCCTCTTTTCGTCGGTGTCGTTCCGTTGTCCCCACATACTTAAAGTTATAATTTTTTTTGCTTCTTTCCACCTCTCGCAAGCATCACTTGTAAGTTATTTTTTTTGGTCTATGTTATTGGCTTGTGAGTTATCTTTTACATTTTTCGTAATGAATTTAGTGATTTCATTTTCTTTTGGTCATACTTTGAGAGTTCTTGTCTTGGATTTTCATTTTTCTCGAACCTTGTTTTGCAAAGGAGCTCCAACCTAGTCTATATCATAAACTCCGAACTCTGTCTAGGATTATGAAATCTCACTAATTTCCGACAAGTATAAGAAAACAAGACATGTTCCTTCAAGTTTACTATTTCATGTTTGCAATTTTTGAATTTCTTGTTCAATATCTGTCAAATTAAAACAATAAATGATATTAACAAATGTTGGATTAATATTTTTAGTATAAATTAATTCTATGCTCTTTTTATTATTATTTATTTATTTTTACATTTATATATAAAAATATATATTTAATATATAACGTGTCGTGTTGTGTCGTATCGTGTGTTCGTGTCGGTGCTACATAGATGGTAACTTATTATTCCAAGGTTGGCATGGTTGATTAGAGCATCGGCGGAGTTCCGACTCAAGAAATGAATGTCACACACTCAAATCCTACGAATGCTTGCAAATTGCAGTGGA
This sequence comes from Eucalyptus marginata, assembly GCA_014182565.1. Taxonomy (NCBI): domain Eukaryota; kingdom Viridiplantae; phylum Streptophyta; class Magnoliopsida; order Myrtales; family Myrtaceae; genus Eucalyptus; species Eucalyptus marginata. The sequence continues at coordinate 26,636,781 of CM024594.1, forward strand.
ATAAGGCCACCTACACTAGCCAAAGACACGATGAATTTAACCTAATTCACAGGGCTTGCACAACGTTCCATAGGCCTCAAGGTAACTAAACTCCTTTGTATGAGAGTGAGAGTTAGAATAGGAGTAGAGTAGGACCGATAAAAAAAAAAGAAAAAAAAGTAACTAAACTCCTTTGTCTTAGCGCCATGCATCCTCCATCCCAAGCAAGGCTGTCTCAACGGGTCTAAGTCAATTTCGTCCATCGAGATCTTCCTGTTCCTGATCTTATCTGGTGGAGGAGAAAGAAACAAACTTTGACTTACCCAAAAAGCATAATGACAAATTGGACCGTTGATTCCGCTCTTTTCACCCTTACTTTTTCATCCTGCTTTTTATTTTAACCCATCTTTACTAGGATCGCAGCAATGACAACGATCCTCCATCGATTTCACTATTGTTGTCTCGACCCCGAAACCCCCTCGTCAGAAAAGATCTTATTAAGGCCGGATAAGATCAAGAGTAATCGGTGCTTCGTATATAAACGAAAAATGCGTTTGGCAATCCCCACTTGACTACTCGACGCATATAAAGAATGGCCGCGGTTTTCCAATATACCGCTTTTCTCGTGCTTACATGATCGACACTTGGAATTTCGAAACTTTCCCCATTATATATACTTAAGAGTGTCTCGATGCACATGATAACAACTTAGAAGAGTTATTCAACCAATTCTAGATTTATTAAACTTTTGAGTTTTGTTGATTAGAAATCTTTGTGCGAAATTTCAATGTAACCCCTTCCAATCGATTTTCCGCTGGGAATCATTGACATGACAATCCAGTCATCATTGATTTTTCTATGTGACATCTTGTTGGGCCAACGATTTTTGGCGAAAGTTGATAAGATCATATCGAAATTTCATGTGAAGATTTAAAACTAAATTGACAAAAATTAAAAAAAAAATTTAAAACTGAACTGGCATCTATATAATAGATTTCGGATTGGTCGAGTCATTTGCTCCCTCGACAAGAAGCTTGGCATGATTCAATCGTCAGATGGCGTTCATCCTACGACCCCAAGATTTCCACGCACTAAGCTCAATCTTGGCGGCGGCGAAAGGGGGACCAATTAGGGATTTAACAGCAAATTGGGCATTAAGAGTGGGGGGGATTAAACAAATAGGGGAAGGGGCCAAGCAGCATTACGAAAGATTTGCCGTGAATTGACCTACGGGAGATAAGGTCTGGCACTCTTGCGCACCATCTTAGTGCATGGGATAAGCTTACGTAGGCCTCTAGATAATGTCGCTCCACTGAGGGTTTTTGAGAAGAAGAATATAAAAAAATGGATCTCTGCAAATTTGTCGGATGCTCCTTTCAATGATCTCATCATTGTGAGTTACGTCCCGGCGAGGTCTTTGAATCCTGAAATTAGTAAGTCTTATTTTAATCGAATTGGAAAGACAAGACTGAACCTTAAAAAACTTATATCATGATCTTGATTTTTGGAACAAAATTGGATTCTTGATTTTCAAACATTGGAAAAGAAATCTTCGAGTTCAAGTTTAGCCCCTCTCCTAATTTTTTGTTTTTTTTGTTTTAATTTAGAAGTATAGGTGTAGAGACTCGACTATTTGGAAATCCATGAGTACTTTATAAGCTCATGAAACGGTTAAACTTGGACATTTGGCCTTTGCAGTTTGGCTTAAACATAAAGTAATTTGCATGCAATTCATGAGGTTCAAGCAAGTAACCTCTAGTTTTTGAGCTGGGCATCTCCCCACTTCCCTCTCTTAATTTGGGTTCTGTCCCATAATATTTTCTGAAAACTTGTGCTTGGAATATGTTCATGGACTAGATTTTTTATTAGCTTGAAGATGGGAAACCTAATTTCTTTTATGATGAAATCTCATTTGTTTAGGGTAGCTTAGATATTCAAATTTTGTTTTATGACATTATCTCGTCAAAGTATGATGACAGCTCCTTGCAACATAACACTAAAGTTTCTAGAGGAGATTTTTAGGACCCCTGATGGGATTTCTTTCGCCTCCAATGGAATTTGGCATTGAAGCATAATCACTCGAGACTTTTCATAACTTCAAATTTCAGCTCATGAGTCGGTTGCTTGCACTTCGATTTCTTCACTCAAGCTTCCTGTTGGTTGCAAACGATCAGTCGAGTGCTCCTGAATTTCAGTGCTTTTAACATGTAATTCGAGAGTCATAATGAAATGAAAGTTAAATTCATGATATCAAGTAGATTACCGAGTCGATTTCATACCATTTCATGATTCGAGGACTCAAAATGGAACCCCGCCTCAAATCTCAATGGTCTTTTCACGATCCTCGCTCGAAGAAGAAACTCAAGACGTGGGGAGGGGGGGAGTGTCGCCAGATTGCATAAGCTAATGCGCGTTTCATCCCCAATGATGTCCCTCCGCAATAGACTAGCAAGCACACACCAGGGCGTGGACCGTGCAACAGCCTACGATCCGTACGTCCTTTTCGACGGCCATTGTTTAGTATTATCAGATTAGCTGGTAGAAGCTTCGTCCTCCTTGGCCCTCTCGCCCGCGCCAAGCCGCACGTTAGCAAAGCACTCGGGATTCCTCCCCCACTAAAATTCTTCCCCCCTCGAAAGAGGAGCCCCCTTGCAGCATCGACATCCCGACCGCTAGTCTTTTCTTTTGGAGCACTTATCAGAGGAATCGGGCATAAGATGATGATCGCGACTTATGAAAGTCCATTCTCTAGAGCCACTAACTTTAACTTTAGCAAAAGGGGACGGGATCACTACCACGACTATATTATAAAGTAAATGATGAGGGGGCTCAGTGGAGCATGAGATAAGATATGGTGATAAGATGGGTGTGAACTATTGGGCGATTTTGTCTCCTCTGTGAAGACTTGCTTCCACACGCACGTTGCCCTCTAGCAGTTTGCCAGATTACCCTTTTGCGTTTCGTTGGATGGAAAAGTCAAAAGTGGAATCATCCACGCTTCCTCCATTAAGGAGGAAGGGGAAGAAGAAGGAAGAAGAAGACGACGAGAGTAAGAGTTTTCAATTGGGAAGCAAGCGAAACGAAGATCTGCATTGGCCTGAAAAAGAAAGGTAGCTGATAAGAATCCATATGTTCCGCCAAAAATGTTACATTTCTAGAAATTATCTTTCGGGAAGTCATTTTTTCGAAAAAAAATGATAATATTCTTTGATATTTGGCTAAAATATGAGAAACAACTGAAAAATATTTGATATTATTTAAAAAGGAAAATCTGATTTGATTTTTTTTAATAGACGTACACTATTTGGGCACTAATGACTTGTGCACAAGTAGTCAAGGAACCAAACACGGGAAGTAAGATCTCAAGTCCAGGCTTGATGGACCCAAGTTCGGGCTGGTACTGGGGCCTCGAACTCGAGCGTCGGGACTTGATCCCGCTCGGGCCTTGATAGACTCAGGCTTGACCACAAGGGATTTGAGCACTGATTGGCTTCTTGAGCTCGGGTGTCAGGGACCCAGGCAAGGGTTGGGGTCTCGGGTTCAGTCTCGATGCACCCAGGCTCAAGCGCATAGAATCTAAGCATGAGCATTATGATTTCAAGCTTGAGTGTCAAGCACCTGGGCATGGGCACCGAGGTTTCAAGCCCAATCTCAATGGATCTACACCAAGTGCCTGAGACTCAAGCCTCGGCCTCAATGGATCTGAGCTTAGGCACGAGCACAAGCATTCGAGGCTTAGCCTCAATGTATTTGAGGTTACATGCTGGGGATCTGAGCATGGGATTTGGGAGCCATGACTAATTTTTGTGGATCTAAGCTTGCCTCAATGGATCGAGGTGCAAGCATCAAGAACCCAACCAACGGTACTAGAGTCCTAGGCTCGACCATTGTGGACATGAGGCTAGCGTCACGAGCCCCCACCCCTGTTGACTTGAGCTGGGCACTAGGGTTTTGAGCCCGACCTCTTTGGACTGAAGCTTAGCCTTGATGGACCTTAGTGAACCCAAACCCGACCCCAGCCTATAAATCCAAGCTTGCTATGAAGGGCTAGGAACGAGTGTTAGGGATCTCATGCCCAAGCACAGAGTTGAGTTTGAGCGTTGATATCTAGTTATATATTTTGAAAAATGACTTCTGATTTTTATAAAAACAGAAAATCATTTTCTTGAATTTGAGTATAAGTTTTCCATTGACTAGGAAAACATTGTCTTTCGACTCATTTTTTTAAACATCCAAACACTCAAAAAATGAAGAAAATATTTTCCATAAAGGCCCTCAATCGACCCTCCTCAATCTAATATTAACTTATCTTGAACCAAGTGCGGTATGGACAACTCTAGATGGAAACATGAACATTCCCACGAACATTAGGAAAAAGATATAAGAGAGAGAAAGGAGAGATGAAGTAACATATCCAGTTCTTTTACAGATTTATAAAAGGTAACGGCAAAGCTCTCCGCCAACATCGGCGATTTTTACGATGTCAAAAGTAAGTTAAGAGTTAGGATAACTGAACAGTAGAGCATGTCCATGTGATGAATGATGCTCGTACAGAAAGGACTTCCACCATCACTATTCCCTAGTAGACCTACTAAAAATCAATGTCTGGTCCCCCCTTTCCCCTCGAATCATTCCAAGCCTCAAACCGCACGAAGCACTCCAAGCCAAGAGGATCAGAATATTTCTTCAAACCCTAAAAGCATGCCTCTGCGACCGTCCCACAAGTACGCTGGTACAACATTTTGGGCCGCTCTTCCTTTTCTTCACCACTTTATGATAGACTAATGTATTGATACTTCCATACTTTATGATAAAGACCATAACACACTTATAACCAGCATCAACACGTGGAGCACAAGTGTAAAGGTACGAATACGCATGGATTCTGCATCGCCATCAAATGTGATGTATGCATATCTGCTCGATCCTCAAGGCCACGCGATCACCGACTCAACAGTAAGTAGTGAGGTCCTACATGCTTGTGCATGTTCTGCAGCGTAGTTTCCTCCGCACAGGTGTGCACACAAAATGCATAACACGTACAAAGATATATACATCTACGAATGGTATTTGGTTTCATGACCCCATGTGGCAATTTTTTATAAGTCCACTCATCACTTGCATCTGATCTATCCTGCAAATATACCTGTTTGTGCAATTTGATTTCACAGAATCAACAGAGCCACACAGAGGGAGGGAGGGAGGGAGGGAGGGAGGGAGAGAGAGGAGAGGGAGGAGAGAGAGAGAGAGAGAGGCTTACATATATTAAGCAGAGATAAAAATAAGTGGAGTGGCCAATAAACCAGTGGAATCCACGTCACGCGGGTTCCTCTTTTGGCAATTCTTTCAAAGCCTTCCACTCCACTTTCGAGAGCCCTGAAGCGAGGAGCCACCATCCCCCTTTGCCTTTCCCATAACCTTTTCTTTTCCATCGCTCATCGACCAATGCTGGATACAGTCCTGGCATTACCACCACACAAATTGTCGTTAGTATAAGAGAGGCATGTGGTGGCATATTTCACTTAATATTTTCCATTGCCATATAATATACAAAGCTCCCCCTATCTCCAGCTTTCAATGCACATCGTCAATTAAATATTAAAATAGCACAAAAGAAAAGGAGAACACGGAATGGACACGCCGCACTCTAATTGCATCACCACAGTATCGCGAGACAATGACACAGCTGTGCACATTCCTAAATAAATCTAAAACCCGGTACACGTTGTCACGTCATTTCAAGGACAATTCCAGAAGAATGAACCGAGACAACGCCAAGACCAAAATAAATTTGTAATATGAGCAAAGCAAGTGCAAAGGAAGTTTAATTTTAACTTAAAAATCAACACGAGTAGTTCTTTCTACTCTATTGGAGCGATATTTCATTACTGCACAAGTCGAAAGTACTTTGTGGATATTGAGACAGCACAACATATGTCCGTTGAAGTAAGACTAGATCTTAATCGCGAAAGGCAAAAGTGTAATCAAAACCAATTTTCAGGCTTTATAAGCATATCTATCTCATCACTGAGTTAAAAAAGTACTTCCCTCACCAACGAGGTATTAACTTAGATAGCGAGGGAGTTTGATTCTTTCCTCGTGATTTTAGCCTCAAGTTTTGTTGGGGGCACTTCAATAGTTAAATCTTAATGCATCGGGCCGATGCAGAGGAATGCACTCATAGTTCACCTGGGGAGTGGACCAGTTGAGGTGCATGAAAGCCAACCCTAGTACCACCAGACCGTTCAAAAACAAAAAGTACTTTACTCAAAGTAGTTTAGAAACGTCGTTTTTCAAATTCTGCTCTAAACATCTACAACTACAATTGAATTTAAAACACATGCATATCTTCACTCTTAACAAGTCCATAGTGACTCTAAAGCTCAGATAAAGCTTATCATAACCTTTCTAACACTTCATACAGTATAAACTAGAATATTCATTTAATTCAATGTTTTATTTAAGTAAGAAGAGTCCATAAGCACCTCTTGCCTCAAAAAGATGCTGGCATTAGATAAAGTATGTCTCATATGTTTTTGTACGATAAATCCATTTGGTCTTGAAATCCAAATGTAATGCAAAGATCAAGATTGAGGAAGAGAAGGAGAACTTGACAAATGGACATATAAAAAAAGCCAACTATCCACAATAAGCATACAATTACCTTTTCTGTTGTCAAGTTAACATAAATGGAAGTTCATCACTATCCACTTTTTTATTTTTTGGAGTGGAGGTGGAGATTATGGAGGCAGTTTTTGCACAAACTTTACATACTAAATGGGAATTTTGATTAGTACCACTACCGATAGTAGTATAATGCAAATGAGTCCACCAGCCCAATAGAATCCACCTTTTCAGTGAATCTTCTAGGATATACGACGCAATTAGATTACCCTCCAATTAAATAAACTAATTGCAGCTTTCAGGGTTTTAAATTCTCTTCGACTGACTGAATGCCTCAGTAGCAAAGTAGCAATGAAACTCTAAATAATTTAGTCATTCATATGGCATATTTTACTAGCTTTGTGCAGCTTTAGCTATTTCACATTAAGCATATCTAGAGAGCAGCAAAAGGCAATAAACATTTCTTGGTCCATGGCTCTTTCAAGTAGGAAGTTCACTTATTGTATGAGGACGGAGTCCAAAAAAATGATGCCCTCTTGTTACATGAACAGTCACCTAAGAGACACCGAAGCAGCGAAATCTTGCTTTGCAAAATTTGTCGTCTTCTATCTTGCCATTTATCATTTACTTCACTTGGCTGCTAACTAGTGGCCTTCACAGAAGTCAAGGGATGACGATCATTTTCCCATTTTGATTTGAAAGCAAAGAAGACCTAGTCCCTTTCAATTAGAATATTGGTTGCTAGTTCTCAGGTCATGCTAAACATTCGTTTTAATTCAGTCTGTTCACCTAAATTGTTACATGTCCTCTGTCTAAACTTTCACTCAAGAACCACAGATTTAGAAAAATAACTTCATTCCAGAACATCACATCTTCTTACAGGGTGCTTATAAAATGTCAACATTCATCTCAAAGGCATCTTTGGCTCAAACAACATTGATCAGACTCAAAAAGTAGCCAACTGTATTGTCAGTTAGAAAAGCAAAAATACATCCTCTGTGAACCTGAGGATTTCCACTATGAAAGCTACATCTACGTATCACTTGCTAGCCCTGGTTATATAAGCATAAATCTGACGTCACATGCATAAGGTGCCTATCAGAAAATAAAGTGCTTGCACCAGTGTATGAAGATGGAAATATGATAATGTAAAGAAGAAGGGCTATCGCATAGAGATTCAGCACTGGAACTTGCTAATATATATAGCTAGAGGATACCTAGATATCTCCATACAAAAGAATACCTAAAGCAGGTTCCCTTATCAGACATAAGTGAAAGAGACGAGATACAAGAGAAGATGGCGCAAGAAGAAATCCGGAAGGGTCCATGGACAGAACAGGAGGACTTCAAGCTGGTCTGCTTTGTGGGCTTGTTTGGAGATCGACGATGGGATTTTATAGCCAAGGTTTCAGGTTTGAAGGTGGCGGGAGACAATAATAGGTAGGCTTATCTTGAAGATAAAGGTTCTTGGAAGGGGCTACCACTGATAGCATGGTTTTGATGTAGGTTTGAACAGAACAGGGAAGAGTTGCAGGTTACGTTGGGTTAACTACCTCCACCCAGGTCTCAAGCGAGGGAAGATGACACCTCAAGAGGAGAAACTTGTGGTTGAACTTCATGCCAAATGGGGAAACAGGTCCTAAGACTTTGTTATCTATTCTTAGCTTCAATTTATCAGCCAGTATATTATACCGCTTTACAGTTCTTAATGCAATGAACAAATTCAAAATGTTGCTTATCTACTTCTTCTAAAGTACAGCACTTATGTGATGCAGATGGTCCAGAATTGCTCGTAAATTACCGGGACGCACAGATAATGAAATCAAAAACTACTGGAGAACTTATATGAGGAAAAAAGCTCAGGAAAGGAAACATCCCATTCCGCCATCATCATCATCATCATCTTCTAATTGCTATTCATCCACATCAAACAATCCTCCTGCTGATTCGTTACCCTTCCAAGAGACTGGAGAAGTAAGCTACTATGACACAGGTGGTCCAAATGTATCAGCTCCAACAAGAAAGAAGAGTGAAGAAAAAGAAGACCATGAAAAGGGGGACTCCATGGATGATATATGGAAAGATATTGCTGCTTCAGAGGAGACTAATGATATCACACAGTCTTACAACTGCTTTAGTGATGAGAGTTACAGTTTCACCTGTCCTCAAATGGCTTCACCAGCATGGGAATTATACTCTGACTCACTCTGGAAAATGGATGAAGAAGAAGGCGAGAGGCTTCTCCCCATGAGCAATCATTACTCTTCCTGGTAAATACAGGAGTCAAGAGAGGGTCCTTTGTTGGTTGATCAGAATTTCATTAATTAATATTTCTCCAGTTAAGCAGTATCTTTATAAGGAAGCGCTAACCCGTATAGCATGGTTTAGTATAAGATGTGAAGATAGGTCTCAGTCCACAGAAATGCCTGTCATTTCATGCATGCTGGAGTCCTTCATCCCTAGATAATGTTTTGTTATAAAGCAGGAAAAATAACCTCATTGATCTTCAATGAGGTAGTAATCCCATTGATGGGTTTCTTGTAATATAGATTTGCAACTCCTCTTATGTTCCTTAAGGGAATGGTAGCCTTCCTATTTTAGCCAATGCTTAACAAAAAATCGACATGCTTTAACATGACCAAATTCTGTCAAATATGCCTGAAATAATCACATCTAATTGATTTTCCAGGGCTAGTAGCTCAGGCATCATTACCACTATAACCAAATCCATGGTCCAGATAATGCTGGCAATAGCTGAAAGGTAAAACCACTAACCAATTCCAACTAAAGAAGCTAGAGCAAAATGAATATGGCGGGATAAAGTAGAATATCCTACCATGAATAAAGAAATACATGACTCGACAAGATATCTCAAGATCCTTTATTTTAGCAGGCACATCCGTTAACAGACATACTTTATTTGGTGTTTCTGATGTAGAGTAAGTGTAAAACCATTTAAACCAAGCATCCCACCAATATTAACCGTTTTTAGTGGATTTTGTACGTTTCACTGAGATATCATCAAAGTATATATTCAACTTAATAAAACATCATCACTTGTGAAGATGCTCAGGAAAAATCTCCCCTTTTACCCAGCCTGGTCTATGACAGGCTATGTGAAGACAACAATTACCACTCGATAGACAAAATAAGGAAAGAGAAATTTGAGAAGAACAAAGCCAAATATAAAGGAAAAGATATTTGCTACATTCAGTAACACCACCTCGACACTATTTAATATCTCTATGATCTATACCAGTAGCCATTTAGAACAAATAAATAAATAAATAAATAGGCATCTAAAACGGGAAAAGACTGCAGAATATAGATAATAAACCATATTATGACCTTTCATGTCTTCAAGGAGAGTAAAAGTGCAAAGTACCTATTCAAGTTTTTCCCGTGTAAAACCAAGACATGTTTAAATCTATTAGAGGTAAAATTTATTTTCAGGCGAATACGCCACTTATCATCAAGAAATGAATTATGCTGGTCTCATATGTTCATATAACGCTAACTGTGTTTAAAATCTTGTGTTGCCATTCATAAGTGGTGGTGGACCAAGAACTATCTCACCCTTGATGTATAGAATGAAGCATCTGGTGTTGCAACCAATTGTTTCCTTCAGAAAGGACCCATGGCGCTTTACCAAGGTACACAACTTAACTGTCAACACTGATCCAATATTACCCAATAATAATAACGTGAATTTCAGAAGAAAGATTAGGCATCTCTCGTAAGACAAGTTAGACTCCTTCATATTACATGTTCCCCTATTTGGATCTGGACTTCCCCTTTAATCCTGTGTGACAGCAGTTTTATTGTCCATGGAAATTCACATATTACCAGGGAAGCAGGATGATAATACCCACTAAGAGATTAACATTTTAATCCGTTACATCATTAGACCAGTCGTGAATTCACCTAATGATTCTTTGCAAAAACCTCAATTTACAATTGGAATTTCACTGTGATGATCTCTGACTTCAGTTTCATCTTATGGAGCACAGAAATTAGAGATCTACTTCAATGATTCACTCATTTGAGGAATCTTTGCAACCAAATTAGAGAAATAATTCTTCTGCTATTGATAAAGTATTTGCACATGTAAATAGGGACAGCCAGACTGGAAATACAAGAATGCTATTGTTTTATTTTGGCAGAACATCTAGTCGATCGAATGCTAATCCCAAGCCATACTTTTAACTTTTCCCAGCCTAATGGATTTTTAGCAAGAACTGAGGCAGTCTCATGCTCATATAGCCATATCTAGTAAAATCAAAATTCACAGTGTAACTCGAATCTGCACGTATTAAGACTCCATCCTGTCTTCTCCATTACCAGCACAAAATTTATGCACTAAAACCTCAGTCGTTAGATATTCATCATTCATCAGAATCTAATCGGAGTACAGTCTTCCTCCACCACTCAATCGGGCAGAATCCTCTCCACAATATCTGACTTCTGAACGCATTCTTTGCCCAAGAAAAGGTCAGATATACATCCACGCAAACTGGCACGCATAAAAAACTTTATCCTCTAGAAAGTTGATTCATATTCAGCACAATCAAGCCAGCAATGATAATCCAAACACGTCACCAGTCACTCTAAAATATGTCTACTGATCACAGAGACCTTATTCAGGAAGGGGCCCTCCTTCGACCCCTATCTGGCATAAGATCTCCGCTGTTAACAACCAACTCCTCCATACAATTTGCACCAAATAGCACAGAACACTCGCCCACCCCTACCGATCGTGTCCTAATGCGAGCGCGCCACGAAACGAGTTACTCAATCGAGTTCATACGCGACACGGAATGACATGGACATACGTCCAGGAAGACGGTCACTTAGGTCAGAAATAGAACCGCGGTTCCCCAGGAAAGGCTAACGCCCAACGGAGGACACGGGAGATAGAACTGAAACCGGAGACGAATCCAGCGATCGCGACGCTCGCCCGTTCAAAGAAACGAGCCGTCAGGCGCAAACGCGCGCAGCGAACGACCGCCGTACCAACGGCCGAGCCGTAACCGAACGAGAAAGCAAGGAGAGATCGAATAGAGATTACCTCCGCGCAGTGTCCGGATCGAAAGCCCTAGGCCAGGGCGGCCCGGAGGGAACAAGAGGCGACGCCATTTTCGCCGGACCTACGCTCGCCGCTTGCGACTCCGAGGATCGGAACGGTGGAGCGGAGGGCGAGAACGGAGGAACGCTGTGACGGAAGGGAGTAGGCGATGGCCGTTGAGCTCTCGACACTCGTTCGGCTTTCGTCGCTAGTTTTGGCGGGCGTTCTGTTCTCGGTTCGAGGCCTTCGCGCTCGGCCCAGATCGCCGTGGACCGGCCCAAATCCAATGATGAGCGGTCAGAATCGGATCCGACCCGACCCGACCGGAGCAACCATCGATAGGGGACGGGAAAAAGAGGATATTCGGACCGGTGCCGAATTTGATCCGCCGCTCCTAATCCTATGGCATGCAAATACGACCGTTCTTAAAACATAGGAATCTTGCACCGATCGTTATTTTGCGATTAGTGTTGATTGTGAAGTGACCGGCCATAACTACAGTTAAAGGAGGTGATAGCGAGGACGTGACAGTTAGATATGATAACGAGTTGACTTGTTTGCAACTTTCAATGATGCAAATTGCATCTCAACAATCCTAAATGTTATTAAGTTTCTCTAGGGAATTATGTCGACTCCATGTCATTTTTCTCGCGCAATGTTGACTTGAAAATAGTTATCATGTTCCATCTTTTTCTTTTCTTTTTGGAAATTTAAGACAAAAGAGGCAATAATGACATCCATAGAAAATGTACCCAAAATCGAGGGCTACCATTCAAATGTGAAATTGTAATGCGTTTCCGTCTTGACATCTCGATATTTTTGTTATCAATTTTGATGCGCATATGATATCTCCGTTGTATATATACATATAATCAGATATCCAATAAGAGCAATCCCCCCAAAAATATGTGAATTTTTCTATTTGGTGCAAATTTCTTTTTTTGATTTTTCTTGTTCAAACCGTTTTTGGCCTGTCTACCATGGTAAGGTCACCTTACCATTAGGTGAAGGTAAATTTTCATAGCAATAGATTACCAAATTATCTATAGTAAACCACGTTCGTTAAGTTAAGTGGATTTCTTTCTTGTAAATCTATATTTTTTAGAATGAAATTTAGAATTTATTGCGTGATAATGAATGATTATTTTTAGTATCCTCATATATTTTGTGATATTCACTATCATCATTAGTTAACTTAGCCTATTTGGGGTAAACTAGTTTACTAGTGACAACCCTTATAGCGTCATGATCAATCTTCCTACTTTCGAAAGATAATTTCAACCGTTAATGAAAAAGTGCATAAATTGACAGTAATTTCTTCTTTTTTAAATTAATATAAATTAGACTTTTTTCCTCAGTGAAGTAGAGTCATCATCAGTCTATTGTTTTGAAGGCCAAGGCTTGAATCCCTTGTGAACGACTCTCAACTTGTTTGAGCTCTCTCCTTATCCCTTTGGTGATAGCTTGCCCTCCACCCAAAACCCTAATTTCCTAAACCCTAAATCTCTATCTTCATGGCAGAATCATGCCTCCTCCACTAGATCTGACATTTCATATGCTTATTCTTCTATGCGATCCATTTGGAATGAAAGAATCACCGCATCTCTTTCAGTATCTTCCCTCGCGGCATAGCTAGATGCAATGAAGTTTTCTCAAGGCTAATTGAAGTTGGATCTAATCATCAATGGGAGAATCTTGCACTATCAATCCCAACACAACCATTATATAGATAGCTACCCCCTGTCCAAATCCCATTACCTAGCAAAACCCAGTTACAAACATATACCCATTCTCAAATCCATCAACCACTGAACCCACATTTTGTTGAATGCAGGTGCTCACCCATCCTAGAGCTCCCTTCACCATTACCCAAAACCTTCTCACTTTCAACCAACCTAGCACAACTTGCAAGAGATGGAAGGTGTGGATGATAACCAACTTAGATTGATCACCCTATGTAGAAGCATGGGAGATCTATGGTCCAAAGAGGATATAAGCGAACTAGGAGCTAAAATTCCAGAGGAAGAAAAACAAAATAATGAGCCAACTCTCTATGGGAAGCTGTATTCAAAGTCAAATGTCAATTTCCAGGCATTTCTTAGCACAATGAGGTAGCATGGAAGATAGATTTAGTCAAATGTAAGTTGATCGAACATGGTTTCTTTTCCTTTTTATTTAGTTCAATTGAAGAGAAAAGAAGATTGTTAGATTCTAGACCCTAGTCTTTTGCAAGTAACCTACTAGTCCTACAAGAAGAAGATCCAAACATACCTGAACACTATTATGAGTTCATGCATTATGCGTTTTGGGTGCACATTTTGGACCTCCATTGTGCTCGAGTAACTAAAGATTCAATGCGTCTCATTGCCTCTAAATTCAGGAAGGTTGAGGAGGTAAAACTTGAGGCGAGGAACAATAATTTGCGCAAAAGTGGAAAGGCAAAGGTGCAGTTGAACGTGTCTTGTCCCTTTAATATAGGAACAATTATCAATGTGGGTGAAAAAAAATGGTAGTGAGATTTTAAATATGAAAGGCTTCCACACTTTTGCTATTCATGTGGTCGTATAAGACATTATACAAACTTATGTTTAGAAATACCTTATGAAGAAATAGGACTAGCCTAGGATAGACCAGGTTGATATGGCCCGTGGTTAAAGACAAAAGCTAGAGAATTTGGTACATATTGGAGGGCTTTTCATGGGGAAAATTGAACTTTCTGCTGCCGATGAAGAGATTGTGCTGGAAACTCCCACAATTGCTATTGAAGAGCCCTTGAGAATAGAAGATGCCGAACATAACAAAATGGTAATTGTTATTGCAAATCCCATTGAAAATGAGTTTATGGAAGACTCAAGAAAGGCAGAATATGCACCTACAAGCAGTGGTAAAAAAGCACAACAAAATCTAGTATTACTACCTTATTCAGCAAGCAATAATATGCATACAGGGAAATCCAAGAAAGAAAATGTAGCGTACAAAACTTTAGTGGCAAAGAAACAAAAACTTGTCAATCTCTATGAAAAAAAGACCTCATCGATCTTCTTAGTGGATGAGGAACAACTTTTTGATACCCCAATTCAGTCATGGAAAGGGGTTCAGACACGGGCTTTGGGGCTAGCCCTAATAAGTCACTAAAGAATATATGGAGATTTTGAATTGGAATTGTCAGAGGTTGGCACACTTTTGACAGTCTAGCACCTTAGAGGCTTATTAGCTCATGAAAGGCTCAATTTGGTTTTTCTCATGGAAACCAAGAATAAAACTAATGTTTGAGAGAGTAAAGAGACGTCTTTAGCTTGATTATTCTTTTATCATCGATATGGTTGGTATTGCGGAGACTTAGCACTTATGTGAAATGAGGAGGTTAAGGTGGAAGTGGAGTTTAGTTCTGGGGAGCTTATTGATATTTAATGCAAGGACCTAAAGAGTGGCAAATTAATGCATGTATCTTTCCTACATGCATCAACCAATTTTCAGGATAGATTAAGGCTATGGTAGTCCTTGAAACTTAGCAATTTAGCCAATTCACTCCCTTGGTTATGCATAGGAGACTTTAATGAAGTGTTATATCATTGGGAAAAGATCGGGTGTCAAGAGGTGAATCGTTATAAAATTGCAACTTTCCAAGAGTTTCTGAATGCTTGTTCAGCGATGGAAATTGAAAGCACAGGTTGTTCTTATACATAGTCAAATAATAGGGAAGAAAATACATTAGTTAAGAAGAGATTTGATAGGACAATTTGCAATCTAGAATGGCAAGTCATTTTCCAAATGCGGAGGCCTTTGCCCTACTAGCAATAGGATTGGATCATAGCTCAATTCTACCTTCTCTAGATCCAAATGAAGCAAGAAGATATTCGGGTTTGAAGCATATTGGCTAGAGGATCCTGAGTACGAAGAGGTGGTCAAGCGAGCTTGGAATGAGAATAGAACCAACTAGACCAATTTTGCAGGAAAAATAAGGAAAATAGCTTATGAATTAAGTAAATGGAGCAAGGGAAAATTTCAGAATGCCCAAAAACAGATAATTCTACTCAAATTAAGGCTCATGGAGTTGACTAATGGTGCTGAAAGGGGAAGGAAATAAGGAGGAATTCAGCAACATTGTAACCAAAATAGAAGAATTATGGAGACAAGAAGAAATGTATTGGTATATGCGGTCTAGAATTAACTGAATGCTAATGGGGAGACCAAAATATCGAGTACTTTTATGCCACAATAGTTCAAAGAAGACAATGGAACAAAATATCTATGCTATGAATCGACGACCAGACTTGGAGCTAGGACTCTTCAATCCTTAAACAACATATTGAAGCTTCCACCAATCTCTATTTACCTTAGTGGGAGACATAAGCCATCAAACTGTATTAGACCATTGTTAACTAGTGGTCAATGAGGAGATGAATGAAACTTTGATTAAACCGGTCTCTAAAGAGGAAGATAAAATTGCTATTTTTCAGTTAGGGCTACAAAAGCGCTAGGTCTAGATGGGCTTAATAGACTATTCTACCAAAGTCATTGGCCTATAATATATGAAGACATCTTTAGCATGGTTGAGTCTTTCTTCAACCAAGGTACGTTCAATCCAAAGATTAATTAAATGTATATTACTCTTAGTCCTAAAGTAACAAATTTTGAAGATATCATCCAATTCAGACCTACTAATTTATGCAATTTTAATTACAAGATTATTGGGAAGGTGATGGCAAATAGGCTAAAATTGTGGCTTTCGAAGATTATCTCTATGGAGCAAAGTGCCTTCATAAGTGGTTGCCAGATACAGGATAATATCTTTATAGTTTATGAGGTGCTTCATCAATTAAAAGTATGAAAAAGAAAGTGTAAATTCCAGATCATTTTGAAACTAGATATGCAAAAAGCCTATGACAAGGTTGAATGAGACTTCATTTGTGATTATATGTTGAGATTGAGTTTTAATGGGAAATGAGTCAAATGGATCAAACAATGCATCTCATCGGTTTCCTTCAATATCCAAGTAAATGGAGACCCTTTAGCTGTGTTTCGGCCAACTAAAGGAATTAGGCAAGGTGATCCTCTTTCCCCTATTTATTTATCATTATGGCTGATGTCCTCTCTTCCCTCATGACCAAAGTAGTAGAGGATAGAAGCATTAAGGGTATATGACTAAATCCTACTTGTCCAACACTTTCACACCTTCTATTTGCTGATAATGTAATCTTTTTCCTAGATAATACAATAAGAGAGGCTCAGAACCTAGCTAATATATTGAATCAGTATTGTCATGTGTCGGGACAAGTTATAAATCTTAACAAGTTAGGCCTCTTCATAGGGAGAGACTGCCCTTAGGGTCTCAAACTGAATTTAATTGCTGAATTGAGAGTTTCAATCATAGAGAAAATAGGGAAGTATCTTGGAATATCCTCTGACTGCGGTTAAAAAAAAAAAAAAAAAAACGTTTGCTTGGATTCTTGCTAAGGTTGAAAGGAAACTCGAAGGATAGAAGAAGTTGATTTCAAAGGCGGGAAAGGAAGTCCTAATTAAGACAGTTATCTAAGCTTTACCTCAATATGCTATATCTATTTTCAAAATTTTGATATACTTTTGTTGCACTATTGAGAAGAGAATAGCTTTGTTATGGTGGAAAAAATATGTAGTAAGGAGGGGCATTCATTGGAAGAATGGGAAGATCTGAAAACTAGAAAAGATTGAGGGGGCCTAAGTTTTAAAGACTTAGTATAGATCTTAATAAAGCAATGCTAAGGAAGCAAGCCTGGAGACTTGTCCAAATATCGGATGCAGTATGCAGTAGAGTCTTAAAAGTATTTACTTCCTTAGAGGTTATTTCTGGAATGCAAACAAAAGCTCCCGACCTTCATGGGGGTGGCAAAGTTTGTTGATGGAAAGAGATGTAATTGAACCTAAAACTAGATAGGAAGTTGGAGATGGAAAAATGATGAGAATCAAAGAAGATAAGTGGTTGCCCTCAAGCAAGATAATTGGCCCAACAAATCGAGATGACTCATGCTTTGTTGCTGAATTAATTGATCAAGAATCTAAGGAATGGGAAACTCGACTACTAAATGACTTGTTTGAGGAAAGTGTAGTAAAAGAGATATTAGCTACTCCTCTCAGCCTAAATCTTATCTAGATGTACTTTTGTGGACAACAAGCAGTTTGGATTCCTATAAAGTGAAGAGTGGCTATAACAGAATCCATAACATGGGAGACTTCCCAACATCAAATAATCCATCAATATCCTACTAGACTCCTAAGTCACCGTCGAACGTGATATGAAAGTTATAGACATTCCCAAAATCCAATTTCTACTATGGAGTACATGCGGCAATGCACTTCCTACTAAGGACAATCTTCATTGGAGGAGAATGTTACCTGATTCAACATGCCAACTATGTGGGAAAGCACCGTAAACGACAGAGCACATGTTACTTGGCCGAATCAGTCGTTGGGTTGTGTAGAAACAATGAAGGGCTCCTCGACGATGGCTTCACCAAGTAGATCCATGCTCCTTCGATTTTGGTGGTCGAAACCCTAGCTGTGTGAGAAGCACTATTGTGGTTGAAGAATAGAAGAGAGTCATGAATTGATCTAGAACAAAAACTAAAGTGTGGAACTGATTTGTGAGTGCACTCATCATCGGACAACTTATTAGTGACCGAGTGCTTATCAAGCCAAGCGGATCTTCCATGGGCGGCCCAGTCCATTGTCAAAGATTGTAAAGAACCTTTTGGCCCAACTCAGTGGAGTTTTCATGAGCTATGAGCCGAGAGAATCAAACCAGATCACAGATTGGGTTGCCAAGTCCCACCGAGCCAACTCCCTCCCATCGAATTGGATTTCTAATCCTCCTCATTCTCTATGTTTAATTTTTTGTCTCGACTTTGAAACTATTGGTGTCCCTTTTGTAGGTTAGTAATGAAAATCACTATCTTCCGAACAAAAAAAAAAAAAAAGATAGAAGAGAATTTAGATTTGTCATGAACAAGCTATTTTTACCACAAACAACTGTGTTAACGAAAAAACAACTTGAGCCCATCAAGAGCAACTTGAATTTATTGAGAAGAAGTTACTTTTAAGAAATATTGAGGCAAACATTACCCCTCGGTTTATGCAATTTGTCCTTTGTAAATCTCAGGCATTCTTCGTAAATATAAGTTGACCAAAAAAACTATATTTAAATTTCATGAAAAGTTTTATGGCTTAAATTTATAACTAAATTGACATCTAACATTCGTATAACAAAGAGGAACTTGTCCGATTAGTCCTAAACTTATTATATGGATGATAGTTCAATCTTAAAATTTCCGATATTGTCAATTTAATCCTAACTCTTTACATAAATTTCCATCTAATCATTTTGGTCAAGTTTCATAAAAATCGCCAATGTGACAATATGTCACGTAAGGCGGCAGGTAATGATTGGAATGGTCATCGACTTCCGACAAAATTGGCCAAAAAATTTATATTTAACTTTTGCGAAAATATAAAAATTTTATGATTGTCATTCGACATTTGTCCAATAAGTTTAGAACTGATTGTCTATTTGAGTTCTTATTCATATCCAATTATTTAAGAGCTAGACAATACTCTCTTTGTTATTACATACTCACCTACTTCTTTTCATTCGGGGGCTCAAATTGTTATATTCGGCGCAAAGGTTTTAGACAGGCTTTGCTCTTATTCTAGAAATCGAAACATGCGATCAAGATCCCAAAATTTTTCAACGAGAAAGCAAAAAAAATCGATTCACTTGCAACGGGAATTGACAAAAACATCCAGAGGTACAGAAACAACACTTACGACAAACCCACCCCAATTTTTTTTTTTTTTTTTTTGGTCGTAAAACCCACCCCAATTCAGAAACCCAAAAAAACACAACTTCGACGTCAACGGCTCGCGACCTTAGAATTCAGTGGTGGGGAGCTGCTCGTGGGTCTGGTTGATGAAGAACAGCTCGTAGATGAGGGCGGCGATCCCGGCGCCGAGGAACGGGCCGAGCCAGTACACCCAGTGGCTGCTCCAGGACCAGCTGACGACGGCGGGGCCGAAGGAGACGGCCGGGTTCATGGACGCGCCGTCGAAGGCTCCGCCGGCCAAGATGTTGGCGCCGACGATGAGGCCGATGGCGAGGGGGGCGATGATCCCGATGTTGCCCTTCTTCGGGTCGACGGCGGTGGCGTAGACGGTGTAGACCAGGCCGAAGGTCATCACGATCTCGAACACCAGCGCGTTCCACACGGTCACGCCGGAGGACAGGGAGAATGCCGAGGTTTCCTGTAATAATTTACATGAATGCAAAATTGTTAATTTGCTTTTCTTTTATTTTTTTTAAAGCAACAATATTGAAATGTCGACAGTTGACTTTTCCCGCAATGGACAGACTGCATCGTTCCATTTTTCCTCAGACTTTACTATTTTCTTTGGCAATTTGACCTTATGATATTACATTTTCCCCCTTTCTTGATATTTTGATTTGAATTAGGACCATTCATTGGCGAAATCATCTTACCAGTCCACCGGTGGCGAACTTGAGGAGCAAGCAAGCAACCACCGATCCGGCACATTGGGCGATCCAGTACATGACGCTCCTGAACAAGGTGATGTGGCCGCCCACGAAGGCGCCGAAGGTGACGGCCGGGTTCACGTGGCCACCGGAGATGTTCGCACCGACTGAAACGGCCACGAACAGTGCAAAGGCGTGAGCCAGCGATGCTTGCACAAGGCCGGCGGGGGTCGTCGACCCATCATCAGTGACCTTGTCTGTACAAAATGAGTCACATGTTAGGTTCTTGAGGATATACTAGTGGAACACATGGTTGCTCTTCTGGCATGCTCATGTATTATTGAACGACTCCTCATAAAAAAATAGTAAATCGACATTTTATAATCTCTCTAATAAATCATGATTAAATTGATGGAACAATGAGTTTAAAACTAACACATAATTCACAACTCGTTTTCATTGAAATTTATTGAGAGAAAAACCTCGGATTTAAAGCTAACGAAATGGCAAAGATGCTAGCATGAGCAAGGCTATCGTGACGACAATGTTTAAAGGGATGGAGGAGACTTACTGAAGGCCATGCCCGCGCCTTCGCCGGCGAAGACGAAAATGAGCATCGAAATGAACTCGGCCAGAGCCGCTTTGAGGGTATCGGCCTGGCCAACCTCGGCCGGAGACCCGACGGCGATCCTGGAAATCGGCATTCTCGGAAAGATTCGGTTTTCGCTTAGCGCTTTGCTAGAGTGCTTACAAAAACCAAATCTAAATCTGCTCGTTCGCTTGCTCGCTCACTCACTCACTTCTTTGCCTCAAAAGCGACCGAAGCCTTTCCCATATATAGCGCGCCCAAACGCCCCCAATCGCAACCGGAACAGCCGGTCTCCATCCGCTCACAACGAATGTTCAAACGTGGGGACCGGGACGGGCCCCTCCTCTCTTCTCAGCGACGGGCCTCCAGTTCGTTCCCGTCGCGACACGTGTAGGGCGTGATGTGACGCTGACCGACTAGTAGGCGAGCATCACCGCCCAGTGACAATGGGCTTTGCGGTGGGGGGTGGGGCCCCGCGCCAATGATGGCGTTGTTTTCATTTTACCTCAGACCGACCACGGGAGTTGTTTATGGTCGGGCTGACGTGGACCACGGCGCGGGGTGGTTAGCTGGCGTTGGTCTCTCGTTATCTCTCGGCCCCTCTAGAATCTAATATAATCAAATCGATTGATGCGAGAAATATCAAAATCAACTCCAATTTCGGCCATTGTTTAAGTCCTGCCAACGGGAGATCGTGCGCGGTCGTGGACCGCGCGAAGGACACGGCCGCGCGGTTCGAGATCTCGAACCCGTGATTCGGAATGTGTGGAGCTGCACGAACTCCTCGCTGTCGTTTCGGGGTGCGATGGGGCACGACTGAATGCTGGTCACGTCCGCACAGAATAAAATTCTCGTAGAGATACGGATGGGGATTTTGCTTGCAATATTCATTGTGGAATGAATTTGTGTGAGGGACGAATCGATTTTGGGAAGTGCGGATGGAGGAGGGTGCTGCTGAAATAAGGTCGGCACAACACGTTTTTTTTTCTATAGATGTAAAGCTTTTCACATTTATGCATGTGGGGATTCATACCCACTTGAAGAAACCCTCGAATTGTCTCGAATTGTCCCTTTCGAAATTAAAGGTGAGAATGCCTTGATGTGACTTTTTCTTTGGAAAATTTAATACGTCTCTCGAGGAGAGTCTCGTTGCAAAACAAGAAGATTAAGGGAGCGTATGATAAAATTTCTATTTCTCTGTTCCCCATAACAGGTTTGAAATAGAAATTCGTTTGGTAATGCAATTTGATTTTTATTTCCCAATAAATTTCTATTCCATAAATAAATTTGAAGAAAAATCAAATTAAAACTTTTAACTTCTCAATTTCTAAAATAAAAATTGAGAAATCAATTTCCGGTCAAAAATCAATTTCTGTTTCAGAAATTTTGTCATTCGCGCTTTAATATACTACTCGATTAAAATGGGTTTCATTTGCGGGGGATCAAAAGGGAATTAGACCCAAGTACATAGCACCACTTTTGTAGGGCGAGATATAGGCTTTTGACGTGGCAGTAGCCTACTCTGTCTTTTCTAGCCAGCAGCACTGTTGGGCATGTGCGTTCCTGGCTCCATTCGGATCCAATGCACATGCTCTTTTTCTTCTTTGAGTAATAATTGCGCTCTCCGTAACCACATGTTCTAGGCAGCTTCTGCACCTTTCTAGAGCAACATGCAAGATCATCACTTCGTCGGGATAATCTAATCAAGGCCAAATATGCAATGTTGGGTATTTTCTTCTTCTTCTTTTCCCCCCTTGTATAATGCTGGGTATAAACATTATGATCACTTTTAACCCTAAGTACATTGCACCGGGAACGAGTAGAATAAGAATTGAAAGTTCGTTGAGAAGCACTCGTCGCATGATCAAATCTGTTCGATGCTAATCAACGTTCGATTGAATACGAGATCAAGTTCAAAAAAGTTGCAGCTCCTTAAACGTCACTCTCTTCACTGTCACACTCCCAGGACATACATCATCGTCTGATGCAAATGACTGTAATACTAAAGGACCGAATTCAAATCTAATTATCCAATCATTCACGAGGGGGGTCAGGTCAACGAAACCCCACCTTCTCCTCGTCACGCCCATTTAATGCGAAATTCGCAAGGAATAAAATAAATGATGATGCCAAAATTATGCTGGACCGTACTAGAGTGACTAGCTAATGACAAAAGGAAAAGCAACTAGGGTTTGGTAGTAGGTAAATGAGACCAATGGTCTCTCAATCTTGATTAGGCGTGCAATGCGGTTGCAGTTTCTAAACTTTAAATTTGTTCAAAATGTGATATGTAATGTTATTCATAAATTTTTAATTTATTCAATGTGATTTCTAAACTTTGGATATATGTTAAATATAGTTCATGAACTATATGCTCAAGAAAATATTGAATATTTCATATAATCTATAGAGTAAATTAAACATTTATTAAAAGTAAAGGGACTACATTGAATAAATTAAAACTTTAGGGGTGATATTACATATCGGGTTAAAATTCAAGAACCACATTATACGTTGAGCCAAAATTCAGAGATAATTTGTGTTGTTAACCCTTGGATAGTTAACGAGACTTAGCCACATGACATTTTAGTGTTTAGCGGCCTCTAACTTAGTTTAATTAATCAAAATTACGTGGTGCCAGAAAAGCAAAGTGAGCTGTGCTGATATGGATTAAAAACTGAGGGAGTGGTTGATTAGGGACAGTCCCGGTCTTGGGTGCATTTGGAAATTGAATAATTTGGCTTACGTGGCCAACTCACCGACCAGAAAAAACATACCAATTTTTTTCCCACAATCGAACATATAACATAATGTCCAGACCCAAAAATAAAAAAATAAAAAGGCGACATATAACATAATGTGACGGCCAGAAATACATATAAACATATGACAATACGGGATCTGATCTCAAGCTGCGCTTTTAATTAACACTAGCCATCATTTGCATTCGTCTTGTCTAGGGAATATTGAACAAGCGGGTGCCATCTTCTTTAATTAAATTAACATTTCCCGGCACATCTCTTCCCTAAATCTTAATGTTTTGGTAATTTTTTTAGCTTATCTCGTCTTGCATTTGTTTATTATGGACGGCTCGGTGGCTTTCTGGCAAAATAGATGGAATTTGACAAAAAAAAGAAAAGATTATGGGATGCCTATCCGCTTCCTGTTTAATTAGTAGTTAATGACGTTCTTTGAGGTCTTACAATAATAGCTTTTTTCGCGTATTGCATGTTAAACGGATCTAATAATGATGCCAAGATAATATACCCTCTTGTAGCTCTGTATCGTCAGAGCTATGCGATCTAGTGACCAGTGAGGAGAACAAATTTTTTTATTTAATGGAAAATGCTTAGTATGGACCCGGTTCGTTAGTCGACGGCCCGTCATAGTCGTTGACCGTGCATGTAGGCCCGCATGGGGTCCCAAGCAAGACCCATATGGTCGATGATTGTAATGAATCCGGTCCATATAGATTGGGGTCTAGATAAGACGGACGTTATTTTCATTCGTGTTTCCATTCACATTCTATTCACCTTCAGTGACAGAAATCGTTTTCACTTGTAAGAATAACATCTGACGACACATGCGATTGGACCAATATAATATCAAGACCCGAAGTAAACATAATCATGGAAAACAACAACCAAAATGAAAATGATGAATAATAAATTTGTGCTATGATATTATCTTAGATAATTGTCATTTTCAAGGGTTTAGATACATAGTCAAAACATATTAAATATTTGATTGGATCTTGTCGCAAGATCAAACAAGAGAAGATACCAAAAACATTATTCACATCTCCCCCAACATACCACTTTAGCACATTTATTTCTATAAATACCATTCGCACACCTCTATACAAAACTCACATTGAAAATATCAAATTCCTTCTCTTCACAAACTCCTCGTTATCTTGATTAAGATTTGGGTGGTTTGTCTTTGAATGTTTTGAGTAAGTGTAAGAATTTAAGGTTTGGGGATGTGAATTTTTTTGTTGAAAAAAAGAAGTTCTTTTGTAAATAGTGGACATAAATAATCGAGGCAAGGATGTAAAGTGGCTTCTAAAAGATAAAACTCAAGTATATATCCGGTATTTTGAAAGTGGAGGAATGTAAGGGCGCGCATGATAAAATTTATATTTATTTATTTTTCTGTTTTTCTGTTCCTCAGAATAGGTTTGGAACAAAATTCCGTTTGATAACGCAATTTGATTTTTCATTTCTGAACGCATTTCTATTCCGTAAAAAATTGAAGAAGAAATCGGAAAGTAAAATTTTTAACTTCTTTTGAATAAAATTGAGAAATCCATTTCTAGAAATCAATTTCTATTCCGAAATTTTGTCAAACGACGACCAAAAAAAAAGATATTGGATTGATATTTACATACATCTTTTACTCAAGCCTAAAGACTAGAGGCATCATTATTTGTAGGTACATATTTGGCACAAAACCACACTAGCATGCGCTAAATATTGATGGCGTTACCGAAAGTGACCGAGGCATTCGCTATAAGTCCATCAAAAGTATGAGGTAAAAAAAATTATTTATCGACAATCGACTTCATCTATCTTGTTCGCGAGTCAATAAATTGCCATATCAAGCTGTCAATGCTTTTCGTGGGGCTCAAAAAGAGACTATATATTCCTCGATTTCGGCCCCTCCACTACGAAACCATCATGTCATTTTCATCCCCTTTTCCCATTAACTTTTTGACATATGGTCGAACAGGTGATGGGCATCTCATGTCTAAAAACAAGGCATTGGGGTTTGCTGACATCGACGACACTAATTTAAAGTTTTTCGACCGACAAGCTAAATTTATGGCACCATGTTATTTTAACTTTAAATCAGCATAAGTCAAAAGAGTAATGATAGGATGCGTAACTCACGAATAATTTTGATAAGCAGCGCGGTAAAATATAAACGGTGGGCCATATTCAAATATTTAATGAGTGTCTCTCATGTCGTTATTTTATATACTGTCTATCCTACTTAACACAATGCCGCAACTCAACGCGTTACGAAGTAGATGTATCACCGAATCTTATTTTTCCTCACGAAAGAAGCATATCATTATTCTGAGGAGAGAATCATTTGACAATCTCGAGGCAAGGGTGAGGCAATCTAATGATAATTTGTTATTGTATGCATTGGTCGGGCACACAAATTTTGATGGGTGAGTTTTGATTACACTTGGCCTTAGATCATCACGAAACATTTCAAAGAGTTTGCAAATACTCAGCTTCTCAATAGCGGCTCTCCCTTCCCCTCTCTTCTTCTCTAAACCTTTCTTCGTCGCTTCCACTTATGGAGGGGAAGGCTTTGATTTGAGTCATTTGACTTAGCTCTCTCCCTCCCCTCCTAGTTGCTTTTCCTTTTTTTTTCTTCTTACTCTCTCGATCTAGTTTTAGATCTGTAAGCTTTGCATTTTCTTTTTGAACTAATTTTTTATTTTGGAGTTTTAATGAATAAGTACTTCGTCTCTAGTTTCAATGGTGTTCAACGGTAGTTTCGATATCAAATCTATACTCGTTCAACGTATTTTAGTTATAAGTTTTGGTGCTTCGCATTGGCTACATGGCTTGTTCTTACAATTGTCGATCTAAGCTTTTTCAAAATATTCATGTGTCTCTGTACAGTTGATGATGTTGGGGACATTGAATCTAGGCGCACATCGTCAAAAAGCAAAGACGTAACTACAAATGGAGATCCCGATGTGTGCGTATCACTAATGATGCTATGTAAGGCCATTCATTCTTTTGCTTAGATGTAATCACATACTTGTCCTTGAAGGACAGGCCTCTAATTCTTTTGGCCAACCATACTCTGATGGTAAGCCTTGATATCTCGGTTTTTAGTTTGTTTTGGAAGTCTATGATCTTATCTTGTTGTTGTGAGTTTTGAAATTTTCTATGACATATCATTTTGGTAATGAATGGAGATTTCTTTTGAAATGGATGAAATGGGAAGCAGGTCCGGACACTGCGCGAGTGCCTTACATCGAATGAGGACCAAAGGAGTCGGCTCCCTCGGATAAGGGAATCCCAACCTGAGGTCAAGGCATGCCTAAACTCTCTCACTTACATTAAGCACCTTTATTATGATCTCATCATTATCACGTATGTGTCTAACTTGAGCGCTAGCTATTGCCCTATAAGGGCTCATCGTGCTCCTCTTGTGCTTTAAGGTGATCGATTTGTGGCACTCAGAGAGATGGAGCACCCAGCATTTGATAATAGGAATGAGCATGGGTCTTAAGTAGAATCAGAATCGGACCAGACCGACCTTAAAAATTGGTCTGGTTCCCGATTCCAAAGAATTTGGAACCGGTGTCATGCGGTCTAATTCTTGCTTCTCTGGTGGAACCAAACTGAACTAGACAGAGAAATATAGAATTGAAGAATTGATCAAACCGAGGTAACCCTAGAATCAGTAATATCTATGATCTTTTCATCGACTTCCATACTAGTATTATCAAACTTTCACAATTTGGAACACCATTTCACTAATGTTCTTTCTTTACTAGGATTAGTTTTAAACTTGCTCTGGTGTCGGTGGAAGGTATGTAACTATGTATCCATTAGAACCCACCTGCAGCATATATGTATATCATTTTCGGGTGACATATCTGCCAATTGAATACTTCTATTATATCAATCATCCGGTAAGATTCAAATCCAATCCAAATCTAATGAAACATAAATTTACAGGAACCACACCGGAATGTCGAGCTCCAGCCCAGTAAAATCCATTAGGCCCACTTATCCTCTCAGGAAGTTTGTGGGCCAAATTTGGCCCATTGGGCTTGTTAGGACCTGAACGTTGAAGGGTTACGTGGTGCAGGCCTAGCTTAGCCGTTGCTCCTCTTGAAAAAGTCCCGTCAAGTCCATGGTCGATCCGAATTTCACAATCAAGTCCCTCCCACGGTCCCACCAACGCCTCTCGTCGCTCTCTGTGTCCAATAACCAGTGCGATGCTATGGACGAATGATGTGGCGCCACGTCATCAAGCACAGAAGAAATCTTGGAGTGCACTTGGAGGCTCGCGTGATCCCCGTGCATGGTAATGGCGCACGTTTTTATTTTTAGATTCCATTTGTTTTGTAAAAAAGAAATAATTTAAAAAATATTTTTCTAAAAATATCATTTGTATAACTTATAAAAATGATGAACAAAAAATATGTTTATTCTTATTGTTGATGAAAATATTTAAATGTAATTTATTGTTGATAATGAAAATATTTTCCATTGAATAATTGTTTTAAATTATACAAGTGATTGTTTTTAGGAAAATATTTTCCAAATCATTAGTTTCTTGTGAAACAAATTGAACTTTGAAGAAAAATCCATGAGACACGGCCAAGATACATGTATATACACACTTAAAATCTATGCAACAAAAAAGAGCGTCCATTAACTAGCAACATAATGATTTTAGATTAATGTTGCAACCCGTCTTTAAATAATTTATTTAATAAATAATGTGGCAAAATTCAAAGACTTTAATGTGTTCACTAACTTCAATAATCACTTATAAACTATTTGAACTAATTTGGTTTGCAAGTTCTAATATCCCTAATATTAGTCTTAATCTAATCACCATATAATTTTCATGACGGGAAGGCCTCGAGTTGTGCAACATGACACGGACGTCCTCGTGATCGTTAGGGGTAATTCCAGTTCCAACCAATTAATTTTTGAAACATACGGTCTTTAACACAAAAAGACTTATGTAAAAATTTATGGAACGAAAAGGAAAACCAAATTTCAATTTAGTTTCGCAATTCTTAAATTCCAATCTCAATTAGGTTCCTTAACCCAGCTGATTAACCTATTCCCATTGGGTCCCCCAAGATAGGTTCAGCCCTCGCTGGTCCGCCTAGCCGCGACAACCTCCCACAATCGCCATCATCGGTCGGAGGGTCTCTGGTTAGGTACCTGCACTTATCATGATGATGGCGATTATGTCGTTGAAAGGAACTCGGTATTGACTTTTGCCCTTGACCAGATTCTCTCTCTCTCTCTCTCTCTCCTCCCGCGTGGGGGAGATCGGAGTCGGCAGTTGTGATCTTGAAAGGTGGAAGGAGACGGATATCGCCAAGTCTTCGTTCAAACTCTAGGTTGCCTGTTTCCGAATGGACCCAAAAGCCAAAAAGCTCCTCTTTCCGTCGCCTCAGTCAAAACTAGACACAGGAGAGAGAGAGAGAAAGAGGGGAGAAAGCTCGCTGAGATGGAAGCTTTGTCAACTGTCCATTTACCCCCTTTATCGCAAAGGGAAAGCTCGCTTTGTGGCCAAAGAGAATCCAATGGATCCTCCATCTTTGCCTCTGCTTTTGCCACCATCTTCGATTCGCGGGCGAATAAAGATTTGATCCTTATGTTTCTTTCCCTCTCCCTGGATCGGATGGTGTCGTCGTGGTCTCGAATGAATTCTCTCGATTCAGGGACGGTGTCGAAAGCCGAAGAGGGTCGATGGCTTTCTGCTATGGATAACAAGTATATGTTGCAGCGAAAATTATGATGACAGAGTAACGAGTTGTAAAACGTGCAAACCCTACATCACATGGAAAAACACTATGATAGCGATATATAATGTCATTATACACTATGCTCTTTGCGAGCATAGAAGAGGTCTGTAGTTCATGGCAAGTCGAGTCGACCCGAATACTCTAATCTTTGAATTTCTTTCGGTAAGGGCATATTCAGTTCGTTCTTCTTTCCTGGAGAAATCATAATGATCCCGAGATTATCATATCTCCCCACCAAATTTTACGACCAGCTAGCCGCGTGCCTGTCGAAATGGAATCCAAAAGAAAGAGAAAATGGGTGGGAAAGGTCGTGAAGAAAATGGCTAGATTCTCTGACCTTTAATGGTTGCTATTTTTCCAAACCTACAGCAACCTAGATTTGGCATGTACAAGGTAAAATCTAACTGGAACCAGGGCGGATGAGCAAAAGCTTGTCGCCAGTGCAACCCCACATGTACCTCGGATGGTAATAAGCAAGGTAGATTTGGAATATCTGGAATTTCTGCAATTTCTGCAATTGGAATGTCTTGAATAATTGGATTTTTATATCCCTTGACGCGGACTTTCCTTTTAGATATGGACCTTAACGCGGGGTCTAAAGCCATCGCGCTCTACTGTTGTCTTTGTTTTGCCTCGTCGTCTATAAAAATGTCAAGCGCTCACCTTTCCTGAGCACTCTCTCCTATTCCTAGTTTCATCGTCATTTCTCTCCCATGGAGGAGCTGGGCTCTCTTTGGAGTCACCCACATGTAAGTCCCGTCGCATTCTCATCGTCGTCAATCTTCCTTGCTTCGATGTGTCTTTCGATGTGCGAATACCATTAACTTCTGCTAAAACTGTTCGGCTCTCGTTTACATGCTTCTGTTTTCCGGCCGAATATTGGGACGCAACGCCTTGTTTTGTCGGAAACTCGAATGTTGAGGAAAAAAGGAGGACTTTCGACAGTAGTTACACAGGACTGGGATTTCAACAAAAGGGAAGAGGAAGAGGATATTTAGAGTGAATTTGCTTCTTCTAGCTTCGTCCGAAGCATCTCATACATACAATTTCTCATGCATACCTCAGTTTCTTATGGCGTCGTCGTCCTGTGGCATCAGTTTTTGCTTCATATTTTTCTGTGGCATTAGTTGGCGAGGTAGGAAGTGTTCATTTTCGTCTCCGTTTTATTGAGGTGAGCAACCGCTGCAAAATTAACCTTAAGAGAGTTGGATTTAGACAGTCGAGTCCGTACTGAAACCTACATTAGGTTTGAAAGAAAATTGCCAAATGCAATGTAGTCTGCTCATCTCGACTTGATCTGCCTGTCGAGTCAACCAGTTTCTCCGAAATGGAGTCTCGATTGACCACAAAAGTAAGGATCAAAATGCATCGATTGGCCGTTGCAACATACTATTCAATCCGAGTTTGAAATTGTAGTCGATAGAGTAGATATTTAGGGAACTCGCGATCCTCGTTGCAGAATCTTAAGCATTTCAAAGGGGTCGGTTGGTGTCCCTATCTTGTCTGCATGTTTTTTTCTTTTACTGGTTGAAAGCATTGACTTTTAGTTTGATATTTCCTTTTTGTTGCGATAATTAAGTAGGTTTTTCTTTCTATTTCTCTGCATGTCTATCTTTTATTGTTCTTTATCCGTTGAAATCCTGTTTCCGATAATGCAGCAAATAGAATAAATCAGGAGGCAGATTCCTCATGATGATCAATCTTCTTATGATCCTTTATTCAATTACACACAGAAGCTAACGCATTGTTTCCATCTTTCATATTTTTCGATTTGACAGAGCATGGATGAACTGAAGCAGATGATCTTGTATAACACCACCAACCTTGAGTCTGAGAAAACAAAAGCTTTCGAGGAAATGAGAAAGAACAAGGAGAATCTGATGCATCTGCTTCGACTCCTGAAAACAGCTTACCAGGAAAGAGATGAAGCAAGAAATCAGCTGCAGAAACTCCTCAGAAACGTCACTCCTAGTCCTTGCCCTTCAGGACTCCAATGGTGCTTCCTAGCACCACTAAAAGCGAACGCAGTGACAAGCCGAATCCATCACACCCCCGAATCAGATGGCTACTATCTACGACACCACTCTTCTACCTCTCATTTTCCACTCGAGGCGACTCCTCTGTTGGATTTCTTGAATGCCGACATGGCCAGTTCAAGTAATGATCCGTGCAGCGTCCGTTGCACTCCGGGTTTTTTAAATCCAGGAAAAGCCAATCCCATCAATCGAGCTTCGGATGTGATTGATGATCTTGTTGTGGGAAAAGCACTTCCTGAGAAAGGCAAGCTCTTGCAGGCCGTGATGGAAGCAGGTCCACTCCTGCAGACGCTTATTTGGTCCGGCACTCTTCCTAGGTGGAGGAATCCTCCTCCCCTGAAACCCTTCAGCATTCCACCAGTTAACATCACTGGTTACGACCCTTTTTCGAGCGTGCAGGCTCACATTTCGGACTCTAGTCGCGCGATTCAGAGATTCACGAGCCCGTCGCCAAGTCTCGAAGCACCAGAAGTGGCTCCTGGGACTGCTCGGGGTCAATGCCTAATTTTATTGGTAGTTATTCTGGTTCGCCCCAAGGGAACAGCCAGACTTTGTCAGCGGGTGTCAGCATTACGACCAACAGCCAATTACGCACTAGCCATAAACGTCGAAAACTTCAATGAAGTCGCTGAACTTTTTTCTTGATAGGAAATATTACCGAAATTTGGTAGTTATTTTTCATTAGATAAACCGAAAAAGGCCCCCCTTCGTGCCTTGAGGTTTAGAAATGTAAATGCACTAATCAATTGTTATAGCCAGTTTTAAAGATAGTGCTGGATTCGTTGTGCTTCCTGCTTCATACAAAAAGCAAACATGTTTCGCACCAGCTGTTTCCTTTCTTTTGTTTCAAACCATATGTTAATTCCCCAACTATGTGATAGTAAATCAGGAATCTATACAGTCTAATAGCTATAGCAGGATCCTGACACACAAACTAGAAACGCCTAGGAACATTAATGAAATGATAAAATGAACTTTTTCTGAAGGGGCCAACTAGAAGCACAAACATACCCCTTGGTTAGTGATGGAACAGCTTTTGTCTAAGAGAGTATAGTTTGCTTAACTATGACTGGGTTGAAATGCTCAAGATTGTTACCCAGGCACAATAAAATTAATCGGTTCACTTCAAAGCAATCAAACACTAAACACTTGACAGGAGGAAGGATGGCTGGACACCATCAGAAAGCGGCATTCGAGTAGAGTTAATGTAGAAGAAACATATGCACTCACGACTGATTTGCTTCAATGCAAATCTAATCACTCCACTTCAAATCTGAATTTTCAGAGCGCCAAAAATATTTAATTAACAGTAGCATCAAATTACAAATGAGTCCATTCTCAACTCCTCAACAAAATTGTCTTAACACTAAGAGAAGAATGATGATCAGACTGAAAAAACAATTCCAACTTAGATAATGCCGATTTTGTTCGCCACATCCAGAGCATCAAAGTCTGGAGTAAGCCTAACATATGCCTTCTTCGTACCATCAGGCCTGCATCACAATAATGATTCACATTGGTCCCGTTATTTTCAAAATTAAAAGGAACAGAGAGAACAAGTTGCACTACCAAAAAGCAAATTGAAAGACAACCAAAAACCGGTTTGGAAGATAGAAGAGGTAAATGGATTCTTACTTTGATGGATTAAAGCAATTCATACAAGAAAACTGCCTCAAGGCTAAACAAACACTCATAGAATGGCATATATGAACACAGTTCAACACATCAAAGACGGACACAAAACAATAGGCTTTGACACAAGCAGATAATATCCATAGGTGAACCAAAATGGTCTACTGCTAGTCTAGTGGGTATTTTTACCCCCTTCAGTGAAATGCATGTCCACATTCTATAAGATTCAGAGATATTTATTGATAAAATCTAAGTTAACAGAAATATAAACAATCACAACAACCATGCCGCATTAAAGTTCACACAAAACCATATAGCAAGAAGTTAAAATTAACAAAGAGATAGACAACATGAATATGTGTTTATGTGAACCCATGCAGCCAGCTCTTATTCACATTAACAACTACCCAAGGAGGAATGCTTTTATTCATTGGCAACAAACTAACATAAACCGATTTATGCGCCTATCAATTATCTAGATAAACTTCACGATACTAGGTAGGTTGCCATGCTGAAACAGTCGTAGATACATAAGCAACTACGGAGGGATTACCTGATCAAGGTGTTGACTTTCTTGGCCTGAATTTCATACATTTTCTTGACTGCATCCTTTATCTTCTTCTTATCAGCTCGGATGTCCACAATGAATACCAAAGTATTGTTATCCTCAATCTTCTTCATTGCAGACTCCGTAGTGAGGGGATACTTGAGGATCTGATAATGGTCGAGCTTGTTCCTCGGTGGAGCGCTGATGCGAGGATACTTGGGGTTTCTGTCCTTCTTCAGGGTCCTTGGCCTGTGAAAGGTAACTGAAGTCCGGATCTTTTTGCCTTCTTCTTGAAGGTTGGTCCCGATTTGACTGCCTTCGCAGCCTTCAAGGCCTGAGCCTTTGGATCGGACTTCTTCACATTGTCACCTGCAGGCGACAAGACACATAAGATGAATTCCTAAGGTTGAAATCACAATCAGAAAACCTCAAATAATCCGATAGAGAGCACGTTTGGTGGCGAAACCCTCCAGCAACAAACCAACTATCCCCAGACAAAATTACACGATGGACATGGTCACTTTTAGTTCATGTAGTGACGACACATAGTCACAAGTTGCAAAAGGGAGCTTTTAGCCTGAAGAACAGCAGGAATTATAGCTCCCACATCCGTGACATATCCAAATCAATCTACCCGATAATTTCAAATACCAAGAACCGCCAATATCTACCAAACGACAGAAGCCGAGAAATCCACAATCATGGTAAAAGCCAAAACCAAAACGAGCGTGACCATAGGGTAAAGCGACCGGGTCAGGTGCACTTCACAGACACCAGGCGACGGCATCTTGCGATTGGCCGAGGCAACGAAGGAACCACAAACCATCGTGGCAGCATTTCTAAGCCGCGACGCCAGCGAATGTTCCCAAACCCAACGCCCTCCGCCGAGCTAAATCGGCACTACTACGGAACCGAGCAAAAAACGCGGCACGACGCGAAATGTCGATCCGTGCCGCTAAACCATCGTCGCCGGTCATCGACAGTAACGAAGCTCGTTCACTAGATATCGAGCGACGCCGCGCGCATACACGCGGATAGACAGGGAGTACGAATGGGGGAATTCAAGGTACCTTTAGGAGGGGCCATGGCGGCTGGCGAAGGTCCTTCTGAAACCCTCTGGATCCTGCGAAAACCCTAACGACAAATGCAAGACAAGAACCCATCAGTACAACTTCCATCGGCGTGAAAGATATTGCTTGCGAGAGAGAGAGAGAGAGAGAGACCTACGGCCGGTGGACTGGTTCGGAGAGGTCGCCTAGGGTTTTTCTCGGAGGGAGAAGAAGATGGGGATTATATAGGAAGGGGCCACCCACTCATTGGGCCGCTTTAGCCTTTTCGGCCCATTCGATTCGGCCCACATATTGGGACGTTTGGTTCGTGCACGTTATAGAGATCCATGCTGCTCTCCCTTGACAGTTGGAAAAATATGAAATTGAATTCCGCGATAAAAATATAGTCATATAACAACAATAACAAAAGCAAAATTAAAAAACTTATTAACGCCTCCGACCAATATGTGTATCGTAGACATGTTCAGCTCTCATATGATTTGAAAAAAATAGGAAAGCCACCAAACATTTTTCTTTTCCTAAGTGTATTTATTCACTAAAATCAATGCGAACATAAATTTTGTTGTACTCAAATTCGCTATAAAACTTTGTGATTTGAATTGAAAGATTCGGAAATCGTATCACGAAAAATTTGGCGACCGATCTAGAGTGAATCTAGAAGAGTAATGGCATCTAAGATCTACGACTTCTTATTAGTATGTCGTGGCTCAAAAACTTATGCAAACTGGCAGATTTTCCGATCGAGGCCTTCAAGGGAGATCTTGATGCGAAATTCACATCAAATGAGCAACATTTAGCATCAGATATCGACCAAGGCATATGTTTCAAAGATATCTTTAGCAGTTAGAATGTGTTCAAATGTTGGCATTCGCAGATCAGAGACATGAAACATAAAAAGAAAAGAAGGAAGGAAAAATGGGATTTTGATAAATGAGAGTATAATTACAGGTATGTATGTAAATATAGAAACTTGCGTTTTCTATGCTCATGCATCAAAGTGTGCTTTGATTGATCACCCCTATCCATCCTCCATCGTCCGTAGTTTCATTGAATGCCTAAGCAGGAACAAGCGGTCGATGAATTGCGTCGCGAACTCAAAAGTTCCAGCTCTTTAAGATACGAACGAGCGCCTGTCGGCATTATCCAGGCCGTGTACCATTCATGAAGCCCCCGTCGAGTTGTCGTCGCCTGTGTTCGGATCGACGAATCCGGAAAGCGGTTCCTGAATGTCGGAGCCATAGATATGGCCCATTTTCTCGCGCTTCGTCTCCAGGTATCTCTTGTTTTCCTCCGTGATGGACGTCAGCACCGGAACCCGGCCGATGACAGCTAATCCATAGCCCTTCAGGCCGGTGAACTTGGCCGGGTTGTTAGTCATCAGCCGCATGGTCCGGACTCCAACATCTCTCAGGATCTGATCCATTTTCAACGTTGCAGAACTTAGAGAAGCATGGTGAACAGACAGTACATGGCATGGCAAAAGTATCATCAATTGACTTGTAAATCAAAGGCCATTTCGGTTTTGCACTGCTCGCTGATTAAATGAAGTTATCTTTCGCAGTATGGTTCTTAGTTAGAAGATCAGCAGAAATTGCAGATGCTTCAGTACCATCTTCCTTCTCAGGTTATATCATTTCGTATCGCATGCATCAATCTAACCTTGCTGATGAAGTGACTGAGCTAAGAGGAGGAGGTAAAATGCACGGACCTGGGCACCGATGCCGTATTCTCGAGCATCGATGGCTAACCCGAGTTCTAGATTGGCCTGAACCGTATCATGGCCTTGGTCCTGTAAGTTGTATGCCTGCAGCTTATGTCCCAGGCCGATCCCCCTTCCTTCGTGACCTCGGAGATAGACTACGGCTCCCCTCCCGGCCTTCTCTATCAGCTGCATCGCCAAGTCCAGCTGGTTCCCGCAGTCACACCGGGCCGACCCGAATATATCCCCCGTTAAACACTCAGAGTGAACCCTCACTAGGACGTCTTCCCCATTACCAATGTTCCCCTGATCATGCATCGTGCAAAAGCATTAAACCAATCAGCGGACTAGGGAAAACAGAGGAAGCGAACTTATAACTCGCATGCTACCTTTACGACAGCAATGTGTTCAGTCCCGTCGAGCTTGGAGCGGTAGCAGTAAGCTTGGAATAATCCCCACTTAGTAGGCAAACGCGATATGGCAGTTCTTTCGACCAGTTTTTCCCTCTTTCTTCGGTACCTGAGAGAAGAACCCCACCACCAATCACGAGTAGTAACGAAGAGGATGATCTCTCATTACCAGAAAACAGATCAAATTTACGCTGTCTCCAAGTTGCTGCATATGCAGTAGATTAATGTTATAAAGTTTTGACAGTTTGAATGGTAGCGAATTCTGAGAATCATTTGGCAAGTAAGATGAGCTCCTGTATAAAATTTTTCAGGCCGAGTCAATGTTTTTGTGTAAAAAGTTAACTTTTCTATATGGAGAATTCCGCCGTTCAACCTCTTTCGGGCGATTTTGTCTCAGCAAAGGAAGATTGTGGATGTGGTAGGAAAGAGAACTTTGAGTAAATCGAAGGGACAGACTGTTGTAAGGAATGATGCTGTCACCTGATCAAATCTGTTATTGAAACAACTGGAAGGCTGTACTGCAATGCCAGCTTTCTCAAGCTGGGAAGAGAAGCCATGGAACCGTCTTCTGCATCCATTATGGCCGTAAGAAGAGAAACCGGTCGCAGGCCGGCGAGCATAACTAGGTCCACCGAAGCCTCTGTATGGCCGGCCCTTCTCAGGACACCTCCGTTCCGGTACTTGAGGGGAAACACATGGCCCGGCTTTCTGAAGTCTTCTGGCTTGGACTCGGGAGATGAAAGAGCGAGAACGGTCCTCGCCCTGTCGAAAGCAGAAACCCCTGTCGACGTGCCTGATTTCGCATCCTGCACAGGCGCAAGATGTAACTGGCATTAATCTTTATCGTCGTTAACTACTTCCAACAGCTTTCTAAAGTGGCAGATACAGTCAATGCATGCATAGAAACTCAAGAGTGCTGCATGCGTAAAGGCGATACCACGGTGATCGTGAAGGTGGGAGCAGACGAGTCCTCTTCCTCCGTCTTGGGCGACATAAGAGGAAGCTTCAGTCTCTGCAGATCCTCCTCTTTCATGCCGACAGAGATTATTCCAGAACCGTGCCTCACCATGAAGGCGACATCGCGAGGACTCGTAAGAGCGGCTGCCATGACAAGGTTTCCTTCAATATTCCCACTTTCATCATCTACCACAATCACAATCTAAGAACGGGCGATGATGGTCAACAGTATGTTCATCTTGCTCAGGCCAAGTACAAAAAGGAAGAAGAAAAGGTGCATCGAGTTTGGAATTTAACAGATATCTCTGCATAATTGTTGGAATCCATTACAAAATTTTGCTAGGATGTACTAATATTGTTCATCTAATGTCTGTCTTCTTCATTGACAACAAGCATCAGTTGCAGGCTCAGGGATAGGAATAGTTAACTTTCTTCTGCATAAACTCTCTAGTGGTAGTGAAACGGAATCTGCGGAAGCAATGCGAAGCAACTAGTGTGTTTACTGACCTTTCCTTCGCGCAGAGAATTAAGCGCCTGCTCGATCGAAGAATACCCTTCTGACGGGCTATCGGGGTCACCCTCGGCATCACTGACGAAGAAATCGATGGTCTCCTGTGTGATCTCGGCATCCACAGTCTCGAATGGCACCGAGGCCGAGCCCTCGAGGGCGCTCAACAAAGAGCCATTTTCACTTCCCTTCAGCGAGCTCTTGCCTAATAGGTCTCCCGAATCGCTTCGGACAGCCCAACAAGCGGAGCTCAACCCCTGCCGCCGGTACACTCCGATCCTCACGCTCTGATGAGCTGCGAGAAGCACACGAACACTGCAACAACAGAACAAGCACCCCGACATTATCGTCACAAAAGGGTGAGCGAAACAAGCCGTCGTTTGAGCGAATTCGACCTCGACTTGACGGCGACGCGAAGGGAGAAAGGAGGCGGGAACAGAATGCATTCCATGAGCCGCAACGGCAGCTCACGAAGACGTGCCTTGAAGGTTGGATCTTGCTGTTCTGTCCGGTCTCTCGATGAACTCGCCTTCATGATTTCGCGTGTTGCGTGCATATAACGCAGGAAAGTACGGCCTCTGGTTGTGGATATATGCTCGTGGACGTCGCCGAGACCGTTATCCGGAAGTTTTAACTGGAATTGTACGGATAGAATCACCAATGCGGTACCAGGTTTAACTAGCTTCTCAAGTTATACTCCATTCTCTTTTCCGATGCTTCATGTTTTTTTCCTAAAGGATGATGACGGCGCTGAATTTTTTTTCAATGTTGGATGTCCTCCTAAACATTAATTTTAATTCGTTCTAGCCTCTGAAATCTTCGAAATTAATTCAACGTAGTCCTTTCGTCAAATGCATTTCCAATTTCGTGCGGTTTTTCTTGGCATGATTGCCATGTAAATTGATGCTAGGGGGCAGTAGAATGACACAGATGCCCGAGTGGCCCGGTCCATGTCATGTTGTGGGTTAATTTCCTATTATGATTCGTCACATGATCATAAAGAAAATAAAAAATAAAAATTTGAGATGCAAGGTTTTATGATTATTCACTCTTAAACTAGGATTACATGCAATTGAGGATTCTATTATAATTAGTATATCACAACTCTATGTTATATTCCTCAATTTATAAGAGAAAAGAGAATATATATTTACATAGTAAATATTCATGGACTCAAACCCAAATTACGAATAAAATATAAATTTAAATTATAAAAGTCCTCTGGTGTCACGAGGCATTGCTACTGCAACCTTGCCGGGGCAGCTCTAGATCCTCGCGCCATCTTGTCCATGGAAAGTAAGCCCCAACATTTCCAAGCACTAATAGATCGTGTTGTGCATGTGCATTTGACGTCATTTTGCTATTCTAAAAACCAAATTTAATGCCACGAAGGTAAAAATATATGTAATCGGGTTCGTTTGTTTCGCGAAAAATGACTTCTAGGAAAATGTTTCCGGATTTTCCTGTTCATTTCACGGAAAATGAATTAGTCAAGGAAAATGTTTTCCATCATTAGAAAAACAACCTTTAAAGTGAGGAAAACGTTTTTCACTTTTCATGACTTCTTCCCTCTTACTTTTTTTTTTAATATATTTTCATTTTATTTTTATGTTTTCTTTCTTTTTCATTTTTTTTAAATCGAGTTTTTAATTTCTTTTTTTCTTTTCTTTCTTTCCTATTTATCTTCTTCTTTGGCCCGACCGCCACCACATCAGCGTTTGGCGACCGGCCGTGGCCGCGACCTCGCTAGCCTCACCCCAGCCGACGAGGCTTCGCCTAGCCCGATCCGGGGCGAAGCCGAGATCAGCGAGGCAGCTCGCCGCTTGGGTGGAGCTCGCACTCACTAGATCCGGTGGGAGCCGAATCCGACCGGTGGGAGCTCGGGCTCCCGATCTAGGTGAGCCCGAGCTCCACCGCGATCCGGCGAGCTCACCGCAAGCTCCGGCGAGATCGGCCGAGCCTCGAGCTCGCCGGACTGCCACCGGGCAACCGGCCATCGTTAGGTAGGAAGGAGGCGGCGACGGCGGAAGGAG
Organism: Eucalyptus marginata; assembly: GCA_014182565.1. Lineage (NCBI taxonomy): Eukaryota > Viridiplantae > Streptophyta > Magnoliopsida > Myrtales > Myrtaceae > Eucalyptus > Eucalyptus marginata. Next base: position 26,676,963 of record CM024594.1, read on the forward strand.
GAGGAAGAAGGAGGAGGAAGGAGGAGGAAGGAAAAGAAAAGAAAAATAAAATAATAAAAATTCGATTTTTAAAAATATAAATAATTAAAAATTCATTTTTTAAAAAATATATAAATAAATTTAATTTTTTGGTCAATTAAAAATATTTAAATTTAAATTTTGATAATTTTTCCCAAACAATTAAATGAGTTAACGAATAGTGAAAAATATTTTCCACTTAAATTTTAGGTTTTGGTCCGAACACCGGAAAATGAGTCATTTTCCAAGAAAATGACTTCCAAGTGAAAATACTTTTCTAAACGCGATATTTTTCGCGAAACAAACGGGCCCAAAAATATCATCCCAACCTCGTAATATCATGGAGTTCTGTAATGCCACGCGTCCCACATTGGACGCCTTATAAGGTGATTTATAAGTAAGACCTACTCCTAAGTACCGTCATCATGAGTACTTCTTTTGAAGACCTTAATCCACCCGTCAACAAGTTAGGCCGTTACATTCAGGCTTCTCAATAGTATGTTTTCCTTTTCATAATACATGGCTCGAATTTGGTACGGGTTACGGGCCACAACATAGAGGTCCAACGCACGTTTGGCAATGCCCTTATCGCACCGAAGCTGGAGATCGACGCCGAGGCCGCGAGAGTCTCAAACTCGAAACTTACAAAACTTGAATTGAATCCGATTCTTTTCAAACTCGAGATGGATCACAAAAAAAAAAAAAAAAAAAGAGAGTCCTTACTTTGTCCGAATCATACTCACCGCGAAATGTTCTGGTTGGCAGAATCAAAAAGCGATTGAAATAGCAATTCAAGGATACCCACAATTTTAAAATATGCGTTCCGATGCAAATAGTTGCGTTTGGCACTCAGAATAAGATTCAAAAATATTTTATCATATCTCATTTTTGTTGCCTACTTAAGATGGGATAAAGTTGAATATAAGGAAAATATAGACTGGATAAAATGATTCTATAAGTGAGGTAGGATAAAGATTTATAGAATTTTTAATATCTATACTAGGAAAGTTATTTTTCTTAGATTAACAAAATTAAAACTATATTTCAATATATATAATATTTGAATTCTAATATAATAAATTCAAAATAACAAAAAATATCGATTTAGTTATTTTAATTTAGTCTTATTTTTATTTAGATATTCAAATTTAATTCTATTTTATAATATAAAGTCAATATATAAAAATAAATAAATAATTATATTTTTTTACATATTTTAGGTATTTCAGTTTCTAGGCATATTGGTATAGTTTACTATCTAGTAAAATTTTATTATAGAATGATAGGAGGGAAAGAAAGAAATTAAAAATAAATTAAATAAAAAGAGAGGAAAATTAAATAGAAAATTAAATAAAAATAAAGTAGGCAAGAGTGTCATGAGAGAATTTTACTATCTCCTTTTGGAAACTTTTTGGTTCATTTATACTAATATATCGTTTATATCAAACAATATACATTATATGATATAAATATATCTCACTTTATTACCGCAATTACCAAATAAATGATATAACAAAATCCCTTAATTTTATATTATATCTTATTAATCCTATCTTAGTTAGAAATCTAGACTAGCAAACATAGTTTTAAGAAACCACTGTGGGTTCGCCTACGTGCCACCCTTCCATCTTGGAAGGGGAGGTTGGTTCAAATCCCCACATTCTCAAAATGGGGGAGGATGGGGGAAGATTTCATTTCAAGAGTGGGTTTCACTCCCACGCCCGTAGGAGGTAGGGCAAAGTCTCGAAAGTGAGTGTTAGAGTAGGATTAGCGTGGGACCGACAAAAAAAAAAAAAAACATAGCCTTAAGGAATTAATGACACTTTTCGTCATTTAGGGTGCGTTTGATAACATTTCGTTTCAATAAATAATTTCTTTTAGAATATTCCTGACCAATTTCGAGTAAAATAATGCGTTTATTAACTATACAAAATTTTTATTCCGAAATAGAAAAAGAAAAGGAATATGTTTGATACAACTTATAAATTTTTTTGTGCTTTGTAAAATTTCTTTTAATTTTTAATAATTTTTAAAATTTTTTTTTTTTTCTCTTTTTCCTCCTTCTCTAGGCCGTGGCGGCAACCGGTGGTGGGGGCGATGACCGACGGCAAGTGTCGAGTTTCCATCGACCATTATAATTGGAAAAAGAAGAAAAGAAAAAAAAAAGAAAGAATGGATTTATTTTTAGGAATTGTTCCCCCAAAATAATAAGTTATTTTTTTATTTTTCATTTTTGTTCAAAATCTATTCCATGGTTACTTTCTATTTTGAGAAACTAAAAATTAATTGACGTCCGAATAGATTTTTATTTTTTTATTTGGAGAAAAAAAAATCATGAAACAATGTTACCATGCATACCGTTGTCGTATTGTCATCACATGACAACGGGGTTCGTACGCATAAAAAGAGTTTGACTTTAACCGCCCTCCCCCGGAGGATCGCACCGTTCGAGGCCTAGGGTTTGACCAATCTCAGGCCGCTCGTTCGCGTACGGGACCCGCCACCACCCGCTGACGTGGCAGCCCATCCGGCCCCCAATCTTTTGAATTTGTTCCCGAGAAACGGAAAACGCACACACGAAAAATGAGAAAAAAAGGAGTTGGAAAGCGAAACCGAACGAAAGAGAAATAACAGGCGTACGAAGCAGAGAGCGACTCCTGAACCAGAAAAAAGGAGGAAAAAAATAAATAATTTAAAAAGCAGAGCGACAGCGAAGAAGACGATCGTTGTCGTCGTCGTCGCAGGTGCCTCCTCCTTCGAATCGAATCGCACTTCGCTCGAGCTCCTCTCCTTCCCTCCACGCTCGCGCGCGCGCCCCAATCGGAGATCCATCAATCGGTCGGGTCCTGGCCGGTCCGTCGTCGAGGCTTCGATTTCTCGGCTGCCGGGCAGTCGCGAGAGGCGTCGGGCTTCGAGGTTCCGGATGCGGCATTGAGAGCTGCTGAATCGTCGGGGAGGGAGAGGATTTTTTTTTGGATGGTTTATGGCCGAAGAATCGGCTGCACCGGCGGAGAGGGCGAGCGAGGGCAAGAGCAAGCTATGGAAGGGCGTTTTCGCCGTCACCGGCATCATGACGACTCTCGTCATCTACGGAGTTCTGCAGGTCTCTTAACATCGCGTCTTCTGAATGCATGCATCTTGACGTGTTCGCTCCGTTTTTCATGGGCGGAGCTGGATTTTCGGCGTCGATAGGGAGAACGGATCGGGCATTTCTTGTGAACGAAATTCTTTTGGCGGTTCTTGTGGTTTTATCAATGGAATTTTAGCTAGTTGGCTAGCGTTTTTAGATTAGAAGTGGAGTTGGAGATTCGCTGGCTCGATTGTTGGAGACTTGCTATGTGGATTGTGTCGATACTCAGTACTCTGACCTAATTGTGTTAGGAAATGCTGAGTGTCTGATATTTTATTGCAAGTGTTGAAAATTTCTTTTTTTTCTCCTTTTTGTTGGGTCTCTGAGCCGACCACTTTGAACTGGCTAATGTGGGTTTGCTCTGTAAGGTGGGTTTGCGTGTAAGTAGCATCCTTTGATGGCAGATGGCCATGATATGGCATCATCTAGCTCGAATAAATTTGTATATAACTGCTTATGTAGAGCAATTTTATGCAGGGATTCTGCTCAGAGAGCTCTGAGAGCAGTTGCAAGTGTATAGGATGTATATATATCTAACCAATTGTACATTGGTGATACTCGATAAACTGGCTTTTTTGCATATTCCAGAACTAGCAGAGTTTGCTTCAGGGGTCCTTAAATTATTTTGTTTAATCTGTTATTTTTTAATGGCTATACTTATCTAGCCACTGATAATAAATGCAATCTGCAAGTGATTATGCTGAAATTTGCACCTTTTGGAATTGAAAGGCTGCCTTCCTTTCTGGAACTTTCAAACTATTTTCTCTGTTTTATTAATGTTATCCTCACTGCTTCTGTACCCCTTTATCCTTTTCCATTGTCATCTGTAGTTGCTTATTGTCTTTTGATTTGTTTAAAGTCCTTTCATGCAGGAAAAGATCATGAGAGTGCCTTATGGTGCTGGGCCAGACAAGGAATACTTTAAGTATTCTCTGTTTCTCGTGTTCTGCAACCGTATCACGACATCTGCTGTTTCTGCGGGTGTTTTGCTTGTAAGTTGATATTATCTGCATGCTGCTACCTTATGTAATCTGTCTATGGGGAATAAATTCCTGTTGAGAGGATAAGAATAGTAGTTGGTGCATAAACCTTTTTCAAGATGGATGTTACTTAACCCGTGATGGTACAAGAGTAAGCAGCTGGATGTCTAGACTGGTTGGTCAAAATTGTTCCTTAGGCATTGAACAAATCAAATTTGATCTATTTTTCATTTTTGCTGCCATTTATGATCATATATTTCATTATTTTTAGGCAAGTAAGAAGGCCTTGGATCCTGTTGCTCCGATTTATAAATACGGCCTTGTATCAATATCAAACATCCTGACAACGACATGCCAGTATGAGGTAAGATGTTCCTTTTTGCTTAATTATGTTAAGATTCCAGAACTTATAACAATTAGCTTATTAGCTTTATCGCAAATTCTCTATGCAATATGAATGCATTAGATCACATACATAAAGAGATACACATGTATGTGGACATATCTGATGGCACATGCTTTCTGTAGGCACTGAAGTATGTCAGTTTTCCTGTTCAGACTCTGGCAAAATGTGCAAAGATGATACCCGTCATGGTGAGCTTAATGTTATCAACACCTTAAGAAAATTGGTTATATCTTTTGCTTTTCACAATAAGCATTTGCTGGGGAAGTTTTTGTCTCTGTAAATCATTTATGTAATAGGCGGGAGACAAAATGTGTCTGATTAATATGGTTTTAAAGTGCAATGTCATATTGACTTCAGTTGTATAGATCTGCCTAGGTGCATGCTGCTTAAGTGCATCCACCTAACGGTGTAATTAGCACCTTACTCCTATTTTTACTTAGGGGAATGGAGGATTTTGAAACTTTGCTAATTGGACAGTTTATTGTCGCATTTCAAAGACACAAAGCTTTGTCTTTGGAGAAGATACAATCAAGAATTAGTCATGAATGCAGATTGTCCATGACCTCTATTATTGATGATCAATATGAGCTGTTTTTATTCATCACTAAATGAAACATAGGCTATTTTCCTACACTGTTTCCAGTTAATCCGGTAGGTCCACTAAAGTTCATAATCAACAAGTTGTTTTGGGGTGGAAAATATTATGATTTTTACTTGATTTGTGAATTATTACTAGCTTTGTCCACGTTTCTTCTAGAGCTAGAAACCTTAGTGTTATATATGCATGATACATGCTTTATCTTGAGTGGTTATTTGTAAACTGTGCATTTCCGTTGATTTTCTGCAGGTTTGGGGGACTGTAATCATGCAAAAGAGATACAAGGGTCCGGACTATTTGATAGCTTTTCTGGTGACACTGGGGTGCTCGATATTTATTTTATATCCAGTGAGCAACGTGGTCCCAACCTTTTTTTTCACCTTTCTCAGTTGTGTTTTGAATTCACTACCTCTATTTTCCTTTGAATTTCTGTACAATTTAAACGGATGGAATATGTGAGCTTGCCATTTTGACTTAAGATATAACTAGTTTGCTGGGAGTTTTCATACCATCTACACTAAGTATTGCAGCATAGTTTAGAACCATCTTTTTTCGAAAAGAAAAGTAGTATTCTCTGCATTAATTGATTTGAGCTTTAGATTTGTACTTTTCAACTTCTTTATCAACCTGCTTATAGTTGCTTATGTGTCCTAGAAGTTTTAATTGGTAGTGTCTGCTTTACCTATTGAACTCTGCTATACATTAGATAAGCCTTAAATTAGTTTCTATGCATATATGTTATCACATCCAAGATATCATCTTTTCTCCTTCTATCATTTTTGTGCAATGTGTTAGGTGTCTTAGCTGTAAAAAGATCACTAAAATACACAAAGTACCTCAGGCTTAAATGACTACTGTTATCACTTGCCTAGCAAAATAATAATAATAATAATAAAATTTCATGTTGTTATTAATTCCTCTCTCCTCAGTATTTATTTCAGATCTTCTTGGACATGCCGCAGTGTTCTCATCCAATCTAAGCTCATTTTCTAACGTGTTGCTCCATAGGGCACCAGCATCCACCTCGATTTAGCAAAACATTCTAATAATAATTTTCCAAATTAGGTTTAGCGTGTCTATTGTTCTACAATTCTGTGACCATTGTAGTAACCCCTCAAATTCTCCTTTTTACTAACCTTTTTGAAATTCTTGCTTCGTATTATGGGACATACTTGTTCTTTGGCATCTGAAAGCTCATAACATCTGAGGGAGTGACATAAACTTATGAATGTTAAGCTTAAGAACTTAAACCCATGCTGCCTGTGATGGGATAACTTCAAAGAACTATTTCTCTACTTTGGCTGATGGTTTTTCTTTTTGCTAGTCACTAATGTCGAAAGATACTCAGCGGTGTTCTTGTATGGCTCTCTGGTAGTTCAATTATGCAAAATTTTTCAAATCTTATACTTTCTTTGCCGGATTGAAGTAGATGTGCTATTAGCTTTAGACTTGGAAAGGAAGAAGCAGATAGAAGGTGAAGCACTAATATCCATCGTTCTGAACATTCTTTAGTTGGTGTGGAGGAGAAATAGAATAATTCCAAGTTTAGATTAGATTTCTATTTCACAGAGGATAGATGGCTCCAAACTCTCAATTTCTATAAAATACTGGATGAGATTTTCGTGAATATATATGCAGTTTTTCAGCATTGAGAGAATGATTCGGAGAAGTGCTGGATAACCCCCTTGGTGCCTTGTTTGAATATATTGTTTACTCAGATGTCTTCTGATCCAGTTGCTTTTTCCTTCTCATTGTAGGCAGGTCCTGACATTAGCCCATACAGCAGAGGAAGGGAAAATACTGTTTGGGGTGTTTCCCTCATGGTTGGTTATCTTGGGTATTTAACCATTCCCTTCCAGCATTTCTTACATAACTTTCCATTTATGGTTTTGTTTCCTCATATGCTTTTTTCTGAGAGGTGTGTACTATATTTCATGCTCACTAAGTGAGATTCTATGCTTATTGGGCACATACTAGCTTGGAGAAGTAGCTCTTTCTTTCTTCTTGATTTTTTGTGTTTGTGACTTGGACAATTATCTGTCGTTTACTAGGTTTGATGGCTTTACTAGCACATTCCAGGACAAGTTATTTAAGGGCTACAATATGGAGATACACAACCAAATTTTCTATACAACGATATGTTCCTGTATTCTCAGTTTGACAGGCAAGTGCTATTTTTATTGAGTTTAACATTGTCTTCTAGTAGTGTTTTGCATTCAGTATCTCTAGTGTTGATGTTTATTCGATTCATATATGTGCTTTCTGCAACATTGATTAATGATTAGTGATGTTCAAGTATGAATAACAAAATCATATGATCTCATACTGAAAAAAAGTTCCTTGACGATTTTAATCTAGGTCATCCAAACGTTTTTGGAAGAGATGGTGTTTGGAATGATGTGTCATGACAAATTGCAAATTCTCTACCCTTAAATTTTTATTGATTGCATGCAGTCGTTGAACTTTTCTAATTCGATCAGGTATTATATTACAAGGACACCTTCTTCCAGCCGTGGATTTTGTTTATCGGCATAACGATTGTTTCTTAGACGTTGCCTTGCTTTCTACTGTAAGTGATTTTTTCCATTCCTGCTGTAACTTGTCTAGTTGACTTCAGTATTTTCCTCTTGTCTTATACTTTGTGCAACATCCTGCTTTACTTATCAGGTAGCAACAACCAGTCAATTTTTTATTTCCTACACTATTCGGAACTTTGGGGCTCTTACATTTGCGACGATAATGACCACAAGACAGGTATTATATCTCTGACCCCTGCAGTTGTAGGCTCATAAAGGATTCTTTTGACTTCAGTTTTTGTTTTTTTTGGTAGTTGGCCAGCATTTTGCTGTCATGTGTATGGTTTGCCCATCCTCTTAGCTGGGAACAGTGGATTGGAGCGGTAAGCATCTACCTGATTCTTTCCAAGCATTTCACTAAATCGCCTTTGACCTAGCTGACTCACTTCTGTTGTGTTGAACAGGTTATTGTCTTTGGCTCCCTTTATACAAAAACCTTCCTGCGAAAGGCACCTCAAAAGGCATCGCTCCCCGAGCAAATGCCAAATGGAGCTGCTGGTGCTGTAAAGTCTTGAGAATATCAGTCACTGCTATCGTGGGGATTAGTCTTCCGTTAATGAGGTATGGAGCAGCAGGTGTTAGTCTAGAGCTGCTGTAAGTCTAATTCCGTTTGAGTTTAGTCAGCCTAATCAACACTACAAGAAGCATACATTTACAGGACAATGAGTTACACATTAACCAAAGCAAGTAGATATGTTTCCCATTTTTCTGATCTTACGAACTAATTTTCAGTTTTGAGAGCTTTTGCTTGTCTGGAATTTTGTATAACTCAGTCATCAAATACTTCTTCGTTTTATAGATAGTCATTTTAGAGCTGAATCTTATCTCCTCGAGCTCAGGTTCGTCTTAAAAGGCGGGCAACTGCATCACTTTGGGTATTGCCTCCGTTGCCTTTAAGTAACATAACGATTCATGTGCATTGTCACATAGAGTTTTCTTTGTTATGGTCACCAGTTGAAGTTATTAGGAGTGAAAAACCAAACCGAATCAAACCGTTAGGAAAAATTTCTGAACCGAACCGAATACAAACCGAGGTTAGGTTCGGTTTTTCGGTTTTTGGTTTTTGCATTTTTTTTGGTTTTTGCATTTTTTTTTTCTGTTGTATATATTTTTCGTTTCCAAGAAATAAGCTTTTATCGGTTTGTCGGTTCGGTTCGGTTAACCGATAAAAACCGAATCGATAAAAAAATTTTGATTTTTAATGAGAACTAAACCGAATAAAAGCCGAACCGAAAAAATCAAATATTTTGGTTCGGTTTTTGACACCCGTGGAAGTTATGTTGCACTGGACCACTTTACTTGAAAAAGCAAGACAGCATCGGTCATCTGGAAAGCCGTTTTGAGTAATTGCGCTGTTGTCCTAGAAGCTACCGTATCCTGACCGATATACGCTGGGGTCCAAACAGTGCATGAGGCACTCGTGTTGACCATCATAATCAATTGATCGTTGCTATGGAGTTTTCTGACATAATTAATGCAATGTTCATCGGCACTTGGTGCACGCGGTGGAGAATAAGATGGGCCTGACAAGTTTATTACCCTGACTACCTATGATAATACTTTCTGGTGTCTCTAGTTCCACAGCCAAAATGGCCAGATTCACGGCGATTTAATTTGAAAGACGAAAGTACCCTCGTGTTTCAGATTTTCTTTTCCCTCATTTCCCAAGAGAACTCGTGGCTGCGTGGGATCATGTTCAAGTTGGGTTTTCACCTTAAAAATTCCTGCGGAGTCAGCTGTGAAGCCTCGTCCCTGTTTTACTGACTTTGCATCTGCTGCCATCAGTTTCTAGCTTGATGAATGATCGATCTGTCGCTTGTAAATCTCATTATCATAAGCCCAACAGAGAGAGGAGAGAAGAGAAGACAAGTCCCATCCACGCACCAAGTAATCTCTCTTTGCTAGATCTAATCCCCCTCCCAGGAACTCATAAAATGAACCACAAGCCCCTCAAAAGACATTTTAGTGAAAGTTAGATACGAGTTATGATAGAACACGTCTTGCTATGGATTTTTAGGTTTTGAGAACACACTTGAGGCACAAAAGGGTTCTAGTATAGGATGGCTCCTTTCATTTTGACTGCCGGTTCCACTTCCTTTCATTCGCCAAGGAGGTTCGATTGATTGAATCTCATAGGACGATTCGAGGATTCCTATTTGATTTATAGTATAAATTTGAAGATTAACTTTCAACCTATGGAAACATGTAATGGATAGGATGTGATGAGATTATTGAAGTCATGTCTTGATCATGGATGAACACCTCTTGGCATGAGCTTTAGAATAGAAAACCTCCTGAAAAGTCATGTCTAGCACTTGCAGGATTGTCGCTTGCTTGCTGGCCGAGACCTCTCGTGTTCACTTCTCCGTCAATCTGATGTGATTTTATGGATGAAATCTTATTGACGTCTCAATTTGTTGAGTAGTTTGAATTTATTCCAATTCCAATGCATATTCGAAGAAAATTCGACATGTTTGGTCAAGCTTGTTCATGATGTTATAGGATGCTAATTAGGAGTGTTTTCTACTTTTTCCATGCAAGTTAAGTAAAGATAAAACCGATTCTATCCGAAACAATCGAATCTGGTTAACTCTAGGGGAGGGAAAGAAGGACATAGCTAGGTCCCACACATGCCGACCTGTCTCTCATGCAAAAGATGCTTATCTTCATCTCTTAGTGGAGTTCGACCCTTATTTAGTTAAATGATATCTCCATGAATCATTACAAATAAGAAATATTTCCTAATCAAATGATTTGGAAACTACTCTGGATATATCAAAAACTATTTTTAAAGGTGACAAAATTCATTTTCTCGTTAGCGATTTCTTTAAGCCAAATTAGTAATTATCTACTTTCCGAGGCGCGGATGAGATCCATTAATTTTATATATAGAATTTGAAAATAGAATGCCAAATTCTCCGCCGTTTTCGACGCAAGATGAAAAAAAAACGGGTATTATCCAAAGACCGATCGAACCGGTTTTTTACTCCCCCGCGCGGAAAAGAAGAAGGGGACGCAAGTTGGGTGGGTCCCACGCACGCCGACACTGACGTGTCTCTCTCATGCAAAAAAAATTCCCTCCATCTCTGTCTCGAGCACTCTAAGTGACGTCATATCTTCGTCACCGTCGTGACCGCTACGATTCCGGTGACCGGAACGGAAGCCTTCCCCCATATAAATTCACATCCTCCCCACCCCAAGTCGGTGAGTCAACTCGCTTCGCTCTCCTTTCGCTTTCCTTCTTCCTTCTCTCTCTCTCTCCTCCGCTGCGCTTGGCTCCTCCTCCTCCTCTTCCGTCCGGCCAGCCGCCATGGATCTCGACCTCTCCCCGAAGCACGCGAGGAAGGTGTACGGCGGGGACGGCGGGTCGTACCTCGCGTGGTGCCCGTCCGAGCTCCCGATGCTCCGGAAGGGCAACATCGGCGCCGCCAAGCTAGCCCTCAAGAAGGACGGCCTCGCCCTCCCCTGCTACTCCGACTCCGCCAAGGTCGCTTACGTCCTCCACGGTGCGCCCCATCGATCGGCCCCCCTCCTCCTCTCGTTTCTCTCCCTCTTGTGCTTCTATCCCGCTTTCGTTCGGCGCGGTTATTCCGTTCGCCTGCTTTCGCACGCGAGGTTCGATTCCGTTTTCTTAAGACTTGATCATGTGAGCGAGGTCCTCTGCCCCCTGTCGAATCGTCGAAGTCGTTACCACTCGCTTCAAATTCCATTTGGATGATGACCGCTTTTTCGCGCGAGGTTGGTGGTACTGTGCGTAGATGGATCGCTCGCTGGGCTGCGGTTCTAACAGTAATCGAAATCGGACTCTCTTTCGCAGCGATCCTTTTTCGATCATGGAAATGTTAATATGACGCGCTTGATTACTCTCTTTTGTCCTCGTGATTTGAGTCTATGCTGAAAGTTGCATTTTTTGGTTTTCCCTTCTTTTTTGTGGTGGTGTGATCCCTTAGGGCATGGAGTTGCTGGAATCGTCCTCCCTGAATCCGAGGAGAAGGTCATAGCGATCAAGAAGGGCGACGCCATCGCCCTCCCTTTTGGCGTCGTCACCTGGTGGTACAACAAGGAGGACACCAGTTTAGTCGTCCTCTTCCTGGGCGACACATCGAAGGCGCACAAGGCCGGGCAGTTCACCGATTTCTTCCTGACCGGTTCCAACGGCATCTTCACCGGCTTCACCACCGAGTTCGTCAGCCGAGCGTGGGACTTGGCCAAAAACTTCATCAAGATGCTCCTCGGCAGTCAACCGGACAGCGGCATTGTGAAGCTCGATGCCGGGTTCAAGATGCCGGAGCCGAAGGAGGAGCACCGGAAAGGCATGGTCCTGAACTGCGAGGAGGCTCCGTTGAATGTCAACATTGAGCATGGCGGGCGAGTCGTCGTTCTGAACACCAAGAACCTCCCTCTGATCAGTCAGGTTGGTCTTGGGGCCGATCTTGTCTGGCTGGATCCAAGCGCTATGTGCTCGCCTGGCTTTTCTTGCGATTCCGCGCTGCAGGTGACCTACATCATCAGTGGCAGTGGCCGCGCCCAGGTCGTTGGCGTCGACGGCAAGAGGGTCCTGGAGACCACCGTGAAGGCTGGGAACCTGTTCATCGTGCCGAGGTTCTTTGTTGTCTCGAAGATTGCCGATCCAGATGGGATGTCCTGGTTCTCTATCATTACAACTCCCAAGTAAGCGTTTGTCCTGATAAATCTCGTCACCTCTGTTTACACAACAAACTCTAAAATGCTTTCCATGTGGTTGTGTATTGCAGTCCTATATTCACTCATCTTGCCGGGAGAACCTCGGTTTGGAAGGCCTTATCGCCTGAAGTGCTCCAAGCATCTTTCAACGTTCCCCCGGACGTGGAGAAGGCCTTCCGCTCCAAAAGGATGGATTCGGAGATCTTCTTCCCTCCCAACTGAGTCAGGCGGAGAATACACAAACGTTTGTTCTGGTTTTTAAAGGTCTAATAATGCAAAACCACACCCCCGCCCGGTTCGAGGATGTCTCTTTTCGTTAAGGTCTTCATGCGGTAACTACTGGGGTATTGCTAATTTGCCATTCGCCTCTCTGTTTGTAATATATCACCATGGTTTGAATTGAATATTTCGTTCTCGGGTTTTGTCGACTTGCTTGATGATAGTGAAAGGGGGATGGACCATCCAATGAAGTCGGGCTCTCCCGCAAGAAGAAGTTGAGATATTATTCCTAAAACATGTTAACTATATGGAACCAGTCGCGCCGTGTGAATAAGGCTTTTCTACCTGCCGGACGGAAAAATAGGAAAGACGAAATAAAAACTCACTGCAATCAATTGCTGTCCTTTTAGAATTAGAAACTGAACCTCATCGCCATCGAAGATGATGAGCGTGCTAATCCGAGGAAAACGTGATAGTTAGATTCATTTCCAAGGGATACAAATACGCCAAGCAAGATCAACCTCACGGCACGACATAGGTTTGAAATTTCACTTCCCAAAATCGTGCGTGAGAAAACAACAGCAGGTTAATGCTTTAATTCGTGGGAAGAACCTATTGCAAAAGATCAAACCAAGAACTTGAAGTGTCGACACTACTGCCAACTGCATTGTATGGTACGAACGGGCCAATTTATTACCTAAGATTCTCTGAACTAAGGATTATCTTCGTGTCTCCGACATTCAAACCAAATTGCTGCCCCATGAGTAAGCTTCTTGAGATAACCATTAGTTGTTTGCCTTGATATCAAGCAACACATGTACCGGGTATGCTTCTTATATGAATGAAAACTTGTGTTTCCAATGGACAGGCTAAGTCCCACATCCGCGCCTCAATGCACTACACAGTATAAAATTTAACACACTGGTCAAACTACATTGCCTATATAGCCTACAGGGGCTGCTACCAAACCAAAAGCAGATGATTCGAACAAAGAGATATCATTGATGGGACCATAATATCTTACAATTGCAACGACATCACAACTTTTTTGACGACACGGAAGACTTCTCATCATCCCGTGAAGTTACTAGCAGCTCCACTATGGTGCTCCGGCTTGCTCAATCATATGATGACCTTGGTGTTGGGAAAAATATAGTTTCGAATTGGGTAGAACAATAAAGTTAAATCTTTAGAGTAATCAAGTCAGACTTTGAGGCGTGATATCACTTTCTTTAAGGATTTATTTGCCCCACAAAATTGCTAATGATCACCGACAAATTTCCTCCAGAATACAACAAAGTCTCAAAATTGAAAATACTATATAATAATTTTAGTATTTCTCCAGGGTTTCTCTAGGGAAACAATTGGAAACAATGGCTGTAATTTTTTTTTCGGAAGAAGATGAAAATGGAAGAAAATAATTTTTTGATCTCAAAACAACATTACTTATCTATGTCTTTCAAGTAGAGGCAACTCTTCAAAAGGTTGCAAAAAAGAACAAAGGCAATCTTTCAGAAAAGATTGCAAATGAACAAGTATGTCTCAAATGTTACGTTGAAAAGATATAAAAAATTCGAAAATAATTAAATAAATAAATAACCGTAAATTTTTGTGAACAGTCGCACTGTTTCAACAAGACTTTATAGTTAATATTTATAGATATAAATTCGAATTTTTTCAATAAATAAAAATAATGATTGTTGGTTAATGCCAAATTTTGTCCACGTGTACACTCACATCTTTTCGATGTGGGACAAGACACCTCTTCATTTGTTTAATAAACAAACTACCAACAATCCCCCACTTTTGTTTATAAAACAAAAACAAGAAATAAAATGTTAGAAATATACAACCAAAATTTCCGTGAGATTAATATACATATATAAAGGTCTCTTTCGAGTTAAACCTTTACTTAGTGAAAATATCTCAAAACTCTATCAAAGTGACAAGTAGCTCGGCTTTAAACTTGTACTTTTATATAATAAAACCAGACATACCGCACATGCATTAACCTATTGTTTTAGCGAAGAAAATTCGTTGATGTTTGATCAAGCTTGTTCATGATGTTATAGGATGCTATTTAGAAGTGTTTGAGCTTGTATGAACTTATTTTGATGATTACAACACTTAAGGGATAGTTGATTGCATGTTTGTGTAACGTTTATAGTTTGAGTTCGCTGAGGTAGTCTCAGTAATAAGGTGATTAAACCTAATAAATATCAAAATTTCGAAAAATTGTCAGCTAGTGAAATGATCCTAACATTCATAGCTTCAATTTGATAGGTCGTGGTAAAAATTTGAGTATCGTTTTTTAGATCAAAATCCACCTCAAAACTTCGGTGAGAATCAGAAAAACTAAAATCTGTTCGTAAAACTCTAAACAAACTTATCTCGTAATCTGAAGAATAAAAAACCTTAATGTCGAAATTTGGAATAGTCATAAACAGAAAATTAAAGAAGGCATCTCGAACTTTCTAACAAAACTGATTTTATCAAACTCCAAACTCATTTTCTAGGTCAATCAATTTTACAAGTACCGGTTTAGGTTTAGTAAGAAGCTATAGTTCTAATCCAACTAGTAGGACGGTTTTTGAAAAATTCATAAAGAAGATGATCAAATCTGAAAAAAAAATGATGAACAGTTAACTTTTAGAAGATTCTTCAAGATTTCAAACGAACCTAGTTTCATAAAATTCCGAATTAGTTTGCTAGGTCTAATAAATTTTCAAATTGATGTGAGTGAATTGTCAGGTATTTGGAATTGAGTCGACCAAATGGGGAAAATGCGAAATTCATACGGATGTGAACCAAATCTGACAATGTAATAAACTGTGAATTTTACTAGTTATCTTAAAATTTCCAACCAAAAGGTTTTGTAATTTGTTGAATTAATCTGTTATATTAACTTAATTTTATAATAACCGGGTCTGAATCATGGGAAGAACCTATCGGTTGGGGCAAATAAGTAGATTGGAATTCTTATGGTTAAGTGAGCACTTAAAGTGTGCTTCATAAGCTTTAAATTAATGTGAGAAATATTCAATTTCAAGATCATTTGGTCAGACTTAGGCGCTGAAACTTAACTGGACAAATTAGGTGAAAACAGAGAAGTTAGCGAGTTGATACGCTTAATATGCTCGATACATGAGATGTACTGAGCACAATCGATTGATCGATGAGTTGTGTGTGATGACTCGTAGTTAGAACTCGAACTACATTCGAATGCTATTGAGATTGGATGTGATTACTGCAGTGAGTTGGATAGGAAAGGGACGCTTAATTTGTAAATTATCGAGTCAGTCAACTCACTGCTCCGTGAATTTTTGTTTAGTGGAGTTCTTATTTAGTCAAATGATCTGGCCATAACTCGTTATGAATAAGACACATTTCTTGAAAAACTACTTTGAATATATCAAAGGCGACAAAATTCATTTTCTCGCCGATGATTTATTAAAGCTAGATTAGTAATTATCTGCCTTTTGAGATGTGGATAAGATCCATTAATTTTACGGACAATTTTGAAAATAGGATGGAGAATTTTCCACTTTTTCCATGCAAGTTAAGTAAAGATAAAATCGATTATATTCGAAATAATCGAATCTAGTTAACTCTAGGGGAGGGAAAGAAGGACGTAGCTAGGTCCCACACATGCCGACCTGTCTCTCATGCAAAAGATGCTTGTCTTCATCTCACAGTGGAGTTTGACTCTTATGTAATCAAATGATATCTCCATGAGTCGTTACAAATAAGAAACATTTCCTAATCAAATGATTTAAAAACTACTCCAAATATATCTAAGACTTTTTTTAAAAGGCGACAAATTCATTTTCTCGTTAGTGATTTATTTAAGCTGAATTCGTAATTATCTGCTTTCTGAGACTCGGATGAGATCCATTAATTTTATAGATAGATTTTGAAAATAGAATGCAAAATTCCCCACTCTTTCCATGCAAGTTAAGTAAAGATAAAACTGATTACATTCGAAACAATCGAATTTGGTTAACTCTAGGGGAGGGAAAGAAGGACGTAGATGGGTCCCACACATGCCGACCTGTCTCTCATGCAAAAGATGCTTGTCTTCATCTCTAAGTGGAGTTCGACCCTTGTTTAGTCAAATGATATCTCTATGAATCGGTACAAATAAGAAATATTTCCTAATCAAATGATTTGGAAACTACTCTAGATATATCAAAGACTATTTTTAAAGGCGACAAAATTCATTTTCTCATTAGTGATTTCTTTAAGCCGAATTAATAATTATTTGCTTTCCGAGGCACGGATGAGATCCATTAATTTTATAGATAGATTTTGAAAATAGAATGCAGGATTCCCCTTAAGTAAAGATAAAACCAATTACATTCGAAACAATCGAATCTTGATTAACTCTAGGGGAGGGAAAGGAGGATGTAATTGGGTCCCACATATGCTGACCTGTCTCTCATGCAAAAGATTCTATCGTCTTCATTTCTTAACAGGATTCGAAATAATATCATCATAAGTCGTTAGGACAAGAGACTCTTCTTAGTTAAATAATTCGGAAACTACTTTAAATATATTAAGGACTATTATGGAAGGCGAAGAAATTCATTTTCTCTCCCGCGATTTATTCGAGCCATCTGGTTTTTGTGAGGAGCGGACGAGATCCTCTAACCTTACAGACGATTTCGAAAACAGATTCGGGAGAATTCTCCCCCGTTTTTCGACGCAACAGGGTGGGTCCCACGCACGCCGACACTGACGTCTCTCTCCCATGCAAAAAGACTCCCTCCATCTCTCTCTCTGTCTCTCACACTCTAAGTGACGTCATATCTTCGTCACCGTCGTGACCGCTGCGATTCCGGTGACGGAACGGAAGCCTTCCCCCCCCCTATAAATTCGCATCCTCCCCACCCCAACTCGCTGACTCAACTCGCTTCGCTCTCCTTTCGCTTTCCTCCTTCCTTCTCTCTCTCTCACTCTCTCTCCGCCGCGCTTGGCTCCTCCTCCTCCTCTTCCGTCCGGCCAGCCGCCATGGATCTCGACCTCTCCCCGAAGCTCGCGAAGAAGGTGTACGGCGGGGAAGGCGGGTCGTACCTCGCGTGGTGCCCGTCCGAGCTCCCGATGCTCCGCGAGGGCAACATCGGCGCCGCCAAGCTCGCCCTCGAGAAGGACGGCCTCGCCCTCCCCCGCTACTCCGACTCCGCCAAGGTCGCTTACGTGCTCCAAGGTGCGCCCCATCGATCGGCCCCCCCTCCTCCCTCTCGTTTCTCTCCCTCGTGCTTTTATCCCGCTTTCGTTCGGCGCGGTTATTCCATTTCCCTGCGTTCGCACGCGAGGTTCGATTCCGTTTTTTTTAGACTCGATCATGTGATCGAGGTCCCCTGCCACCTGTCGAATCCTCGAAGTCGTCGCGACGCGCTTCAAATTCCATTTTTGATGACGATATTGTGATTTTGATAATCTTTTTCGATGCTTTATTGTTTATCCTGCTTGTCGTGTTCTCATCGTCCGCCTTTTCACGCGAGATTGGTGGTACTGTACGTAGATGGATCGCTCGCTGGGCTGTGGTTCTAACAGTAATCGAAATCCGACTCTCTTTCGCAGCGATCCTTTTTCGATCATGGAAATGTTAATATGACGCGCTTGATTACTCTCTTTTGTCCTCGTGATTTGAGTCTATGCTGAAAGTTGCATTTTTTGGTTTTCCCTTCTTTTTTGGTGGTGGTGTGATCCCTTAGGGTCTGGAGTTGCTGGAATCGTCCTCCCCGAATCCAAGGAGAAGGTCATAGCGATCAAGAAGGGCGACGCCATCGCCCTCCCTTTTGGCGTCGTCACCTGGTGGTACAATAAGGAGGACACGAGTTTAGTCGTCCTCTTCCTGGGCGACACGTCGAAGGCGCACAAGGCCGGGCAGTTCACCGATTTCTTCCTGACCGGTTCCAACGGCATCTTCACCGGCTTCACCACCGAGTTCGTCAGCCGAGCGTGGGACTTGGACGAAGACGTCGTCAAGAAGCTCCTCGGCAGTCAACCGGGCAGCGGCATTGTGAAGCTTGATGCCGGGTTCGAGATGCCGGAGCCGAAGGAGGAGCACCGGAATGGCATGGTCCTGAACTGCGAGGAGGCTCCGTTGGACGTCGACATTAAGTATGGCGGGCGAGTCGTCGTTCTGAAATCCAAGAACCTCCCTCTGGTCAGTCAGGTTGGTCTTGGGGCCGATCTTGTCAGGCTGGATCCAAGCGCTATGTGCTCGCCGGGCTTTTCTTGCGATTCCGCGCTGCAGGTGACCTACATTGTCAGTGGCAGTGGCCGCGCCCAGGTCGTTGGCGTCGACGGCAAGAGGGTCCTGGAGACCACCGTGGAGGCTGGGAACCTGTTCATCGTGCCAAGGTTCTTTGTTGTCTCGAAGATTGCCAATCCAGAGGGGATGTCCTGGTTCTCTATCATTACAACTCCCAAGTAAGCGTTTGTCCTGATAAATCTCGTCACCTCTGTATACACAACAAACTCTAAAATGCTTTCTATGTGGTTGTGTATTGCAGTCCTATATTCACTCATCTTGCCGGGAGAACCTCGGTTTGGAAGGCCTTATCGCCTGAAGTGCTCCAAGCATCTTTCAACGTTTCCCCGAGTGTGGAGATGGCCTTCAGCTCCAAGAGGATGGATTCGGAGATCTTCTTCCCTCCGGAGATCTTCTACTAGGCGGAGAATACATAAACGTTTGTTTTGGTTTTTAAAGGTCTAATAATGCAAACCCACACCCCCGCCCGGTTCGAGGATGTCTCTTTTCGTTAAGGTCTTCATGCGGTAACTACTGGTGTATTGCTAATTTGCCATTCGCCTCTCTGTTTGTAATATATCACCATGGTTTGAATATTTCGTTCTCGTGCTTTGTCGACTTGCTTGATGATAGTGAAAGGGGGATGGACCATCCAATGAAGTCGGGCTCTCCCGCAAGAAGAAGTTGAGATATTATTCCTAAAACATGTTAACTACGTGGAACTAGTCGCACCGTGCGAATAAGGCTTTTCAAGCTGTTAAAAAAAAAAAAAAAAAAAAAAAGGCTTTTCTACCTGCCGGACGGAAAAATAGGAAAGACGAAATAAAAACTCACTGCAATCAATTGCTGTCCTTTTAGAATTAGAAACTGTACCTCATCGCCATCGGAGATGATGAGCGTGCTAATATGAGGAAAACGTGATTGTTAGATTCATTTCCAAGGGATACAAATACGCCAAGCAAGATCAACCTCACGGCACAACATAGGTTTGAAATTTCACTTCCCAAAATTGTGTGTGAGAAAACAACAGCAGGTTAAAGCTTTAATTCGTGGGAAGAACCTATTGCAAAAGATCAAACCAAGAACTTGAAGTGTCGACACTACTGCCAACTGCATTGTATGGTACGAACGGGCCAATTTATTACCTAAGATTCTCTGAACTAAGGATTATCTTCGTGTCTCCGATATTCAAACCAAATTACTGCCACATGAGTATGCTTCTTGAGATAACCATTAGTTGTTTGCCTTGATATCAAGCAACACATGTACCGGGTATGCTTCTTATATGAATGAAAACTTGTGTTTCCAATGGACAGGCTAAGTCCCACATCCGCGCCTCAATGCACTACACAGTATAAAATTTAACACATTGGTCAAACTACGTTGCCTATAGCCTACAGGGGCTGCTACCAATCCAAAAGCAGATGATTCGAACAAAGAGATATCATTGATGGGACCATAATATCTTACAATTGCAACGACATCATAACTTTGTTGACGACATGTAAGACTTGTCATCATCCTGTGAAGTTACTAGCAGCTCCACTATGGTGCTCCGGCTTGCTCAATCATCTGATGACCTTGGTGTTGGAAAAAATATGACTTCAAATTGGGTATAACAATAAAGTCGAACCTTTAGAGTAATTAAGTCAGACTTTGAGGACTGATATCACTTTCTTTAAGAATTTATTTGCCTCACAAAGTTGCTAATGGTTACCGGCAAATTTTCTCCAAGATACAACAAAGTCTCAAAATTGAGAATAATAAATAACAATTTTAATATTTCTCCAGGGTCTCTCTAGGAAAACAATTGGAAACAATGACTGTACTTTTGTTTTTCGAAGAAGATGAAAATTGAAGAAGATAATTGTTTGATCTCAAAACAACATTACTTATCTTTATCTTTCGAATAGAGGCAACTCTTTAAAAGGTTGCAAAAAAGAACAAATGCATGCAAAATGAACAAATACATCTCAAAGGTTACGTTGAAAAGATATAAAAAATTCGGAAATAAATAAATAATATAAAAATAACCATAACTTTTTGTGAACAAATGCCTTGTTTCAATAAGACTTTATAGTTAATTTTTATAGATATAAATCTGAATTTTTTCAATAAATAAAAATAATGATCGTTGGTTAATGTCAAATCTCGTCCACGTGCGCACTCACATCTTTTCGATGTGGGACAAGGCATCTCTTCATTTGTTTAATAAACAAACTACCAACAATCCCCCACTTTTGTTTATAAAACAAAAACAAGAAATAAAATGTTAGAAATATACAGCCAAAATTTCCGTGAGATTAATATACATATATAAATGTCTCTTTCGAGTTAAACCTTTACTTAGTAGAAATATCTCAAAGCTCTATCAAAGTGACAAGTAGCTCGGCTTTAAACTTGTACTTTTATATAATAGAACCAGACATACCATACATGCACTAACCTCTTGTTTTAGCGATAAGTTTTATATTACTTCGCACTATTATGGCATTGTGCTTGATTCTGTTTCATAAGCTCTCTCTAAAGCAACCCTAACTTTCATAAGAAGCGGCACCACTTCTAAGCTCATATAGGTGAAGTATCTACCATGTGTTTCTGTTACTATCAACACATTACAAGTTTATACTATACTTCATTAAGAATTCAATCGAACCTACAAAATGTAACAAACGATATTGACTTCTCATATTAGGGCCACGTCAGTATCAAACAATCACATTCAATAACTTGTTCTTACCCATTAAACCTTGTAACTAGTGATGTTCTAGAAAAATTTCGAGTTACAATTATTGGTGATTTCAATTAAAGGATTTTGGCCCCGTTTCTTATGAGGTCATTATTACCATATCTCTTGGTAAAACCTTCGTCAAAGAATCGGTAAGATTATTACTTGACCTTACGTAGACAATTGTTATGGTATCATATTTAATCAATCGTCTCACATGCTCATGTCTTAGACTAATATGTCTAGACTTACCATTATAGGTGCTATTATAAACTCTTGCCAAAGTAGCATGACTATCATAATTGATAGAAATAGGAGGCGTATGACTAGGCTATAATTTGATATGGTTGCCCAGGTCAGTATGCAACATCAATTATTATTATTATTATTTTTTATGATCAACGAAACAAATATACCAATTATAGAAAACTAGTGGAACCGCTATGATGCCTCTCTAACTTCTATAGACATCATAAAACCACATGAGTCAACTTTACTTGCCTTATTAACCTCAAAGGAAGAGTGAGCAGATGATTTTTATTTTTATTTTTATTTTTAACAGCGTCACCAAGACAAGCCAACGGTTGAACAAAGATTGCCCCATAATAAGGATGACTCATCATCCCAACAAGAGTTTTTGATTGGGTGCGTTCAAATTCGTCAACAACAAAACCAAGAAAGTGTATCCGAATTTTGACCTCAAAAACAGGCGAACGCTTGAACAAAAACCAAAAGACAGTCATAATTTCTCGAATGCAGGACCAAAAAAAAAAAAAAAAAAAAAAGGACGTGCTTCTAACAATTAGAACCAATTCAGGGCAAATTAGTATAGAAAACGATGGAGCATGAAACTAACATCTCCTTATACCATGGCAAATTTAGCAAGAGATAATCCCATAAGAGAAAATCAGAATGGACAAGATCAATAGGGCTACACCAGGAAAGAAGCATGCGGCATTCTATGCGACCAATGCCCATCCCTTCCCTTGTGATCACAAGGCGATGGTCCTCTAAAGTTCTTTTTTTTTTTTTTTTTCGATCTATTCCTATTCTAACACTTACTCTCAGATGGTCCTTGCTGGTCCTCTAAAGTTGAACAGCAAAGTAACCAACAATTACACCGAGAATCATGTAAAGGAACAACATACCTGTGATAAGCGTCCCGCCAAAAGCAAGGGACATGAACCCGAGCGTAGCAAACTATATGGTCACACTGCCTTTCCGAGATTCTGGACACCGCCTCCTACTATTATGCATAAAAGTGCGGGGTTTGATGGAGTGTGGAGCACAGCCCCAACCACGAGCTTCCACCCAGATAATTACTCATTCATCTGAGCCTGTGCCTCCTGGTCAAGCTTTTCTCGTACATCTTCAAGTTTTTCACTGAATCAACATTATGCATGATACTAGGGGTGTACATGGTCCGGGCGGGCGGTTCCCGACCTAGAACCGGGAATTGCACGCTAAGGACCGGTTTCGAAAAATTGGAACCGGGATTCACCCGTTTGTTGCATGGATCCACCGGCGGTCCGGTCCGGTTCCCGGGTGGATCCATGGAACCGATCTTGACGTGAAATAATTTTGGTTTTCAACATAGAACGACTACATGACATCAAAGCAAGCCAAAGAAAGAAAAACCAAATTTAAGTACGTGGAACAAACTCATCAAGTAGAGTAAATTAGACAAGGTTACAAGGATCATACTTCCATATCCAAAGCAAGCAAAGATATCTCCGATGAGTTTCTTGACATGACAAACATTTTCCACATCATCGAGGACAATCAAAACTCTCATGTGGCCACATAAGTCCCTGAAAACTCGATTCCCAAGCTGGCTAAAGCAACATCCTTAGGTGCCCCTTCCGAACATCATAAATCAACTTAGTTTGCAAAAGCTGAAGCCCTCCTAATTCTTGAGTTGTTTCTGCTTGTCCTCGGCACCAATATTCATCAAGCTCATGATCCGACCTACTTGATGGTAAGCATTTTTTGTTCTTACCAGGCGATCGTTGCCATTAAGAGCAAGATCCATGAACATGGTAAAGTCAAAACACAAGCTAAAACCAGTCATAGGAACATATCGGCATGAATTAGCATCACGATCTATCAAATTATCCACGCTCGCAACAACAGTCGCGGGTGGCGACCGGCGCGAGGGGGCGGACAGTGGCGGAGGAGGAGCAGCGGCGGCGGTGTCGACGCTCGGGGAGGAATCGAAGACGAAGAGAAGAGACTGAGGAAGAGACAAAGAGAGAGAGAATCGAAGACGAAGAGATGAGACGCGAACGTAGGGTTTCTTTTAGTATTTTTTTTTAATATTAAAAAGGTTCCGGTCCAGTCCGGGTGGGCGGGCAGGCGGATCCGCCCACGGAACCGGGAACCAGACCGGTTCCCTCAAGAACCGCCGGTTCCGGGCGGTTCCGGTCCGGTTCCGGGTGGTCCGGCGATTCCCGGGTATTTTGCACACCCCTACATGATACTACAAGACACAACTTCAAAACCCACAAAATTGTTGTGAAACCAGAACAACTCAAAAAACGGTCATGGAGAAGCATCGTGGCCAGGCTAAACTGCGAACGGGGAACATCGGGAAGGCTTTTTTTTTTTTTTTTGGTATGTTGCTTTTCGTCTTTTCTCCAGCGCGTTATTCAATGAGTAAAGCCCATAAGGATAAAAACAAATTCGCTGTGATAGGATGCCTCCCTTGACCCGCCAACTCTCTTCTTTTCTCTCTTTTACTTTGTGCCAGACTCTCCTTCCTGCGAACTCTCTCTCTCTGCCCTTCCTCCTCACACAAGCCCACAATCTCAGCCAACTAGACCGAGGCGGACTCAAAGTGAACCACTGCAACACTCCCTTTTGCCACTTTGGCCTCTTTCTTCCACCGTCGTCTTCTGCTGCCCACTCCAAAAAACCCTCTCTCTTTCACGGTCCTCAATGGCGCATTCTCTTCAGGAGTTCGACCCTCCTATGGACGCTGCTGCTTCACCAACGTCATCATGCTTTGAAGACAATGATGGCGGAGTCTTGAATTACGACGCTAAGGGGTGCATGACAAACCAAAATTTCTGTTCCATAAACAATTTTTCTATTCCAAATCTGTTTCTGGAATAGAAATCCGTTTGATAAACTTATTTCGTTTTTTTATTTCTGGAATAGATTTCTATTCTAGAAATAGGTTTGGAATAGAAATCGGAAGTAGAAATTTTCTACTTCTCTATTTTTGGAACAGAAATGAGAAATAAAAATTTCCTTCATCGTTCGTCAACCGGTCCTTCATCCGTTGCCGCCGATCACCGTCCGTCGGTCGCCGGTCGCCCGTTGGCCCCCGCCGCCGCCGCCGCCGTCGCCATCCGCCACTGCTGCCGTCCGTCATCGCTATCCGCCGCCGTTCGAAAGGAAGAAATTTTGTGTCGTTATCAAACGGTTATTTTTGCTTAGAAACTCTTCTAGAAATAAAAATAGAAAATCATTTCTGTTCCGAAACTATTTCAGAACAGAATGGTTGTCATGCGTGCCCTAATTTCCCAAAGCAAAAGGTGATGAACGAGGCTCTTGCTCACTATACGAAATCCATCGTGGACATATCACACGAGACGACATCTCATCTCATAAAAACAACGTCGAGGATGCCGAGACTCTGATCCATGAGATCGAGTGCAAGTTACAAAGGCTTCGGTTAACATTGACTATCGAAGTTATGGCCAACAGAAAGGTCTCAATTGAGATCCAATCGCTTCAGGCTCTCAGCCATGAAGCAGTGCAGAACAGAACACTCGGTGCTTCTTTGAAACTATGGCCAACTGTGAGGAGTGATGATTGTTGGCGTCGGCTAGAAGCCATCGAGGAACAGACCTATTGGGAAGTGAAAGAACCTGTCCACTTGCATGCGTCTGGTGCTCGCATCGTGCATTGGCGAACCTGGCCTCTTGCATCTTTATCCACGGTCACACATTGCCTCGAGATTTACGGCCACCCGTTGCCTCGAGATTTATGGATCGGCATTGGCAAGAGACTCGATTTCAACCACTTCCTCAAGACAGCGTTCCACGACATGTACGCCAAATATGAATGCTTGGCTGCTGCTAGGCGAATTTTTTTTTTTTTTTTTAATGATCTGGGCCCCCACAAGAATACTGTCACATGGAATGTCATGACCTTGGCTAGATGCTGAGTAAGGATGTGGCCTCCTGGAACTCCAAGATCCTTCATTTACACATACTCTTGATCTCTTGGACGCCCATGGGTGTGGTAGGGAACGTTTGTACTTTGCGAGAGGGGAAACATTGGCCATCTTCTTCTTCTTCTTCTTAGTCTTCTCCTCATAAATTGAATCGGACTCTTGACTCCATTTTTGCAAAAATAAATCCTTTAAATTATTGGGAAAAATATGGCTTTGAATTGGGTAGAACAATAAAGTCGAATCTTTAAAGTAATTAAGTCGGACTTTGAGGCATGATATCACTTTCTTTAAGGATTTATTTGCCCTACAAAGTTGCTAATGGTCACTGAAAAATTTCCTCTAGAATACAACAAAGTCTCAAAATTGAGAATACTAGATAACAATTTTAGTATTTATCCAGGGTCTCTCTAAGAAAACAATTGGAAACAATGGTTATAATTTTTTTTTTCGAAAATGAAAATGGAAGAAGATAATTGTTTGATCTCAAAACAACATTACTTATCTTTGTCTTTCGAATAGAGGCAACTCTTCAAAAGATTGCAAAAAAGAACAAAGGCAATCTTTCGGGAAAGGTTGCAAAATGAATAAGTACGTCTCAAAGGTTACGTTGAAAATACATAAAAAATTCGGAATTAAATAAATAATAATAAAAATAATAGTAATTTTTTGAACAGTCGTATTGTTTCAACAATACTTTATAGTTAATTTTTATAGATATAAATCCGAATTTTTTCAAAAAATAAAAATAATGATCGTTGGTTAATGCTAAATCTCGTCCACGTGCGCACTCACATCTTTTCAATGTGGGACAAGGCAACTCTTCATTTGTTTAATAAACAAACTACCAACACTTGGTCATTCTTGGATAAAATTGATTGGTATGAGTCTCGTATTGCATGGGGTATCTGTAGCATTGCTTGATAACCCTCCAATGTTCCACTGCATGCAGTATTTACAAATCATTTGCCGCAAGAAACTTTATCGCACAGTCTTATTATCTCCATTCTTCTCAAACACAGGCCAAACTAGACATTTGATGTCCACATTCCAGTAGCTCAGACAGTACGTTTCTCATTTTATCAAGCGACACAGGTTTCTGAATAACACCATCCATCCCAACCCTCATGCAATTCTCTTTGTGCAACATCCTGCTTTACATATCAGGTAGCAACAACCAGTCAATTTTTTATTTCCTACACTATTCGGAACTTTGGAGCTCTTACATTTGCGACGATAATGACCACAAGACAGGTATTATATCTCTGACCCCTTAAGTCGTAGGCTCATAAAGGATTCTTTTGACTCCAGTTTTTTTGTTGTTGTTGTAGTTGGTCAGCATTTTGCTGTCATGTGTATGGTTTGCCCATCCTCTTAGCTGGGAACAGTGGATTGGAGCGGTAAGCGTCTACCTGATTCTTTCCAAGCATTTCACTAAATCACCTTTGACCTAGCTGACTCACTTCTGTTGCGTTGAACAGGTTATTGTCTTTGGCTCCCTTTATACAAAAACCTTCCTGCGAAAAGCACCTCAAAAGGCATCGCTCCCCGAGCAAATGCCAAATGGAGCTGCTGGTGCTGGGAAGTGTTGAGAATATCGGTCACTGCTATCAGGGATTAGTCTTCGGTTAACGAGGTATGGAGCAGCAACTGTTAGTCTAGACCTGCTCTAAGTCTAATTCCGTTCGAGTTTAGTCTGCCTAATCAACACTACAAGAAGCATACATTTACAGGACAATGAGTTACACATTAACAAAAGCAAGTAGATATGTTTCCCATTTTTCTGATTTTTACGAACTAATTTTCGGTTTTGAGAGCATTTGCTTGTCTGGAATTTTGTATAACTCAGTCATCAAATACTTCTTCGTTTTATAGATAGTCATTTTAGAGCCGAATCTTATCTCCTTGAGCTCAGCTTCATCTTAAAAGGCGGGCAAGTGCATCACTTTGGGTATTGCCTCCGTTGCCTATAAGTAACAAAACGATTCATATGCATTGTCCCGTAGAGTTTTCTTTGTTATGGCCACCAGTTGAAGTTATGTTGCACTGGACCACTTTCCTTGAAAAAGCAAGATAGCATCGGTCACCTGGAAAGCCGTTTTGAGTAATTGCGATGTTGTCCTAGAAGTTACTGTTGGAAATTAATCCATAGAAAACACACTGTTTGTTGTAATCAGAATATCAATATAAAGAAGACGATAACAGTTATATAATATCCTTCCTTTTACAAATAATGGAGAAGAAGAAAATAAGATATCACTAAAAAATAACATAAAATTGGAGGTGAGGTACGGATAACCGAATCTCCTTAAGGCGATTAATTCCTGCCAATGGTGCTCCGCAGATTCACGAACTATGCCTCCCAAGATACAACACCTCGAACCTGTTTGGATCAGCACTATGCAAACAGGACTCAATCGAACCAGTACACTCAGAAAAAACAGAAGAGTAGTATATCAAAGCTTTTTGGAATCGAGTTGGAAAAAACTAAAACCAAAAACCTGTAATGAAGCTCTATGCTTCTATCTATTTATAGAGCTTTTTGGTTCATGTACTAAAGAGATATATGAATTAAATAGACGCGTGTATCCACGAGATTCATGAATAAAGAGATACGTGAATCCAAGAGATTCATGTATCTAAAGATACGTGAATTCAAGAGATTCATGAACTCAATAAATACATGAACTGAAAGATACATGAATTTAGGAAATTCATGAAATCAATAGAAACGTGAACACAAAAGTTGAGGAAATACATGAATCCAAAAGAGATACGTGAATAGAAAGGACGTATCAAAATTATTGGTTTTCGTTGATCCATTAACCATAATTACAACAATCCCCCAGATTAATGAATCAACAAAACATTTTTGGCTCGAAGGAATCTGAGCATGCCTGTTGAAATACACCGCATCAAGATAGGTAGCTTTTGCTTTGAACCTTCTTTAGTGAAAGCCTATCGGACTTACTTAACTAGTCGATGGACTAAGCCTTGAATCGCTAGTTGTTGGTGTAAGCCTAGAGAATAAACTTTACACGGAGTATCTCCAATTCAAGATTGGTTCTCGGTTGTGTTCATTCTTTCGGCCCTGAACCTCTCGGGATTCATGCGTGCTTTAGAAAATCAAGCCTTTAAAAATTTTCATAGAGTCGACCAGCTCCACGCATATAGGTGCATTCCTATTAAAGATATCCTACCATATCTCACTTAGATGTTACATCCCAAGTTATAGGAATCATTAAACGCATAGCGTACCCTTGATAACGCTGTAGGAAAGCACTGTTGCATCATAGGAATGGGAGACAGTGCTTACACTAGAGTTTCCAGAATTTGCGTTGTCCTATTGAACCTAGTCCATGGGATCTCCAATCACATAGGTTAGGTTTCCACCTTGGAATCTCTTTATTGGGTTAAGGCTCTTAAACCCATTTCCCTCGATGCGCAGTTTATCTGCTCTTTTGACAAACCTTTTGTCAGCGGATCCGCAATATTTTCCTTTGACTTTACAAAGTCTAAAGAAATTATTCCATTTGAGAGCAACTGCCTTACGGTATTGTGTCTACGACGAATGTGTCTAGACTTACCGTTATAAATCACATTATGTGCCCTTGCACTTTTAGAAAATTGTAGCATGACAACTTTCCATTCCATAACTCGTATGGAGTTTTACCTAGCATTTTGTGGGGTATTTTATTAAGAATAAAATTTGCAGTTAAAACTGCCTCCCCCCACAAGTTTTGAGGTAAACCTGAACTCAAAAGCATGGCGTTAGCCATCTCCTTTAGTGTTCTGCTCAATCGTTTAGCAACTCCATTTTGTTGTGGAATATAAGGTGCAGTCATTTGGAGAATTATTCTAAAACTAGCACAAAACTCTTTGAAATTGATTGAACTGTATTCTCCTCCTCTATTTTGAGGCGCAGCTCCTTCCGTTTGTGCTTCAAATACTTTTTGAAGTCTGACCAGCCCGGAGGTAATTTCTCAATCATAGCCGCCACTTGGAATGATTCACTAAGAATCATTCCCTCGGCAGAGATGTCACTCAAAATTAATTGCAATTCTTGAACCCGACTCATGACAAATTTAGAATTCATCATCTTGTAGTCCAAGAATTTGGCAACCACAAATTTCTTGGTGCCGCGTCCTCGCCTTGTATTTCTTCTCTAAGGACTCCCATAACTGTTTAGCGAGTCAATATTACAATAAACATTATAAAGAGAATTCACTAAACAGTTAAGGATATAATTTCGGCATAAGAAGTCCCCATGCTTCCAAGCCTCCAACGCATCGAGCGTCGTGACATCTTGCTCATCGGACTAATTATCGGGCACACCTCCGATAAATATTTCGTCGATTGAGCATGGTCGATAGAAGAACGTCTTTTTTTGCCACTTTGTTTAAAGCCCACTCCGGTGAATTTCTCCGGTTTCTCATTAGCTGTAATCGAAGGTGTTGCCATCACAAATCGGCAAGTTCGTTGAACTACCCCTCCAAAAACGGAGCCAAAAGCCATTTGGCCTGTACTGTTATGAAAAACAGTCCCGGGTATACCAGTCGAATGACTTGTACCCACACCACCAAAATTGGTGTTAGCCCAAGGGCCCGTAGCATAAGCTGCTACAAATTCAGACCCTGAGGGTTGAACATCTTCCATAGCAACGGTCGAATTGACCAGAGGAACGTCTCCTAAAACATTCAGGACATTGAAGGGCACTTGATTGTTTTCAGCCATCTCAATAATCTGACAAAAACAACAAACAGTGAGTGATGTAATCGCCTTAAGATTGTTGGAAATTAATCCATAGAAAACATACTGTTTGTTGTAATCAGAACATCAATATAAAGAAGACGATAACAGTTATTTAATATCCTACCTTTTACAAATAATGGAGAAGAAGAAAATAAGATATCACTAAAAAATAACATAAAATTGGAGGTGAGGTACGGATAACCGAATCTCCTTAAGGCGATTAGTTTCTGCCAATGCTGCTCCGCAGATTCACGAACTATGCCTCCCAAGATACAACACCTCGAACCTGTTTGGATCAGCACTATGCAAACAGGACTCAATCGAACCGTTCAATTGAACCAGCACACTCAGAAAAAACAGAAGAGTAGTATATCAAAGCTTTTTGGAATCGAGTTGGAAAAAACTAAAACAAAAAACCTGTAATGAAGCTCTATGCTTCTATCTATTTATAGAGCTTTTTGGTTCATGTACTAAAGAGATACATGAATTAAATAGACGCGTGTATCCACGAGATTCATGAATAAAGAGATACGTGAATCCAAGAGATTCATGTATCCAAAGATACGTGAATTCAAGAGATTCATGAACTCAATAAATACATGAACTGAAAGATACATGAATCTAGGAAATTCATGAAATCAATAGAAACGTGAACACAAAAGTTGAGGAAATACATGAATCCAAAAGAGATACGTGAATAGAAAGGACGTATCAAAATTATTGGTTTTCGTTGATCCATTAACCATAATTACAACAGTTACTGTATCCTGACCGATATACACAGGGTCCAAACGGTGCATGAGGCACTCGTGTTGACCATCATAATCAAATGATCGTTGCTATGGAGTTTCCTGACATAACTAATGCAATGTTCATCGGCACTTCGTGCATGCGGTGGAGAATAAGATGGGCCTGATAATACTTCGGGTGTCTCTAGTTCCACAGCCAAAATGGCCAGATTCACGGCGATTTAATTTGAAAGACGAAAGTACCCTTGTGTTTCAGATTTTCTTTTCCCTCATTTCCCAAGAGAACTCGTGGCTGCGTGGGATCATGTTCAGGTTGGGTTTTCACCTTAAAAATTCCTGCGGAGTCAGCTGTGAAGTCTCGTCCCTGTTTTACTGACTTTGCATCTGCTACCATCAGTTTCTAGCTTGATGAATGATCGATCTGTCACTTGTAAATCTCATTGTCATAAGCTCAACTGAGAGGAGAGAAGAGAAGACAAGTCCCACCCACGCACCAAGTAATCTCTCTTTGCTAGATCTAATACCCCTCCCTGGAACTCATAAAATGAACCACAAGCCCCTCAAAAGACATTTTAGTGAAAGTTGGATACGAGTTATGATAGAACACGTCTTGCTATGGATTTTTAGGTTTTGAGAACACACTTGAGGCTCAAAAGGGTTCTAGTATAGGATGGTTTTTTTCATTTTGACTGCCGGTTTCGCTTCCTTTCATTCGCCAAGGAGGTTCGATTGATTGAATCTCATAGGATGATTCAAGGATTCCTATTTGATTTAAAGTATAAATTTGAAGATTAACCTTCAACCTATGGAAACATGTAATGGATAGGATGTGATGAGATTATTGAACTAATGTCTTGATTATGGATGAACACCTCTTGGCATGAGACCTCCTGAAAAATCATGTCTAGCACTTGTAGGATTGTGGCTTGCTTGCTGGCCGAGACCTCTCATGTTCACTTCTCCGTCAATCTGATGTGATTTTATGGATGAAATCTCATTGACATCTCAATTTGTTGAGTATTTTGAATTTATTTCAATTCCAATGCATATTCGAAGAAAATTCGTTCATGTTTGATCAAGCTTGTTCATGATGTCATGGGATGCTAATTAGGAGTGTTTTGAGCTTGTATGAACTTATTTTGATGATTACAACACTTGAGGGATAGTCGATTGCATGTTTGTGTAAGGTTTATATTTTGAGTTCACTGAGGTAGTCTCAGTAATTAGGTGATTAAACCTAATAAATATCAAAATTTCAAAAATGGTCTACTAATGAAATGATCCTAACATTCTTAGCTTCAATTTGATAGGTAGTGGTAAAAATCTGAGTATCGTTTTTATGATCAAAATCCACCTCAAAACTTCGATGAGAAAAACTAAAATCTGTTCGTAAAACCCTAAACAAACTTATCTCGTAATCTGAAGAATGCTATTGAGATTGGATGTGAAAATTGCAGCGAGTTGGATAGGAAAGGGACGCTTAATTTGTAAATTATTGAGTTGGTCAACTCACTGCTCCGTGAATTTTTGTTTAGTGGAGTTCGACCCTTATTTGGTCAAATGATCCGGCCATAAGTCGTTATGGATAAGACACCTTTCTTGAAAAACTACTATGGATATATCAAAGGCGACAAAATTCATTTTCTCGCCAATGATTTATTAAAGCCCGATTAGTAATTATCTGCTTTTTGAGGTGTGGATAAGATCCATTAATTTTACGGACAATTTTGAAAATAGGATGGGGAATTTCCCACTTTTTCCATGCAAGTTAAGTAAATATAAAACCGATTATATTCGAACTAAATCGAATCTGGTTAACTCTAGGGGAGGGAAAGAAGGACGTAGCTAGCTCCCACACATGCCGACCTGTCTCTCATGCAAAAGATGCTTGTCTTCATATTTAAGTGGAGTTTGACCCTTATTTAGTCAAATGACATCTCTGTGAGTCGTTGTGAATAAGAAACCTTTCCTAATCAAATGATTTAAAAACTACTCTAGATATATCAAAGACTTTTTTTAAAGCCAACAAAATTCATTTTCTCGTTAGTGACTTATTTAAGTTGGATTAGTAATTATCTTCTTTCCGAGGCGCGGATGAGATCCATTAATTTTATAGATAGATTCTGAAAATAGAATGCAGAATTAACCACTTTTTCCATGCAAATTAAGTAAATATAAATTCAATTACATTCGAAACAATTGAATCTGATTAACTCCAAGAGAGAGAAAGAAGGACGTAGCTGGGTTCCACACATGCCGACCTGTCTCTCATGCAAAAGATGCCGTCGTCATCTCCTAGCGGAGTCCGAAATGATATCACCATAAGTCGTTACGGATAAGAGACTCTTCCTAGTCAAATGATTCAAAAACTACTTTAGATATATTAATGACTATTTCGGAAGGCGAAGAAATTCATTTTCTCGCCCGCGATTTATTCGAGCTATCTGGTTTTTTTTTTTTCAGGTGCGGACGAGATCCCCTAACCTTACAGACGATTTTCTCCCCCATTTTTTCCACGCAAGATGGAAAAAAACCGATATTATCCGAAGACCGATCGAACCGGTTTTTCACTCTCCCGCGGCGGAAAAGAAGGGGACGCAGTTGGGGTGGGTCCCACGCACGCCGACACTCACGTCCCCCTCTCGTGCGAAAAAGATTCCCTCCGTCTCTCTCTCTCTCTCTCACTCTCTAAGTGACGTCATATCTTCGTCACCGTCGTCATCCGCTACGATTCCGGTAACGGAACGGAACGGAAGCCTTCCCCCCCACTATAAATTCACGCCCCTCTCCACCCCAACTCGCTGAGTCAACTCGCTTCCGCTCTCCTTTCGCTTCCCTTCTTCCTTCTTGCTTCTCTCTCTCCGTCGCGCTTGGCTCCTCCTCCTCCTCTTCCGTCCGGCCAGCCGCCATGGATCTCGACCTCTCCCCGAAGCTCGCGAAGAAGGTGTACGGCGGGGACGGCGGGTCGTACCTCGCGTGGTGCCCGACCGAGCTCCCGATGCTCCGCGAGGGCAACATCGGCGCCGCCAAGCTCGCCCTCGAGAAGGACGGCCTCGCCCTCCCCCGCTACTCCGACTCCGCCAAGGTCGCTTACGTCCTCCAAGGTGCGCCACATCGATCGGCCCCCCCTCCTCCTCCTCTCGTTCCTCTCGTCCGTGCTTTTATCCCGCTTTCGTTCGACGCGGTTACTCCGTTCCCCTGCTTTTGCACGCGAGGTTCGATTCCGGTTTTCTTAGACTCGATCATGTGATCGAGGTCCCCTGCCACCTGTCGAATTGTCGGAGTCGTCGCGACGCGCTTAAAATTCCATTTCTGATGACGATTTTTTAACTTTGATCACTGCTTGTCGTGTTCTCGTTGGCCGCTTTTTCACGCGAGGTTGATGGTACTGTGCGTAGATGGATCGCTCGCTGGGATGTGGTTCTAGCAGTAATCGAAATCGGACTCTCTTTCGCAGCGATCCTTTTTCGATCGTGGAAATGTTAATATGACGCGCTTGATTACTCTCTTTCGTCATCGTGATTTGAGTCTATGGTGAAAGTTGCATTTTTTTTCCCCTTATTTTTGTGGGGTGTTGTAATCGCTTAGGTTCTGGAGTTGCTGGAATCGTCCTCCCTGAATCCGAGGAGAAGGTCATAGCGATCAAGAAGGGCGACGCCATCGCCCTCCCTTTTGGCGTCGTCACCTGGTGGTACAACAAGGAGGACACGGGTTTGGTCGTCCTCTTCCTGGGCGACACGTCGAAGGCGCACAAGGCCGGGCAGTTCACCGATTTCTTCCTGACCGGTTCCAACGGCATCTTCACCGGCTTCACCACCGAGTTCGTGAGCCGAGCGTGGGACGTGGGCGAAGACGTCGCCAAGAAGCTCGTCGGTAGCCAACCGGACAGTGGCATTGTGAAGGTCGATGCCGGCTTCAAGATGCCGGAGCCGAAGAAGGGGCACCGGAATGGCATGGTCCTGAACTGCGAGGAGGCTCCGTTGGACGTCGACATTAAGAATGGGGGCGAGTCGTCGTGTTGAACACCAACAACCTCCCTCTGGTCAGTCAGGTTGGTCTCGGGGCCGATCTCGTTAGGCTGGATGGAAGCGCTATGTGCTCGCCGGGCTTTTCTTGCGATTCGGCGCTGCAGGTGACCTACATCGTCAGCGGCAGTGGCCGTGCCCAGGTTGTTGGTGTCGATGGCAAAAGGGTCCTGGAGATCACCGTGAAGGCCGGGAACCTGTTCATCGTGCCGAGGTTCTTTGTCGTCTCGAAGATTGCCGATCCGGACGGGATGTCCTGGTTCTCTATCATTACAACTCCCAAGTGAGCGTTTGTCCTGATAAATTTCGTCCCCTCTTTATACGCATCAAACTCTAAAATGCTTTCCATGTGGTTGTGTATTGCAGTCCTATATTCACTCATCTTGCCGGGAGAACCTCGGTTTGGAAGGCCTTATCGCCTGAAGTGCTCCAAGCATCTTTCAACGTTCCCCGGACGTGGAGAAGGCCTTCAGCTCCAAGAGGATGGATTCGGAGATCTTCTTCCCTCCAAACTGAGTCAGGCAGTACATAAACGTTTGTTCTGGTTTTTAGAGGTCTAATAATACAAACCCACACCCCCGCCCGGTTCAAGGATGTCTCTTTTCGTTAAGGTCTTCATGCGGTAACTACTGGTGTATTTCTAATTTGCCAATCGCCTCTCTGTTTTTAATATATCACCATGGTTTGAATATTTCGTTCTCGGGACTTGTCGACGTGCTTGACGATGATGAAAGGGGGATGGACCATCCGATGAAGTCGGACTCCCCCGCGAGAAGAAGTAGAGATTTTATTCCTAAAACATGTTTAACTTCTATAGAACTAGCCGCACCGCCGAAAAATGAAAAAGATGAAATAAAAACTCACTGCAATCAATTGCTGTCCTTTTAGAATTAGAAACCGTACCTCATCGCCATCGAAGATGATGAGCGTGCTAATCCGAGGAAAACGTGACTGTTAGATACATTTCTAAGGGATACAACTATACTATACCAAGCAAGATCGACTTCACGGCACGACATAGGGTTGAAATTTCATTTCCCAAAATCGTGCGTGAGAAAACAACAGCAGGGCAAAGCTTTAATTCGTGGGAAGAACCTAATGCAAAAGATCAAAACAATAACTCGAAGTGTCCACACTACAGCCAACCACATTGTATGGTACGAACGGGCCAATTTATTGACTAAGATTCTCTGAACTAAGGATTATCTTCGTGTCTCCTGCATTTACATTCAAACCAAATTGCTGCTACATGAGTATGCTTCTTGAGATAACCATTAGTTGTTTGCCTTGATATCAAGCAACACATGTTCCGGTATGCTTCTTATATGAATGAAAACTTGTGTTTCCAACGGACAGGCCAAGTCCCACATCCATGCCCCAACACACTACACGGTATAACACTTAACACACTGGTCAAAGTACGTTGCCTATAGCCTACAGGGGTTGCTACCAATCCAAAAGCAGATGATTCAAACAAAGAGATATCATCGGTGGGACCATAGTATCTTACAATTGCAACATCATCACAACTTTGTCGACGACGCATAAGAATGTCATCATCCTGTGAAGTTAATAGCAGCTTCACTATGGTGCTGCGGGTTGTTCAATCATTTGATGGTCATCCTTGGATAAAAATGATTGGTATGAGTCTCACATTACATGGGGTATCTGTAGCATTGCTCGATAACCCTCCAATGTTCCACTGTATGCGGCATTTACACATCATTTGCCGCAACAAGCTTTATCGTACAGTCTTATTTGATCTATTCTGCTCAAAGACAAGCCAAACTAGACATTTAATGTCCATGTTCCAGTAGCTCAGACAGCACGTTTCTCATTTTATCAAGCGACACGGGTTTCTGGATAACACCATCCATCCCAACCCTCATGCAATTCTCTTTGGTTACCTTGTCAGTGCTTCCAGTAAGTGCCACCAAGAGGGCCTCTCATGATGTTTCGAATACAGCCGGTGTATACGGACGGTAACTTCGAATCTGTCTATACCAGGCGTGCAAACATCCATAAGAACTACCTTGTGTTCCTGAGAGACAACATGCAACAACTCATCTCCTGAGCTTACGGTTGTCACATCACATCCCAGATGTAGGAGAAGTCCCTTGGTCACTGCCCCGCTAGCACCAGAGCATTATATATATATAAAAAAAAAAATCAACAACAGTAAGCATGACATGAATAAGTACTTTCACGCCACAACATCACTGGATAGACCCGTCCAATTGCATGGATTTGAAGAAAGAGATCAAGTGAGTCAAATGGCAAGGAGAAGTTGTTATCATCAAACAGTGTGACATCACAATATTATCTAGGTGAAAAAACAAATGAGTAATCTTGCCTGTAGTTTTTACATAGAACTTTAACTCTGTAATTACTCTATCCCATAGAACTTTAGATAGTTTAGCTCTTAAAATTGCATCTTGACTAACCGACCTAAAAAAAAAAAAAAAAATTGCATCTTGACTCGGCCTGGCTAAGTGACTGCCTCTACATTAATAGCCTAATTATAGAGATGCAACGAGAGGAACTTGCGGTGACAATTGTTGGATGTATGCTCTAAAGTTACCATGTAGTTGTTACATGTTAGGGATTTCAATAGTACTATCAATTTTATTGTTTAATGACAAAGACGTATTCATTCATTTACCTAATTATATATGAATGATTCCATAAGATCAGTTGTAACTAACCTATTCTTGAGATGTTAAAAATATGTGTAATAGGTTCATAGTTAGACTGAATCTTTAAATTGTTCCGAGTTGATAAATCATTAAATAAATATTAATAATCTTGTTGAGATTGGTGTGTTCTTAACTTCACCATTAAGTATTGGATGCTTCAGGGAATGACTAGTCCTTAGTCATTGGGTATTATGATGCCTGAGTTAAAACACAAGTACTTGTAATATACAAGTTCATTGAACATAACATGTATAAAATGATCAACGACATGGAAGCTTTAAATGTGGTCAATATCTAATCGTTCATGCTTTAGTCTTGTGTAAATAACCTTAGACCTGAGGCATAGTGTTAACTTGTATGTAGGACGGCTATGGTTTATGGGCGTGCATATTGCCGAGTCATTGATCCATCTATGTACTTGAGGGTCATAGTTCAGGTCATAGTTCATTCACATACGAAGTTACATGCATATGTCACGGGCCGATCGATTGGGATCGTGACCGTGCGGCGACTCGGGCAACTTTGGATCACCCAAGCCAAGCCTTGCTCGATCAACGCTCGCACACTCGCTTGCACACCCGGATCGTAGAGAGAGAAAGCTTCTAGAGAGAGGAGCTCTAGAGAGAAAGGGAACTTGTATTACTGAAAAGGATTGGATGGATACAAAATGAGGGGGAGGGCACCCCTTCTTATACTTGAGGCCCTCTAATTACATCCGTTGATTGAGATCTTAGTCGGCGGACGAGATCGCACCGCCTCAACTACCGATACTAATGGCGGCTACTAACCACCGACATAAATGAAAGCTATCAACTACTGACATAAATAGAGATAGATTCTAATTACGGTTTCGCCCGCACTTGGATACTTCGGGGAGAAGACTTGGCGAGAACCCGAGTGAAAGTAGGAGATCCTCCAAGGCTGCGTCACGGTCGTCCTCCGGGAACCTCTTGGGTTGGCCTTCTTTCGGCCCGTGACACATACGCAATACATAATATGTCTCCTCGTTACATGTAAGTTACAATAATAATGTTCTATACGATCTAATTGTGACACTGCATTAAAATCCTCAACTAGGGTTGTAATAGAGAATGAACTATTTATGTCTCATATAAAATGCATGTCAATTAAGTTTGTACATATGATCGAATTGATGACTTGACAAATATTCCATGATATTTGTTTGATTGGGACATAGTAAGACAGAATTGTTGGATAAATTCTCTTCAGATATTTTGAAGTCGACAAAACATTTCCATCAGTCTAGTCTGAAGGCTTGCAGACTCTACGGGCAAAGTCTGACGATCAAAGTCTGACGATATCAAGACTCATGTTTCAAAGTCTACTCTCATGGACAGTTTCCAGATCGACAAGTTAAAACTTCTACTCTGATCGTATTTATTATAGTTTTGACTCCAACGGCTAAGGAATACCATTCGACTGGAATCAGCACTACAAGATCCTATATTCGTATCCGAATAAATCTAGATCCTCTAAGATTCACAACTTATATTTGGAAAGTTCTACTTATGGAAACCAAGATCCTGATTGTATGGGCGAGCAGGATTGATGGGCTATCTACACTTACCTTAAAGAGCTCGAAATCTCTCTAAATTGATTCTGTCCAACGGATTGATTGGAAGAACTTCTTTGGAAGGTGCCAACGGTAATGAAGGCATGAAGAAGTATATAAGAGAGACGTTCAAGTTGTTGAAGGGTGCCGGATAGAAGAATTCCAAAGTCTGAATCTCCTTCTTAGTTTGTGATCTTATTCTTCAAGCATTACATGTAATAAAAAAGAGAGACAAAAGTGTGGTGAGACATTGAGAAAGTGTAGTAGAGTCTCTACACTATAGAATCAAGGGTGCGAGGTTGTAAACACTCTTTTTGATTCTTAGTGAAATCCAGCCAGAAGGGCTGTCCGTGCGGGAGGGTGGACGTAGGCTTGATCTAAGCCAAACCACTATAAATCTGGAGTCTTGTTTCTCTATCCTTAATCTCCTTACTTTTCGTTACTATCATTTGCAGTGATTATTGTTTTTATTTCCTTAATCTCTCTACAGAAAAAAAAATTGCTAAGTACTGTCGGTTAATTTATAAAATTGCCTTAGTCACCTATTCACCCCCCTCTATGTGCTAATTCTAGTCCTAACAATTGGTATCAGAGCTTGTGTACTCATTTATAAGAAGTGTCTTTACTTCTGAGTAAAAGATCTATGGCTAGTATGTTACCTACAGGGTTGATTGAAGGTCAAAGCAACATCAGACCTCCATACTTTGATGGGAAAGACTACAGCATATGGAAAAACAAGATGAAAGCATTCCTATGATCGAAAGATCCTTTGGAATGGGAGGTTGTAGACAAAGGAATCATTCCTGCTGCGGCATCAGAATCAGAGAGAGGAAAAGGAGTTGCTGTTCCTACTGAGATGACTCAAGAATAAATAATCAAGAGACAGACTCTTGATGCTAAAGCCATTTATTCCTTATATTGTGCTTTATCCCCTACCGAGTATAACAGAATATCTTCTTGTGATACAGCAAAAGAAGTCTGGGACAGGCTTCACATTACCTATGAAGGGACTGATCGAGTGAAAGAAACAAGGATCAATATTCTTTTGGGACAATATGAAGTCTTTAAGATGAGATCAGTAGAATCAATAACTGACATGTTTAGCCGCTTTACTGAAATTGTGAATGGTCTTGAATATCAGGGACATCCAATCTCAGGACATATGAAGGTCAACAAACTTCTACGCGGACTCTCTAAAGACTGGAATTACATAAAGACTTCAATAAGGGAGACTCAGAGGATAGCACCACTCTTTGTAGACGAACTAGTTGGAACTCTTCAGTCTTATGAAGTAGAACACACCAACGAAGAAGAAGACTCAAAAGGTAAGAAATCTATTGCCTTAAAGTCTAATTATTATTCTGATGCTACGAGATTCGAAGAAGATCTAGATGATGAAGAACGGCACTCATGATAAAGAGATTGAAAGCTGAACAAAAAAGGCAGAAAATTCAATTGGAAGAAACAAAGCTCACGAGGTTTCGAACAAGTCAACGAGGAAGATGATTCCAACAAAGAAGTGACTTGCTTTGAATGCAAGAAAAAGGGACACATCAGACCCAACTGTCCTCTGTTAAGGAAAAGGAAAGGAAAGGCTGAGAAATACAAAAAGGCACTCAAAGCAGAGACTTGGAGTGATACTGAATGTGAAGAAAGTGATAATAATTATGCCAATATCTGTTTAATGGCAAAATCTGATTCAGACTCAGACCTTGAGACAGATACAGACTCAGACAGTGAGCTTGAGGTTAGTAATTTAAGAATTCCTGTCAAAGTTTCTAAATATATTGATGAACTTTGTCTTAGTCTAAAAACCTCTCTTAAGAGGATCTCTGAATTAAAAAGGGAGAATTCTACATTGAAGCAATAGGAAAAACTTTGGAAAGAAAAAGTTGAAAAGTTGGAAAAGAACTGTACTATCTTGAAAGAAAACTCAGACTCAGTTTCCAAAGAAAATAATCTTTTGAAAAATGATATTTCTACTATATCTAAAAGATTTTCAAATGGTTCTGAAAAATTAGATAAGATTCTTTCAATACAAAGACCTTATTTTGATAAGTTAGGCCTTGGTATGACTTCTGAAACAATTCCACTAATTGATTTCCCAAAGGTGAAGGAAAGAATCAGACAAAGACCAACAAAAGTGGCTTATAAAAATCATTTCCAGAAAGTCTTTGTAAAACCTGTTGGCAGAAATGCTCTAAAATGTTCTAAGTGTCAAAGCTCAGAACATTTTGAAAAAGAATGTCATTTGGTTTGGAGACCTGTTAAAAGGAATTGGGCTAAGACTGTTTATTGTTCTAACTCTTCTGGACCCAAGATGATGTGGGTACCAAAGAAAGCTTGAATTCCTCTTAATTGCAGGTCACTATCAAAAAGAAGATAAAATGATACCTAGATAGTGGCTGCTCAAGACATATGATAGGAGATTCAGGTTGTTTCATAAATCTTGTCCAGATAGATGGAGGAAAAGTTTCTTTTTGTGGTAACAACAAAGGAAGAATTATTGGTCGTGGAACAGTAAAAATTGGAAGTCTATCAATCAAGAATGTCTCCTTAGTGGAAGAATTAAATTACAATTTGCTTAGCATAAGCTAATTGTGTGATACTGGATTCAAGATCAATTTCTAGGAAGGAACGTGCTCAGGAATCAGTAAAGACTTCACTCAATCTTTTACTGGACGAAGACATGGAAATATCTATCTTCTGGATGTAAATCAAGAAAGATCACAGTGCTTAATATCATTACAAGATGAAGCTAATCTATGGCACAGAAAGCTTGGGCATACCAACATGAAACAAATTGCCAAGATCTCTTCCAAGAAACTTGTTCGTGGATTGCCTATTCTCAATTTCCTAAAGTCTGATCTTTGCACACCATGCGTATTGGGTAAACAAGTTAGAAACTCTTACAAACCAATAAATAAAGTTTCCACTAATCGTGTATTGTAGTTTTTGCATATGGATTTGTTTGGGCCCACAAGAACTCAGAGTATTGGTGGAAAAAGGTTCTGCCTAGTAATAGTGGATGATTATTCACGATTTACTTGGGTCTACTTTCTTGCAAGTAAGTCTGAGACTTTCTCTCACTTTTCTAAGTTTGCTAAGAAGGTGCAGAATGAGAAAGGGTACACTATTTCAAGCATTCGTACAGACCATGGAGGTGAGTTTGAAAATCAAGACTTTACTAATTTTTGTGATGAATCTGGATTTCAGCACAAATTTTCTTCTCCATACACACCAGAACAAAATGGGGTTGTGGAAAGGAAGAATAGATCTTTACAAGAAATGGCAAGAACTCTTTTAATTGAAAGTAATATTTCTTCAAGATTTTGGGCTAAAGCTGTTTCAACTGCTTGCTACATTATTAACAGAGTGTTTTTAAGACCAATTCTTGAGAAAACTCCTTATGAAATTTTTAAAGGAAAGAAACCAATTGTTTCCTATTTTCAAGTATTTGGTAGTAAATGCTTTATTCTGAAGAATGCAAATGACCGAGCTGGTAAGTTTGAAAAAAAATCAGATGAAGGATTCTTTCTTGGTTACTCAACTGCAAGCAAAGCTTATAGAGTATTCAACAAGAAGACTCAGACTGTGGAAGAATCAATGAACGTCAAATTTCAAGACTCTCCACAAGTTCAGTCAATTCTGACTGAAGAATTAGAATCTATTCCAGACTCTGCTGGATCCATCTCCCACGAAGCAGCTCAAAATTCAGAAGCAGTACAACAAGATACTGATGAAGAATCAACTCAAGAAAAAGATCAACATTCTATCGGGCCCGACCGTGCTTGGAAACACAAGTCTAGTCATCTGAAGAACTCATTATTGGAAACATTAATGAGGGAATTCGAACAAGATTCAAAAGGCGAGAAGAGTCTAGTCTTTGTTGCACTTATTTCTGAAATAGAACCCAAAAACATTGAAGAAGCCTTAGCTGATGAAAGCTGGATTGAAGCAATGCAAGAGGAGCTCAGACAATTCAGCATTAATGATGTTTGGGAATTAACTCCTAAACCAAAAGGTAAATTTGTTATTGGAGCTAAATGGGTTTTCAGGAACAAAGTCGATGAAAGAGGCAAAGTGACAAGAAACAAAGCAAGACTCGTAGCTAAAGGATACATGCAAGAAGAAGGGATAGACTATGATGAGACTTACACTCCTGTAGCAAGGTTAGAAGCAATCAGATTATTACTTGCTTTTGCATGTTATAAGAATTTCAGGTTATTCCAAATGGACGTCAAAAGCGCATTCCTGAATGGATTTATTCAAGAAGAAGTCTATGTGGAACAACCTCCTGGATTTGAAGACTCAAAGAAACTAGACTCGGTGTTCGGGCGAAGAAAGCATTATATGGGTTAAAACAAGCTCCTCGAGCTTGGTATGAAAAACTAAGTAACTTTTTAATACAAAGTGGTTTTACTAAAGGAAATGTAGATACAACTCTATTTATTAAAAAGGAAGGTAAAAGCTTTTTACTTGTTCAAATTTATGTCGATGATATAATATTTGGATCATCTAATGAGACTCTGTGCAAGAAATTTTCTAAGTCTATGCAGGATGAATTTGAGATGAGCATGATGGGTGAACTATCTTTTTTCCTTGGTCTGCAAGTAACACAATTGAAGGATGGAATATTTATTCATCAAGAAAAATATGCAAAAGAACTCGTTAAAAAGTTCGGTCTGGAAAATTGCAAAAAGACTGACATACCAATACCAAGTTCTTTGAAGATGACAAAGATGAAGCAGGGAAGAAAGTCGACCAAAAATTATACAGGAGTATCATGGGTTCACTTCTTTATCTTACTGCATCTAGACCTGACATATTATTTAGTGTTTGCATATGTGCCAGATTTCAATCAGATCCCAAGGAATCTCATCTAAGTGCTGCTAAACGTATTATTAAATATGTTGCAACTACTGCTCAATTTGGTCTTTGGTATCCCAAAGAAGGAGACTTTACCTTTCTTGGATATTCAGACGCAGATCTTACAGGTTGTAGAGTTGAAAGAAAGAGCACTTCTGGCACCTGTCAATTACTCGGTAACATGGCAGTATCTTGGTTCTCAAGGAAGCAAAGTACCGTAGCACTTTCAACAGCTGAAGCAAAATATGTAGCCCTTGGAAGTTGCTGTTCTCAAATACTCTGGATAAAACAACAACTACGAGACTTTAGAATCGAAGACTCTTGTACTGAGATCAAATGTGACAATACCAGTGCAATCAATCTTACAAAGAATCCTATTCTTCATTCAAGAGAAAAACATATTGAGAT
Source organism: Eucalyptus marginata (assembly GCA_014182565.1). Lineage (NCBI taxonomy): Eukaryota > Viridiplantae > Streptophyta > Magnoliopsida > Myrtales > Myrtaceae > Eucalyptus > Eucalyptus marginata. The sequence continues at coordinate 26,721,812 of CM024594.1, forward strand.
TCGACATCATTTTATAAGAGATCATATTCAGAACAAAGAAGTCTTAATACAATTTATTGACTCAAAGAATCAACCGCGGACATCTTCACAAAGCCACTCGAGAAAAGTCTATTTGAGTCTATTCGTTCAAGACTCAATATTTTATCTCTTGAAGATTGTTGAAGTTCAGACTCAGAATCTAAGTCTGTCAGAGTATCAGACTCAGATTTTCAGACCTGGAATACCAATCGTCACAACGTAAGTTATTATAATACATTTATTCAAACTGGCTGACTTGAAAAGGTAAGATTGTTTGTTTATCTCTAACTGAGTTTATTAAGGCAGTTAATTTTAAAAAGGGGTAGTTATCGATTTATTTAAAGCGGTTATTTTTCAAAAGGAATTTGATAATATTTCCTAATTGCGACGCTTCAGATACTTCGTTTCGATTGCCTTTTATACTCCTTCTTCTTCTCTTTTTACTTTACTAGAAACCCTAGTTCACAAATTTTTCACTCTCTGAAATTTCTCTTCTCAAGTTCTTCTTCTTCTCAAAAGCTCTTAACTTTCTTGCGACACAAGTGTGAAAGTTCCCTCTAAGAAAGTGACAATGTCTTATCAAAGGAAATCTTCAAGACTAGCAAGCAGGGGACCACTGGAGTCGGGTGAGGGACCTACGCACTTTGATCTCACAGGAGAAGGTGACTCTCCAAGTGAACAGATGCACCAACACTCTCAACAGCGCACCTCTTCGACTAAAGCTCATGTTGATCATCCTCAAACTGCAGAGAAAAACGTCGTTGAAGACATAGAACCAGTAAGGTCTCTTAAGCTTGCATTCGTGTATAAGCTTTACTCTGCCTTGAAGAAAGGAGGCTCTGCAATGACTTTCATTGATGAGTTTTTGAAAGAGAAATGTTATAAAAATGAGACACATTTTCTAACTGTAATGGAGAGATCGGGCGTTGTTCCTGTTGGAATGGCAACGAAGACTTTTGCAAACTTTCCGAGTGATCCTCGCTTTGGAAGTGTAAATCAGCCTGAGGTGAAAGCTGATGATGAGAAGTTGTTTGTACATTTTACACCTAGGATGGGTGTGGCTGCGACTATTCAAGGAAAGAGGGATGACCTATTTCGGTCAGAGGAACACAAGAAGGTGTATGGTAAATTGCTGAAGCGTGGAGTGATGAATCCACGAACTGTGGATTTCGATTTTCTGGATCTGTTGGACATCAAGTTGAGAGAAAAGTTTGAGAAGCTTCAACTTTATAAATTTTGTACTGAGAGCGAAGTGGCTCATTCTAAATTAACAGCCTACTTCTATTCCAATCTTAGTTTTCTAGACGCCAATAGTTTTTCTTTCAGTGTGAACGATAAAGAGTATGTGGTTGACACAGATACTCTGGCGGATGTAATTGGTGTGGAAAGAGGAGCTTTCCAATCAATTTCTGTGTCTGTGAGTCATGCAACTCTGGAACTGGCAAGAGACAGAATCGCAGAAGGACGTCTGTCCTACTCAAGGATGAATGCTACAATCACTTTGCTTCACAAAATCGTGATAAACTGTCTCAGACCGAAGTCAACATAAAAAACAGATGTATCTATCTCTGAAGCCAAACTGATGTATGCAATCAAGATTGGTCTTAACTTCTCCTTACCCCATACAATCTTGTTTCACATGTATAGGTCTATGGCGAAGGGCAAGGGAAAACTTCCTTATGCTGCTCTTATCACTCGTATTTTCAGACATTTGAACATTCAGCCGCCTTACATTCTCTCTGTGAAGACTATTGATCAAATGGTCATTGGGCTAAAGATGATAACAAAAATGCGACTGAAAGAACTCAGCAAAAAGCTGGAGCAGTTCAAGGAGAAAACCCCTGTTAAGACCAGACCAGACTCTTCTGTTGCTAAGAGAAAAGGGAAGGATCCTGTGACTGGTCCTATCAAGAAAAGACGGGCTATCATCTTGGAGGATGAAGATGATGAAGATGATATCCCTATCTCTGCCCTTGTTTCTCAGTATTCTGCTCCTGTGTCAGCAGAACCAGAACAGCAACCTGCAGAAGAAACTAAGAAAGGGAACCAGGAAAAGGAATCCCAGCAGACAGAAGAAGAGGAAGAAGAAACCACAAAGACAGACTCACAGCAACAACCAGCAGAATCATATGCAGATGAAGATCAAGCAGGTTCTCCAGCAGAAAAGGAGGATCAACAACACTTTGCCACTGAGGAAACTCCTCAGCAAACATAGTACTTCTCCATGCCAGAAGGCATTAATACATGGGGAGATATCCAAAGAGAAAGTACTCCTCTTCTCTTGACATTTACCAGAGCAAGTGTTAGTAGATCACCTCCTGAAACTGAGGATGTTCATACGACTATATTACCTGAAAAAGAAGCAACATCTTCTCATGATGATCTTCATGCTGATATTCACTCCACCGGCTTAACTCCACAATCAGATCGTGTTGATGCAAGCACACAAACTAACAATTCAGGTGATTTCGGAAGGCTGCTTGAAATCATTTTGGAGCTAAAAGGCCAGATATATGCCTTAGGATGTGAATTTCAGACTCTGCAGAGTGAGAATTAGGCTATGTTCATCTCCTTGCATGATCAGATTAAAGATGTTCAACATCAGGTTCAGACCACTACAAATGGCTCAGCACTCACTCAACTACAGGAAGATTTGAGGAAATTGGAAGGAACTATCAAGTCTATGGAGGACTTTCAACTTGTTCGCATTCCTCGCGCTTCCTAATTTTTTTTATGATGACAAAAAGGGGGAGAAGTCCTTGCAGATTTTCATTCCTATTTTTTCTCCTCATTCTCATTTTACTTCAAACTCTCACTCATACTTTTTGAGACTTGTTAGTCTGTTTGGTCATGATTCTTATATCCTTATATCTTGAGTTTTGGAATACTTGCTTATTACTACATTACTTTAAGTCGTTAAGATAGTTGATTGATATCTGCACTAGGGGACTAATGTGTTTTCTGTGGATGCAGATCTGTGTACAGGATAAGTCTGTGTACATGACAATTTATACTATCTTTACTCTAATCTTTTATGAAATATCTTTGCTGGCTTAAAAGTTGTATTGCAGAGCTATGGTATTTAAATCTGCAGGAAAATTTTGTCACCATAAAAAAGGGGGAGATTGTTGGATAAATTCTCTTCAGATATTTTGAAGTCGACAAAACATTTCCATCAGTCTAGTCTGAAGGCTTGTAGACTCTACGGGCAAAGTCTGACGATCAAAGTCTGATGATATCAAGACTCATGTTTCAAAGTCTACTCTCATGGACAGTTTCCAAACCGACAAGTTAAAACTTCTACTCTGATCGTATTTATTATAGTTTTGACTCCAACGGCTAATGAATACCATTCGACTGGAATCAGCACTACAAGATCCTATATTCGTATCCGAATAAATCTAGATCCTCTAAGATTCACAACTTATATTTGGAAAGTTCTACTTATGGAAACTAAGATCCTGATTGTATGGGCGAGCAGGATTGATGTGCTATCTACACTTACCTTAAAGAGCTCGAAATCTCTCTAAATTGATTCTGTCCAACGGGTTGATTGGAAGAACTTCTTTGGAAGGTGCCAACGGTAATGAAGGCATGAAGAAGTATAAGAGAGACGTTCAAGTTGTTGAAGGGTGCCGGATAGAAGAATTCCAAAGTCTGAATCTCCTTCTTAGTTTGTGATCTTATTCTTCGAGCATTACATATAATCAAAAAGAGAGACAAAAGTGTGGTGAGACCTTGAGAAAGTGTAGTAGAGTCTCTACACTATAGAATCAAGGGTGCGAGGTTGTAAACACTCTTTTTGATTCTTAGTGAAATCCAGCCAGAAGGGCTATCCGTGCGGGAGAGTGGACGTAGGCTTGATCTAAACCGAACCACTATAAATCTGGAGTCTTGTTTCTCTATCCTTAATCTCCTTACTTTTCGTTGCTTTCATTTGCAGTGATTATTGTTTTTATTTCCTTAATCTCTCTACAGAAAAAAAATTACTAAGTACTGTCGATTAATTTATAAAATTGCCTTAGTCACCTATTCACCCCCATCTAGGTGCTAATTCTAGTCCTAACAAGAATGATTGAATTACATTGTAGCTAAAGCTGACATGTTTATTATGTTCTTAAAATATTAACACTGTTTAGGTAGCCACAACATATTGCTAAATGTCAATCATGACTTATACAACTTGGAGATTGATCATGACAATCAATTCTCTTGGGAATACTAATGTGTCAGTGCAAGTCTTACTATTAGTTCGATGATGAATCTAGGGATGTCACACACCAAAACCAATTCAAGATAACGTTGAACGAAAGGGATAATATTGCAAATACATTTGCAATCATAGCAATTGAATTGAGTAGAGCTGAAATTAAATTAAATGAGATTTAATTTAATTTTTATTTTGGTCATGAGCATCCGTGCATATGGTGCATGTGCATGCCCAAAGTAGACACATTTTAATGTGCCATGACTTAAATATCGAGAGTACGGCGAGTAATCTCCACGAGATTGCTAGCACAATTTTAGTAGTGATTACCCGCGAGTTCTTTCTTACGTTCAACGTGCGATTAAAACTAAAGGTTTGATGTTTGTGGGGCTCGAACTGAAGAACATCCGAATTAAGTCATTGAAGGCACGCTACAAGAGGTAATCCGTTTAACCTCCTTTGATATTTTGATTTTTTATTAAAAAGCACGAACGATGCCTTTGGAGATACATGTATAGTAAAATTTCATCTTTCCCTCTACTGCGTTTATGTTTATTTTACCTATGCATGTTCTATAAACTCCAACAATAACCTCACCAGAATGGATTTTCCAGCAACAGGACATATTCTTGCAACAGTGAATTTGGTGATATCTTCACCGCACAATTGCTACTAAACACTTGATTGATCACGGGAAGATGAATGGGTACAGTGTATCCAACTAGATTCTGCTGCTGATGGAGAGTGTAGGATAGCTCAAGCTCCAAGCCACTTCATGCTGGCATCCACAGGGCATACTCTTTCAATGCCAAAGTTCTGCCCAGTTCAACCAGTGTAGTTTTCAAAATAGTATGTCTTTCAAGAGTGCTTCTGTATAGTGTCAAAAGAAACGAACTTCAACAAAGAATGTGGTAATAAAAGAACAAGAGCATTTTGAGCTTACAAACAGTAAAGGAGCTTTTCAAATCGCGGGGTCAAAATAGGGATACGGGTTGGGCGAAAACAAGAAGAAATAGTAGAAAAAATGGAGAAGCTTCTTCTTCGGCATTTGCTTTGTTGTTGTTTTTGTTTGTTAAAACAAAAAATAAGTGTTTTTTACCTTGTCCCACATGGGAAAGGTGGGAAGAAGTAAACTAGTTTAAAAGTGTGGGATTTCCTTTGTAGGTTTAAAGGAATGATTGGGTGGGGCTAGACCCCACCATACCCGCGTGCGGGTGCACGAATAATTGCGCGATTTTGGCGCACTTTGCACGCCCGCGTGCCCACGATTTAATTAGCGGTAATCCTTTTGTCTTTTTATTTTATTTTATTTTATTTCATACGGTTATCTTATTAATTTTAATCAATTCAAAGGTTGTTTTTGTTTATTGAGAATTTTCAGAAATTAATTAATTAATAAATAATAATTTCGAATTATTATTTATTAAATAATAATTATTTTTTTTTTTTATTCCAAATTTTGTTTGTGTTTTTTCAAGACAACCTTTGAATAAGATATCCGTTCGGTTTGCAACCTTTCCCGAAGGGTTGCAATTGTTCGGTTTTAACTTCTTACGAATGGACACATTTGTTCACTTGAGCAATTTTCGAAAGAATGTGGTTGTTCATTTCGCAACTTTTCACGAAGAGTTGTCTTTGTTTTAAGACTATTTTATATACACTTGTTAGATTGAGGAAGAACGATAGTGATCAATTTTCATCTTTTTGAGTCTTCTTTCTGAAAAAACGACAGCCATCTTTTTCAATTGTTTCCTAGAGAGATTCTGGAGAAATACTAGAATTGCTATCTAGTATTCTTAATTTGAGACTTTGTTGTATCCTGGAGGATATTTGCCGGTAACCATTAGCAACTTTGTGGGACAAATAAATCCTTAAAAAAAATGATATCACGCCTCAAAGTCCGACTCGAGTACTCTAAAGATCCGTCTTCATTGTTCTACCCTATTCGAAGCGGTAATTTACCACATGCTTTCCCAAAACTTAGGCGACAGAAAGGAGCAAAGCACATGCAAGGTTCAAATCAAGCTCGTTGGAGCCACTGATGGGGCTCTGAGAGGCAATGGCGGAGGTGAAGGCGGCAGCGTGGTCCATCCCCAAATAGAGAGAAGCCCTTGCAGTAATGGAAGGGAAGAGTGAGAGGCCTTCTTTGAAATTTTTGAGGAAATGAAGAGCATCGGAAGTTTTCTTGAGTGCGAGGGAGGGAGGAGAGGAGAGAGTGTCGATACTTTTCAGGGGAAATTAAGAGAGGGATAAGGCTTCTGACCGTGATAGGGCGTGGGGAATACGTGTCACTTCGTGAATGGGATAGGATTTGCCATGCTGAAATCCAAGTCATACCTAATATTTTCTTATGGATTTTAGGTTTTGAGAAGACACGCACATATCTTTGGGTCAACGAATTCCGGTAGTCAATTTTTGCCCAAACTCACCCATTTGTCGAGTCGTGCGGTTTTTGCAATTGGGTTTTTGTTGATATGTAATCTCTTTTTTTCTCGTATTTTAAAAAATAGAAAGTGAGAATAATAAAGTCTTGGGCTCCTTCTTCAAGATGGGAGCCCGCAGCCCAAATTCGTGATTTCAATCCACGCTCGGATCGGACAAGGGAATTTGATCCATAAAGCTTAAGGAACCCATTTAAAGAAAATCAGAAGAGGGGCCGAAGGAGAGAGAGCACACCCATAGAACTTCATGGGGCCAATCCGTTTTTTTACATAGCCTATAAAATTGTTGTAGAAAGAGGGCCCAGTCACAAGTCTTAGCTTCAACGCGCGCGAGCGAGGATGGAAGGGGAGCGAAGCAGAATCGACGGCGACTGAGATCCCAAGGGTGCGGACGCCTCATAACCGAAGAGTCTCTCTCTTCTTCTAACCACTATACGATCCCCACACATAAACTAGAGCACGCTCGGAATGGGCTCCTAGAAAACTCATTTATGGCCTACTTTAGTTTTTGCCAATTTGGACCACTATAGTTTTTTTTTTTTTTTTGTCGGTTCTACTTTACGCCTATGGTAACTCTCACTCTCGACTTTTGCCCTACCTCTCCTTGCGGGGTGTGGGAATCGAAACCCATTCCCGAAACTAATTCGTCCCCACCCCAACCCCCCTTAAATCCCCACCTTCCCCTTCCATGTTGGAAGGGTGGCCACTGGGGTAAACCCAGTAGTTGGACCACTATAATTGAATTTCAATATTTTAAACCCATTTTCACGCAACCCTTCGAATGTCTAACAGCTTATTTATAACTCCGTCGCAAATATACGAGTCAAAAAATGGATCCACAACCCATTTTAGCACCTCCACTTAGGCTTGTTAAACAGATGGGTTCGGTCAGTTTTGATTTGGGTGGATTATAAATAGTTTGACCTAAATTGACCAATTTAATTTGTTTATGATCGATTTATTGAAATGCAAATATCTTGATCCACATTTGAATCAAGTCATATCCAATCTGTCTTGAGATTTATTTTGAACGTTTTTCTCTTTATAATGTTGTCTTTGAAGAACGGATGGCTCGATGAACCAATTCATCAAGTTAGTAAAGGGAGCTCGGGAGTCGAGTTAGTGAGGGAGAGTTATTAATGAAATGAATTTATTATGTTTTGAAACTTGTGTCCAAATCAACCAAGTAAGCAAATTATAAATAGCATGGTTACTTCCATTGAACGAGGACATGATAAGATAAACAGCAAGAAAACAACCGGAAAAAAGTTGGAAAAGAAAACCCAATCCTCGAAGATGAAAGGACCAAGACAATGACGCAACCCAATCTGCAAACCCTACTCGAATAAACAATTCTCTTTTGTTACAATTGGTGTTAAGGCTTTTTTGTTCAAATTATTCTCTTGAATTGCGAGATGCCATCGAAATTGAACCTAAACTAAGGGTGTGTTTGTTTCACGGAAAACATAACGTTTTTGGAAAATGTTTTCCGAGAAACCATTTTTCAGGAAAATGGTTAGTTTTCGCTTTGTTTGGTGATATGTGACCGAAAGTATTTTACGGTGTTTGGATTGCATTTGAAAAATAATTTAACAATTGATAATAGTGTGCCTCTTACTTCCAAATTAATTTGTTGAGTCCATGTTACTTTATAAACGGATTTTTCTTGATCAGTTTAGTAAATCTAGAATTTGAACCTACAAAATGAAAAGGAAACTTGAATTCATACAGATATTTTTTTTTCCTGAAAATGGACATGATTTCCGGTTACAAGAGCAAGTCAAAACGATATTATTAATCGCTTCAATGCATTTGGCTCTCTTTAGATGGATGCGCCTCCCATGCGTAATATTAATTAATTTGACAAAAATTAATGAAAGATAAATTCATTATAAATGTACTTAGTTTAGAGGTTTTTGTGATAAAAAAATTAATTTAAAATTTTAATTTATAATAAATTTATAATAATTATATTGATTTGAGATCTTTTATATAACATTATATTAATTTGTATTTTTTCGTGATATTAAGTAGGAAGTAAAGGAAGCGAAAATAAAGAAAAAGAGAGAAAGGAGGAAAACGTCACCATCTGTCCATATAATCGGCACTAGCAAGCTAAAGTCTCTTTCTTTCCTTTTCTTATTATAGATTTGAATATTTCAAAAGGTTGTGCTTCTCTTTAAATAAGAGGCAAGAATTTGGGAAAATAAATAAAAGAAATACATCTAAAAAGAAAAAAAAAAAAATCTTAGAAGAAACAGTCTTTTTCCAGCAAAATCGATCCCCCAAATTTGAACCCCCGGCTCGCGCACAACCATCCAAAAATCAAATCCATTTTCCGCTCAAAATTACCAAAAAAAAAAAAAAACCCAAATAAAAAATTTAAAAAATGGGCTGTACACACACCGAACTCGAGTTAGCCGAACTCCCTCTCTCTCTTTCTCTCTCTAGCCCGACGACACCGATGGCCAACCCGTCCTCCTCGCCGCCCCCTCCTCCGATCCCTAGCCTCCTCCTCCCGCCATACTCGCCGCCGCCTCCGCCCCTTGGCCCGAAGCAGCCGCCACAGCCGCAGCAGCAGCCGCGGATCCTCTTCTCGTTCTCGAAGCGGCCGGCCCTCCGAGTCACCTCTGAGTACGACAGCGACAGCTCCGTCTTCCTCAAAAGGTCTCGTGCAAGCTCCTCAACGGCCTCGCCAAGCTCAAGCTCTCCTTCCGCAACGACCAGAAGGGCGAGGTCGCGAAGCCCCGGCTGCCTTCGTCTCCAAGCACCTCTCCCTCCACTACGACGTCGAAAAAGTGAAAGAACCCGGAATCGTGTTGAGCGTTGTTGAAGAAGAGCCAGACCTTCAATGATGAAGAAGAAGATCTGGACCTCCAATGGCGAAGGAGATGCGTGTCGTTGAAGAAGAGCCGAAGAAGAAAGATGAGGGAAAGAGCGAAGGGAGAGAGCGGCGTACCTCAGAAAAATTTGGAAAGGAAAAGTGAAAGGACAGAGAAAAATTGAAAAGGGAAAGTGTTTTCATCTCCTCACGCGGAGGAATTCGTTTTCCTAAAATAACATGTCATATTTGTGTTGACCAGAAAGTCATTTCCGTTGACCAAATCTGTTTTAGAGATCCAAACGGCTGAAAATCCGGAAAACACTTTCCGGTAAAACAAACACACCCTAAGAGTGCAATGGGAATCACCTGAACCGGGATCACCCGGACGGACCAGACCGACTGGTTTGATCCAGTTCCCAGGAGTCCTAATTCCTAAAAACAAAACTGATGTCTAGGCCGTATGATTCCCAATTTTAAAGGAAGAATCGGGCGATTACTTTTCACTTTTTTAAAATTTTTTAAAATTAAACCTAATAATCCTAATCTAAGCCAAGCTGGCAATAAACCTCATTCCCTGAGATTGTCAGAGGAAAGTACTTGTATTGTCCTCAAAAGTCATCGTCTAGTCCCTTCACCTCATTTGCTTACTTTTTTTGTCATCTGATTTCGCTCCTCCTCATTACCTAGAGATGTGAGCCTTTCCTCACCCCTTGAACACAAAATCCAGCTCCACTTTGAGAAGGCCGCCGAGAAGAAGCACGCCATTGACCAGCAGAAGAAGGAGCTCCAGTGCTCCACCACCTCTTCCTCCTCTTCTTCATCTTCCTCGCCCTCCTCTTCAATGCCTTCTCTCAACTGTTGTCTCACCTCCAATGTTGCCACGCTGGCCCGATCTCCCTCGGCCCCTCGTCTCTTTACGTCTTTGTTGCTCATCAACGGCTTCAAGTATCGGTGGCGATGCCTCGGGATCAATTCCACAAGACGCTTGGGAAATGGATTGGTCCCCAATTTCGAAAACTAAGAATCGCTTTCTGGATCGGAATCGATCACTCTTAGGTCAAGTAGAACCAAGAAGTGCCTAAATGGTCCTAAACTCGTTTATAAACGGGCCTCTTAACATTTCGCAAATGGGTTAGATTATGAACTCATTTGCAACCCATTATAATTTTCATAAAAGGCTCGACTCCTTGTCACTAACCCGTTTAATCCATTCTTCAAATTTTCCTTCGTGTGAAACACAATTTTTGTCATCGTCATTTCTCGAATGCAAGGGCGTGTAAGGAATAGAGAGACTTTACTAGGATTAAGAAGGTACTCTACAGTTAAGAAACTACGACGAAAATCAGGATCGGTATGGTGAATTTAGGGATTGTTTGGTAACTTGCCAAACTGTGTTTATTTATGTTCTTTTGTTCTTGAGAGTAAATTTGGAATAGAAATGCGTTTGGTAAAATTTTTAATTTCAGAAACAAATTTCTATTTTTTTGTTCATAGAATTAGATTTTGAACATAATCGAAAAGTAAAAAAAAATTGATTATTTGTTCCCGGGAACAATTATAGAATCAAACATCTATTTTCTCTCTATTCTAGAATCAAACACCTATTTTCTCTCTTTTCTTTTCTTTTTTCTTGTTCTTCTTCGTTCTTTCTTCTTCTTCAAATACCGTCGCCGTCGCTGCCGCTACCCAGCGCCATCCGCCGCCCACCGCCGCTAGTCGCCGATGACCATTCCAGTGAGCTCGTTAGAGGCTCGCCCAGCCACTGGTGAGGTGGGCCTTGCCAAGCCAATGGCCAAGCGGGCCTCGCCGGGGCCTCCCTCGGCCATAGGTGAGGCTCACCTAGCCACTAGCGGGCTCGACCTCCCCAGATTTGGGCGAGGCCGCTTGTTCAGCCAAGGCTCAGCCGAGCCTCACCCAACTACCGGCAAGGCTCAGCTGACAAGGCACGGCCTCGCCAAGGGTCAACGACGATCCGGTGAGGTCGCCGACTCTCGTCTGGCCGGTCGCCGGTCATCCCAAGTCCGACCACCTTGAAGAAAAAGAAGCGGAGAAAGAAAGGAAAAAAATAAAATAAAATAATCTAAAATTTTTAAAAAATGATTTGATTTCTTTGTATTCTGAAATAATAGAATACATATTTAATTTTGTATTTTAATTTATTATTTAGTATTTATATTTAGTACATATTTTAGGATTATTAGTATAGTTTATTATTTAGTGTTTAATAAAAATGTGATTAGTTAATATTTTTATTAATTATTATAAATATAATTAATCATTAGAATTTCTATGATTTGATAGAATTTTAGAATTGAATAGAATTCTAAATTCGAATTCTTTTGAAATAGAAAATGGTTAATATTCTGAAAAATCTCAAATGGTATACCCGTGACAAATTTACCGCAAATTATTTTTGACCACAAAAAACCACAAACCGTATATCTTTGACAAATTTACCCCAAAGCGGTACACTTGTGATAAATTTGCCCTCTGTTAGTTTTTATTAAATTTTATTAACAAATTATTAAGTTAAATGACACGTGACGGTTAATTGATATACCAATTTGGGATTTTACGCTCCGTTTGTCACAGTTTACAATTTTTGCGATTTTTTTTTATTAATCCAATTTAGCGGAGGGTATATTTGTCATAAATTTATCGGTTTAGAGTTTTTGCGGTCGAATAAATTAGTTTGGGGTAAATTTGTCATAAATGTACAAGTTTAGGGTTTTTTTTTTATGGTTAGTCGGGGTAAATTTGTCACGAATGTACCAGGTTTGGGGTTTTTTATGGTAAAAAAAATAGTTTTTGGTAAATTTGTCGCGGGTGTATCGGTTTGGGATTTTTCGGGGTATTAACCCAATAGAAAATATAATAAAATATAATATGATTTTTTCACTCATAAAAAGACAATTATATTTGTGAGTGGTTCATGAGAATTCAATATCAAATTTACACTCATCTAAAAAGGTAATTGAAAAAAAAAATTGTAATAGTAATTTTATGCAGTTATCAAATATATTTATGTTATTTTTTATTTCGGAATCGAAAATTTTGTGTAGTTACCAAACACATTCGTTTTTTCTTCGAAATTATTCTCGGGAATAGAATAAAAAAATCATTTTTGATTAAAAATTATTTTCAAAATATGAAAATAGTGACAGAGAGTGAGGGTAAGCGCTTTCTTCTCAAGGGTGCGTTTAATAATTATTAATTTTCAAAAATAATTTATGATCAAAAATGCTTTATGCTTCACTCCTGTCGCGGGAACGAGAAGAAAGCGCTAGCTCTCACTCTCTGTCACTATCCATTTCACTATTTCACTACCGAAATAGATACTGATAGTATCTATTTCGGTAGTGAAATAGTGAAATGGATAGTGACAGAGAGTGAGAGCTAGCGCTTTCTTCTCGTTCCCGCGACAGGAGTGAAGCATAAAGCACTTTTTCCCCCGCACGGCAGTTGAGCATAGGCACTTTTTTCTCCTTCTCATTTGGTCAGTTCGCAGGAGTTGTTGAACTTAGGTACTTTTTTTCCTTTCTCATCTGTATCCTGCCACTCCAATAGCCGAGCCTTTTGCCCTATATATAGCCTCTTTACCTTCTTAACCGGAGTTAAGCCTCTCGTCATTCGAGATATTGCCTGTTACCGTCTTAACCATATTAAAGCCTCTCTCTCTTCCTTCCGCAAGCTCGAGAAATGATGACAAGGACAAGTAAGTTTTTGGTTAAACGTGCGCCTCGTCTCCTGTCGCTTCCCTCTTTCACGACCTTTTGCGAGCACACCTCCTTCCCTCCGGATGGGTGGCCCTCATTTCACGGTGCTGTGAGGCCTGCAATGTACGGATTTCGATCGCCCATCTTGGAACAAGGGGTCGCAAGCATCACAACACAACAAAACTTTGATCGATTGGATATCGGACGACGGAGTATTGACCGGTCATACTTAGGTCAGTCCTGTCCCGTCCTTCGGTTCAGTGCTAATAAAACTTCCACTCATTCTGAATTTTCATGCACAGTTTCGAGGAAGTGCTTGATGAGCAAAGAGGAGACTCATAATATTGGGCTTCTCGGCAATGAGGAGACTGCTATTAATGAGCTTCCCAATGAACACCATGACGAGGTGCGTGTTGCCGTTGGGTCTCTGAATTTCTCCTCCGTGATTTTTTGTGGAGTTTTGATTCTTGAGTGTTTGTTGAGATTATTTTTTCTGATTCTTCTATCTAACGCCTTTCGTGGAAAATTTTTCCACTATCCACCTTAGTGATTGAGAAAACGTTCTCCATCAACGGAAAAAAGCCAGTGGCCTATGCTGCCTCTCTTGAGGCTCAGGCGAAGATAAAGATAAAAAGAAAGAAAATAATAATTAAAAATTAAATTTTAAAAATAAAAATAAAAAATTATTGAAAAAGAGTGTACGGAAAACGGAAAATTTTTCACTTCATTTTTAGATTTTAAATAAATATAAAAAATAATTATATTTTCCTAAAAAATTAAATTCTCTTGTCTTCCTTTCTGGAATTCATAGGAAATTGTCACTTTTCTCTTCTAAAATGACAAGGCATAAACTTGAAAACCATAAAAGGACATCTTACGAAAGGAAGTTCTACATTTTAGACGACGGAGGGAAAACTTCTCTTTGATTTCAATTTTTTTTTTGCCTTTCCTCGAACTACATGAAAAGAGATTTTTGTTTTTTTTCCTTTCCTGTTTCATCTGCTCTACATTTTCCTCGTTTACAATATTGTCTAACCGGAGGGGAGTGCAGAAACAGATCGCGGAGACTTCTGTGGATGGCACGCCATCATCAGGCTTCGGGTATGATGTGTTCTTGAGCTTCCGAGGGCCTGATGTTCGCCGCACGTTCGTGGATTGCCTCTACCATAGCCTAGTTGACTCTGGAATTACTGTCTTCAAAGATGACAAAGAGCTTCCTGTAGGCGGGGAAATTGGACCGGAGTTCAAGCGCGCTATCGACAACTCAAGGCTCCACCTGCCGATTTTCTCGGAAGGCTATGCATCTAGCTCTTGGTGCCTCCAGGAGGTAGCGTACATGGTGAAGCGCCGGAAAGATTCCGTGGGACACGAAATCACTCCTATTTTCTATGGAGTGAGTCCTTCAGATGTCAGGCTCAGGAGGGGTTCATACGGCGAGGACCTGCTTAAGCATGAGCGGTATTACGGCAAGGAGACGGTGCGAGGGTGGAAGGAGGCTCTAATAGAGGTCGCAGATCTATCAGGATGGGACGCAAACAATTTAGAGTAAGTAAAATTTAGAAACTTTTATGGCCATTACACCCTTTTCTTTATTCAATCTCTCTCTCTCTCTCTCTCTCTATATATATATATATATATATATATATATATATATATTGCAATCAAAAAGAAGGGTAATTTTAATTGGCAATTTAAGGTTCCATATCATGGTCAATCATAATGATATTGAATGGTATGGTAAAGACATTATAAAGCTTCTTTGTGTTATGGTCAAATGTGCTATGTTAGAAATGAACTTTGAGCTAGTCTCTGTCTGTGTTGCTTGTTTCATGCTATTTCTGAGATTCAAAAAGTAGAAGTATTTATCAAGCCAACACGATCCACTTTGCTGATTATCAACAGTACAAATGCACTTGGGAGATGGCTAGTGGGTTGCAACACCTTCAGCTGAATGGTTAATAGAAATTGTTTGTTCGATCACCATCATAAGTTCTCTGTGAGAGAGAGACAGAGATGCTGTTAGGGAGTGTTTCCAGCCAAATAAAGATTGAAAGTATGTTCTGGAGAATTCCTAGATATCCTCGTATATTGCTGATACGGTTTCTCCTCTTTTCTTTGAAGATGATGATTTATTTTCGTGGCAGGCATGGTAGACTTATCAAAGATATTGTTCTAAAGATTTTTATTAAGCTGAAGAAGAGACAAAAGGTTCTTCCTGATCATTTAGTTGGAATTGATGATCGAGTCAAAGATGTGGTACGGCAGTTGGACCCCAGCTCCCTGGACGTACGATTACTTGTTGTGCATGGTATGGAAGGAATTGGCAAGACAACTCTTGCCAAGTCAGTTTTCAATGAGATAGCTCCTCTGTTTGATGGTTGTAGCTTCCTTTCAGACATCAGAAAAAGCCCACAAGTTGGTGGCATCATAAGGTTTCAAAAGCAGCTGTTATCCGATATCCTGAAGAAGAACATAGATGTCCAGGACGTTGATGATGGTATCAACATGATACGAGAAAAGTTTTGCAACAAGAGGGTCCTCATTGTCTTTGATAATGTGGATAAGCCAGAGCAGCTCCTGAGACTGATGGGGAACTGTGACTCGCTTGGCCCTGGAAGCAAGGTGATTGTCACAACTAGGAATGTGGGTCTTACGGCATTTCTGCCTAAACAGCATCTTGCTTATGAGATGAGACAGTTGAATCCTTGGCATGCTCTTCAACTTTTCAGTAAGCATGCCTTTGGAGAAAGGCTACCTCCAGATGATTACGAAAATATTTCCAGTGAAATAGCGGCCACAATCGGAGAAAATCCTTTGGCTCTTGAAGCATCAGGTTCTTTCCTCCGTGGCAAAAGTCTCGGGATATGGTCAGAAGAATTGGAGCGTTCAAGGAAAGTACCTAATAGGGTAGTCCTAGAGGAGTTGAGGAAAATTTATAAGGCATTAAGCTTTCAGGAGAAGCAAATTTTTTTAGACATTGCAACCTTTTATGACGGCATGGATAGCACAACTGCAACATATATGTGGAAAAGTTGTGGTTATTTCCCTGAAAGCGGACTTGCTACTCTCACTGCTTTGTCTCTGTTGAATGTAGACCATCACAATATTTTTCGGATGCCTGACCTGATCAGAGATTTTGGAAGGGAAATTGTTCGAGAGGAGAATTATCTGAGTCTGGGAAGTCAAAGCAGACTGTGGGAATCAGAGGAATGCCTTCGCATCCTTTGTGATCCGGTAAAGTCATTGATATGATAAAACTGCAATTTTGTTTGTAAAAATTTGACAGAATTCTGTTATTTTATAAGTTTTCTGTTTGATGTTAGAGTTCACTGATGCTTGCTATATTTACTAGATTGATTGCCGGCAAAAGAGTAGTGTTCAATTACTTAGCTTAAAAGTCCCCCAGGGATGGATGCTTACAAGTCAACAATTTGCTGCTCTGCCAAATCTAAGGATTCTTCATGTTGAAGGGGGAAACTTCACTGGAGATTATGAGAATGTTTTCAGAGAATTAAGATCGCTATATTGGAATTGTTGTCCTGCAGATTTTGATGCGATCAATTTCTCTCCAAGCAATCTAGTTGTTCTCAGGCTTTCTGGTACTGAACTTAGAGACGATTGGCCTGGATGGCACCAAATCCTGGTATGAACAGTTACACATGCATCTATTTCTATTTTTATTGTTTATGAAACATTCCTGCAATTGCTCATTCCCCTTTCGATATTCTGGTGACCAACAGAAATCATCCAAATTGAAAGAACTGGAACTTGGAGAATGCAGCCACTTAACTAGATTGCCTGACCTCTTTGCCCTCTCAACATTGGAAAGACTGACCATACGAAATTGCCAAAGCTTAGTTGAAATTGGTAAATCAATTGGTAAGCTAGTACACCTGAATTACTTGGAAATTGATGGGTGCAATCGTCTGAGAGAGTTGCCTGAAGAAGTTGGTTGTTTAAAGGCTTTAAAAGAGCTGATTGTGAGAGGGACAATACTTGGTCCCGTTGGTTCATATCTTCCCCACTCGATTGGTAATCTACAGTGTTTGACAAGGCTAGAGATGGAAAGTGTTGGAATTGGCGAACTTCCAAGATCAATTGGGCAGCTAAAGGACCTTGAAAGGTTGAGTTTCTCCAGATGTGATGAGCTAAGAAAGCTTCCAGACTCAATTGGAGAATTGGAATCACTACGTGAGTTGGATCTGTCTCATACTAAAGTAACGGAATTACCTGATTCGACTGGAAACCTGAGGAAGTTGGAAGTGATAAGGATAGATCATAGCAAGATAAGGAAGATCCCGGGGACTATAGGAATGGTGCAAAAGCTAGAGGAATTTCATGCCAAAAAATGCGTGCATTTAAAGGGAGAAATTCCTAGAGGAATTGGGCTCCTATCCTTTCTGAAAATCCTAGACTTATCTCACACTTGCATTCAATCTGTGCCAACAACAATCAACCAGCTTTCTCATCTTCAAGAACTTTATTTGGAAAGTTGCCATAAAATTAAACAAATCCCAGAGCTTCCCGCGAGTTTGATTACCCTGTATGTCAAGTCTTGCTCATTGAAGAGAGTCCCAAACCTCGCAAACCTCACCAATTTAGTCAATTTAATTGTATCTGACTGCTCTGAGGAATCTCTTTCTAGCCCTCGGGTTGCCGATTTTAGCCAGTCTCCAAACCTGGAGTGGATTGGGAAGTTGTCTAGACTGGAGAGCCTGAAATTGGTTCATAAAAGCATCAGTTCACTGCCGATTAAGTTAGCTTCCCTTCCTCGCCTGGAGCGACTAGTTCTGTCTTGTTTTAACCTGCAATGCCTCACTCAGCCACTTCCTTCCACACTCTCCAAGCTGAAGTTTATAAACTTAAACTCATTGGCAGAAGTACCGCCCTGTTCTGACTTGAAAAATATGTTGAGGTTGGAGCTGTGTAAATCGTTGCTGACAGAAATTCCGCTCAGTCAGTTTGGACAATTGGAGAATCTGAGGGAACTGACCGTGTTGAACTGCACATATCTGTGGCTGTTGTCCTGTCTGTCAGGCTTGAAGAAGCTCAGAGTGTTGTGCTTGTCGAATTGCCCGAGGCTAGTTGAGATCCAAGGTCTCGAAGAACTGGAATCGCTGGAAAGTATAAGGATTGACGAGTGCAGCTCCCTAGTAAGGTTGCCTAAACTCTTGAAGTTGAAGAAGTTGAAGACCATGGAATTTATATCCTGCAGATCGTTAGAAAAATTGCCTTCTCTATCTCCAGCAGCTCTCAAACATTGTCATCTAGTAGTTGACAGATGTGATAAGCTAGCCAACCACAATGGCCCTTGCTGGAGTTAAGCTAGCCAACCACAATGGCCCTCGCTGGAGTCACGAAGACAAAAGGCGATGTCCATACACCATTCGCCCCTATGAGCCGGGCAGACAACACTCACCTTGTCCTGTTTGCTTATAGCTTCCCTGAGAATGAGATTTCTTTGGTAGAGAGGATATGCTGGTAACTTCTCTTTCGTTTTTCTTTTTTTTCCCAGGTTGTGCTCCTTTTCATTCTCAACTTTCCAATTAGTATACTCTGGATTAACAGGGGAAGCTCACATGTGTGAGGGCATTACATATGCATGAGCAGTCTAGTATGCTCTCTCTTTAGTCTTCACTTTACTCTAAATTAAAACAGGAATCTCGTTTGATCATAAGGTGTCTTCTTGTAGATAACTAATAAATTCATTTAATAAAACTGCATAAGCATTTAAAATAGAATGAATCTGGAAATTGGACAGGAAAAAAGGAATAATAATGGGTTTACTAAAACAAGTGCAGTGGAGGACTCGGAGACTTCTCATGGAAATTCTTGAGGTTGCTTTGGGGTGATGGTGCCATTCCGTTATTTTGTTCCTTAACCAACAAAAGAATCTTTGTTTCTTAAGGAACCGGCTTTCAATTTGGTGTCCATGGCTGAGATGACATGAAAAATGGCTTCGTTAGGTCATGTCTCAAGCTTCAATGTTTTGCAGTCGACTGAGTTGGGCATGGCTGAGACGTTTCTATTTTCAGTTAAATTCTTTTGTAAGCAGGAAGTGCCAGATCTGTTGACATTTCCATGTTAAAACTTCTCCTTCATTATCACCAGAAAAGGAAAATAAAAAGACTCATCTTTTCAATGATTAACTTGTTTAAATGGACGATGACAATGGTGATGCAGAACCCCAATGTAGAATATTTTAGCATGGTCCAGTCTAGGCAGGCAATACATTCTACATAACCTTTACGTCCATAGACGACAAGGTTTATTTACAA
Organism: Eucalyptus marginata; assembly: GCA_014182565.1. Lineage (NCBI taxonomy): Eukaryota > Viridiplantae > Streptophyta > Magnoliopsida > Myrtales > Myrtaceae > Eucalyptus > Eucalyptus marginata. The sequence continues at coordinate 26,741,296 of CM024594.1, forward strand.
ACCTCAGGTGGGTGTATCATGTGGAAGCGGGCCCTCGACAAAGTCCGAATTTGTGATGCGGAAATGATTGAAGTACACAGTCTTGATCAGGTACCAGCTCTTCCCTCAGTCTTGAGTTTTCCGATCTCTTGATTCAGCCACAAGCACACCTTCTCCATAGGTCTGTTCTATCGTGTCCTTCGCTCAATAAATATACTCCAAGCTGCAGTGCTCATAAAATATTCACTCATTTGTGAAGTTTTTCGTCTGAATTTTGATGGGCAGTTTTCAGGAAGTGCTTGACAAGCAAAGATGAGACTCTTATTGATGGGCTTCCTGAGTACTATGACGATGTGTGTTGCCATTTTGTCCCTCTGTTTCTCCTTCGTGATTGTCATGGAGTTTTGATTGTTGAGTGTTTGTCGGGATACGTTTTACTGGCTTTTCTGTCTACTTGAAGTCTGGCATGAGTAAATTATGTATCCAAAAGTGACGATTGGGAAGCTGTTGAGCTATTCCAAAATCTTGTTGCAAAGATAATTTAGGACATTCCGTAAAAGGCTAGCTAACTTGTAACATACTTGACATTTGGAACCTTGGCCTTGTAATCATTTTGACATGAAATAGTTGGCACAGGTGTAGGATTGCTCCTTGGAATTAAATTCTCTTTTCTTCATTTCTGGAATTCATGGAAAGGTGTGATTCTTGCTCTCTAATATGACGAGGCATAATCTTGAAAACCATTATACACGGAACTTGTGAAAGGAAGTTCTTTAGGGTCAAGGACCATGTAAAAAGAGGTATCAATGTGTGCTCAACAAGAGTACTTTTTATATAGTATTAGGTGGGAGGTTTGAGTTCTTGAAACATGGCATAAACGATAGGAGGGAAATACTATAATGTCATAATAACAGGCACTGCAAAGCTCAGAATCACAGGTGGAAGTGATTCTGATGTTGTAGATCTGGAATCACGTTGTCAGGCATGTTGGAGTTGTAAGAGTCTTTGGCTAGACAAAAGCTTTCTGTGATGGTATAGGCTAAGCTTAGAATGTCGTCCAGATTGAGTTGGTAGAACTCGTCTAATAATCAATTTCTATTACACGTTCCTGTGTTTGCAAATAGAAGTGCTGATGAAATCTTGTCAAGGAATAGGTGATTCATCTTATTTTCTGGTTTCTTTATGAGTCTTTGCTTTATTAAATGGATAACCTAGGAGCAACTGGAAACTTGTTGCTATTGACCCTGTTAAATCTATAAAGGTTTTCTCAGTGCCAGGAATGGGAAGCCTGTCAAAGAGAGAAGATGAAGGAGCTGCATCATAGGCGACAGTAGGAAGACAAATAAGAAGAAAGAAGGGTTATGGAGTATAGTGAAATTGCAATGAAGTTAAAAGGTTATCCTGAAACAGATGTTCTAAAGGCAAGGAGATTAGTGTCAAGCTTTATCTGATTGGAGGAAGAAGTTGAAGAGGGGCTTTGGTATTCTTTTGGAGTTTGTTATTTGGTCCATTCTAATTGTCTGGAGACTTTGGATGATTATAAGCGTGAATCACATGGATAATTTTTTTTTATCCAACTGTTCCTGCCTACTTGCTAGTTTGTGTAGAATCCTCAGACCTATAACAGACTGTTTTGAGCAGATGTATAGCCATGGCCGCATTATAACTAAGTTAGAAGTTTTATTGGGATGCTTTTGTTCTGTTCATTGTAGGAAAAGCCATTGCAGTGTGAAAGAGTTCAATAAGGACGGCCAAGCAACTTAACCACAGTCATGCTAGTTCCTGGTAGTCTTTTTGATGATGCGTGGAAAGTAGTCTTATCTACGATTCAAAACATTTTGCTGAGTTGTTCAATTCTTAATATAGTCATTTAGCCTGAGTAATTTCATGCATTGACTTTCTCTTCAATTTCTTCTCCAGAACCCATTTCCTCCATTATTATGCATCTTTCATTGTTGCTGCCAGTCAATGGTAATGTTAATTGGAGTTGTAGATCTGTGAATAAAGCATGCCCAATTGCTGATTTGTCTTATTCCCCCTCTTCAGGGAATCGAGGAAGCTGCCGGGAGAGGAGAACTGACGGAACTTGTCTTGATGGTTACCTGAAATCGGCTTGATCTTGCTAGACATGATGTAAGTTTGCATCTTCACAATATCTAAATGACATGTATTATGGGATGGTGAAGCGGGTGGGTGGGAAAGTCGGGTGGGGAGTGGGAAACAGGTTGGGAAGTTTAGCTGGTATAGATTAGCATTTTCAATGTGATCTATTTCTCCTTAGTAATGTCATAACGATTTTTTTGGTTCTTGTAGAAGGAAAAGATGCAGTTAGAAGTCTTGACCTCTTATACGGGAGGGTTGAGGTATGCTCCTTACTGTACTTAGATGATTGCAGTTCCATATTTGGTCGAGTAATTAGGAGAACAGTGTACGCCATCACAAGTTATTCGAAATGGCAACTTGTGCTTCCAACTTAATGACAAATGATTATTGAAAGCTATTGCTGTCACTGATATATTGTCTCAGAATTGCTCATACTAACACTCTTTACAACATTATCATCTTCCTATAAGAAAACAGCTCAGCTTCTCCAACCCCCTATTCCCGTTGGCATTCCGTGTTGATTGGATAAAGTGTAACTGAAACATTCCACTGGGGTGTCGTTGAAGATAAACTCTGGGAGACCAGAAATCACTTATGAGACCATCGAGTCATTTAGCTTTGAAGAGTAAGAAAACTATTGATTTTTGCTGTAATCTCCGGAATGATTGCAATTTAGAAGTCTTTCGAGTTTGCTTTCTTATTCGGAGGTCCCTTTTTTTTCCGTTTAAATAATTGTTCGTGCTTTCCACGTCTCTCTATACTCCAAAATGAAGCTATGTGTTTACTGATGCTTTGACCTAAGAAACTTATAAGGTCTTAATTCTCCACCCCGCGTATTCTGCCACTGAAAATAGATTGGGAATTTTCCTTTTACCATGCAAATGAAGTAGATAAAACTGATTATATACGAGGAGAGACAATCAAATCAGTCAACTCTAGCGCGGGAAAGAAGGCTGTAGCTGGATCCCACACATGCTGCCCTGTCTCTCATGTATATATCTCTCACTCCTAGTTATGAGCTGAGTTATTTCTTATCTTCGTCGTCGCCATCCACTCCAATTCAGGTAACGGAAAACTCCGTCTCTCGCCCAACCCCAAAAGCTCGCGAAGGTCTACAGAGGCGACGGCAGATCTTACCACGCTTGTCGTATCTCGTTGCCTGCTTTTTACGCGAGGTTGATTATACTGTGCATCGATGGATTGCTCGGAGTCGGACTCTTTTTAGTGGTGATCCTTTCTTTTTCATTTTTTCTTTCTTTTATGGAAATGTTAATATAAGTCGCTTAATTAGTTCTTTTTCATAGTCAATATTTTTCAGGCTGGTTGTTTTCTCCATTTCTAGTTTTCTCAGTGGATGGTCACATTGTTCTTTTTATGCCCGTGTTAAGATGTTGGATCCTTTGTATTCATCTGTTAGCTATAATCATGTCGATCAGTGCTAGAATGCGTCGCACCAGATATTGGTTAAGGTGCACATTCGAGGCTTGTTTCTTCAATTGATACGAGAGAGTTTCATGATTGCTTCCTAGTGTGGAACTCTGTAGTCTTCTTATAATATGATCCGTTTCTAACATGCAATTTTTTTCGCTATAAAGTACCTGATTATCAATTATGCAATTATTGATTGTACAGTTGTTTTTGGTCCCTATCAGAACTTTTTGTCACAGGTGAAACACAGGAATTTTGTAATTGCTAAAGTTACTAGATAATCTGTTAGCCTTTGGTAAATTCCAAGGATACTTTTATCGCTAAATTTACATAAATGTCAGTTTTTAATATAGTGGTTGATTATTAGCAGTTGCCTTTGTCATCATGATATAAGCCTATGGTGAGAAATGCCCTTCTTCTTCTTCTTTTTTTTTTTTTTTTTTTTTTTTTTTTTTTTTTTGTGGTGTAATCCCTTAGGGTGTGGAGTTGCTGGAATTGTCCTCCCTGCAGACGAGGAGAAGGTCATAGCAATCAAGAAGGGTGATGCTATTGCCCTCCCTTTTGGTGTTTTTGCCTGGTGGTACGAGGATGACACAGATTTAGTTGTTCCCTTTCTGGGTGATGCATCAAAGGCTCACAAAGCCAGGCAATTCACCGATTTCTTCCTAACTTGTTCTAATGGCATCTTCACTGGCTTCACCACTGAGTTTGTGAGCCAAGCATGGGACTTGGAAGAAGACATTGTCAAGTCGCTCGTTGGTAGCCAACCAGCATTGTGAAGCTTGATGCCAGCTTCCAGATGCTAGAACCAAAGGAGCACTGAAATGGTATGGTTTTTGAACTGCGAGGAGGCTCCGTTGGATGTTGACATTAAGAATGGCGGACGAGGAGTTGTTTTCTAAACCAACAACAAGCCTTTGGTTAGTCAGGTCGGTCTTGGGCCTGATCTTGTTTAGCTGGATGGAAATGCTATGTGCTCTCCGGGCTTTTCTTGTGATTCAGCACTGCAGGTGACCTGCATTGTTAGGGGCAGTGGCAGAGCGCAGGTTGTTGGTGTGGACGGCATAAGGGTCCTTGAGACCACTGTGAAGGTCTGAAACTTGTTCATCGTGCTGAAGTGCTTTGTTGTCTCGAAGATTGCTGATCAGGATGGGATGTCCTGGTTCTCTATTTTTCCAACTCCAAAGTAAGTTGTTTGTCTTAATAAATTTTGTCACCTCTGTACAGAGTCAGCGTTTTCGCCCCCCATTTTCTCTTTTGCTACTGGATATTAATATCAAATACGCAGGACTCTCTGAGGAAAGGTTGCTAATCCTCGTGTCGAATACCTAAATTGGACTGTTACAAGATAATGTTTTATCTTGCAAGACAGGATTAATATGCGCTTGAAGCCTAGCAAAATCACAAGATTTATATCTTATTGACATACGTACATATCAACTCTATAATACTTTCTATGTGGTTGTGTATTGCAGTCCTATATTCACTCATCTTGCTGGAAGAACTTCTGTTTGGAAGGCCTTTATCGCCTGAAGTGCTCCAAGCATCTTTCAACGTTCCCCCGGACGTGGAGGAGGCTCTCAGCTCCAAAAGGATGGATTTGGAGATCTTTTTCCCTCCCAAATTGAGTCGAGTGAATGTATACGTTTGCTTTGGTTTCTAGGGTCTAATAATAAAAAGCCCCCATGGTTCGAGGACGTCTCTTTTGCAGCGTTTTCTATTTTCCCCTTCAAAGTCAGTAAGATGGGGGTCTCTTGTAAGGTTTTCATGAGGTAAAAACTGGGATATTCTAATTGCTTAATGCTCTCCGTTTTCAATACATCACCGTGGTTGAATATTTCATTCTCGGGACTTCTTACCGTGCTTTGATGGTGAAGGGGGATGGACCGTCAGATGGAGCTGGTCTCTCTCCCCCACAGTCAAAAGGGCTATTGCCACCTCTGATCCTTTATAGAAGACCTTTCACTGGCCTGGTCAGCTGCTTGTAACCCAGGTAACATATATATATATATCGTAATTTTAATCTGAGCTGGAAAAATATAGAGTGGTCTTTTAAACTTGTTGGACGAATGTTTAGCGGTGAAAATGGTCTTGGTACAAAAGCAAGTTCTGTGACAAAAGCAAGTCCGGACCAAATTTTAAAAAGTTTCTAAGTGTTCGATTGAAAATCCCAAAAAGTATAGGTTTTTACCGTTTGTGAAAAGAAACGTTCTGGACTACGTAACTTAGTTCAATTGGACATCTTCTTCCTTTTCGGAGAAGCTGAGATTTTCGGCTGTCTGGTTTTTACTTTGGAGTTTGGAGAATGGATTTCCCATGAAAATATGTTAGAATATTTTTCTTCCTTAACTATAGGACAACTTACACTACCAAATAAAAAAAAAAATTATGTTACAAATAAAAATTCGTCATAAAATCATACAATGTCCTTGTTCATTATTTGGCGTTCAAGAAAATTGAGTTTTATTCCTAAAACATCTAAACTAAGAACTGGCCACAATGTGCAAATATAGCTTTTCTACCTATCTGAGGACAAATAGAAAAGACGAAATAAAACGCATCCTAATCAATTGCTGTCCTAGTAGAAACTGGACCTTAACGGAGACAATGAACGTGCCAATCCGTAAAATTAATGTCAATAGTGCATGGAGCAGCTTCACGATGTCAGGCTCGGTAGCTGGGGTAGTTCGAAATAGCTGCAGACTCCTTGTCAACGGCTTAGCGAAACCCATCCATGCGTCTTCAGTCTTAATCGCCGAAACCCTTGCGGGACAGAAGTGCACTAACTAAAGTGTACTTGGGAAGTGAACAGGGGTTCCAACTCACTTCAGACAATCTAGAAGCTATTCAAGGTATCCTGGGCCAAAAAGAATCTTCATGAGCTACCTGATCAGTAATTGAAGACTGCAGACTCCTCTTGGACCACATGCCAAGTGTAAAATTAGTCCACGAGCCCAGAGAAGCCAATCAAGCAGCAGATTAGATTGTAAAGGCCCACCAAACGGGAGAACTTCCCTAAATTGGATTACTTGTCCACCCCTGTTCTCTTTGGTTAATTTTAGGCTTAGATGTTGAGATTTTATGGTGTTCTAATGTTGGTTAAGTAATGAAAGCTATATTTTCTGACCAAAAAAAAAAAAAAAAAGATGCATTTCCAAGGGATATTGATATACCAAGCAAGATCAACTAAACAGCAACTTGGGGTTGAAATTTCACTTCCCAAAATCGAGTGCAAGAAAATAACCGTAGGCGAAGATATAACTTGTGAGAATAATCTAATCCAAGATAAAAACAAGAACTTGAGGTGTCGACACTTCTGCCGACTACATTGTATAGTATGAATGGGCCAATTATTGCTTAAGATTCTTTGAACTAAGGATCCTCTTCATGTCCCCCGTATTTACATTCAACCAAATTGCCCCTAAATGAGTATGCTTCTTGAGATAACCATTAGTTATTTGCCTTAATATCAAGCAACATATGTCCCGGATATGCTTCTTAAATGAACGAAAACTTTTGTCCCATCCCATGCACAGGCTAAGTCTCACATCCATGCCCCAACACCCTACACATTATAAATCTTAAACTGGGGTCGAGCTATTCAAACAAAGAGATACCATTGATAGGACCATAGTATCTTACAATTGCAACGACATCACAACTTTGTCGAGGACACGCAAGACTTGTCATCATCCCGTGAAGTTACTAGCAGCTTCACTATGGTGCTCCCGGTTGTTCAATCATTTGATGACCATGATCATTCTTGGATAAAAATGATCGGTATGTCTCGTATTACGTGGGGTATCTGTAGCATTGCTCCATAACCTTCCAATGTTCTTAGACTTGATCATATGCTCGGTTCCGTTACCCCTGTCGAATTGTCGAAGTCGTTACGATGCGCTTAAAATTCCATTTTGGATGATGATTTTGTAACTTTAGTCATCTTTTTCCAATGCCCTATCCTGCTTGTCATATTCTCACCGCCGGCTTCTTACGCGAGGTTGATTGTACTGTGCATTGATGGATCGCTCGCCGGGCTGTGGTTCTTCTAAAAGTGATTGGAATCGGGCTCTCTGCCGGGGCGATCCTTTTTTATCATGGAAATGTCAAAATGACGCGCTTGATTACTCTCTTTTGTCATCATGATTTGAGTCTATGGCGAAATTTGCCTCTTTTTTTCATTTTTTTTCTTGTGACGGTGTGATCCCACATGGTGTGGAGTTGCTGGAATTATCCTCCCTGAATCTGAGAAGGTCATAGCGATCAAGGAGGGCGATGCCATCGTCCTCCCTTTTGACGTCGTCACCTGGTGGTACAACAAGGACGACATGGGTTTAGTCGTCCTCTTCCTGGGCGACGACACGTCGAAGGCGCACAAGGCCGGGCAGCTCACCGATTTCTTCCTGACCGGTTCCAACGGCATCTTCACCGGGTTCACCACCGAGTTCGTGAGCAAGCGTGGGACTTGGGCGAAGACGTCGTCAAGATGCTCGTCGGCAGTCAACCAGGCAGCGGCATTGTGAAGGTCGATGCTGGCTTCAAGATGCCGGAGCTGAAGAAGGGGCACCGCCGCACCAGAATGGCATGGTCCTGAACTGCGAGAAGGCTTCGTTGGAGGTCGACATTAAGAATGGCGGGCGAGTCATCGTTTTGAACACCAACAACCTCCCTCTGGTCAGTCAGGTTGGTCTTGGGGCCAATCTCATCAGGCTGGATGGAAGCACTATGTGCTCGCCGGGCTTTTCTTGCGATTCGGCGCTGCAGGTGACCTACATCGTCAGCGGCGGTGGCTGCGCCCAGGTCGTTGGCGTCGATGGCAAAAGGGTCCTGGAGACCACCATGAAGACCGGGAACCTGTTCATCGTGCTGAGGTTCTTTGTCGTCTCGAAGATTGCCGATCCGGATGGGATGTCCTGGTTCTCTATCATTACAACTCCCAAGTGAGCGTTTGTCCTGATAAATTTCGTCACCTCTTTATACGCATCAAACTCTAAAATGCTTTCTATGTGGTTGTGTATTGCAGTCCTATATTCACTCATCTTGCCGGGAGAACCTCGGTTTGGAAGGCCTTATCGCCTGAAGTGCTCCAAGCATCTTTCAACGTTCCCCCGGACGTGGAGAAGGCCTTCAGCTCCAAGAGGATGGATTCGGAGATCTTCTTCCCTCCCAACTGAGTCAGGCAGTACATAAACGTTTGTTCTGGTTTTTAGAGGTCTAATAATACAAACCCACACCCCCGCCCGGTTCGAGGATGTCTCTTTTCGTTAAGGTCTTCATGCGGTAACTACTGGTGTATTGCTAATTTGCCAATCGCCTCTCTGTTTTTAATATATCACCATGGTTTGAATATTTCGTTCTCGGGACTTGTCGACGTGCTTGACGATGGTGAAAGGGGGATGGACCATTCGATGAAGTCGGACTCCCCCGCGAGAAGAAGTTGAGATTTTATTCCTAAAACATGTTTAACTTATATGGAACCAGTCGCACCGTGCGAATAAGGTTTTTCTACCTGCCGGACGGAAAAATAGAAAAGACGAAATAAAAACTCACTGCAATCAATTGCTGTCCTTTTAGAATTAGAAACCGTACCTCATCGCCATCGAAGATGATGAGCGTGCTAATCCGAGGAAAACGTGACTGTTAGATACATTTCTAAGGGATACAAATATACTATACCAAGCAAGATCAACTTCACGGCACGACATAGGGTTGAAATTTCATTTCCCAAAATCGTGCGTGAGAAAACAAAAGCAGGGCAAAGCTTTAATTCGTGGGAAGAACCTAATGCAAAAGATCAAAACAATAACTCGAAGTGTCCACACTACAGCCAACTACATTGTATGGTACGAACGGGCCAATTTATTACCTAAGATTCTCTGAACTAAGGATTATCTTCGTGTCTCCTGCATTTACATTCAAACCAAATTGCTGCTACATGAGTATGCTTCTTGAGATAACCATTAGTTGTTTGCCTTGATATCAAGCAACACATGTTCCGGGTATGCTTCTTATATGAATGAAAACTTGTGTTTCCAACGGACAGGCCAAGTCCCACATCCATGCCCCAACACACTACACAGTATAACACTTAACACACTGGTCAAACTACGTTGCCTATAGCCTACAGGGGCTGCTACCAATCCAAAAGCAGATGATTCAAACAAAGAGATATCATCGGTGGGACCATAGTATCTTACAATTGCAACGTCATCACAACTTTGTCGACGACGCATAAGACTGTCATCATCCTGTGAAGTTAATAGCAGCTTCACTATGGTGCTGCGGGTTGTTCAATCATTTGATGACCTTGGTCATTCTTGGATAAAAATGATCGGTATGAGTCTCGCATTACATGGGGTATCTGTAGCATTGCTCGATAACCCTCCAATGTTCCACTGCATGCGGCATTTACACATCATTGCCGCAAGAAGCTTTATTGTACAGTCTTATTTTATCTATTCTTCTCAAAGACGGGCCAAACTAGACATTTAATGTCCACGTTCCAATAGCTCAGACAGTACGTTTCTCATTTTATCAAGCGACACAGGTTTCTGGATAAAACCATCCATCCCAACCCTCATGCAATTCTCTTTGGTTACCTTGTCAGTGCTTCCAGTAAGTGCCACCAAGAGGGGCCTCTCATGATGTTTCGAATACAGCCAGTGTATCTGGACGGTAACTTCGTAACTGTCTATACCATGCGTGCAAACATCCATAAGAACTACCTTGTGTTCCTGAGAGACAACAAGCAACAACTCATCTCATGAGCTTACGGTTGTCACATCACATCCCAGATGTAGGAGAAGTCCCTTGGTCACCGCCCCGCTAGCACCGGAGCATCATATAAAAAAAAAAAAAAAAAAATCGACAACAATAAGCATGACATGAATAAGTACTTTCACGCCACAACATCACTGGATAGACCCGTCCAACTGCATGGATTTGAAGAAAGAGATCAAGTGAGTCAAATGGCAAGGACAAGTTGTTATCATCAAACAGCGTGACATCACTATATTATCTAGGTGAAAAAACAAATGAGTAATCTTGCCTGTAGTTTTTACACAGAACTTTAACTCCGTAATTACTCTATCCCATAGAACTTTAGATAGTTTAGCTCTTAAAATTGCATCTTGACTCGGCCTGACTAAGTGACTGCCTCTACATTAATAGCCTAATTATAGAGATGCAATAGAGGAACTTGCACGGTGACAAATGTTGGATGTATGCTCTAAAGTTACCATGTAGTTGTTACATGTTAGGGATTTCAATAGTACTATCAATTTTATTATTTAATGACAAAGACGTATTCATTCATTTACCTAATTATATATATATATGAATGATTTCATAAGATCAGTTGTAACTAACCTATTCTTGAGATGTTAAGAATATGTGTAATAGGTTCACAGTTAGACTAAATCTTTAAATTGTTCCGAGTCGATAGATCATTAAATAGATATTAATAATCTTGTTGAGATTGGTGTGTTCTTAACTTCACCATTAAGTATTGGATGCTTCAGGGAATGACTAGTCATTAGTCATTGGGTATTATGATGCCTAAGTTAAAACACAAGTACTTGTAATAGACAAGTTCATTGAACGTAACATGTATAAAATGATTAGCGACATGGAAGCTTTAAATGTGGTCAATATCTAATCGTTCATGCTCTAGTCTTGTGTAAATAATCCTTAGACTTGAGGCATAGTGTTAACTTGTATGTAGGATGGCTATGGTTTATGGGCGTGCATATTGCCTGGTCATTGATCCATCTATGTACTTGAGGGTCATAGTTCGGGTCATAGTTCATTCACATACGAAGTTACATGCATACGCAATACATAATCTGTCTCATTATTACATGTAAGTTACAATAATAATGTTCTATAGAGTGTCACATTAAAATCCTCAACTGGGGTTGTAATAGAGAATGAACTATTTATGTCTCATATAAAATGTATGTCAATTAAGTTTGTACATATGATCGAATTGATGACTTGACAAATACTCCATGATATTTGTCTGATCGGGACATAGTAAGACAGAATGATTGAATTACATTGTAGCTAAAGCGACATGTTTATTATGTTCTTAAAATATTCACACTGTTTAGGTAGCCACAACATATTGCTAAATGCCAATCATAACTTGTACAACTTGGAGATTGATCATGACAATCAAGTCTCTTGAGAATACTAATGTGTCGATGCAAGTCTTACTATTAGTTCGATGATGAATCTAAGGATGTCACACACCAAAACCAATTCAAGATAACGTTGAACGAAAGGGATAATATTGCAAATACATTTGCAATCATAGCAATTGAATTGAGTAGAGCTGAAATTAAATTAAATGAGATTTAATTTAATTTTTATTTAGTCATGAGCGTACGTGCATGCCCAAAGTAGACACATTTTAATGTGCCGCGACTTAAATATCGAGAGTACAGCGAGTAATCTCCATGAGATTGCTAGCACAATTTTAGTAGTGATTACCCACGAGTTCTTTCTTACGTTCAACGTGCGATTGGAACTAGAGGTTTGATGTTTGTGGGGCTCGAACTGAAGAACATCCGAATTAAGTCATTGAAGGCACGCTACAAGAGGTAATCCGTTTAACCTCCTTTGATATTCTGATTTTTGATTAAAAAGCACGAACGATGCCTTTGGAGATACATGTATAGTAAAATTTCATCTTTCCCTCTACTGCGTTTATGTTTATTTTACCTATGCATGTTCTATAAACTCCAACAATAACCTCACCAGGAATGGATTTTCCAGCAACGGGACATATTCTTGCAACAGGTGAATTTGGTGATATCTTCACCGCACAATTGCTGCTAAACACTTGATTGATCACGGGAAGATGAATGGGTACAGTGTATCCAACTAGATTCTGCTGCTGATGGAGAGTGTAGGATAGCTCAAGCTCCAAGCCACTTCATGCTGGCATCCACAGGGCACACTCTTTCAGTGCCAAAGTTCTGCCCAGTTCAACCAGTGTAGTTTTCAAAATAGTATGTCTTTCAAGAGTGCTTCTGTATAGTGTCAAAAGAAACGAACTTCAACAAAGAATGTGGTAATAAAAGAACAAGAGCATTTTGAGCTTACCAACAGTAAAGGAGCTTTTCAAATCGTGGGGTCAAAATAGGGATACGGGTTGGGCGAAAACAAGAAGAAATGTTGCCAAGAAATAGTAGAAAAAATGGAGAAGCTTCTTCTTCGGCATTTGCTTTCCCAAAACTTAGGTGACAGAAAGGAGCAAAGCACATGCAAGGTTCAAATCGAGCTCGTTGGAGCCACCGATGGGGCTTTGAGAGGTGATGGCGGAGGTGAAGGCGGCAGCATGGTCCATCCCCAAATAGAGAGAAGCCCTCGCAGTAATGGAAGGGAAGAGTGAGAGGCCTTCTTTGAAATTTTGAGGAAATGAAGAGGATCGGAAGTTTTCTCGAGTGGGAGGGAGGGAGAGGAGAGGAGAGAGTGTCAATACTTTTCAGGGGAAATTAAGAGAGGGATAAGGCTTCCGACCGTGATAGGGCCTGGGCAACACGTGTCACTTAGTGAATGAGATAGGATTTTGCCATGCTGGAATCCAAGTCATACCTAATATTTTCTTATGGATTTTAGGTTTTGAGAAGACACGCTTGCGTGGTGTAATATACATATCTTTGGGTCAACGAATTCCGGTAGTCAATTTTTTCCCCAAACTCACCCATTTGTCGAGTCGTGCGGTTTTTGCAATTGGGTTTTTGTTGATATGTAATTTTTTTTTTCGTATTTTAAAAAATAGAAAATGAGAATAATAAAGTCTTGGGCTCCTTCTTCAAGATGGGAGCCCGCAGCCCAAATTCGTGATTTCAGTCCACGCTCGGATCGGACAAGGGAATTTGATCCATAAAGCTTAAGGAACCCATTTAAAGAAAATCAGAAGAGGGGTCGAAGGAGAGAGAGCACACCCATAGAACTTCATGGGGCCAATCCGTTTTCTTACATAGCCTATAAAATTGTTGTAGAAAGAGGGCCCAGTCACAAGTCTTAGCTTCAACGCACGCGAGCGAGGATGGAATTGGAAGGGGAGCGAAGCAGAATCGACGGCGACTAAGATCCCAAGGATGCGGACGCCCCATAACCGAAGAGTCTCTCTCTTCTTCTAACCACTATACGATCCCCACACATAAACTAGAGCACGCTCGGAATGGGCTCCTAGAAAACCCATTTATGGCCCACTTTAGTTTTTGCCAATTTGGACCACTATAGTTGAATTTCAATATTTTAAACCCATTTTCACCCAACCCTTCAAATGTCTAACAGCTTATTTATAACTCTGTCTCAACTATATGAGTCAAAAAATGGATCCACAACCCATTTTAACACCTCCACTTAGGCTTGTTAAACAGATGGGTTGGGTCAGTTTTGATTTGGGTGGATTATAAATAGTTTGACCTAAATTGACCAATTTAATTTGTTTATGATTGATTTATTGAAATGCAAATATCTTGACCCACATTTGAATCGACCCATATCCAATCTGTCTTGAGATTTATTTTGAACGTTTTTCTCTTTATAATGTTGTCTTTGAAGAACGGATGGCTCTATGAACCAATTCATCAAGTTAGTAAGGGAGCTCAGGAGTTGAGTTAGTGAGGGAGAGTTATTCATGAAATGTATTTATTATGTTTTGAAACTTGTGTCTAAATCAACCAAGTAAGCAAATCATAGAAGCATGGTTACTTCCATTGAACGAGGACATGATAAGACAAACAACAAGAAAACAACTGGAAAAAAATCTGGAAAAGAAAACCCAATCCTCGAAGATAAAAGGAACAAGACAATGACGCAACCCAATTTGCAAACCCTACTCGAATAAACAATTCTCTTTTGTTACAATTGGCGTTAAGGCTTTCTTGTTCAAATTATTCTCTTGAATTGCGAAATGCCATCGAAATTGAACCTAAACTAAGAGTGCAATGGGAATCACCTGAACTGGGATCACCCGGACGGACCAGACCGACCAGTTTGATCCGGTTTCCAAGAGTCTTAATTCCTAAAAATGGAACCGATGTTTAAGCCATCCGGTTCCCAATTTTAAAGGAAGAATTGGGCTGATTACTTTTAACTTTTTTAAAATTTTTTAAAATTAAACCTAATAATCCTAATCTAAGGCAAGCTAGTAATAAACCTCATTCCCTGAGATTGTCAGAGGAAAGTACTTGTATTGTCCTCAAAATTCATCGTCTAGTCCCTTCACCTCATTTGCTTACTTTTTTTCTCATCTGATTTCACTCCTCCTCATTACCTAGAGATGTGAGCCTTTCCTCACCCCTTGAACACAAAATCCAGCTCCACTTTGAGAAGGCCGCCGAGAAGAAGCACGCCATTGACCAGCAGAAGAAGGAGCTCCAGTGCTCCACCACCTCTTCCTCCTCTTCTTCATCTTCCTCGCCCTCCTCTTCAATGCCTTCTCTCAACTGTTGTCTCACCTCCAATGTTGCCACGCTGGCCCTGATCTCCCTCGGCCCCTCGTCTCTTTACGTCTTTGTTGCTCATCAACGGCTTCAAGTATCAGTGGCGATGCCTCAGGATCAATTCCACAAGACTGCTTGGGAAATGGATCGGCCCCCAATTTCGAAAACTAAGAATCGCTTTCTCTGGATCAGGAATCGATCACTCTTAGGTCGAGTAGAACCAAGAAGTGCCTAAATGGTCCTAAACTCGTTTATAAACGGGCCTCTTAAAATTTCGCAAATGGGTTAGATTATGAACTCATTTGCAACCCATTTAAATAATTTTCATAAAAGGCTCGGCTCCTTGTCACTAACCCGTTTAATCCATTCTTCAAATTTTCCTTCGCGTGAAACACAATTTTCCTCATCGTCATTTCTCGAATGCAAGGGCGTGTAAGGAACAGAGAGACTTTACTAGGATTAAGAAGGTACTCTATGGTTAAGAAACTACGAGGAAAATTAGGATCGGTATAGTGAATTTAGGGGTTGTTTGGCAACTTGCCAAACGGTGTTTATTTATGTTATTTTGTTCTCGGGAGTAGATTTGGAATAGAAATGCGTTTGGTAAAATTTTTGTTTTCGGGAACAAATTTCTATTTTTTTGTTCCTAGAATTAGATTTTGAACATAATCGAAAAGTAAAAAAAAAAAATTGATTATTTGTTCTCGAGAACAATTATAGAATCAACCATCTATTTTCTCTCTATTCTAGAATCAAACACCTATTTTCTCTCTTTTCTTTTCTTTGTTCTTGTTCTTCTTCATTCTTTCTTCTTCTTCAAATACCGTCGCCGTCGCTGCCGCTGCCCACCACCATCCACCGTCCGCCGCCCATCGCCACTGGTCGCCGATGACCATTCCGGTGAGCTCGTCAGAGGCTCGCCCAGCCACTGGTGAGATGGGCCTTGCCAGCCCCGCTCGCCAGTGGCCAGCGGGCCTCACGGCCTCCCCTGGCCATAGGTGAGGCTCACCTAGCCACTAGCGGGTTCGACCTCACCAGATTTAGGCAAGGCCGCTTGTTCAGCCAAGGCTCAACTGAGCCTCGCCCAACAACTAGCAAGGCTCGGTCGACGAGGCACGGCCTTGCCAAGGGTCAACGACGATCCGGTGAGGTCGCCGACTCTCGTTTGGCCGGTCGCCGGTCATCCCAAGTCCGGCCACCTTGAAGAAGAAGAAGCGGAGAAATAAAGGAAAAAAAAAAAAAAAATAATTATCTAAAAATTTAAAAATATTTGCTAAAATTATTTGATTTCTTTCTATTCTAAAATATATATTTGCTATATATAGAATACATATTTAATTTTTATTTTAATTTATTTTTAGTACATATTTTAGGTATATTTTAGTTTATACTATAGTTTATTATTTAGTATTTAATAAAAATTTGATTAGTTAATATTTTTATTAATTATTATAAATATAATTAATCATTAGAATTTCTATGATTTGATAGAATTTTAGAATGAATAGAATTCTAAATTCGAATTCTTTTGAAATAGAAAATATAATAAAATATAATATGATTTTTTCACTCATAAAAAGACAATTATATTTGTGAGTGGTTCATGAGAATTCAATATCAAATTTACACTCATCTAAAAAGATAATTGAAAAAAAATTGGAATAGTAATTTTATGCAGTTATCAAATATATTTATGTTCTTTTTTATTTCAGAATCAGAAATTTTATGTAGTTATTGAACACATTCTTTTGCTCAGAAATTATTGTCAAGAATATAATAAAAAAAATTATTTTTGATCAGAAATTATTTTCGAAAATTAATAATTTTTAAACGCACCCTTGAGAAGAAAGCGCTTAGCCCTCCTGTTGAGGGGACGAAAAGAAAGCCGTCACTATCTTCATAGTGAATATCCCTCACTCCCTACTTCTTTTTTACCGTCACTCAAGTCTCCCAGCGACTATCTTCATAGTGAAGGTTTCTAAAAACAAGATAGTCACTATCACTAGACTAGACAAGGGAGTGACGGTTTCTTTAACCCCTTGACAGGAGGGCAGCATAAAGCACTTTTTCCCCGCACGGCAGTTGAACATAGGCACTTTTTTGTCTCTCTCATTTGGTCAGTTCCACAGGAGTTCTTGAGCTTAGGTACTTTTTTTTCCTTTCTCATCCGTACCCTGCCACTCCAATAGCCGAGCCTTTTGCCCTATATATAGCCTCTTTACCTTCTTAACCGGAGTTAAGCCTCTCTCGTCATTCGAGATATTGCCTGTTACCGTCTTAACCATATTAAAGCCTCTCTCTCTTCCTTCCGCAAGCTCGAGAAATGATGACCAGGACAAGTAAGTTTTTGGTTAAACGTGCGCCTCGTCTCCTGTCGCTTCCCTCTTTCACGACCTTTTGCGAGCACACCTCCTTCCCTCCGGATGGGTGGCCCTCATTTCACGGTGCTGTGAGGCCTGCAATGTACGGATTTCGATCGCCCATCTTGGAACAAGGGGTCGCAAGCATCACAACACAACAAAACTTTGATCGATTGGATATCGGACGACGGAGTATTTACCGGTCATACTTAGGTCAGTCCTGTCCCGTCCTTCGGTTCAGTGCTAATAAAACTTCCACTCATTCTGAATTTTCATGCACAGTTTCGAGGAAGTGCTTGATGAGCAAAGAGGAGACTCATAATATTGGGCTTCTCGGCAAGGAGGAGACTGCTATTAATGAGCTTCCCAATGAACACCATGACGAGGTGCGTGTTGCCATTTGGTCTCTGAATTTCTCCTCCGTGATTTTTTGTGGAGTTTTGATTCTTGAGTGTTTGTTGAGATTATTTTTTCTGATTCTTCTATCTGAGGCCTTTCGTGGAAAATTTTTCCATTGTCCACCTTAGTGATTGAGAAAACGTTCTCCACCAACGGAAAAAGCCAGTGGCCTATGCCGCCTCGCTCGAGGCTGTCAGGCGAGCTCAGTGGTCAAAGGTTGGGGAGTCTCTAGTGACCTTGGGAAGAAAAAGATAAAAAGAAAGAAAGTAATAATTAAAAATTAATTTTAAAAAATAATAAAAAAAATTATTGAAAAAGAGTGTACGGAAAACGGAAAATTTTTCACTTCATTTTTAGATTTTAAATAAATATCGAAAAATAATTATATTTTCCTAAAAATTAAATTCTCTTGTCTTCCTTTCTGGAATTCATAGGAAATTGTCACTTTTCTCTTCTAAAATGACAAAGGCATAAACTTGAAAACCATAAAAGAAGATCTTACGAAAGGAAGTTCTACATTTTTTAGACGACGGAGGGAAAACTTCTCTTTGATTTCAATTTTTTTTTGCCTTTCCTCGAACTACATGAAAAGAGAATTTTTTTTTTTTCCTTTCCTGTTTCATCTGCTCTACTTTTTCCTCGTTTACAATATTGTCTAACCGGAGGGGAGTGCAGAAACAGATCGCGGAGACTTCTGTGGATGGCACGCCTTCATCAGGCTTCGGGTATGATGTGTTCTTGAGCTTCCGAGGGCCTGATGTTCGCCGCACGTTCGTGGATTGCCTCTACCATAGCCTAGTTGACTCTGGAATAACTGTCTTCAAAGATGACAAAGAGCTTCCTGTAGGCGGGGAAATTGGACCGGAGTTCAAGCGCGCTATCGACAACTCAAGGCTCCACCTGCCGATTTTCTCGGAAGGCTATGCATCTAGCTCTTGGTGCCTCCAGGAGGTAGCGTACATGGTGAAGCGCCGGAAAGATTCCGTGGGACACGAAATCACTCCTATTTTCTATGGAGTGAGTCCTTCAGATGTCAGGCTCAGGAGGGGTTCATACGGCGAGGACCTGCTTAAGCATGAGCGGTATTACGGCAAGGAGACGGTGCGAGAGTGGAAGGAGGCTCTAATAGAGGTCGCAGATCTATCAGGATGGGACGCAAACAATTTAGAGTAAGTAAAATTTAGAAACTTTTATGGCCATTACACCCTTTTCTTTATTCAATCTCTCTCTCTCTCTCTCTCTCTCTCTCTATATATATATATATATATATATATATTGCAATCCAAAAAGAAGGGTAATTTTAATTGGCAATTTAAGGTTCCATATCATGGTCAATCATAATGATATTGAATGGTATGGTAAAGACATTATAAAGCTTCTTCGTGTTATGGTCAAATGTGCTATGTTAGAAATGAACTTTGAGCTAGTCTCTGTCTGTGTTGCTTGTTTCATGCTATTTCTGAGATTCAAAAAGTAGAAGTATTTATCAAGCCAACACGATCCACTTTGCTGATTATCAACAATACAAATGCACTTGGGAGATGGCTAGTGGGTTGCAATACCTTAACTGAATGGTTAATAGAAATTGTTTGTTCGATCACCATCATAAATTCCTGTGAGAGAGAGACAGAGATGCTGTTAGGGAGTGTTTCCAGCCAAATAAAGATTGAAAGTATGTTCTGGAGAATTCCTAGATATCCTCGTATATTGCTGATATGGTTGCTCCTCTTTTCTTTGAAGATGATGATTTATTTTCGTGGCAGGCATGGTAGACTTATCAAAGATATTGTTCTAAAGATTTATATTAAGCTGAAGAAGAGACAAAAGGTTCTTCCCAATTATTTAGTTGGAATTGATGATCGAGTCAAAGATGTGGTGCAGTGGTTGGACTCCGGCTCCCTGGACGTACGATTACTTGTTGTGCATGGTGTGGAAGGAATTGGCAAGACAACTCTTGCCAAGTTGGTTTTCAACAAGATAGCTTTTCTGTTTGAAGGTTGTAGCTTCCTTTCAGACATCCGAAAAAGCTCACAAGTCAGTGACGTTGTAAGGTTTCAGAAACAGCTGTTATCCGATATCCTGAAGATGTCCACAGATGTCCATGACGTTGATGATGGTATCAACTTGATACGAGAAAAATTTTGCAACAAGAGGGTCCTCATTGTCTTTGATGATGCGGATAAGCCAGAGCAGCTCCTCGAACTGATGGGGAACTATGACTCGCTTGGACCTGGAAGCAAGGTGATTTTCACAACTAGGAATGTGGGTGTTATGGCATTTCTTCCTAAAGAGCATCTTGCTTATGAGATGACACAGTTGAATCGTTGGCATGCTGTTCAACTTTTCAGTAAGCATGCCTTTGGAGAAATCCTACCTCCAGATGATTGCAAAGCTCTTTCTGATGAAATAGTGGCTGCTATCGGAGGAAATCCTTTGGCTCTTAAAGCTTCAGCTTCTTTCCTTCGCGGCAAAAGCCTCAACATATGGTTAGAAGAATTGGAGCGTTTAAGGAAAGTACCTAATAAGGTAGTCCTAGAGGTGTTAAGGACAATTTATGAGGCGTTAAGCTTTGAGGAGAAGCAAATTCTTTTAGACATTGCAACCTTTTATGACGGCATGGATTGCACAACTGCAACATATATGTGGAAAAGTTGTGGTTATTTCCCTGAAAGCGGACTTGCTACTCTCACTAATTTGTCTCTGTTGAAGATAGACCATGACAATATTTTTCGGATGCGTGACCTGATCAGAGATTTTGGAAGGGAAATTGTTCGAGAGGAGAATTATCTGAATCTAGGAAGTCGAAGCAGATTGTGGGAATCAGAGGAATGCCTTCGCATCCTATGTGATCCGGTAAAGTCATTGATACAATAAAACTGCAATTTTCTTTTTTAAAAGTTGACAGAATTCTGTTCTTTTGTAAGAGTTCACTGCACTCTGTGTCCATAAGTTTTCTGTTTGATGTTAGAGTTCACTGATGCTTGCTATGTTTACTAGATTGATTGCTGGCAAAAGAGTATTGTTCAATTACTTAGCTTACAAGTCCCTGAGGGACGGACGCTTACGAGTCAACAATTTGCTGCTCTGCCCAAACTAAGGGTTCTTCATGTTGAAGGGGGAAACTTCACTGGAGATTATGAGAATGTTTTCAGAGAATTGAAATCGCTATATTGGGATTGTTGTCCTGCAGACTTTGATGCAATCAATTTCTCTCCAAGCAATCTAGTTGTTCTCAAGCTTTCTGGTACTGAACTTAGAGATGATTGGCCTGGATGGCACCAAATCCTGGTATGAACAGTTTACACATGCATCTATTTCTATTTTTGTTGTTTATGAAACATGCCTGCAATTGCTCATTCCCCTTTCGATATTCTGGTGACCAACAGAAATCATCCAAATTGAAAGAACTGGAACTTGGAGAATGCAGCCACTTAACTAGATTGCCTGACCTCTCTGCCCTCTCAACATTGGAAAGATTGACCATACGAAATTGCCCAAGCTTAGTTGAAATTGGTAAATCAATTGGTAAGCTAGTACAACTGACTTACTTGGAAATTGATGCGTGCAATCGTCTGAGAGAGTTGCCTGAAGAAGTTGGTTGTTTAAAGGCTTTGAAAGAGCTGATTGTGAGAGGGACAATACTTGGTCCTGTTGGTTCATATCTTCCCCACTCGATTGGTAATCTACAGTGTTTGACAAGGCTGGAGATGGAAAGTGTTGGAATTGGGGAACTTCCAAAATCAATCGGACAGCTAAAGGACCTTAAATGGTTGAGTTTATCCAGATGCAATGAGCTAAGAAAGCTTCCAGATTCGATTGGGGGATTGGAATCACTACTTGAGTTGGATCTGTCTTATACAAAAGTAACCGAATTACCTGATTCGATTGGAAAGCTGCAGAAGTTAAAAGTGATAAGGATAGATCATAGCAAGATAAGGAAGATCCCGGGGACTATAGGAATGGTGGAAAAGCTAGAGGAATTTCATGCCAAAAAATGCGTGAATTTGAAGGGAGATATTCCTAGAGGAATTGGGCTCCTATCCTTTCTGAAAATCCTAGACTTATCTCACACTTGCATTCGATCTGTGCCAACAACAATCAACCAGCTTTCTCATCTCCAAGAACTTTATTTGGAAAGTTGCCATAATATTAAACAAATCCCAGAGCTTCCTGCCAGTTTGATTACCCTGTATGTCGAGTCTCGTTCATTGAAGAGAGTCCCAAACCTCGCAAACCTCACCAATTTAGTCAATCTAATTGTATCTGACTGCTCTGAGGAATCTCTTTCTAACCCTCAGGTTGCCGATTTTATCCGGTCTCCAAACCTGGAGTGGGTTAGGAAGTTGTCTAGACTGGAGAGCCTGAAATTGGTTCACAAAAGCATCAGTTCACTGCCGATTAAGTTAGCTTCCTTTCCTGGCCTGGAGCGACTAGTTCTGTCTTGTTTTAACCCACGATGCCTCACTCAGCCGCTTCCTTCCACACTCTCCAAGTTGAAGTTTATAAACTTAAACTCATTGGCAGAATTACCGCCCTGTTCTGACTTGAAAAATATGTTGAGTTTGGAGCTGTGTAAATCGTTGCTGACAGAAATTCCACTCAGTCAGTTTGGACAATTGGAGAATCTGAGGGAACTGACCGTGTCGAACTGCGCATATCTGCGGCTGTTAACCTGTCTGTCGGGCTTGAAGAAGCTCAGAGTGTTGTGCTTGTCGAATTGCCCGAGGTTAGTTGAGATCCAAGGTCTCGAAGAACTGGAATCGCTGGAAAGTATAAGGATTGACAAGTGCAGCTCCCTAGTGAGGTTGCCTAATCTCTTGAAGTTGAAGAAGTTGAAGACCATGGAATTTACATCTTCCAGATCGTTAGAGATTTTGCCTTCCCTATCTCGGGCAGCTTTCGAACATTGTCATCTAGTAGTTGACGGATGCGATAAGCTAGCCAACCACAACGGCCCTTGCTGGCGTCACAAAGACAAAAGGCAATGTCCATACACCGTGCACCCCTGTGAGCCGGGTTGACAACACCCGCCTTGTCCTGTTTGCATGTAGCTTCCCTGAGAATGAGATTTCTTTGGTAGAGAGGATATGCTGGTAATTTCTCTTTCCTTCTTTTCCCAGGATGTGCTCTTTTTCATTCTCAACTTTCCAATTAGCATACTCTGGATTAACAGGGCAAGCTCAGGTGTGTGAGGACATTATATATTCATGAGCAGTCTAGTATCCTCTCTCTTTAGTCTTCACTTTACTCTGAATCAAAACAGGAATCTCGTTTGATCATAAGGTGTCTTCTTTTAGATAACTAATAAATTTATTTAATAAAACTGCATGAGCATTTAAAATAGAATGAATCTGGAAATTGGACAGGAAAAAAGGAATAATAATGGGTTTACTAAAACAAGTGCGGTGGAGGACTAGGAGACTTCTCGTGGAAATTCTTGAGGTTGCTTGGGGTGATGGTGCCATTCCGTTATTTGGTTCCTTAAGCAATGAAAGAATCTTTGTTTCTTAAGGAACCAGCTTTCAATTTGGTGTCCATGGCTGAGATGACATGAATAATGTCCGCATAAAAATGGCTTCATTAGGTCACGTCTCAAGCTTCAATGTTTTGCAGTTGACTGAGTTGGGCATGGCTGAGACATTGCCATTTTCAGTTAAATTTTTTTGTAAGCAGGAAGTGCCAGATCTGTTGATATTTCCATGTTCAATCTTCTCCTTGATTATTCTGTGAATAAAGCATGCCCAATTGCTGATTTGTCTTATTCCCTCTCTTCAGGGAATCGAGGAAGCTGCCGAGAGAGGAGAACTGACGGAACTTGTCTTGATGGTCATCTGAAATCGGCTTGATCTTGCTAGACGTGATGTAAGTTTGCATCTTCACAATATCTAAATGACATGTATTATGGGATGGTGAAGCGGGTGGGTGGGAAAGTCGGGTGGGGAGTGGGAAACAGGTTGGGAAGTTTAGCTGGTATAGATTAGCATTTTCAATGTGATCTATTTCTCCTTAGTAATGTCATAACGATTTTTTTGGTTCTTGTAGAAGGAAAAGATGCAGTTAGAAGTCTTGACCTCTTATACGGGAGGGTTGAGGTATGCTCCTTACTGTACTTAGATGATTGCAGTTCCATATTTGGTCGAGTAATTAGGAGAACAGTGTACGCCATCACAAGTTATTCAAAATGGCAACTTGTGCTTCCAACTTATTGACAAATGATTATTGAAAGCTATTGCTGTCACTGATATATTGTCTCAGAATTGCTCATACTAACACTCTTACAACATTATCATCTTCCTATAAGAAAACAGCTCAGCTTCTCCAACCCCCTCTTATTGCCGTTGGCATTATCATGTAGGCCCTCTCATCCGTGTTGATTGGATTAAGTGTAACTGAAACATTCCACTGGGGTGTCGTTGAAGATAAACTTTGGGAGACCAAAAATCACTTCTGAGACCATCGAGTCATTTAGCTTTGAAGAGTAAAAAAACTATTGATTTTGGCTGTAATCTCCAGAATGATTGCAATTTAGAAGTCTTTTGAGTTTGCTTTCTTATTCGTAGGTCCTTTTTTTTTGTTTAAATAATTGTTTGTGTTTTCCACGTCTGTCTATACTCCAAAATGAAGCTATGTGTTTACTGACGCTTTGACCTAAGAAACTTATAAGGTCTTAAGTCTCCACCCCACGTATTCTGCCACTGAAAATAGATTGGGAATTTTTTTTTTTACCATGCAAATTAAGTAGATAAAACTGATTTATATACGAGACAATCAAATCAGTCAACTCTAGTGCGGGAAAGAAGGCTGTAGCGCGGGAATTTTCACATGCTTTTCGCCCTTCCTGCTTTAGTTCGCTGCAGTGTTCCATTTGCACGCGAGGTTGATTGGGTTTTACCCTGTGTGGATGGATCGCTCGGTTGGTTGTGTTTCTTAGACTGATCTTGATCAAGCTTCCACCCTGTCGAATTTTCAAAGATGTTATAATGCACTTAAATTTATTTGGATGATGACCTGTGACTGATTATTTTTTTCAATGCTTTATCCTGCTTGTCGTATTCTCGTTGCCTGCTTTTTACGCGAGGTTGATTATACTGTGCATTGATGGATTGCTCGGAGTCGGACTCTTTTTAGTGGTGATCCTTTCCTTTTCTTCTTTTTTATGGAAATGTTAATATAAGTCGCTTAATTAGTTCTTTTTCATAGTCAATATTTTTCAGGCTGGTTGTTTTCTCCGTTTCTAGTTTTCTCAGTGGATGGTCACATTGTTCTTTTTTTGTGCCTGTGTTAAGATGTTGGATCCTTTGTGTTCATCTGTGAGCTATAATCATGTCGATCAGTGCTAGAATGCGTCGCACCAGATATTGGTTAAGGTGCACATTCGAGGCTTGTTTCTTCAATTGATACGAGAGAGTTTCATGATTGCTTCCTAGTGTGGAACTCTGTAGTCTTCTTATATTATGATCTGTTTCTAACATGCAATTTTTTTGGCTATAAAGTACCTGATTATCAATTATGCAATTATTGATTGTACAGTTGTTTTTGGTCCCTATCAGAACTTTTTGTCACAGGCGAAACACAGGAATTTTGTAATTGCTGAAGTTACTAGATAATCTGTTAGCCTTTGGTAGATTTCAAGGATACTTTTATCGCTAAATTTACGTACATGTCAGTTTTTAATCTAGTGGTTGATTATTAGAAGTTGCCTTTGTCATCATGATATAAGCCTATGGTGAGAAATGCCCTTCTTCTTTTCTTTTTCTTTTTGTGGTGTAATCCCTTAGGGTGTGGAGTTGCTGGAATTGTCCTCCCTGCAGACGAGGAGAAGGTCATAGCAATCAAGAAGGGTGATGCTATTGCCCTCCCTTTTGGTGTTTTTGCCTGGTGGTACGAGGATGACACAGATTTAGTTGTTCCCTTTCTGGGTGATACATCAAGGCTCAAGAAGC
The DNA here is from genome assembly GCA_014182565.1 of Eucalyptus marginata. Taxonomy (NCBI): domain Eukaryota; kingdom Viridiplantae; phylum Streptophyta; class Magnoliopsida; order Myrtales; family Myrtaceae; genus Eucalyptus; species Eucalyptus marginata. The sequence continues at coordinate 26,766,970 of CM024594.1, forward strand.
CGGGCAATTCACCGATTTCTTCCTAACTGGTTCTAATGGCATCTTCACTGGCTTCACCACTGAGTTTGTGAGCCAAGCATGGGACTTGGAAGAAGACATTGTCAAGTCGCTCGTTGGTAGTAACCAGCATTGTGAAGCTTGATGCCAGCTTCCAGATGCTAGAACCAAAGGAGCACTGAAATGGTATGGTTTTTGAACTGAGAGGAGGCTCCATTGGATGTTGACATTAAGAATGGCGGACGAGGAGTTGTTTTCTAAACCAACAACAAGCCTTTGGTTAGTCAGGTCGGTCTTGGGCCTGATCTTGTTTAGCTGGATGGAAATTCTATGTGCTCTCCGGGCTTTTCTTGTGATTCGGCACTGCAGGTGACCTGCATTGTTAGGGGCAGTGGCAGAGCCCAGGTTGTTGGTGTGGACGGCAAAAGGGTCCTTGAGACCACTGTGAAGGTCTGAAACTTGTTCATCGTGCTGAGGTGCTTTGTTGTCTCGAAGATTGCTGATCAGGATGGGATGTCCTGGTTCTCTATTTTTCCGACTCCAAGTAAGCAAATTATAAATAGCATGTTTACTTCCATTGAACGAGGACATGATAAGATAAACAGCAAGAAAACAACTGGAAAAAAAGTTGGAAAAGAAACCCAATCCTCGAAGATGAAAGGACTAAGACAATGACGCAACGCAATCTGCAAACCCTACTCGAATAAACAATTTTCTTTCGTTACAATTGCCGTTAAGGCTTTCTTGTTCAAATTATTCTCTTGAATTGCGAAATGCCATTGAAATTGAATCTCAATTAAGAGTGTGCAATGAGAATCGCCTGAACCAAGGATCACAAGAATTGACCAGACCGGCCGATTTGATCCAATTCCCATGAGTCATAATTCCTAAAAATAGAACCGATGTCTAGGCGGTCAAATTCCCAATTCTAAGGGAAGAATCGGACCGATTACTTTTCACTTTTTTTTTTAATTTTTTTTAAATTAAACCTAATAATCTGAACCTAAGCCAAGCTAGCAATAAACCTCATTTCCTGAGATTGTTAAGAGGAAAATATTTGTATTGTCCTCAAAAGTCATCCCAGTCCCTTCACCTCATTTGCTTACTTTTTTTCCCATATGATTTCACTCCTCCTGATTACCTAGAAATGTGAGCCCTTCCTCATCCCTTAAAAACAAAATCCAACTTCACTTTGAGAAGGCCGCCAAGAAGGAGCACACCATTGACCAACAGAAGAAGGAGCTCCAGTGCTCCACCACCTCTTCCTCCTCTTCTTCATCTTCCCCGCCCTCCTCTTCAACGTCTTCTCGCAATTGTTGCCTCACCTCCAACGTCGCCACGCTGCCCTGATCTCCCTCAGCCCCTCGTCTCTGTTGCCCAGACTCTCCGCACCATCAATGGCTTCAAATAAACGTGGCGATGCCTCAGGATCGATTCCACAGGACTCCTCGGGAAATGGATCCGTCTCCAACTTCAAAAACTAAGAATCGCTTTCTCTGGACCGAGAATCGATCACCTTTAAGTTGAGCAGAACCAAAAAGTGCCTAAATGGTCCTAAACTCGTTTATAAACGGGCCTCTTAAAATTTCGTAAATGGGTTAGATTATGAACTCATTTGCAACCCATTTAAATCATTTTCATAAAAGGCTCGGCTCCCTATCACTAACCCATTTAATTCATCCTTCAAATTTTCCTTTGAGTGAAACACAATTTTCCTTGTCGTCATTTCTCAAATGCAAGGGTGCATAAGAAAGAGAGAGACTTTACTAGGGTGGTTACGAAGGCACAAGCAATATATATGCAGTGAGCATGATTTGAGTAGAACCAAGAAGTGCCAAAATGGTCCTGAACTCATTTATAAATGGGCCTCTTAAAATATCGCAAAAGGTTTAGAATATGGACTCACCTGCAAATCATTTTCAACCCATTTATCGGAAAAGATTTGGAATATGGACTCATCTGCAAAACAAAGGCTGCCTCCCCGTCACTATCTTATTTAATTCATTCCTCAAATTTAGACTCACCTCGTAGTTCCTTAACCCTAGCAAGTCTCTCTCCCTTTCACCCTTTATATTGCCCGTACCTTTCTACTATCGTTATCTTTGCACTTGGCAAGGACGTAACTAGTGAGGTATTAACCGAGGCGCGTTATTGAAAACTATTTCCAAACCCTCTCCTGGGCCCGGGTTAGGCCCTTGACCCTCGATAATTTATTCCTCAAATTTGTTTTTGATGTTCCTCGTAGTTTCTTAACCCTAGTAAGCCTCTCTCCCTTTCGCCCTATATAATGCCTCTTACCTTCTTTAACTCCCGTAAAGCCTCTCTCAGTCCTTTACGCGCCTTGCATTTGAGGAATTGCCTATACCTTCTCAACCCTGGTAAAGCCTCTCTCTCTTCCTTACGCAAGCTCGAGAAATGATGACGAGGAAGAGTGAGATCTTGCTTAAATGTGCGCATCGTCTCCAGTCGCTTGGCTCTGTCTCGACCTTTTGCGAGCAGACCTCCTTCCCTCCGGATGGGCGGCCCTCATTTCACGGTGCTGTGAGGCCTGCAATGTACGGATTTCGATCGCCCATCTTGGAACAAGGGGTCGCAAGCATCACAACACAACAAAACTTTGGTCGATGGGGTATGGGACGACGGGGCATCGTCCGGTCATACTTAGGTCAGTCCTGTCCCGTCCTTCGGTTCAGTGCTGAGAAAACTTCCACTCATTCTGAATTTTCATGCACAGTTTCGAGTAAGTGCTTGATGAGCAAAGAGGAGACTCGTAATAATGGGCTTCTCGGCAAAGAGGAGACTATTATTAATGAGCTTCCCAAGGAATACTATGACGAGGTGCGTGTTGCCATTTGGTCTCTGAATTTCTCCTTCGTGCTTTTTTGTGGAGTTTTGATTCTTGAGTGTTTGTTGAGATTATTTTTACTGATTTTCTGTCTGAGGCGTTTCCCGGAAAATTTTTCCGTTGTCCATTTTAGTGGATGGGAAAACGTTCTCCAGCAACGGAAGAAAGCCGGCGATTGGGCGGCGGCCTGCGCCACCTCACTCGAGGTTGTCAGGCGAAGTGGCCGAGGCTCGAGCCTGGCCTGAGGTGACCAGAGGTTTTTGAGGACTTTAGTGGAATAGGAAGAAAAAGATAAAAAGAAAGAAAGAATAATAAAAAATTAATTTAAAAAAATAAAATAAAAAAAATAATTGAAAAAGAGTGTACGGAAAACGGAAAAACTTTTTGACTTCATTTTTAGATTTTAAATGAATATCGAAAAATAATTATATTTTCCTAAAAATTAAATTCTCTTGTCTTTCTTTCTGGAATTCATAGGAAATTGTCACTTTTCTCTTCTAAAATGACAAAGGCATAAACTTGAAAACCATAAAATAAGATCTTGAAGTTCTACATTTTTTAGACGACGGACGGAAAACTTCTCTTTCATTTCAATTTTTTTTTTGCCTTTCCTCAAACTACATGAAAAGAGAAATTTGTTTTTTTTTTTTTCCCTTTCCTGTTTCATCTGCTCTACTTTTTCCTCGTTTACAAAGTCATCTAACCGGTGGAGAGTACAGAAACGGATCGCGGAGACTTCTGTGGATGGCACGCCATCATCAGGCTTCAAGTATGATGTGTTCTTGAGCTTCCGAGGGCCTGATGTTCGCCGCACGTTCGTGGATTGCCTCTACCATAGCCTAGTTGACTCTGGAATAACTGTCTTCAAAGATGACAAAGAGCTTCCTCTAGGCGGGAAAATTAAACCGGAGCTCAAGCGTGCTATCGACAACTCAAGGATCCACATGCCGATTTTCTCGGAAGGCTATGCATCTAGCTCTTGGTGCCTCCAGGAGCTAGCGTACATGGTGAAGTGCCAGAAAAAATCCGTGGGACACGAAATCACTCCTATTTTCCATGGAGTGAGTCCTTCAGATGTCAGGCTCAGTACGGGTTCATACGGCGAGGACCTGCTTAAGCATGAGCAGTATTATGGCAAGGAGACGGTGCAAGAGTGGAAGGAGGCTCTAATAGAGGTCGCAGATCTATCAGGATGGGACGCAAACATTTTAGAGTAAGTAAAATTTAGAAACTTTTATGGCCATTACACCATTTTCTTTATTCAATCTTACACTTTTCTTTCTTCTCTCTCTCTCTCTCTCTATATATATATATATATATATATATATTGCAATCCAAAAAGAAGGGTAATTTTAATTGGCAATTTAAGGTTCCATATCATGGTCAATCATAATGATATGGAAAGGTATGGTAAAGACATTATAAAGCTTCTTCGTGTTTTGGTCAAATGTGCTATGTTAGAAATGAACTTTGAGCTAGTCTGTTGCTTGTTTCATGCTATTTCTGAGATTCAAAAAGTAGAAGTATTTATCAAGCCAACACGATCCACTTTGCTGATTATCAACAATACAAATGCACTTGGGAGATGGCTAGTGGGTTGCAATACCTTCAGCTGAATGGTTAATAGAAATTGTTTGTTCGATCACCATCATAAATTCCTGTGAGAGAGAGAGACAGAGATGCTGTTAGGGAGTGTTTCCAGCCAAATAAAGATTGAAAGTATGTTCTGGAGAATTCCTAGATATCCTCGTATATTGCTGATACGGTTGCTCCTCTTTTCTTTGAAGATGATGATTTATTTTCATGGCAGGCATGGTAGACTTATCAAAGATATTGTTCTAAAGATTTTTATTACGCTGAAGAAGAGACAAAAGGTTCTTCCTGATCATTTAGTTGGAATTGATGATCGAGTCAAAGATGTGGCGCAGCAGTTGGACCCCAGTTCCCTGGACGTACGATTACTTGTTGTGCATGGTATGGAAGGAATTGGCAAGACAACTCTTGCCAAGTCAGTTTTCAACGAGATAGCTCCTCTGTTTGATGGTTGTAGCTTCCTTTCAGACATCCGAAAAAGCCCACAAGTCGGTGGCATCATAAGGTTTCAAAAACAGCTGTTATCCGATATCCTGAAGAAGAACATAGATGTCCAGGACGTTGATGATGGTATCAACATGATACGAGAAAAGTTTTGCAACAAGAGGGTCCTCATTGTCTTTGATGATGTGGATAAGCCAGAGCAGCTCCTGAAACTGATGGGGAACTGTGACTCGCTCGGCCCTGGAAGCAAGGTGATTGTCACAACTAGGAATGTGGGTCTTACGGCATTTCTGCCTAAACAGCATCTTGCTTATGAGATGAGACAGTTGAATCCTTGGCATGCTCTTCAACTTTTCAGTAAGCATGCCTTTGGAGAAAGGCTACCTCCAGATGATTACGAAAATATTTCCAGTGAAATAGCGGCCACAATCGGAGAAAATCCTTTGGCTCTTGAAGCTTCAGGTTCTTTCCTACGTGGCAAAAGTCTCGGGATATGGTCAGAAGAATTGGAGCGTTCAAGGAAAGTACCTAATAGGGTAGTCCTAGAGGAGTTGAGGAAAATTTATAAGGCATTAAGCTTTCAGGAGAAGCTAATTTTTTTAGACATTGCAACCTTTTATGACGGCATGGATAGCACAACTGCAACATATATGTGGAAAAGTCGTGGTTATTTCCCTGAAAGCGGACTTGCTACTCTCACTGCTTTGTCTCTGTTGAATATAGACCATCACAATATTTTTCGGATGCCTGACCTGATCAGAGATTTTGGAAGGGAAATTGTTCGAGAGGAGAATTATCTGAGTCTAGGAAGTCGAAGCAGATTGTGGGAATCAGAGGAATGCCTTCGCATCCTTTGTGATCCGGTAAAGTCATTGATATGATAAAACTGCAATTTTGTTTGTAAAAATTTGACAGAATTCTGTTCTTTTATAAATTTTCTGTTTGATGTTAGAGTTCACTGATGCTTGCTATATTTACTAGATTGATTGCCGGCAAAAGAGTAGTGTTCAATTACTTAGCTTAAAAGTCCCTCAGGGATGGATGCTTACAAGTCAACAATTTGCTGCTCTGCCAAATCTAAGGATTCTTCATGTTGAAGGGGGAAACTTCACTGGAGATTATGAGAATGTTTTCAGAGAATTAAGATCGCTATATTGGAATTGTTGTCCTGCAGATTTTGATGCGATCAATTTCTCTCCAAGCAATCTAGTTGTTCTCAGGCTTTCTGGTACTGAACTTAGAGATGATTGGCCTGGATGGCACCAAATCTTGGTATGAACAGTTACACATGCATCTAGTTCTATTTTTATTGTTTATGAAACATGCCTGCAATTGTTCATTCCCCTTTCGATATTCTGGTGACCAACAGAAATCATCCAAATTGAAAGAACTGGAACTTGGAGAATGCAGCCACTTAACTAGATTGCCTGACCTCTCTGCCCTCTCAACATTGGAAAGACTGACCATACGAAATTGCCAAAGCTTAGTTGAAATTGGTAAATCAATTGGTAAGCTAGTACACCTGAATTACTTGGAAATTGATGCGTGCAATTGTCTGAGAGAGTTGCCTGAAGAAGTTGGTTGTTTAAAGGCTTTAAAAGAGCTGATTGTGAGAGGGACAATACTTGGTCCCGTTGGTTCATATCTTCCCCACTCAATTGGTAATCTACAGTGTTTGACAAGGCTAGAGATGGAAAGTGTTGGGATTGGCGAACTTCCAAGATCAATTGGGCAGCTAAAGGACCTTGAAAGGTTGAGTTTCTCCAGATGTGATGAGCTAAGAAAGCTTCCAGACTCAATTGGGGAATTGGAATCACTACGTGAGTTGGATCTGTCTCATACTAAAGTAACGGAATTACCTGATTCGATTGGAAACCTGAGGAAGTTAGAAGTGATAAGGATAGATCATAGCAAGATAAGGAAGATCCCAGGGACTATAGGAATGGTGCAAAAGCTAGCGGAATTTCATGCCAAAAAATGCATGCATTTAAAGGGAGAGATTCCTAGAGGAATTGGGCTCCTATCCTTTCTGAAAATCCTAGACTTATCTCACACTTGCATTCAATCTGTGCCAACAACAATCAACCAGCTTTCTCATCTTCAAGAACTTTATTTGGAAAGTTGCCATAAAATTAAACAAATCCCAGAGCTTCCCGCGAGTTTGATTACCCTGTATGTCGAGTCTTGCTCATTGAAGAGGGTCCCAAACCTCGCAAACCTCACCAATTTAGTCAATTTAATTGTATCTGACTGCTCTGAGGAATCTCTTTCTAGCCCTCGGGTTGCCGATTTTAGCCAGTCTCCAAACCTGGAGTGGATTGGGAAGTTGTCTAACTGGAGAGCCTGAAATTGGTTCATAAAAGCATCAGTTCACTGCCGATTAAGTTAGCTTCCCTTCCTCGCCTGGAGCGACTAGTTCTGTCTTGTTTTAACCTGCAATGCCTCACTCAGCCGCTTCCTTCCACACTCTCCAAGCTGAAGTTTATAAACTTAAACTCATTGGCAGAAGTACCGCCCTGTTCTGACTTGAAAAATTTGTTGAGGTTGGATCTGTGTAAATCGTTGTTGACAGAAATTCCACTCAGTCAGTTTGGACAATTGGAGAATCTGAGGGAACTGACCGTGTTGAACTGCACATATCTGCGGCTGTTGTCCTGTCTGTCAGGCTTGAAGAAGCTCAGAGTGTTGTGCTTGTCGAATTGCCCAAGGCTAGTTGAGATCCAAGGTCTCGAAGAACTGGAATCGCTGGAAAGTATAAGGATTGACGAGTGCAGCTCCCTAGTAAGGTTGCCTAAACTCTTGAAGTTGAAGAAGTTGAAGACCATGGAATTTATATCCTGCAGATCGTTAGAAAAATTGCCTTCTCTATCTCCGGCAGCTCTCAAACATTGTCATCTAGTAGTTGACAGATGTGATAAGCTAGCCAACCACAATGGCCCTTGCTGTTAAGCTAGCCAATCACAATGGCCCTTGCTGGAGTCACAAAGACAAAAGGCAATGTCCATACACCATTCACCCCTATGAGCTGGGTAGACAACACTTACCTTGTCCTGTTTGCTTATAGCTTCCCTGAGAATGAGATTCCTTTGGTAGAGAGGATATGCTGGTAACTTCTCTTTCCTTTTTTTTTTCCCAGGTTGTGCTCCTTTTCATTCTCAACTTTCCAATTAGCATACTCTGGATTAATAGGTGAAGCTCACATGTGTGAGTGCATTACATATGCATGAGCAGTCTAGTATGCTCTCTCTTTAGTCTTCACTTTACTCTGAATTAAAACAGGAATCTCGTTTGATCATAAGGTGTCTTCTTGTAGAGAACTAATAAATTTATTTAATAAAACTGCATAAGCATTTAAAATAGAATGAATCTGGAAATTGGACAGGAAAAAAGGAATAATAATGGGTTTACTAAAACAAGTGCAGTGGAGGACTCGGAGACTTCTCATAGAAATTCTTGAGGTTGCTTTGGGGTGATGGTGCCATTCCGTTATTTGGTTCCTTTACCAACAAAAGAATCTTTGTTTCTTAAGGAACCAGGTTTCAATTTGGTGTCCATGGCTGAGATGACATGAAAAATGTCTGCATAAAAATGGCTTCGTTAGGTCATGTCTCAAGCTTCAATGTTTTGCAGTCGACTGAGTTGGGCATGGCTGAGACGATTCTATTTTCAGTTAAATTCTTTTGTAAGCAGGAAGTGCCAGATCTGTTGACATTTCCATGTTAAAACTTCTCCTTCATTATCACCAGAAAAGGAAAATAAAAAGACTCATCTTTTCAATGATTAACTTATTTAAATGGTCGATGACAATGGTGATGCAGAACCCAAATGTATAATTTTTTAGCATGGTCCAGTCTAGGCGGGCAATACATTCTACATAACCTTTACGTCCATAGATGACAAGGTTTATTTACTAACCTCAGGTGGGTGTATCATGTGGAAGCGGGCCCTCAATTGTAGACAAAGTCCAAATTTGTGATGCGGAAATGATTGAAGTACACAGTCTTGATCAGGTACCAGCTCTTCCCTCAGTCTTGAGTTTTCCGATCTCTTGATTCAGCCACAAGCACACCTTCTCCATAGGTCTGTTCTATCGTGTCCTTCGCTCAATAAATATACTCCAAGCTGCAGTGCTCATAAAATATTCACTCATTTGTGAAGTTTTTCGTTCTGAATTTTGATGGGCAGTTTTCAGGAAGTGCTTGACAAGCAAAGATGAGACTCTTATTGATGGGCTTCCTGAGTGCTATGACAATGTGTGTTGCCATTTTGTCCCTCTGTTTCTCCTTTGTGATTGTCATGGAGTTTTGATTGTTGAGTGTTTGTCCAGATAAGTTTTACTGGCTTTTCTGTCTACTTGAAGTCTGGCATGAGTAAATTATGTATCCAAAGTGACGATTGGGAAGCTGTTGAGCTATTCCAAAATCTTGTTGCAAAGATAATTTAGGACATTCCGTAAAAGGCTAGCTAACTTGTAACATACTTGACATTCGGAACCTTGGCCTTGTAATCATTTTGACACGAAATAGTTGGCACAAGTGTAGGATTGCTCCTCGGAATTAAATTCTCTTTTCTTCATTTCTGGAATTCATGGAAAGGTGTGATTCTTGCTCTCTAATATGACGAGGCATAATCTTGAAAACCATTATACACGGAACTTGTGAAAGGAAGTTCTTTAGGGTCAAGGACCATGTAAAAAGAGGTATCAATGTGTGCTCAATAAGAGTACTTTTTATATAGTATTAGGTGGGAGGTTTGAGTTCTTGAAACATGGCATAAACGATAGGAGGGAAATACTATAATGTCATAATAACAGGCACTGCAAAGCTCAGAATCACAGGTGGAAGTGATTCTGATGTTGTAGATCTGGAATCACGTTGTCAGGCATCTTAGAGTTGTGGCTAAGCTTAGAATGTCGTCCAGATTGAGTTGGTAGAACTCGTCTAATAATCAATTTCTATTACACGTTCCTGTGTTTGCAAATAGAAGTGCTGATGAAATCTTTTCAAGGAATAGGTGATTCATCTTATTTTCTGGTTTCTTTACGAGTCTTTGCTTTATTAAATGGATAACCTAGGAGCAACTGGAAACTTGTTGCTATTGACCATCTTTTACTCTTTCTGCATCCTAGGCGACAGTAGGAAGACAAATAAGAAGAAAGAAGGGTTGAGGAGTATAGTGAAATTGCAGTGAGGCTGATGTTCGAAAGGCAAGGAGATTAATATCAAGCTTTCTGAGATTATAGGAAGAAGTTGAAGAGGTGCTTTGGTATTCTTTTAGTGTTTGTTATTTGGGTCCATTCTAATTGTCTGGACACTCTGGATGATTATAAGCGTGAATCACATGGATAGTTATTTTTTATCCAACTATTCCTGCTCACTTGCTAGTTTGTGTAGAATCCTCAGACCTATAACAGACTGTTTTGAGCAGATGTACAGCCATGGCTGCATTATAACCAAGTTAGAAGTTTTATTGTGATGCTTTTGTTCTGTTCATTTTGGAAAAGCCATTGTAGTGTGAAGTAGAGTTGAATAAGGACAGCCAAGCAACTTAACCATTGTCACGCTAGTTCCTGGTAGTCTTTTTGATGCTGCATGGAAAGTAGTCTTACCTACCATTCAAAACATTTTGCTGAGTTCTTCAATTGTTAATATAGTCATTTAGCCTGAGTAATTTCATGCATTGACTTTCTCTTCAATTTCTTCTCCAGAACCCGTTTCCTCCATTAATATGCATCTTTCATTGTTGCTGCAAGTCAACGGTAATGTTAATTGGTGTAGTAGATCTGTGAATAAAGCATGCCCAATTGCTGATTTGTCTTATTCCCCCTCTTCAGGGAATCAAGGAAGCTGCCGAGAGAGGAGAACTGACGGACCTTGTCTGGATGGTTATCTGAAATCGGCTTGATCTTGCTAGACGTGATGTAAGTTTGCATCTTCACAATATCTAACTGATATGTATTATGGGATGGTCAAGCGGGTGGGTGGGAAAGTCGGGTGGGGATTGGGGAACAGGTTGGGAAGTTTAGCTGGTATAGATTAGCATTTTCAATGTGATCTATTTCTCCTTAGTCTTAACGATTTTTTTGGTTCTTGTAGACGGAAAAGATGCAGTTAGAAGTCTTGACCTCTTATACGGGAGGGTTGAGGTATGCTCCATTTTACTGTACTTAGATGATTGCAGTTCCATAGTTGGTCGAGTAACTAGGAGAATGGGGTATGCCATCACAAGTTATTCGAAATGGCAACTTGTGCTTCCAACTTAATAACAAATGATTATTGAAAGATCTTGCTGTCCTTGATATATTGTCTCAGAATTGCTCATACTAACACTCTTACAACATTATCATCTTCCTATAAGAAAACAGCTCAGCTTCTCCAACCCCCTATTCCCGTTGGCATTCCGTGTTGATTGGATAAGTGTAACTGAAACATTCCACTGGGGTGTCGTTGAAGATAAACTCTGGGAGACCAGAAATCAATTCTGAGACCATCGAGTCATTTAGCTTTGAAGAGTAAAAAAACTATTGATTTTGGCTGTAATCTCCGGAATGATTGCAATTTAGAAGTCTTTCGAGTTTGCTTTCTTATTCGGAGGTCCTTCTTTTTTGTTTAAATAATTGTTCGTGTTTTCCACGTCTCTCTATACTCCAAAATGAAGCTATGTGTTTACTGACGCTTTGACCTAAGAAACTTATAAGGTCTTAATTCTCCACCCCACGTATTCCGCCACTGAAAATAGATTGGGAATTTTCCTTTTACCATGCAAATTAAGTAGATAAAACTGATTATATACGAGGAGAGACAATCAAATCAGACAACCCACACATGCTGACGTGCCGATCGATTGGGATCGTGACCGTGCAGCAACTCGGGCACTTTAGGATCGATTTGGATCGCCAAAGCACCTAAGCCAAGTCTTGCTCAATCGAACGCTCACTCGCTCGCCTTACCTGGATCGTAGAGAGAGAAGCCAAGTCTTGCTCGATCGAATGCTCACTCGCTCGCCTTACCCAAATCGTAGAAAGAGAAAGTTTCTTGAGAGAGGAGCTCTAGAAAGAAATAAGCTTTGTATTGCGGAAATAGTGGATGCTTACAAATGAGGGAGGACACCCCTTCTTATACTCGAAGGCCTCGGCTTACAACCATTGATCTAGAATTTAACCGGCGGACGAGATTGCATCGCCTCATTTACCGACACTAATGGTGGCTACTAACCACCAACACTTATGACAACTACCGGCTACTAGCTACCGACATAAATAGTTAGAGACTTCGTAGGCTCGTTGGGAATCCGAGCGGATGAGTCACCGTCGTTCTTTGGAACCTCTTGGATCGGTCTTCTCTCAAACCATGACACTGACCTGTCTCTCATGTATATATATCTCTCTCCTAGTTATGAGCTGAGTTATTTCTCATCTTCGTCGTCGCCGTCCACTCCAATTCAGGTAACGGAAAACTCCGTCTCTCGCCAACCCCAAAAGCTCGCGAAGGTCTACGGAGGCGACGGCAGATTTTACCACGCCTGGTGTCCGTCCGAGCTCCCGATGCTCCGCGAGGGCAACATTGGTGCCGCCGAGCTCGCGCTCAAGAAGAACGGCCTCGCCCTCCTCACTACCCCGATTCCGCCAAGGTCGCTTACCTTCTTCAACGTGCGATCGGCCTCTCGTTTTCGTGCTTTTCGCCCTTCCTGCTTTAGTTCGCTGCAGTGTTCCATTTGCACGCGAGGTTGATTGGGTTTTACCGTGTGTGGATGGATCGCTCGGTTGGTTGTGTTTCTTAGACTGATCTTAATCAAGCTTCCACCCTGTCGAATTGTCAAAGATGTTGTGAGGCACTTAAATTTATTTGGATGATGATCTGTGACTCTGATTATTTTTTTTTCAATGCTTTATCCTGCTTGTCGTATTCTCGTTGCCTGCTTTTTACGCGAGGTTGATTATATACTGTGCATCGATGGATTGCTCGAAGTCGGACTTCTTTTAGTGGTGATCCTTTCTTCTTCTTTTTCTTTTTTTTTAATGGAAATGTTAATATAAGTCGCTTAATTAATTCTTTTTCGTGGTCAATATTTTTCAGGCTGGTTGTTTTCTCCGTTTCTAGTTTTCTCAGTGGATGGTCACATTGTTCTTTTTGTGTGCCCGTGTTAAGATGTTGGATCCTTTGTGTTCATCTGTGAGCTATAATCATGTCGATCAGTGCTAGAATGCGTCGCACCAGATATTGGTTAAGGTGCACGGTCGAGTCTTGTTTCTTCAATTGATACAAAAGAGTTTCATGATTGCTTCCTAGTGTGGAACTCTGTAGTCTTCTTATACTATGATCTGTTTCTAACATGCAATTTTTTTGGCTATAAAGTACCTGATTATCAATTATGCAATTATTGATTGTACAGTTATTTTTGGTTCCTATTAGAACTTTTCGTCACAGGCGAAACAAATGAATTTTGTAATTGCTACAGTTACTAGATAATCTGTTAGTGTTGGAAATGGTGATCCATTTTCTAGAATTTCCTAGAGTTCCTAAACTAGAATCTAGAATTCTCTAGATGAAGTTTCTGGAAGAAAGAGGAAAATGTCCAGTATGTAAGAGAAGTCCAGAAAAATCCAGCATTGAAGAAAAGTCTAGAATGTACTTAGTTGGTGGAAATGCCTATAAAAAGGCGGTAACCCATTGATGTAATAGAGAGAGAGGAGCATGAGAATATACTCCATATCATGAAGCTCCTCCACCAACACTTCCTTGTAAAATTATTTTCATAAACTAATGAAACTATTTTCCCCCATATCTATGTTCTTTATCTTTCAATTATCCTATCTTATCTCTTGTCCATCCACTACAAACTATACCATACACCTGCACACATCACTAATCAAAAACTATCATCAATACCAAAACCATACTTCCGCAGCTAGGCATATCGGATGGTTATGGGCGTTTGTCCTCACCATCCTCAACTAAAAAGGCCAGAGCCGAGCCAAGAGAGCCGAAGCCGGAGCCAGAGCTAGAACCAAAGCCAGAGCCAGAGCCAGAGCCTACAAGAGCTAGAGCCAGAGCCCAAGCTAACAACTACAACTAATAGCATTTTGATGCCTCGAGACATATGGGACATCGTTGAAGAAAAGTCATGCATGTTCAAAGGCAAGTGCAAATGGTTCGACAAGAGAATGCAAGGGATCATGGAACGAAGACAACACAAAAGGCATGAGACAAATTAGAAGAGAGATTTCAAGGTATGTCGGCAACTTTATGATACGATGTTCGAAGTATCCCGAAAATGGATCAAGGGGGAGTGTTGGAAATGGTGATCCATTTTCTAGAATTTCTTAGAGTTCCTAAATTAGAATCTAAAATTCTCTAGATGAAGTTTTTGGAAGAAAGAGGAAAATGTCCAACATGTAAGAGAAGTCCAGAAAAATCCAGCATTGAAGAAAAGTCCATCCACTATAAACTATACCATACACTTGCACATATCACTAATCAAAAACTATAACTAATACCAAAACCATGCTTCCACACGAACACATCCAAAAAAATTTTAACAGTTAGCCTTTGCTAGATTTCAAGGATACTTTTATCGCTAAATTTACGTACGTGTCAGTTTTTAATCTAGTGGTTGATTATTAGAAGTTGCCTTTGTCATCATGATATAAGCCTATGGTGAGAAATGGCCTTTTTTTTTTTTTTTTTTTTTTTGTGGTGTAATCCCTTAGGGTGTGGAGTTGCTGGAATTGTCCTCCCTGCAGACGAGGAGAAGGTCATAGCAATCAAGAAGGGTGATGCTATTGCCCTCCCTTTTGGTGTTTTTGCCTGGTGGTACGAGGATGACACAGATTTTGTTGTTCCCTTTCTGGGTGATACATCAAAGGCTCACAAAGCCAGGCAATTCACCGATTTCTTCCTAACTGGTTCTAATGGCATCTTCACTGGCTTCACCACTGAGTTTGTGAGCCAAGCATGGGACTTGGAAGAAGACATTGTCAAGTCGCTCGTTGGTAGTCAACCGGGTAGTGGCATTGTGAAGCTTGATGCCAGCTTCCAGATGCTAGAACCAAAGGAGCACTGAAATGGTATGGTTTTTGAACTGCGAGGAGGCTCCATTGGATGTTGACATTAAGAATGGCGGACGAGGAGTTGTTTTCTAAACCAACAACAAGCCTTTGGTTAGTCAGGTCGGTCTTGGGCCTGATCTTGTTTAGCTGGATGGAAATGCTATGTGCTCTCCGGGCTTTTCTTGTGATTCGGCACTGCAGGTGACCTGCATTGTTAGGGGCAGTGGCAGAGCCCAGGTTGTTGGTGTGGACGGCAAAAGGGTCCTTGAGACCACTGTGAAGGTCTGAAACTTGTTTATCTTGCTGAGGTGCTTTGTTGTCTCGAAGATTGCTGATCAGGATGGGATGTCCTGGTTCTCTATTTTTCCGACTCCAAAGTAAGTCGTTTGTCTTAATAAATTTTGTCACCTCTGTACAGAGTCAGCGTTTTCGCCCCCATATTCTCTTTTGCTACTGGATATTAATATCAAATACGCAGGACTCTATGAGGAAAGGTTGCTAATCCTCGTGTCGAATACCTAAATTGGACTGTTACAAGAAAATGTTTTATCTTGCGAGACAGGATTAATATGCGCTTGAAGCCTAGGAAAATCACAAGATTTATATCTTATTGACATACGTACATGTCAACTCTATAATACTTTCTATATGGTTGTGTATTGCAGTCCTACATTCACTCGTCTTGCAGGGAGAACTGCGGTTTGGAAGGCCTTTATAGAGTGGAAGTTTTTTAGAAAGTTTAGCGTTGAGACAGGATTAATATGCGCTTGAAGCCTAGGAAAATCACAAGATTTTATCGTAATTTTAATCTGAGCTGGAAAAATTTATAGAGTGGTCTTTTAAACTGGTTGGACGAATGTTTAGCGGTGAAAATGGTCTTGGTACAAAAGCAAGTTCTGTGACAAAAGCAAGTCCAGACCAAATTTTAGAAAGTTTTTGAGTGATCGATTGAAAATCCCAAAGAGTATAGCTTTTTACCGTTTGCGAAAAGAAATGTTCTGGACTACATAACTTAGTTCGATTGGACATCTTCTTCCTTTTCGGAGAAGCTGAGATTTTTTGCTGTCTGGTTTTTACTTAGGAGTTTGGAGAATGGATTTCCCATGAAAATATGTTAGAATATTTTTCTTCCTTAACTAGAGGACAACTTGCACTACCAAATAAAAAAAAAAATTATGTTACAAATAAAAATTCGTCATAAAATCATACAATGTCCTTGTTCATTATTTGGCGTTCAAGAAAATTGAGGTTTATTCCTAAAACATCTAAACTAAGAACTGGCCACAATGTGCAAATATAGCTTTTCTACCTATCTGAGGACAAATAGAAAAGACGAAATAAAACGCATCCTAATCAATTGCTGTCCTTCTAGTAGAAACTGGACCTTAACGGAGACAATGAACGTGCCAATCCGTAAAATTAACGTCGATAGTGCATGGAGCAGCTTCACGATGTCGGGCTCGGTAGCTGGGGTAGTTCGAAATAGCTGCAGACTCCTTGTCGACGGCTTCGCGAAACCCATCCATGCGTCTTCAGTCTTAATCACTGAAACCCTCGCAGTGAGGGAAGCGTTACTTTGGCTGAAGAAGATCGAACGGGACAGAAGTGCACGAACTAAAGTGTACTTGGGAAGTGAACAGGGGTTCCAACTCACTTCAGACAATCTAGAAGCTGTTCAAGGTATCTTGGGCCAAAAAGAATCTCCATGAGCTGCCTGATCAGTAATTGAAGACTGCCTTATCAGTAATTGAAGACTGCAGACTCCTCTTGGACCACATGCCAAGCATAAAATTAGTCCACAAGCCCAGAGAAGCCAATCAAGCAGCGGATTGGATTGCAAAGGCCCACCAAACGGGAGAACTTCCCTGAACTGGATTACTTGTCCACCCCTGTTCTCTTTGGTTAATTTTAGGCTTAGATGTTGAGATTTTATGGTGTTCTAATGTTGGTTAAGTAATGAAAGCTATATTTTCTGACCAAAAAAAAAAAAAAAAAAAAGATGCATTTCCAAGGGATATTGATATACCAAGCAAGATCAACTAAACAGCAACTTGGGGTTGAAATTTCACTTCCCAAAATCGAGTGCAAGAAAATAACCGTAGGCGAAGATATAACTTGTGAGAATAATCTAATCCAAGATAAAAACAAGAACTTGAGGTGTCGACACTTCTGCCGACTACATTGTATAGTATGAATGGGCCAAATATTGCTTAAGATTCTTTGAACTAAGGATCCTCTTCATGTACCCCGTATTTACATTCAACCAAATTGCCCCTAAATGAGTATGCTTCTTGAGATAACCATTAGTTATTTGCCTTAATATCAAGCAACATATGTCCCGGATATGCTTCTTATATGAACGAAAACTTTTGTCCCATGCCATGCACAGGCTAAGTCTCACATTCATGCCCCAACACTCTACACATTATAAATCTTAAACTGGGGTCGAGCTATTCAAACAAAGAGATATCATTGATAGGACCATAGTATCTTACAATTGCAACGACATCACAACTTTGTCGAGGACACGCAAGACTTGTCATCATCCTGTGAAGTTACTAGCAGCTTCACTATGGTGCTCCCGGTTGTTCAATCATTTGATGACCATGATCATTCTTGGATAAAAATGATCGGTATGTCTCGTATTATGTGGGGTATCTGTAGCATTGCTCCATAACCTTCCAATGTTCTTAGACTTGATCATATGCTCGGTTCCATTACCCCGGTCGAATTGTCGAAGTTGTTACGATGCGCTTAAAATTCCATTTTGGATGATGATTTTGTAACTTTAAGTCATCTTTTTCCAATGCCCTATCCTGCTTGTCATATTCTCACCGCCGGCTTCTTACGCGAGGTTGATTGTACTGTGCATTAATGGATCGCTCGCCGAGCTGTGGTTCTTCCAACAGTGATTGGAATCGGGCTCTCTTCCGGGGCGATCCTTTTTTTTTTATCATGGAAATGTCAAAATGACGCGCTTGATTACTCTCTTTTGTCATCATGATTTGAGTCTATGGCGAAATTTGCCTCTTTTTTTCATTTTTTTTTCTTGTGACGGTGTGATCCCACATGGTGTGGAGTTGCTGGAATTATCCTCCCTGAATCTGAGAAGGTCATAGCGATCAAGGAGGGCGATGCCATCGTCCTCCCTTTTGACGTCGTCACCTGGTGGTACAACAAGGACGACACGGGTTTAGTCGTCCTCTTCCTGGGCGACGACACGTCGAAGGCGCACAAGGCCGGGCAGTTCACCGATTTCTTCCTGACCGGTTCCAACGGCATCTTCACTGGGTTCACCACCGAGTTCGTGAGCAAGCGTGGGACTTGGGCGAAGACGTCGTCAAGATGCTCGTCGGCAGTCAACCAGGCAGCGGCACTGTGAAGGTCGATGCTGGCTTCAAGATGCCGGAGCTGAAGAAGGGGCACCGCCGCACCAGAATGGCATGGTCCTGAACTGCGAGAAGGCTTCGTTGGAGGTCGACATTAAGAATGGCGGCGAGTCATCGTTTTGAACACCAACAACCTCCCTCTGGTCAGTCAGGTTGGTCTTGGGGCCAATCTCATCAGGCTGGATGGAAGCACTATGTGCTCGCCGGGCTTTTCTTGCGATTCGGCGCTGCAGGTGACCTACATCGTCAGCGGCGGTGGCTGCGCCCAGGTCGTTGGCGTCGATGGCAAAAGGGTCCTGGAGACCACCATGAAGACCGGGAACCTGTTCATCGTGCTGAGGTTCTTTGTCGTCTGAAGATTGCCGATCCGGATGGGATGTCCTGGTTCTCTATCATTACAACTCCCAAGTGAGCGTTTGTCCTGATAAATTTCGTCACCTCTTTATACGCATCAAACTCTAAAATGCTTTCTATGTGGTTGTGCATTGCAGTCCTATATTCACTCATCTTGCCGGGAGAACCTCGGTTTGGAAGGCCTTATCGCCTGAAGTGCTCCAAGCATCTTTCAACGTTCCCCGGACGTGGAGAAGGCCTTCAGCTCCAAGAGGATGGATTCGGAGATCTTCTTCCCTCCCAACTGAGTCAGGCAAGTACATAAACGTTTGTTTTGGTTTTTAAAGGTCTAATAATACAAACCCACACCCCCGCCCGGTACGAGGATGTCTCTTTCGTTAAGGTCTTCATGCGGTAACTACTGGCGTATTTGCTAATTTGCCAATCGCCTCTCTGTTTTCAATATATCACCATGGTTTGAATATTTCGTCCTCGGGACTTGTCGACGTGCTTGATGATAGTGAAAGGGGGATGGACCATCCAATGAAGTCGGACTCTCCCGCAAGAAGAAGTTTAGATTTTATTCCTAAAACATGTTAACTATATAGAACCAGTCGCACTATGCGAATAAGGTTTTTCTACCTGCCGTACGGAAAAATAGGAAAGACGAAATAAAAACTCACTGCAATCAATTGCCGTCCTTCTAGAATTAGAAACTGTACCTCATCGCCATCGGAGATAATGAGTGTGCTAATCCGAGGAAAACGTGATTGTTAGATTCATTTCCAAGGGATACAAATATGCCAAGCAAGATCAACCTCACGGCACAACATAGGGTTGAAATTTCACTTCCTAAAATCGTGCGTGAGAAAACAACAGCAGGGCAAAGCTTTAATCCGTGGGAAGAACCTATTGCAAAAGATCAAACCAAGAAATTGAAGCGTCAACACTACTGCATGCCAATCTATTACCTAAGATTCTCCGAACTAAGGATTATCTTCGTGTCTCCTGCATTTACATTCAAACCAAATTGCTGATACATGAGTACGCTTCTTGAGATAACCATTAGTTGTTTTTCTTGATATCAAGCAACACATGTACCGGGTATGCTTCTTATATGAATGAAAACTTGTGTTTCCAATGGACAGGCTAAGTCCAACATCCACGCCCCAATACACCACACGGTATAAAACTTAACACACTGGTCAAACTACGTTGCCTATATAGCCTACAGGGGCTGCTACCAATCCCAAAGCAGATGATTCGAACAAAGAGATATCATTGATGGGACCATAATATCTTACAATTGCAACGACATCACAACTTTGTCGATGACACGTAAGACTTGTCATCATCCCGTGAAGTCACTAGCAGCTCCACTATGGTGCTCCGGCTTGTTCAATCATCTGATGACCTTGGTCATTCTTGGATAAAAATGATCGGTATGAGTCTCGTATTACATGGGGTATCTGTAGCATTGCTTGATAACCCTCCAATGTTCCACTGCATGCAGTATTTACAAATCATTTGCCGCAAGAAACTTTATCGCAGTCTTATTTTCTCCATTCTTCTCAAACACGGGCCAAACTAGACATTTGATGTCCACATTCCAGTAGCTCAGATAGTACGTTTCTCATTTTATCAAGCGACACAGGTTTCTGGATAACACCATCCATCCCAACCCTCATGCAATTCTCTTTGGTTACCTTGTCAGTGCTTCCAGTGATTGCCACCAAGAGTGGCCTCTCATGATGTTTTGAATACAACCTGTGTATCTGGACGGCAACTTCGTAACTGTCTATACCAGGCATGCAAATATCCATAAGAACTACCTTGTGTTCCTGAGAGACAGCATGCAACAACTCATCCCCTGAGTTTACGGTTGTCACGTCACATCCCAGATGTAGGAGAAGTCCCTTGGTCGCTGCCCTGCCAACACTGGCGCATCATAAAAAAAGTCGACCACAGTAAGCATGACATGAACAAGTATGTTTTACACCACAAGATCACTGGATAAAACCATCAAACTGCATGGATTTGAGGAAAGAGATTGAGTGAATCAAATGGCAAGGATAAGTTGTTATCATCAAACAGCAAGACATCACTATATATCTCCGTGAAAAAACAAATGAGTAATCTCGCCTGTAGTTTTTACACAGACATTTAATTCCATAATTACTCTATCCTCTAGAAATTAAGACTAGACAGTTTAGCTCTTAAAATTGCATTTTGAAATTATTTGCTCACTTGACCTGACTAAGTGACTGCCCCGCCTCTACATCAATAGCTAATTAGATAAATTTTCACCTTTTTATAACCCATGTATGTGATCGATCATTAACTAATATCAAAATAATTAACACATACAAGGAACAAGGAAGATTTTTTGTTGCTTTCAAAGCATTCTAGAATACTGAGGAAACATATGATCCCACATATTCCGGAGTCATCCAGCACCCATCCAATGTTAACCCTAGTCGGATTTTACATTGGATGGTACATTGGATTATGAGCTCTCTATATTGACAATTTCCAAGCAAGTATATGCTATATAGCAGCCACTGGTCACAATAACATGCTGATATAGAACTTAGCCTTAACATCATGGGAGAGAGCATGCTAAAAATAAAAGGAGTATGTGACTGACCCATTGTCATCCATAACAAGCACTTTGAGCCCAGAAAAATTGGCCTGGACATGATTTGATGGCCCTTTGGGTAATACAGGGAACTTAGATTCATTCAACTT
Organism: Eucalyptus marginata; assembly: GCA_014182565.1. Lineage (NCBI taxonomy): Eukaryota > Viridiplantae > Streptophyta > Magnoliopsida > Myrtales > Myrtaceae > Eucalyptus > Eucalyptus marginata. The sequence goes on from CM024594.1 coordinate 26,788,367, forward strand.
CTCTGGGATTCCCAGCCTTACAATAAACGTGGCGGTACATCCTTTGCCAAGGCCTTCGCTTTCAATCCATATGTGTCCATCCATGAGAGTTACAAACCTGGACACCCATCCATAAAAGTAGATCTCAGTACAGTCCCACAGGATTTTATTAACAAGTCTTGAGGCCATCTGACTCTGTCTCGAAATATGCAAGCAATTTTATAGAACAAGTACAAAAACATGCTGAACTTGCAATGAGACCTGAAGAGGTAAATAACTAACAACCAAGAGTACCTTTTACAAATTGCAAGACCTAGTCCACTCCCACCAGAATTTCTGGTTGCTAATGATTGGTTATGTGCAAATTTTGTGAATAACTTGGGAATATCTTGAGGGTTAATACCTGATCCAGAATCTCTCACCTGCACAAGGTAGAAACCATTGTATATATCAGTAGAAAATACCTAAGAGCAATCGATTGGGCACAGGAAAGTGTGAGCATTTCAAGCAAGTGAAGAAGAAAAATGCACCTGTGCACATAAATAGAAGTGATTATCACTTAGCACTGGAAAAAATTCGGGAGTCCTGGCTTCTCTTAGAAAATCTGCTTTAGCCACAAAGGCGGTTATCGAAATGCCACCTTCTTTAGAAAATTTAACTGCATTACCAACAACATTTAAAATGACTTGCATGAGGCGTTTTTCATCCCCAACAGCGTACTCAGGCAAATCTGGGGCTAAATTCAATGTGATGAGCAGTTTCTTCACAGATGCCACCGGTTTAATCAAATTAAGGACCTGCAGAAGGGAGGAAAAGTGTGCAAGTTCACGAAGTTCATGAAGCAGTCAGAAGCAATCAAATTCAATTCCCAACAAATGCAAATCATACCTCTTTAAACACAGCATGAAGATTAAACGTGGTGATGTTAAGTTGAAAGCTTCCATCTTCAAGCCTTGAAAGATCTAGTACATCATTTATCAAAGTAGCCAAAAGATTACTGCTCTTCATTATCGTTTCAACCATTAGACGCTGCTCAGGGGTCAGTTCAGTTTCCTGCAGTAAGGAAGAAAGGGCAATAATTGCATGCATGGGAGTTCTCATTTCATGGTTCATAACAGCCAAAAAATCATTGCGAGCACGAATAGCTGTTTCCGCTTCTCTTCTGGCCAGATCAAGTGCAACATTTTGCTCCATGAGAAGATCCCTTGCCCGCATAGACTCTTCTAGTATTGCAGCATGGGAGAGAGCAACTGCAACCTGGATTCACAATACAATCTTGTAAATGCTCCAACACATGTATCCAGATAAGGAAGCAAAGTGAATTTTCCCGAGACAATATGCAAATAATAATTTGCTATTGGCCAAATTCCTAAAGTTTACACAAGTACTCTACTGGCTAATGCGTATGTCCTAAGTTATCAATGGGTCTGAAGAGAGGCAACATTTCTTTGTAAATACAATGGATTGATTAATAAATGACAACATCAGGAGAAGATCAAGTATCATGCCTGATCAGCTACCACTTCAACGAGCTCCAGCTCATGGACATGCCACTGCCTAGCACTGTCGGATGGAAGCATCAACACCATTAAAGCATACCGTTTCGTTGAAAGCTCAGGCCAGTCATTAATCTGGAAATTAGAGAGATGCAGCAGAGGAACCCGCACAGCAACAACCTCACCGGGAATGTATTTCCCTGCAAGAGGACGTATTCTCGCAACGGGTGAATTGGGTGATATCTTCAACGCACGATTGCTGCTAAACACTCGATTGATAACAGGAAGATGAATGGGTACTGTGTATCCAACTGGATTCTGCTGCTGACGGAGAGTGTAGGATAGCTGAAGCTCCAAGCCACTTCGTGTTGGCATCCACAGAGCACACTCTTCCAATCCCAAAGTTCTGCCCAGTTCAACCAGAGTAGTTTTCAAAATAGTATGTCGATCAAGAGTGCTTCTGATTTCGTGCGTTAGCATCCTGACATGTCTGCCAGTTTCCTCCTGAGTACGAATTAAGCCCATTTCCCTGTCAAGTTCTGCGGCTTTGTTTTTCAGAAATAGTTCCCTGGTTTTCACACTAAGTAGATCGGGGATGATATGCACAAGCATGAGAGCCGTAATACATGATACCAAAGCAGTTAAAGCCTTTGCAATGGTCATAACAATTGCTACAGTTCTTGAGTGCATGGTAAATGTCCATAAGTTGATCAGGTGGGTTGCTCCGCACAGAACTATGAAGGCACCAAACTGAACAAGAACCCATCTATAGGGAAATACAGAAGACTTCTTGACAAAGTAGATGAGTTCTAGAGGGATGGAAAAGTAAGCCAGAGCAATAAAGAAATCTGAGAGGTACTGATACTTCATCAAAAGCTCATCAGCTGGCCACTGTGGATCAACACAGTTGCAGGACTCCATCATGTTGTTCAACAATCTGAGCAGTCAAAGATTCTTTTTCACATGCCTGCAACCAAAAAGTTTCACCTTCTAAGTGCCATGATTTCTTAAGAAACATCTGTATCATGATTGATCATGTAACAAGGAAAGGAATTGGCAAACATAACCATTCAGTGATCGATGGATGGCACACAAAGAAAAGGTGTAATGAAGATCAGAATTAAACTTGCAATCTCTAGTGGATAATCCAAACATTACATCCGGCAAGAATTACAAATCAATCATCAGCTATAAATAGAAGATAATATGAAGGCATAACCAAATTTAGGTAATGCGTAATATCCATATAATGTCATAAATTATACACTCTGAAAAGCTAGTCTATCTAGGCCTATGTGATGGATTTGTGAAGTTGCTGGAGACAGCCAAAAGGAATAAAATTGACAAAGGAATTTGGAAACAGAAATTACTTGCACATTGCGGCCTCTTTTGTTAGGGAGGAACAAAAAATGCAAAATACAAAAGCTTAAGGACATGGCATGCATCTTTAGATACTGGGACATTGCTTGATTCTTCATGACAAACTCATCTTTAGTTAAGCATGCTTTATAGACATTTGGATGCACGCCTCCCTTCCACAAAATGAAGGTCATAACAATAGTAATTACAAAGAATTGCTTTTATCCCCTCCCCCTAGAAGAAGTTACATGCACATCAGTCTCAGAATACCATGTATAAACAAAGACAAAGAAGTCTCCAAGCAGTCAAACAAATATAAGTCTCTTAAGCTAAGTTTCTCCAAAATTATGATAAAGTACTTAAGAATGTCAGTCTTCCGATGCATATTGGCACCCTGACAAAAAGCTCTTTCAGCCTTCATTCGGCAGAAAGAGAGGTGAGGAGGATATAGGGTGGGTGATGAAAATTTTAACAATTTCCCTTGAAATCCTTCTCAAAGAAAATTCAAATTCTTCCCCTCCATTCACTCCAAAACGAAGCCTAAAAGAAGAGAGGATACTTTGCAATTCTTCCTCCTACTGATAACCACTACTAAGATCCCATGTCTTATTATATCATGATTAATCAAAGCCATCTATTGCTGGGCCTAGCAAATATGATGAACACAATTTGCCACCTACTGAAACTCAAAAAACAGAAAAATAGCTTCTGGAAACTGGGACTTTTGTAAAACAGAGTAAACTTGGAGTTCTTACAATTCACGTATCACGCTCTGACGGAAACAACCTAAAACTTCCCTGCTCGCAATCTATATACATTCCCCATCCCAGCTCCGAGTCCCACGGGTTCTAAATATGCAGGCGGGGATCACACTCCGTTACCACTATTTATCCCCGCCACAATCCACAAGGCCATCCTCACGAGCTCTCTTTCCTTCTAAGTTCGATAAAGACACACAAACCCATCACGTAAAATCCAATGGAAAAATCCCGGCACTTAACTTTCACCGGTCCGCAAGGCAAGCCCATATCCTCCTTACCTCATCAAATAACCCGAAACGGAGAGTCAATCCACTGCCCAGTCCGAACCAAGCGAGATCATCCACCCAGACCGCAATCAACCGGGAGGCAACGCCCGATAGCAGCTTCCAGCTGAAATGGAATCTTCTAGAAGACCGGCGCAGCGCGGAGAGAAGGAAACGGAAAATCCTATGGCGAAATAGCGAGAGCAGAGAAGCTTGACCTAGACCCAGAGGACGGAAATCTCGCCGAATCCGAAACACGGAAAACCGAGCTGCCGATGAGGTCGGGAATCCCGTGATCTCCAGATAAACAGCCACGGAATCAAGATCTGCGCGCAGCAGCAGCCGCCGCCGCCGCCGCCGAGCGAAAGAGACGGAAACGAAGCAACGAGGAGAGAGAGAAAGGGGAAGCACCCGACTAATCAAGTCCGCCGAGCCCGAAGGCGGAGTCGGGAGGGCCGGGAGCGAGAAGTCAACACACGGTGGAAGGCCAGGCCGCCGCCGCCGCCGCCGCCGCCGCCGCTGCTGCTGCGCCGCCGTATCTGGATCGGCATGGTCCACGCATCATCGTCGTCGTCGTCGTCTCCTCTTCCTCCTCCTCCATCGCCGTCTCTCTCCTCTTTCTTTCTCTCTATCTGTAGCCAAGCTTAGAAACCCTCGAAAGAGGAAAGGCTCTGCTTTTTACTGCCTTGGCACTTCGGGCAAGAAGTCAAAATTTCCGCTATTGAAAAAGGGCCAAATTAGGCGCAGTCGTGTCCGTGGTTGGCCCAGCGGCTACTCTTTGCGGATACTCGATTTCTTTATTATTGGCTCTGTTTTCTTTATTCTCCGGCAAAAAAAAAAAAATTAAAAATTAAAAATCTTCGTTTATAAAAATAAATGAAGAGGAAATGAAAATATTTAGGCATAATTGATGTCGATTATAAAAAAAAAAGTAATCAATTGATTGTTTGTAGTTATATAAATAGTTATTTTCAAGAAAATATTAGTTGGAGTTGTAAAGTGATGCATTTAATACCCAATATTTCATTTTCAAGAGAAACGAAAAGTCGGTGCCCTAGATAATATTGTTCTATTCAATTGCTTATTGGTATACCTAACTCTCTATCACATATTAGTTTATTTGATCATCGAGATATAACTTTAAAATTCAAATCTTTAGAAAGAATTCTTTACTTTTTCATCATAATTTTTGAGTTACGCTTTTACAAATCCTCCTTTGACTTAGACACTTCATTTTTTTTTAATGTTTTGATCATATTATTCCATGTGGGGGTCCATCTCTCCTCGTACAGCTCTATAAATGCGAGTTCTTTTAATCTTTTAATCAATTCTTTTTATTATTTTTTTCTTTTTTTACTTTCCTCCTTCTACTTTCTTTCCATGCTTTTGACATTGCTCTACTCTTGTATACTGTACCTCTAATTTTTCTCTTGTAAATCAATATATTTTTTCTACGCCTTCCGCTCCTTCTTCTTTTTCACAATTCTCTTTTGCATTTGCAATCCCCATAAGAATTGCTTCCTTCAACAATTTGTGTCATCCTCATTCACTATTGGAAGTTCGGTTCTAGTGAAAGCTTGTTTTTTTCCTTTTTAGTTTTCTTGATCTTGAATCATGCTCATTCCAATAGCTAGAGTGTTTCTTGATATCTTTTCTTAAAAGTGAATTTGAGTTTGGGGTCATGGAAATGCTTGATATTGTGTTTCATTCCTACATTTAGAACTTAGCATACATCAAAAAAGGGTTTCAACAATCAAACACGATGTTGAAAATTACAATCAAATTAAATTACTAATTTGGATCCCGCTTCATATTACTTAAAAGAACACAGCTCACTTTTTGCCCTCAACTTTTATGCCTATATATGGTGAAGACACATTTTCTTTCTCTAATTTTCACATGTGCAAGAAGAGAAGAGAAACAAAAAGGAGTAGAGAGAAGCGGTGCTTCTCAATATCACCTTCCACATGTGCAAGAAGAGGTGTGCGGTGGAGAAAAAGGGCTCGATGGGGAATTTACTGGGGAGCCCAATGCTGGTGCCAGTGAATGTGTGGAGGACAACAGGGTTGGCATCATTGATAGAAAATAAAGGACAATGGGTTTATGGAAGAAAAAGAACAAGAAGAAGGAGTAGGAGGCTTTAGGGGTGAGCATGGTCTGGATAAGTGGTTTAGGAACCGCCCACCAAGGATTGGTTTTGAAAAATTGGAACTGAGAATCTCCAGTTAATTCCATAAATCCACCCGAGAATTGGACCACTAAGCTTCATGCGTCAATGTTGTAATGTGAAATAAAGAATTACATAACGGAATCACCTCATGAAAGAGACACCCAATCAAAGCCAATAAAAATCAACAATGTTAGCATGTTAGGAAGTGTGTAAGCAAGAAAGCACACTTACTAAACTTGTTATGAATGGGAAAAAGCAAACATTTATCCAACATAAAAAATAGTCAATAGCCAAGGGATATATGATTTTTCATTTTTTTAAATTAATAATTAAATATTTATTATATATTATCAGAGTTTGGTCTGGGCGGGCGAGCGAGTGGTTCCATAGATGGAACGGAGAACCGGATTGCTACACATTAGTCCCAATAGATTGGAAACGAGAATCGGTTCCCAAATCAACTCCCTTAGAAACCATCGATTCTTGGGTGATTTGGTCTTGTTTCAAGTGGTTTGGGCATTTCCTGATTCCTTTACACACCCCTATAAAATATGGAAAGAAGAAAATGGCTCATAAGAGAGGAAATAGAGAGACAATTTACAAAAAAAGGAGAATTGATGAGATGGCGTGGAAAGAAAGAATAGTGAGGAAAATGAGACCTAAAAAGAAAAGGAAACAAAATAAAAATAGTTGATCAAATTATAAAAAAAAAAGGTATCACTTTAGTAGAATTGTACAAAAAAGTTAAAAGTCTCCCAAGGAATGGATGGCTAAACATAAAAAAGAAAAGAAAAAGATATTGTCTAAGTTAAAGGAGAAGTGGAAAAAGCCCGACCCTAATTTTAACTACCCTATTTGAAATAAAAAGTCTAAAATGTTCTTTTATTTGACAAGATATTTACTCTAGGCGAATATCCAATTATGATTCAACCAAAAATCATAAATGTTGTGCATATTGTACTATTTGAAGGCTAATTCCATCTCTAGAAAATACAATATATCAAAGATTGGAAAATTTTTGTTTGAAGACTCTAATTTATTTTCTGCATTTCTATTGGATTATCGTAACGAACTATGAGTTTTCAAGACTCCATAGAAATTCGAGTTATTTCCATCATCCGGTATTTCCTCCTTCACATACTTTTGGAAACAATGAAAATACAAAAACTATGCTCCTAAACGTGACTTAAGAAAAAAAAAAAATTATAGTGAATTTTTTTAAAACTTATCACGACAGTACACTTGAATTTTTAAACATTCAATTCGTGCATTTAAATTTCAAAACGTATGGAGTTCTTCCATGACCCTATTAAATTTTAGTATGCTAAGAATTTATACGACTCTTTTTTCTTTTCGAATTGATAACATAATAAAAAAAAGTCATGGGATTTTTTTTTTTTTTTAATCACTGTCATGGAAAGGTCGAAATGAACCGAAATTACACAGTTTAAAATATACGGCTTGTTATTATCAAAAAAAAAAAAAAAAAGTTACATAAATTAGCGAAATTGGGAGGCGCTTTACCGCACGAAGAGTCAATCGAAAGAAGGCCAGCGAGGAGCTCAGGAGTCACACTCCTGCTGCTCTGCTCTGCTCGTCGCCAGCTTCGGGAAGGTGACGATCGTGCAGGGAATGGCGTCCTTGAAGCGGCTGGAGACGGAATTCCCGATCCTGGACCCCGATTTCCAGAGCTTCTGCGCTCTTCGCGGCATCTTCACAGGTTCCTCGACCCTCTCCACTCTCTCTGTTCTTACCCGTTTGGATACAGAGGAAAGAAAGGAAGAAAACGTCCCAAGATCAGAAAAATTCCAAAAGGGAAGTTTGGTTTTGCCGGGAATGGAAATGGGGAGTATGGAAGATCGAATTTGACTCTCTTTCTGGATGGGTTTTTTTTTTTCTTTGCCTCAGTACAAGATTTTCTCATTCGCGACCTCCAGTCTTTAGTGGCGGACGCGGAGCAGCAACCCTCGTCGGAGAGATTTACGCAGGTCAGGTTTCTCACAGATTCTTCCTTTCCAAGCTGTTTTGCAATGGGTTGCCATGAACTGTTTGTTCTCATCTCGGGATTAATATTTAGTGAGGTCTCTCAATTACCCGTGTTGGATTAGTGGTTAAGGAGTGGACTTTGTATGTGTTAAAGCTATAGCACGTTCTGGATTCTCCGCATGTACCAATAATTCAGAGAGTGGGGAAATTCATAGGCCAAGTTTCGATGTGGGCTACCTCGTGTTTGAAGAAAAAGAGATTATCTGGGTCTTCTTGTTATTCACTTAAATAGCTTTTCTGCTTGGGAAGGCGATAAACCAGGTACTCCATGTCATAGATGGCCTGCACCAACCATGGTTGAATGGAGTGGACTTAATGGAAGATGCTCAAAAGAATAAGCATGTATTGTCTACTGGATGTGAAGGGTGATCACCGCCAAAACATACCTTTCAGTTCCATTGAATTTTGGGAGCGATGCTATTTATGAACTTACTCGTCCTTTTTGGCTGTTTGAATCAGGATGGACTTTCTACTTAGAGGTGGACTTCGCAGGGGGCAAGTGACTGAGCTAGCAGGGCCATCTTCTTCTGGTAAAACACAAGTATGGATTAACTCTTCTTGGACACTATCAGGACAATGACTATACCCGAATGCCCCTGAATCTTGTTGCTTTCCATCTAATTGGCAATTCGCCATTGACTCTTGTGCAAAATGCTCGAGGACATACTCCTTTACCACCTATTGCAACCAATCATGAGTCCATTTCAACCATGTATGATTTAAAAATGTACATCACAAAACATTAGTTTAATTTGCTGTATTAACCGAATATTACCATTAACCACTATTTCCAACGTGCTGACACGTTTTTGCTCTTTTGTGTCAGTTTTGTCTGCTGACCGCATCAACTGTTGCCTACAAGCATATGGGTGGTGTTATATACATAGATACAGGAAATTCTTTCTCCGCAAAGTGCATTGCACGCTTTCTGAACCAGATTTCATGTCCTGCTTCTGAGGAGGTGCATATCAATGTGCTATTGCTACTCTCCCTTTTCGTTTTATTCTTTCTTCCCTAAATGTTTTCATTTGAACTCACCCGTTTAGTGCTATATCCAGAATGGAAGTGCTGTTTGTGACATCATTTGTGCCCAGACAAAAGTTTGAGTACAGTGGTGCCCTTCTCTTAGTCTGTTTCAAGAGCATCCAACTCTTCAGTTTTGGATTAAGTATAACCATGTTTTTTTCGTAAACAGCACTTTTTAGCACAGATTACTCAGGTTTATGCGAGTAAATGATGTATCATTAACATTGATCACAGGGAAAATGGCGTTTCTGTCTGTCTTAGCAGCCAATAATGCCTATTCTTTGTAAAGGAGTGCTGCATTTCCATGTAGCTGTTTGTTGATGAAATTTCTGTCCTTTAAATGTTGGGCCATTTCTGTTTGCAGATGCAACCAAGAGTTCTTCAAGAAGTTATGAACAGCATATTGTGCCACTCTGTATATGACATCTTTTCTATGTTTGACGTGCTACACTGTTTGGAGTCCAAGTTGAAGTATCAGGTTGTTGTGAAAATGAAGAAGTTTAATTGCTTGACAATGGTAGAACTCTTTAGTTTATGTAAATTATAAAGTTTGAGTGTCTGCTGCAGATGTGCAGAGGAGACAATGATGAAAGATTAATAATCATTGATTCGATTTCATCCCTGATCACGCCAATTCTTGGCAGCAGTGGTTCACAGGGTACACACTCTTGAATGTATGCCCGATTTCCATGTCTTCTAAAGCACTGAATTGATATGTTTTGTGTATTGCTATGCTCTACAATATGTGACTATTACTCATCTATGTTCTTCTAATTTGTCAACCAGAAGATAATAATGCTGAACATGCTAATTTTAAGATTAGGCAAGTTTCTAGGAATCAAAATCCATTAGATGAATAATTTGTCAATTTTTGGGCCAGCTTATGCTCCCTTAGTAAGTTAGGCAAATTTTCATCTGTTTTCTTCCATTATTTTGAGAAGAATGATGATGTCGAATGTTTATTGGTTGGCTCTATATGCTTCGTACAGAATCAACTCACAAGGACAAATAATTGCTATTAGCTTAAGATTATTTTTTTAATTATGTCTGGAACAGTTGAGAATGGAAGAACTTGTGTGGTACTGTAGCTGTATTCTGTTTCAGCTTTAAAAATAAGTTCCAGTTGTATTTCACCATGATGTTCACTGTGCATGCTTCGCAAAGGAAGTTCAGAAAAAATCTCGTGCAGTAGAAAGATTGCCTGCTAATCTGAATCAAATCCCTTTTAATTGATCAGTAAACTGACAATTGGAGGATTCTGTTGCTTGCCCATCTGTGTTGATGCTTCTGGAAAGAGTAACTACTGATATATATATTGTTTGACACTGAATGGGTCATCAGGCAGCTATTCAAACTGGTTCTCAGTTTTCAAGCTTAGAGAAATATTCTTTTGTTTGTCCACCCATTTTCTAAATAATTTCTGTTTGCAGTTGGGTTTTGGTTTTCGCATTATCCGGTTGTACTTGTTTATATTGATATATGGGATGACTCCAGGACGTGCTTTGATGGTATCTGCTATGTCTCTTCTGAAGAAGTTGGCCCATGAATACAATCTTGCAGTTCTGGTGCGTTTTTCCTGTAAATCGTTGCATGTTCATTCTTTGAAGTACTCATCCCCCAATGGTATACTCTTAGAAGAGGAAAGGTCAAGAATAAAGTGCATTTATGCCCAACTGCAAATTGCATGTATTTTATTTTCCATATCCTCACAGGGTTTGGTGGCTTTGGTTTCTGTTACTTGAAAATTAAAATGAGTGCAGCTGGCCTGGTTATTTTTGCCTTAGAACCACTAAGCATTCAGAAGCATGAAAAGAGGGAGGATGATGCATGATGCACTATTTTGACTCATTTTCATGGTGATTAATGTTGTAGTTGCTTATTCATAGTTCTCAATTGGCGATGCATCCTTAATTTTATATTCCCCATGATTTCATGTCTCTCTTCCCGAATCCAACTCTCTGTCTTAATTTCACTTTTTCCAATAAAGTAATGCTGCATAAAGATGAGTGAAATTTAGAAATTCACTTGTGTTTTTAATGGAAGAATGAGAGGGTTTTATCATCATTTTGGCTGAAAAGGGAAGCATTCGTTTCAGGTAACAAATCACACTGTTGGAGGAGATGGAGGTATTCCTAAACCGGCTCTTGGGGAGAGTTGGAAAACCCTCCCCCATGTGAGGCTTCTGCTCTCCCGTGATCATGGGAGCAATACGTATCACGTGTCTCTACTTAAACATCCATCCATTGTAAGTTCGTCTGCCCCTTCAACTAAAAGTGTTGATATTTATCTAAAAATCCTCCCCCTCTATTGCATCGCATCCATTTATCAATCATGAATTACTATGATCCGTGGCAAAGATGGCCTCAACCAGAGTAGAGTGATTTTGTTCTGGCACCATCAATATCTAGAAATAGATTGCTTTTCTCTGTATTTTGGACATGATCCTCATGAAGTCTAAAGCGTTGCACTCTCTTTCAGGCTTCTGGCAAGGCAGCAAAGTTTATCATCAACGACTAAACACACTTTCAAATTTACGGACGAGCAACAAAGTGTGAGTTGTGGAGATGCATTTTGTGAAATGTATCTTTTCGGTTAGCGATTTACTGACCATTCAGAAGAATGTATAATGATCAAGCCCCTTAAAATAGACCAATCTTGTAAATTTTTTCAGTGACGCCAATGCAGTTTGTGTCGAAGCCACTCGTGTTTGTGTTCATCGAGAGTGTAATGCTGATCGCCAATTCGTATTCAAGATGTACTCGGCGCATTTGTTGTTTGGCTAGATCAAATACACCAACTGCATGCATGGTTGTTCAATATTGGTTTAGATGTGCTTACTGCTGGCGGATGAAGCCAAATTTTTTTGGGGGCTTTGTCTTTTCTATTAATTTTGCTTTTAAGTTAAAAACCACACCTTTATATTAGCGATAGCTAGACACTAATTGTCAAGGTGTTGAAAAAGAAAATGGAGAAAAAGGAAAAAAGAAAAGAAAAAAGTGATTTTTTATTTATTATTATGAGGATTCTTGATCTCTTTGTACTTTGATCTTTTTTTATTTTGATCTTGAGAGAAGATCATCATTATATTTTAACTTTCTTCGAAGTTTAGTGAATTAGCAAAGTGCCTTTGTACGGAAACATAGCTCAAATTTGGGTGAACTTCGAAACGTAGCTCAAATTTGGGTGAACTTCGATAACATATTTTCTAGTGTGTTTTTCCGATTCTGCTCTTTATTATTATATTTTGCCTGGACAGATTGTTTGTGTGCATTATTTTTTTGGAATTGACGTGGGATTCCGTAACACAGCTGAAAAATAACTGAAAGGAATTCACCCAACTCAATCGATTTGGACATTCTTATGCACATTGCAGTTGCAGCCGAAGTTGAGTTTTGGGACTTTTAGGAATCATGCAGAATAGGTAAGTTTTGGGACGTGTATTAGCTAAATTGATGAGCTAAGCTTTCAGCTGAATATATAGTAATTAAAAACACGAGGTGGTTCAGGTTTTCTTTTTGTTTCTGAACCAAAACACTCCAGACTCCTATTCGAGCACCTACTCCAATTCATCAACTCCACAATACTTTCAGTCCTCTCTCGTCTCTTCATGCTATATAAACCTTCTAGTCCTCCAGATATCCTCATTCCCAAGCCAACGAAAAACATCTCGCAGCTGCTTGCGCTAGCAAAATTTCTCACACAGACCGTCGAAGCAATGGCATCGCCGAAGATTGCGTTCGTCCAACACAAGTGCGCAGCGTTCTTGCTTCTCTGGGCTCTAACCATTCAGTGCGTAGCTTGCTCTCGGGCTCTCGGCGTGGACGCAACCTCCGTTCCTGCATTCACGCCGCCGTTGCCCAATCCGGCTCAAACACTGACCAACCCGTCAGCTCCTGTGGCTGCATCAACGGCCACAGGTCCCGCCTCCACGGGAAGCAACGCCGATCTTCACCCGATGCTCTTTTACATGCACGACATACTTGGCGGCTCGAACCCCTCGGCTCGAGCCGTGACCGGCATTGTTGCGAACCCCGCGGCGAGTGCTCAAGTCCCCTTCGCGAAACCGAATGGAGCTAACCTCCCCATCAACAGCGGGGTTCCGCAAAACAGTGGCAACACTGGACTCATCAACAACAACAATGTCCCGTTCCTAACCGGACTGGGCGGGAACACAGGCAATGTGGTGCAGAACAACGGAGGGAACAACGGAGCGAACTTGATCAACGGCGGACCCGGGTTCCCGGTCCTGAGCGGCGGTCAGCTCCCTCAGGGAATGACCCTCCAGAAGCTGATGTTTGGGACCCTCACTGTTTTCGATGATGAGCTGACTGACGGGCACGATCTCGGTTCCGGATTGGTTGGCAAGGCACAAGGGTTCTACGTGGCGAGCTCCGAGGATGGGAATAGCCAAACCATCACATTCACAGCCATGTTCGAGAGTGGCGGCTACGTCGACAGCCTCAGCTTCTTCGGCGTCCACCGGACCGCCGTTTCGCAATCGCAGCTTGCCATCATGGGGGCACCGGGAAGTATGTGAATGCCAGAGGATACGCCACGGTCAAGACCTTCCCGGCCTCGAACCAGCATGTCACTGATGGAATGGAGACTGTTCTCGAGTTCACTGTATATCTGGCATAGTGATATCTGTCTGAGAGAGTGATTGTATCTGAAATTCTGTGTGTTTGCTTGAGTCGTCGTGGTTCTAATTCGGCAATTCAATCGGAAAGGCCGTTCAAAAGAAATGGGTTTTACCTTTGTATTAGCATCTCTGTTCATGAAGTAAGTCGATTGTTAAAAGAAAACGGTATTGGTTCTGGGCATTTCATTTCAACAAATCGCACCATATACAGTAGAATTCTCCGATTCACTTGCAACTTTGCTAATGAATTGTCATAATGTTTCTTTCAAATCTTCAATGGTAACTGCGGACATTTACTGCTAGGAGAAATCTCTTGAAACAGACAGATGCCGGTTGTTTGGATAAGGAGGAAATCAACATTCCAGTTCCTCCAATGTTTCTCATATCGATAAACTTCCAATTCACCAACACCAGTATTGTCGGAGGCAGTTTGTTTGAGACCAGTCAATCCAGGCACAAGAAGAAACCAAAGGGCAAATCTGAAAATCTGGCATGAATACAAGCAAAGGCGTACTTGTATTGATTGCCAGGGATGAAATCCTGAGAAGGCTTGAAAAAACCTACCTAATTGAATGCTTGTCTAAACAGTCTCAGATCGCTCTGAAGAGTCTTTTGATTCAAGATATCACATTTTTAACAGTAACTTGTCAAATGGTTGACCTCTTTCCAAATTGTTTTGGGACTGCAATGCATGCCATTCCTATGCAAATCAATGAAGAACATAATCAACAGATAAACTAGCTTTGGAATGTCTGAACTAGTTTGAAGGGGCTGCACTTGACAAACAAAATCGAATGGATCCATCGGCGTATGTGTGTATAAACACAAACTACACAGAAATATGGTTCTATCGACCAAGTACTAGATCTAGTTGACTGAGCTGATTATGTTAGCAGATTATCCATTTTTGGACAATACATTGAATACCATTTCTGCCTAACCGAGCTGTAGTTTGTAACCGTTTTCTGATCCGTTCTTGGAGAAACTTCGTTGGGGACGTACCCAACACAAAGACAAGGCTAAACGAAGGAAAAAAGAAGCTAGCTCCAGACCAGTCAGGGAATTAATAATGGTCTGGTCTGAGGATTAGGTGGTCTTCTTGGCAATTATTTTTGAAACGAAAGCACCAGCAGAGACACAAAGGAAAGAGTAAATGCATTGCCAGCACCAAACCCAACTCAACAACTCCATTTTAGCATTTGAGATGGACAGGACATCATTACATAAACCTAACAATTTCTTCCCACTGTCATCATCTTCACAATCATCATCAATTCACCATCATCTCCTTCACACAGAAAAGAGAAGAAGAGAAATAACTTCTCCAGAGCCATTTTTGCGTAATCCCTCTTGATTTTGCTCGATGACTACTCGCAAGTCTGCGCCCGCGCAACTAAAATCCACAGCCTCTTTCCTTCTCTTGGCTCTTGCCATCCAATGCGTCGCGTGTTCTCGATCTCTCATCGAGGATGCAACTTCGTCTGCTCCTAATAATGCCATTCCATCGGTAGCAAGTCCAGCTCAGTTGGCCGCGCTCAATCCGGCTGCTCCTGTGGCACCGGCTGTGACTACAACCAGCACCACGGTGGGTGGCGCCGAGCTTCATCAGTTGACCTTCTACATGCACGACATACTCGGCGGCTCAAACCCATCAGCTCGGGCCGTGACCGGCATTGTGGCCAACCCAGCGCTCAGCGCTCAAGTCCCCTTTGCCAAGCCTAACGGCGCGAACCTCCCTATCAATAGTGGAATTCCACAGAACAGCGCCAATAACGGACTCATCAACAACAACAACGTTCCGTTCCTGACCGGATTGAGTGGAAATACAGGTAACGTGATTTAGAATCACGACACTGTGAACCGGAAACTTATGTTCCGAGCAATCGGCGTTTGGTAACATTTATTCCGAATTAGGGATATACTATGCATTTGGATGAATTTGATCATATTACATCATGAACAAATCATGGTTATAAAAATCCTTACAAAGATAGGAATAGCATAGTGTGCTAGTGTTGAAAACCGATTGTTATTCCAGGTAATGTCATTCAAAACAACGGAGTCAACCTGATCAACGGCGGGGTCGGGTTCCCGGTACTGAACGGCGGCCAGCTCCCCCAGGGAATGACCCTTCAGAAGCTGATGTTCGGGACGCTCACCGTCTTCGACGACGAGCTGACCGAGGGCCACGACCTCGGTTCCGGCCTCGTCGGCAAGGCACAAGGGTTCTACGTGGCGAGCTCCGAGGACGGGCACGGCCAAACCATCGCCCTGACCGCCATGTTCGAGGGCGGGGGCTACGTCGACAGCCTCAGCTTCTTCGGGGTGCACCGGACCGCCGTGTCGGAGTCGCAGCTTGCCATCATGGGAGGGACCGGGAAGTACGTGGACGCCCGAGGGTACGCCACGGTGAAGACGTTCCCGGCTCCTCCGAACCAGCAAATCACCGATGGGACGGAGACCGTGCTCGAGTTCACCGTGTACCTCGCTTAATATACCTTTTTCTCAAGAAAAGTAGAGAGAAACTCTTCTCTTGTCGAACGCGTTCTCGTGCTTCTTGTGACTGCAGCAAATCTCAATCTGAACAAATTTTCAATTGGAGATCGTCCGGTGATTGTCCGTGCTGGGGAGAAAAAGACATTCAAAAGTGAAAAGAAGGAACAAAAAAATAAAACGGAAAAAGGTGAAATCGACCACAGTGGGAGTCGAACCCACGACCTTTTGATCCGAAGTCAAACGCGCTAATCCACTGCGCTATGCGGTCATTCTGTTGCTTCTTGTCCCACAGACTTAGCATTTATATGTGTTCGACTCTTCATTTCGGATCCTCCGGATGATGGCAACAGACTGACCAACCGACCGCTGCAAAATCCAAGCTGCCGCTACATGAAATCGAAGTGTACTTCGAATTTTGACATTCTGGGCAGCCAGAATGAGCTTCTCTCTCTTCCTTCTGAAGGGTTTTCCATGGGAGAAAGTCAAATAAAAGACAAGAAGTATTAGAATAACGACATGACAGCGAGAGGTTGGCGTGGTTTGGCTAGCCAATGGGGTGTGCTCCTGTCCATTTTTTTTTCCTTCATGTGTTTGTACTCCGATCCTTCCGAGTTCTCATTGTAGCATGTGTTTACACTAAGCACGAGTCAATGTGAATGTGCAATTTCATATTATTGAGCTAGCTCTTCTCACAATAATCAGTTTTAATGTTACCATTCTGTTCATTCTGTATGTTTTATATCTAGAACTATTGATTTACATGATCTGTTTTGATTACAATATATCGAATTGTACATCATCGATTAATAAGATTGTAACATAATCTAATTTGGAGACCCTTAATTTTAACCAATTTCAGCGGCCAACTCCCCCATCTCTCGCCCCAATGGCCCTCCGCCCCTAAAATGAGCTTCGTCCACCAACTGTAAGTGTCACGGGTTCTATGTAGTATCTTAAATGAAACAAGGCTAGAACGTCGTATTTACCCAACAACCTTAATAACGAATTAGAAGCTTCGAAGAGATCCTAGCAGCAATAAATGTGTACGTACCTAGCAAAAATCTAAAAGGGAAGACGGAATGTTTGCAAACATCTTCTATCTCCAAAGCATGTAAGTGTTCAGTAGTATACTAGTATATTTGTTCCACTAAAATATATATATATACATAGGGAAATAAAGAAAGAGAGAATCAAATAATGTTGCTAATTCTATTCTTTTCTTTTTGTTTCTGACAAAAATTACACATCGCCGGCTCTCGACTTTTCTCGGCGCCCCCCTTTGACCAGACGAAGCAGGGACGGCCAGTGAATGGACGACCGGGACGACCGGGACGACGCCGTCGACGAACTCTCCGAGCCACCGCCAGTGGCACGCAACATGCCGGCCAAGTAATCATCCAAGTCGTCAGGGGTGAATCTGACCACCGGATCTCCCCTCCGACAGCCGTCGTAGAGTCGCCGATAAGCCGGCACGAGCTTCTGCGCCAGCGACGAGGCGATCTCGTCCCTCAGCTTCGGGTCGGGCACCGCCCATCCCACCTGCTTTGCCCGGACCTCCTCCAGCGCCGCGTTGAACTTCCTCAGCGATTCCTTCGCCTGGCCGGAAGATATCTCGACGGTGAGATCGGCCAGCGATGAGAAGACCTTGCTCCACCCCGTCCTCTCGTAGTTGCTCGCGTAGAGCTTCACCTTCGACTCGTGCTTCTTCACCCAGTGCTCACCGAGGAGGTGCCTCAAGTTGGACCGACCCACCTTGTCGATGACGTACCGGAGGTTGTTGGCGAGGAAGAGGTAAGAGAGAGCCACGTCCTTGTACTGCTCGGCCTTCACGTCGATCTTGCACAGCAGGACAAGAACGAGCCACGCAAAATGCGTGAACATTGCTGACGCATCGCCATCTCCGGTGGCCACGGAGGCGGCAGAGTCGCAGTCGGTGAAGTAGGAGTCCGGGAACCGTGGGTGCTCAGGGCTACTGTCGACGGGCCAGTCGGCGAGTATGTCGGCAAGTACACCGCTATAGTCAGCGAGGTGGGCTAGGTAGTTCACGACGTTGCGCGTCAGCGGGTGTATGCCGCCGCTGGAGATAGCGGACTGCTTGGCAGAGTCCTTCTGGATGGCTGCCTCGTAGTTGCCAAGCGTCAAGCGGACTGCCTCTCCGAGCTTGATCAGCGAATTGATCGCAAGCGATCGGACAGCGGATGTGGCGTCGGAGGAGAAGGTGGACTCAATGTCCGGCCAGAGGTTGGCAATGGCCTCGTAGAGGTCGAGCAGGCGGAAGATTCTCTCTGGAGACTTCTTGATAGCCTTTGCTGCCCCCTCTGCGAACCCAAACAGCGCGACCGCGGCGTCCTGTGCAATGTTGGAGAAGACAGACTCCCTGAGCGAGGCGGGCGAAGCCGCGAAGACCTGGTCGCAAAGGATCCTCTCGTCAGAGAAGAGCCTCCGGACCGCCGGCTTCACGGCGCTCAGCCAGCTCTTGATCTTCACTTCCAGAACCTCCCAATCCATCTTCTGCATCTGCGAAGGGCCAATCAGCCTCTCGAACCCGAGATGATACAGTTCCTCGTCGACGACCGATCTTCGCACGATTTTGTAGATGCCCATGCACTCTTTGCCGTGCCCACAAGCGATCATGCAGTCTGCGATGGCCTTTAGATCGGAAACCACTGAATTAGGAAATCGCTCGTCTTCCTGCATCCCTGGCTCAGCAGCAAACTGCTTTGCTGATAACTCGTCCTCCGACTCAGATTCAAAATCCGAGAAGCTCGACCGGGGAGAAATTCGTGAAGACGGGCTCGAGACCGATTCTGGGTGATCGGGATACGGGAGTTGCGACGACAGGATCCGGTGGAACTCCTGGGAGAGCCGCCTCACTGCGGTCTGCAACAGCTCATGAGCCCGCACGATCACGCGCGAGTTGGAGCCTTCGCCGATGCAGAGCAGCATCGCGGAGTGCAGGTCCTTGACGCGGCTGAGGTAGAGCTTGGCTTCGTGGCGGCCCTCATGGAAGAGATGAGCAGCGCCGGCATATCCCGAGGTGGACGGGGATTGGGAAGACTCGGGGCCGGAGGAGGAGTCGACGGCCCACTTTCCGATCAAAGGCTCCGCGCTGGCGATTCGCTCCGCCATCAACGTGTCCGCAAAGGGTCCCGCGGGTCGGGGCAGCGGGTCTCGCCGGAGAGTCGGAGGGCGATGGCCGGAAGAAGATGGTCCTCATTCCTTTTCTCGGCATGATCTTGTGTTGCTGTCACAGTGTGAAAATCTGTGTCTTTGTATCAGCTTCTCTGAACTCAGCAGATTTGAGAGAGAGAGAGAGAGAGAGAGATAGAGCTGTGTTGCCGAGAGGGTTGATTTTGAACGGTGAAGAGAGCATGGAAGGGGGGATATATAGAGACAGAAAGGGAGGATTGTGCGGGGGAGGAAAGCGGAGAGATTGCGAGACGTGATTGGAGGAATGGCGAGTGAGGTCTGACTTTGAAGTGCGTGCGTGGGTGGGGATCGCAGTGGACGATCGGAACGCGGTACGCGGCTGCGTAAACTGTGCTGCTGTCGCAAGGAGTTACGCCATCGAAAGGCCCCGCCATGGAGGCTACGTAAGACGAGACGACAGCTTGCCCTAGATAATCTTACCGCTTTCATATTAGGAGTTCTCTCGAGTACGAAGTTTGTGTATTTTCTTCTTTTTACACGACCTATTTTTATCCCCATTAATTCGATAGTTCGAAAAATCCATCAGTTATCACGGCAATCGTGATGACAGAAAAGGAAGTACACACGTTTATACTTAAAATAGGCTATCAAACACATCACTTAATAAACCAATATTAGTAAGTCACATGTTTCTTTTATGAGACTCTTATGACCAAATTAATTATGGGCAGTTTAAAAAATTGACATCTCACGAAAAATGAATGATGTCTATGTTTATAACCTATTAATTAGATGTATGACTAGAGTGAATTACCCTGAATCAGAAATGGGAAAACGCGCTTCTCATGTACAAATCACTGTACTTAAAAGTCTTTCTTCCTTGATCATCTCACCTTTGAAAATGAATTGGGTAGCCGTGGAAAGCGTAGACCGGCATTAATTGGGCAGGGACAATTCCCTTCTTCACAGGTCTTTGCGTGGAAGACAAGGAGGCATTCTCCATAACCTAAGTCACACTATAAAAATTGTAAATTAAGAAAAATAAAACACACTATTTCTCTTATTTCATGCAGGAGAGATATTCGGGAACATTCCGTTCGATGCCGCATTGCCACTAAAAATATATTATTATTTTTTTTTAAAAACGAGAAATAAAGTTAGGGTCGTGTATCCAGATGGGCCTACACAAGCAAACGGCACTACCCAAAAAAATGGTAAAAAAATATTAAAAGAAGAAGAAGAAGAAGAAGAAGAAGAATTAATGGTTTTGGAATTGCGTGCCCACTTGACAGCCAATAAGGAGGTGCTTGGAAACATCCTCTTTCGGTTTTTTTGAGCGGCGGCCGAGTGATTACGAACTTCTTTCGAACCGCCCAAAGTCAGCCGCGGCCGGTAGTCAGACCAAGAGGAAAGGGACGAGCGGGTCAACAGAGACTCCGCAGAAATCGTTGCGGGTCTCGGGGCGATACAGGGCGAAGACGCCAGAGACGTAACGAGAGATGGGAAAACGACGAGCGCAAGCGGACACTTGAGAGCCCGAGCCGCGTAATCTTACGCTACTACAGCTAATGATCCTCCTCATCTTTTGCTCTTCCGTTTCTCCGTTAGCTGGAGCCAACTCTCCGCGACCGCGCGGGCTTAACGTATGAGGAAACCCCCGTGCTTTGTTCTCAAGCGAGACACCCTGTTTGCAGACGAGCTGAACCAGCTGATGATGACCCTGGAGGATGGCCGTCGTGACCACCGTGCCGAGACCGGAGGACGACCAAAGCCTGTTGGAATCGGCAGTTGTTTCATGACAGACAAAGTCCATGTAAAAACGGAGCGAGTGAAGCTCGTTGGACATTTCCGTGGAGAGACGAATTGAGGGGATTGGAAAGATTTGAACCCCTATTAGGACTATTAGAATTGCAAGTTTTCATAGAAAGATCGCATCTTGTGACCGAATCTCGTTATAAATCGGCACTATTCAATGAGGAAATCGCAAGAATATCATATTACTTATGTGAATACAAAATGCAACGGTCACATCTTTCGGGCATATTTATAAAGACAACGTCTGATCCTGGACCACTAACGGTGGGCATGATGCAGCGGTTGGAACTTGGAGGGCATGGTCATTTGTTTTAGTTTAGTATTTTGCCAACGCACGCAGTCTCGTCATCCTCGAACTTGGGGGAAAAGGAAAAGGAAAGATCGCCCATCCCCTCTTTCGGCGTTGACAAAAGAAGCCCTAAAAGGCAAAGACAAAGTTACCGTGATCATCACGCTGGCCGGAGACAACATCCTATCGCGGGACATCGTATGCACTATCGCACTTTTCTTTTTTGCTTCCCTTTTTGGATCGGCAAATGGGTTGAACCAGGTCAACATCATCTAGATTGTTGACTTGTGCAGAGTGCCGGCTAAACTGACTTCTGCCAGCTAAAACATTCTTTCCAAGAAATACTCACACCCATACCGTATCAAAAAGTTAGTTTTTGTGCAACCACTATCATCTTTTAAGCGATTTCTTGTACACTTCGACGAGTTTCCCGTGATTTAATTTGATTGATGTTGTTCATTCAACGCGTTTGTGAGGACACGCATCTTTTTTGAAATCGAGAGTAAGATTAGGGAGATAGAATCAACTTGTGAAATTCATAGAGAAATGACGTGATGGGTCATAAGTGAATATCTATATCAACATACCATTCTCATAAGAACTTGCCATGTCAATTTCTCAAGTAAACCATCGTATACTTTTCTTTAAAAAAAATCAGCGGTCCCTTACATCTCTAGCATTTTCAAACTCTCCGAGACACTTCAAACTAAAAATTGACCTTCGCAACCACTATCGTCTTTTAAGCGATTTCTTGTACACTTCGACGAGTTTCCCGTGATTTAATTTGATTGATGTTGTTCATTCAACGCGTTTGTGAGGACGCGTATCTTTTTTGAAATCGAGAGTAAGATTAGGGAGATAGAATCGACTTGTGAAATTCATAGAGAAATGACGTGATGGGTCATAAGTGAATATCTATATCAACATATCATTTTTATAAGAACTTGCCATGTCAATTTCTCAAGTAAACCATCGTATACTTTCCTTTAAAAAAAATCAACGGTCCCTTACATCTCTAGCATTTTCAAACTCTCCGAGACACTTCAAACTAAAAATCGACCTTCGCAACCACTATCGTCTTTTAAGCGATTTCTTGTACACTTCGACGAGTTTCCCGTGATTTAATTTGATTAATGTTGTTCATTCAACGCATTTGTGAGGACGCGCATCTTTTTTGAAATCGAGAGTAAGATTAGGGAGATAGAATCAACTTGTGAAATTCATAAAGAAATGACGTGATGGGTCATAAGTGAATATCTATATCAACATATCATTTTCATAAGAACTTGCCATGTCAATTTCTCAAGTAAACCATTGTATACTTTCCTTTAAAAAAAAAATCAGTGGCCCCTTACATCTCTAGCATTTTCAAACTCTCCGAGACACTTCAGACTAAAAATCGACCTTCGCAACTACTTTATGTTGAGTCTTTTCAACGGATTTTGTAAATTATAATTTTTAATAAAAAAATTCAGGACTTGGCCAGTAAGTAAACCTTGTTTTGAAGAGCATGTAAAGACCGTAGATTCTTTACTCTAGACAGAACGAGTCTATTGCAATATACTCTTCCAATCATTTGGTAACACAAAATGATATACCCACATGCTTCAAAAGGTGACACAAAGAGATTCCCCACCTTTGGGGTTAACACTGACTGTGAGATCCTCAGCTGGTATCAAAAGGTTCGAAAGTCGCCTACTACAACAGAGCTTGATGTTGATGTTTTTGAGGGAGAGAGAGAGAGAACAAAGCACGGCATGTGAGAAAAGGCAGAATTTTTCAGCACAATTACTTAATATTAAAATTCAGGAACTGACTCATGAATGACGTCCTAAATTACTCTCCTTTTCCTCTCTCTCTAGGTAGTCTATGTTTCCCATTGTTGGGTCAAAATCTAATGTTGGCTGGGCCTATAATTTCCAGGAAACAAGGATGTCCAGTTCAGACTCTCTGCAAGCAGGACCCACCTTGTCATGTGTGGATCGATAAATGGAATGATCTGTCGCGGACGTGGAAAATTAGGGCTACTCAATATTTTCATCTTGGAGATCTTTTCATACAGAGGGGTCTCCATCAAATCACAGCCCTCCGCCGCTGAATTTGTCCAGTTTTGAAAAGCCTGAGCATTTGTCAAGTCCGAAATCATCGGCCTTCCTGGCAGTGATTAATGATGTCCCGCGTGTAACCAAGTTGCCTCGATTCAACCTGTGGATGATAATATTACTCATGGCATGACAAAATTCTATGGCCCGTGCCCACGTTCAACGTGGGACCACTATTCGACCAAAAAAAAAAAAAAAAAAACATGGGACCACTAGTTCATGAAAAGGAGAAAACGGAGTCCTTGGTATCTTCTCCGCAACATCGATTTTCTGCCGACTTACCGACGTTAATGTAAAAATATCCTAAATTTATTATACTTATATTAATTCAATTCTAAACTTATTTTTTGACAAATTACGTTATAATTTTTTTACAATTGTGTCAATTCAGTCCATTCGATTAAATTTGAACAACTGGCATCGACATTAACAATTTTATTTAATAATATTGTATTTTTATGAATTTTTTTCTATTCTTTTTTTTTCCTCTCTTTTTTGTCCTCCTTTCTTTGGTTGGTCGCCAGAATGAGGCGCAGTGGCGAGCTCACCCTTGTCCAGCTCCTAAAAGATCATTACACGTTAATATTACACATCATCACATTACTTTCTTTAATTTCTTCTACGAGAGTCAATATTATTAATCTAGCTGTTCCATGACAAGAAATCCTCGAAATGCTATTTGCCCCAGCAGCCATCGCTTCATCTCTCGCCGCCCTCCTCCACCCCCAAAAGGAGCTTCGTTTGCCGAAGACGGGCGTTGTGTGTCCTAACTAGTATCTCGAATGAAACAGGAGCTTGTAGTCACGCAATGTTAAACTTAACCTACAACCTTAGTATTGGATTAAGTGTTTTGAAGAGATCCAGAGGTCCGGGCAGCAATAAGAGTCCAACCGCCCAGCCGCAAAAATCTGGAAGGAGCACGGAATGTTCGCAAACATATTCTAATCTCCAACGCATATAACTATACTGCACTTTGGTTGATTTTTTAAATATCATGGAACGTTCTTTTCCGTTTAAGAAAAGAAAGAGAGAATCAAATTATGTTGCGAATCATTTTTATTCTCCACAAAAATTTTCTGTCTCTTTTTCTTTGTTCCAACAAAAAATTACACACGGCCGACTTTTCTCAAAAACTCCATTTTCCCTGCCAAACCGGGGACGGCCAGCGACTGGACGACCGAGACGCCGCTGTCGACAAGGTCGCGGACCCTCCACCAGTGGCGCGCAACATGCCGGCCAAGTAATTATCCAAATCGTCAGGGGTGAATTTGACCGCCGGATCCCCCCTCGGACAGCCGTCGTAGAGTCAACGATAAGCGGGCACGAGCTTCTCCGCCAGCGACGACGCAATCTCGTCCCTCAGCTTCTGGTCGGGCACCGCCCATCCCGCTTGCTTGGCCCGAACCTCCTCCAGGGCCGCGTCAAACTTCCTCAGCGATTCCTTTGCCTAGCCCTTTGCTTGGCCCGAAGAAATCTTGACACTCGGATCGGCCAACGAAGCGAAGACCTTGCTCCATCCCATCCGCTCGTAGTTGCTCGCGGAGAGCTTCACCCTGGACTCGTGCTTCGCCACCCATTGCTCGGAGGTGCTTGGGGCTTGTCCACCGGAGGTTGTTGGAGACGAAGAGGTAGTTGACCGCTCGAGTATGTCTTTGAGGACACCGCCATAGTCCGTGAGCAAGACGATGGAAGGTAGTTCATGACGTTGACTGACGAGAGCGGGTCGATGCCGCCACTAGACGTTGACTGCTGATTGCTTGGAGGAGTCCTTCTGGATGACCGCCTCAAAGTTGCTGTGTGTCACGCGGACCGCCTCGCCAAGCTTGATAAGTGAATTGATCGCATGTGATCTGACAACGATAGGTTCGATTAAAAGACAATACCTTGACATGACTATTGGTAGAACCAGGAACTAAAGCCACCAATCCTTTCGATTTCTTCCCTTTCTTGTCCTAAGAAAGTCGCCGCCGACTCAGGTGTCGACGAATTTGACACACCCCTTTTGAACACCATTTCGCTCGCTCCGAGCAAGACGATAGAACGACCAACCTAGAATCTCCGAGCAGCCACGAAGCTACAACGTGCGAAAAAGTCAGTAACTTTTTAAGGAACCAAAGCAAGGCTTAGCATCACAGAGCAAAACCCAGGATTCGAAACTACCGTTGCATTGTCGCTTTGCAGTTGCTTTTACTAAAGGACCGATCGAAGTGAAAAGGGCAGTCATCTGGAAAGAAAGACTATAAAATTCATGCTGGGTTCACGCAAAAATGAGAGGTACCTGAACGAACCTCAAAGAAGGGGTGGCGAAACCCCTTAACCCTAGTCGATCGAAATGAGAGAGAGAGAGAGAGAGAGAGAGAGAGAGAGAGAGAGAGAGGCAGTATGGTGTTGCTGAGCAAGGAAGAAGAGACGTAGCACGAGGGCATACCTGAGACCTCACCGAACCGCGAGGGAAGAACCACCAAAAGCATGGAGGTCGTGGGAGAGGCGAGCGAAACCGGCCATTGGGAGAGAGTGCGATTTAGGAAGAAGTGCGCTGAGAGAATGGAGCCATGAGATGAGGCCGTCGAGTGGAGAGAGAAATGCCGTCGTCAGGAGGGAGCAATGGTTGTCGGAGGAATCGCTAGACCGGAAGGAGCGTCGGAGGAGGAAGAGAGAGCAAAGAGGAGAGAGAAGACAGAGGAGAGAGAATGCCCTGCCCATCCGCTCGCGTGTTGATTTGAATTGGAACGACGTGGTAGAGAAGAGAGAGCAAACGTGGACCTGCCGCTGGACAGGTGTCAAAGTGTGAATCATTCAGAGCACAAATGATGTGATCCCTTTAGGGTACCTAATATTTTCTCCTATAATTTCCAGGAAACAAGGATGTTCAGACTCTCTGCGAGCAAGACCCACCTTGCCATGTGTCGATCGATAAATGGAATGATTTGTTGCGGACATGGAAAATTAGGGTGAGAAGTCAATCGAGAAGGTTTCAAAGAAATGATACTCGAGGCAAGTCAAGAGGAAGGTTGAAATCAAGACCGAGGAGGAGTGTGAAGTGTTATAATTGCGGCAAAATGGGACATTATGCAAAAGAGTGTTGGTTGCCAAAGAGAGATAGATCCCATGATAGAAATAGAGATCAAAAGAAAGAAGAGAAACAAGCTACAACGGTTGGTTGCATCCGATGGCGATATTGTGTTTGTATGTGATGACGGATTTGTGAATCTTACATGCTAGGACTCTACGTGGGTTGTTGATTATGCGGCTTCTTTTCATGTCACCTCACGGCGTGATTACTTTGCTTCTTATCACAGCGGCGACTTTGGTTGTATTAGGATGAGAAATATTGATGTTTCCAAGGTTATTGCATGGGATATGTTTATTTGGAAACCGACGTCGGATGTAATTTGCTTTTGAAAAATGTGAGACATGTTTTTGATATTCGACTTCACTTGATCTCTGCGGGTGCCTTAGATGATGATGGTTATTGTAATTCCTTCTTTGATGGCAAATGGAAGTTGACTAAAGCTTCCATGGTAGTGGCAAAAGGTAAGAAGACAGACTCTCTCTACACCATGCAAGCTAACTTGATTAAAGAAGAGGTAAATGCAGTGGAGGATTCCTCGGTTGATTTATGGCATATGAGGCTGGGTCATTTTAGCGAGAAAGGACTTGAAACTCTTACTAGAAATAACATTTTACCTTTGAAGGAAAAAAATCTAAAGCAATGCACTCATTGTCTTACAGGTAAGCAACATAGATTCTCATTCCATAGTTCCTCTCCACACACGAAATTGAATGTATTCCTCTCCACACACGAAATCGAATGTACTTGATTTAGTTTACACTAATGTTTGTTGCATGGATGCTAGAACTTTTGGAGGTGTATTATACTTTGTGACATTTATTGATGACTGTTCTAGAAAAGTGTGGGCTATTGCTTTGAAATCTAAAAATCATGTACTTGCGGCTTTCAAGCAATTCCATGTCAATGTGGAAAGAGAAACCGAGAAGAAGTTGAAATGTGTTCGGACTGACAATAGTGGTGAATATAGAGACCCATTTGACCATTATTGCAGGGATTATGGTATCAAGCTTGAGAAGACTGTTCCAAAAACACCACAGCATAATGGAGTAGCAGAGAGAATGAACCGAACAATTAATTATTGGATTCGATGTATGCTTTCTCATGCGAAATTGCCTAAGTCATTTTGGGGTGAAGCGGTGAGAACAGCAGTGGACTTGATAAATCTATCTCCATCGGTTCCTCTTAAGGGGGATGTTCCGCAAAGAGTTTGAAGTGGCAAAAATGTTTCCTACAGCCATCTAAAAGTGTTCGGTTGTCGGACATTTGTGCATGTTCCAAGAAATGAAAAATCCAAGCTTGATGACAAGTCTAAACAGTGTATCTTCTTAGGTTATGGACATAAAGAGTTTGGCTACAAGTTATGGGATCCAGTTGCAAAGAAAGTCATTAGAAGCCGAAATGTAGTGTTTTGTGAGTATCAAACTATTGAAGACATCGACAAGGCTCAGAGACCAAAGGATATAGCTCAACATTTAGTTAGTTTCAACCAAAATCCTTCTAATATTAATAGAAATCATGGGGGAGAAGTGCATGGAAATCATGAAGATGGTGAATCCTCACATAATGTTGATTCTTCAGCTGAGATGGGTGAAATAGCTAAGTAAGAACAATCTATCCTATCTCAAGTTAGAAGATCTGAAAGAGAGCGTAGGCCTTCTCAAAAAAATTTGCCGCATGAGTATGTGTTACTCACTGATGCAAGGGAGCTAGAAACTTATGAAG
The DNA here is from genome assembly GCA_014182565.1 of Eucalyptus marginata. Taxonomy (NCBI): domain Eukaryota; kingdom Viridiplantae; phylum Streptophyta; class Magnoliopsida; order Myrtales; family Myrtaceae; genus Eucalyptus; species Eucalyptus marginata. The sequence goes on from CM024594.1 coordinate 26,816,753, forward strand.
AGGTTATATCATGTGAACGAAAGAATGAGTGGCATGAAGCTATGCAAGAGAAGCTTAAATCCTTGCATGAGAACCACACATTTGAGTTGGTGAAGTTGCCTAAGGGTAAGAGAACACTCACAAATAAGTGGGTGTATAAATTGAAGACAGAAGAAAATGGTTTGCAACCACGATACAAGGCTAGACTTGTTGTGAAAGGCTTTCGTCAAAAGAAGGGCATGTACTTTGAAGAGATTTTTTCACCGGTTGTAAAGATGTCTTCTATTCGAGTTGTTCTTGGGTTGGCCGCTAGTTTGAATTTAGAAATTGAACAACTTGATGTAAAGACGGCTTTTCTTTCATGGAGACCTAGAAGAAGAGATATATATATATATATATATATATATATATATATGTGTGTGTGTGTGTGTGTATATATATATATATATGAAGCAACCGCGGGGTTTTGAAGTTGAAGGCAAGGAGCATCTTGTATGTAGATTGAGGAAAAGCTTATATAGTTTCAAGCAAGCGCCAAGACAATGGTATATGAAGTTTGAACCATTCATGGAAGAACAAGGATATGGTAAGACAAACTCCGATTCTTGTGTCTTTATGAAAAGATTCTCAGATAATGATTTTCTTATTCCCCTACTTTATGTGAATGATATGTTGATTGTTGGGCATGATGCCAAGAAAATCAAGAGCTTGAAAAATGAGTTGAGTAAAGCTTTTGCAATAAAAGACCTAGGTCCGACTAAGCAAATCTTAGGCATGAGAATTACTTGTGATAAGAAGAATAAGAAACTGTAGTTATCTCAAGAGAAGTATATTGAAAATGTGCTTGAAAGATTCAACATGAGCACATGTAAACCGGTGAGTACTCCACTTGCAGGCCATTTCAAGTTGAGTAGTAATGAATGTCCTTCAAGTGAGAAAGAAAAGGTTGAGATGATGAAAATTCCTTATGCATCGGCCGTGGGTAGTTTGATATACGCTATGGTTTGTGCAAGACCCGATATTGCTTATGCAGTTGGTGTTGAGTAGATTTCTCTCTAATCCAAGTAAGAAGCATTGGATCGCTGTTAAATGGATTTTGAAATATCTTAGAGGCACTTCTACACTTTGCTTGTGTTATGGAAATGCGAAGCCTAAGTCGAGTGGCTACTCGGATGTGGACTATGCCGGTAATGTTGATTCTCGGAAATCCACATCGGGTTATATAATAATCTTTGCGGGGGAGCTGTTTCATGGCAATCAAGATTGCAAAAATGTACCACTTTGTCTACAACTAAAGCGGAGTATATTGCTATTATCGAAGGAGGTAAAAAGCTTTTGTGGATGCAAAAATTCCTATAAGAGTTGGGCTTGAAGCAAGAGAAGTTTGTTCTATATTGCGATAGCATGAGTGCCATCCATTTTAGCAAGAATCTGGTGTTGCATTCAAGATCAAAGCATGTTGATGTGAAGTATCATTGGATCCGAGAAAAGCTAGAAGAGAAGCTCTTCCTACTTGAGAAAGTTTATACTGACAACAATAGGTCCGACATGATGACCAAAGCCTTGCCCGTGGTTAAGCTTGATGCTTGTAGAAGAAAAGCGGGCATAACAAACCTTCCCACATGATGTGGAGGGGGAGATTTGTTGGCTGGGTCCACCTTCATGTGAGGCCCAGCTAGCATCAAATAAAAAAAACAAAAAGAAAAGAAAAGAACAAAAAGAAATGGAAGTGGGGTCATGCGTTTGTGCTTCCAAAAAGTGAAGAGGAGAGAGAAAACGAAAAAAAAATTGTAGAAGCAAGGGAGAAGAGAAAAAGGAAGAGGGCTGCAATTTTGGCTCTGATTTGAAGGCCATATATTGATGGAATCGGCTCAAATTTCAATATGTTGTTCGTGAGACCAAGAGCTACAAGTTGATGGTTTTTGTTCGTCAAGAACCGTCTCTGAATTCTCCAGTTGCGGTTAAGGTTTTCTTGCTCCAAATTTGTTTGTCTACCTATTTTGTGAGAAAAAGATGATTGTGATGTTGATGTTGAGCTTCTAGTGTGTGACTAGAGAAGAATACTTTGTGTATCCTACTATTATTGGTGATTAGTGGATGTTTTGGGCGGTCCGTGGTTTTTCCTGCATCGGGTTTTCCACATTAAATCCTTGGTGTCAATATTTGCTTTGTCTACTTATCATTTCGATATTATACTTGTGTCACGGGCCGAGAGTTCCCTTGGCCTTGGAATGACCCGTGAGGCGCCTGGTGAGCGGAATTCGCCAAGCCGGCCTTCCTTATATAATTATCCGTATGAGATCTTGCCACACTCAGCTTCGCTCGAGCGGCTAGTCCATCGAGAGAGATAGCAGATCCATTTAGGTTCAACAACTGGTTTCGGCCTGCCATGGCCTCGTCAGGAGAGCGGCATCAGCTCCCGACCAGTTTGTGCACGGGAGGCCATGCCCGCCTTCAGAGCTTCTAAGTGATATAATCCTTCTATCCTAGAACTCCTAGCACCAACTGTCCTGACGACACTCCCACGGACCAGTTGTGTTCGTCCCATCTACTTCCTCACTCTTCACTCGATAACCCCGAGCTCCACTCACAAGGTCACGAGTACGGGAGGACTCACGGACCGTGACATTCTCCCCCACTCAATTCCGCAACAACCTCGTTGCGGGCTGTTCTGTCACTTCGCCCAACAGAATAGACTCACCCCTCCGTTGCTTGTTTCCCCCGATCAAAGCTGTTCACGAAACTCCAGTCACTTGTGCTTCCCGACAAGTGTGGCCCCTTGGCCAACTGCACTCCTATGGCAGCACCTTCTTCCGCCTACTAAGCTTCTCTTGATCTCAACAAGCCAATAGAGGGTCTCCTTGGTGGAAGCGTGATCGCAGACCTCTTCTTAAGATTCACCCACTGATCCAGGAACGTATCACATTCAGTGACCAATTATGTTCCTTCCTATGCCCTCATTGCCATCCCAGAAGCTAGACGAGAGCCGCACGTTGTCCGAGCCCCCTGGCCCCGGTGATCACTTTCCGCCCTCATAGGATCGGGAAGACCACAAGCTTTTCCTCGAATCACCCACCTACTGAAGGGATCACTGCTCTGATACCACTTGTCACGGGCCGAGAGTTCCCTTGGCCTTGGAACGACCCGTGAGGCGCCTGGTGAGCGAAATTCGCCAAGCCAGCCTTCCTTCTATAATTATCCCAGCGATCAATACGGTGAATGCTCCTCCGTACAAGATCTTGCCACACCTAGCTTCGCTCGGGTGTCTAGTCCATCGAGAAAGACAGCAGATCCATTTAGGTTCAATAATTGGTTTCGGCCTGCCATGGCCTCGTCAGGAGAGCGGCATCAGCTCCCGACTAGTTTGTGCACGGGAGGCCATGCCCACCTTCAGAGCTCCTAAGTAATATAATCATTCTCTCCTAGAACTCCTAACACCAACCGTCCTGATGCCACTCCCACGGACCAGTTGTGTTCATCCCTTCTACTTCCTCACTCTTCACTCGATAACCCCGAGCTCCACCCACAAGGTCACGAGTACAGGAGGATTCACGGACCGTGACACTTGCATATTGTGAGGCTATACATTGCTGGTTGTTGCTGGGGGTTAAGAGATTTTTAGTTTATTTAGTTTCGAGGGAGAAATTGATCTCGGATTGCGTTTGGCTGTGGTGAATTGTTGTACCCGAGTTCTCTCCAACATCGTCATCCTCGAAAGTGGGGGAAAAGGAAGAGAAAAGATCGTTTATCCCCTCTTTCGATGTTGACAAAAAGAGAGTTTGGGACACCTAGAATGCCAAAACTTGGCATGGAGGGACACTTAAGTGCCAAAACTTTGGAAATGTACACTTAAGTGTCAAAATCGGAGTAAAGTGGAACACTTAAGTACCACTCCGGCCAAAATCCGGTCAAATTGCGACATAGCAATTTTCCGGCGAATGGGTGCAAAACGACGTCGTTTTTGCATGCGACGTGGCGAAAAATTGCAAAAACGACGTCGTTTTGGGTCGATGTGTAAATAATTAATATAAAAATTAATTAAATAAATTTAAACTTAACTTTATTTAAAATATTCTAAAAATCTAAAAACTAAAAAAAAAAAAGGGGGGTCCGAAGGGGTGGCCGAGGGTTGAGCCCTCGCCGATCGCGGCGAGGGCCGTGACCCTCGTCGGCAACGGAGGGGGAGGGTCGGCCGGGGTCGCCGGCCCTCGGTTGACGGTGGTGAGGGCCCGCGAGCCCTCGTCAAATCTGGGTGAGGGTTCGCGGGCCCTCGTCGCCTCCCGCCGCCGTTGGGAAGGGCCGACGACGGTGGGGAGAGCATCGGCGGGGTCGCCGGGCCCGGCCGGGCCGGCGACGCCGGCCGACCGGCGGCGAGGGCTTGCGAGCCATCGCCCGGATCCGGGCGAGGGTCGCAGCCCTTACCTAGATCCGGGGGGCGAGGGTTGCGGCCCTCGCTGGGGGACGAGGGCTCGCGAGCCCTCGCGCCGATCGGCCGAGGGTCGGCGACCCCGCCGACCCTCCCCTCCCGTCGCCGAGGCGGCGGCGGGGCTCGCCTCCACCCCTTTTTAGTTTTTCGACCCCCCCTTATTAGTTTTTTAATTTTTAATTTTTAGAATATTTTAAATATAATTAAGTTTAAATTTAATTTAATTAATTTTTATATTAATTATTCATACATCGACCCAAAAAGACGTCGTTTTTGCAATTTGTCGCCACGTTAGCGTGCAAAACGATGCCATTTTGCACCCAACTCGCTGGAAAATTGCCACGTCAGCAATTTGGTCGGATTTTGGCCGAAGTGACACTTAAGTGTTCCACTTTATTTCGAAACTGGCACTTAAGTATACCTTTCCGAAATTTTGGCACTTAAGTGTCTCTTCGTGTCAAATTTTGGCACTTGGGCTGTTCTTCAGCCAACAAAAAGAAGATCTAAAAGGCAAAGAGAAAGTTACCGTGATCATCACGTTGGTCGGAGACAAGATCCCATCACGGGACATCACATGCACCATCACAATCTTCTTTTTTGCTTCCTTTGGATTAGCAAATGGGTCGAACCAGGTCAACAGCATCTAGATTGTTGACTTGCGCGGAGTGCTGGCTATATTGACTTCTACTAGTTGAATATTCTTACCAAGAAATACACGCACACACATAACGTATCAAAAGTTAGATTTTGTACAAACACTATTATCTTTTAAGTGATTTCTTGACATTCTTGTACATTTCGACAAGTTTCTCGTGATTTAATTTATTGGTGTTGTTCATTTGACGAGATTGTGAGGGCACGCATTTTTGTTGAAATTAAGAGTAAGATTAAGGAGATAGAATTGACTTGCAAAATTCATAGAGAAATGATGCGACGGGTTATAAGTGAATATCTATATCAACATAAACCATTGTATACTTTTCTTTCGAAAAAAATCATTGGTCCCTTACATCTCTAGCATTTTCAAACTCTCTTAGACACTTCAAAGTAAAACTCGACATTTGCAACTACTTGATGTCGAGTCTTTTTAATGGATCCGGTATATTATATTTTTTAATAAAAAATTTAGGACTTGACCGCTAAGTAAACCTTGTGTTGAAGAACATGTAAAGACTGTAGATTCTCTACTCTAGACAGAACGAGTCTATTGCAATATACTCTTCCAATCATTTGGTAACACAAAATGATATACCCACACGCTTCAAAAGGTTACATAAAGAGATTCCCCCCTTTTGGGTCAACACTGATTGTGAGATTCTTGTTAACAGCTGGTGTCCAAAGGTTTGAAAGTCGGCTACTAAAACAGAGGTTGATGTTGATGTTCTTGACGGAGAGAGAGCAAAGTGTCACGGGCCGATCGATTGGGATCGTGACCGCGCGGCGACTCGGGCAACTTTGGATCACCCAAGCCAAGCCTTGCTCGATCAACGCTCGCACACTCGCTTGCACACCCGGATCGTAGAAGGAGAAAGCTTCTAGAGAGAGGAGCTCTGGAGAGAAAGGGAACTTATATTATTGAAAAGGATTGGATGGATACCAAATGAGGGGGAGGGCACCCCTTTTTATACTCGAGGCCCTCTGATTACATCCGTTGATTGAGATCTTAGTCGGCGGACGAGATCGCACCGCCTCAACTACCGACACTAATGGCGGCTATTAACCACCGACATAAATGAAAGCTATCAACTACTGACATAAATAGAGATAGATTCTAATTACGGTTTCGCCCACACTTGGATACTTCGGGGAGAAGACTTGGCGAGAACCCGAGTGAAAGCAGGAGATCCTCCAAGGCTGCGTCACGGTCGTCCTCTGGGAACCTCTTGGGTTGGCCTTCTTTCGGCCCGTGACATTCTCCCCCACTCAATCGAGCGACGCCCTCGTCGCTCACAACTCGACGGGCAGCCTTCCTCGCACGAGCACGGACTCTCTTCTTTTGATTTTGCTTGGTACGGACGCTCACAAACGAAGGTCCACACCCTTCCATGATCAGCTTAGACTTGGCACACGGTTCTACCTTCGGCTTGGACGGAGTACGCGGCGCACACTCAACCTCAGGGAAGAGCACTTGGATTGGCATGGTGTGTGTTGGAGTAGGATCCAACTCTACCTTCGACTTCACCTCGATCAGCTTGTTTAGTCGCTTCTCGGACTTCAAGTTCTTGTCGATACGTCGGATCGTGGCGATGGTCTTGGTGTCGACCACCCTTTTGATCATGGGGATCGTCGTCAGGTATTTCGGGTCGAGGATCACAAGGCACTTGGTCCTCATGTCGATCATGGATCTCACACTATGGAAGAATTGAATACCAAGGATGAGATCATAATCATCGAGAGGGATTACCTCGAAATCCATCTTGCCCTTCCATCCGCCGATCTTGACATCAACATTCGAAGTCGACCCTACGCCAGGGACGCCTTCCGAGTTGATCGGCTTGAATGTCTTCCCAGTTGGCTCCACGCGAAGTTTCAAGGCTTTTGCAACCTCGGTCGACATGAACATGTTCGATGCGCCGGTGTCGACCAAAGCGTAAAGCGTTCGGCCACCCACTTCGACTTCCACGAAGAACATGTCTGTGTTCGGTGTGATTTCTCCTTTGGACGGCGATCGAGCTCGGACGGAGTTGATTGTCTTCACGCCTCCAAGTCGGATTTGCCGCTTCTCTTCTTTGGGCTCCTCCTCCACCTCTTCGATGGCTAGGAGGGCGTTGATTCGACCCTTCTTCGGGCACTTTTGGGTCCAATGCGGACCTTGGCAAATGAAGCACGGAGAAGGCGGGGGTTGATCGAACTTACTCGTGTAGTTCGTTTGCGGTCGACCCCTTTGGAAGGATGGCTTGGAAGTACCTTCACCCCATGTCTTGACTCGGCCGTTTTGATCTTTCGGCGCACGGGGAGCATCTCCAGCTTCATCCTCGGATCGATCCGACCTCCACTCTCTTGCTTTATTCCTTGGTTCAACTCTGGTGAGGTCAACGAGCGACTCGGCCACGCTTAGGGCTCTCGCGAGACTACTCACGTCCCGACGCTTGAGCTCGAGTAGTGCCCATGGCTTCAACCCATCCATGAACGCTCCGAGGGCCTCCTCTTCGCTTAGGTTGCGAATCTGGAGTTTGAGTTCCGTGAACTCCTTCACGTACTCTCGGACAGTACCTCTTTGTTCGAGGCGATGGAGCTTGCTACGGGCTTCCTGCTGCGCAAACTCGGGGAAGGAGTAGTCCCGGAACTCCCTTACGAAGTCATCCCATGTGTCCACGGGATTGGCACTGCGCCTAGTCTCATCACACCTATTGCGCCACCAAAGCATCGCCGTATCAGTAAGGAACATGGAAGCGGTTCGTACCTTGATCGACTCGTCGTGTATGTTGACAGCACCAAAGTATTGCTCCATGCTCCAGACAAAGTTGTCCACCTCCTTGGCAGATCGTTCGCCTTTGAACTCCTTTGGCTTCGAAACTTTAATTTTGGACACCGCTTGGGTAGGTGCCGCACCGTTGGTGATGCTAAGCTTGCATAGGGCGAGCTCGGTCTTGAGCTCTTGGATCTCCGCCTTCATGGCTTCGACCTCGTCCCCACATGGGCTCACCTCCTCGATCACTTGGACGCGCTCCTTCAACACGTCGATTGATGCTTCAAGGGCTTCGTCCTTGTCGTGCAACGGGGCTGTAGCTTCGTTGAGGCCGGTCGTGAAGTCTTCACGAAGCGAAGTCTCAACCTCCATGACCCGGTCTCTCACCTCGTCAAGACCTTCCATGAGTTCGAGCACGCACTTCGGACCTTCCCGATCTTCTCGTCGAACACAGGCTGCAGATCCATCGAGGCATCTCTTTTCTTCGCTCGGCCGCAAGGTTCCTTGACTTGCACGGCCTCTCCATCCATGACAAAGATCTGGCTCGACATTCTCTCGAACAGCTTGGCGCTCTTCAATCTCTCGGAAGCGGATCTCTCATTTGCTCTGATACCACTTGTCACGGGCCGATCGATTAGGATCGTGACCGCGCGGCGACTCGGGCAACTTTGGATCACCCAAGCCAAGCCTTGCTCGATCAACGCCGCACACTCGCTTGCACACCCGGATCGTAGGGGAGAAAGCTTCTAGAGAGAGGAGCTCGGAGAGAAAGGGAACTTATATTACGAAAAGGATTGGATGGATACAAAATGAGGGGGAGGGCACCCCTTCTTATACTCGAGGCCCTCTGATTACATCCGTTGATTGAGATCTTAGTCGGCGGACGAGATCGCACCGCCTCAACTACCGACACTAATGGCGGCTACTAACCACCGACATAAATGAAAGCTATCAACTACCGACATAAATAGAGATAGGTTCTAATTACGGTTTCGCCCGCACTTGGATACTTCGGGGAGAAGACTTGGCGAGAACCCGAGTGAAAGCAGGAGATCCTCCAAGGCTGCGTCACGGTCGTCCTCTGGGAACCTTTTGGGTTGGCATTCTTTCGGCCCGTGACAAAAGCACGGCATATGCAAGAAGGCAGAATTTTTCAGCACAATTACTTAATATTAAAATTCACGAACTGACTCATTAATGACGTCCTAAAATTACTCTCCTTTTCCTCTCTCTCTGGGTAGTCTATGTTTCCCATTGTTGGGTCAAAAACTAATGTTGGTGGGATCTTTCCAAATAGACTCAGAGTTCTCACTGAGGGCCTGGCTCTTCTTGGCTTCTTGACTGGTTGGCTGGACCTATAATTTCCAGGAAACAAGGATGTTCAGACTCTCTACGAGTGGGACCCACCTTGCCATGTTTCGGTGGATATATGGAATGATCTGTCGCGGAGGCGGAAAATTAGGACTACTCAATATTTTCTGTTGATCTTTCATAGAGCGGGGTCTCCATCAAATCACAGCCCTCAGCCACTGAATTTGTCCAGTTTTGAAAAGCCTGATCATCTGTCAAGTCCGAAATCATCGACCTTCCTGGCGGTGATCGAGAAAATATTGTGTGTGTTTAACCCTCCACGTAGGCGTAGGGTAACACCATTAAGAATTCGACACGTGGCTCCACGTGTAAATGGCGTCGAGAGATTCAAAATCTGCGCGCGCCGCTCCCGGCCCACCACCGACACTCTCTCTCTCTCTCGCGACGCCTGCGACCCGTCGACTCCTCTCTCTCTCTCCCGTTCTCCGTTCCGTTCCGTTGCGGGGGAGAACAAAAACGAACCTTCGTTCTCGCCCACGCTCTCTCTCTCTCTCCCAACACACGACTCCTCTCTCTCTCCCCCGCTCTCTCTCCTCGTTCTCGCCGACGCTCCTCCGCACGACGCCGACGCCCCTCCGCCGGTTGCCTCCGTCGCCCCGACTCCGACGCCGACGCCGACGCCGACGCCGACGCCAACGCCAACGCCGACGTAGCCTCCGCCCCGAACCCTAGTCGACGTCGACGCAGCCTCCGCCTCCGCCTCCGCCCCGCCCCGAACCCTAGTCGACGCCGACGCCCCTCCGCCGGTTGCCTCCGTCGCCCCCGACTCCGACGCCGACGCCGACGCCGACGCCGACGCAGCCTCCGCCCCTGAACCCTAGTCAGACGTCGACGCAGCCTCCGCCTCCGCCTCCGCCCCGCCCCGAACCCTAGTCGACGCCGACGCGACGCCCCCTCCGCCTCCGCCCCGACGCCGCCGCCGACGCCCTTTCGCCTCCCTCTCGCGACCGAAGGCTCCGCTCTCTCCCTCTTTCCTCTCGCGGAGCGCCCTTGCCGGCGAACCCGACGCCGACGAACCCCGCTCGCGTTTTGGCCTCCCTCTCCGCGAACGAAGGTCGCTCTCTCTCTCTTTCCTCCGCGAAGCGCCCCGCTCCGAACGCGGACGCCGCAGACGCCGTCGCCTCCCGCGGGCGCCCCGCTCCGAACGCGGACGCCGCGACGCCGTCGCCTCCGCGCGCGCCCGCTCCCGAACAAAGGTCGCTCTCTTTCCTCCGCGAAGCGCCCCCGCTCCCGAACGCGGACGCCGCACGCCGTCGCCTCCCCGCGAAGCGCCCCGCTCCCGAACAAAGGTCGCTCTCTCTCTCTATCTATCGAGTTCTTTCTCTTCTTAGTTCTCATTTCATGTTTTCTCCCATTTCCCCTCTTGAATCTAATTGAATCATTTGTTTATGCATAGCCGCTGATCATTGACATTAACAAGAAGCACTCTCATACGAAGGCGTATACTAGTACCGACTCTTGGATGGGGATGGCATACGAGAATCATGACACCAAAAATTTGAAGTTGGTGTCGGTGTTGGGTTAGTAGCATTAGTCACTCTTCTTTTCGGTGCTAAATTTCTACTTTCTTTTTTCGGGTACTTTGATCTTGTGACCCGTCGCTCCCGTAGAGCATCTTCAACAACCGGGCAAGCATTTTCATATTGTCGGTTCCGGAAGAAATTACTTTGCGAGAGGCAGACAATTGTTATTATCTATGGTTCGATCGAGGTTGATCATAGTTGCATCTATTTTAATAACTAGGAAACAGCTTACCGATTTAAAAATGTACGTTTGACCCTACCAATATGTTGCTTGCTTCTCTTTTGGTTTTGTGGTGTGTTGTCCTCTGCGTGTGCCATATATTATAATTGTTTGTTATCAATAAGTAAGAGGTGTCCTCGGGTTTACCTCTACATGTTCTTGAGAGCATTTTCTTTACATAAATGATGTGGTCCGGGAGGGTGAGGAAGTACTGTTATGATTGATACCCCTAAATATTTCTAAGATTTTGTATGGATTATATGGCCTTGATTATTTTTAGATAACCACCACTTTGTTTTTCATTTCTAGATGCTGATAGTTGGTTGAAATGTTCAACACAATCGCTGGAGTGCTCTTTACCAGGGTGGGCTAAAACTGGATTGTATTACGAGACTCGTGAAAGCAATCTTCAAAGTACTGTTATGATTGATACCCCTAAATATTTCTAAGACTTTGCAGAGGCAGACAATTGTTATTATCTATGGTTCGATCGAGGTTGATCATAGTTGCATCTATTTTAATAACTAGGAAACAGCTTACGATTTAAAAATGTACCTTTGACTCTAGCAATATGTTGCTTGCTTCTCTTTTTGTTTTGTGGTGTGTTGTGCCCTGCGTATGCCATATATTATAATTGTCATAGGAGTACTTTCGCTCGCTAGAACCAAACTCTCCCTTAGGATATTAGATTGACGTTTTAAGTATGGAGGTTTCTATGCTTTTCTTTCTATACTTCTATTCTTCAATCATGAGATCATGCAATTTAAGTAGGTCCCCATGCCAGGACTTTTTTTTTTTTGAATATAAATATGAGGGGGCCTACTTCTTTCATTTGCATCTGAGTTAGTTTTTTAACATGTAAGCATATTACTCTCTGTCCTATGAATGTACTGAATGGTGCTATCAATTTGCAGGTGGATGACAGCGACGCTAATTGACTTCTACATCAACGTTGTTGCTCTTTCTTTCTGTTTTGTATTTTATTAGAAGGGAACTCCTGAAGAATTATTTCTATTTTGAAGACATCACCTCAGTTAATTTGCACGTGTAAAGTTATCGAATGGCTGAATCGAGGTAATTCTTTACTCATACAATGTGAAATATATTTTGTTTTCCTTTGATGTTTTTTTTTTTTTATTGATTATTTATTGTTCATTTCATTGCGGCATGAAACTTCCCATCTTGCACATGTAATGCGTGATATGGAAAATGATTTTGAGTTTGCCATCGGGATGGTTTTTTCTAATGAAGTTGAAGCATATCATAAGTATGTGGCTTATGCAATTGGCAAAGGATTTGGAGTGAGGAAGGGTCATACGGTTAAAAATAGAAAAGGAGAAATAACCCGACGAACATTTTTGTGCAATTGTGAGGGCCATTCTGTCACCTCATCTGATCAAGAAAAGAAATTTGAGAGGCTTGAAGTTAGATGTGGGTGTCCTGCTCATATCAAATTTAAGGTTGATAATGGTGTCTATGAGGTTATAGAGTATGTTTCTAACCATAATCATGCATTTGTATCGGAAAATCAAAAGCATTTGATTAGATGTGGAAGGATGATATCCGATACTTGCAAAGGTGTTTTAGGTGACATGGTTAAAGCAGGCATTGGTGGGACTACGGCATATAAGTTCTTAGCAAATGAAGCAGGTGGAAGTAGAAACTTGGGTTTCATTTTACGTGATTGCCAAAATTTTTTACAGACAGAAAACAATAAGATTATAGAAGGGGGAGATTGTCAAAATCTTTTGAATCATTTCCATCGCATGCAAATGCAAAACCCAATGTTTTTCTACGCTGTACAAGTAGATCAAGATGGTAGATTGACAAATTTATTTTGGAGAGATAGTTTGTCCAAATTCGATTACGATTGTTTTGGTGATGTGCTAGTGTTTGATTCCACGTATCGAACTAATAGATATAGTTTGATTTGTGCACCTTTTGTTGGGGTTAATCACCATTGGAAAAATACTCTGTTTGGTTGTGCATTTATGTTGGACGAGACGGCGGATTCATTCATTTGGTTATTTAATGTGTTTTTGGAGTCTATGGGAAATAAGGCTCCTAAAACCATATTCACCGATCAAGATCAAGCCATGGCAAAAGCCATTAGAATGGTGTTTCCGAATACACAGCATCGTTTATGCACTTGGCACATCATACAAAATGCCATTAAAAACATTCCACAGCTTTATCATAAGCCGGATTTTAGAGATAAGTATTTTTTGAGGCTTATGTATAGATGCAAATCGGAGGACGAATTTGAATCTACTTGGATGGAAATGGAAGAGGAGTGGGATACTCGGAACAACAATTGGCTTCGAGATTATACGGCCTTAGACATAAATGGAGTTCAGCTTTTGGTCGTGATATTTTTTCATGTGGTATAAGGTCAAGTCAAAGAAGTGAGAGTACTAATAATGTCTTCCACCAATTTTCGAAGAAGACGGCATCCCTTATAGAATTTGTCCACTATTATGAAGAGCAACTGAAGCACATGAGAGAAATTGAAATTCAAGATGACTACTATTCTCGTGGGAAGCCCAAATTGGACGCTTCGTCTAATGTGATTTTGAAACATGCTGCTTCGCTTTATACCCGTACTATTTTTCATAAGTTTAGTAAAGAACTTATGGAATGTCTCTCTCAAGATCTTGCAGGTACTACATTTGATGGATCGGTTTATTCATATACCATAAGGTGTGGACATGAATACCTTGTCGATTTAACCCTATAGAGTTATCAATTTCTTGTGAATGCAAATTATTTGAATCAAAAGGGTGGTTGTGTCGCCATGCATTGTTCGTGTTGAATTGGAATAAATCGATAGTTAAGAGCATTCCACCTCCCTATATTTTGAAAAGATGGACTAAGGGTGCCAAAGAAGGGATTGTGAATGAAGAATCTTTGCCACCCGGTCCGTCTACGCTAATCGATTTTCCACATTAATGCGAGAATCTTTTGAGCTGATGAGTTTGGGAGCCAAAGATGCAAACACTATGCAGATAGTGAGGGAGCATATGAAAATAGCGAAGGGTCAAATTTCATCATACAATTCAAGTATGGCCGTCACCGATGATGCCGATGCTGGTGATGATGGCTCCAATGAGGCTTCTTTGTGCGATATCTCGATATTAGACCCCCTTCGAAGGAAAGGAAAGGGAATAAGTTATGGAAGACTAAAAAGTTCAACTGAAAAAAAGAAGAAAAATCTGTCAAAGGAACGCCCCCAATGCAAATAGACAATCGAGGTAACATATTATTTTGGTTAATATGATCAATTAAATTTTCCATTTATGTTGCATGATGCTAATTAACATTTTGTTGCTTTCTAATGTAGAGTTGGTTGTTCAAGCAACACATAGTGAAACTCATTTTCCAAATTATTTGAGTAATCAAAATCAGTTTCAAAGTATCCTTTATCCCAAAGAACATTGGTGGTCCTTCCAGAAATTTTCATAATCGGGTATGTTGCTCTTAGCTTTCCATTTTTATTTACATTTTACTAATTTGGTAAAAAATTTTGTATAGATGCAGCAACCACCATACATCATGCCATCGGGGATTTCATTTTGCCCATTTCCTAATCGGTATTGAATAGCTATGTATAAAGACTTTAATTGGTGATCAATCGCTTTGTATATTTTTCAAGTTACTATGCCTCTTTATAATGGCGAAAACGCTTTCTCAAAAGTTACAATCATTATGATAATTTAATTGCATTATGGTAATGGGGTCATTTTTTTTAATGTAGATGCAATCATCATATATCATGCCGCCAAGCAATTTGAGTGGATTTTCTCCATTCACTACTCAGGTATTTATTATGAATCATTTTATTTGTTAGTATCATTTCAACTTTTTGTTACAATTGTAATATTTACTATTAGTAGTTTATTTTTGGATAGATGTTGGAGTACAATAATAGATCTCATGGAACCATTCTCGAGTCGGTACAATTTACTTTTTATTGATATGGGATTATTTGAGACATTTATGTAAGCATATTATTTAGATAAATATTAATATATGTCATTTTCTTGTACAGGGGTCATCAAACTCTTTTCAAAATCTTGGGATGAATGAATCCGGAGGCCCCTGTGAAAGCACAGATAATGCACGGTCGCAACATAAATAGCCTAGATGGTAAAGAAGCACTCCGCACCCCAGTCACGGACAAGAGCAAGCTCGATGCGCACGATGGTAAAGAAGCACTCCGCATTTGTAATTCTATGGTAGCTTAATGACTGGGGTGCTGCTAGCACCAGTGGATCCACAAGGGATTGCATTATTCTGGCGGCCTGTGAAGCACATGAGACCCTCCCTCAGAGTGCTGAATTTCCTGCTGATGTCTTTACATCTTGCCTCACCACACCCATTAAGATGGCTTTAAGATGGTGAAACCTAGTTCCTTAAATATTACTGTTTTGAATTTGATCTCACTCATTTTTGTGCTTTTAACAGTTTATGTCATTAGCCTTCAAATATGTGCTGTGTCTGGGTATTTTCATGTGATGGCGCGCTTCGTTGGTTTATTTTAACCTAGCAGCGAATAGTTGTTTTCAACAATGGCTTGAAATAGGTGGTATATTGCATTTTCTAGAACCCCGGGACATGCTCCAGTTTATATGTGCTGGGTTTTCCATAGGTACTTCAGTAAATAGAATGATCTTTGGGCAAGTGATGCATGTGCATGCTCTGCTCTTCTTTGCTGTGATGTGGAGGTTCTTATGCTTAAGTTTATATGAGTGATATAGCTTTCTCGAAAATAATTTGTAGTTAGAGATGTTCTGCTTAGCTTCCTCTATTATTTAATATGAGAAATATGTAGATGAAGCTTGGCTATATGATCCATCTAAAATTTGTTAATTTGACATTTATTCTGAGAATACTCCTGTTCTCAAATTTTGGCCGTCAGGTTCTGTACTAGATCACTATTACGGGAGTCCCTTGATTATTCTCTGATTGATAAAATTCCTGGTCGACCAAACGATCGCAAGACGCCTCTGGGAGAACTGAATTGGATTTTTACTGCAGTGACCGACACTATTGCTTGGAATGTCCTCCCTCATGGTAGCACACTATTTATTTTTTGTACTTAATTTGTGCAGCTTTTTTAATTTTCTTATTTTAATCAATTGCGTTTTCATCTGTGACTAGTCAATATTTGATTGTTGTGCTGCAGATCTGTTTCAAAGATTGTTCAGACAAGACCTTTTGGTAGCCAGCCTGTTTCGAAATTTTTTACTTGCTGAAAGAATTATGCGTTCAGCAAACTGTTCACCAATATCTCACCCAGCTCTGCCACCGACACATCAGCATCATATGTGGTACTGCAATTTCTTTCATCATCAAGTGGTTTCACGTGAAGATTTATTACTGATTTTCTTCTTGTTGGTATGTAGGGATGCATGGGACATGGCTGCCGAAATCTGTCTATCGCAGCTTCCATCTTTGGTGGACGATTCTGGTGCAGAATTCCAGGTTCAAACTTTTACTTTTTTTCCTTTCAAATTGCTTGATCTCACTCATGGTTTGTCCTCAAGTAACACTGTTCGGCATTCTTTCAGCCAAGCCCTTTTTTCACCGAACAGCTAACAGCATTTGAGGTATGGCTTGATCATGGGTCTGAAAGTAAAAAACCACCAGAGCAGCTGCCTATTGTTCTTCAGGTATGATATGGCTTGTCATAGTTATCTGTCATCTTTTGACCATGTCGCAGTTATAGTTCTCTTGCTCCACCATTCTTCACTTTTTCTTGTTTACTTTTAAGCAGTTAAAATGGTTAAATATAACACGATGCTTATCAAGTTTAAGCTTGGTTGTTCAAGTTGTGCTGTGAGTCCATCAGTTTGTGTAATTGAGGAATCTATGCATATTCTTAGGTTCTGCTCAGCCAGAGTCATCGATTTCGGGCACTTGTTCTCCTTGGAAGGTTCCTTGACATGGGACCTTGGGCTGTGGATCTGGTAATAATGGTGCTTTTGATTTTGTGTTCTACGTTCGACATACATCCTGCTAATTTAACTGTACTTTTCAAAAACTTCCTCATAGGCCTTGTCAGTTGGAATATTTCCATATGTCCTAAAGCTGTTGCAGACCACAACTCCAGAACTGCGGCAGATTCTTGTATTTATTTGGACAAAAATTCTTGCCCTTGACAAGGTAATGATGATAGCATATGTTGTTGAACTGCATAACATTAGACATGTTTGGCTGGCATTGCTATAAATTGATCTTGTTGCACGTGTTTAAAGTGTTGGAGTGCACTGCTTGATCCCTCGCATTCTTTTGTGGAGATTGGATGGTATTGGGAGGGTGTTTGGGGCCGCAGCAATGTCCAATTTTTTAGATGAATCTCAATTTGACAATTGTGTCTCTGGTTGTCCAGATTCAAAAGAGTATTTTTTCTCATAGATGTGCATAACTTAATTTATTGAGAATGTTTTCATCCTAAGAGGAAATAATGATGCTTTTTATCTTAGTTCATTATATACATCAATTGAATTGCCATAGTGGAAGTTGAGTGTGATCCGTGAAGTAAATCTTTTGGAACCATGTTTCATTAAGCACTAAATAGTGATGGTACAAAATGTGGACATATGGTCCTTTGGAGAGAGATTTTGTTTAGGGGAAAGGGACCATATATGGAGTAAAAGAAAAAAAAAGAAATTGGTTCTAGTTCATTGACTATTTGAGTATAAGCAAAAGAAGAATATGGGTCTAATTCAATGACTATTTGAGAGTATGTTGCTTTCATTAGGAATTCCTCTATGATTTAGTGGTGTGTTATTCTGAATGGCCTTTATGTTTTTGCTTGTGCAATGATAGTCATGTCAGGTGGATTTAGTAAAAGATGGAGGGCACGCATACTTTATCAGGTTTCTTGACAGTATGGAAGCGTATCCTGAGCAGCGTGCAATGGCTGCCTTTGTTTTGGCTGTCATTGTGGATGGCCATCGAAGGGGTCAGGAAGCATGTATTGAAGCAGGTCTTATCCATGTCTGCTTGAAGCACCTACAGGGTCCAAATCCAAATGACACGTAGACTGATCCGTTGTTCCTTCAGTGGCTCTCTCTTTGTCTGGGAAAGGTTTGGGAGGATTTTACCGAGGCCCAAATGATTGGGTTGGAGGCAAATGCCCCTGCTATATTTGATCCTCTATTGTCTGAGCCCCAACCTGAGGTCTATAATTTAGCTTTATCATTTAAATCTTGTCAAAATAATTCCTGCTTGTTGTATGATGTTAAGGAAATTAGCTTTCTCAATTCTCTATTTTAAACTTCAGGTCAGGGCTTCTGCTGTTTTTGCACTGGGCACCTTGCTTGATGTTGGGTTTGACTCAAATACAGATAGTGTTATTGGAGACGAAGAGTATGATGATGATGAAAAGACTAGGACTGAGATTAGCATTGTCAAAAGCCTCTTGAGTGTTGTTTCAGATGGCAGCCCACTGGTGAGGGCAGAGGTCGCTGTAGGTTTGTGATCTGCCTTTTATGTTTTATGCGGTTTGTTCCTTTCTTTTGTGTTCTAAGATTCTATTTAAGACAGCATAAGATGATACACTGTATTCAACCAATCTCTTGGTACAGTCTGGGATAAGTTGGTCATAGAACTTCTAAATCAATTCATGTTACAATCAGATTGATCATATTCTGCTTCTGAGCTTTAGATATGTGTCTCCTGAGAACTTTCATTTTTACAAAACTCTATTTTTTGCCATAAAGTTTGACAATCTCGTGCAAACATATTGTTATACAGTTTCTATTAAACAAACTCATATAAAAGGATATTGTTCCATTATAGTCGGATGTCATTAATAGCTGTTCATATATGCTATCATTTGGGAAAAGTGTTATGCCTCATGCTTGAATTGCTCTTGCTGCTTTCTCTTTCAACACCGTTCTCCTTATGACTTTAGAAGGCACTCTAGCTTTAAGATTCCGTTCGTTTCACGGAAAATGAATGATTTGAAGAGCATCTTTTAAAATTGATGGATTGTATTGCTTGAAATAATTAGTCAATGAAAATATTTTCATATCGATAATAATTTATGTCTGAATATTTTCGTGAATGATAAAATTATTTATCTATTTATTTATTTTTGTAAACGATACAATCCATCGTTTTTAGGAAAATGTTTTCCAAATTATTCATTTTCTGCGAAATAAATAGAGCCTAGTTCTTCTTGAGTTACCAGTCGTTGTCATTGGCTGCGCCTTTGGTAATATTAAATGTTATGTTTCTTCACGCATGCTTGGTACCATCTTGTTTGATCAGTTGGGAGAAACTATGCTTTAACAAGTGTTTGTTTCTGGTCTTTCAATCGGTCGAACTTTAAGTTGTATGTCATGGGCATTAGTTGGGTATACGTATCCAGGCTATGTTGTTACTGTTGGGAGTGCAACTTTTTAGTCATTATCTTGCTCATGTTAATGCTGAAATGCATGTAATAAGATGCATACTAAAGCATTTGGAAGCATTATGGTGTTTTGCTTATGTGTCAAGTATGCTGTAGCATCTATAAGCTTTCTCAAAATCTTCAATTACTTTAACTGATCCATCTGAATTATTCTGTTACCAACTTCTAGTTTATCAAGCTAAAATTATGTCCATTTTGGTTACTTCATGATCTGCTATTACTTTCTATTTGGCAACCTGACAGAAGTTGATGGGAAGACAACTGTTCAAAGTGATCTGCCATGATGCTTTTACCCTAGGACTACCAACTCATGCTCGTGCTCCATTGTTTTCTGGGTTGTAGCTAACAAATGACACGTGTTAAGGAAGTTCAAAGGATATTGTGTTTTATATGTTCCATAAATCATACTTTTCCTTTTAACCACCCTTTTCTCTTCCAGCTATGCTCCGAAATGGGAGGTCTACAGTTTAGATAAAATTGGTTTTAATGGGGACTTTCCTGTATTTCTGTGGATTATATTTCTTTACCGGACTGTATCTGAATTGTTTAATTTTACAGCCCTGGGACGGTTTGCTTTTGGTCACAACAAGCACCTTAAGGCGATTGCTGCCGCGAGCAATGCCGTCGTTTCCCTCCAACAAAAGGTCGATTATCATTGAAGTTTAGCACCTGTTCGACTTTTCCTTTGAAAACAACGTTTTTGGCTCATACTCATGTTCGTTAATTTATCAAATGCATTGTCTGAGCATTACCTCATTGTTATACTCCACAATATATACGAATTACAAAATCTCGTTATATTTTGACACAATAGCAATATTTGATGATCGTCGACTCTGCAATAGTCGATGATTTTTCCTTCTTTTTATTAATGCCAAATAGTTACAGTTTCAATTGTGTGGTTGATCAGATTTTGACTGCTCATCGGAGATGGCAAGCATACAGCGGTGATAGCTCGTGCTCCGACGACCTAATATTCATGGCCAAGAAGTCGTCGCTAATGCGAATTCATGGGACGGAGATAGATGTGTTCCTAGCAGCCAACACCAAAGAAGAAGCTTGCGACTTTAAGGTCAAAGGGAACTGGTTGGAACGATCATGCACCATATACGCCGGAAATGGCACCACAGTCATTGCTCAAGTAAGCTTGGAGTTGAATGGGGGTGTTTTCTTTCTCCTCTGTTCTTTTTCAGTTAACAAATTTGTAATGTCGTGTGATGTCCGAAGAATACGCGGCGCTTGCTAACTGTTTTTGTGTTTCCGTAGATGCATAAGGATCACAAGGCGCAAAACGTTGCACTCGGAAAGGACATGTTCAGCATAACGGTGTATCCGAATGTAGATTATGCTCTCATTGTTGCCCTTGTGGTGATCCTTGAAGAGATTAATGAAGACACGTTTGCTGGAAAGCACTCCTTTTCTTGTACTCGCCCTTAGCCTTTTTCCATCTTCATTTTATCGACCGGGTGCAATTTGCATTTCCTCAATGATAGAACTCTTTCCACAAGCTTTAAACACTTAGAAGCTATGTTGCAAAGCCAAACACAGCGTCGGTCATGCAAGTGGCGCGTCAAACGCTTTTCTCCTGTGTATTGGTGCATCAACGATATTAGATGCCTGGACGTTCATAAGATATGCAGATATAACAAGACAGACCGAGGGGCAGAAGCTGAACCTTAAGCCAAGAGGAGACTCAATATAGCATGGAGTTGCAACAGCCTAAAACCATCTATTTACCCCACTTACACAAGCGTTGCCATTGCCAGAGTAACTTCAAAATACAAGACTTCCGACCATTTGAAGCAATGGTTTTTTTCCTGGATGCCAGCATTTTTTAGCATCACGTCCTAACATCAGTCGCATTTTTGTATTTGTGGTTGAAAACATCAGTCACACATCACACATGCACAAAAAAGAACCGGGACGATCAGATAAGTTGAACATGACTTGCCCATCGAACTTACAAGCGCAATTAATACTGATTCATAGAAAAAAAATCGGATTCTTATGAATTATATCAAGATGCTAACCAGCAGATGTACACCACCCCCATACTAATAGAGAAATCCAAGCCGAAGCAGGAGTAGCAAAAGGTCAAACAGAATAAATTCTTCGATCTTTTACCAGGCGGAGACCGTGTCATCACATATCGAGCTTAGACAATGAGAATGACAAACAGGAGGAAGATGAGCGAGTTAAAGCCCCAAATTGATAGGAGCAAACCACCCATTTCATTTTGCAGCAACTAAATTAGAATCATCACATTTCACTGCTTTTACAGATTAAAGAGAAGAAGATTAATAAGAGGAAAAAATGGACACACAAGGAGGAGAAGATGAAAAAGAAGAGAGGAATATTTACAGGGATTTACTGGTATAACAGATTATTTGCCAAAGCCCCCATCATATGCAGGACGCTGACCATCTTTGACACTCCATGAGGCTAAAGAATACGTAGCATGCGAATCCACACCCGACGAGTCTACGTGAGAACCGAGATAAGTCGGGATTTTCCAAGTGAACCTCCGGGAGACTCTCTGTACAGAGATGTGACTGATCATCAATTCGCACCGAAAGAGCAGCAGCATCAGTGACGCATCCACCAAACTCAAGCACCTGCAGTGCCACGCAAAAGAGAGAGAATGTGCATTTATCTTCCTTGTGCATTTTCATCGGCATATATTGATACGCAAGCATCAGCAGCTCCAGCAGCAAGTAGCACTTGGTAGGGATGGAAAGTCAGGCAGCTAACTGAACCAATTTTCTGGGCCATGAAAGTTGGGTAGTAACGAATAGTGCCAAGGGGTTGACCATCAAGGCTAAAGACTTTAATGCGCTGTTCAGCTGAGCCACTAGCAATGATTGGAGCATGCCTATGGACAGCTAAGGCAGTAAGACATCCTCTGTGAGCATTTATAGTTAGGTAGGGTTCCACATTGTATCTGACATCAAGGAACTGAATCTCTCCAGCCTGTGAGGCACTGACAATCTGAAAAAAAAAATTAAATTAGACCATTCATATAGCAATGCTTCTTTTAAATATAGCCACAATCACATGACACACCACCATCCATTCAATCACCAATGGACAAAAGAGAAGGGAGAAGAGCATTAAGAGAGCAAAACATCCGAATTCATGCGAGCACGAGTCTTTTCTTATCCGTGCAATCACAGTATGGCTATCCTTCCATTGCTGCAGAAAGACCAAAAATAACCTAAGGGTCTTGAATCGCCTTTATTCTAATATTTAAATAACTCCTCACATTCCAAATAGCAACAACTTATGCTTCAAGAAAGGAAAAGGGTTAAGAGAAGGGGAAAAAGAAAAAACACATACATAAGGCTGGCAGAAAGATATTGATGGATAATCCAGTTACCTTCGTTGAGTCAAGTCCCGGTTGAAAGCCAACTCCCACAACCCTTTCTACTTCCTTAGTGTGCGGTCGCATAGCAGAAACGAGCCTAAAAACCAAGCAGATTATGCCGGGTAATCAAAAGCCCCTAAAAATGCATGATACTCAACATCTAAAGAAAGAGGTAGTAAGAAGATGGTAATGCTGGACACAACCAGTTATGAAATGAGGGAAAAAACGAATTCCAGAGAGAAAACACAAATATGATAAGACCTGCTTGACATGCTAGCTGTATATGTTGACACAAATTGACACAAATTAAAATTTAGCATGTAGAATCTAATTTAACATATTTTGGACCAACGTGCATTGACAAGAATTACACGCACGATTATGACATGCTAACATGAATTGCCAGCCCTAAAATGAATATGACCACACTAGTCAAAGACAGGTGAGTTTATCAAGTGAAGCACATCAATACACATACATCTTAAGGAAGATTAACACTCAGAAAGCAGTATGGCAAAATTGAGATAAATGTTTGCATTATGCTACAACAATCATACATACATTTCAGGTGCCCGTACATCATAAAGTCTGACTGATCCGTCCACAAATCCTGCAGCATGAAGATCCCCACGCACTTGGGAGGCAGACTATATTTGTAACAGAGTATACATATATCAAGTCAGAGAAAATAAATAAGAAGAGACCATGCAAGCGAAACAATGCACAAAAGGAGGGTAAGACAGGCAGATTCTTATGTAAAACACAACCATACTAAGTAACAACATCAGCAAAACAAATTTTCAAGGATTAGTAGCTAAGTGTAAAGAACTCGATGCAAAGATGGCATCACAGACAACATGCCCCAATGAATAGGAATGTCAACAATGAGAGACTGCAGACAAGACCATATTACATCTATCCACCTCAAATCTTTCCTCTCTCAATAGCAGAATGTTTCCAATGCATTGAAGAACACAGACTACAACGCAAGGACAGAAAAGCAGTCCACTATCAGTCTTAGTATCCATTGAGAAACCTACAGTGACATATCCATACATAGCCACAAGTTTCAAGAGACAAACATAGAGATTACCAGCACAAACGGTTTTTCAGGAGAGACTAAAGTATGCAGGAACTTCAGATAGCATGCTCAATCAATTGAGAAGAAAATAAAAAGTGAGGCAATAAATTAAAAGCACCATAAGTAACATGTTCGAATTTAACCATTTCCACTCTATTGATGAGTCTCAATGGTGAATGTTTAGTCACATTACTACCAAAACTGAAGAGTACAGTTTCTGAAAGTTGAAGAGAACAGCAAATCTGGCAAGTACATAGATCCAAACATCTTTTACTTCAACAATTTAGACAGATTTTGGACAAGGGAGAACTCACCAGTGCCGAGACACTACATTCTGAAGCAGTTGCAATAGAATTGACAAGCTGCTCCTTATCAAGATCCCAGACCATGATGGAGGATATCTTACCTGAAGCATACTGGTCATACAGACAAAAAATTGTTACAAATAATGTCTAGCATTGGGTAACATAAAATCAGAAAATCCACCAAGAAAATACTACTATGGACATCCTAAGCAAGTACCAGATATCCAGACTGCTGTTGCCAGTCCACCACTGCATTCAAACTCCGAACACCTGGTTTATGTCCTTGAATAGAAGAGAATGCTGTGACAAGCCTTTGCTTGCCTTTCAAAGCATAATCTCTCCATATTCGAATATTTCCATCACCTACACAAGATGAAATTTTCCTCTCGATTACAATGTAAAATGTAAACTCTTTCCAGCCATCATGACCAACTAAAAAGAATAATTACATGAAGCGACAAGGAGCAAACTGTCATCGAGCTCATTCAGAAGGCACAGCTTAGATATGCCCTTATCCGGGAAGTCGTGATTATCAAAGCTGTTTAGAAGCGCAGCATCCTCATAATTCCATATCCTGGAAAATAAATTATCAGGAAAACGCATTCTTTAGGCATAAATACCTAAACTGTCCACATGAAGCAGAGTTGGCTGACTTTAATGATCATTTTCAGATAGAATATTAAAAAATTAAAAATATATGATGCCTAGAATTGCATTTGAAGAGCTCTTAGAGAATCTGCATAGAAATTCCACATCTGACAGAATCTTCAAACTGGCTTGCTGAGCTCAAAAAATACTTTGGAAATGGTATAGCTACTGCAAACCCTGATGAGTGAAATCATTATACAGAACATGGTATACCTAATGCGTTCATTCTCATCTGCAGCAATCACAACAGGAGAAAATGGTTGCAACAAGGCTGCTTTCGTCCCCGTCTCAAATCTGGTGTCCCAGCTGGCAATTTGGTTATTGAGCTTACAGACAGCTGAAAGTCGAGAGCAAATGAGAAGACACTAAAAAAAGGCAAGGGACTCAAATTTTATGACACAGAAGAATATAAGAAAAATGTTGAAGACTCACAAGAGTGTTGGCATTTAGTGATGTGCTCAAGTGCCAATTTCTCCCTCTCCTCCCTTCTAGCTGATATTTCTTCACAATCATCAGCTGCAGTAAGAATTGGCTTGGAGAAGTGGCCACAACTCCAATTATAGATAGTTGATTGCGGAAGGAAACTGCGTTCTGGAGCCCCAGTAGTTCCTCCAGAAGCTAAAACAGCATCAGCTAAGCCAGATTCCGGAGAACTCATCAAATATGGCCTGAATTCCAAAGAGTAAACTCTTCGCATTCCTGCTAAATAACTTGGCCGAGGAGGACTAACAGGAGGAGTTCTGAATGTTAATGGCAACTGACCTGCAGATGATAGCTTAATATCAAGGAAGGTATAGCAGATTTAAAGAAAGGAAGATAAACTATCAAATTTGCAACTATAGAAAATAAATGCAGCCACACAACAAAAAGCGGGGTCCATTACAAGTAATCAAAAAAGAACAGGAGCACTTCATTTCTCTTTTGAGACTTGGAGCTAAGTATAAATAACCTGTCGTGTGCATGTCGAACCATGAGGAGGACCGCGCAAGACCAGCAAGACTAGGGGCTCCTGCTATAGTTTCACCAGGCCGCACACTATTGCCAGAGGGTTTTAAAGATTTTGCTACCACTTGCTCAATACCAATAATAGAAAGCACTCGCATGGAGGTGTAGAAAATCCTAATGCAAATGTGCTCCATCCTTATCCAACTATAAACCTTAACATGAATTCTACTAAGTGGAATCCAAAAAAAAAAAAAAAACAGCGAACCTTGGGACGTACGGGAGTCATCAATGGGGTGCCTATCGGTGGGGCTTGGGAAGGCGACGGCGAGAGGCGACGGCGTCGGCGGCGTCCGGGTTTAGGAGCGGGGGCGCTTCGCGGAGGAAAGAGAGAGGGAGAGAGCGAGCAGAGCGACCTTCGTTCACGGAGAGGGAGGCCAAAACGCGAGCAGGGGTTCGTCGGCGTCGGGGTTGCCAGCAAGGGCGCTCCGCAGAGGAAAGAGGGAGAGAGCAGAGCAGAGGTCGCGAGAGGGAGGCGAAGGGGCGTCGGCGACGGCGGAGGCAGAAGAGTCGGGGGCGAAGGCGGAGGCGGAGGGGCGTCGGCGTCGGCGTCGCGGGCAACCAGCGGAGGAGAGAGAGCGTCGGCGTCGGCGTCGCGGGCAACCAGCAGAGGAGAGAGAGCAGAGGCGTCGGCGGAGGTGGAAAGGGCGTCGGCGTCGGCGTCGCGGGCAACCAGCGGAGGAGAGAGAGCAGAGGCGTCGGCGGAGGTGGAAAGGGCGTCGGCGTCGGCGTCGCAGGCAACCAGCGGAGGAGAGAGAGCAGAGGAGGGGGAAGAGCATTCGGAGAGAAGCACCTGCGACTTTTGTTCTCCCGCAAAACGGAACGGAGAACGGGGAGAACGGGGAAAGAGAGAGAGAGAGGAGAGAGAGGACGAGTCGACAGGTCGCAGAGGAGAGCAGAGGAGAGAGAGCGTCAGAGTGGTGGGCCCCAGGAGCGGCGCGCGCAAATTTTAAACCTCTGGAGCCGTCGCCTACGTGGAGCCACGTGTCGATCGCTGAATGGTCTTACCCTACGCCTACGTGGAGGGTAAGACCCAGCCAATATTTTCTCGGCGGTGATCATTGATGTCCCGCGTGGAGCCAAGTTGCCTCGATTCAACCTGTGGATGATATTACTCATGGGATGACAAAATTCTATGGCCTCCACGTTCAACGTGGGATCACTAGATCATGAAAAGGAGAAAACGGTGTCCTTGGTATCTACTCCGCAACATGGAGTTTCTGCCCTAACTTACTGACGTTAATGGAAAAATACCATATACGGGAGAATTCCTAAAAATGTCATATAAACTTAATTTTTGATAAATAAAATTTTAATTTTTTTGTAATTGTGTCAACTCAGTCTATTTGATCAAATTTGAATAGCTAGCACTGACATTGATAATTTTTTTAATAATATTGTATTTTTATGAATTTTTGTCTTTCTCTTTTTTGTCCTGCTTCTTCCTTTGGTTGGTTGCCAGACTGAGGTGATCAGCCAGTGGCAAGCTCGCCCTTGTCCAGCTCCTAAAAGATCATTACACGTTAATATTACACATTATCAAATTACTTTCTTTAATTTCTTCTACAAGAGTCAATATTATTAATCTAGATCTTTCATGACGAGAAATCCTTGAAATGCTATTTGCCCCAGCAGCCATCGCTTCATCTCTCGCAGCCCTCCTTCGCCCCCTAAAAGGAGCTTCGTTTGCCGAAGATGGGCGTTGTGTGTCCTAACTAGTATCTCGAATGAAACAGGAGCTTGTAGTCACGCAATGTTAAACTTAACCTACGTTAGGATACATCGAAAACGCCCAACAACCTTAATATTGGATTAAGTGTTTTGAAGAGATCCAGAGTCCAAGCGCCCCAGCCGCAAAAATCTGGAAGGAGCACGGAATGTTCGCAAACA
Organism: Eucalyptus marginata; assembly: GCA_014182565.1. NCBI lineage: Eukaryota > Viridiplantae > Streptophyta > Magnoliopsida > Myrtales > Myrtaceae > Eucalyptus > Eucalyptus marginata. The sequence continues at coordinate 26,844,393 of CM024594.1, forward strand.
TATTCTAATCTCCAACGCATATAACTATACTGCACTTTGGTTGATTTTTTAAATATCATGGAACGTTCTTTTCCGTTTAAGAAAAGAAAGAGAGAATCAAATGATCTTGCGAATCATTTTTATTCTCCACAAAAATTTTCTGTCTCTTTTTCTTTGTTCTAACAAAAAATTACACAAAAAATTACACACGGCCGACTTTTCTCAAAAACTCCCTTTTCCCTGCCAAACTGGGGACGGCCAGCGACTGGACGACCGAGACGCCGCCGTCGACAAGGTCGCGGACCCTCCACCAGTGGCGCGCAACATGCCGGCCAAGTAATTATCCAAATCTTCAGGGGTGAATTTGACCGCCGGATCCCCCCTCGGACAGCCGTTGTAGAGTCGCCGATAAGCGGGCACGAGCTTCTCCGCCAGCGACGACGCAATCTCGTCCCTCAGCTTCTGGTCGGGCACGGCCCATCCCGCCTGCTTGGCCCGAACCTCCTCCAGGGCCGCGTCAAACTTCCTCAGCGATTCCTTCGCCTGGCCCGAAGAAATCTCGACACTCGGACCGGCCAACGAAGCGAAGACCTTGCTCCATCTCATCCGCTCGTAGTTGCTCGCGTAGAGCTTCACCATGGACTCGTGCTTCGCCACCCATTGCTCACCGAAGAGGTGCCTCAGGCCGGGCTGAGCCACCTTGTCAACGACGTACCGGAGGTTGTTGGCGAGGAAGAGGTACGAGAGAGCCACGTCCTTGTACCGCTCGGCCTTCGCGTCGAGCTTACTCAGCAGGACGAGGACGAACCGTGCAAACCGTGGGAACTTCGCCAACGCATCGCTATCTCCAGCGGCTATGGAGGCGGCAGAGTTGCAGCCAGCAAAGTAGGAGTCTGGGAACCCCGGGTGCTTGGGGCTGCCATCAACGGGCCAGTTGACGAGTATGTCTTTGAGGACACCGCCATAGTCCGCGAGCAAAGCGAGGTAGTTCATGACGTTGACCGTGAGCGGGTCGATGCCGCCACTGGGGACTGCTGATTGCTTGGAGGAGTCCTTCTGGATGACCGCCTCAAAGTTGCTGAGCGTCACGCGGACCGCCTCGCCAAGCTTGATAAGTGAATTGATCGCATGTGATCTGACAGCGGATGTTGCGTCGTAGGAGAAGGTGGCCTTGATGCCCGGCCAGAGGTTGGCAATGGCCTCGTAGAGGTCGAGCAGGCAGAAGATTCTATCAGGAGATCTCTTGATAGCCTTCGCCGCCCCCTCTGCGAACCCAAACAGCACAACCGCGGCGTCCCGTGCAACGTGGGAGAAGACGGACTCCCTGACTGAGGCGGGTGCCCCGGTGAAGACCTGGTCGGAGAGTATCCTCTCACCATAGAAGAGCCTCTGGAATGCCGGTTTCACAGCGCTCAGCCAGCTCTTGACCTTCACTTCCAAAACCTTCCAATCCATCTTCTGCATCTTCCAAGGGTGGATCGGCCTCTCGAACCCTAGATCATACAGTTCCTCGTCAACGACTGATCTTCGCACGATTTTGTAGATGTCCATGCACTCTTTGCCGTACCCGCAAGCGATCATGCAGTCCACGATGGCCTTTAGATCGGAAACCGCTGCATCAGGAACTCGCTCCTCTCCCTGCATTACCGGCTCAGCAGCGGACTGCTTCTTCCATAACTCGTCCTCCGACTCATATTCAAAATCGGAGAAGCTCGAGAGGGTAGAGGTTCGTGAAGACCGGCTCGAGACCGATTCGCCGTGGTCAGGATAGGGGAGTTGCGACGACAGGATCTGGTGGAACTCCAGGGAAAGCCGCCTCACTGCGGTCTGCAACAGCTCATGAGCCCGCACGATCACGCCCGAGTTCGAGACCTCACCGATGCAGAGCAGCATCGCGGAGTGCAGGTCCTTGACGCGGCTGAGGTAGAGCTCGGCTTCGTGGCGGCCCTCACGGAAGAGAAAAGCGGTGCTGGCGTACCTGGAGGTGCCGGAGGAGGAGTCGTCCGCCCACTTCTCGATCAAAGGCTCTGCGCTCGCAATCCGCTCCGCCATTGATGCGTCGGCGAAAGGGTCACCGCCAGTAGCGGGCCTCGCAGCACGGTCGGAGGGCGATGGCTTGAAGAAGATGGTCCTCATTCCTTTTCTCGGCATGTCTTGCGTTTCTAGTTATGATGTGTGTAAATCTATGTCTTTGGTATCAGCTTCTCTCAACTCTGCAGATTAGAGAGAGGAGAGAGAAAAAGTTGAGATGGCCAGAGGCTTGATCTGGAAGGGGAAGATGGCTTGGAAGGGGAATATATAGAGAGAGGGGGGCACTACTGTGGGAGGAAATTGCAGAGGAGCGCGGCGAGTGAAGTTTGACTTGAGACGTGTGTCTGTTCGTGGGAATCGTGTGGACTGGAAACGCGGAACGGCTCCATAAACTGTGTCGCTTTGGCGTGGTGTTATGCCACCAAAAGGCCTGAAAAGCTTCCGCGAACAGACACAGAAAGCCCGACCCGCGTTAAATTACACCCACGAGAAATGATTGGGGGATGGTGAGAATATTATATAAGACTTTCTTAGCATAATAATTTTTGGGGTATCGTGAAAATAACAATCTTCTTGAAAAAGTGGTATCACGATAATTTATAATTATTTGTGATTTATAATAGACTATTATTATTATTAAATATTGTCACGTAATCATTTCTCTAAAATAAATGATTTATAAAAAAATAATAATTGGGTGATAGTTTTAAATTTACTATGACCTACAATAAATCAAATGAGAGTGAAGAATTTTTATTCTCACGGTAGTAAAATAACTGTTATACTAACAAATCTTAGGTGACAATTTTTAAAATAAAATTATAAAAAATTAAATAATAAATAATTATAAATTATGGGTTCATTCTTTTAAGAATTTGTTATTCAGAACAAGCTGTTATTTCATGATTATTTAAAGATTATTATGCTATCAAAATTCACTAATTATGAAACTTATTTTTTTAAGAATTAGCAAAATCATACGATGAATGATCTCCCCATCTTTTCCGTCCATTTCTCTGTAGCTGTGGCATGACTCGCGCCCATCACGATTCACGACGACCCGCGTGCGCGATTTCCGAGTAAGCCCCTGTGCTCTTTTTTCACCTTCTCGAAGGCACATCCCCCACCACAGTCCGCGCGTTGATCTCACCCCGTAAAGTGAGAAAATAGTAGACTTTAATTAAGAAAAGACATGCGACGACGGTCGGTCATGACGAGCGACGACTCTGACCAATCCCTACTTGGTACATTTAATGTTGTAGCCAGCGCGCGACGACGACGACGTCCGCTTGAAAAGGAATGTGAATGGAAGAAAATATTAGGTGGACCGATCAGGCCATGCCAAGTCACCGCACCCGGGCCAATCGATGGACGACGCGTGGCGCCACGTGGGAAGCTCGTTTGTAGAATTCATATGGGTATTGTTCTGTGGAGAGACGTATTAAGCGACTTTTGAAGATATTTGAGTTTCTGCTAATGATATATACGAAGGGAATTATGTGATCCGAGATATAGATTGGTGCGTATTGTTATTTTCGGTAAAAGTGAGTCTCTAGTATATTAGAATCGGGAGTCGCTACGATCTTTTTATATCGATTGTGCTATAAACAAGAAAAGCTTATTGCATTGTAAGAGGACCATTTTAATTACAAGGTTTTACTAAAAGATCATGTTTTATGAGATAATTTAGATACTAATTCCTACTATTCAATGAGGAATCATAATAGTATTAATTACATTTATGAGTATACGAAATACCACGGTTATGTTTTTTTTTTTTTTTTTTTTGGCATATATACGAGCTTTCACATCTTACATCATTAATTGATAAATGAAAAATATGAAATAAAGTACATGCATTTTTTTGTATATTCAAAAAACGTGCACGAGACGGGAGTTTCCTTTGAAAATGACCGATGTTTACGAAATAGTTTAAGTATTCTACTAATAGAGATATGAACAACTACTCCATATTCTAGTGTCGTGTGAAAACTTTATGGAATCGCTACTAAATATTATAAAAATTTAAGTTGGTAGATAAAAATATGATTTACAGTTTAGATGGTTAATGCTTACTGAATACTCTTTTAATCTTCACGGATTATGTTAAAAGCAAGTCACTGAGGGACGTGGCTCAAGCATGAAATTATTTGTATTTGATGATGTAGAGAATTACCCTTTTAGTCATATCAGAGACATCATGACTTGCTTGAAGGGCAAGTCAAATTAATTGGGGTTACAAAAACCAGCAATCGGTTAATTTTTGACTTGACTAAAAGGTAGCTACTGTTGTAGTGGACCTTTCACCCATACCTTATCACCCTAAGCGTGGGAGGATATTATATCTACCTATTTGGTGGTAGGCAAAGTTGAAATCTCGACTATTTTTATTATCGAAGGGCTCCTTAATTCTTAGTCAATCTTTTTCTTCCCGATTGAATGGGAATACGGAGGTGACGTTGCGGGGCCTTTCATCCTAAAGTAGATCTCCTATCTATTTCTTTATTTGGAGTCTGTTAAGGACTCACGCACTTCTATTATTGTGTTCCTTGAAATTAACAATGGACAAATTGTTGACTTGAGTGAGAGTTCAGATTAGATTAACCTCTGCTAGCTGAGTATTCTTACCATGAAAAATGCTGTTTGAAAATTCAAATTTACTTGTTTACATATGTATTTGTTGCGTAGTAAAATGTTAAATCTTGTTACAAACACCTTTATCTTTTAAGTAAATAACATGTACTTTGACGAGTTTCTTGTAATTAAATTTTATTCATGTAATCCATTCGATATCATTGCGAGGTGCCCGCCTCTATTGAAATTAAGAAAGTCAATAAAGCAGTCAAGCCAAGAGGAAAGGGACGAGTGGTCACTAACAAAGACTCGACATAAATCGCTATGGGGTGAGCTTCCTATAGGTTTCATCTAAAACCCGAAACCTATCCGTGTGTACACGTTTCTCATTTTTTTTGGAACCCGAAACTTATTCTGCCATCAGTTCTAATATCGATTTCAGAGTCTAATAAGTTCTTCTTTTTTTTTTAATCTTTGTTTCGTTTGTAATTAAGCAAAACAAAAACGAACGAAACAATAAAAATGCTCTTCCTTCCATTTTCCTTGTAGCTGCGTGCGACATGCTTTCAGCGCGACGACTAGCGCGCGCCTGACGTTCGAGAAAGCCCCGTCCCTGGGTATCACCCCCGCATAAAGTGAGAAAAGCTGTCCGAAGACTACAGTCGACTCGTTCAAAAAAGGAGCCGCGATGACGGTCGTCATGACGACCGACGACTAAAGGTGGAAGCCCGACCGATCCCTATTTGGTATCCACGCACGTAATGCTCGCGTGACGACAAAGCCCGCGCAAAAGACACGTGAACGGAAACTCGTTGGTAGAATTACGCGGGACCTTCGCATGGAAGAGACTAAATTAAGGGACTTTGAAGATGTTTTTAGTTTCTGTTCCCATTGTGTCTAGTGGTTCAGGACATCTCTCTTTCAAGGAGGCGGCGGGGATTCGACTTCCCCTGGGGGTAGGGTACTACGAAAGGAAGTTGATCGTGAATAATATATGAGAAGGAAGTTATATGATCTGGGATACGGATTGCTACGTACCGTTATTTTTGTTAAAATTAGTTGATGTGATCTTCATATCAATCGTGCTATAAACAAGAAAAGCTGATTGTATTGTAAGAGGACCATTTTAATTATGAGATTTTACTGAACGAGGGTGTTTTATGAGAGAGCTTAGATACTAATTCCTACTATTCATTGAGGAATCGTAATAGGATTAAACTATTAAATACATTCATGAGTATATGAAATACGACGGTTGTGTTTTTGGGCATATATACGATTCTCAACATCTGACATCGTTAATTTATCAAGGAATAAATGCGCCGGAAGTCTTAAAATTTGTCAAGAAAATGCAATTGAGTATTAAAATTTTTGAAAAGTACAATTAAGTCCTAAAATTTATCAAATTAGTTCAATCAAGTCCTTTCATTGAATGTATTTTGTTTTTAAAAAAAATTTAGGACTCAATTTCATTTTTATGATAAATTTTAGAACTTAAATGCACTTTTTGAAAGTTTTAGAATTTGACTGCATGAAATTATTCGTATTCGATGATGTAGAGAATTTACCCTTTTCGTCGCATTAGAGGCAACATCCCTATTTTTGTGCTCCTCGAAATCAACGATGGATAATGCTAAGTCAACAGTCTGAATTGTTGACTCGCGCCAGAGTTCATATTAGATTGACTTCTGCTAGCTGAATATTCTTACCATGAAAAATGCTCTCTTAAAATTCAAATTTACGTGTATGATATGTATTTGTTACGTGGCAAAAAAATTAAATCTTGTTACAAACACCATTATCTTAAAAGTAATTCACGTGAATTTCAACGAGACTCCTATAATTTAATTTAATTTATGTAATTTTTTGACATCGTTGTGAGGTGCCCATCTTTATTGAAATTTAGAAAGCCCCTTAAGCAGTCAAGCCGAGAGGAAAGGGACGAGTGGTCATCAACAAAGACAAAGCAGAAATCGCTGTGGGTCATTGCAATACGAGGTGAAAGAGCGACCTACGTAATCTAGAGCTACTAGTCTCCCGATTTTTTCCTTCGTTCATTGATAGCCGTGACAATCACATCATAATTGGTGCGTTTATTTTATAGAAAATGAATTATTTAAAAAATATTTTCTTAACTATGATCATATTATTTATAAAAATAAACGAGTGAACAATATCTTTATTGTTCATGAAGCTATTAAGATATAAATTGTTATCGAAAATGATTTTTTTTAATTACTTGATAATTTCAAGTGGTATGAATGATTTTTTTTTTTAATTTTTTTTTTCACGAAACAGACGAAATTTAATGTACGATAAAGTCCTATGTTTTTCTTCTCGAGTGAGAAAGTTTGTAGATTACTTGACTTAGCTTAATGAAGACTTGTGATGACGGGCATGATGACGACCACGTCAGAGGGACAAAATTTTTTTTAATTACTTGATAATTTCAAGTGGTATGAGTGATTTTTTTTTGAATTTTTTATTCACGAAACAGATGAAATTTAATGTACGATAAAGTCCTATGCTTTTCTTCTCAAGTGAGAAACCCGTTTGTAGATTACTTGACTTAGCTTAATGAAGACTTGTGTTGACGGGCATGATGACGACCACGTCGGAGGGACGACGAAACTCTACTGTTATCGGTAATTTTTGCATGAAGACAAAAGTCCGTGTAAGAGAAAGTTAAACCAATACTCATTCGTAAAAATTCTGTGGAATTTTCTTATGGAGAGACAAGTCAAGGGCTTAGAAAAGATTTGGACCTCCGTGAGTAATACGGTTTGGGATATGGATGAGTATAGAGAAAATTACCAAACAAATTCTAAATTCATTGCGCTTATCTTAATCGTTGTAGGCTATTTGATTTAGTCAATTTAGTCTCAAATTTTTTAACAATTTACCAATAAAGTCCATTCAGTTAATTTTAACCCGAGATCACTAGTGTAAACACCAACCATTCTATAGCATGGATAATTAATTAATTATTTTTCTAATTATTTTTCTTTTTTTTCCTCTTATCTCCCTTTGCCAGACCGCTGCATTGATGATAGCTAGTGAAGGTTTCTAGCCACAGGTGAGGGCTACAGCGTCCCCACTTGGCTTAGATCTTGCGAGGGCATCGCAGCCCTTGTGAGCTGTGTGAGGAGCCACAAGCCCTCGCCCAATGACCAGCGAGGTGTGTTGCGTTCCTTACGCAAAGCTGGTAAAGGCCACGACGACCTCGTATCGACAACATGCATATGTGTCAGTAATTTCTAGCTAAGATTGGCTGGATGAACTTCGTTGTCAATTTAACAAAAAATTGGGGATTAAATTGGCTAAATTAAAATGTTCGTAACATAATAAATATATGACTTTTTTTTTTAATAATTACCCCTGTTTTTGGGCATAAATATGAGGAATTTACGGTTGTCGTCACATCAGAGACATAATCCTTATTGTTGGACATATGGAGGGAGCACCATCACACTCCTCTATCTTGCTTTCCTTCAAATCAGCAATGGATCGTAGTAAGTCAACAGTATCCAAGCCATGAATCTTGTGCTCTAGTCCACATTACAGTGACTTCTGCTGGCCGACTAGCCTTTCCAAGAAGAATGCTCTCTTAAGAATCAAATTTAAATACATACCCAACTCAGCAAAAAGCCGCATCAGTTAACTTATGCAGTTCGTTCGACACGATTGCGAGGTGCCCATCTCTATCGAAAATAAGAAAAAGAGTAGGGGGATAATATTGACTTTATAAAAGCTGACGCGTCTTATCATAAGTGAGTATTTTGCTATATACAGACGCTTTAAGTTGATTAGAGTGGAAACACTTTGAAATTTCGAGTAAGAATCAACTCTCGTTGCCACTCACCATCGAGTCTTTTTAGCTAATCAGATAAAGCGCACACAAAAAGAAAAAAAAAACGGGGACTTGACACTAAATAAAACCTTGTATTGAAAAGCATGTAAAGACATTTGAATTTTTAGGGTGTATATGACAAAATTTCTGTTTTTTATTTTTCTTTATTTTTCTGTTCTCCGGAATATGTTTTGAACAAAAATTCGCTTGGCAAGACAGTTTCATTTTTCTATTTTTGAAATAGAGATTTTGAGCAAAAATCAAAAGTTCAAATTTTTAGCTTTTTTATATTCGGAACAAAAGTGAGAAATGAAAATTTTTTTAATCGTTCACTCTTGTCACTACTCGCTGCCCATTCGCTGTCCGTGGGACACTAAATGCTCGCCATCGGTTGCTTGTTGTTGGATGCTGAATACTAGATGTCGGACGCCAATCGCCCGTCGGTTGTCGTTCCCCTAAAAATAGAAATTTTATTATGTTATTAAACATATTTCTGTTTCAAAATTAGAAATTTTAAGTCATTATCAAACACGTTTCTTTACTTAGAAACTCGTCTAGAAAAAAGAAATTAAGAAATCAATTTCTAGCCAAAAATTAATTTCTATTCCAAAAATTTTGTTATGCACACCCTTATACTCCAAATAAGATGCCTCTATGCAATATACTTTTAAAAAAACGTTTTACTAGCATAACAATCTTCAAGTCATTCTAAGAATAATAATTCCTTGTGAGTTACAAATTTTTGAAAGAGTAGATCTCACAATAATTTATGATTATTGATTATTTAGTTTTTTTGTGGTCAATAACAAATATTATTCTATTAAAAATTACTAGCTAACTAAATCATCATGAGATTCATTTTTTCAAAAATTTATGAATTACGACATCATACCGTTATTCTAAACCGTAGCCTTGATGATTATTATGACAGCAAAATCTTGTACCGACTTTTCTAACGTGAAGCAGATACGTTCTTGATGAAGAAAGCGCAAAGCGCCGCATGCGAAGGGGACAGAAATTTCCAGGTAATTATATATTCGTGTGAACACCAAGAGCTGACTCGCGAGTCACTGTCCTAAATAAGTGGGTCCAAATCTTAAAGTTGGTCACAGTGGACCGAGAGTTCTCACTGGGCGGCCCTTGACTCTTCTTGTTTGATTGGCAGGACTGGGAACGGATCTATGAATTTCCAGGAAACGATCGCGTTCAGACTCTCTTGATGACGAGCGTTTTGACCTTTTAGAAAGAGAGAGAGTGGTGTCAATCAAATCACGAGATTAATCAGGTCTGGCAGAAAGCTTAATTGTCCGTGAAACATGAGATTATCGGCCTTTTCGACAAGCCATTGGTATGTTTCTTTTGATCCCAAGTTGCGCCGATCAAAACTGTAGAATCAACAGTATGTATGGGTTGACGTCAACTTCTAAACCGGTGCGAAAAAGTGGGGACAAACTCCATTGGGTTAGGTTTCCTTTGAGACTTTCCATCAGTAACTTTTGGAAATATTTTATTCTTTTTGCTGACGTTTAGTTCGGTTAGAAAAATGAGTTAAAAAAGGAGAAGAAAAGAAAGAGAAGGGAAAATAGGAGGGAGAAAATTTGTTTCTCGAAAATATTTCGAGAACAAGAAACAAAGTTTTTTTTTTTTTTTCTTTCCATTTCAAATTTGTTTCCTAGAACAAAAAAATAGATTTGAAACAAAAATATAAACAAACGTGTTTTTAATCTTTTTTTATTCCTTGGAACAAAAAAAATAGAAATTGTATTCATAAACACGGATCGGGAATACAAACAAACAGCTCCTTATTGGCTATATCTCTTTGTTTCACGAGAAAAATATTTTTCTCATTTCTATTAGTAATTTTTACGGTCCACGCTCGGCGTGAACTGGTATAAAAAAAGGGGGAAAATGTATTCATTTATTTCTACTTTGAGATTTTCTATCAATAACTTTTATTGGCTATATCAATTTGTTTTGTGAGAAAAATATTTTTCTCGTCTTTTGGTTAACTTAAGAAAAATGAGTTAACAAAAAAATTATATTTAAATTTTAAAAAAATGATTTCCTCTTTAAAGAAAATATGACCAGGAATCCATGTTTGGATCTCATAGTCTATGCTTTGGGCATGAAACCTCATTTTCAGTGTTCATGACCAAGTCGTTTGGAAAAGCACCCTAAAGCACTTACTTCATGGGTACTTACCAAAGAGGTAGAGCTTATAGACAATCATATTAATACTCCATTTATTTAGCAAAAAAGGAATGATTTATAAAATATTTTCCTAAAAATGATTAATTGTATCACTTCAAATAATTAGTTAATAAAAAATATTTGCATTATTTATAACAATTTATGTCTTAACATTTTTTTGAATGATAAAACTATTTTTGTTCATTCATTTTTATAACCAAGACAAGTGATTATATTTAGGAAAATATTATTTAAATCATTCTTTTTTTTTTTTCGCAAAACAAATAGGGCCTAAGCGCAACCCCTCTTTCATTCAATACTTCTAACAGTTGTCCGTAAAAGGATCTTATTTAATATTACAAGTTGACACATTACTCTCTTTACTTCTTTTCAACGAGAGTCAAGATTAGAATTTGGCCACGTTTGGTTCCATGAGAAGGAATCCTCGAATGGAAAAATGAAAATACCTTTTCAATTGCTTGGATTATAAGAATTTTTGCACTTATAAAAACGAATACTTCTCAAAGCAGACGGTGGTCAATGAATGGTGAATTGGGGCAGCGGCGACGACTGGGGTGGGGTGGGGGCCGGTGGCGACATGAATTGGTTTTCATTCAATTGATGGATTGATGGCTCAATTATAAGCCTCAGCAGTACTTGTTTGCAAGATGTGTTCCCCACCTTGAATATCTTATAATTTAGTCAAATTCATAAGTAGATACAAGCGGCTTGGAGCGACTTTTATTTCTATTTACTATCTCTTGTCTTTTCGCCACTCATATATCTCGACTTTTTCTCTTGTAAAAATTCAAAAATGTATAATGATGTAAACATATTAATATGTAAAATCATATATGGTTTTCTCATGATTTTTGAAGACATGAGTTAATTTTTCTTTTTCCACGTTTAAATTTGGACTATTTTAAAGTGTGAATAGACCATGCTTTAGTATGTTCCTAAAAGCTATCCACGATAATTTCAGCCATTATGACTATTTGGGCCTTATGACCCATATGGTTTGGGTTTTGAATATATTGAGTCATTAATCCGTCATTGAATGAAAACCAATCCATGTCAAATGACTACATATTTTATGAGACAAGAAGGAACTCCCGCGTTTATTATATGATACTCTTAAGACCAAATTAATTATGGACAATTCTGAAATCAATATAGAGCCGTATTTTCCTCCAATCTTGTCAATTATACTGTTGGTTACATGTTGTGCATATCGTCCATGTGCAAAAATTGACATCTCGCTAAAAATGAATGATGTTAAATATATGGTTGAAGGGAATTACCCTGTATCAGGGATGGAGAAACGCGTTGATCATGTACAAATCACCGTTGTTAATATTCTTTCTTCCACGATCGGTACGTTCATAAAAATCTCTCCATTGAAAATGAATACGGTGGCCGCGGAAAGCGTAGACCGGCATTGAATGGGCAGGGACGATTCCCTTCTTCACTGATCTTTGCGTGGAAATCAAGGAAGGATTCTCCAAAACCTAATTCACCTTATAAACATTGTAAATAAAAAAAAAAATCACTAATTCTCTTATTTCATGCAGGAGATATTCAGGAACATTCGGTTGGAGGGAGGCCAACCGCGACCTCGGGGGCCATGCAATTCCCAATCCACATCAGGACAAGTTGGTTGCATTTGTGCAAATGTTGCCACATTCGCTCGTCGACTGGGAAGGGAACGGTTCCGTCGAGGAACCCATCCTTATCTTTAGTCATGAGAGCTCGCCGGAAGTCTCTCGCCCAAGAAGCATAGTGGTCGGGTCCAGTGAGTTGAAGTGTTATCAATCGTTTGCTGGTGATGTGTATAGAAGCTCTCTCAGTTCTGGTCCGCCGCCGATGGTCAAAAAAGCAAACGGCGCGAAACCAGGTTGAAGACTCGGGTAAGGATTCGTCCCTGTAGGCTGTTGGGTTTGATTCGAGTTGGTAACCCGGCAAATTCGGGTCTGGATCTCCATTCAAGTGGAGCCCCAAATTGGTTTCTTGTCTTGGTGGGCCGTAACTCGCACACTATTAATTGAGGCCGTCAGCCCATGGACCCTGGACTAGAATCCATGGTATGAATAGCCATTGGGCTGAGACAGGGAAATACGACATGACTGTAGCAGAGGTTGGTACAAACTCTCTCTCTTCTTGTGCCTGATCGATATGTTCGGATGTATGGTTGGACGACTCCTCTCTTGTAGGTAGGGTCAGATCTTTGCCTCAATTGTTGTTTGGATTTTGCATATTGAACAAAACCGAATTCCAACCCGAGGTGATAATTTGTTTTGGAGGACGCGATTTGCAGCAACAAACTGAAGACGATCCGGGGCAACTCAGAAAAATATTTGCGGAAGTTAGGTCAGAATCGATGCTCTGATATCGTGACAGGAAACGTGGAACAATGAGGAAAATGTAAATGTATTTCTATTGATCTGTAAATTATACAAGCCTAAGACTGTATTTATAATACAAGAAATGAAAAATGGAAAGAATATACATAACATCGTCTTCCTTGAAATTTTCTGTGCCCACGATTTACTATATTATTTATGAGATCGGAATCACAATTAGGGATCAATCAAGGATCAAAACATATATATATATTATGAATCATACCTATTACATAATATTCGAACAACTTTTTTTATTATTTCAAGTAAAAAGCGGTAACCGACCAAAAAAAAAAAAGTAAAAAGCGGTAGCTTCACTTTCTGAACAAGGCAAGCATATTTCACTTCCATTGTTTGTTTGGGATACTAACAATTAAGAAAAGATTCGCTATTAATTTAGATAGATTAGTGTTTATTCTTTTATATTACGAATCATAGAATTCAGAAAACTGATGACTAGCACATGGAAATTATGTCCTCTGAAGAAAAGTTACGAAACAAATTAATTACTACACCGAGGTATGATTTATTAGGTAATTTACTAACAATAGGGAAAGAAATTTACTATGGACTTAGGCAGAATTTTTTTTTTTCTTGGAATATTGCGAACCATATGATCCACAGAACTTGCGACAGAAAAAGGGAAACTATATTCTGTTTATGATATGATATGTAACGGGTATTACTATTATAGAGGCGATTACGAATGCCAAAGGAAAGTTACAATCAATTAAGTCCAGTCCATTTTTCTCTGACGGGATTGTAAAAGGACCCATGGACGACGTCATGATTTAGAAAATACATGCAATAAAGTGAAACAAGGATCAACGCGGGGGGCGGCGCTAAACTCTTATCAAAATACAAAACTCGTGTTCATTTGTTTCTGGAAAAGTAAGACCAACACATTCCAAATAAACAAAAGTTTCCATTAGCCTTTTAATCCACCCTTAATTTGATGGTTTGTGAAATTAAATAGTGCATTAAACAAGTTGTACAGAGGTTAACGAAATCCTAAATCTTTCCATTTTGTCACTTTAGTGTTAAATTTTTGCACGAAATTCCAATATAATCATTCGGGTCAATTCTTCCATTTAAACGAGTGCCGTAAAATTTGATAAATATTTACAAATCTTTTGACATTTGAGGAACTCTGTACAGGCATGCGCAATAATCCGATGTCAAATGCTAAAATGAAAAATGCGAGTTAGAAAAATAATAAAAATCGTTAGGGGAAACACCCTGAATTTCTTTGCTTCATAGGTACTATGGGGTAACCAAAGAGTTAGAGCTTATAAGAAGTAATCAAGTGCACTCCACTTTAATTCAATACTTCTGATGGATGTCCATTGTCCATAGCAGAATATTAAACGTTAACACGCTACTTCCTTTAATTTCCTCTACAAGAGTCGAGATTATTAACCAGACCGTTCCATGACGAGAAATCCTCAAATGCTATTTGCCCCGGCGGCCGTCGCTTCGTCTCTCGCCGCCATCCTCCGCCCCTAAAAGAGCTTCGAGTGCCGAAGATTGGTGTCGCGTGTCCTATATTAGTGTCTCGAAGGAAACAGGAGCTCGTCGTCACGCCATGCTAAACTCACGTTATGTGGTACATCGAATACACCCGACAACCTTAATATTCCATCACGTGTTTTGAAGGGACCCAGGCAACAGTAAGAGTCCAATCATCCCGCCGCAAAAATCTGGAAGGAACGCGGAACGTTCGCAAACATGTTCGAATCTCCAAAGCATATAACTGTACAATACTTTAGTTGATTTTATTTTTTTTAAATATCATGGAATGCTCTTTCCATTCCAGCGGCTGGACGACCGCTACGCCGCCTCCGACACGGTCGCGGAGCCACCGCCGGTGGCACGCAACATGCCAGCCAAGTAATTATCCAAATCATCAGGGGTGAATTTGACCACCGGATCTCCCCTCGGACAGCCGTCGTAGAGTCGCCGATAAGCGGGCACGAGCTTCTCCGCCAGCGACAGGGCGATGTCGTCCCTCAGCTTCTGGTCGGTCACGGCCCATCCCGCCTGCTTGGCCTGAACCTCCTCCAGGGCCGCGTCGAACCTCCTCAGCGATTCCTTCGCCTGGCCCAAAGAAATCTCAACACTCGGACCGGACGAGGAAGCGAAGACCTTGCTCCATCCCGTCCGCTCGTAGTTGTCAGCGTAGAGCTTCACCATGGACTCGTGGTTCGCCACCCAGTGCTCGCCGAGGAGGTGCTTCAGGCTGGACTGAGCCACCTTGTGGACGACGTACTGGAGGTTGTTGGCGAGGAAGAGGTAAGAGAGAGCCGCGTCCTTGTACCGCTTGGCCTTCACGTCGAGCTTACACAGCAGGACGAGAATGAGCTGTGCAAACCGTGCGAACTTCGCCGACGCATCGCTGTCTCCAGCGGTGGTGGAGGTGGCAGGGTCACAGCCGGGAAAGTAGGAGTCTGGGAACCCCGGGTGCTTGGCGCTGCCATCAACGGGCCAGTCGGCGAGTATGTCTCTGAGGACACCGCCATAGTCGGCGAGCAAGGCGAGGTAGTTCATGACGTCACGCGTCAGCGGGTGGATGCCGCCACTGGGGACTGCTGACTGCTTGGAGGAGTCCTTCTGGATGGCCGCCTCAAAGTTGCCAAGCATCACGCGGACCACCTCGCCAAGCTTGCTCAGTAAATTGATCGCATGCGATCTAACAGCGGATGTTTCGTCGGAGGAGAAGGTGGACTCGATATCCGGGCGGAGGTTTGCGACGGCCTCGTAGATGTCGAGCAGGCAGAAGATTCTCTCAGGAGACCTCTTGATAGCCTTCGCCGCCCCTTCTGCGAACCCGAACAGCGCAACCGCCGCGTCCCGCGCAACGTGGGAGAAGACGGACTCCCCGACGGAGGCGGGCGCAGTGGTGAAGACCCGGTCGCAGAGCATCCTCTCAACATAGAAGAGCGTCTGGACCGCCGGCTTCACAGCGCTCAGCCAGCTCTTGACCTTCGCTTCCAAAACCTTCCAATCCATCTTCTGCATCTGCCAAGAGTTGATCGGCCTCTCGAACCCTAGATGATACAGTTCCTCGTCGACGACCGATCTTCGCACGATTTTGTAGATATCCATGCACTCTTTGCCGTACCCGCAAGCAATCATGCAGTCTGCGATGGTCTTTAGATCGGAAACCGCTTCATTAGGAACTCGCTCCTCTTCCTGCAGTACTGGCCCGGCAGCGGACTTCTTCTTCGATAGCTTGCCCTCCGACTCGTATTCAAAGTCCGAGAAGCTCGATAGGGTAGATGTTCGCGAAGACTGGCTTGAGAACGATTCGGCGTGGTCAGGAAACGGGAGATGCGACGACAGGATCTGGTGGAATTCCAGGGAGAGCCGCCTCACTGCGGTCTGCAACAGCTCATGAGCCCGCACGATCACGCCCGAGTTTGAGACTTCACCGGTGCAGCGCAGCATCGCGGAGTGCAGGTCCTTGACGTGGCTGAGGTAGAGCGCGGCTTCGCGGCGCCCTTCATGGAAGAGAAAAGCGGTGCCAGCATATCTGGAGGTGCTGGAGGAGTCGGCGGCCCACTTCTTGACCAAAGGCTCCACGCTCACGATCTGCTCCGCCATTAACGCCTCAGCGAAAGGCTCGCTGCCGGTAGCGGCCCTCGCAGCATGGTCGGAGGGTGATGACTTGAAGAAGCTGGTCCTCTTTCCTTTTCTCAGCATGTCTCGTGTTACTAATTTTCATGTGTGTAAATCCATGTCTTTTGTATCAGCTTCTATAAACTGTGCAGATTAGAGAGAGAGAGAATTGGGTGACGGTCGTTAAACCGTATTTCTAGAGAAATGGCTGGCAAAGATGGGAAAATCATTAGCAGTAGAAATAGTTAATGGAGCGGACAATAACAATTAGAAATTGTTGTTGGGTTCACTCCTTTAATAATTTATGGCCCAAAAACTATTTTTCTAACAAAACTCTACAAGAAAATATTAAGTGCAACTAGGGTAACTATCTTACCAATTCACCGGTCCATTTCACGAGTGACAAATGTGACTTGCGGGCCCACCTTTAAGAAAAGTCACAAGTCTTCTCTCTCTCCTTGGTTTCTCTTTCTTCCTTCCTTTTCTTTTTGCCTTCTAGGGCCATGGACGACACTCGTTTGCATCAGCCAGCCATGGACGAACCGCTCACGAGCATGGCGACACTCATCCATGGCCGTTGTTGGCATCATTCAAGCATGCCGGAAGAAAGCAAAAGAAGGGGAAAAAAGAGAAAGAAGCGGTGAAGAAGAGAGGAATTAAGGCTATGTTTGGTCGTCCGGATTTCTAATCGGGATATAACTGGATAGGATATGAAATTCTGGGATTTTTTATATCCTATCCATTATTTGGTGAATCGCAGTATTAAAGTCGAATATATTTACATTATATTATGTACATTTTTTTAATATAAACGGCATATCATTATAAATGAACCTAAATGTTCATAAACGGAGATGGTAAAAATCTCTCGTAACACTATTTCTTAATTTATTTTAATTTAATTTTAATTTAATTTTCCTCTTTTTATATTATTTTCTTTATTATTTCTTTTTTTCCCCTTTCATCATTCTTTAATAAAATTTTATCAAATAGTAAATTGTACTAACATACCTAAATATATAATAAATATAAAATTTTAATTTATAGATTGAATGTTTATTATAAGATAGAATTAAAGTTGAATATATAAATTAAAATAAGATTAATTAAAAATAATTTTTTATTTTAAATTTCTTAAATTAAAATTCAAATATTATTTATATTGAAATATAATTTCAATTTTGTTAATTTAATAAGTTTGTTATTTTGAGAAAAATAACTTTCCTATTATAAACGTTAAAAGCATATCCACCTTTATTCCACATTCTCCATGGGATAATTTTATCCTGTTTATATCCCTATTATATCCGACTTTATCCCATCCTAAGTGAGCACCAGACGTAAGATAAAATAAATTATATCATATCTTAAATTTTATTCCGTCTACCAAACGCAACCTAAAAAGATAGACGGGGCTTACAGCCTTTTCTAAAGGGGATGCTAATACATTGCTGGGATAGTCACCGCCCGACAGGATACTGCTGATGATTTGCCCATGTTTTCCAGCCATTTCTCTGTAGCTGTCGCGTCGACCAGCTCATCACGACGACCCTTCCCAGAAAGCCCCCCCCGTGCTCTCTTTTTTCTGCCTTCTCTCCGAGGCACAACCCCCACCAAAGCTCGTGCGTTGATCTCACCCCGTAGAGCGAGAAAAGCCGTCCAAAGATTACATTTGACTTAATTAAAAAAAGACCCGCGACCGCTGATGGTGGGGGGGAAGCACGACCAATCCCTACTTGGTGCATGTAATGTTATGCTGGCCCGACGAGAAAGCCCGCTTTAAAAAGAAATGTGAACGGGAGAAAATATCAGATGGGAAGCTCGTTGGTAGAATTTCGCGAGTACCTTTCTATGGAGAGACAGATTAAGGGACTTTCCAAGATGTTTGAGTTCATACGATATGAGATGTAGCTTGGCACGTATTATTATTTTCCTTTTAAGTGCGGCTTTAGTATAGTAGAATTGGGAGTCGTTATGATATTTATATCGATTGTAATTAAAACAAGAAAAGCTTATTGTATTGTAAGAGGACCATTTTAATAAAATCATTTTACTAAACCATCGTATTTTGAGACAGAATTTAGATACTAATCCCTACAATTCAATGAGAAATTATAATAGTATTAACTACATTCATGAGTATATGAAACAAAACCGTCATGTTTTTAGGCATATATACAACCCTCGACATCTTACTTCATTGATTTATTAATGAAAAGGTACGAACTAACATGCGTGTATTCACCTCGCTCCAAAAGTACGTGCATTTTTCTGTATGTTCTAGAAAAGGTGTTGGAGATGAAAGTTGCCTTTGAAAATCACATATGTTCACAAAATAGTATGAATATTCTGCTAATGGCTCTCTATTCTAATACCATGTGAATTTTTGTATGGAATTGTTGCTAGCTATTATAAAAATGTACGATGATAGATGAAAATGGGATTTACAATTTAGATGGTTTAGCACTCATCAAATACTCTTATAACCTTCATGGATTAGGTAAAAGGCAAGTCATAAATTCAGGGAAGTGGCTGAAACGTTAAATTATATTTGTATTTGATGAAGTAGAGAATTTACCGTTATTATCACATAAGTGGCAACATCCGGATGTTGTCCAAGTCAACACTATCTAAGTTGTTGACTCGTTCGAGAGTGCAGACTAGATTGACTTCTGCTAGCTGAATATTCTTTTCTTATTGTCCAAAATGCTCTCTTAAAATTCAAATTGTAACAAAAGTTAAATCTTGTTACAAACACCATTATCTTATGAGTAATTTCCGTGCGCTTCAACGAGTTTCCTATAATTTAATTTAATTCATGTGATTCATTCGACATCGTTGCGAGGTGCCCGTCCCTATTGAGATTAAGAAAGTCCGTTAGGTAGTCAAGCTAAGAGGAAAGGGACGAGTGGTCATCAACAAAGACCATGCAGAAATTGTAGTGGGTCGGAGCAATACGAGGTGAAAACCCAACCCCTGTAATCTACAGTTAATGGTCTCCTGATCTTTTCCCTCGTCTCTTGGTAGCCGTGACCAACTCTTCACAATCAATGTGTTTATTTTGTGAAAAATGAATGATTTGAAATATATTTTCATAAATATGATGGTATTACTTACAAAAATAAATGAACAAACAATATCTTCATTATTCATGAAAATATTAAGATATAAATTATTATTGATAATGAAATTTTTTTAATTACCTGATTATTTCAATTACTATAAATGATTTTTTTTTACAAAAATATTTTTCAAGTCAATTATTTTTTACGAAACAAACGAATCTTAATGCACGATAAAGTCCTATGCCTTTTTTTTTTCTCAAGTGAGAAACCTGTTTGTAGATTAGTTGACTAAGCTTAATGAAGGCCCATGATGACGACAATGTTGGAAGGACGACGAAACTCTAGTTTTATCTGTAATTTTTGCAAGAAGAAAAAAGTCCGCGCACGAGAAAGTTAAATCGATGGTCGTTCTTAAAATTCTGTGGAACCTTTTAATAGAGAGACAAGTTAAGCGTGTTCAAAAGGTTTGGACATCCGTGAGTAATATACGGGATGGAAATTATACAATTTGGGATATGAATTAATATAGAGAAAATTACTAAAAAAAATCTAAATCTATTATATTTATGTCTATTTAGCCATAATCTTTTAATATAACCAATCTAGTTATAAATCTTTTAACATATAGCCAATAAAGTCCATTTGGCCAATTCTGACCCAAAATCACTAATTTAAATGTTAATTGTCCTAAATGATATTATCGGTGATGATGTGAATAATTTTTAATAATTTTTAAATATATATTTTTTTGTTTTCCTTTTCTTCCTTTTCTCTTATTTCTTTTGGCTAGATTGTTGGCTCAATGATAGCTAATGCAGGTCGCTAGCCACAAGTGAGGGCTGCGGCGCCCTCACTTACCCTAGATCTTGCAAGGGCATTTTGGCCATTGCTCGGAGTTGGTGAGAGTTGCAATGCCCTCCCCTATCATTGGCCAGGGTTGATAGCCTCCTTTAAAAAAAAAAGAAAGAAAGAAAAAAAAAAGAAAAGGGGAAGAAAAATAAAAATATTAAAAATTATTCATGTTGCTAGCTTATTAAGTGTGTTATGTAGGGCAACTGACGTACACACAGTAATTTCTGATTAAAATTAATGGGATGAACTTCGTTGTTGATTTGTTAAAATGTTTAACATTAAATTGGTTAAATTAAAAATTTTATTTTATTATTTTATTTATTTATTCCTATCTTTGGGCAAATGTACGATGAATTTACCGTTGTTGTCACATCAGAGACATGATCACCATCACACTCCTGTTTTGCTTCCCCTCAAATCAGCAATGGGTCGTACTAAGTCAACAATAGCTGAGTCATGACTTGCGCGGGAGTCCACTTTACGTTGGACTTCTGCTGGCCGACAGTCCTTTCCAAGAAGAATGCCCTCTTCAAAATCAAATTTACGTATTACCGCATGTAGCAAAAAGCCACGTCAGCTAGCTCATGCAATTCGTTGGGCCCCATTGTGAGGTGCCTGTCTTTATCGAAAATAAGAAAAAGATTAAGGTGATAATATTGACTTAGGAACTCATATAAAAGTTAACGCGTCACGTTATAATAATGAATCATGTAAGAATTGACTATATACAAACATCTTTATAGACACTTTAAATTGATTAGAATGAAGACACTTTAAAATTTCGAGTAAGGATCAACTTTCATGACCACTTACCGTTCAATCTTTTGAACAAGTGGGAGAAAGCGCGTGCTCAAAAAAAAAAAAAAGGGACTTGATACTAAATAAAACCTTCTCTTGAAAAGCATGTGACGACCCTTAAACTCAATACTCCGAATAGAATTTTCCACGTACTCAGTGTGAACATCAAGAGCTGGGCTCGTGAAAGACGTCATAAGTTCCCCTCCTCTTTTCCTTATCTAGGTAAGTTCATGTTTGCCATTTTGATGTCCAAATCCAAAAATGTTCGTGGGGGTCCTCTCGACAGACTGACTGACTGACTGAGGGGGCCCTTGATTCTTCTTGATCGGTTGGCCAGTGGACCGGACCGAACCTATGAATTTCCAGGAAATGTTTTTTTTTTTTTTTTTTTTTTGAGACAGGAGGAACCACCTGCGGCCACAACAACCGCGCCAGAACCTCTCCTGGTGACGCTAGCGCAGACCCACCATCACGGCGTCACGCTTAATACCACTAGCGACCACGCTGGGATTTGAACCCATCCCCTTCATCCGTCCCCTTCGTGAGGGGGATGAAAGCCCAAGCCAACGCGGCCACCACATGGGGTGGTAATTTCCAGGAAATGTTCGTGTTCAGACTCTTGTCAAAAAGTGTTTTGACCTTCTAGAGAGAGAGAGAGATAGAGAAGACTCAATCAAATCACAAACCTCCACTACTGAATTTGATCGGGGGTTTGAAAACCTGGATCATTCTTGAAATACGAAATAATCGGGCATTTTGACAAGTGATTGCTGATGATTCTCTTAATCTCAAATTATACTTAAATTTAGAAAAAAAAATGATCATTTTCTAAAATACGATTAAGAATTCGCATTTGAATCCGGAACTTTACGCTCGAGCATGAAAATCCCATTCCCAGCTCCACATCCAAGTCATTCGAAAAAAGACAACCTAAAGTACTTTACTTCATGGGTACTTACCAAAGAGGTTGAGCTTAGAAAACAATTCTATTAAAGCTCCATTTATTTCGTGGAAAATGAATGATTTATAAAATATTTTCCTAAAAATGGTTGATTGTGTTACTTGAAATAATTAGTCAATTTTGCATTATTTATAACAATCCATGTCTTAATATTTTTGCAAATTAAAAAAAAAAATTGTTCATTCATTTTATAAGCGATACGAGTTATTATAATTAGGAAAATAATTTTCAAATAATTCTTCTTTGTTTTGTGAAACAAAGAAGACCTAAGCCCCCCCCTCATTCAATACTTTTGACAATTGTCTTTTTAGCCCCCCCCCCCCTCCCCCTCCTTTCATTCAATACGTTTGACAATTGTCCATAAAAAGGACCTTAATACTCTCTTTACTTCTTTTCAGCAAGAGTCAAGATTAGAAATTGGCCACGTTTGGTTGTATGAGAAGGTATCCTAAATCCCTTTTCAATTGTTTGGATTGTAAGAATTTTAGACTTATACAAAATAATACTTCTCAAAGCCGATGGCGGTCAGCGGATGGTGACTTGGGACAGCGGTGGCGATGATGGTGGTGATCAGGAGGCGATGACATGGATTGGTTTTCATTCAATTGATGGATTAATGGCTTAATTATGAGCCTCAGCCGTACTTGTTCGCAAAATGCTGTTCCCCATCTTGAACATCTTATAATGGAATCAAATTCATAAGTAGATCCAAATGGCTTGGAGCGACTTCTATTTTTATTTACTATCTCTTGTAATTTTCACTGCTCGTATATCTTGACTTTTTCTTTCGCAAAAAGTCGAAAATGTATTCTCGTGTAAATGTATTAATATGCAAAATCATATATGTTTTTCTCAGGATTTTTCAAGACATGAGGTATTTTTCCTTTTCCCACGTTTAGATTTGGGACCATTTTAAAGTGTGAAAGGACCACGCTTTACTATGTTCGTAAAAGCTATCCGCGATAACTTCGACCATTACGACTATTTGGGCTTTATGGCCAAATGGTTTGGGCTTTGAACATATTGACCCATCAATCCATCAATTGAATGAAAATCAATCCATGTTGAATGGCCACGTGCCTGTTAAATTGATTGACATTTTCTAAATAATTGAAGGGTTTCTAGGTAGTGTGAATTTCCAAATACATCTTTCAAAGACATTTCAACTTTGTTATAACAATCGGGTGTTATAAGATGTAAGCAAATTTGCCTATTTGATTTTCAAATTATTATGACTTTGAAGGATAAGTGCCTTATCCAATAACTAGTCGCTTTTCTAGTTTTAAGGTGAATCATGACAACTCCTTCGTCATGAATATGGAGAGTCTATTTATTTGAAACAATACTATTTTCAAGAAATTATTTTATGACTTTTCGGTATTTAAATGAATTTTTTTTTAATGAAAGTGTTTTTAATGGATTGAAAACAACAAACTTAAATGGAGGAGAAAACAACTTCCCCTTTCTGCTATAAAGGAAATCATATCTTCTAAATCACTAAATAAATGAAAATTAACCATTTTTCTTGAAAGCGGTCTTTATGAAAAACTATTTTAATTCATCACCAAATTTTCAGTAAAATAAATACATCCTGAATTATAAAATATGGGGAAAATATTGAATTTGTGCAATCTGGTCTTTCGGTTGATCATTCCTCTAATTCTCTACCGCGACAGCCTCTGAAGCTGGGCAATCTTCGAAAACCGATGACAAGAAGGAACTGATTAAAGTGAACGACAACGACTCAAGAGAAAGAGGGAAAGGAAGGGGAGGCATCGCGGCATTCAATTTCACTCGTTTCTAGGACCGATTGATCGAGTCCGTGACGTGAAACCGGAGGCCAGTGGAGCCTCAGGTCTCAGTTTGAACCCAGGTCCGTCCTCGATTTTTAAGATTTCTTTATTACCAACCTAACTTGAATACTTCAACCGTATCCTCGTTAAATGCGGTCCTCAGTTGTCCATAAATTCATCAAAATCACATGTGCCTTCGTTTCTCTTCCCAGCCAGCTCATCGTCTGATTTTGTATGAACTGAAACTGAAGAAGACCAGACAGACGAGCCATCTTCTTTTCTTGTATTTTTGTCTGAAACACTTCGTGAACGATGAATCATTGATGGCCCTGAACTCACGCCCTTCCCGTCCATCTGGATGAGCTTTCCTAGACTTGCCCACGTTTACCCGTGGGCTGGGTGATTGAAAGGAACTGCTGGTACATCCAAGCCGATCCGCGTTTAATGCTTTGAGTCGACGCATTGATTGTTACGTTCCTTGTTTAGCTTGAGCCCAGTTGAGTAATTTGACATTAAACTGATAGGCTATGAACTTTGTAAATGTTGACTCAAAGTGGGTATAAATATAATATGAGTGGTAACCACTGCCAAATGGTTGGTTTTCACATGATGCGGTATTCATAAAGTTTTGGAGATAGATTTGGGCAGTTGAGTCCATCGAGTGCTTTTATATAAGAGCTAAAAGCTCGAACTCAAAGATCGAGCACGAGTTTGATAATAGGCTTGGAGACTCAATCACCTGGAAACGCATAAGATACTCTGTAAATCTACTCAACTTTTAGGCACATTTACCGTGTTATTGGAAGTAAATAGCCATAAGAGCACATGCTGCATGAAAATTGAAACTTGGCGAGGGTATAACGCTGGAAAATCTGAGTCGGGATTTGAGCTATTAGGAGGATGTACAATGCACACATCTATAAACAAAGCCATTATTAACCTTACTCGTGTTTGCACGCGTGCATATACATACACGGTTCAAATAACAAGCATAAATTCGGAAAAATGTCCTAGCAAGTTGAAATTTTAAGTTTGAGATGTCTTTAACTAATAACAACCATATCTAATCTCATCTGGTTCATGTCCATATGTTAGTTGACGTGGTGAAGCAAGCCGGTCGCCTTTTCGTAGGGACAAGGAGTAATGCAATCAAGAAAACCCAAGGTGTAATAGAATAGACTGTTAAAATGTTTTTCCAAATCAACCGAACTTATAGAACATGAGTAGAAATAAAATTGCTACTCTTATGAAAATTTCTTACCCAGTTACATTCAAATGATCTCTTTGTAGTGCTCTAATCGGTTCATTTGTCAAGGCGCGACTAATAACTTCCGGGACATGCTCCTCAAGTTCAAGTTTGACTTAATCATGTTAGTCTTATAAGCGAGCGATCAATCTTATTCGAGAACGATAAATGTAACGTATATGGATTGATCATTTCATCCATTTATAACATGTTAGACAATCCATTAAAATAGAAAATGTTACATCAAAATGTATTAACATATTTATATTTGAGAGCTTTAAATGTAGCAAACATGTTACACGAGGTGTCATATCATGTCATAATGTCTTGTTTGGATCACGGATACAATTGCATTAATTGGATATGATACGGAATTACAAATTGCTAGCCCAACTTTATGGATGGCCTATCTCCATTGAAACTTTGACTTTTCTACTGAAGTCCTAACAAAAGTGATCTCTGAACTTTGGCCAACTCCCTAAACTTTTAAATTATTCAATGTGATCCCTGAATTTTAACCTAATGTGTAATGTTGTTCGTGAATTTTTAATTTATGGTTAATACCATAAAAATCCGAAACTGATATACGTGTGATAAATTTACGTCAAAATAATTTTTTGACCATGAAAAATCCCAACTGATACACAAGTGTCAAATGTACCTCAAATGATCACAAAAAATCCAAACTGGTACACTTGTGACTAATATATACCTCAAATGATCACAAAAAACTCCAGACTGGTACACTTATGACAAATTTACCAAAAATAGTTTGTTTGATTGCCAAAAACCCCGAAATGATATATTTGTGACAAATATACCCTCTATTAAATTTGATCAATATAACAAAAAATCACAAAAATTACACAAATGTGACATATGAAGAATAAAATCCAAAACTGATATACTAGTCAACTATCACGTATAATCAAACTTAACAATTTGATAGTAAAATTTAATGGAAACTAACAGAGGGTAAATTTGTCATCAGTTACCAATTCGGGGTAAATTTGTCGAAGATATATTAATTTGGGGTTTTTTGTAGTCAAAAAATTAGTTCGGGGTAAATTTGTCATATGTATACCAGTTTGGAGTTTTTCAGGGAATTAACCTTTTAATTTATTCAATGTGGTTCCTCAACTTTTGATAAAATATTCAATCTAGTCTATAAACTTTATGGAAATATCCAATGCCATTCTTCTATTAGTTCAAGTTTAGGAAAAATATTGAACATTTTACTCCATGGACTAAATTGAACATGTATAAAAAAATTTAGGGACTACATTGAACAAATTAAAAGTTTATGAGCAACATTATACATTGAACTAAAGTACATGCACCATATTGAATAAATGAAAAGTTCAGAGATCACATTACATATTAACCTAAAGTTTGTGAAGTATTTTCTATCATTTTCCTCAACAAAATCTACGGTCCAGTGATTCTCATGCAACATAAATATAAACTAACTGTTTGTTTGATTTTATAAATTTATGAAAGTTACCTTTTGGTCTTGTATTGTTGCCCCCACTGATAAATTTCTTGTGCTCCGTCCCTGCCTTTCAATTAAGCGATGAGAAAACTATTTTATATTTGACAGTTTCTTTTCGTAGAAAATTAATAATTTGAAATACATTTTTCTAAAACATAATCACTTATATTGCTTATAAAATTAATGGACAAAAGACATTCTTATCACCAACAAAAATGTTTAGGCACAGTTTGTTATTGATAATGAAAATATCATATGTTGACCATTTTTTTCTAAGTCATAGATATAATCAACTTTAGAAAAAGGTTTTTCAAGTCACTCATTTTTCACAACACACTCGATCAATTTTCAGGAAAAAGATCCGATTACCTTCACCTAGGGAATCCCCGAGAGCTCCAATGAGTTATGGGCTAATTCGAGTGTAGTAAGTACTTCTCACCACATCAATTTCTCGCCGTTAGATTTTCTTTTTAATACAATTCATGCGTGCATCTCAACACTGCTTCCCAGTGGAGAGGTGTCAAATATGACCCAGAGTGCATATACATAAAATACATATATATTTTTTTCTTGTGCACGCATTTTCTCTTTATAAGAGCACGTACATTATTGAAACAATAATTGAGGGGATTCCCAAATTAGTGCATACGAGCCCACGAACGTGTAGAGCCTAAGTTAAGCGCGTGGGGATCGATCAGAGGTGCATAACGTGTAATTTTGCCTACCTTCGAGGCGGTATTCTCCAGCAGGCTGTAGCTCCTTTGCATGCCTTTCCCAATCCCATGTCTTTGTCCTTTTCCAAGAAAGACTTGCAGTTTCGTGATTTTGCTGTAATGCTAACGACACAACAAGAAAGACTCAGTAGACCGAAAGCTTATGTAGGATGATCAGCCGTATATAACCTTGGAAGACTAGTATGCAGAAACCATAAATGGTCCGTTGTCGCATAAGTTCTTGTATACCAGTCTTTGTAATTGTCTTGCGTATCTTTGCTTTGTCTCGCGGACAGATTGAAGTTGATGCCGCGATCGCAGTGCGCCGGTTTGCAGGATCCTTGCACGAAGTGAGATCCTGCACGAAACTCCAGTATATTCTTGCAGGCACTAAAGCCAGGTCATTCTTTCCAAGAAACGTTATTTTAGCCTGACGATTTTTCGCTTCGTAAGCTGCATCCCATGCCCCAGCAAACACAAGCGCCGCAAGTCGCAGTCTGATGTTACATCAGATGTATCGTATAATAAGATATTTCTCTCTTTGAAGTTGAATCTACAACTTGGTGTGTCATCTTTAATGCCCTGCTGTCCCTCGGTACGGCCGTAACATTCACTCAAACACATGACTTTGCGACTCTCTCTCATTCCTGCAAATACAAATATGCCGTATAGTTCGTATAGGCGATTCTATCTACCGTCTGCGTCATTCTTAAATGCTGGTAACCACCGTCGAGTAAGCTCCTAGCTGTGAACTATGAAGACGTCTCTTTATTTTGAGGCCCTGAGATATTTTTTCATTTTGAATCTCTCCCTCAAGTTTGGAAGTACACTTGCCTCGTGGGGTTCAGATTCAATTCACTTCGAATTAGCAAAGACTTTTCCATGGACGAGCAGTGCGCATTAGAGCTACCGAACCCTCCGCAAAAACGGGTATCAATAATTTCCAGGGGAGGTACACGGTGTTTATGGGACTTGTGTATAAAGAGCTGTTTCTCGCAATGCCAATTAAGGGCTGGCATTTCTTATTGAAAGTTGAGTGTTGGGTGTGGGGGAGGGTGAGCGAGTGTGTTTTAGCATATTTTCATGTCCGACTCATCGTATTCCCTCCTCTTTTCATCTGTGTGCTTCATTTGATACTTGAGATCTTCCAAAAGCTTATACTGCCTAGCTGTGCTGCTCCCATCCCCTAAAGTGATTCATTAACACATTCGAATAATTCCCTAGAATCATCCCTTTTGGCCCCTCTCTGTCGTGCGCGCGCACAAACACACTCATGGAGCTTCTCATGATAATGTATGCTTCATCCATCTTGTACCTCCTTTTCATCATATGGAAAAGGATTGATGAGAGGAGAGACAAGCACTGTTACATCTTGGACTGCCAGTGCTACAAGCCAACAGATGACAGGATGCTTGGCACTGGGTTCTGTGGAGAAATTATGAAGAGGACCAAGAATCATGGTCTCTTGGAGTACAAGTTCCTGCTTAAGGCCATTGTCAGCTCCGGCATTGGAGAGCAGACCTATGGCCCGAGAATGGTCTTCGCCGGCCGCGAGGACAGTCCCGCATTAGCAGATGGGCTTGTCGAGATGGACGAGTTCTTCCATGACAGCATCCAGAAGCTCCTGGACAGGTCAGGAATTGCTCCTTCGCAGATCGACGTGCTCGTTGTGAACGTCTCAATGCTCGCTTCCATCCCCTCCCTATCTGCCCGGATCATCAACCACTACAAGCTGAGGCACGACGTGAAGGTGTTCAATCTCACTGGGATGGGGTGCAGCGCGAGCCTCATATCGATGGACATCGTGAGGAATATCTTCAAGTCCTACAAGAATGCGAACGCCCTCCTTGTGACCTCGGAATCACTGAGCTCGAACTGGTACTCGGGCAACGACCGGTCCATGATCCTGGCTAACTGCCTGTTCCGGTCGGGTGGATGTGCCATGCTGCTGACCAACAATCGGGCCTTCAAGAGCCGCGCCATGTTCAAACTGAAGTGCCTGGTTCGAACCCACCACGGGGCGCGGGACGAGTCCTATGGATGCTGCCTCCAGAAAGAGGACGACCAGGGCCTGCCTGGCTTCCACCTCGGCAAGAGCCTACCAAAGGCAGCCACCCGCGCTTTCATCGACAATATCAAGGTGATCGCCCCCAAGATCTTGCCAACCAGAGAACTGCTCCGCTATGGGGTGATGACTCTAGTCTGGAAAATAAGGCGGGGCTCAGCGAAATTGGCCAGGCCGAGGCCTGCGCTCAACTTCAGGACTGCGGTGGACCACTTCTGCATCCACACAGGCGGGAAGGCGGTGATCGATGGGATTGGGGTGAACCTCCAGCTGAGCGAGCACGACCTTGAGCCCGCAAGGATGACGCTGCACCGCTTCGGGAACACGTCCGCGAGCAGCCTGTGGTATGTGCTGGCATACATGGAGGCAAAGAGGAGGCTCAATAGAGGTGACAGGGTGTTCATGATCAGCTTCGGTGCTGGGTTCAAGTGCAACAGTTGCGTGTGGGAGGTGATGAGGGACTTGGGAAATGAGAAAGGCAAAGGCAATGTTTGGGAGGACTGCATTGAGAGCTACCCATCAAAGAACATGGTCAACCCTTTCATGGAGAAGTACGGTTGGATCAACCAGGAGGACCCAAGCACCTTTAACAAAGACTCCTTAGTAAGATGTAATTGAATTGAAGAAGAAGCAGCAGCAGCACCTCATTTGGTTTTTGTTGGTGAGTTTGCGGAAGTGTGTGTTTGATGTGTGTGCAAGGTGTGTTAATGTGTGTGCAAAAAAGTGTTAGAAGAGAATACAAGGGAATGAGAAAGAACTTTTTTATTATTGATTATGGTACAAAGGGAAGGGGAGGAGCTTGCTTACATTTGTTAGTCTACTATGCTCTCCCCTTTTTCCTATTTATAGGGTGCTCTACCAACATTCTAGATTTGTGTAGAATGTGGTCCACTTAGGCTTAATCTAGAGAGTTCTAGATTGTAATTTATCCTCTCTTCTTCCAAAGAGTTCTACTGTCTACACATATGCTTCTACATTTTACTTTGCCACCTAAGCTAGATTTTCTTAAGGATTTTTCTTGACTTTTCTAGCTCAAATCTTTCATGAAGTTTCTAGAAATTGGATCAATAATTCAACACTCCTCCTTGATCCAATTTTGTGTTACTCCAAGCATTTCCCGCAAAGTCTCGAACTTGGCTCGTGGTAGTGCTTTAGTGAAGATGTCCGCTACTTGTTCCTCGGTTTTGCAATATTTCAGCTTGATCTCTTTGTTATTTTGCGCCTCTTGTATGAAGTGATATTTGATGTCTATATGTTTGGTTCTTCCATGGAATACTGGATTTTTTGATATAGCGATTGCAGACTTATTGTCACACTGTAACGGAGTCGGTTCTGTCTATGCTTCTCCAATGTCTTCTAGAATTCTTCGAAGCCATATTGCTTGATTGGCGGTTGTAGCAGCTGCGATGTATTCAGCCTCTGCAGTAGACTGTGCCACTGAGTCTTGCTTTTTGGATGCCCATGAGAATATTCCAGAACCCAGAGTGAATGCATAGCCGGTTGTACTTCTCCTATCATCAGCTGAACCAGCCCAGTTGCTATCAGTGTAGCCAATGAGCTTGGCATTTGCACTTGGCCGGTACCAAATCCCGTAATCTATAGTTCCTCATAAATATCTGAGAATCCTCTTGGCAGCTCCTAAGTGAATTTGACTCGAACTTTGCATGAATCGTGATAGTAGACTTGTTGCATACATAATATCCGGTCGTGTAGCAATAAGATATAGCGGTTGCCAATCGACTTCGTAGAGTGAAGCATATGCTTTTTCAGCTCCATCCTTTTTCAATAGTTTCTCATTCATCACAAGTGGTGTTGCCACTGTTTTACAATTACTCATTTTAAATTTTTCAAGGAGCTTTTCTGCATATTTCTTTTGCGAGATGAAAATTCCTTCATCTTGATTGACTTCAATACCGAGTAAATAGTTCATCAAGCCCAAGTCCGTCATTTCAAATGTCTTCATCATTTCTTCTTTAAATTCTCGGATCATTGTCTCATTGTTTCCTGTATATATGAGATCATCTACATATAGAGAGACAATGAGAGTGTCGGACTTACCTTGGGTCTTGATGTAGAGTGTCGGCTCACTCATACTCCTCCTGAATCCTTGCTTGATGAAGTATTCATCAATTCTACTATACCACGCACGTGATGCTTGTTTTAAGCCGTATAGGGCCTTCTTAAGCTTTAAGACTTTTTCTTCATTGCCTTTGACAGTAAAGCCTTCTGGTTGAGCTACATAAATTTCTTCTTGAAGATATCCATTTAGGAATGCTGATTTTACATCTAGTTGATGAATCTTCCATTCTTTTTGTGCTGCTAGAGCTATGAAAGCCCGAATAGTATCAAGGCGAGCAACATGAGCGAAAGTTTCAGTATAGTCAATACCTGGTTGTTGCAAGTATCCTTTCGCCACAAGCCTTGCTTTATGCTTCTGAATTGATCCATCCGCGTTGAGCTTCGTCTTGAAGATCCACTTGACGCCAATGATCTCTTTGTCTTCGGGTCGATCGACAAGCTCCCAAGTTTCATTTTTCTCGATCATCTTGATCTCTTCCTCCATGGCTTTTATCCAGACTTCATCTTTGGATGCTTGTTCGTAGTTTTCTGGTTCCAAAATAGCAAAGTTGCATGTGTCGTAAATTCTTCTAAGGGCTTTTACCCTTAGTACTGGAGACTCTAGAGTAGATTCTTCTTGCGTCACTCTTGGAGAGCTTGGTGGAGTTATATCATGAGTAGTGGAATCCGGTACTTCTCCTTCTTCTTGTGACGTTGACTCCTCTTGAGTAGGTGGTATGTCTGGCGAGGCTATGTACTTCTTCTCGATCTTTTCGTCCTCCCAATTCCAGGCAGCATTCTCATCGAACTCGACGTCTCGACTATCATAAGCTTTTTAGTTCTTAGGTTGTAAATTCGATATCCTTTTGATTGGTCACTATAGCCGAGGAATATTCCCTTTTCTGTCTTTTCATCTAGCTTACTCCTTTTTTGAGCAGGGATGTGGACGTAGCATATGCATCCAAACACTTTGAGATGCTTTGCTGAAGGCTTCCGTCCACTCCATGCTTCAACTGGTGTTTTATTTCGAACAACTTTAGTTGGACACCTGTTTAACAGGTATACTGCAGTATAAATTACTTCTGCCCAAAAAGTGTTGGGAAGGCCTTTCTCCTTTAGTATAGACCTTGCCATCTCCATGACGGTTCTATTTTTTCTTTCAACTACTCCATTTTGTTCTAGGGTGTAGCCAACAATTAGTTGATGATGGACTCCTTCATCTTCACAAAATTTATTAAACTCCTTTGAATTGTATTATGTGCCTCTGTCACTCCTTAGGACTTTGATTCTTTGGCCACTTTGATTCTCGACATGGTTCTTGAATTTTCTAAAGATAGAGAAAACCTCAGATTTTTCTCGAAGAAAGTATACCCACGTCATTCTTGTGTAATTGTCAATGAATAGGATGAAATATTTATTTTGACTAGGTGTAGGTGTCCTCATCGGACCGCACACGTCCGTGTGGACAAGTTCTAATGGCTTCTTAGCTTTCCATATACCTCCAGATGGGAAGGACTGTCTCTGTTGTTTTCCAAGAAGACAACTTTCACAAACATCTGAAATTTCTGTGATGGCTGGAAAATCTCTCATCATATTTTTCTGATGAAGAATTTTTAGCCCAGCAAAATTGAAGTGGCCAAATCTTCGATGCCATAGCCATGAATCATCAAGTTGAGCTTTCATGGCTATATCTTTGACATATTTCCATTGAAAAGGAAAATTCTTATTTTTCATCTTAACAGAGACAATGATATTTTTATATTTATCATAGATAATGCAGGCATATCTATTAAAATATAGAGAATACCCACTTTCTATCATTTGGCCCACACTTAAGAGATTTTGTGCAAGACGAGGGACTAGATATACATTATGTAAATATTTTGGGCCTTTATTCGTTTCCACAGTGATGGTGCCTTTTCCTTGGACATCTACTGATGCACCATTGCCCAACTTTACTTGGGATTTCACCGACTTATCAATATCAGTGAATATAGATTAGTCCCCGTCATGTGATTGCTACACCCACTATCGATGTACCATGTTTCACTTTTATTGTTATTTGCCGCTTGGTCTGCATAGAATGTATTCTCTTCACTTTCTTTTTTTTTTTCTACATAGTTTGCTCGATTATTTGTTTTCGAGCGACAATCTTTTCTACGTGGTCATATCTTTTGCAAAAGCGGCATTGTTTTTTATTTTTAAACCAACAATCCTTCTCCAAATGATTTGTTTTCTTGCAAATACCACAAGGTGGATAATTTTCCTTTTTTTTTTTTTTTATAGTTTCTTCTCCTCTTTTGTTTTTACATGAGCTCTTTCCACCATTTTTAGTTTGATGAGACCGTATATTTACTTTAGACCAAAAGGCACTTTCAACTGAATCTTCATCTTGTGCCATTAGTCTTTTCTCATATGCTTCTAGAGAGCCAATTAATTCACTTATTGATAGGGTCGTCAAGTCTTTAGTTCCTTTTATAGTTGTAACTATGGAGTTGTATTTTTTGGTAAGTGACACCAATATTTTCTCAACAACCCTTTGATCAGTTATCGCATCTCCATAGGCTCTCATTTGATTAACGAGTTCCTTTAATTTTCCACAATATTCTTTTACGGTCTCATAATTTTTCATTTTAGAATTCTCAAAATCTCTTCTCAGAGTTTGAAGGCGAATAGTGCGTACCTTTTCCGATCTTTGAAATTCTTCTCGTAGTATATCCCAAGCCTTTTTTGCAGTCCTCGCTCCAATAATTCTTGGAAATACGGTTTCCGAGAGGGCTTGCTGGATAAAATATAGCGCCCTTGCATCCTTTTATAGTTGATCGTTCGAAACACTTGCACCTTCTGGCGGAGCCTCGCAACCTTTTTCCACGATGTCCCATAAGTCTTGGGCCATCAAGAATGTAGTCATTTTTATGCTCCAAAAGTCATAGTTGTTCCCATAAAAAATGGGGATGGGAAATGAGGATGAGGTAGAGTTGGCCATAGGGGTGTGCAACCGGACCGGGTATACCCGGTTCCCGGACCGGCCCACCCTGAAAACAGGGTTGGGAACCGGTTCCCATTGAAACTGGTCCGGGAACAGGTTCCCAAAATTCGGAACCGGTTTAAACCGGTCCGGGAACAGGGTCCAAGTAATTACCCACCCGGAACCCGGTTCCTGGACCGGTTTTGTAAGTAGAGGTACAAAAGTTTTTTTTTTCCTCTCAATATCTATTCTTACTCTCAATCACATGATATTTTCCTCTTGGCTCACTCAAACACGCACGGCACTCCTCCTTTGTCATTTCTCTTCCTCACTTGCTTCCCTTCCTCACCGGCTCCCTCTCACACCATCTGATGGACGAACGGTGTTCGTCGCCGCCAAATTCTTGTGTATCACATGGATTGGCTTGCCTAATTTCTCTTTTGTATAAGGAGTTATGTTTGCATAAACGAATAGCTTCATATAATAGTTGTGGGAATAAGACTAATATTACACCCATGTTTGTTGCTAATTTTTGCCTTATGATTTATTTATAATAATTAGCCATATGGATCCTTAATTTTCCGTTTAGTAAAAAGTTCATGTATTAATTTATTATCGGTGCTTAATGTTTCAATATAAATTAAGAGGATTACGTTATTTTTCGCTTATTAATATAAAATTTGAAGTTGTATAGGATATCAAGAGATTGCAAAACAAAGTTCCAATGGAAACAGGGGTTGACCACAACCGGATCGGAAAAATAGGGTGGGTCGGGTACAGGGTCCAATACAAACAGGGTCGGGTATAGGGTCCAAAAAATGAGAACCGGTTATAATAGGGTCGGGTACAGGGTCCAGGTCTAGACCCTACCCACCCTGGACCCGATCACCCCTAGTTGGCCATGGTTTAGTTAGTGGGTATTTGAAAAGGGTAGTTTTAGGAGTGGGTAGGTAGGACAAACGCCCAATACCAACCAAAGACGTGGCTCTGATACCACTATTGGTGAGTTTGCGGAAGCGTGTGTTTGATGTGTGTGCAAGGTGTGTTAATGTGTGTGCAAGGAAGTGTTAGAAGAGAATACAAGGGAACAAGAAAGAACTTTTTTATTATTGATTATGGTACAAAGGGAAGGGGAGGAGCTTACTTACATTTGTTAGTCTACTATGCTCTCCCCTCTTTCCTATTTATAGGGTGCTCTACCAACATTCTAGATTTGTGTAGAATGTTGTCCACTTAGGCTTAATCTAGAGAGTTCTAGATTGTAATTTATCCTCTCTTCTTCTAGAGAGTTCTACACATATGCTTCTACATTTTCTTTGCCACCTAAGCTAGATTTTCTTAAGGATTTTTCTTGACTTTTCTAGCTCAAATCTTTCATGAAGTTTCTAGAAATTGGATCAATAATTCAACAGTTTTGCATTCTCAAAAGTTGAAGTCTCTCTCTTTAGTATCACCTTGTCCTTCAGATGATTATTATTTCCTCCATAATATTTTAGTCTCATTCTGTATCTTTTTGGAGTGGTATTGTTGAGTCCAATTGGTGGATTTCACTGCCCAATAAGCTTACACTACTTAGTTCACCATATGATAAGAAATAACCATCTTCTCCATGTACTCTTTTTTTATTCGGGCTTTCGTTGCTCCTTATCTAGTTTGCTTGTACACTTTGATTTTCCCAATCTTAGAGCTGCAATTTGTTACTGTTGTTTCTGAAATCTGAAGGGAATATGTCTCATGTGCAATATCATTTTAATGCTTGTACTTTCAGTTTTGTGATGGGGCCAAAAATTCTGCCCCTTGTCTTGCGGTAGCGTGGGAAATGGGTGATGGTGGGGAGCATGAGCGTCGTTGAAACCTTGAGTGGCAGCGGCGTCCCGGTCCAGGGGACCATGTCTCTCAAAGAACTCAGCACCTGATCCAGGCATGTGCGCCTGCAGAGTAAGAAGCCACGTGAAGGTACAATCTTCAGATTTTATTTAGGAACACTTCAGAAACCCGAAAGAGATCATATCGAGACTTTGATACCATATCAGAAAATTTAGCCAGAAGACCACTGGGCAGAGAACACACAAACATGCGCAGAAGATCGCTGGGAACATGCTAGAATGTACTTCGATGGGTTTAAGGATGGGAAGACGAGACACGTCTGTGGGAAAAGAGAGTGCAGGGCACATGATGGGAGTCACTTGAAGAAGAAGTGCTGACAAAGAGCACATACAAGAACGGGAAGCAGAAAGGCATCCGCGCACAGGCCCAAAAGCCTAAATCCAAAGGGAGCATTTGTATGCATGGAAACACGGGAATTAGGAAAGAAATGCAGAATGATTTCTCAGGTCATAAAGACGACCTGCCGTTTTCAGTTATATACTATACTGCATCAGCATCACATGGCCAATATATATATATATGCTTGTGTTATATGTTTGTTCATTTATTCATTAATACATATATATACACACTAGTCAATGATCATGGTCCCCCTTTCTTCGAGTACAGTTCAGATTGAGTTAACGTAGGTGAAACACTTTGATGGTGAAATAGAAAGAGAAAGCGTGAAGTCTTCTTTACTTTCTCTTTTCGGGTCGATTCTCACTAAATGGAATATATTGCATTGAATTTGGAGTTTACCATTCTTGACCACGATGCCACAAATTTGATCAAGTTTTGGATTCTTGGGTCCACAATTATTTGGCTCACATGTCACGAGATGATGCTAATTTCAAGTGTGACGGGATCAAAGGTGAATCCTGACTACAATGCTGTATTTGGGAAAGTAAGGAGAAATAAAAATTTCTGGAGAAAATTGACAAAGTAAAATTTTTGTGCGGAAGAGAAGGACAATAGGGATATTTTCAAAAGTTAAAACTTACGTCATAATTCCATGTTTTAAATTGATATAATTCAATTGTTCTCTATGGCTACGCTTATTTTGCAAAAAGCAATGATTTGAAAAATATTTTTCTAGAGATAATTTTTCATATTGCTTACAAAGATGAATATATGAAAATATTAATTTTTCATATCGCTTACAAAGATGAATATATGAAAATATTTTTATCGTTCATGAAAATATTTAGACAAAAATTGCCGTTGATGACGGAAATATTTTCTTTTGACTACTTATTTCAAACAGCACAAGCAACAAATGTTTTCGCAAAGCAAACAAAAATTTTGTAGAAAATGAATGATTTGGAAAATATTTTCCGAATAATGACCGTTTGTATCACTTAAAATAATTAATCAATACAAAATATTTCCATCATTGAAAATAATTTATGTCTAAATATTTTCATGGATGACAAAAAAAATTCATTACTTCACGAGACCATTTTTAGGAATTTTTTCTCTAAATCATTCATTTTCCGATAAATAAACAAAGCCTTGAAAAATAGGTAACTTTTCCCGTACATGTAAATATTGATATGTATTGGTAAGTGTTGTCGGTGGACCAGCCTAAGCCCGATCCGAGCTATAAAGGTCCGAAGACATTCCGTGGGTGGGCTTAAGCAAGAGCGTTTAGATCGAAAGCTCGGCCCGAAAACATGCATATAAAAATCTGACGACGGGCCGGATTCGGCGGAAACTTGGCCCGACTTTAAGGCCCGCCCGATCCGACCCGCCCGATCGGATACCCGATCTCGTGGAATTTTTGCACCTCGTGGAATTTTTGCGCGCGATTGAAGACTCTTCCCCCTCATCGGACGGAATATCCCGCCAAGAAGAACTCGAGCCCCGGCGTCGATGGATTCGCAGGCGCCGGCGATGGCGACGGCGACGGCGACGACGCGCTCCGCGGCCGAAGATGGAGACGCTTCCACTCCTTACGATCTCCTCCTCTCGTGTCCTCTCGGCCTCTCTCCGTCGCAGGTGCCTCTTCCCTCGCTCCCTCCTGCTCTTCCGCCGATTGCCGCTGAAACCGGCGGCGCACGGTCCGATTCGCTCTCGGAAGCCGCCGTCACGTGCGATCGCGCCTGTTTGTAGTAACCGCGTTCGTGGTGTTTCTCTTTTTTGAAGGTTTCTGCAGATTTTGATGGATCGCGCGATAGGATTCCGCATCCGGACGTCGACTTGGAGAATTCCATTACTGAGGTGAGATCTTTTCTGGTGCTTTCGATGTTCGATCGTCTTTCGCGATGTCGCGAGTAGCTTTGCCTTTCAGCTCTCGGATGGTGTTGAAGTTTGGTCTTATGGTTCTGGGCCTTCTGGCCATTGCGTTAAGTTGACGTACTTGTCAGATTGGCATGAGAATTTACAGTCAAATTAAACCTCGATCGAACTTTACTTTTTCTGTTACAGTACTTTGGTCGATTGCTTTGGCATTTGATTCCGTGATCCGCAGTAAAAGCGGTGACTGAGCTTTGATTGCTACATGAAGCGCCTTATTGACTGGATTAGTCGGATTTGTTCTAAGACGCCCGTTCCAAATTCCGGCAATCAGCTGTGTTTTTTTCTTCCTCACTTTGTCTCTCTTGTTCAGATATGGGACCAAAGAGTTCAGAAAAATGCTTCTCTGTACAATGGGACGAAGTTCAGGGTATGTTGATACTTCTTTTATTCTCTGGGTGTCTTGAATTTAAGAACTTGCAGTTAGCTGGGTGCTTCATCAACTGTCGCATTTGTTATTGTGGCACCATGATTTGAAATCCTATGTTTTCTTGTGGTAATGATTAATGAAGGAATAGGGTGGTGAAGTTCCAAATAAGCTACAGAGTTTTGGCCGGGCCTGCCAGATGGAACTTTTGTGTTGAACGGTGTCTCTGAATATTTGGGATCGCATCACTCACTTTTAATCTTATACAATGGACTTTCTGAGATGTTGTGTATTAATAGTTATTTACGCACCTTCATACCTGATGACATTAGAGGCATGATCCCACTCTTTGCTGATCCATTCTTGGTAAATGTCTCAGTTCAAAGTGTCCATCAGCCAAAATTAGAATAATCAATGTGAAACTTGTGAGGCCGTAGATGCGCATGCTTACTCATGTGTGCTAAGATGAACTGCTGTTTGAGTAATTATAGATTCACAGTATGCAGGGTTCATCACACATAAGGAAGGAAGTGAATCTGATAAAATTTCTTGGGTATCACTCCACCTTGGCCTAACAGACTACAGGTTTGTCTTTTCCCCCCCTCTCTCTCTCTCTACGTCAATGAGGAATGTTTTGATTTTCAAGGCATAGATTATACATAACACAAGAAAGACAGTGCAAGGACGACTGCATACTTTCCTTATTTGGTTGCTTAGCAAGTTAGTGTCCATCCTTAACAAAATTTGATGGATAATTATTATCTGATCCATGTCATGAGCACAAGAAGTCTAAGATAGCATTACTTGAAATGTCAATCCAATGACAATCATCAATATACAGATCAAATAAAACCAGGTGATAGCTATTTAGACCTATCGTTCCTATTTCTAATTTCACCAAGCACTCTGTTTTGAGTTAGTAATACTTTTGTTGCAGATAGGCAAAATTAAGGATTGCAGATTTAGAACCCTACCGTCTAACTGATGTACTGATTCTAAATGATGAATGGCAGTACCTCCCCTTCTTACTGCTTCTGATTCACTCAAGAGTCAAGATTACCATTCTGAAGTTGCTTTAAGGAGAAACTTTTGTTTTTTTTTTGGCAATATTTTAGTCATAAACATTGGCAAACGTTGATAATTTCACAGCATATGGTTATTATGTGATTTTATGTTTCTATGGTCTGCCGCTGTGTTATGATGCCATATACTTTGTTTCAGGACTTTTGTTGGGACAAACTTGAATCCTCTGTGGGAAAGGTTTCTGGTTCCATCACAAGGTATCTTCAGTTCTTGTTGAAATTCATCTGGAACTGTGCACTGTCTTTATTTCTCACACGCACACATATATGAATGAAATGCTCTCATGGCATGAGAATTTACCATTATTATGAAGGGGTTAATACCACAAAAGACATTAAACTATGCCCTCGGTGACACAAATACCCCAAACTTTATTTTGTGTCAAAAAACCCCGAACTTATATTAAAAAAAGTTGGGGGTATTTGTGTTACAATGTGCAAGTTTAGGGTTTTTGGTGACAAAAAACAAAAAGTTTCAGGTATCTGTGTCACGGAGGGCATAGTTTGGGGTTTTTTTGTGGCATTTGCCCTATTATTAATATAATAATGTTAGATATAATTAGGTTGTTTTGCTTCTGAGAAGAAAATTAAGTGGAGACAAGCATGCAATAGTTTTTAATGATTCATTTTCTGTAATTAGATGGTTAGGCATTATAGGACATAGCCTACAAGAGGTTCAGATGTCTTGGGGTTGCTTGGATCTTCTTCAGTCCCCCAACGATTTTCATATTGTCTCTATGCCGTTTGTTGCCTTTGTACAGAGGACACCATTCGCTGTCAACACACCTCCAGTCCGTTAGGCAAT
Organism: Eucalyptus marginata; assembly: GCA_014182565.1. NCBI lineage: Eukaryota > Viridiplantae > Streptophyta > Magnoliopsida > Myrtales > Myrtaceae > Eucalyptus > Eucalyptus marginata. The sequence goes on from CM024594.1 coordinate 26,885,463, forward strand.
GGTGCAATTGTGGAGACATCAGACAAGAAAATACTGGTACTGCGGAGAAGCAATAATGTTGGGGAATTTCCTGGTCACTTTGTATTTCCAGGAGGCCATCCAGAGGTACTAAACACAAGATCATAAGAGCTTTTTTGCTTTTTCCAACCCAAAAGTGTAAATAAATTGGCACAGTACTACTTGTTTCTAATAGTATAACGTGTGTTGGATGGATGGTTAATGCTGTGAGAGAAAAGTTGGCATCACCATCATGACAGCATTCCATACTATCACTTGACCAGATCTATCGTAAGAGATTACATAGAATACAACCCTAATCGAAATGCATCCATTTGTCTCATACACTATAGGGATGGTGAGAAGAGATATATTTTACATCCCAGAGGGGCTATAATTGGAGATACATGCAGTAATGAATTTATCTTTTAGATTTTGCTGGAATTTTGGATTTTCAATGCCCTTATAATTGTTCACTTTTTTTATCTTGATTACAGCCCCAAGAAATTGGAATAGCGTGCCATCAGCCTGGCAAGAGTTTGAGGGAGTCTGAGATGCTCAACAAGAGAGTTTCTGAAGAGATGTTCGACAGTATTGTCCGAGAAGTGACTGAAGAAATTGGAGTACCTGACTCATCCCTTGTGAGTTACTTCTGAATTTGAGTATAACCAAATCGTCTGTGTTTCACTTGCTTCCTGAGCATATGGTCTGTGCTTCAATTTAGTTAACTCACTATGAAATTATTCTCGGACCATGTAGACTAAAAAATGGCATTGCAGGGTAGGCAGACCTACCTAGCTTGATGAAGCACATCTGTTGACCACTTGACATTCATGCAGAGCAATCCACTTTTTATTGGTGTATCTCGTCGGAAGATGAATGTTAGACCAGCTGCCTTTTTCTTCATGACATGTACTCTTCAGTCTGATGAAATTCAGAAATGCTACTCTAGTGCACAAGATGGCTTTGAATCAACTCAACTTCATGAAGTGACACTGGTGAGTCCAAACTTCTGTTTTATTTGAGTTGCCGTCATAATCCTTGACATGTAATGTGCAAATTTCGCCTATTTGGCACAAATTACATTCAAGCATGAGCAATTATTCAGTCAAGGAAAAAAAGCTTGAGAAAATATAGATGTTGTATAGACCCACTTATACAATCGGAATCTTTTTAGTGTTGGAGCCCATAGGAAGTGGCATCGGTGGTTCTTATGGAACCTATGAAATAACCTATGGATATTCAAATCACGATGTTGGATAGTTGGTGCAGAATCAACTCCCAAAATAAGCTACAGTTCTTACGCATTACTTCTAAGCCAAGTGTGAAAAGCATGAATAGACTATTCTTTTATAGCCCTTCGACTTCGATCTAATCAGTTATCTATTCTTCTGCTGTCAGATTGAATTGGAGAACTTGGCTTCTAAAATGCCCGGCTGCCATCAAGGTGGCCTTGCTCTCTATAAATTGATGTTGGAAGCTGGGAAGGACGCGAGATGAAAGCTCTGGACTCGTGGTCGACGAAGAAAATTCTCAGATGCATTGACAACGGAAATTCCCATTACTTCCCTCCTTTTGCTTAAAAATATAGAATCACATGCGTACTTAATGCCATCAAAATGGCGAGACCCACACGGGTTCCGTGGCCATGCGATCGAATGGCTGGGTCATGTTCTGCGAGACATAATGTAAAACTATCACTTTGTTAATCCGATTTAGAGTCCACACCGAGGATAAGTATTCAATACGTAGGAACCATGAAGTTCTGGCTCAACATTCTGTCACCTTCTCTGTGACAGTGTGCATGGATTATTTTGCCACAGTTTGTTCGACTTCATCGTACTGTCAACAAAGGTTAATCTCATAATGTTGTTTCTGAATGATCATCGGACCTCAATCTCTAATTTTTTAAATCAGTTCTTTATTGTCGTTTACATTGACTGATGATTTTATTACAGTACTAGCTTGTAAAATGGGTCAGTAGAATGTTTTTACGTGATTCGTAGGGTCTAGGAAAGCTCCCTATATGGTTCCTGCGCTGGGGACACCTTCAATGAAAGGCAGGCAGTTGAATTTTTGATTTCATATATAGATATATAAGTATGTGTTTGATAATCATTCTATTTTTGTCGACAATTTTTGTTTATAAATAATTTTTTTTATTATGTTTCAAAGAATAATTTCTAAGAATTTGAAGGTGCTTTATAAATTATGTAAAATTTATATTCCCGAAATAGAAATATGTTTGTTAAGGCCCTTAAAAAATCTAATCCAAGCCATTTTATTTTAATCTTTTAATAATTTTATTAATTTTTTCTCTATTTTTTCTTTTCTTTTTCCCTTTTCATCTTCTCCTTTCTCTGGCTGTTGGCTAGGCTGCCATGGTCGGTGATCTCGCCAAAGCATTGCCAGCCCTTAGTAACTTGAGCCACGACGAGGCTCGTTGGTGACCGGGTGAGCTCGGCCTCACCTAGCCACGGCGAGGCTCGAGCCAACGAACCTCACCAACCCTTGTCTGACTGGTCATCGGCCATGGCCGAGGTCGACGAGCCTAGGGCCAGTCGCCAATCATGGTTGAGGCCAATGATCGGCCAAAGGAAGAAGAAGAAAAAGAAAAGGAAAGAGAAGAAAATAGAAGAAATGAAAGAAAAATAGGACTTGATTCTAGGAATTGTTCTTGGAAATAAAAAAAAAAAATATATTCTACTTTTTAATTTTGTTCCAAATCTATTCTTAGGAAAAAAAAATGCATACTTGTTCTCGAAACAAAAATTTACCAATGACTTTTTGTTCTTTTTTTGTTCTTAGAAAAAAAATGGAATTAGTTAGTATTTAAAGTGTTACCAAACAAAGCTTAAGTTTCTTGGAAGAATTTAGCTTCCATGAGAGGACGATTTTTTGTTAAAGAATGTCCTAAATAATGAATGCATGTCACCAAAAAAACAGTTTTTTTAACCATGAAATAATTATTCTAAATTATTGTCTTAAAAAAATCTCAAATCGGCAACCTCGATTTAAATCTACTGGTTGTGAGTATTTCCTTTAATATTTCATTAAAATGCTCGATGGGGCGATTCGCAAAGCAGAAGAGACCAAAAAGACAAATTGATTGTTGAGATAAATAGGGGATGAAATTCCAAAATTCAAGAATTACTGAAATGCTTAAAATCGCACGTAATCCCTTCTTGGCGATTTTCCAACTCCTCTTTCAGAGCGGCATTACGCAATCGAGGCTTTGCTAACTGACGCGATCGCGCTCGCGCTCGGGACAGCAGCAGAGCGGAATTCTCCATCGGAAAACAACGCTTGCGATTCCTGCGGGAAGAACCATGGACGACGAGCTGCTGGAGCTGCAGAGGCAATTCGAGTTCGCGCAGCAGGCCAAATCCAGCGTCCGCCTCTCCGATCGCAACGTCGTCGAGCTGGTCCAGAAGCTCCACGAGCTCCGGATCATCGACTTCGATCTCCTCCACACCGTCTCCGGCAAGGAATACATCACTCCTGTACGCCTCTCTCTCTCTCTCTCTCTCTAAAACAACATCAAGTCTGGTTTGGCTTTCGAGAGGAGACGAGAAAGAAACGCGTCCGCTCGATCGTTCTATAGTTTTTGGCCGATGTATGATGGAGACGATTCGTGAATTCGTAGACAGTTGAACTCGTGTACTTTAAGATTGGCGCATGTCTGTTGGAGCGCCCGCCACATTTTCCCGTCAAGTTTGGGCGACCTCGAATTAGGGCGCGTTTTACGTTTACGAGTGCGGGTTTTTTCTTTCTTTGTTTTCGTCCAGGAACCGTGGAACAGGAAATTTGGCTTGGTCGAGTTTACAAATGGTCAATCTTGGGCTTGTAGAGCTGAGAAACCAGTAAAAATTATGCTGTGTGCAAATAATTTTTTGTGGTGCTCTTTCCTTATTTGATGTGGTTTTCTAACAATTTTCTGATTGTTTGTTTCATCGCAAATATTGTTTAATTGCTGGAGAATTTTCTAAATTTTGTTGTCTCTATAGGATCAACTGAGGCATGAAATACTGTTGGAGGTACAGAAATTGGGGCGCATTTCTCTAATTGACCTTGCCGACACTACTGGGGTTGATTTGTACCATGTCGAGAAGCAAGCTCAAGTTATGGTGGCTGGTACTCCAGGCCTTACGTTTGTTCAAGGGGAAATCATATCGCAAAATTACTGGGACTCGGTTGCTGAAGAGGTCAATGAGCGGCTTCAAGAATGTAGTCAGATAGCTTTAGCAGAACTAGCTGCGCAATTACATGTTGGCTCGGAGTTATTGACATCAGTCCTGGAGCCTCGACTTGGGAGCACGGTATTATGATTTTCAAAGTCCCGTGAACTTAGCATGATGAGAGTGTACCTTATCTGCAATGAGTTTGTCCTGTTTTTAGGTGAAAGGAAGGCTTGAAGGTGGGCAGTTGTATACTCCAGCATATGTTGCTAGAGTTAGTGCTATGGTTCGTGGTGCTGCAAGAGGCATTTCTGTCCCTACAAATCTGTCTGCATTGTGGAGTTCTCTACAGCAACTTCTGCAGGAAATGGACGGAGCTACTGGAGTGTCTGTTGAAGCATCATTCTTCCAGTCCCTATTCAATGAGCTATTGAAGGGAGGAGAGATTCTGGGTTCACTCCGTGCAGGAGTGTACTGGACTCCAACTGTATGTGATTTGCTAACTCATGCTTTCCTTCTAAGGACTATGGGATTGTCCAATAGGACTAATGAGATTGTATAACATCCATTGGAGTATCATAGTTGTGTATGGCTGCCAAAATTCGTCTCTAGTGGAATTGTCATCAATAGCTTCAACCGATTCTTTATTACTCCTTTCCTCAAGAATTGTCAATTTCATATTAAAAAGGGTATATCTGCTGTTTTCACCAAACTTCTATAGGGTGAAAATGTTGAGTTTCTGATTTATGCAAGGGGAACTAAAAGATTGATTGGCAAGTATTGTCAACCTTGAGTGTAAGAGGCCCAAGGGACGAATAATAATGCTTTTATACACTGTTGTGTCCACTCTTCTTCATATGATATCGCATTTTTAGAGGCACTATATTGCATGCCGAGAAAATAGTTACCTTCAAGTTCCATGGTGAGAATGTACTTAGATAACATTTGTTTGTGTTCTGCTAGCTACCTTCAGAAAAAGGCTGGAGGGTAGCAAGATATAAAGTAGTCATAGTGTAGGTGCAGGTTCATTTTGTGTGCTGTAGCAAATATATTTTTTTCCTAAAGGAAAAGTATGCTTTTCATTTATTATGATCTCCACTTTGTCTCTTTCACTTACCATGTCAATATGCTACAGGTCTTTGCCATTGCTCAGAAGGAATGTGTTGATTCTTTTTTCTCACAGGTTTGTGGCTTTATGCTCCCAACACTCCTCCTTCTCCTCTCTTTCTCTCTCTCTCTCTCTCTCTCTCTCTCTCTGCCTTTTGGTTTAGTCATGCAGTACAGTGTTCTTGGCGGGGTGAAGAGGATGATGCTACTTAGGATAGTTACGAGGGTCAATAAAATCGAATATAGGATCAAATTGAACATTTCTAATTTTGGAAGGCATAACTCCAAGACCTATGTTTGTGTAGCACAAATTGTGCTGATTCGTAGGAATAAGTGGGATGTTTAGAACTGAATCTGCTATATGTACTCACTGCGTCCTGCAAACTATTTTGCTGAGATGAGATGTGGTTCTGTAGCAAGAGCAAGAAATATAAATTGAATTACCTTCGAACAGCTCAAGTTTCTTACAAGCTGAAAGCCTGAAACATAAATTATGACGAAATTTATGGTTTCTTTAACAGAAAATTATGTAATTTATACTTTTAAATGATTTGACTTACTAGGTTTTGCCAAAGTAGGGGCAAAATTAGCAATTTATCTCATTAATTAGACAAAAATATGGGTAAATTTAATTGACAGCCACAAAATTTTAGTGGTTTTCAATCAGGCTGCTGAATTTCGGTTGGAATCACTCATTGCACTTGTTTTCAATCTTTTGCAATTGATGCACTTTGACCGGAACCTGACCAATCTTGTAGCAAGATGATATTATAGTGCCCACGTGGCAATAACGGTGGCTTCCAGAAAATTAACCACTTGTCTGGCACTTTATCATTTTGCAAGGAAATTGGCCTGATTTTCATTAAAGTGAATCAATGCGAATATTTGAAAATTTAGTTAGTTGGGTGATTGAAGTTAATGACCTAATTGCAAAATCTACTAAATTTCAATAACAACAGATAGATGGAATTTATCCCAAAAGTATGGTAGTAGAACTAGCACATGACGTATGTATTTACCTTTGTGGGTTTTGAGTTGCTGGATCTTAGTTTTCATTTTTTATCGAGTTCCATGGAGTGCTTTACTGTTTGTTTGTGTGGCAGAATTCCTTCGTCATATATGAAACACTTAGCAGACTGGGAATATCGCAACCTGTTCAATTCTTACAGGTATTTTTGGATGTATGATTAATATTGATAGATAGCTCATTCTGCATCTCTTTGCTTATTTGTTTATTCTCTAATCATACTTTTGGCCATGTAATTTAATTAGTCCAGGTATCCTGATGGATTACCGTTGGCAAATGCTTTTGTGCACCCCTCCTTGACAGAAATGGTGGATACTGCTATTGAAGATGCTGTTGAAAGTTCTAGCTGGTAATGTCTACAGAACTCTCTCTCTCTCTCTCTCTCTCTAGATATCTTAGATATATTTATTTATATCTATATATATGTATATGTATATGTATATGTAATGCACTCTCATATGTTTCTCATCATTAGGCAGCAAGGAAGCATTGATAACTGAATTATTTTGTGTGTGCACGTGCGTGTTAGAACATAAAACTATACTCATATGAATATCCCATGACGTCGCCTCTTGGATGATAATGGTGAGTGCCTTCATAGGCTATTTTCACTTTTGAATTTTTGAAATCTTTGTAAAAAGGATTTTCATAAAGCTCTTGAGTTTCTTTGTTAAGACTTTCTCCTATTTAGAAATTGAATGAGTCTTTTAAATGTGATTTGAGCTTTAAAATCCATTTTAAAAGGATTTTCATAAAGCTCTTCAAGTTTCTTTGCTAATATTAATGTAATTTAAGCTTATCTTATTTTTCGTGATCTATGATATATTTGTCTCATTATGTTTGGTATTGGGAGAACATATTGGTTTTCTTGAATTGGACATTATGTTCACATTAAAATTCATTTATTCTCCACTCTTAGTCTGGACGGTAGGGTTCACGTATTAATGAGTTCATCTTAAATGTTTCAAACTCAAAGTCACCTGTTTTGGAATGCTTTTGTTTATTCCTTTGGAATAAGTGCATTAGAAGTTCTAAAACTTACTGCGAAAGTGCAGTTGAGTCCTAAAACTCTCAAAAAGTTTAATCAAGTCCTAGAACTTATCAAATTATTGCAATCAAGTCTCTTTGTTAACTTCGTCCAATATGAGTAATGGAAATCGCTGATGTAGCTTTTATTATGGCTTTTTAAAAACAAGTGGTGCCAATGTGGAGTGCCACATCAGAAAAAATTGAAAATTTTAAAAAATAAAAAAAAGAAGATTAAACAACTAAAAAAAGAAACAAGTAATTAGTGCGCATTGTTTATCTTAATCTTTCAATACCTTTCTCTCTTTACCTTCCTACAACTCGCTCTATACTATGTTCTTCTTCATCGCTGTCTTCTGTTCTCTTTCCTCTGTTTTTACTTTATTACTTGTTCTTCCTCAACTCCTCTTCGTTACCCAAGTACAGAACAATTAGATCCTCGCTCTTTTCTCGATTCACTAACAAAGTGGGCACCTTGCGGAAGGACACAGAAGTCCTTACCCTTTACTGCTGGCAAAGTTCAGCTTCATTCAAATTGATCTCGAGCAAGTAATCCATAAAATTCACTGACTTGCTTTGGAGGAATTGGCTCTGGGGACCTGCTTAGTGTCTGGCAGCAAGTCCAACCCCATCAGCCTTGGGACCATCCTGCTGGCTTCTGTGACAACCAGTGGGTCTTGATCGGGGTACACTTGGGCAATCATTGCCTTAAATATATCAGCCCAAGGAAACCCGACCTTAAGGAAAGAGATGAACAGCATTAATTGTTTTTTTATATTATTTTTTTGAATGTTTTCTGATGTGATGCCTACCAAGCACCATAGAGCATTACATGTTTTAAGAAAATAATAAAAAAAGCCACATAGCATTTTTGTTGGTCAAATTGGATGGAGTTAACAGGAAACTTAATTACACTTTTTGAACATTTTAGGACTCAATTGTATTTTCTTGACAAGTTTTAAAACTTCTGGTGCAGTTAGTTCTTTTTAGTCTTTGTCACCCGGAATCAAGTTTCATGCTTTCTGAATGACTTTACCTTAGCATATGTAACTCTGTTATCACAAGTTCCGTATCATTTTTTCTAGGGACAAAGAAATTGCAATGGACATTATCTCTGTCTGTTCATTTCTTGTACATTGCACTAATCTAGATAACTCTAATGAAATTTGTACGCATTACAATGCAAGAATTATATGGTCATTTAATTGATTATTTTTATCACGATATTGTATAAGACTTTCCTTTTTCTCTTGTTTGATATTACTTGTTCATGCAGGATTGACTCATTATCTGTATTACCTGCGTCCTTTGGTTCTCAAGATGCATCCACGATTTTATTACATTGTCCGTCTGTTCAGTCTGCTCTCAAGGTAACAGTTTGTCACATCTATTCATGATACCTAAAGATTTAACAAGTTGTTTGATAATTATGAATGAAATGATTTCTGCAGTCTAATAAAGCTCTAATCCTTGGGGAGTCCTTTGTCTTTAGCAATGCCTTTATCAAGGTAAGTCTTTCTGTAACTATTGTTCCTTCATAATTTCCTTGGGAATCTGTTAATTGGAGAAATGATATTTTCTCTTGGAAAGGGATCATATTCTGATCCTAAATATGTTTTGGCTCACGAAGATTTGTGGGCCTATTCACTCCATTCTATTTTTAAAATAGATGCTTGATATGTCTATCTTAGCTATGTAGGTGTTTTCTAGTGCTTGATAGCTGGTCATCTTCTCTTACATGGAAACTTTGAACTGAGTTGCTTGATAGAGGTTGATGAATGTTCTAGATGTCAAATGTCCCTTCTACCTGAAAGTGTGTTACATTTTTATGGCTTAGGTTTTCTTTCTTTTCTTTGGGTTTTCTTTCTCGGCCTCATCTGGGTGGCCAAAAAGCGCAATTTGTCCAAATCACACTAGAAACGTGCAATCTGTTTTTGACACTTTATATTGTGGTTTATATTGAGGTTTATTTTCTTTCGTAATTTGAATAATTGTTTTTCACTTCTCTTCTTGGTTTTTACATTGAATTTACATGTCTTCCGTTCCTGTAGATTGACCTCACTTACCGGTTCCGTCTAGCACCGTTTTTTTTCCGTCTCTCATTTCTAGTTAATTAGTTGCCAAATGAAAGATTTGGAACTTCTTTCCCTTTCTGTTCATACGGAGGCATGACCAATTGTTTGAGTTAGTCATGTTCTAAGTGATTACTCATTTACCTTTTTACAATTATGGCAGGATGTATATGATCGCCTGGAGAAAGAGATGGCAGTAGCTAATCTCTCAGGATCTGGTAGAGTTAATCTTTCTGATGATCGATCTTCAGCCAAGGATGCTAAAGGAGTGCATGATTCTGGCCTTTCCTCTGAGTTAAATGAAACTTCAAGTGAGAGTACGTCTATTAAACATGCTGTGGATAAAGGGGGAAGGAAAAAGAAGGGAAAATCTGCTGGAAATGCTAAATCTGGTGCAACTGAGAGTGGTCTGGACAATCAGGATTTTGTGCCGACAAAATCTAAGAAAAACCAGAAGAAGAGCAAAGATTTATCTTCTGTACATGCATCAGAAGTGAAATCAAGCACTAAGAAAGATGCCAAATCCCAAGAAGAAAACCAGGGTATTCCTTCAGGAGAATGGATTGTGCAAATGATCACTACATCGTTTCCTGATTTTGAAGAGCAAGGTGTGATGCTTTATAATGCAGAGTTTTAATTCTGAATGTAGCATATGACTGACCTAATCTGATTTTGAGGTTATTGGTCATTAATTTTGGTAGGTGTTGATGATCCATCCAGTATAATTAGGTCTCTAGCCAACCACTTGAGACCTATGCTAATCAATTCATGGAAGGAAAAAAGAAAGGCAGTGTTTACAGAAAATGCAGAGAGAATGAAACGGTTGCTTGATGATTTGCAAAAGAAAATAGATGAAGTGAGCAAGATCATTCACTTCTTTGGTCTTGTTTGCCCTATACCATGACTATATTTGGCTAAATGAGTTATCTTTCCTCATGTATTTCTGATTGCAGGCTTTGTTAAATATACAGCTATATGAAAAGGCATTAGATTTGTTTGAAGACGATCCATCCACTTCAGTATGTCCTCCTTTATCTATTTATCAATTGAAATAGGAAGTTGTTTCTTATTAAATATATTAAAGGGCAGTTTCATGTGCTTTACAGGTGGTTTTGCACAGGCATCTCTTAAGAACAACAGCTGCTTCTATTGTAGATACGCTATTTGTTGATCTGGTAGCCGTGTATATCCTGCTTCATCACTCTGTTGCATGAAATATATCTTTTATGAAGGGGTGTGTGATAGATTCGTGATTTGCAGGATGCCTACAACAAATTAAAGACTGGAGATGAAACCGAAAATCCTGAAAATTCACAGTGTGTCTCGTTTAGTTCTGCGGAAAGAACTGCTCTTGTATGGAGATTAAATCCCTTGATCTTCCTTTCATAAACTAAGCAATGATAATGTTTGGATGGGGTATTGACAGTTGAGTCTTTTCTACACCTTTCTTCTGGTGCAGGCAAAGACATTTCCTGGAAGCCTTTCAAAGAAGGCTCTTGCAGTGGTTGATGCTTTGGAGGGAAAGGTCTGTCATTGAATTAAGTTAAATAATATTTCGGTTTTGATGTTTGATAATAAACTAAGGAGACTTCCCTACAGATCAATATTGTGTGTGAATTGTCTAATGTTCCAGGTCCTTGTCGTTGAACTCTGTCTGGTACTTTTCAGTAATTTTTGTTCTGCTTATCGGCAGATGTACCGTTTGCTTATTTGCAGTGTTCAATGTTGTAGCTATCCTTTTTCAGTTGTTTCAGTTTTCCTTATGTTGACAGACATCATAGTTGAATAGTTTTCAAATAGAGATTGAGATCTGCAATAATTTTGTGGATGTTGCGGTGGTATTTTTTTTTTTACATATAATTCATTTTGTGATATCTTGGGTAATGGAATTTGCATGTTATATAGTAACTCTTCTCACTTTGTGCATTTAAATTAATGACTACAAAAATTACCAATGACAGAGTGTGGAAATTTTCATGACTGCACTGACAGATTTTGCAGAGGAGAGGTACTTATGATGTTTTTATTTGTACTTCTTTAGTATGTGGTAGCATAAAACTCTTTTATTTACTATTCCTAGTCGAATGCTTTTTTCAGTGGATTGGTAGTGAAAAAGCTTGATAAGAAACTGGAAAGGGCACTTCTGCATTCTTACCGCAAGGTAAGCCTGCTTCACACCATTACGTAATGCCAGATATGGGAACATATATATTTGTCATCTTTATCTACTTATATTTTGATAAAGCTGATTTTTGATCTCACATTTGGTCTTCGCTGTTGATGTAAAGTTTACAACCTTGGACCTTCTACTGATCATCTTATAATTCTCAAGCTTTCTTGCAACTGGAGATCTGTTGTCTACAAATAATCTTGAGTTTTGCTGTTTTTCTACATGCAAATGAAGCAGCCAAGAGAAAATCATTTTATTTGGCCTTTGCACTTGATACTCTAGTTTGCATAATGAGTTCAGAGTGTCACTGTAGGATTTGACCTCTCAAGTGTCTACAGAAGAGGATCCTATCTCTCTTCTGCCAAAAGTAGTGTCGCTGCTGTATATTCAGGTCAGTAATAGCTATTGTTTCTTTCTGTGTTTTGTCTGGTTCTCTTGGTTTGTTTGCTTTGGCGATTAAAACATCCCCAATGTGTAGGTTCACGGTAAGGCTCTTCAAGCTCCTGGGAGGGCCATTTCTATTGCCATTACCAGATTGAAGGTATTGTATCTGTGGGATACTGCTTGTGAAACCAGAAACTCCTTTATGTAATTCTATCCAGCAAAAAAGTTGTCTTGCTACCAGAAGCATTTTTTTTCAAAGATTTTGTTGGTATATGGGTCTTATTATTGTGTCGGATAACTGGGAAGTGTGAGACAATGTAATACCATCTACATTGCAACTCTTTGCAATTTTTGTTGACATATTCTGCTCTGGTAGTTTGGTTACCTTAATATGTCTATTTGTCAGGATAAGCTACAGGACTCGGCTTACAAGATTTTGACAGATTACCAAGCCGCTACAGTCACCCTCCTCTCACTGATTTCTGCCTCCACTGGTGACGTAAGAAAAAAATCCATGTTAGATAATAGATACGACATATATGTTATCATTGAAGTTTGTCTCTGTGTTCACAATTGGTCTGAAACCTTTCATTTGCTGTTTTGGCTGCTTTGTTCGAAAAGTTCCTTGAAAAGATTACCTTAATGGATCTGGTGTTTACTGTTCTCTCTCTTTCTCTCCTCCTCAGGAAGAGGATTGCACTTCTGAGAGAATTTCCAGTAAGAGGGAGCTTCTGGAGAGTCTAATGCCAGCACTGAAGAGCGTGGTGCTCAGCAAGTCCTCAAGCCTGAGAATTAGCCAGAATTGTGCCATCTTACGGTTAGATCATAACTGACTTGGGGAATTTATGTTACGGCAATTTTTTAGACAATCAAATGATCTTGCGACGCTGGCAATTATGCTGGTAATGGGGGAGTTATCTTGTGCTGGGGAGGGAGGGAGGGAGAGGCGAGTGACGCTAGATTGCGGCGAGGTGAGTGACGCCTGAGGTCGCCCAATCTCAAGTGAGGCCATCCGGCGGCTAGATCTGGCCGCCCATGGGTGATCTCAAAAAAAATAAAAAAATAAAATTAAGAACCTTTTTTTTTTTTTTTAAAATTAGTTTCTTCACAAATGTAATTTTTACCGAACAATATTTAAGTCAAAATTATTTCTCCATGCACTTTAAAATTATAGTTTACTAAATGCTATTTCCTTTTCAGAAAACCTTTTAGTCTAAAGGTATTTACATTTTCCCATGAATATTTCTCCAAAACCGAACCAAACAGGCCTCTGTTATTTCTTTCTTCACCACAATCAGAGCAGAAGATTGGATGGCCGACTTCTTTCTCGAGCATAACCGCCTCTACTATTAATAATCAAAGAAACGAAATTTGTCATGATCATCTGGCCGGCCACTGTGTTGGGCCTCGTTGCGTGGGCATGGACGCACGGGCATGCGTCGTGCTTTGGGCTGGTCCCTATCCCTTTCGAACGGTTGCAGCGCCAGTTGGGCTACTGGACAGTGGATCACTGGCCCAAGTGCTGTCATAGGCCTAATGTTCATGGGCCCATAGGCCCAAAAAACCATTGAGGCAGAAAATGTCAAAAAGGTCCTTTGGGGTACTAAAATTAAAACAAAAGGAAAATGTCGTAAATGGTCCTTGAACTTTCATCTAATGTCAAATTTCATCCCGAGCTTTCGATTTGCTCAATTTGGTCCCTGAACTATTAATAAATGTTCCATCTTGTTCATGACTATTTGAAAATTGACCAATTTCGTCCTTCCGTTAGTTAAAGTTAACGGAATCGGCTTACATGGCTTTTAGTCTCTTAAATATAAAATAAAAAAGGACACGTGGAATATCCACATGGAAATTACCTTTAAAATAGATCAAATTGTGGCCACCATACAAAAAAGAGATACATAACCATTTATTCTCTCTGCTTTTGTGATTAGTGCTCTCATCTTTAACTAACTTCTAATTTGTTTTCCTTTTTTAAGATACTCATAATTCTAGTAATCTAACTTAGTTTCACGTCATCAATTAATGCTCCACGTCATCACTTAACGATTTAAACAAATGGAATGACTAGATGGAACATTTGTTAATAGTTGAAGGACCAAATTGAGCAAATCGAAAGCTCATGGATGAAATTGAACATTAGATGAAAGATCAAATTGAGCAAATCGAAAGCTCAGGAATGAAATTAAACATTAGATGAAAGTTCATGGACCATTTGTGACATTTTCCCTAAAACAAAAGTCAACACATATAGGTTGGGCCGTTTGACACGGCCTACGGAACTGGAGCTGGACTGGCCGGGAAGCGTCTTTGATTGGGCTTCTAAGGCCGAAATAACCTTTGGGCCCAAAAAGTTTAAAGGGCCCAAAATAGGCCCTTGGTTTGAAAATTTTAAAATATAGGCCGAACAATATAAGTTGGGCCGGCCTCTCAATGCCTAGGCTGGACGGGCCACAACTAGCTTAGATCGGATTGGATGAGACTAATTGAGCCTGTTAGATGACTTATTAAAATTTGGAAGAAATGCAGTGGAAATGTTAAAACTTATTAAACAAAGTATAATTGAATTATAAAAGCAAAATTGTGACACATTTATCCCATTAAGGACATTTTCGTCTTTTTTTTTTTCTATTTTTAATTTTTCTTTTTATTTTTAATTGTTTTTCTTCTCTCTTTCCTCCACCGGCCATGGCGGAGCCCTCGCCTGATGCCGGCGAGGGCTGCCCTCGCCGAACGCCAGCGGAGGGAAGAAAACAAATAAAAAAAAAAAAAAAAAGTTTAAAAAAAGTTTTTAAAAAGTAAAAAGACCAAAATGCCCCTATGATTTGGGATGGTAAATATGTCACACAAAATGAAAGTTCAGGGTTTTTTGTGTCACAAATAAAAGTTTAGGGTAAATGTGTCACGGTTAGCAAACTTTAGGGTTTTTCATGTCACAAAAAAAAAATTTAGGGTAAATTTGTCACTTTGGGCAAAATTTAGGGTTTTTTGTGGCTTTTTCCCTAAAACTTATTAAACAAAGTATAATTGAATTATAAAACTTATAAAAAATGCACTTAAGTCATTTTTACGTAGCACTAACATAGCTAAAACATGAATTAGGTTAAGGCAATGTGATTTTGATTTCTAACCTAAATCCTAATTAAATTACATTAAAAATTAAAAAAAATGTTTTAAATGAAGACAAGGGAAAAAAAAAAAAAAAAAAAAGCCAAGGGTACAGCCACTGCAGCCCCACATTCACCAAAAAATCGTGAATGGGGGCTCGAAGAGGGTCACCAATCCACCAAGAACTAGGTGAGGTTCATTGACCCTTGCCCAAATCAAGCAACTCTCAACCAGATCGCAACAAGGGCTAGCCTCAAGGGCTAGTCAAAGCAAGGCACCCTCACCGTTGTTTGGCCAACGATTGCTTGATCTGAGCAAAGGGCGGCAACCCTTGCCCAAATCTGAGTGGAGGGCCACAACTCTTGCCTACGTTCAGTGACACCAGCCTCGACAGCCCCTATCGGCCCTTTTGGCAACAATGACAGTGGGATAGCTAGTAAGGGCTTGCTACCCTTGCCCTTGCCTTCTATTGTGATTTTTTTTAAAGAACCACTTTTTTAATTAAAGTCTTAATAAAAATTAGGATTAGGCCAAAACAAAGTTATTTGAATCTTTTAATTCATGTTTTAATAAAGTCAAAGCCATGCAGGAGAGAAAAAAATATTAAATAAATAGAAAAAAGAAAAAAAAAACCCTTAGTATATAAAATAACTCAACTATATCAATTTAATAAGTTTCAAAACTCGATTACACTTCTTTAAAATTTTAATAATCAATTACACTTTTATAATAATTTTTAAAATTTTCAATACACTTATTCTTTTAAATTTTTACTTTAAATTTTGACGACAACGAATTGCTTCACATTCAGATTGATTTCTCTAATCAGCTTTTTTTTGGTCAGAACCTAACCACCATATACCTTCGCTGAAGGGTTTTTGCATGCCAGATCGGGGAACAAACAGGTCAAATTGTCACCCGTCCACTCCAAGATCATTGTTAGTTTGGAAATGTTATCTTTTTTCCCCGGCCGAAGCATGTGCAAAAGAAAATCTAAGATTAGGCGGCAGATTAAAAAAGTTTCAGCCTCTTGACAAGAAATAAAACTGAATTTCAGGGACGCTAGATCTGAACCCTATGTCCATCCACAAAGCGGTACCCACCCAAAACACCACAAGATGTCCGACCAAAACTAAGGAAAAATAACAGAACGGGTGATTATATAGAAGCGGCAGTATGACAATACTAAGCTCTCTAAAGAAAAAGTATGGGGGCAACAACTGCTCATAGCATCCACCCCCAGTAGAATGAATAAAAGGGCAACAACCTTCCACTGCGTCAATATTGCGAATATATTCGCAATATTGACGCGTGATTTACTAAATGCAAGATATGCATTTCAGACAAAGAAAGAAAATTGACGGATGATTTACATCTGGTTTGATGACTGGTTAGTGCTGAGGTAGGGCTGGTCTCTTTTCCAGCATCTCGAATTGAAGCACCATATTATCCTGCAAAGGAGCTTACATCTTGAGCTTTGGAAGTGGCCTGGGTGACCAATGATTAAATGCAGAATAAGATAGTATGGGAAAGAAGTTGCGACAGGTATTGATCAACCCAACCTTGCGAATTATCTCGAATGTGTTGGGATCGAAACAGTGATAAGATCCTCTCTCATACAATGGTGTCTTCAGTGTTTCCATGTTAGGGGCCCTCAAAAACCACACCCGATGCTCTTTGTGATAAACCCAACCTCTGTTGTAACTGCCAACAAAATGTTTCCAATTCTCTTAGAACCCTAAAATCAAGAGACTTTCTAACTTACATTGATAAGAGATGGAGGGACCAAGTGTGCACAAAAGCACCAAACAAAGTTTCTTTTCTTGGCAAGAAGAAAAAAGGCATCCCTTGAGTAAAAGAGCATACAGTTCATTTGCGGCATATAATTGGGCTTCATCTTTAGGCATGCTGCAGAAGACCCAAAAAAAAAAAAAAAAATTAGCATGTTAGTAAATAATGAGTAATGCAATTTGCAGGAGCACTAAATGAATATACAGAGAAGAACCTGTAAAATATGTAAAATAATGTCTCCACAGAGAACTTCGCAAAATAACCTTGCTGCAACCGAACATAATATATTACTTTGAGATTGATAAGTGCAGCCGTAAAAGCTGATACATAACTGATAATGGGAACAAAATTAGAGGAACTAAAAGGAGGTTGGCTTACATGTAAAGTTGGGGGCTGTTTAGAATAATAACATTGTGGAACACTAAACTCTGGGTCACCCTTTGCTGGCTCATCAGACCATGGGGAACCAAAAGTCTTGTGAAGATCCTCAGAAGAATTCAAATTTAGCCCGAGTGTGGTCAAATCAATGCCAAGTGCGAGAGATGCCAGATCAGGATCACTTGTCCTTATAACACTTAGCAAGCCCAGCAACCCATATGGATCAGGAGTAGACTGTGATGTTTGCATAGGTCTCAAACCCTGCTCCCTAAATGACTGATTAACTGCAGACATCTGCTGCAAGCGAAATTGAGATTGGTTCTGCTGCTGCTGATATTGCTGGACAAGCTGGTCATACGAACCCATTCCAGATATAGTACTTGGTGAATTTAGAGGTCTAAGCCCAACCCCAGGAGGAGGTCCACTTGTTTGAAAGCCCTATCAACACAAAAAGTCCTTGTCAAAGACAACAATCGCTTGGACAAGCTAACTAAGCAAAAACAAGACGACAATGTTACAAGGGATCACATCTCCCATAACATGCAAGTGATAAATTACAGTTCCTATCATTAATATAGAATTTAAAATCTTCTGTCACAGATAATGATGTCTCATCTGCCAGTCTGTATCCAATCCACTACCCCCTGTATCCAACATCAAAGAGAATCCTTCCAAAATCTTTTAATTAAACGACACATAGCTAAACTACCAAACCTGAGAGTGATATGTTGAATGGGAAGATGGAAATATATCTGATCCTTGCAAGTGTAGAAGATCCTGATTGTTCCCAGGTGAAAAGGAAACCCCACCACCAGTGGCTGAAGGCACAGGTTGCTGTTGTTGCTGCTGCTGCTGAGGTCGATGAGATGAGTATGCTCCCCCTAAATTAAATCCAGCAGACCTTCCCATCTGCAAATGAATGTTTGTTATTGATCTCATAGCAGACTTGTGTGCAACTCAAGCAACTAGTAAAAAGGAAAGAAATTCTCCCAAGACATTTAGACTGACCGAGAAATGCTGGGATTGCATCATTGACATAGCATTGTCATGAAGTTGCTCCTTCTGGTGCAAGTCAATAGAATAATCTGAATTACCACCTGTAAAAGATCTAACAGCATGATCAGTAGTAATTAGAGAACAGAATTCCCTGCAGGATGCAGGGATGCATTGCATTCCAGAAATCATAAAATCAAGCTAGTAGAGCCTCAGAGTACATGATTTTTCTTCTTGCAAAGATATGGTAAGCAACAAATATCATGAAACCTCATTTTGAGGAGTTGCTGGGTTATGAAAACCACTGTCACTGTCAGCAGACACATCCAACACGCATGCACCGCATCAGCTAAAATTGGATAGCGTATTGATCCATTGGAATTGGTAAAACATGCTATATAATCATAAGTTGCACAAAAATCCACAGGAAGCACAACATTTTGTAATTTAAACATGTTTAAACAACAGCCGCCATAACAAATCCCTTTGATTGATACCCAACCATGCGTAGTGGCATTAAAAGAATAAAAAACTCCTTCAGAGAGAATGATGAGCAAGGGAACAACAATTCAACTAGTCATATCTGAAAATGAGTAGCAAAAGAACCATATGAAGAAATGGACCAAACACTCCTCGGGTGGGAAATGAAAAATAATTATTAAAAGAGTTATACGGCTGAAATTATTTACCTTTAAATCCCGGTAAGGCAGGAAAATCCTCGTTCTGGATGCTGAATTCTTGATTCTGTTGAACAATTGGGCTAAGATTTTGTTTCCGAAGAGAACCTAAGATTTCAGCATTTATCGTAATACTTTCTAACATCTTCAAAACAATAATAACTCCAACATAGAAAAGAAGAGTATCCATCAACTAAAGATTTGAATTTTCCTCGTTACCTATTTGCCCTTGAGGCCCTCCAGCAGAACTAGGACGACTGGTCAGCTGAGGAAAATCTAAGTTTATGTCGAAAGGGGTACTGTCACTTGAGTTCAACTCATTCAACATTCCCATAGAGCTAAGATTATTCACTTGCTGCACATGACTTTGTGAAAGAGGATTTGCTGCCGAAGGATAAGAACTGCCTAACATTGAAAAAACCTGAGGAGATCCTGAAAACAAAAATGCAACATAAAGCAGCCCAGAGTTCAGTTTATCAGCAGATCAATCTTCCCATTATTTTTTCTTAATTCCTAATTTAAGACGGACATTATAGATTGCCAATATGAGCCAGACTTTATGTCAGAAAGTCATAAGAAGCGCAAGGTGTCACAAAGTTGAACAAAAATACTAGGTCTTGATTCTATTCTTTTCTCTTCTTCCTCTTTTGCTGCATTTGTCTATCTATCCCAAAACCTTTCTTCATCAGGGGGGAAAACTAAATCGCGAAAGGCTGATGTGACAAAACACCTTCTGACAAAAGCAGACCATAATGCTAATCCATCCGTTAAAGTGAGTGATCCAACATTACCAGAAAAGGTCACCTAGAAACTAAGGCAATGTTTGGTAACCATCCAAACAGTGCCTGATTTTGATTTTTATTCCCAATCAGTTTGGGAACGAATCGCGTTTGATAAATTTTTTGTTCCTGGAACAAATTTGTTCCCAGAATCAATTTTAGACAAGAATTGAGAATAAAAAAAAATATGATTCTCGGTCTAAGAATCAAAACCTAGAAAGTTTTCTTCTTCCCTTTCGTTATCCCGCGACCGCCATCCACCCCCGCCCGCCGCCGGTCACCGTCCGCTGCCGCCTGCCACCGGTCTCCGTCCGCCGAGCTCGCCGGTGGCCAGGCGGGCCTCACCCGGTGCCGGCGAGGCGCGCCTGGCCCCGCCGATGGCCAAGCAGGCCTTGCCCAACCCCGACGAGGCCGGCCTGGCCACTGGCAAGGCCAAGCCTCGGCGGGGCTGGGCGAGCCTCGCCCAGCTGCCGGCGAGGCTCGGCCGACGAGGGCCGGCCTCGCCGAGGGCCGGCGACGCTCCGGTGAGGTCGCTGGCCCTCGTGTCGGCTTTGTCGCCCGGTCCGGCGACCAGCCACAAGAAGAAGAAGAAGAAGAATAGGAGAAAAAGGAAAAAAAAAAAAAAAAAGAAAAAAGAAAATAAAAAAAGGAACAAAAAAAATGAAAAAAAAAAAAAGGAAAAAGAAAAGAAAAAAAAATTGAAAAAGTAAAATATTTATTTAAAAATTAAAAGAAATTGATTTGGATCAAAATCAATGAGTACGGTATCAAACACAATTCTATTCCAGAATCAAAAATTTTGGACAGTTACTAAACGCGTTCTTTTACTCAGAATCAGTTCTCGGAAACAGAATAAAAAATAATTATTTCTTGTCAGAATCTGTTCCCGGGAACAGAATCGTTACCAAACATACCCTAAATATAGTATCCTCTAGTGTTAACTGACTTGAAGTGTCCACATTGTACTGGTGGCCAACTATAATCCTTAGCCAGAGGGGCAATGAAACATTCTAGATAACATCAGACAGATACAAAATGGACAAACTGTGTAAACAAGATTGAATGTTCAGAGAAAGGAAACCTTCATGTAACGACAGTAAAAATGGTTTTGTTCGAAAGGAAAAGAAACAAACATAGCAATCAAGTCGATAGGGGCGATTTCAAGACATGTTTACTTTTTATCACTCTGAGGTGTGCTAATTAGAAATAAAAATAAAATCAATATAGCCAGCAAGACCACGTACCCTGGGAAAGTACACCGCCCAATAATCTATTCTGGCCTTGTACACCCAAATTTCCAGATCCAGTATTAGAACCCAAATTTAGACGGGATGCAAGACCAGACACAGATACTCCTCCAGCAGCATTTAAATTCTTCCCAATGCTGCCACCTCCAACCATGTTACCAATAGAGCTTGAAATGCGAGAACTTGCATTTCCCAAAATTGGGGACACCCCCAGTCCAGGGACGCCATTCCGATTTCCAATCGTTGCAGACGTAGGTAGGATACCAGGGATGGAGCCTCCAACTCCATTTGCATTACTGCTAAATCCGGGGTTTCCTACAACGTTGAGACCCCCTCTATTTGCGACTCCTGAATGTCCATGAGAGCTTCCATGAGATAGCTGCAAATTGCATTGAGGCAGTGATCATTTAGCAGTTGATGGCTTGCACAGCGGTCAAATTCAGAACCAACAATTGTCCATCACATCAAACTTCAACATCATGCAAACCCCTAGACTACCTGAGAGAGTGCGACAGGAAGATTATTTGATGCAAATCGGCCACCAGAAAGGTTTCCAGCTGGTTGTTGGATGCCGCCGGACTGTAGATTATTTATTGTGGAGCTTCTTGATGGAATTGTGCCCGACATATTGGGAACATTAAAGCCCCCATGCATGTTATGCAACCCTTGAATAGTTCCTGAAAGACATTTAGCCTCAATATTATGAGAAGTTCTAGCAGTATTCGTGATAGCAACATTTAGCATATTTACCCACCACTATGATGAAAAACGGGGGAAGCAGCACCGGACTGACCAGAGAAGGATGTCGCAAAAGATCGTCCAGTGCCGTCTGGTAGATTCGACGTTGAGTTGTTAAGAGAAGACTGCAAGCACAATGGAGGTAAACATTTTACATACCAATTGACTTACTAAACCATACAAATTAATATAAGTAGTAAGTCCTGGTCCTTAATGTGGCGTAAAAAACAAGACATATGGGAATGAAGTTCAACAAATAAAAAGAACACACGAAGAATCCAGCACGGGTTTATTTGCATAGCATAGCTTATGACTTCACTTCATAACTTCATATATATATATTATGGCAAGGCCTTCCCTTAATACCACAGTATTTTCGAAATTCCCTAACTGAGCAGCTAAAAACATCTTCATTTTAAGAGGTACTCAACCCACGAATTTCAAGCAGTTGCACCAATTTGATGACCATTGATCATTATGTCTGTAAAATCATGGCACTTACAAGCTCAACTAAAAAATGGGAATAAAGGTTAGTGTAGTACATTCATCAACCCTGACATTGGATAATTGTCAAAAGTATCAGTGAAAAATCATTCCTTGCAGAAAAGCAGCCGTTCCTTCTCTTGACAGTCAATAGAGAGAACTATGCGGATTTAACAAGCTTTTCTCCAGTTTATTCAATCTATAGCCTGAAAAGGACACATAACAGTAAGTAATTACTCAAAATT
Organism: Eucalyptus marginata; assembly: GCA_014182565.1. Taxonomy (NCBI): domain Eukaryota; kingdom Viridiplantae; phylum Streptophyta; class Magnoliopsida; order Myrtales; family Myrtaceae; genus Eucalyptus; species Eucalyptus marginata. Next base: position 26,907,866 of record CM024594.1, read on the forward strand.
CAAGCCATGTGCACATATAGATAACATATTGCATAATTCTCACTCAGCAGCCATAGTGTAAACTGTATAGATATACAGGTTTTTATTGTCCATGATTAAAAAGAGACCCTATCAGATTCTTCCTCTACTAAATGCATATTGACAACTCGTTAGTACTCCATGCGTATCCATTCACGTTTAAGTGAGCCAACATTTGTCGACTATGGTATTATGTCAAAAGCTTAAATTTGCACAGGCATTCAATGATTTTTCTTTCTAATTCGCAGCACACATTCTAATTCTTCTAGAACAATTGGCAGGAAAAAGAACGGAGACTAATAAGGTCATGGCAATCTACCAAAAACAAGATAAACTACACAAGCAAACAGAGAAAATTCTCGAAACCCCACACAGAAAGGCAATTGCATGCCGACATGAGCCCTAAATGCTTATAATTGCACCATAAGCTCTCTGAGAGAACAAAAACTCGCGCACGTCATCGGCTGCAAAGCCACAGGCCTAGCAGTAAAACATCTATTTGACCGCCCTACATCCCACGAGCACGACTCTCCACGAGCTCTACTCCTCAAATCCACTCCGAATGCACCTGGCTACGCCCCGGAGCAAAACAACGCATCCCGGTCCCAATCTCCTCGATCCAAATACACCACTAGTCCTACCGCGATGCTCCTAAATTCCCCACAGAACTCGCCCCCGAATTCCGCAAACAAATCAGCTCTCCCGCATTACCACCGCCACGCCTCCTGAACACTCGCGACCGCACAAAACACATTAAAAAAAAAAAAACACATCGAAAATCACATGACTCCATTTTGCAACCTTCCCCACCAATCAACGACGACGACTCGACTGAATCCGCTCACGATGCACGGCTGCACTCCCCCGGAGCTCCCTACTCGACCGGACACCGGAGCGCGCGGACGGACGGACGGACGGACGGGATTCAAAGGATGACAGTGAATCTGAACTACGGCGGGGGCCTCCGGCGCGAGCGAACACTACCTCGGAACTCGCCGAGGGGAAGTATACCTTGCGAGACTGCGAGACGGCGAGACGGCGAGACGGCAAGGCGGCGAGCGATCGATCGGCGGAGGAGGAGGAGGCGACGGAGGAGCCAGTTCTCGCCTGCCCTAAATCGGATGGCGAAGAGCAGGAGAGAGGAAAAATGGTCACAGGCTGAATGAACGTAGAACAATAGAGGAAGTCGGGCGGGGTGTCGGAGGAAGGCCGCGTCTTTATATATATATATTTATTTTCTCGTCTGCCCTTAAGCGAAACGACGACGGTGGGGAGTGGCGTTTGTTTCGCTGCTCTCTCCTCTTTATTTCATCATTATTCTGACGAGGGGAAACTGGGAAGAGAAGAGAGTGCCTATTTAGCAGTCATTACTTAACGTGGATGCCTCCTTTCTTCTGACGACTTTCAGCTCGGCAAGTGAAATGTGTGGTTTTCCTGTTAGCCCTCCGTTCCATTGCTCGGTCTGTTTTTTCCCCCTTGATTTGTACCTAGTGTCTCCGAGCTAAACAAAGTGATTGTGCCGGCATGTCAGACGTTGGAATGCTTAGTTACCGCGGTGACAGTTTAGTACATGGAAAAGGGGCGAACAGTGTACATGAGGCGGGGGTAAAAGTTCCGTGTTTTGCTCGCGAAAAAAATAGCGAGGATAGTATTGCTTGTGTCTTGTCTTTGTATTGTCTTCCACTTGTGATGCCTTGTTTGCATCCTGTTTCTTTTTCGGAGTTCTGAACTCCACGCTCTGTCACTTTGTTCTTGTTGAGGGTCGGTTCAGAAGTGCTCTATTGATATATAGGGAGCATCGACCCAAAAAAACAAGAACAAGACTTACAGGGAGACCTCCAGATAAAAAGTTGAACTAAATGTGCGTTCTGTACAGTTTGCAATGCCAGTAAAGTTAACCCATTCTGTTGGTTCATCTACCATTCATGCTTACATATACAGTACAAAAATCTATGGCCGCGCAACTTGCTATGCATCTAGTCAACTAACTGTTACTTGCCAAATCCCATTCTGGAAGTCGCAACTGGCTTCTGCTGATGGGGGATGATCATAAGAGCCAGGCATGACGCAATCTTGGCCAGGAGGAAATGCAAGCCCAGACACAGACTTGCACGCCACGAGCACCTGTGGCTGTCCCCTCTCTTCAGGTTCTTGCCACATCTTCTCAGACTCCGGACATTCGTCCCGGGGTAAAACGCAACTGATGGACGAGCAATCACATCCAAGACCCTGGAAAACCACTTTTACGCCGACATTATAGCCAAGACCCACACTAATGGTCAGAGTGCCATTGTTATAGTCAATCATGGTGGTGGCTACCGACATTATAGCCAAGACCCACACTAATGGTCAGAGTGCCATTGTTATAGTCAATCATGGTGGTGGCTACCGGAACTTCATTCACACAATCATCTTGAGGACAGTCACCACTGATGCACTTAACTTGATGATTGATCTGGGAACACCCAGTGGCCAAAAACAGAACCGAATGACTGTCATGTTCCAAGGAAATGCTTCTTGTGCTGTCCGATTGAACCACAGGATAATCAATTCTTTGAGAGCCGGGACTCACAACCACCACCCTCGGGATAATCTCATCGCTTCGGGAGTTTTTGACAACCAAAGTGACATTATCAGCTGAAGCCTGGCCCAGATCTGCAAAAGTAAAGCTTCGATTACTCGACGAGTGCAAATACACATACTCTTTTTATTACAAGAGGTCACAAAAACGATTTAAAACAGATTCAACCCTAACTGCCATCTTCGGTACTAACACTATGGAATGATTTTCTAAATTGCCAATACCAGATGATTTCAAACCCAGTCGATCGTGCAGCAAAGCCAAACGGGCAACAGCAAAGTAGCATAATTCGAAAAGCCAACACACGATACAAAGATCACCCGTTTTTCAGTAATTTCGTTTTCATGTTGCTCTGTGCCCAGCAGCAACACACAATCTAACCGAAAACATAGAAAAACAATCAAAAGTAGACCAACAGTTGCAGCAAACGAAATATCGCCTTCTTCAATAGCTGTGATCACTCCCCCATAATCCATGAGAAAGATTTATGATACCAAAGATATGGCTAGGGTTTTTACATGAAGAGAGGGGAATGCGGCTTTCGCAAAGGGAGAGGGATATAAATAGGAACCACATAAGCAAATCGTATCGTTTGTGAAGTTTTCAACTGCTACAATCACATTACCTGCCATCTTCAGTACTAACACTATGGAATGATTTTTGACAACCAAAGTGACATTATCAGCTGAAGCCTGGCCCAGATCTGCAAAAGTAAAGCTTTGATTACTCGACGAGTGCAAATACACATACTCTTTTTATTACAGGAGGTCACAAAAACGATTTAAAACAGATTCAACCCTAACTGCCATCTTCAGTACTAACACTATGGAATGATTTTCTAAATTGCCAATACCAGATGATTTCAAACCCAGTCAATCGTGCAGCAAAGCCAAACGGGCAACAGCAAAGTAGCATAATTCGAAAAGCCAACACACGATACAAAGATCACCCGTTTTCAGTAATTTCGTTTTCATGTTGCTCTGTGCCCAGCAGCAACACACAATCTAACCGAAAACATAGAAAAACAATCAAAAGTAGACCAACAGTTGCAGCAAACGAAATATCACCTTCTTCAATAGCTGTGATCACTCCCCCATAATCCATGAGAAAGATTTACGATAGCAAAGATATGGCTAGGGTTTTTACATGAAGGGAGGGGAATGCGGCTTTCGCAAAGGGAGAGGGATATAAATAGGAACCACATAAGCAAATCGTATCGTTTGTGAAGTTTTCAACTGCTGCAATCACATTACCTGCCAAAGCGGCAGGCTTTCCTCTATCCGTCTCATAAGCCGCTCATCATTTTATTTCAGATCAAAATTCTAATTCTAATAAAAAATCGATTCAACCCGAGAACCACGGTAGAAAGGCAGCTCCATCCAATTCTCGGGTTGAACCGGACCCGCCGCACAAACCCTAATCCCCTTTTACTAACATCGCAGAATGATCTCGTGAATTGCCAACACCATGATGATCTCAAAGCCGGCTAATCATGCAGCGAAGCCGAGGCGCAACAACAAGCATCGCAGTTCGAGGAAGCTCTTCGGTAATTTCGAGCAATCAACGCCGGCAAGGATGAAGGCGAGAAGGATAGGAAGAAGGACTCACGACATATAACGACAAGGGCTAGAAGTGGCAGAGCAAGCATCACCGTCGTCGCCGTCAGCCGCCGTGGCCCCATTCTGATCGGCCGAAAGATTCACAGGAGTCGAGGAATCCTTGCCCGTTCAGATCTGGACTGGAGGCATGCCTCCAGATCTGCAAGCCTAGCTCATCCATGGCTCACGAGGCTTGTCCATGGCCGTGAGCCTCGACGGCAAGCTAGAGGTCCAGACGGCCATGAACTGCGGTCGGTCGTCAGCGGGGCTTCAGATCTGGACTGATTGGTTAATCCTCGAGAAGAAAGCATGGCTTCCGCTCCCTCTGCTTCAGATCTGAACTGAAGTCGTGCTTTCTTCAACAGTGGATATGGTGGCACTAAAGGCATGGCTCCTAGATCTGAAGCCGCCTTCAGATTTGGCCATGACTGCTCGTCCATGGCCGTCATGGGCAAGGTCGAGATCCCAACGGCCATGGACGGAGCTCACATATCAAGAAGAAAAGCAGAGGAAGTGGGCGTCCATGGCGGTCGGGCGATGGACGGAGCTCACATATCCCGACAGCCATGGACGCCTGAACGCGTTCGACTAGGGATCGACCAGCGCCGACAGCCATGGACGCCTGAACGCGTTCGACCAGGGATCGACCAGCGCCGACGATTTCGGCCATGGACGGGTCAGATTCGAAATTTGAAGAAGAGCAAAGACGGAAAAAAGTCGATGTCAATCGTTGATATGGATACATGAACACGTGTCAAGCCCGTAGACCCGCAGGAGCCCACGCGGGCCGCTTGGAACGGGCGGGCCACGATGTAAAATGGACCACGGATAAAAAAATGTAGTGAAAATGGGCTAAGCCCTTTATTTTGCCCAGAACCTAAAACATAAAAAAGAAAGAAGATAATGGATGGGCGTAATCCATTGGCCCGGCCCGGCTGGAGTTCTTCTTCAACCTCCAGCCGGGTCACGAAAAAGCTGCAAACCGGGTCACACGACCCGGTTTCGACCCGAAACTCCAAAATAGCATAGAAACATTGATTTTTGATGAAATCTCTTCATGATTCTTACTTCTAACATTAATATAATTTACTAGAATGAATTAAACAAAGAAAAAACGAGTAAATCTCCACATATAAGCTTCAAAAATTCGGATCTAAACCTCCCATAGCCGAATTTCGGATTTACAACGAAAATTAATCAATTGCAAGTAATTTGAAAATTCTAGAACTTTTTCATGTATAAACCCTAGAATTTCAAATTTAAAATTCTCACTCAATTCTCAACGAAATTATGCAAATTATATATGGTTGGAAAGATCTCAACATGGAGAACAAAAGCCCTATGGTTTTAGGATCAATCGAGCAGAAAACCCACACGAAAAAATAATGTCCATATTCGGCTCAAAGAGGGAAATTTCGAATTTTTCCATAATTTTTTTTTTTTGGTCCTACAATCATATATGATATGCTTTGATATCACATGTAGAAAATTATTCATATAAATAACTAATCAATCAAGAAGAATCAGATTTATATATGACCGTAAAACACCGTGATCAATAAACACAATGGAATTAACCTATTTGAGTCATTGCTTCACTTGAAGAAAAGTAGATCAATTTGATAATCAGTAATCTATCAGAATACCAAATGTTCCTCTCTATGACCTATTTCGATATAGCAACTTTCAATGGGATTAAAGTAACTTATAAGTATAACCTACCATTTTATAGGCTAGAGGGAGAACTTAACAAACCCTAATCAAAAGCATGTCAACTAGACCATTCCCATTACAGGCATCAGTTAAACACAATTACATACACTTTACTGCTCAACTAGATCCATTATAAATAGATGCCAATACCCAATTCAATCAGAGGGTTCAACAAATATTGGAATATTCATTAACCCGATTATTTAAAATAGAAAATTAATTAATTAATGTAAGCCCATATTATAGAAAATTTCCAACAAATCCATGCGTCAATAGCTTCATATGGGACTTGGTCGAGTGCAGTTTGGATAACCTGCCTCACATAAGGGTCTGTAAGTAGAGCAGACATTTTATTTTTCGCCACTATCATCATACTCAAAACTTCTGTTTGAGATCGGTTGCGTTCCTTTCAGAGATCTCAGAGGCTATGGACTCTATGGCAAACTCCCAGATTTTAGTGAAATGGACGCTCTAGAAAAAATGTCAGTCAGTCGGAGAATTTAGCAATTGCTTTCTCTTCTAACAATCTCACTCTGAGGCATCCTTCATTTTTCCCCTCTTGGCTTTGAGGTTGCCAGAGATTTGCACAATACCAGCTTGCGCGGGTCCATTCCTGAATTCCTTGGCAAGTTGCCCAACTTGAAAGAACTGTAAGTTCTTGAATTTTCCTCTCGAGTTAACCATGTGTGCAATCTCATTGACGTTGAACTATATTGCTTTCTCCAACAAGGGACCTGTCCAACAATATTTCAGCGGAACCATCCCGGCGTCAATATCGGGCAACACCAAAATTAATCTAGCGTAAGCGAAACGAATTTTACTCGCATATGCACGTATGGCATATGCTTACCCGAATGAGTTGCTTTCTATTTGGCACTTATTATGTCCATCGTCACCTTTTATGCTGACTAATCATTGGCATGGACGACATGCTCTCGAAACTGTTATCTTAAAATGTGCCGGGAAACCCGAGGCTCTGCAGCTCTGGCAATTCGTGTTCTACAACGGGTAGCACCTCGTCCTCGTCTGATGCTGGCTCGGGCAACTCAGCCTCTTCAGGAAGTAGCGAAAAGAGTAATGGCAAGGTGAAAATCATGGTGGGAACTGCAGCTGCCGCTTTCTGTGCGCTTTGGGTTGTGGTGGGACTCTTTGTCATTATGCCTCTTCATTTTACTCGCATATGCACGTATGGCATATGCTTACCCGAATGAGTTGCTTTCTATTTGGCACTTATTATGTCCATCGTCACCTTTTATGCTGACTAATCATTGGCATGGACGACATGCTCTCGAAACTGTTATCTTAAAATGTGCCGGGAAACCCGAGGCTCTGCAGCTCTGGCAATTCGTGTTCTACAACGGGTAGCACCTCGTCCTCGTCTGATGCTGGCTCGGGCAACTCAGCCTCTTCAGGAAGTAGCGAAAAGAGTAATGGCAAGGTGAAAATCATGGTGGGAACTGCAGCTGCCGCTTTCTGTGCGCTTTGGGTTGTGGTGGGACTCTTTGTCATTATGCACCACAGGCAGAGGTCACAAGCTGCTGCTGTAGCAGGTTTGTGATCAAATCAAATTAAAACTTTGGTTGAGCTCATTATAGGATTAACAATAAGGAGTTTCGTTTCCTTACACAACTTTTCCTTTTTCGTCATAACAATGGAGCCATCCGTAAGCCCGAGCCCGCGAAATACCCCGGTAATCCCTTAGGCCAAGATGAGACATGAGCAAGAACAGATTACATGGACCTTGCATGGAATTGTTCGCACCGATGGTGTGGGCAATCGAACCTGGGTTAGCAAACTGTTCCACGGATATGTGCCCTTTCCTTAACCACCTAAACTTCGCCGGCGAGAACATATCTATTTTCCATGCGGTCCTTAAAACTTATTGGTAGCGTGATCATGAAAAATGAAATGCTGGGAAACAAAGAGGCGTAGCAATCAACACAGCAGCAGAGGGCATGATGGCACAGGGAGAAGAAGCGATTGGGATGGTGGGGACGGGTCAAGTGGAAGTGGCGGAACATGGACCGGACAATCGTCAGGCATCACCAGCAGACCGAGATCATCTCCCTTTGGACCCTTGAAAACCTCTTCTTCTTCTTCTTCTTCTTCTTCTTTTCTTTTGAGGGTTCCTTTTGTTGCTGTGATTCTCTTTTTCTTTTTTGGTTTGATGTGAGAAGAATGGTTCTTTTTTCACAAAGAAATGGTATTTTATGTGGCAATTCGAACTAGTACAGAAGACAAATAGGAGGCTTAAGACATGGCCCAGCTATTGCATGCTCCTCACTCATATGAACTTAATAAATGTTGGCCGTTAGATTCAATGAAGACTAGATGGAACCCACATGATCTATGTGGCTTGCCGTGGTCAAATGTTTTAAAACATAAGACTTATTAAATGCCTAGATATCTAATAATGATTATAGTTAGGGCTGTTTGTTAATGTTCTTTGTTTCGTTTATAAACAAAATTTCTGTTTTTTTGTTTCAAGGAACAAAAAAGAATAAAACTCATTTGTTTGCGTTTTTGTTAAATCTATTTTTGTTCCCGTAAAACACATTTGGAATGTAAATAAAAACAAAGAAAAACGTGTTTCTTATTTCTAGACAATTTTTAAGAACAAATTTTCTCTCTCCTCTCTTTTCTTCTCTTTTTTTCTTCTTTTCTTTTTCTTTTTTTCTTTGGCCGGTCGCCGGCCTCGGCCATGGCCGGCGGCAGGCCGTCGAGGGCTGGCGACGCCATTGAGGGTCAGCGACCTTGCCAGAGCATTGCCGGCCCCTGGCGAGGCTCGACCTCGACTTGGCTGGGCGAGCTCGGGCTCGCCCGATCCGGCGAGCGATCCAGTGAGCCCAAGCTCGCCCAACCACCGGCGAGGCTCGGGCTCACCGAATGCTGGCGAGCTCGACCTCGCCCGGCCAAGGCGAGGTCGAGCCTCGCCGGCGTGGGGCAAGGCTAGGCGAGCTCGGGCTCGCCCGACCACCGACGAGGCTCGGCCTCACCTGGGGCCGGCGAGCCTAGCCGTGGCTGGGCGAGGCCACCGCCCTCGTCGGCGATTACCCGACCATGGCCGAGGCGGCGGCGACCGGCCAAAAGAAGAAAAAAAGAAAGAAAAAGAAAATAAAAATATTAAAAAATTAAAAGAAACAAAAAAACATAAATTTACCAAACGTGTTTTACATTCATTTTTTATTTCCGAAACAAGTTTACTAAACGCGTTTTTGTTCAAAATTGTTAGAACGTAAACACTTTTTTCTATTTCTATTCCCTAACAATTTTTAAACGAAATGTTACCAAACACGCTCTTTGGCTGCTAGCAACTTCTGATGAGTAGGTTATTTACATTTTGTTGACTCACATAAGTTTTAACCATAGAAAAAAAAAAGTACACATCTTAAACCCTAACCTCTCCCCTTCTACTCTAATTGGAAAAATATGAACGTTGATTGGGCCAACACAGTAGCCACTTGATGGGCTGGGTCCGCCTCGTTGGGCTTAACACATCGTTAAAGAAGAAGAAGAAGAAAAGTCAATAAAAAGGAAAGAAAAAAATGGCTGAACTTTCTTGAGAGTGAAGAGGGAGTTCGCACAAAAAGAAAAGAGGGAGAGGGATGGTAAGCTCAGAGGAGAAGACGCAATTCAGATTTGGCGGTGAAATCTTGTCAAAATCAACTGAAGTTTTAGTACGTTGTTCGTGAGTTTAAGATCTCAAGTTAATCAGTTTTGCTTGTTGAAGTCCTTCTCTAAATTGTCTCTCGATTTATTCGGTAGTGGTTAGAATCTTCTTGCTCCTTTTTTAATCTATCTTTGTGGTGTAAGGGTACGTTTGGTTCAATTTTTGCCTTTCAACCTCCAAAATCCCTTAAGGAAATGTTTGGGTGTTTGGCAAGTTTTTGAAATAGTTTTCGGCCAAAAATGATGAAATCCCAAGACAAGTAGGGACTAACCTTTTGAAGTAGCATTTGCGAATGCTAAAATTTGGGTTAAAAAAATTTCTTCCTAAAATATCCTCATAAATTCTTCAATTTTTTGGTTTTGCCCTTTATTGCTACTATTTATCTTCTTTGCGAGCGCAGCCAATGAGAGCCAACAAGGTTAGATTTGGCCGATGAAGGGTCAGCGAGAGGCTAGTGAGGTCATGTGACCCTTGCGATGGCTGCCTTGGGTCACGTACCCTGATGAGGGCCGCTTGAGGTCACTCAACCCAAGCAATGGTCGCTCGAGTCATGCGATCTCAGGCCTTATCACCCGGGTCTTGCGACTCTCATTAGGGTCGTCCAAGGTTGTGCGACCTCGGCTGCTAGCCAAAGTCCTTTGTAAAAAAAAATTCATCAAATATTACTTCACCCAAAGTTGCTTTGTAAAGGAGTTTTGACCAAATAAAATTTGCATTCTCAAAGAGTTTTGGCTTTTAGCATTTGCATTGCATCTAAAGCTCACGTAAAATTCGTGATTGTTGTTTTTCTGCTCCATCTTTAATTTTCATCACTATATTTATTAGTTTGGGATGATTGATCCTTCACACGTTTAAGTTCTCAATGAATTCTTGTCGTCTCTTCCCAAGAAAGTTGTATTAGAGCCAACATTTAATGGAAGAAATTAGTGGCACCATGCTTATGTTAAATGCCTCAAATTAATCTATTTGCAAGCCTTGGACTAAGGACATATTGTACGGTAAAAACTTGTATGACACTATAAATGGATATGAGGCTAAAGGAGACAAGGAAGATAAAAAATGGGAGCGAATGAATTGAAAAATGCTTGGCTTTATTCAACAATGAATTGATGATAGTATTTTTCATCATGTTGCTCACAAAACAAATGTTGAAACATTGTGGAAGAATATAAGATGTTTATGAGAGAAAGACCTCACAAACAATTTATTTTTAGTTAACACTTGAGTCAATTTCAAATTGTTGTGAAGTAGTTGACAAATTTGGAAATTGATCTCAGTGATGAGTTGTAGATATGTTTATTACTTGGTACTCTCCTTGACAATTGGGATACATTCATTGTGGCATTAAGTAACTCTACTTCTTATAGTGTGCTTTCTATGAGCATGAATAAAGAAAGCTTGTTAGATTAAGAAATAAGGAGAAAATGTAGAAATTATACTTCTCACTCAGAGGCTCTGGTCAAAGAAAATAAGGGAGAAATCAATCAAGAAACTTCCAAAATTATAATAAAAGAGGCAAGTCAAGAGGAATATCCAAATTATGGCTAAGGAGGAATGTGAAGAGCTACAATTGCGGTAAGATTAGAGATCATATTAAAGAATGCAGGTTCACAAAGAAAGATAAATCCCAAAATAAGATTAGAAATAGAAAAAACAAAAAACAAAAAACAAAAAAGAGATGCAAGATACAATGGCAATTGCATCTGATGTCAATATTGTGTTCATTAGTCATGGTGCTTGTTTGAACCTTATATGTCGAGACTTTAGTTGGGTTATTGATTCCACAGCCTCAATTTATGTCACCTCACAATGTGACGACTTCACATCCTATCATATTGATGATTTCGGTTGTATCAAAATGGGCAATCGTGGTATTTTTAAGATTAGCGAATGAGATATGTTCATTTGGTATCCCATGTTAGATGTAAAGATCACATTGATGTGTAATGTCGTTGGATCCAAGAGAAACTAGAGAAGAAGCAATGAGTTTAATGTGATGATTAAAATCTTGGCCGTGGTAATATTTGATTTTTGTAGAGATAAAGTGGGCACCGTGGAGCTTTCCCTTATGATTCAAAGGGGGAGATTTGATGGGTTGGGACCGCCTCATGAGGCTTAGCATTCTTTTAAGATTAAAAGAAAAATAGGACTGAACGTTCTTGATAGTGAAGAGAGAGAAAGGAGCATTCGCACAAAAAAACAAAGGGGGGAGAGAGACAATAGTGGAGAAGAGACAATTTGGATTTGACGGTGAATTTTTTTTCAAAAATTAGTTAAGATTTTAGTATGTTGTCCGTGAGGGTCAAGATCTACAAGTTGATTAGTTTTGTTTGTTGGAATCATTCTCCAAATTATCTCTTAATTTCTTCGATAGTGTTTAGAGTTTTCTTGCTTTTTTGTTAATTCATTTTTATGGTGATGATATATATTACTTTATTGTTGATGTGTTAAGTCTCTAATTGTGTGACTAGAGATGAATTATTATGTATTTCACAACTCTGGATGATTTATGGAAGTTTTTTAACGACCTCATAATTCTTCCCACATTGGGTTTTCAATGCCTCTCGAGGGTGACCCTTGCATATTTATGTGAAGACAACTAGCAAAGTCACAAAATTCACTCATTAAGGATGACAACTAACATTTTCATTTGGGGAGAGTGGCTATGCTGGTGAAGGTTAGCGGTTGTTATGATGACAATGGTGGTGGCCGTTAGGGGTGTGCAACCGGATCGGGTATACCTGGGAATAGGACCGGCCCACTCGAAAAATAGGGTCGAGAACCGGTTCCCAAAATTCGGAATCGATTTAAACCTATCTAGAAATCAGGTCAAATTGATTACCCACCTAGGAAACGATTTCTGGACCGGTTTTGTAAATATAAGTCCAAAACCCTATTTTTTCCCTTATTTCTATTATTACTCCCGCAATCACACGGTGTTTGTCCTCTTAGCTCTCTCAAACACACACGGCACTCTTCCTTCATCGTTCCTCTTCCTCACTTGCTCCCCTCCGGCTCCCTCTCGCACCTTCCAACGAATGGACGGTGTTCATTGCCGCCAAATTCTTGTATACCACGTGGATTGACTCGCCTAATTTCTCTTTTGTAGGAGAATTTATGCTTGCATAAATGAGTAGTTTCATATAGTAGTTGTGGGAATAAGACTAATATTATACCCATGTTTGTTGCTAATTTTTTGCCTTATGATTTTATTTACTTAATTTTTCGTTTAGTCAAAAAGTTTATGTATTTATTTATTATAAGTGTTTAATGTTTTGGTACAAATTAGGAGGATTACGTTATTTTCTCGCATATTAATATAAAATTCGAAGTCATATAAGATGTCGGGAGATTGCAAAACGGGTTCCAATAGAAACATGGTTGACCTTGAAACCGGATTGGAAAAACAGGGTGGGTTGGATACAGGGTCCAATACAAATGGGGTCGAGTACATGGTCCAATACAAACAGGGTCTGGTACAGGGTCCAAGTCTAGACCCTACCACCTTGGACCCGATCACCCCTAGTGGCCGTGATAGAAATGTATAGACGAGAGAATAGAAAGATACTTACAAGGTTAGGGTTTTTTTCCGGTTAAAATCGATAGGTAATCTAATTTGCATGTGGTCGATTGGAAAAGATGACCAGTACCTGACCTAAGTGCTTAGCAGTCAATGGTCGTTGCTGGGGCACCAACTAATAAACTTTTTCTTTTATGACTTTCGCAATAGTCTTTTTTCAAAAGTAATCTCGAGTCACTCATTAAACATATTAAATATAAATTATTTGATCTTCAAAGTGTTGATAATATATATGTTGAAAAACAATCAACGTATAGAAAATTACAATATTTATTTATCTGATTACTATATATCTATCTCAGGCACTTTGGCAACATAATCTTTTTCACATATAATATTTTAATCTCTTGCTTAAAAAAAAAAAAAAAAGCCAAAAGCCGTACTTAGTGGGAAACGCACCGCCGGCAGACAAATACCCAACACGCAGCCGTCCTCCTACCTTCTAGGGTTGGCTCTTTAAACATAGCTTAAGCTCCTCTGTCGGATAAAAAGAAAGAAAGAAAGACTCGGATTCAAGCTATGTACAGTTCATAAACATATTCAATTCCACGGACGATCATCATGCTTGCTGGGCAGGTCTTCTTCTAATCATTCAGTAACATGAGCGACCAAATGATTTCTGTAAAAGCAGTATTCCATGATCAACTGGTAAATTTTCTAAATTCTAAAGCGCTCGGTGTTGAGGGTTTTTTAATGTTTGAAAATATAAAATTAATTTTCTTTTCGCAATGAGATTACTTTAACTAAATGCGATTAACTTTCTTCCCTTCGCCATGTGAGATCCTTTTCTTGTAGGACACTCTCCAAGTCAATGAATGGTATTTTATTCACGAGTATCTTCAAGAAGGTTTGCTAAGCGACTTTCTTATCGTGGTACGTGCATTGAATACTTTAAAATATGAGATGTTCCACGTTAAATATATTTAACAAGCATCGGCCAATGACAGTCCTAAGATTAAGCTGGTATCGAAGCCACAAGCTCCGGCCTCTCCTAAAATTTATAAGTGGTCAATTTGCATGTGTTGCTTCCTGTGTCGTGTCCCGATTTCTTCCTTTTGGGAAATCATTTGACGAGTGTGTTTCATGTAGTGAGTTATATTGCCATTCTCAGATATAGTGAGATTCATGTGCAATCTATATGAAACCTATTGTCTTTTATAGTCGAAATACAGTTTATACATACATATGTATATATACATACATGCTTCAGGCTTTTCTCTAACCTACTCCTTGTCTACTCAAAATGAAGTTTACACTAGTCGATAGGCATCATCAATAGCAACTACGAAGTTGGACTTGATTCACTTCATACGAGCAAGTCTAGCAAAAGGCTTGTCAAGCTATTGATTCTCCCCCCATCAGCATCATGGAGACCAGGGAAATTGAATCCGTTTGATTGTGATATTCGTAAGGATGGGACTTCATTGGTATTTGCCTCGAATTTAGGCTCGAGATGTTCGTACTAGGCTTCAAAAAGTAAGTAGGCAGCTCCGCAACGAAAATCACTTGATTAAGCCCTCTTTATCGGAAGGACTTATTGTAAACAATACGTGCAAATTATTCTCATGAATCGCCATCATGTTGTTCCTTCTAACCCAATTGATCCGGCTTGCCGGAAATGCGAACGGATACATGGTTTTGCCTTTAAGAAAACATTGTTTTTGCTCGCTTTCCATGCCATATCTAACACAAATTAGTCGAACTTGTAGGGTCACTAGAACACAGTGATGATTGACAGTGATAGCTGATTAGGCCAGACAATGGAAAGAACTCAACTTTGCGGAAACGAAAGTTCATAATTCCGTTATGATCACGCTATCAATATACATCACCCGTCTTTAGGTGCACAAACTAGGGGACTCAGATGACTCAAAAAACCAGTCAAATCAAAGGATGCCCAAAACTCTAAGCTAAAGATAGAAACTGATGATGCGTGCAATTGTTTAGAGAAAAATCAACGATCCGGAGAAACAATTTTTTTTTCCCCATATGATCGTTTGTATTGTCCTGAAGAATCAACCAACGAAAAAAGAATTTTCGTTCATCTAATTTTATAAACAATATAAACGATCATTTTTAAGAAAAATGTTTCCCAAATCATCGATTTTTTGTGAAACAAATGACTCCTAAACAAAATGAAAATCTTATTTTAATGTTCCAAGAGCTACAGATTCCCCGACGAGAAGGAGTCGAGGAAGTTGACCCAATTATCGTCTTCGTCTTCTTCTTCGTCCTCCCTGCCGGCTTCATGGCTCCATGGGGGCTGATAGCACTTGTCGATCTCGTCGTTCCTTGCGAACCGCCCTCGGATGCGCGGCCGGCTGTCCGCTAGGGTTTTCCTGCAAGCATACTGATTGCCAAAGAGGGTTAAACTCAACTTGCCATTGTTATGCTGCATTCAATTACTTTTAAGTGTTCGAGATATCTAATGCTTAATGAAATCAATCAAATCACGTTAAAATAAAAATAAAAGGGAAAGCAAACATGGGGTCGTCCTGTCTTTTCTAGTAGGCCCAGGAATGCTATCATGCAGGCATCCTAAACAGTTCAAAGACTTTCCATCACGTTTTCTTCTCACATTTCCCAGTACATGATTCAGAAATGATATCGATCATTACTTTGAAATCTTATTATATTCATCGCACAATGCAACACGAAAAGATTCGATGCAGCAATAAGCGACATCAACTTCGCCGTTGCCATTATATCTTTAGTCGAGAGAACAGAAGATTATCAAAATGAAACAGTGGACTTTCAAAAAAAAGAGCTAGAGACCTTGATCTTCTTGTTGAAGTTTCTCTGGTTCCTCTTGCTCCTGTATCGCTCGATCCGCTCCTTCTTCTCCGCCGGGCTGTATCGGCTCGCTCTGCTCATCCCTTCAATGATCATGTTGCTCTCGCTCATTAATGGGCTCTCTGACCTCTGCTTGTGTTGCAGCCCATTAACTCTCTGTCCCCACCAACCACGAAGACATAAATGAACGCAACAGTAAATCTTTCAAAAACAATAAGAAAACGAGAGGCAAACAAGATCGACTGTACCATATTCATGAATTAAGAAACGGTGTCATTAGATTCACCAAAGATACTTAGGGTCAATAGATGGAGGAAGATCTCGCCCATCCTCCGATTGAGACACGATGAAAGTTGAATTTTGTTAACAAGCGAGTATGAGGCGGATATCTAAATAAAGAAAGTTTATTTTTTTTTAATACGCTGCACTTCTCACGTCATGCAACATCGATGCATTGAAAATAAGAAAATCTTCTTACAAGATATGATCAAAAGTGCCTTGCAAGCACTCGTTAATAAGGCCGTAAAGGATGTAAAATTTGACGTGAGATGAAGATAATTAATTTGTAAAGCGACAGGACAATTGTAAATTTTATAACGCTGGACGAATATGTATGCTGTATTTGTCAAAAGGAACGGAGTCGTCGACCCATTCGATGACGGGTCCACTGAAAGGACAGACCGCGCGCTTAATCAAATGCGTAATCAACGCCTTACCTGCAGATCGCCCGTGCTGTAGACTCGCCTCACCGGACTCGTCTCCGACTCAGCCAACTCGAGGGCGCTCATGGCGAGCGGACTGTAATGATAGTAACCCCCGTCATTCCTCTGCTGCAGCGAGACGCTGCTGATGCTCCTCTGAAACATGCTCGGCCCCGACTGAGTCTCGGCGCACGGGAACGAACTCGGCGAGCTGTAACAGCTGCTGCCGCCGCTGCTGCAGCTGCCGCTGTGCGAGACGTCCGGGTAGTGGCTCAGCGGCTTCACCAGGTCGAACTCGGCGACCGCGACCAGCGGGTCGGGGTTCGGGATGGTCAAGAGGGGGAGGGGGAGCGGCGGGAAAGACGACGTGCCCGCCGCGTCGGGCGTCGAGTAGGGGCATTGGGCGTCGGCGTGCGGGTACGTGCCGTTGTACATGGCGCGACGTCGATTTGCGGCCGAGCGCTCTTGGATTATCTCGTTGGATTGAAGATAGCAGGTGATGGGAGAGACCGAAAGAGTTTGAATGCGGAAAGAGCAAGGGAGGGCTAACTTATATACAGG
Source organism: Eucalyptus marginata (assembly GCA_014182565.1). Lineage (NCBI taxonomy): Eukaryota > Viridiplantae > Streptophyta > Magnoliopsida > Myrtales > Myrtaceae > Eucalyptus > Eucalyptus marginata. The sequence goes on from CM024594.1 coordinate 26,925,081, forward strand.
GGAGCTTCGAGATTGCGAAGCGAGTGACGTGGACGATGACGTCATGTGACCGGGGAGGAGCGTTGACCTGATTTTGCATCGCTATCTTGCTTTTGATGTGGGAGCGGATCGGATGACCCGCAGTCCATGTGATTGGGACCCTCCACTCCACTCCACTCCACTCCACTGCCCTCCGACGCCCGCCACGTGTCGGTCGACATGGAACATCCTACGATGACTAGGATGCTGCGTACCTCCGATGATTATGGTCTCGTCGCATGATATCGTGGGGGGTTATTGTCGTGTTTAGAGAAGATGAGGGCTTGATCCCATCATTCGATACCATCTTTTGTCCCCATTTCGCACAGCGTCGGTCGCGTCCGACATATTCGTATTGACTACATTTATACATACAAAATCAGTACAATAACAAAATACCCCTCTCTCTCTTTAAACATTATCGCTTGCATCTCCAATTATTGTCATCGCTATCGCGTCGTCACTCCTTCAACGGTGGAGATACGGAGAAAACATCTAGAAAGAAATTGATAGCGATTGTGGCGCGAGTTTCGACCGCCAATGTTGTCTAATGGTGAGGGAGACAGGCAATCAGGAGGAGTGAGGCTAGGGTTTTGTTTCCTGAATGAGATGAATGATGGGCAAGCTTACATCCGATAGTCTAAATAAATGCTAAGGTTTTGCTAGTATGATGATTTTTTGGCTACTGTTTTTGTGAGCCACGTATTTTTTAAGTAATAAACCCCATAACAATTTCTAATTATTTGCTATTTATTTTTTGACCCAAAACAGATATGAATAGTCACATAAGCATTTCTTTGAGTGCTAAAAAGTCATGGAAACTATCAATGGAATCATAATAGGGTGATCTTTTTTTTTATACTGATGTTCCATTTGTTTTGCAAAATATGGATAATTTAAAAATTATTTTTCTAAAATGATCACTTATATCACTTACAAAAATGAATGATAGATATAAATTGTGTCAATTATTTAATTAATTATTTTAAGTGATATAAACGATGAATTTAAAGTAAAAACTTTGTAAATTATTCAGGTTCGTAAAATAAATGAAGCCTTGAGTGTTATGGTGTTTTTTTTTTTTTAGACGGGAGGAACAGAACACACGACAACACCACGCCGTAAACCCCTACGGTGACGCTAAGCACATAATCCACCACCACGGCGTCACGCTTAATACACCTATCTACTCACGCCGGGATTCGAACCCCTCTCCTCTCTTTCGAAGGATCACTGAAGCCTATCCAGCGGAGCCACCACGGCCGGTGGTTCGAGTGTTATGGTGTTCTGAATCTTATTTTCTAAAAAGTGCCAACTGGCATGCAATGATTGATCATGCTGAACGAGAACATCCATCATGTGTCAAAAGTAATTAATATCTTTCTATATATTTAGCTGTTAGCAACACAATGTGCTCAAACAATCGATTTTTTTTTTTTTTTTTTTATTTTATTTTTGAGGTACAACAAGCCACTAGATTGCCATAAAGCGGTGGAATAACCAATAAATATTAATGTGAAAATGCACCAAAGAGCTTAGTCCACTACCTCGGTTCCTATGGAGATGTCGCACATATAGCCTAGAGAACACCATGAACTTGATTAGACTCATCTGGTTTTTCTCATTGAAAGGTGACGATTACAAATGATCGAAAATCTTGCTGTAAAATGTCAAGAACCATAGAATGAAATGTAAGAGTTTTCCTAATGTGGACTATATTAATTGATATTGTAATTTACCATTTAACGGTTACCGTTTTACGGGGATTGATTTAAGGTGAGATAGAAGGTTTCTTAATTAGTTTAATATGGGGCTGGCTAGTGTGAGCTAAGTTGAGCCTGGCCCGTAATAAGGGAGACTGGCTGGAAACTCTATAAATAATGCTCGAGTCTCTCCTCTAACCCTAATTCTCACATGTATCCTCATCTAAGAAGCGTTTACCTAACGCTAAACGTGAGGGGGCCGCCTCATTGAGCCAGTGATACAAAGGGCAATAGAGGAGAAGGACTTGCGCGTGGAACATTGTGTTTTTGCTTTCGCTTTAAAGAACAATGGATTCCAAAATAAGTGCGTTAATCTTTCTACTCAATTATGCATGTTCTTGTTCTGGTTATGGAGATCTTGAGGTTGCGCAATTTACGTCTTACATGAAAATGCAAAACCCGAAATGTCTTAGACGTGCAAGTATTGCACTTAAAAATAATTTCCTCCCTTTAAATATCACAGAGAAGGTAAGGTGCAATTGTTCTCCAGAATTCAACAAATCTTATGAATATTTACACTTCACTTTTCATGCATAATAGGAACTACGGAATTGTAAGAAACCAACGTAGAAGAGAAGGGGGAGGAAGTATTTCGTGGATCATTTTTCGTGCGTGTATGATAATGAACAAGATGATTGGAATTTAAGGGCAAGGCATGCAAGCTAGTAGATTAAATCTCTCGATAGTTAGCTCGATCGTGACTGAATGCACCAATGACAAGGTAATTAAAATTCTGACAACTGGTTTGTTCGATTTTGCTAATACAATAGTCTTTGGGCTGCTATGAGAGTAATATCATATTATGAGTCACAAATTCTTAAAAGAGATGACTCAACATAAATTTCTAATTATTTATATTTTTTGTCCAGAACAAATTGTCAATTTCACAATGGATTAAAAACAGTTATATAAGTATTTCTTATTCGGATATCACCTTTAGACAAGTGTAGGGGCAAGCGAAATTGGACTTTACACTTTGTTCGGATCAAGCTCGTGCACGCAACACTAACACCTTTTTTCTTGTTATAATCAACCTGAACCAAAAAAAAAAGGCACCCATTAATAAATTGAAGCTTTCTAAATAACGCCGGACAAGAGAAAACATGAAAAATAAACATTTCGAAATACTTTTCCCCAACAAATCCATGGAATGATACCATAGTCAAGTGACCACCTTCCAGGCTTAATATAATTCGATTTACATGCTTCATTTCATTTCATTTCCCTCTTTTTTTTTCTTATTCTTTTTTGCTTTTTTCCTTCTTTTTCTTCGTACAACGACGGTCACTTGGTTTGTTTCTGATTTCATGGCAATGGGACGGAAGGCCCCAAAAAATATTCGTGAACAGTAGACCTGTCTTGATGAGTACTGGTGAACCAATTGGGCAAGTTTCGCTAGCACGCACAATAGTCAAAGATGAGATAACAAGACATGGGCACTTTTTCAACGTGGTCCTCTGTATTTCTTTTTCTTTTCTCTTTCTCTCCCTCTCTCTTTTTCTTTTGCAAAATTTTCGCTCTGCCGAAAGAATAATTGCCGCAAAGATACCGAATCATGCCCAACTTGCATTCGACACAACTATATGAAAAACAAAAGCCCCACCACTTACTCAAATTTGTGTGTGTGTGTGTGTGAGAGAGAGAGAGAGAGAGAGAGAGAGAGAGAGAGAGAGGGAGTTAAAGATATGTTGCTTGATGCAATGCCCATGTGAAGAGCATATGTATTTTCCAATCATTTGTGTAAACAAAGAACAAGATTAGTAAACCTAATCATGATCCTATATAGTGACTTGGTTTATCCCTATGGAGGAAGGTCCAATAAGCAAATGTGTAGGCTCTTTCTAAAATTTGGAATCATGATGGATGCAAGAAAACTCCTTGAATTTTAACTTGAAAGATGGGTAAGACTCATGAAACTATACTTTTCAAAAGATCGAGATATTCATTGTATAGATTTGGCCCTTGTCAGAAGTAACTCATGATACTGCACGATTCCATATCGATCTAAATAATTTGATTGCACTTATCAAATAAGATTTAAGATTAGATTGCATCAATTAAGAACGTTATGATTCAATCACATTATGTATATAAATTTTAGGGCTTTCAACTCACTTATTGTCGAAAACTAACGAATCGCGTCTCATATAAATGAGTCACGACAGATCTATACTGCCAGCGACCCTTTGATGACAAAAATCTCATGACAGAAGTGTTCCACACGGTACATTATCAACTTTCTTTGAGCAATTGCTCTTGGTGGATCATATCTGAAAGGGACTAGCTACATAGCTAGTACGAGCGATGCAGAAGGGGACTAACGAAATGAATGCTTGCCTGCCTCCAATCTCTTTCATGATAATGAGCTTCTTGAACTACTTTTTCTCTGATCTTGACTTGATCGATGTATTGCATGATGCCATTTGAAAGATGAAACCTCCCCAAGAAGAGAAGGGGTGAGTGTGAGGGGACCCCAAGAACAAAGACGTCTCCCCAAGTGGGTCTCCCGAGAATCGGCCGCATCACTTCAAAAAGAAGAGGATCTCTCGATTACATGAACTACAAATCTCTCTCTCTCTCTCTCTCTACACGCAGGCTCAATCGATGGCGACGAAGACTATGTGCACAGAGCAAACGGACTCTCGACGAAGCGCGGACGTTTCGGTCATCGGTTGGTCAATGGCTCTAAGTTTTTCACCTTCTATTCTGTACTTGGACTCGAATCATGGACGCAGATGTGTTCCACAGTGCCGATTTACCCACTTGATGTACTCTTGGTCTCCGGGAGCACTATTTGATGGTGTTCCCTCTCGATAGGATTTACTCCCATACAGTGCATGCAATTATTTTCTGATTGACATAAAGGGGAGGGGATGAACGATTAGTGGAGCAACTTAATTTGAGCCTCATCATAAAGAGCATGATATGCCGTTACTTACGGAGTATCTGGTTTGAACTCCAATTACTCGGTGCATACCCCGCAACCCAAATGCACATGGCAGACGAGCCCGTTGCTGCAGCCACTCACGCGTCAGAATTCAGGAAGTCCTTCCACATGATCGAGATGTAGGTGACACCTCAGGGACAAGCTAGCTAGATGTTCATTCATGACATTGCTCAGCGTCCCTTTGTCACTAGACTACAATACTCGTGTGATATACAATACATGTAATTCACTTGATGAGTGGTGGGCGGCAAAAACATGAGTGAGTGCACAGGCATCGGATTGTTGAGATAGACGGAAGATTGCACAAAATAGAAAAGAACACAAAAGCTGGGTATAATCCAAGAAAATGCGCATCAATCTTCGTTTGAAGTGTCAAGATATATGTGCAAGTGTTAGGTAAAATACTATATTAGAGAATTGATGCGATTTGAGGCGGTTGATATTTTAATTGGGTCATAAAGAAATGGGTTTTTTTTTTTTGTATTTACTTTTACTTCACTTTTTGCTTAATCAAAATATTATTATTCACGTGCTTTGACATTTTTAGAATCTGAAAAAGGTGAAACTTTCATAAAATGTAAATTTTGGTATCTAGATTCAAATTATAATTTTTTTCATAGTATTTTGAAATTTAATTAATATCAAAATTTCAAGGGGTAAGCAAAAAAAAAAAAAAAAAAAAAAACCTTTTGCTTTTACTCAAGTTGAACAAATAGGCCCCTAATTTTTTGACTAAAGATAGGTCCAACTAATTATGTTAGATGGGTTTTCATTCGTAATTTGGGCTCTTTCTTGCGATCTCCAATTACAATATGGGATTTATTCCAACATTATGCATTTTGCGAAATTTAATTATTCAAAAAGCAATTGTTTTGTTAGCAGCTTCCAGAATTTCCAAAAGGTAAGAAAATGATGCAATATCATAATTTAAGTCTTGTCTTATTAAAGTGTCGGACGATAATGTGTTTTGCTTTAGTATAAAGGGTGATCTAATTAGTAGGATGACCACATGATATGAACTAGTCTACTGGGAGGATGTTTATTTTGTTGCTGTTATGCAATAGGCATCGCTTTTAGCCTTTAACGTTGCAATTATCGTGTGGTAAAAGCACAAAAAAAGAAGGTGAGGAGTAAGAATTGTTGCTCTATTACTTAGCTATGCTTGGAGCATAGTGAGACTTGAGCGACCTCAGAGATTTCGGTAGGAGCTCAACTAATATCTAGATTGATAGTTCTGAATCGTTTCCTCTAAAGTGTCTTGGTCAATTTTCCTTTGGCGGCCTTGTTTATCTCTTGTTCGATGGTTAGGTAAGTAAGAGAATGGGTAGTCAAAATCATCGAAGGAATGCTGGATGCCGCCCATGTGAAGTTCTGTTTCCTCTAGCAGTGTATGCTTTAGTTTCATTTTTTTATTTTTAAATTTTTCGCTTTGAGTTTAACCCGTTCGTTGTTTTGGTAAATTTCAATCATGTTAAAATTATAAAAACCACATATTCCAATTCCAAGGTGACCTTTTGTTTTCCATTCCGATCACCCCAATATTCATTCCAATCCCTCTTAATTCATTCCAATTCTTTCATATAGACTAACTAAGCAACGCATCCCAGGCCACAATTTCCAACATCCATCCTCCAACCAATTCCGATTGGTGGATAGCATATGTGGATGTCGAAACTTGTCATTCACCAATCATAAGCATGACCAAAGAAAGTTTCATTCAATTAAAAACCGTGGAAATTGTAGCTTTACATGATGTATGACCAAATCTGATATTCGTGAATGATGCAATTTATGTGCACGATAGAAAAAAATAAGCCCTGAGAATTTTTGAACTCCCATGCTATAGAAAGAAAAAAGTAAATTGGCCTGAAATGCAACTATGTTTGTGGCTATGGACTTGTAAGAATAAAGGTTAGGACTTGGGAGAAAGGAATATTCAAAATCCGACTTCTCTCAAAGACTATGTGGAATAATGCATGCCTATGCGTCGTCCTATATACCTAGGTAATGATGTTCTCTTTTTTCTAAGGTGTGCGGAACATGGATCCAATATGGAAACGTGGAAGTGGGGGCTGAGGCTGTTTGAATAATAAAATATTTTCCCATACTTATAAGAAAATAAAAAGAAATACTTTTCGTAAATATTATACTGTCCTGCGAACATTGTTAATTGGTTGGTGTGAGTATTTTTAAATTGAGATAACGATTTTTAATTCGGCAATTACACATCGATTGTTAAATTTGGCATTGCTTGTGTCCGGCCTAAAAAAAATAAATAAATAAATTTGGCATCACTTGCGGAGGATTGATCAGAAAGAGAAATGGCCCTATTCATTATTTAATTGGAGTTTCATATTAATGTTGAGGAAAAAATATGCATAAAAATGCGACAATAACATTTAAAAGTGACGTCCTATATCCCAAAAATGTTTCAGTGAGCAATGAGTTAGTTTAGGGAAAATTACCAACAAAATCATAAATCTATTGTAATTATATCAATTTAGCCTTAAGCTTTTTTTTTTTAATTTAGTCTTAAAATTTTTGTAATTGTGCCAATTCAGTTCATTTGGGCAACATAGATGCCAACCAACACCGGACATTCGGTGAACGCTAACGTAGACAATTTTTTAATCATATTTTATTTTTATTTTATTTTCGAGTTTTTTGTTAATTTTTTTCTTTTCTTTTTCTTTTTTCTTTCCTTCTTTTGCTTCTTGCCCCACGGTGGTTGGTGAGGGTTGTTGTCCACCGGGTGAGGCTGGGGGCCGTGGGCAAGGCCACCTTTGCCCATGGTCCCCAAGGCCATGGTCAGGTGCCAAGGTGAGGCCAAGTGAGAGTCGCAATCCTTGTCAGTAGCTGGCGAGGGTTTCACAACCTTTGTCGGAGGCTTGTTGACTATTGTCGAGAAAAGAAGCAAGAAGGAAGGGGAAAAAAAAAGAAAAAAATTAATAAAAAATATTAAAAAATATTAAAAAATTTCCAAGTTAGTGTCGTAGACCAAAATTTTTTGGATGGATTAAATTGACACAATTACAAAAGGTTTATGATTGAATTGGTATAATTACAATATGGTTAGGACTTTATTAGTAATTCTCCCATTAATTTATGTATTGATGAAAAAACAATAGTGCCAATTAAATAAATTTGTGGTATACCAAATATGTGACTATTGAATTTTGTTACTACATGTTTACATGTAAAAACCTGAATTCTTTCAAAATGTACCAATATAACGTGTAAATTAGGACTCAATCTACTAATAATGGAAGTTCGAAGCTTTAAGTCAACACTCGCATTAAGCTGTTTAATTTCATGGATAATCGGGTAAAAAGATTAAGAGAAAGTCATGATGTCAAGAGGCAGGACCGAAGCTCAAGCATTTCAGAGAATCTGAAAAGGTTCATGACAGGATATGGCGGTGACCCAACGTAGTTTTCGCCATTACAATCAATGATCATCTTACCGGAAATATCAACACGGGTTATGAACATTGCCGTGCATAAAAGATAAAAATAAGATCTACGTCCGAAGCTAGAATTATCTCCAACAATGCAAAATGCAATTCTCTAATGAAGGGAAATCATATTGTAATTACAGATTGAGAAAATGATATACATGATTTTCGAAAACTTTTAGTTTGTTTAATGTGATTATTAAATTAGGGATGATTCCGGTTTTCACCTAGAAATCAAGACCCGGACCAATTCCTTGCTCTCTAGAAATAGGAACCAGGTCGTGGGGTTCTGGAACCTCAAGTGGGTAAAATTTCCCTTGAGATCAATTGCATCAGAGTCTAAAAACTGGCCCTTGCATAGAAAGCCAAGGGGAAATATTTCCCTTTCCTGTCCTTAATTTCCCAAGTCCAGGTGGGCGCTTCCACCCCTAAAATCGAGAACATATTCAAAATTTACCCGTTCCAATTTTATGGAATCGGAGCTAGACCAGTGATATCAAGAACTGCCTAGAATCAATTGGTTCCTTTTGCTCACCCATACCCTGAATTGTAACCTACTATGTAATGTGGTTCATGAATTTTTAATTTTTTTAATGTGATCTATCAACTTTTGGTAGATGTTCAATTTAGTTCCAAAACTATATGAACATGTTTAATATTGTCCCTGAACTTAAATTAATGAAATGACAAAATCAAATATTTTCGTATAGTTTCGAGACTAAGTTGAATATGTGTCAAAAGTTTAAAGATCATATTGAATAAATTAATAGTTCATGAAGCACATTACATATTAAACTAAGTTCAAGAACTGTAATGAAAAAAAATTAAAAGTTTAAAAATTACACTGTACATTAGGCTAAAGTTCAAGAACTATTCGTGTCATTTTTCTCTGAAAATTACAATGATGATTTGAACGAGGGTTAGGTGGGGCGGTTGCTCTCCATGGCTGCTCGGTGCTTGGCATACTTAATTTTCATCGAACGAAATTTGTATTTGCGTAACTTCACATGAACTTTTTATATCCCATCCTCTCGTGCATTGAGTTAGGCATTGCAAGATCTTCTGTTTCGCCTGCCCCGAACTGCATATTTCTATGCGCGCCGCTGCCAAGATGGATGTTACATATCCAAGTTCCAACGTCAACAACCGGAAAACCATATGAAATTGAAGTCCGATTAATGTCGGGATTTCGAGAGATTTAAACTTAGTCTCGGACTAGCTAAAACGACAAGAAAAGAGAGAATAGAAAAAAAAATGAAAATGAAAATGAAAATACAAGGGAATCCTCTATGAGTGGCCAAGTTGGGTCGTGCCTAACCGCAATCACCCCCGCGATTCACTCGGTCCAGAGGAAAGTCAATGGAGGTCGAAGCTCCCACGACTACTGCCAATTGAAAGAAGCAATCAGACTCAAAAGGAGAGAACAGACATGACGTTGATGCCGACCTTTCCCCCTTTCACTTTTGCTATCTCGCCATTGCATGAGAAGATAGCGAAAGCGATGAGAGAAAATGATGAAATGTGCACTGATGTTGTGTCAACAATGATGGTTGCAATAAACATATGTCTGTGTTGTTTATTATTTAGCATAAGGTTCCTCGAGCAATACTAAAAGAAAAGGCGAGAGAGAGAGAGAGCGAGCATTTTACATAAATAAATTTATTGACATGATGTTTTCGATCTTTCGTTCATCTGTATGTCGGGGTTTTCCCGACAGCTAATCACAATATGTCAGTTAGGTGTAAGAAATAATCGGAGATATATATTTTCGTCACATCTGATATTGTCTTTTTAATCGTACCATAATTGCATTTATTAGAGAGAATTACTCGCAAGCAAAAAAATAAAAATAAAATGAAGTGTAACGTTTTAATAAAGTCAACTGTGTGGGGGTAGTTTCATCACTTTTAGCCTCCGCAGTGTGAAAGATTTGATGTTTTCCTCCCACTTTCCCCAATGGTCGGCACGAACGGTCTCAGTCATGCATGTATCTCTACTCGCGGGCTCTTCGCACTCCCTAAAGTTTACTTCTTCTTCTTCTTTTTCCATAAAATCCATGTAAAAGACAAAATTAAGAAGGAAAAAAAGGAAAAAAACGTGTTAATTGGAGGCCGCCTGGCGCGCAATACATTTTCGCTTAGGGCCACCTGCACAGATGAAAGACTCCGATTCGTGTCGATGAAATTTACGTGGCGTTTCACGGCCCTCTAGATAATCTAAGGTTTTTTTTTTTTTTTTTTCCTGAATTATCAAGAAAGAAAAGAAAAGAAGCAACGTTAAAGAGGGGTCAACTCAAAGCATTGTCCTCATGTGTGTCGGTGATATGGCTAGAAAAATCCAGCAGAATCCCAACGAGCCTAGGCGATTCGCATTAGATCTCTCGACTCCTGTGGAAGCAAAGGGGGAGAGTACGCCAAAGAAAAATGGTCATTTTCAAAACGCACGTCGAAGACTTTCTGGGGCAATTGCGGTTTTCCTCATCCGATCTAGAAGGGCATCATTGGGTTTCGGAAAGCGGACTGACGATATGAAGTGGGGCGGGCAATCGAGGATGGACGGAGATGAAGTCGGTTTCAAGCGTGTGTGCGCTGTAAAAAGTAGGGGAAAAGATCGAAAATTAAACCTACGGATGCGACGGCAAAAGCACGGTTTAAATCTACTCGATGATCGCCCCGCTGCTGGACTTTGAAGTTTTGGTTAGGCTCTTAGGTCTTCTGAATGGTGGAGATCCACGTTGAAAAATGATGCGATCGTGGCCCGTGGGTGCGTTCGTCTTCTCTTCGCGTTCCATCTCTCCAGCCTCGTTCACGAGAATCTTCCGTGTCTCTAATTGACTTTTGGTCTGTCCACTGCATCGATTGAAGCCTCATCAAAGACTCCAAACGCCAACCCTCCCTCCCTCCGTCTTATTCGCCATGTGGCTGAGCTTTCGGCTCAGGCACCGCCCCACCTTTTTGCACAGTCGTCCCGATCTCCATGACCACACGACCCCCGTCGATCCGGGGTCACGAGGTGACACCTTCTGGATTGGAGGTTTTGGCGGGTTGTCACCTCTATATGTCGAGGCTCTTCTCGATCAGAAGCGAATAGTTAGTGAAGTATTACTGCGGATCAAATCAAAATTGGTCACTAGAAATACTGCTCTAGCGACCGACCGCTAGCTTAGAGGTTTAGTCGCAAGAGAAGGGCTTCTGTTGGGTCACATAAGCTATTAGAAATTGGTATTTGCGTGCAACTTTTTGGCGACCAAACCAAGACCTAGTCGCCGCTGTCCTCACCCCCAATTTGGCAGGTGTTCTCTCTACTCTTGGTCTGTGAGAGAGAAAAACCTGTCGTACTTTTGTATTTGGCTATACAAATAATTGTCGACCTTTATCTTGTACAAGGCCGATGGTATATTTGTGTGCACTCGGACCGTGGGAGGGTGAGGAATTATCATCACCTCCTAACCTGCGGGACTTGAACTTTAGGGTGTCCGCCAATTGAAATTCCAGAGCCTGTCCGACCGTTGGGTTATCGCGTCACTTTGATCACGTACCTCAAAAGTCCGAGGATCACCTGTTAGAAAAGGCAGGAGGGGTTGGGAACCTATCGATCTCGACCCGTTGCCGAGTCTACTTTAGCATGGGATTGAGACATGCCCTCCGCCGTTTCAAATATCTCTTCACGACCTCACCTGAATACGAGGATTTCTACGTTTGTCGTCGTTAATGGTGAAACCACTGTTGGGCTATGGCCGATCCTTCACATCGCGCTCTTGGCCCATCAAAACTACTAAACTTATTGTCCCATCCAACACATTTCGAACAAAAATCCAAGATTCCGGAAAGAGATTATGTTCAAGCAAGAAGCACCGCTGCCCAACAAATTAATCCATTCAAAATCTGTCATTTTCAAAACATATGCTTTGTCTAGTGTCCATTAAGATTTCTGTGGGCATGATTCGCCCGTTCTTTATCCCGGACGATTCATTCGTCTAGTAGGGCCATGTTCTCCCCCAATCCCGGCTAAAGAGTACCCCATCCGAGGTCGGGATTCCGCGAGTAGGACACGAGATGTATGCGCAAACAGTAGAATGCCCAAAAAAAAAAAAATTATTGGAAAGGTCGCGATTATTTCATCGGTCGGCCCGTGGTGTCCTAGGTACAATATTTATATCACTGTTCACAAATTCATAGTGTACATCGAACCACAGGAACGAGTACCGATAGTACAGCATGCAACGAAATCATACACAAAGCACACACGGACAGCTACGGAATACGGTGGTAACTCTGGCGAGAAATGGCGAGCAACGCCTGCGACTGCTGCTCGTACTTGAAGCCCTTGGCCATGGAGTCGTCGGCGCACCATGCGAAGATCCCGTGCAGCTTACCCTGGCTCTTCAGCCCCTCGCACGCCGTGAAGAACCTGTCCTCCGGCGACAGCCTGCCGCTCCCGTCGCTGATGAAGCTCACCAGGACTTTCCCGCCTCCGTAATTCTGGCTCTGCTCTTCGAAGTAGCCAATGAACCGGGACACGCTCGTCCCCGCATCGTACGCGCAGAACTGGAAGTTCACGTAGTCAATGAGCTGGCCGTACCTGCTCCACAGCGCCAGGGAATGGCTCTGGACTGCGTCGTCGGCGTAGGGGACGATGGACGCGAAGGAGATGACGCCATTGCTCTTGAGGGTGCTTATCAGCCGGACGCTGCACCCGGTGAAGGTGTCGGCGTCGGCTTGGAAGCTCTCGTAGTCGATGTCGATGCCGTCGAGGTGGTACTGCTCGAGGATCTCGGTGAGAGAGGAGACGGCGTTGGAGACCCCAGGGGTTGGAGGGGCCGACGGACGCGCCGCCGAGGCTCACGGCGACCTTGACCTTGGAGTTTCCAGACTTGATGGAGGCGACCTGGGCGGGGGTGAGGCTGTCAGTGTCCCAGAAGACGTTGAACCAGCCGTTGGTCGGGGGCGGGGAGGAGTCGTAGTCAATGGCGAAGGAGAGGATGAAGTGGAACTCGACGCCTGGGTGGATCGGGACGTCGGAGAACTGGACGCCTTTGAACTCGGCTCCGATGTACTCTCGGTACAGGCTCGACAGCGCTCGAGGCGCGAAGGGGAGCAGAGGAAGGACTAGCTGAACGTCGAAGGAGAGCTTCCTGGACTGGCCCATTTCGTTTTCTTCATGTCTTTCTGTAATTCTTTTCTAAGGAAGAAGAATGAGTGAAAGATGTGCTGCTGATTGGACCTGGCACATGTCGTTTAGATGGTGTTTAGTGGTAATTAATTTGTAGGGAGGATGAGGCTAGGACAATGGGTGAGTAGGAGTGTGCCGTTTTAAGTCGTTTTGTCTTAATGAATCTGTCGTTTTTGGAAGCTGCGTTGCGCGCGTTGGTTTGCTTTTCATGGAGGGGAGGACAAAACTGGGTTAATTAAATTAATTAATTAATTTAAACGCTATAATTAAGTAGAGTTTTTTTTTTTTTTTTTTATCAGTCAATTAAGTAGAGTTGATTGCCCATCGGTTTGTTGGTATATTCTCACGCCTTGAATTTAACTTTGGAGGTTGTTTTTAACATTGGAACTAAGATATCTCGTCCTTTCGATTGGCTTGGCGATCGAATCTCGTTCATAATGAATTTTATATAAAGTGGTGGAATCCACAGACCGGGCCTTTTTCTTTAAGGCCGACCGTGATTTGTGTAGACCCATTTTCATGGATGATGCGGTGGATGTATTACTACAGATACGAACTCGACTTCTTTGATGGCTTCCCTTGTGATTTCACGAATTTCTATTACCGTGATTGGTTTGGTTAGTCGATTTAGCAGATGAGTCCATGTGATCGCTCGTTGATCACGGTCCACATTAGTAATGGATTTAATTTAGATTTGGCCTCATTGGCATTGAGGAGTGAACGAGACATTGTACAGTAATTTGTGCGTTGCCAAAGTTGACTGCTAAGCTCTCTCTGTACATCTTCGGCATCAAGAAAATGATGGATTGGATCAAACGTCGTAACGTAGCAAGTCCCTCTCAGCCAGTTGGGACTTGCTCTGTTCTTTGAACTCTGGTTTTTTGCTTGGACGTCTGACGAGCACCAGATTCTCGGCGGCTGATTTGTAGTAGTTCAATTTGTAAAGTGATAGCATATTCCGATGAATAAACGAGGGCAAACATAAGCATGGCGAATGAAAAAAAGCAATCAGAATCGTTGCGAGTTCTCCTTGGTGTCGCACTAAGAGTCGGGTAGGGACCAAAGTCTACTCTCTAGTTCGACAACAAGCTATTTAAGAAATTTTGCTAAATGAGAATTAAACTTGAAACTTAACGCTTCTTGTGATATAAAATCTCAATAGAGTTTGCTACTTGGCCAACTCTGGGGATTACTATCAATGGTAATAGAAGAACATTTGGTTCCCTATATATAGATTATTAGTAAATGGAGACTTCCTAATGAATGCAAGAAGTAAAAGACAATAGCACATACTTACCTATGTCAACCCTTGCTTATTTATTGGACACCGTGTCATCATTACGTGGTCGACATGTAAGCATTTTGTCCGAGATTAGCTAAATTCCAGTGAAAGTCGGTTGATCGCAAAAATAAAAGAATAAAAATAGCTCCATTGGATGATAGCAACCAAAGTTTATGAATATAATTGCAAAATCTCGTATAATATTATAGGTGAGTATGCTCTGAATGAGCTATTTCTGTCCTGAAATCAGGAACCATCCACCAAGGACCTATCCAAAAAGTTGGAATTGGAAACTGCTCTTTGGTTTCATGGACCCACCTGGGTCCGATTCCCGAGTGGGTTCATGGAACCGTGTTCTCAATCCCAATAAGATTGTATTCATCAATCAATGCCAAGGTGAATTTGATTTCTATGTGGGTACTTCTTTGCAAGATACGTATACCGATTTATATTTAGGATTGGTGTAAACCAGTTTGTTCGGTCTTTCATTGATCAAGGAAAAACAACCTTACCTATTGATGGCTATACCTTGAAAATATTAATGTGATAATGCCTTTCAATTGGTATAGGTACATCAAATCAATTGCTAATCTCACACAGGCCTAAACAATGTATGCTCATAAAATGATTCCCTTTGTCCTTCAAATGAAGTCTAGACGAACTAAGAAATGAAACTCTACTCACTCAATAAACACATGAACGACGAGTTAATTGTTCAAATGGTGAGTACTTGTGCATTTCGATTGACATTTAATAGTCTTATGGTTTTAATCAGTCCATAAATCTCAAAGGATATACCAAAGAAGGCCTTTGTATTTCAATTGATAAAAGTTTTTTCTTTGATGAAGTATCACAACTAGTGGGAAGAATTTCTCATCATTATGACTTATCAACAACCTACTGTGATAGATGCACCTTGTCCTTAGATATTTCTACCTTCAAGAAATCTAATTCCTTCAAGCTTGATTATCTTTACGAGGTCACTTACCTCAATGAGAATGACAGGTTTCAACACTCAACTCCCTCTAATAAATCTATATTCTGCATTTTCAAAACCCCACTCTCTTTTTCCCATCCGTTCCGTTAAAAAACTCATCCAACATACTCCAAAAAATGTTGAGGAGTATATCCAGTCTATCCGTTTTGATCGGCATCATATTCCTGCCACTCAACAAGAACATTTTGTTAATCTTCATTTTCCTCTTGAACTTGTCCAACAATGGCATTCCTAATGGCTAAGTAGCATCGACACTGATACACGACACGACACACCGACATGTAGTTTCTTAAAAATTAGAAAATTTCGACATATTGGAACATGTTATATATTAACTATATATTTTTATATATACATGATAAATTATCATTTTTATGATTATTTTAATCAAATTAGTTTCCTTCAAATTCACTAATATATAAATAATAATAAAATAGTCTACAATGAATATATACTAAAAACATTAAGTCACCATTTGTTAATACCATTCATTATTTCAATTTGACAAATTCAATTCCATTCCAATAATCTATAAAATTTGGAGGAAAAAATTGACCCCATGCATGTCAGAGTCACGTGTCGGAATATCGAACCCATATGTCGAAATTTTCCGGACTCGAGTATCGAGAGAGTTGCCCGGGTGTCGAATTTTGCGACATATGATGATCGAGTGTTGAAAGTGTCGAAATCTCCGATATGACACAAAAGCCTCCAAAGAGTGTTGGTGCTTCATAGCCCAAGGGTATACACATCTCCATTTCAGAGCAATCCGTCTCACTTTAACCTTTCATAGACAAAAGGGCCTTTTAGTGGCCATCAAAATGGCGCTCCTTGACACTTGATTCCTTGAGTATCAACATGCTTGCATAGGAACAATTGAGATTGCCCTTAATGCCGGCACAATTTTTGTTACCCTTTTTCCTAATTTCAATATGGCCTTGTCCAATCCTTGAGTTCTTGATGCCTTAAAGGTCCAGTTGCAAATACCTAGAGCACCCCAAACTGTTGATTAAATTGCTACAACCCTTCATTATCAAATGGGGTACTGAGTCCAAAATCACACCTTGGATCCAAAACTATCTTCCACAAAAGATGCTCTATCCATTTTTGTCAACAACAATCACACACCATCTTGCATCCATGTGCCTAGACAAATCCCTTGCCCTGAGTTAGTCAAACTTCTCCCAAGATACCTAGGTGGCTGACTATGAGAAGCTCCATAAAAATTCTTGACCCAATCAAGCCACAAAATCAAAGTTCACTAAAAGCAAAGATGGTTTTGTAGTAATCAAATTCAACTACTCTCCTGAGAAGCCAGAAAGTTCTATATTTTCAACTATCCTTACTATGAGCCCATATGTTTCAGATGAACTAGAAAGCTCAGAAGGAGACAAACTTGAAATACAAGCCTTCAATTTTGAAGGACACCCTATAATTTATTTCGAAGATCCTGTTTCGAGGTATTGCCCATGGGATGTAGATTGCTAGTGTTAAGTCTGTATGACACCAGATCCAGATGACGATGATAGGTCATTAAGAAGAAAACGGAAATTCAAAGAACCATTCTTCCAGAAATGGCAATAGAAGGACCTTTCTATCGAGCCACTTGGAGAGGATGAAGGAAGATACCAATTTTTGGTGTCTTATGGCTCTTCTGAAAAATCAAAAGCAAAAATCCTCCGAAGAGAAGACCATAACCTCCTTCTCCTATTAAACCATGCTACAAACCTATCTTGAAATGGGCCAAGAAAAATCCAACTTGTGATCTAGACATCTTTCAATTTTACAAATTAGCATAACCAAATCCCGCTGAGCCAATTACCCCTTCTCGCATTTGCATGTTTTTTTTTTTGGTCGGTTCGCATTTGCATGTTTAATGAGTCTAATTTTCCACATTTGAAAAAATTCACAAGTTCAATTGGGTATAGTCATCGACCCAAGATGCCCAATCCCATTGGAATGAATTATAGTGGAACTACCAAAGAGCTTGGTCCCTCGGAATCTTTCCTAAATTGGCAAACAAAAAATGCATTAGTCCAAAAGAATGCCTTTACCACATTAAGATCCGAACAACGAGCAAGCTTTAATGCTCTCAAAACTCAAGTGGCTGAAATCCGAACCAAAGTTGGAGAAGTCAAAATTTGGCTAGACTGTGTCCATCAACTAGTAGATTAGGCCTCAGTGGTCAAAAACAAGCTTTTTCAAACAAAGGTACAAAAAATTGAAGCTGGGCTAGTAAGACCTGAACATTACTGTGATGATCAGTTAATTAAAGTAGAAAGATTTTAGAGATAGATCAAAGAACTCCAAACCAACCAAGAGAGGAAGCACAATCCCTCTTCTTCTACCTCTATGTTTGATCCATTATTTTCCTCTTCGTGGGAAAAGCTTTCATTCCTCCCTTTGAGTTCCATCACTACTCCATCCTTTCCGTCTCTACCTTCTAGTTTAAAGCAGACCGCTTCTACTCACCGACATGACATGAGGGCCATTAAAGAAAGGTTCTTGGTAGAATAAAAATTGAAATCTATAGTCAAATCCGCAAAAGAACCTAGAAAATCAAAACAATATGAACCTCCACTACTTGACCCTCCATCTTCATACATGATTTCCAACCCTCTTGAGTCATTTCTAAGAGAACATGTCAAGTATCACCATGGTAGGCTGTGACAAAATCCAGTACATACAAGATTCATACTCTAAAGTTTTTGGGTCTAAGTCAGATACTACATCATCCACTTCCATGGATGATGAATAGGCTCAACCTACTCCTGGACAAGCCCCCATAAGTCCAGTTGAAAGAGTTGGCTGTTCTATGCCTAGAATCGGAAATTGGATTGGTCTCCATGGGAACTGCCGGTTCTAGGGATGGATTAGATAGTTCTCAATTCCTTTGCACATTCCTTTATAATATAGAGATCATTGATAAAATTTATCCCTGAAAAGTTACATCATTTGCCAACATTACTATTATGGGTCGATAGTTCAAACTATTCATTGGACCTTTCCAATTATCTACTTCTTTTATTTTACCACGTGAATGAAAAACTACTAGCCCATTGCTAAAGTTAGAAACACTGCGAATCAAATCGGGGTTTGGGGGTGGAGGGAGTATTGCATGAAGAGATTAATTTAGACCAATCCGATCCGATCATTTCATGAATTTATATAAATTATGCAATTCTATGCACCACATTACTTATGAGTATAATTACATTTATTCACCGCATCACCTATAGATAACAACGGACCAGGTACTTACAGTGATCTATGTAACATCCTCTACACATCTTTCAAAGTTGGACATTCCCTAAAATTATATTATTCTCGCCACCAGGGAAGGAAGGAGGACGGACGGACGGACGAGAAAATATCGTGTGGGTCAGACAGATGTGCAGAAGACCAGTCAGGATTTTACAGGTCTCGCAAGAGAGCATCTTCCTCCAGAGATGATTTGCGGAGGGTCAACTCCTCAATACGGAGGTGCGCCTCTCCCCGGGCATACCACGGATTAATCTTTTATTATTCGTTCCACCGCTTTGAAATGGCGGTTCAATGAATTCCTGGACGAACCCGGACGTAGCCTTACGCAGGACGTGCAGCCGACTCGGCATCACGAAACGAGAGAAAGAAGCATTTATATTGGAAACCATCAAAATCTTTGGTGGGTTGTCAAACGAGAAAGCGAGCCTTCTTTCCCTTCATTCCATCTCTCTCTCTCTCTCTCAGACTCAGATCTCACACAGCACACTTTCGAACCCCCCACGGATCTTCTCATGGAGAAAGTGGAAATGGGGGACTCCTCTAAATGGATTCTGGAAAGCATCGAGGTCGACGGCATGGCTGATGTGCCCATCGACAGCTTCAACAGGAGTGGCATTCATCACAGCGGTCACCTGGCGCATAATTTATTTCCGGTCAGGCCACCTGCACAGGCGAAAGACTTGGACTCTTCCCGTCAGTGAAGTTTGCAGGACGTTTCATGGGCCTCTAGATAGCCTTTTTTTTTTTTTCTTTTTCTTTTTTTTCCGTCTGTGCTCTTGAATTATAAAAAAAAGAAAAGAAAAGGATAGATAGAAGCCACGTTAAAGAGGGTCAACTCAAAGCATCGCCCCCACATGTCGTAATATGGCTAGAAAAATCCAGCAGAATCCCAACAAGCCTAGGCGATTCGCATAGATCTCTCGACCATGTGGAAGAAGAGAAGAGAGAGAGTATGTCAAAGAAAAATAGTCATTTTCGAAACGCATGTCGAAGACTTTCTGGGGCAATTGCGGTTTTCCTCATCTGATCTAGAATGGCATCATTGCGAGTTGGAAAGCGGACTGACGATATGAAGTGGGGCGGGCGATCGAGGATGGATGGAGATGAAGTCGGTTTCAAGTGCGTGTGCTCTTGTTGTATAAGCAGGGGAAACGATCGAAAATTAAGCCTACGGATGCGACGGCAAAAGCACGGTTTAACTCTACTTGATGATCGCTCTCTGCTGGACTTTGAAGTGTTGGTTAGGCTTTTAGGTCTTCTAAATGGTGGGGATCCACGTTGGAAATGGATGTGGCCCAGTTGTCTTCTCTTCGTGCTCCATCTCCAGCCTCGTTCACGAGAATCTTCCATGTCTCCAATTGACCTTTGGTCCTTCCACTGCATCGATCGGAACCTCACCAAGACTCCAAACGCCAATCCTCCCTCCCTCCCTCGAACCCTCGTCCGTGATGAGCCTGAGCTTTCGCCTCAGGCGCCACCCCCGCTTTCTTGCGTGGTCGTCGAGATCTCCATGACCGTGTGACCCTCATCTACCTGGGGTCTCGAGGTGACACCTTTCGGATTTGGAGGTTTCAGCAAGTTGTCGCCTCTAAATGTAGAGGCTCTCCTTAAACATTGATTAGAAACGAATAGTTAGCGAATGATTACTGCTGATCAAATCGAAATTGGTCACGAGAAATACTGCTCTTGCGGCCGAACGGTAGTTGGTCGCCAGCTTAGGGGTTTACTCGCAAGAGTAGGGCCTTCTGTTGGGTCACCATAAGCTAATAGAAGTTGGTATATGTGAGCAACTTTTGGAGACCAAACCAAGACCCGCGACCCTGGCGGCCACATCGCCACTCAGTCGCCGCTGGTCAGCCCTAGTCGCCATGGTCCTCACCCCCATTTTGGCCGGTGTGCTCTCTACTCTTGGTCTGTGAGAGAGAAAAATCTGTCATACTTTTGTATTTGGCTATACACATAATTGTCGACCTTTATCTTATACAGGACCGAGGGGGTATTTGTGTGTGCGCGGTGCATGGGAGGGTGAGAAATAATCATCACCTCGTAACCTACGGGACTCAGACTTCCGGGTGTCAGCCAATTGAAATTCCAAAGCTCGTCCGGATGTTGAGTTATCGCGTCACCTTGATTGCTAACCTCGGAAATCCTCGCCTGCTAAAAAGGCAGGAGGGTTGGGAACCCGATTCATCTCGACGTGTCGCCATGTCTAGTTTAGCATGGGACTGAGGCATACATTCCGCCGTTTCACTTCTCCTTGCGACCTCACCTGAATACAGGATTCCTACTTTTGTTGTGGTTACTAGCGATCCGCATGGTGCAACCTCTGCTGGGCTGTGGCTGATCCTTCTCCATATCGTGCTCTTGGCCCATCAAAGCTACTAATTGGTCGTCCCATTCAATCACGTTTCGGACAAAAACCCAAGATTCCGAAAAGAGATCATGGTCAAGCAAAAAGCACTGCTGCCAACAAATTAATCCATTCAAAATCTGTAATTTTCAAAACATATGGTTGTCCAGTGTCCATCACGATTTCTGTGGACAAAATCTGTTATTTTCAAAGCATATGCTTGTCTAGTGTCCATTACGATTTCCGTGGACATGATTCACCGGTTCTTTATCCCGGACATTTAAATGTATAGTAGGGCCGCGTTCTCCTCCAATCCGAGCTAAAGAAACCTATCCGAGGTCGATATTCCGTGAGTAAGACAGGAGATGTAGGCGCACACAGTAGAATCCCCAAAAAAAGGAAAGATCGCCATTATTTCATGGGTCTGCCCGTGGCATCTTAGATATAATATTTATATCATTGTTCACAAATTCATAGCATAGATTACATCTTTCAAATATAATCAAACCACGGGAACGAGTACTGATAGTACTGCTTGCAACGAAATCATAGACAAAGCACGCGGACAGCTAAGGAATACGGTAGCAACTCTAGTGAGAAATGGCGAGCAACGCCTGTGACTGCTTTTCGTACTTGAAGCCCTCGGCCTTGGAGTCATCGGCGCACCACGCGAAGATCCCGTGCAGCTTCCCCTCGCTCTTCAGCCTCCCGCACGCTGTGAAGAACCCATCCGCCGGCGATAGCCCACCGCTCCCGTCACTGATGAAGCTCACCAGGACCTTCCCATCTCGGTATTTCCGGCTCTGCTCATTGAAGTAGCCGATGAACTGGGACACGGTCGTCCCTCGCGTCGTAGGCGTAGAACTGGAAGTTCACATAGTCGATGAGGTGGCCGTACCTGCTCCACAGAGCTAGGTAATGGCTCTGGACCGCGTCGTCGGCGTACGGGGCGATGGACGCGAAGGAAATGATGCCGCGGCTCTTGAGGGTGCTTATCAGCCGCCCGATGCACTCGGCGAAGGTGGCAGGGTCAGCTCGGAAGCTCTCGTAGTCGATGTCGATGCCGTCGAGGTGGTACTGCTTGATGATCGCGGTGAGGGAGGAGACGGCGTTGGAGACCCAGGAATCTGGGTCGGAGGGGGTGAAGTAGACATTGCTGTCCCCAACGGTGGCACCTCCGAGGCTCACGGCGACCTTGACTTTGGAGTTGCCAGACTTGATGGAGGCGACCTGGGCGGGAGTGAGGTTGTCGGTGTCCCAGAAGACGTTGAACTTGCCGTTGGTCGGGGACGGGGAGGAGTCGTAGTCGATGGCGAAGGAGAGGATGAAGTGGAACTCGACGCCCGGGTGGATTGGGACGTCGGAGAACCGGACGCCCTTGAACTCAGCTCCGATGTACTCTCGGTACAGGCTCGATGGCGAGTTTGGCGACGGCAATAGCGATAGCGCTTGAGGTGCAAAGAGGAGCAGCAGCAGGACTAGCTGAACGTTGAAGGAGAGCTTCTTGGGCTGACCCATTTCGTTTTCTTCTTTTCTTTCTGTGATTCTATTCTAAGGAGGATGATTGAGTGAAGATGTACTGCTGATTGAATCTGGCACATGTCGTTTAGATGGTGTTTAGTCGTAATATAGAGGGAGAATGAGATTAGGACATTGGGTGAGTGGGAGTGTGCCGTTTAAGTTGTTTTGTCTCGATGAATCTGTCGTTTTGGGACCCTGCGTCGCGTGAGTGTCGCTTTGCTTTTCGTGGAGGGGAGACAAAACTGGGTTAATTTAATTAATGAATTAATTTAACGCAATAATCAAGTAGAGTTGATTGCCCGTTGGTATGTGTGCCTCGAAATTAACTTTGGCTGCTGTTTTAACGATGGAACTAAGATATGTCATCCTTTCGATTTGGTTTTGATTTCAAGACTAGATCTCGTTCGTAATGAGCTCTGTGTAAAGTGGTGGAATCCATCAACCATGCCTTCTCTTCAAGGCCGACCTATCGACTCATTTTCATGGATGATGTGATGGACTTATTCATTTGCATTGCATATACGAACTCATCTTCTTCAATGGATTCCTTTTTGATTGCATGAATTTCTATTATCACGATCGGTTTGGTGAGTCAATTCATTAGATGAGTCCATGCAATTGCTTATTAATCGCAATCCGCATTAATAATTGAATTTAATTTAGATTTGACCTTATTGTCATTGATGAGTGAAGGAAGCATTGTACAGAAATTTGTGCGTTGCCAAAGTTGACTGCTAAGCTCTGTCTGTACAGCTTCGGCATCAAGAAAATGACGGATTGGATCGGAAGTCGTAACGTAACAAGTCCCTCTCAGTCAGTGGGGACTTGCTCTGTTCTTTGACTCTTTCTTTGCTTGGACGTCTGGTGAGCACAGATTCGACCCGGCGGCTAATGTGGAGCAGTTCAATTTTATAAAGTGGGATACTGACCATCTCGAAGTTCTTGAAGTTGAAAAATTCATTAAAGAATACAGGAGGCAGGGGGACAGAAATGGCTCAGACAGCTTGGACGATGGCAAACCAAACCATAAATATGACCTGTTTGAAGCATCTCCAGGAGAATAAGACTAAAGCAACAAAGAAGAAAAGTCTAAGCAACACGTGAAGATTAGGAAAATTTAGCCTAAAAATTGCTGGTTGACACTATTTGGCACCATTTAACACTATTTGACACTATTTAGCACTGTTTGACACTATTTGGCACTGTAACATAAGCAATGTAGAATAAAAGTATGTTAGAAGCAAGGTCTTCGTCTATCAATATTAGGATCAAATAATTGGCCATTGTTGGCCATAAAAAGTTTATAAAATTGTTTTTAGTGTTTGTTTTAAGCCTATATAAGGCAGTGCTTGTAAATGCAAAGGGGCAAAACACACCCTTCCTAAAATTAATGGTGTGGTTTGCTAGAAATCCTTAAAGAAATCCTTAAAGCTCTCTCTCATCTTCTTTCTGCTCAATATGATTCTTTAAAACTATGAATGTTCTAATCAATCTTCGTAGTATGCTATATACTTGTCATAATATGGAGCCCGTGCATTAAAATTATGCTACCCTAAAATTTTGTATTATATGAGTTAAAAAATGAAAGGAATTTGATGGCTAATAGGTAATCCCTATTTTGAGGCCACAGAAGGGCCGTGCATGTGGAATAACATATTTGCCATAAATTCTGTTTTCATTTTCCCAAAAAGTCCTAAACTTATTTATGGCAGCTAATTCAATTTTAAACCTTTCAATTTTGTCAATTTTGTCATAAATCTTTTAACAACTTGTCAATTTAATTCTAAACCTTTCACTTGTACTAATTTAATCATAAACCTTTAAACTATTTGTCAAACTAGTCCTGAACCTTTTAAAAAATTACCAATTTAGTTTTTAGGCTAATTTTGGTCGGATATTTTTTATGGCAGCCTAGTCAACAAGCTATCTTACGTGGCAAGGTCGTTGTTGATGTGGAAATTTTTAATTTTTTTTTAAAAAAATTGAATTTTTGAATTAATTTTTTATTGATTCTTTTATTTTTTGTTTATTTTCTTTCTTTTTTTTTTTCGTTGGCCGAGGGTTGGTGACCTCCATCGACCATTGATGCTGGCCCTCCCTACCCTTGTTGTGGCCGCGAGGACTTGGGCGAGTGCCACCATGCTCTCATCTCACCATATTTGGTAGGGCATCATGAGCCTTAACGAGGCAAGGGCTACGATGCCCTCACCTCGCTAGATCCGGCGAGGGCTTCTAGGCCCTTGACTATTAGCCAACGACTTCACCGGCCATGTGAAAAATGAGGGGAAAAAAAAAAAGAGAAAAAAAGAAGTAAAAAAATTAATTAAAAATAATAATTTTTAAAATAAAATAAAATATTGTTTATGTCAATGCTGGCCACACTACGTGACATCCTGATTTTCGAGTTTGATTTTGATGAGATGCAATGGGCTTTTCATTGACGTGCCTATAGCATTTTTCTCTAAGTTGGCCACTTACGAGTTAACTAACCTATTAGGTGAAGCCGTTAAGGAATCTAAACGCAATAGACTTGAGAATTCGACCAAGAATCAATTACTCGACCGTGCTAATCTGCAAGGGTTATTACGGCACCGTCAAAATTGATCAGAGATCGGAGATAGGTCGATTCGATAGAGGTATGTGATTAGTATGTGGGTGATTCCACCTAATTGCAAAATTTCTGTCGAACGACACTAGATCGATATTTTTGTCATTTTCGTACCCTGTGTCTGTATTTGAAATCTCGAGGTTTTCACGACAACTGAGGGTCACCAATGTGTCAAAGATGTACGTTGTGATTCGAAAATAATCGATCACGAGTCAATTGCATTAAAAATTCCTAAAAGCTACTTGGTAGATTAGGACGCGCGAAAATCACGTTAGATTGAAATTAATTGCGAAATTAAACTCAATTTTAGAAATTGAAAGTTCTATCGTGTCACAATTAATTCTAAAAGCGTTGACTCAGTCTCAGGATATTTTTCTGCAAATTGAGACTTTTTGGGAAAAAGTCGAGGTAGGGCCGTTTTGTTCGAAAAATGTCGGGGATCGTTTTTTATCGCAAATTTGGGAAGTAAGTGAGTTGTATGAGTGAGGAAAAATGCCAAGATGATCGATAGCGGGTTGATTGAATTTTTAGAGGTCGGTTCGTGTTGATTTAAGAAAGAAATGGTGTCCAATTGGAGGGAAAATGCTTGAAATTCGTATGCCCCCACCACCATGACTTATGGACCAATTCATGCTTCTAGATGAGAGCATGGGTGGCTGAACTTGGGCCTAGGAAGTAGCTGGTGATGGAGGATGGTCAAGGGAGACAATTGAAAAGAAAAATGTGACCTTGTGGCCCCCTTGTCTCCCCATCTCTTTCCTCTCTCCCTCATCTACCGTGGGCAACCTCCATTTCCTTCTTCATTGTGCCTTTTTCAAGCTTAGTAAACCAGAGAGAGACCGCTGGAGCAGCCAACCCATCCCCCTTGCCCGCCGGACCTTTTTCCTCATATGTTTTCTCATTTTGCCAGTTTCTGCTCCAGTTGACCTTTCGTCAAAGATTTGAGTTAAAAGTGGTCTTTCCTGACGAATTATCATTCGTGCCACCCACCGTTGTTCTCAGCACATCCAAACTGTTCAAAGGAGCCTGACCTCGCGCCGAATGGAGCCACCGGCCGTCCTGTTCGCCGGCGAGAAGAAACTAGTCGCAGAACCGTCTAGAAGCCACCCACTTGCACTGTTTTGCCTGTTTCGCGACTTTCAACCGTTTTCTCCCCATTTCGACCCTACCTCCATCCATACCAACCACTAGCAAGCCCCCCTTGACCCCTGGGAGCCACCGGTTGCCGACCACCCGCTCGCCAGAGCTCCGATCAGCTCATTTCCTCGCCGTTCAGCAGTTGGTACTCCTCTGTCCAGCAAGCAGAAGCAGAAGCCGAACCAGCCTTTGTTTTCTTCTTTTACAGCCCAAAACAAAGAGCAAAGCAGTGGGTTTCCAGCAAGAGTCTTGGCCCGTTTTGAGATCGTTCCGAATCCCGAAAGTTAGGCCCGCTTTGGAGAGAATCAAGTCCCCTTGCGTCTCCAATGTTTTGAATCGATCGGATTGCGAAACAAGTGAGTTTAACTCACTAATCCTTGTTTAGTAGGTTAATGATGCTTAAGGTTGATTAGATTTAATTAAGTGTGATTAGATGGATAGATTAGATTAGAGTAATTAATTTAATGCTTTACCAATGTGTCACGGGCCGAATGAAGGCCGATCCAAGAGGTTCCCCGAGTACGACCGAGACTCGTCCGTGGTCAAGTTCCTATGCTCGCTCGGATTCCCAATGAGCCTTCTCCCCGAAGCTTCTAGAAGTCCTTAGCCGTATTTATGTCGGTAGCTAGTAGTTGATAGTTGTCTTAATGTCGGTGGTTAGTAGCCGCCATTAGTGTCGGTAGATGAGGCGGTGTGATCTCGTCCACCGGTTAGAATCTAGATCAACGGTTGTAATCCGAGGCCCTCGATTATAAGAAGGGGTGTCCTCCTTCATTTGTAAGCATCCACTACTTCCGCAATACAAAGCAATCTTCTTTCGAGCTTCTCTCTCTAGATTCTTTCTCTCTCTACGATCCGGGTAAGCGAGCGAGTGAGCGTTCGATCGAGCAAGGCTTGGCTTAGGTGCTTCGGCGATCCAATCCGATCCTAAAGTGCCCAAGTCGCCGCGCGGTCACGATCCCAATCGATCGGCCTGTGACAAGTGGTATCAGAGCAAAAGAGAGATCCGTTTCCAGAGATTGAAGAGCGTCAACTGTTTGAAAGAATGTCGAGCCAAGATGCGGCTATAGTTGGAGAGGCCGGGCAAGTCAAGGAGACCCGCGGCCGATCAAAGAAGAGGGAGACCTCGGTGGATGCTTTGCGGCTGCGTTCGATGAGAAGCTCGGGAAGGTCCGGAGTGCCGTGCTCGAACTCATGGAAGGTCTTGACGATGTGCGAGACCGGATCATGGAGGTTGAGGGCTCGCTCCGTGAGGACTTCACGACCGGCATCAACCAAGCTACGGCTCCATTGTTCGACAAGGACGAAGCTCTCGAAGCATCGATCGATGGTTTGAACGAGCGCGTCCAAGTGATCGAGGAGGTAAGCCCGTGAAGGGAAGAGGTCGAAGTCATGAAGGCGGAGATCCAAGAGCTCAAGACCGAGCTCGCCCTATGCAAACTAAGCATCACCAACGGTGCGGTGCCTGCCTAAGCAATGCCCAAGATCGAGATACCGAAGCCCAAAGAGTTCAAAGGCGAACGATCCGCCAAAGAGGTGGACAACTTCGTTTGGAGCATGGAGCAATACTTTGATGCCGTCAACATCCGAGACGAGCCGATCAAGGTACGAACCGCTTCGATGTTCCTTACTGATACGGCTATGCTTTGGTGGCGCAATAGGTGTGATGAGGTTAGACGCGGTGCCGATCCCGTGAACACGTGGGACGACTTCGTGAGAGAATTTCGCGACTACTTTTTCCCCGAGTTCGCTCAACAGGAAGCCCGTAGCATGCTCCATCGCCTCGAGCAAAGAGGTGCGATCCGAGAGTACATGAAGGAGTTCACGGAGCTCAAACTCCAAATTCGCAACCTAAGCGAAGAGGAGGCCTTCGGAGCGTTCATGGATGGATTGAAGCCATGGGCCCAACTTGAGTTGAAGCGGCGAGACGTGAGTAGCCTTGCGCGTGCGCTAAGCATGGCCGAGTCGCTCGTCGACCTCACCAGAACCGAACCAAGGAGTAGACCAAGGGACTGGAGGTCGGATCGACCTTGCGAAGACGAAGCAAGAGGCACTCCCCGAGGCACGCACGATCAAGGCGGCCGAGCCAAAACATGGGGAGAAGGAACTTCTAAGCCGTCCTTCCAAAGGGGTCGACCACCGACGGACTACGCGAGTAAGTTCGATCAACCTCCGCTCTCTCCTTGCTTTATTTGCAAAGATCCGCACTGGACCCAAAAGTGCCCGAAGAGGGGTCGAATCAACGCCCTCCTTGCCAACGAAGAGGAGGAGCCCAAAGAAGAGAAAAGGCAAGTCCAGCTTGGAGCGGTGAAGATGATCAACTCCGTCCAAGCCCGGTCACCAACCAAAGAAGGAGGAATTGCACCGAACACGGACATGTTCTTCGTGGAGGTCGAAGTGTGCGGCCGAACGCTTTACGCTTTTGTTGACACGGGGGCGTCGAACATGTTCATGTCGACTGAAGCAGCAAAAGCCTTGGATCTTCGCGTGGAGCCATCCGGGAGGTCATACAAGCCCATCAATTCGAGCGACTTCTGTGGCGTAGGAGCATCTCCCGATGTGGATGTCAAGATTGGCGGATGGAAAGGCAAGATGACTTTCGAGGTAATCCCGCTTGATGATTATGATCTTATTTTGGGTATGCAATTCTTCGAAAGTGTGGGAGCTATGATCGACATGAGGACCAAATGCATCATAGTCCCCGACCAAAAATGCCCGACGATCATCCTCATGATCAAAGGGGTGGTCGACACCAAGACCATCGCGTCAATCCGACGCCTCGACAAGAACTTGAAGTCCGTGAAGCGACTAAACAAGTTGGCCGAGGCGAAGCCGAAGGTAGAGTTGGATCCTACTCCAACACACGCCATGCCCATCCAAGTGCTCTTCCCCGAGGTTGAGTGCCCGCCGCATACTCCGTCCAAGCCGAAGATGGAGCCGCGCGACAAGTCCGAATTCGTCATTGAAGGTTGCGGACCATCGTACGTGAGCGTCCGTACCAAACAAGGTCGAAACAAGAGCTCGTGCCAAAGCCCGTGCTCGTGCCAAGAAGGCCGACCGTCAAGCTATGAGCGACAAGGACGTCGCTCGATTGAGTGGGGGAGAATGTCACGGGCCGAATGAAGGCCGATCCAAGAGGTTCCCCGAGTACGACCGAGACTCGTCCGTGGTCAAGTTCCTATGCTCGCTCGGATTCCCAACGAGCCTTCTCCCCGAAGCTTCTAGAAGTCCTTAGCCGTATTTATGTCGGTAGCTAGTAGTTGGTAGTTGTCTTAATGTCGGTGGTTAGTAGCCGCCATTAGTGTCGGTAGATGAGGCGGTGCGATCTCGTCCACCGGTTAGAATCTAGATCAACGGTTGTAATCCGAGGCCCTCGACTATAAGAAGGGGTGTCCTCCTTCATTTGTAAGCATCAACTACTTCCGCAATACAAATCAATCTTCTTTCCAGAGCTTCTCTCTCTAGATTCTTTCTCTCTCTACGATCCGGGTAAGCGAGCGAGTGAGCGTTCGATCGAGCAAGGCTTGGCTTAGGTGCTTCGGCAATCCAATCCGATCCTAAAGTGCCCGAGTCGCCGCGCGGTCACGATCCCAATCGATCGGCCCGTGACAAATGCATGTTAGGTGGATAGATAGTATAATTAGGGCCTAGACAAGGTCTAGTATTTAACTAGAGTGACTCAGGAATTTTCCGGGTCCGTTTCGGCTTTCAATTAGGCATTACGAGCCTAAGTTGGATTTATTGGCATTTATTTAATATTTTCCTTAATTAATTAATTAATTAATTAATTTCTGGAAATTAGACCGGGATAGCCGGTGACCGAAATTTTATGCTGATTATCGTAGTGCAATCCGTTTATTTATTCGAGCTCTAATTTGTGTTGAATTAATTTAATTGTGATTTTAGGATTTTATTTCTAAATTATTTAATTTTGGTAATTAATTGGAGAATTACCGGGCGTCGGTCTACAACGCCAAAAATCTATTTTGGGACTGCTAAAAATAGTGGGAGATTCAAAAGTGAAAACCTTGTATTTTGGCTAAGGCCGACCGTGTACCCACACGCGTGTATTTTTATCGAGGATGATGAAAATAGTAAATTGAGTGTACAATAGAAATAAGGTATTATACTGGCTCGATGACTTTATATGTCATCATGAAGACAAACGGTATACAACACCGACTCGATGACTTATATGCCGTCTTAGAAATAGAACGGTATACAACACCGGCTCGATGACTTATATGTCGTCTTGGAGACAAAACGATGTGCAATACTGGCTCGATGACTCTATATGTCGTCTTGAGATAGAACGGTGTAAATATAATATCGGCTCGGTGACTCGATAGGTCATCTTAGAGACAATACGATATATTATTAGCCTTTGGGGCAAGCTACTATCTATATATTACCTAGGGTGAACAGTCTTGGATTTCGATCGGACTCATAGATAGTATTGACTGAAATGACCGGGGAATGGTCTGATTGACATGTAATTGACAGGTCGATTGATCGATGTTTCGATCTGTAGTGATTGATTGGGTGCCTATTCAAACTGTGTTGAATTGCAGGTGAAATCTGAGGCCAAGGTAAGTCCTTTGACCCGTGTTGTGTATAGGCAGCCCTTACGGCGTATTGACTTATTAATCGGGTCTTAAGCAGTAGAACTCGCTTTGTCTTATTGGTTATTGTATAATCATTTTTAGGTCCTTAGATTGTGTTGGTGGAGGACCGGAAGCCCCGAAGTTTGGGAAGGTGGAGATCGAAGAATCGGCGAACATGTTTGAGTAGAGGGTCATAGGACAGTTCATTTTTGTAGAGCCGATAATTTTTGTAAACAACCTGACGGTGTATATATACACGTTTGTTTATAAAAGGGATTACGTTGGTGTCAAGATTTGTGACCCTACTTTCTTATCCCATTGTTTTATTGTTTGGGGATTTTATTTATGCGCTTCCACTTGCGTATTAAAAATGAAAGGGTCGGCGATGCGTCATAGGACGTCGCTATTATATCGACTAGGTGAGGGATGGATGCGTGCCCGAGGTTCGAGACATGACACACTAAGTAGAATGGTCAACACTGACTTGGCCACCATGTCGACGATATTCAACTAAATTATAGAGAAGGACTAAATTGGCAATTCATCAAAAGGTTTATTACTAATATAGTAAATAGTTTAAAGGTTTAAAACTAAATTAACATAATCGAAATGTTTAGGAATGAATTGGCAAGTTGTCAAAAGGTTTAAGATTGAATTAGTAAAATTGAAAGGTTTAAGATTAAATTGGCCGTTGTATACTAAGTTTAGGATTTTTAGACAATTTTCCCTATAAAGTAGCATATTCTAGGGGTGAGCATCGATCACCAGCCCAACCCTGTCAGTCCTGGTTCGGTCCCTAGGGAGACCGGGTCGGTCCTTGGGATCAGCACTGTGCGGGTTGGTCCTCGGTCCTGGGAGTTTAGGATCAGTCCAACCCGAACCAACCCTAATTATATATATATATAATTTTTTTATATAAAGAAAATCTTAAAATAAACGGCGTCAACAACATTAAATAGCTCCTTAATGAGGAGTTCAAGTAATTTTACACTATTTTTTAATAACTTAGATTTTTTAATGTCTTTTATGGCGTCGATGTCCATAATTTACAAAGGAAAAAAATGTTTTTGTGAGGAGTCCTCACGGCATTCAAAAGAGCATAAATAGCTCCTCACAGCATCTTCCTATAGTACTCGTTCGCTTCTGTCTTATTTGTCTTTTTAGTCTTCAATTTGCTAAAATCGAAAGAAACAACCTCTCTACTTGTCACTCGATACTCGCTTCACTCGCTTTGGGTCACTCGTGCCGCTCGCCGCTCGATGCTCGCCTAGTTTGTTGCTCCTTGCTCGACGCTCACCCCACTCGATGCTCCTCACTCGCCTCTCTTAGCTAACCTTGCTCGTTATTGAACCCATTGGGTTGGTTTGGTCCTCGATTGCCTTTTCAGGGAGTACAAAATAAAAAATTATCGGTTGGTCTCGAGTTGACCCTAGAACCGGACCAAACCCATTAGGTCGATCTGGTCCTCGGTTGCATTTTTAGAGAGTACAAAACATAAAATAAATAATTATCTGTTAGTCCCGAGTTGACCCTGGAACCGGACCGAATCCATTGGGTCGGTCTGGTCCTCGATCCCAAACTTAATAGGGTCAATCCTCATTCCCAAAAATTGAGGATCATCACTGTGTGGGTCGGTTGGTCCTAGGGTTAGGGGGTGGACCGGCTCAACCCGGACCATGCTCTCACCCCTAGCATATTCCAATGAATAAATGATTTTATTCTTGTTTGGGATATTTTCTATTTTTGGGTTTTCAATTAATTTAAATCTCGCGGCTCACAGGCTTTGACTTTTTAAGCGAAACTTCTAAAAACTTTCGCAGCCCTCGCACGAAGACCTTCGCATATAATTTTTTCTTAATAGAAGGTCGAAAATAAAATAAAACGAGTGGAACAACAACGTGGAGCTAAGTTTTTAAGGGCGGACTTGGTGTATGCATGAGGGCTTTGACACCATTTGGCCAACGCATATAAGTAGTTTGCCGTACGGTCGTCTCCTATCCGCTTAAAATTTTGAATGTACAGTTTATTTAACAGGGCAAACATAAGCATGGCGAATGAAAATAAAGTACTTGGAATCGTTGCGAGTTCATGTCCTTGGTGTCGCACTAAGAGTCGGGTAGGGACCCCATGTGAGCTTTTGTATGCGGCGTTTTAAGTCTACTTTCCAGTTTGATAACAAGCTATATAAGAAAATCTGTTGAGCGAGAACTAAACTTGAGATTCAATGCTTCTTGTGATATAAAATCTTAATACATTTTGCTACTTTAGCCATTTCTGAGATTACTATCAATGTTAATAAAATAACATTTGTTTCCCTATATCTAGGCTATTAGTGAATGGAGACTTCCTAAAGAATGCAAGAAGTATAAGATAATTGCACATACTTACCTATATCAACTCTTGCTAATTCGTTGGACTTCGTGTTGTTACATGGCCAACTTGTCAAATTGTATTTGATGGTCCGAATTTGAGTCCGATTATCCTATCCAGTGTTTAGTGACATTCTCCGGACCGAATAAACCCAGATATATCTAAATATAAAAGGCCAGCGTAAGGGGTGGGATAAATTCAAATTGAATATAAAATTTTAGAATATAACTTACCAATCCCACGCACATGGAAAACCCACCTCGGGTGAAATTCACTATCCTTGGCGTTTCTCCTCAGTGGCACCCCACCACCACTCTTGTGACTATCCATTGTGATCATATCTCACTTCAACATCCTCAGTATCCTCACCAGTGCCTTTGCTCACAACTCACTTGGAAGGTTAGTGCGCACTACCTCATCCGTGGCTTCCTCTCTTTCTCATTCAGTTTTCCAGCTTTTCCACCATCACTGATCATCCCTCGGTTCCTCTCTCTACTTCATCTCTGATTACTCATTCAAGGCCTCTATTGTTCCACGATCTCTCTCTTGGTCGGTCTGGACTAGGCACGCACTAAGTGTTCGATGAAATACCAAAGGGAAATCCTCCTCGCCTTTAGGTCAAAATTTTGCTTAATGGAAGAGGTTGCCCCCCATCATCACGCTTTGTAGCTCACCCTCCTCTGCAATAGCTCCATCTTCAACGACTCCACCTTCAAATCCTATCTTAGGGTACGTTTGTTTCACGAAAAACTCAATGATAAAGGAAAATGCTTTCCGAGAAAGCATTTTCCAAGAATATGGTTTGTTTTCCTTTGTTTGGTGATGTATAATTGAAAATGTTTTCTGCCGTTTGGATCCCATTAAAAAATAATTTCGCACTTCATCACAGGAAAAAAAATGAATTTTTAAGTTTAAAAAATTCGAATTTTTAATATTGTTGTTTTTTATTTACTTTTATTTTCTATTTTTTATTTTCTTTCTTTTTATTTCCTTTTTCTCTTTTCCTTCTTCTTGTCCTTAACTCCTTAGCTTCCTCACGCCATCCCTTCGCTTCATCTAGCAGTCCGTTCTGATTGGCTTACAAAGGGTGAGCTCTAGCTATCGTCGGAGGTAACGAGCTCATCAGCTGGCCGCTAAAGGCTACGAGCTCGCCCAATCTAGCAAGGCTTGAGCCTCATCGGATGGAGGCCATGAGCTTACCTGATTTGGCGAGGCTTGAGGCTCATCGACCTCGGGCAAGTTCAAGCCTTGTTGTCGAAGGCCATGAGATCGCCCGATCTAGTGAGGCCAAAACTCATTGGCCATCCTTGTGGCCGGTGATGGGTGGAGAAGAAACAAAAAGAAAACAGAAGAAAAGACAAGAAGGAAATTCGAATTTTTATTTTTATTTTTATTTTTAAAACGTTTTCCAAATTTTAATTTTTTTAAAAAAATAAAAAATTCATATTCATATTTTTTTTAAATATATTTTTATAAGAATAATTGTTTGTAAACCAAACATCAAATCTAAGCTTTCGTAGATTCAAAAAACGTTTTCCGGTCATTTCAAAGGGGAAATCATTTTCCTGAATTTAAGCTTTGTTAGGAAAACGTTTTCCGTTGACTAGGAAAACGTTTTCCATTGACTCATTTTCCGAGTGAACCAAACGTCGGAAAATGAGGAAAATGTTTTCCCGAAAATGTATTCTACAAAACAAACACACCCTTAGATTGCATTAAACAAATGATGGGATATTTCTACAATTCGGAGGATATTTGGAGGATGTCAAATCCCCCTTTATCGTATCTTATCCCAATCACAATTTGGACGACCAAACACAACCTTGACGTTTCGTTATAGATTAGCTAAATTCCATTTAAAGTGTGTTGATTACAAAATAAAAATTAAAAAAAAAATAGCTCATTGGATGATTGCAACAAAAATTAGGAATATAATTGCAAAATCTCCTAAAATATAGCAATCATGAGTGAAATTTATCTGTGAAAAGTTATAACATTTGTCAACATTGCTTTTATAAGCCATAGTTCAAACTATTCATTGGATGCTTAGGGCTTATTTGGTAACACTCTTGGGAATAACTAATTCTATTCTTTTGTTCCCAAGAATAAAAAAAGAACAAAAATCTGTCTGGTAAATTTTTTGTTCCCGGGAACAAAAATCCATTTTTTTTTATTACTGGGAATAAATTTGGAACAAAAATCATGAAGTAGAAAAAAAGTTGCTTCTTGTTTTCGAGAACAATTCCTAGAATCAAGTCTAATTTTTTTCTTTTCTCCTCTTTTCTTCTTCTTCCTTTTGGCCGGCAACCTCGCCGGAGCGTTGCTGGCCCTCAACGACGTCAAGCCATGGTGAGGCTCGTCAACCCAAGCCTCGTTCAGCTTGGCAAGCCTCCAGCAAGCTCGCCGGACCTTGCCCTAGCTTGATGAGGCTTCAGGGAGCTCGTCAAACGTCACCCAACCGATCACCGGCCACACCCATAAAGAAGGAGGAAGAAGAAGAGAAAAGCAAAAAGGAAAAAGAGAAAAATAAGAAAAATATTATAAAAGTATTACAAAATTAAAAGAAACAAAAAAATTTAAGGATCCTACCAAACACATTTCTGACCCCGGAATAGAAATTTTGGACCATTACTAAACGCTTTAAAAAACTCAGAAAAATTTTCTTCGGAATAAAAAAAAATCATTTCTAAACGAAAATTGTTTCTGGGAACAAAATAATTACTAAACGCATCCTTACGAGCATCTACTTCTTATATTTTACCACGCAAATGAAAAAGCTACTACCACATTGCTAAAGTTAGAAACTGGGCAAATCAAATTGCCCCGGGGGGAGCAGGTACTACATAAAGAGATCAAATTTACTAAATCAATTTCATGAATCTATATAGATTATGCACTATGATTGATTCGGTGCACCGTATTTCTTATGAGTAAAATTACATCTATTCATCGCATCACCTATAGATAACGACGGACCGGGTACTTACAATCATCTCTCAAAGTTTGACATTCCCTAAAATTATTATACTCGCCACCAGGACGGAGGGAAGGATAGGCAGACAGACATGCAAAAGACCAGTCAGGATTTGCCAGGTCTCGCGAGGGAGCATCTCCCTCCAGAGATGATTTGCGCAGGGTCAACTCCTCAATCCGGAGGTGCGCCTCTCCCCAGGCACACCACGGATCACGCGAGACCCGAAAAACCTACCAACTCCTCGAATCTTTTATCATTCGTTCCACCGCTTTGAAATGGCGGATTAAATGAATTCCCGGACGAACCCGGACGCAGCCTTACGCAGGACGTGCAGCCGACTCGGCGTCACGAAACGAGAGAGAGAGGAGAAGCATTTATATTGGAAACCATTAAAATCTTTGGTGGGTTGACAAACGAGAAAGCGAGATTTCTTTCCCTTCACTCGGTTCCCTTCCTATTTTTAGACAACGAACTAAACTGACTGAACAGAGTCCTTGACCATTTCGTTTCGTTCCATCTCTCTCTCTCTCTCTGTCAGACTCTCAGATCTCACACAGCCCACTTTCGAACCCCCACCGGGATCTTTCCCTGGGGAAAGAGGAAATGGGGGACTCCTCTGAATGGATTCTGGAAAGCATCGAGATCGACAGCATGGCTGATGTGCCCCTGGACAGCTCTAACAAGAGCGGCGTTCATAGTGGCGGCCCGACTTCCAAGGTGAACGATGAGGCAATGCTCGCCCGGAGCTCGAGCAGCACGAGGAAGCGAGTTGGGTTTCAGGGCATTGAGCCACCGGCGTTGTCTAGGATGGGAAGGATCGAATCCGGTGCCAGGAGAGGGCTCAAGAGCTTGAGGTTCTTGGACAGGACCATCACAGGGAAGGAGGTGGACGCTTGGAAGTCCATGGAGAAACGTTTCAACCAATTCGCAGTCGATGGGAGGATCTCGAAAGACAAGTTCGGGACCTGCATTGGTAATTCGACACTGACTTGGAAACCCCAAGAGGGGTCCTGCTTGAAATCTAACTTTTCCTGGGGAAAAAAGAGCTCATGGGTTGTGAAATGCTGTGTTGCAGGAATGGGAGAATCCAAGGAATTTGCAGGGGAGCTGTTCGATGCGTTGGCAAGGCGTAGGAAGATACACTCGGAGAATGGGATTACTCAGGAGGAAATGAGGGCGTTTTGGGACGATATGACTAACCAGGACATCGACTCACGCCTTCAAATCTTCTTTGACATGTAAAGAACTGTGCTTTCTGTGTCTCTTGGTTGTGTTGTTCACAGGAAACTAACTTCACTAGTGTTTCAGGTGTGACAAAAATGGCGATGGTAAGCTCTCCGAGGAGGAGGTGAAGGAGGTGAGAGATAGCAACTTCCCAAAATCTCCTCTTCTTGTGTTTTTGGAC
Organism: Eucalyptus marginata; assembly: GCA_014182565.1. Lineage (NCBI taxonomy): Eukaryota > Viridiplantae > Streptophyta > Magnoliopsida > Myrtales > Myrtaceae > Eucalyptus > Eucalyptus marginata. Next base: position 26,962,947 of record CM024594.1, read on the forward strand.
GCTAATGGATAAAATTCTTTTACCTTTTAATTCTGGTAAGTGAAGGTAATCATATTGAGCGCTTCAGCAAACAAGCTGTCCAATCTCAAGCAGCAAGCCGCATCCTATGCCGTGTTGATCATGGAAGAGCTCGATCCTGACCATCTCGGGTATATCGAAGTGAGTAGAAGTCTAGAGCCATTCCTTGAGAAGTGCATGTTTGTGTGTTCATCTATCGAGTCCTCTCTCTCTTCCTAATTTCGCAAGCTTAAGCAGATGTGGCAACTCGAGACTCTACTGAGGGAGATGGTGAGCTCCGAAGAAGCCAACAAGCTGGCCAAAAAAACCCACACTCTTGCAAGGACCATGATTCCGAGACAATATAGGACTCCGATCACCAAATTTCTATCGAAAACCTTCGAATTTCTCCAGGAGAATTGGAAGAGAGTGTGGGTCATGTCACTTTGGTTGACTCTAAATTTGATCCTTTTTGTCTGGAAGTTCCGTCAATACAAGGAGAGAGATATATTTCAAGTCATGGGTTACTGTGTTTGTTTTGCGAAGGGCGCGGCTGAGACGCTCAAATTCAACATGGCTCTTATTCTCATCCCTGTGTGTAGGAGGACGCTTACTAAACTTAGATCAACTGCCCTAAGTAGGATATTTCCTTTCGACGACAATATTAATTTCCACAAGTCGATAGCACTGGCAATAGTAATCGGGACTTCAATACATATTATTATGCACGTTTCGTGCGATTTCCCAAGACTAATTTCATGTCCTAAGCCCAAGTTTTTGAGGTACGCGGGGCCTAACTTCGATTACAAGCAGCCAAGTTACTTGGATCTAGTTGAGAGTGTTCCTGGTGTTACCGGGATTATAATTACCATCTTGATGGCTTTCTCTTTCACGCTGGCCATGCATTCGTTTAGAAGGAATGTCATCAAGTTACCTTGGCCATTCCACCATCTAGCCGGGTTCAATGCCTTCTGGTACGCTCACCATTTGCTGTTCCTGGTCTATGCTCTCTTGATAGTGCACGGCTACTTCCTGTTTCTGAGTAGGCACTGGTACTTAAAAAGTGTAAGTATGATTTATGCACTTGAACTAAATCATTTTATTTGTTCATAGATTTGTCAGATGATTTTACTGCAACACCAGAACTGTTTCTGCTTAACAATGTGTTTGTATTCAATGCGATGCTTAACATGTCATCTTTGGTTCATTGCATATTCGAATTTCATTGAACGTGTTCTTGAGCTTAAAATGCCTTATAACTTTGTCGAGTGATATTGCTGTCTTAGTTTTATGCTGATGAAAGAAAGCCATTATGAACTGTTAAATTTCTTCCTGTGCAGACATGGATGTATCTCTCTGTTCCTTTATTACTCTATGTCAGCGAGAGAATTTTCACAGCTATTGACGAGTGCAACCATCGTGTCAATGTTATCAAGGTCAGCAATCATAGAGCTCTCCTGCCTTCGAATTTCAAGTCCCAGGAACATATATAAGTGCTTATGAACTGAATACATGAGTTATTACAGGCAATCATATACACAGGAAATGTTCTGGCGTTGTACATAAGCAAACCCCCTGGATTCAAGTATAAAAGCGGAATGTATATGTTTGTCAAGTGTCCAGATATTTCCAACTTTGAGTGGTAATGCATTGCTTTACTCAACAACAAGCTAAACCAAGTCTGTTAGTTGCTAGCTGCACATTTTTATGAATTGAGCTGATTGATTTGTCACTTGTCATAGGCATCCTTTTTCTATCACTTCGGCACCAGGAGATGACTACTTGAGTGTCCACATACGAACCTTGGGAGACTGGACCACGGAGCTTAAGAACAGATTCGCACAGGTTAACAGATTATGGTGCTATGGCTAGAAGTTTATCTACTATAACGCACTACTGCTTGCTTCTTGATCTTAAATGTCTCACTTTCTGCTTCCACTTTTAAGTACTAAGTCGAAGAATTGCAGGTTTGTGAGGCACCGAACCAGCCAGCAGGAAGGGGAAGTCTAGTGAGGCTTCAAACCAAGGCAATCTCAGATTATGATCACACACAAGTCAGGTGGAGCAAAGTTTCGGTGATCTCGTTTTGTGGCTTCAATGATGTTGTTAAATCTCATAATTTCTCTTCAATTTTACAGATTCCCGAGAATCCTCATTAAGGGACCGTATGGAGCCCCAGCTCAGAACTACAAAAAGTACGACATCCTTTTCCTCATCGGTCTAGGGATCGGGGCAACGCCGTTTATCAGCATTTTGAAGGACCTCCTCAACCAGATCAAGCCGAACGAACAAAACAATGTGAGCCAAAAGTTTATAACTTCAAACAAGTTTAGCAGATGTAGGAGACAAGTAGTAAACAGGATGATTTGACCACTTGCAGGATCCTGGACAAAGCATACCAGGTGCAAATAAGAAGGCACCGGAAAGAGCATACTTCTATTGGGTAACAAGGGAACAGGGTTCGTTTGAATGGTTCAAAGGTGTGATGGATGATATCGCAGAATACGACCATAATGTAAGTTCCGAAACAATGGAAAGCATGCTTCATGACCACCTCGCCTTCTTATGTTTACACACTCATTCTTGTAATAGCACATCCTCTTCTGTTTATATCATTCTCACTGTTTATTGGTCTAATGAGCTGAGCAGCATATAATAGAGATGCACAACTACTTGACAAGTGTGTACGAAGAAGGAGATGCGCGGTCAGCGCTCATCGCAATGGTGCAGAAGCTGCAGCATGCAAAGAATGGAGTGGATGTCGTCTCAGAAAGCCGGGTATATGCCTCTAGTTATTATTCCTCTGATCATTTAATTCATGTCTGGCTCATTTCTGACATACGTGCGCACAGATAAGAACACATTTTGCGAGGCCTAATTGGAGAAAGGTGTTCTCCCAACTGGCAAGTGCTCATCCTTCTTCTCGAATAGGTACTGGTTTTGATTTGCGGCCATGGAGAAATGTCAAAATGCACTTAGCTGATGAGATTGTTCTCATTCTGGCTTTTGCCTCTAATGTGGATGTTGGGCCCTTGCAGGTGTTTTCTACTGTGGAAGTCCAACGCTTACTAAGCCGTTAAAGAAGCTTTGTCAAGAATTCAGCCTAAACTCATCGACCCGTTTCCAATTTCACAAGGAAAACTTCTAGAGCCGCAATCTAACATTGTGAATTTCGGTGTCCGTCGCGGCAGTCTTTCCTAGCTAGAAGCTCAACTCCACAGAGCATTTGCACCCAGTCGGCTCCTGTGCTTCCCTGCTTAATCGCAGAAACCGGAGATGATCTATGTTCAAGACGCAGCGAAAGCTACAGTGTGGGAAAGATTCCTGGTTCAGAGATGCTGGCCAACCAGTTTGCCAGCGACGATGGTTGGTGATCCGAGATTACACAGTGAACATAGTCTCATCTTGCCATAGATGTGAGTTTTGTAAATTGAATGTTATCCAGAGAATGGAATGAGCGTCATTTAACCACAGATGTGAAGCTATAAACTAAATGGTTTTTTCCCAGAGCGAGGGAGAGATCCCGGGTTTTCAAGCCAAATCTGGGCTGGCCTTGTACTACGGCAAACTTCAGTTCCCAAAATGGAATTTTGTTCCGTGGGTGATGCATATGAGGATGACCAATGCGTACATACCGTATTGATACTCAATTATCGATTGTAACGTACGAACTCAATAATTAATTTACCATTATAAATACCTAGTAGATTTTTAACATTGTTTAGGTTCTATGGGTAACAATGTATATTAGTTTGTTCAATTGATAGTATCTTTTATTTATTATACATATTTTCAGATCCAATCGGGTCATTCAATAGGGGCAATCAGTTTCAGGATGGACATGATCCATATCTAGAATGTAGAACCTATCATGTTAGAAGTTAAGAGCGCGTTTGGTAACGATTATGTTCCCGAGAACAGATTCTGATCGGAAATAATTCTTTTTTATTCTATTCCTAGGAACAATTTCTAAGCATTTTAAGTCGTTTAAGGTGCGTATAGTAAAATTTCTTGGATGGGGAAGAGTTTTTTTCCGTAAATAATCCTTTTCTATTTCTATTCCTAACAGTTTAGCAAAAAAGAATCCATTTTGATAACTGCATAAAATTTCTACTTCTTTGAATAGAAAAAGAATAGAAATGCGTTTGGTAACGCAACGATTCTTTTTTTTTTTTTTTTTATTTATTCTTATTTATTTGTTTTTTATTCTTTTTTGTATTTTTTTGTTTTTATTTTTTTTTATTTTTTTGTATTTTTTGTTTTTATTTATTATTTTTTTTTTGTATTTATTTGTTTTTTATTTTTTATTTTTTTTGTTTTTTTTGTATTTATTTGTTTTATTTGTATTTATTTGTTTTTGTATTTATTTGTTTTTTTTTTTGTTTTTTTTGTATTTTTTTTTTGTATTTTCTTGTTTGTTTTTATTTGTATTTTTTTTTTTTTTATTTTTTTGTATTTTTTGCGTTTTTTTTTATTTGTATTTATTTGTTTTTTTTTTATTTGTATTTATTTGTTTTTTTTTTTTCTTGCTCACGGTCGGCGGCAACGGCGACGCGGTGGTCTTTCCGGATGGTTGGAGGTGGCCACGACAAGAGAGAAATAAAACAAAAATAAAAAAGAAAATTTGTTTATTTCTAGAAATTGTTCCCTGACAAGAAGCAATTTTTTTTTTGTTTCGTTTTATTCTTGAGTAACTTTTCTATTCCTAATAGAAATCAACTTTGGCGTTACCAAACGGGTTTTTTCTTTTTTTTTTCTTAGGGAACAAAAGAACGAGAAATTCTTAGGAATAAAAATGTTATCATGCGAGACCTAATGAATGTCCAAAAATTCGATTACGGAATAGAATTGTGTTTGGTATCGTCTTCATTGATTATGTTCCAAATCAATTTCTTTTAATTTTTAAATAATTTTTTTACTTTTTAATTTTTCTTTTCTTTTCTTTTTTTTTTTTTCTTCCTATTCTTCTTCTTCTTCTTCTTGTGGCCGGTAGCCAGGACCGGCGACCGGCTAGACGAGGGCTAGCGACCTCACCAGAGTGTCGCCAACCCTCGTCAGTGAGCCTTGCCGGTGGCCAAGCCGGCCTCGCCGAGCCAAGCGGGCCTCGCCCGGCCCGACGAGGCTCGCTTGGCCACCGGCGAGCCTCCGGTGAGCTCGCCGAACCTCGCCTTGGCCTAGCGAGCCTCCGGCGAGTTCGCCGGACCGGTTGCCGGCGGACAGCATTGGGCGGCGGCTAGCAGCGGCGGACGGTGGCGGGCGGCAACCGTGGGATGGCGATCGATGAAGAAGAAGAAGAAGAAGAGTTGGTTTTGATTCTTATATTTGTTCCCGAAACAAGAATAAACTTTTTCTTTATTTGATTCTGTTCCAAATTTAATTCCGGGAACAAAAAAATAGAAATTTGTTCCCGAAAACAAAAATTTTACCAAACGCGATTCCGTTCCCAAATTGCTCCCAAGAATAAAAAATCAGAATAAGACATTATTTGAATGGTTACCAAAGAGGCACTAAAACTTATCTTATTTTTCTAATCTGGTTTAAGAGACTACCCATATTTTTCTTTTGTTCTTTTTATTGTTTCATTTTTAAGAGCAAAATAATACAAGTAACAAAACGATTTGAAATAAAAGATAAATGAGGCGAGTGAGCGAAGGCAAGTCAAGATCGAGCGAGGGTTGCAAATCTCGAACGAGAGAGAGAGAGATATGAAGTGTATGAATGTGGTTGGGGAGAAGAGGGAAAAATAGAGATAGAGCAAAAGAGGTTAAGAAAAAAATTATGATTTTTAGGCCTTATGAAACCGTTTCCAAATTTGATCAAATTAATTTAGTTCATAAGTGATTCTTCACTTGGAACCGGAAACCTGGAATCGGACAGGTTTTTAGGGTGATTCGGGTTGATTTCCGAGCAAAACCGATCCTGTTGCATGCTACTAGCATTCAGGCTTTGAGTACTTCAAGTCCGAAAGACTGAATTGATCAATCCGAGGGTATCAAAGACCAAAAATTTCAAGCCAAGCCAGGCAGATATGTCTCGAGTTTTCGAGCCACTGGACGTTTTTGCTCAGCCCTAACAGCCACAAACATGAAGAAGACCCTTGCTTCGGTAGGCGGAACATTGAAAAAGGTTGAAAAGTCAAGGAACAACTTAACATACGCAAAATTTGGGAGGTAAAATGGGAGGTTGGCTAAATTTACCCTTCATAAAAAAGCAAATTAATCACTTGACAAGCACATAGTGAAATAACATCAGATAAGTAATTGGCGTCAATAAAGAAGAATTTATAATTAATATCAAAATTTGAAGAACATTGGGGGGCAGCATTGTGAAAATTGAAAAGTCAGGGGAGAATTTATAATTAATATCAAAATTTCGAGGGAATAAACTGTAATTCGCCCGTCTCAAGAAGATCGGCCATTTCCATTCTACACAAGCCAAAAGGAACAAAGACGTGACCATAACCACGTCCCCTGTAGCACGTGAGGCTCACGTGAAGCTTACACGGACCCACCCTCCTCAAACGGCGGCGACAGAACCGGGTCCGGGGCAACGCCGGGGCGGGTCGTGGGGCCCGTAGCCGGGTCCCGCCACCGCCACTGACCTAAAAGCGTTTAGAGCCCAGAAGCCCTTCCCTTAAACCCCAACCTCGCTCCGCTTCCTGCTCTCTTTCTCCACCTTCCCCACACCCCCCGCGCACCGACCGTAAAATCCTCTCCGCCTCCGGCCGCCGGAGCTCTCCGACTCATCCGCCGTCGCGCGGTCCGCGCTCGCTCCTCCCGCGTACGCACCTCGCGTCCCGCGCGAACCGATCAATCTCCGCATTCGCTCGCGATTCTCAAGCTATGGTTCGACGGTCCTTTGCCTGAATTTTCCTGTTCATCTTTTGCAGCTGTTGATCGGAGATGAAGGCGGCGTCGCATGTGTTCACCAAGGAGCCTTACGTCGAGAATGTCGGCCCTCGCAGGATGTAAGGCGACTCCGGCTTTTCGCTCGCTCCGGAAGTTGCCGTTCTGTACCGTTTCGAGTTAGCTCCGCTGTGCTGATTGATTGCTTTTTTCTTCTTTTTTTTGGTTTTTTTTTTGCAGCAAGAGCATTCATTTCTCGATGTTCTCCGCCTCGGAGATTGGAAAAGTTGCGGAAGTTCAGGTGTATAAAGGCGTCTACTACGACGGGACTCGGAAGCCGTTGGAGGGCGGCTTGTTGGATCCTCGCATGGTATTAGCTCTCTCGCTGTTCGTCATCTCTATTGTATCGCTGTATTTCTGCGTGCTTTTGTGTGATTTGATGTCTGAATTAGTTTTATCGAGTAGGATACTAGTTAGTGCCAATATTAATGTTTGGCTCTCCGATTGTCTGATAATTTGAGAGGAGAGATGTGTTCCGATGATTCTTTACATATCCAGCATGAATATTCGTTCATTTGGTGTTATTCGTCAATTTGTGCTTTTACCTCTTGCCCTTTTTCTTTTTTCTTTTTTTTTTTTTTTGGGGGGCAGGGGGTGGGGTGGCGGTGTTGGTAAGTGCAGTTTGTAAACTTTTAAGTTTGGATTAAGGTATCAATATGACAGCAGAAATATGATTTCATTGCATTTTCACGCCATTCAGATGATGGAAAAGGTTGAGGAGTGTTTTCTCTTGTGATTACAGGGTCCTGCAAACAAGAGTTGCAGGTGCAGTACATGCTATGGAGATTTTAAGGATTGTCCAGGGCATTATGGGTACCTGACTCTTGCTCTACCTGTCTATAATGTTGGATTTCTTGACAAAATTCTGGAGGTCTTGAAGTCTATATGCAAGGTACTTGATCGATTGGGGATTCTATTCTCGGACATTTCATGCTCTCTTTTCCTCTTCTCTTCAGTTGCCTTCCATAGCTTTCTCTAAACAGAGATATTTGTACCTTATATATGTCAAATTTGGTAGACATGCCCAAATGTATGAACAAATATTTATACATTGTCTATAAAAATGTGCATATGGTAATGTGAAAAGAAGTGTCTTCTGATGGGATGGTTTCCCTGTCCTTGCCTGCTGTTGGACTGATGCGATGAACTGGTGTAGTATTCCGCCTCGAATATAGTTTTTTGTTTCGAACAGACTTTCATGCAATAGCAACATTTCCTCTGCAGTCATGTTCACGGATACTTTTGGATGAGGAATCACGCAGAAAAGAGTTGGAGAAGATAAGACATCCGAAGAGGGATGCTTTAAACAAAGCCGAGCTTGCAAAGAAAACAGTCAGCAAGTGTAAACCAGGGAAGTGTGCCCATTGCGGATACATAAATGGTCAGTCTATTTCCTTGGAGAACACATACTTGTCTTCTCTTTTTCAAGTATAAATTTTTGTTGCAAATTAATCTTCATCAGTTTGACTGACTTGTTTTATGACTTTTTCACCTTGGTATGTTTCGCAAAGATATTTCACAGCATTTCAAACTTTCCTTTAGATCCTTGAAAATCCTTTTGCTTTCTGATTGAAAACAAGGAAATGACCTTCTAGCACGTGCAAGAATGGGGTATTTTGTTGAGTTCATTACTTAATCTGGAAGAGGGTGGTAATGGGTACTTGCTGTAATAGGCATGGTGATGTTCTAGGTTTTCCAGATCATGCATGAGATTGCAGTTCATTGAGTTTAATGACCTATTAAGGCTTTAAAAAAAAATCGTCAGCACGCATTTTTGTTCGAGGAAGAGTCATCAGGTATGAAAAGATCTCTCTGTCCAAAAGGAGGAACCTTAACATCAGCCCAAAGCACTCTCTTGTAGCCAAGACATTAGTAGATTTCTGTTGGATAAAGTGGAGGAAGCTGAAGGCTTTATCTGGTCATCAATTCAATAAACAACCCAAGGATATAATAGTTTTAAAACTTTAAATATTAGGTCTTTCCTTCTTTTCTTTTCCTTTTTGAAGTTTTGAATAAAGCCTAGTTGGCTTTGGCATTTGTAATTAAATAGAATCATTGATGGTGAAAAGATGGTAACAATTAAGTCAGACTTCGTAGATGAATTTCAAATGGCACTAGGATGACCCACGAAAGAGAAGTTTGGAGATGAACTAGTGATGTTTGGAAGGACTTCAATGACAGTCAAGCTAGATGTTGGGAGGAGACATATTTTTGGCTCAATGCTTGATGTGAAGTTTATCCTCTAATCAACCAATTTCTTGACTCATTATGTCTTGCTTTTCTTTATGAAAAAACAACTATATAGCAGATTATCATAGAAATTTCCTTAATTAATTTGTATGGTGACTTAAGGTAGAATGTCAACCGACGGATACGAGGCAAAAAGGTTGTGTTCTGGTAAAATTTTATCGACGAAGTGGTCCTAAATTGATGCTGACCCTGTCAACAATGAAATATTCCTTGAGAGGCAATTTGGGGCATAGAAAATGGAAACAAAAGTTCCTTTCTTTGTTTTGGAATGTATGAGGGGTGTGTTCTCCCTTTGGACAACTTAAGAGGACAGATAAAGTTCTGTCAAATCTTTCTTTTCTTTTTTCTTTTTTTTTTTTTTTTTTTTTTTTTTGTGCATATGAAGAAAGGAGAAAGTGTTGCTCATTTTCGTTGGCACTATCCTTGCATGTGGCACATTTGGTAAAAATATATATGCTTACTAAAGACAAATGGGGTCACGGCAAGTTTAGTGGAGGAGGAGATTCGGGCTTGGCTGGGTAAATTTAATATGGGGAGGGAAGGAAAGAGGGAGGTAGGGGACGATGTACTAGAAGGGGACTCTTTTTTGTCCTTTGCACTCTTTGCATGTACAACTATTATTCTTCCTACTGGTTAAAAAGCAGCCTTTTTAAGGTACAGACACATAATTTCAAGGCGACACAGTTGAAATGGTCCACTGGTATCTTGTTGTTATGATGTATCAGAACCATAGAGAAATCTTGAGCATGGTTAGCTTTAAGGTCCTGTGGTGGCACAGAAAATTTATTCAAATGGTGCAAACTTGTCTTGAAATAGTGTTTTCCGGTAATCTCGAAATTTCCATCTCCACATTCTTCAGTCATGAGGACAGATTCAACAAAAAGAAACTCATTGTCTTTGCGAGATGAGGTACTCTGGTAGAGATTTCAAGTAAGATCTGATTCTTATTGCAAGGAAGCCTCAATGGGATAGCATTACATGGTGACTCTCCTTCTCTAGATGTGGCACATCTCTAGTGCTCCAATAACTTGGAGAAAACAGTATCTTCAGTTATTAATTTTCACATTTAGCCGCATAGTGCAATTTCCATTAAATGGTTGTCACTCAATTGCCTGTCATTATGGTAAAATTTGGGTATGTTTGAGCATTGTGCTTGCGTACTATACATTGATAAAGTGGTCTTGTTGTGATTGCTCTGCTTGAATTACAGGCATACTGAAAAAAGCCATTGGTGCAATTAGCTACATTCATGACCGTTCAAAGACTAGTGACAGGAGCCTGGAAGAGTGTAAATCTGCAATTTCCCACACAAAAGAGTCTAAGGGGTCCTTGAGTGTGGCTAGTAATATCATTAATCCCCGGGATGTTCTGTCTCTCTTTGAAAGGATGTCAGATGAGGTACATGTCTTTAGGTGTAATTTATCTGAGTTTTATGATATTAAAATGCTATGAAGGTTTGTTCTGTAATGTATCATGCATGTATATGTTGGTCATTGAGATCTTTGGGTAGCATTCACACTAAATTTCTTGGGGAAAAAGTAGCCAAAATGAAGCACAAGGCTCTCTCTCTCTCTCTCTCTCTCTCTCTCTCTCTCTCTCTCTCTCTCATATGCTACACATCTTGAAGTCATTCATCACGTTCTAGCTAACAAGAACAATTTAAATGCAGGATTGTGAATTGCTCAATATCGCAGACAGGCCAGAGAAATTTATGATAACAACCATAGCTGTGCCACCAATAGCAATTCGTCCTTCAGTCATGATGGAAGGATCGCAGAGGTGCTGTCAGCTACATTTACAGATTTTTTAAGACATGTATTTTTTAGTTTGTTCTTACTTCCTCATGTGGATTTGTCTTGTTGCAGTAATGAAAATGACATCACAGAGAGGTTAAAAAGAATTATTCAGGTCAATGCTTCACTTCAGCAAGAACTTCAAGACATGAAAAATATGGTATTGGAGTTTCTCAGACTCTTACCCTTTTGTTTGAATCTTGGTTGATGTGATTGGTCGATGCTGATGGATTTAATTAGCTTCATGGGTACTTGCATTTTATACTTTGTGCTCAAACTTCTAATGATTATGCTTGAATCTTGATAGCAGCTTATGAGGTCATCTTCTTTCATCTTTAATTCAATACAGGACTTTCTAGTCTTGTGGTTACATTTTATTTTAGAAATAAAAAATCGGAAAAGCAATTTCTATTTTTTTTCCCTTTTTACTTTTGGGAGCAATATCATTAGCAAAGTAATTTCGTCAAGACTTGGTCTTAGAAAATGATTGAATGATGTAATCTTTTGTAGGAGACCAGAAAGCTTAGGATGTAATCTCAGGGGGCTTTTGCATTTTTTTTGTTTTAATTTTTTGTTCATGCCATTCCTTTAAGGGTGTCTTTGAATTAACTATTACCTTTTCCTTTTTGTTTAGCAGACGCACTTTGACTACTTTTAGCTGAAGCACTTGAAATTTCTATAACATATGAATGTTGACATGTAGATTCACATATAAAATTTTCATAATATTTAAAAAATTTATATAATATCTTATATTTTGGTGGAAAGGAAAAAAGTTGCCTTTTGCCATTTAAAATGTAACAAATGCACCCTAAACATTTGAATTTGATATTTACTTGACATGAACATCTCTGATTTTTAATAGTATATAAATTACTCATATTTGGATCCATTTAAAATTAGGTGGAATTAAACAGCCCTCAGTTCTGTGCCGGCGTTACCAATCACTCTAGAATAATGCATAAACTGTGAAACTTGTTTTTCAGCTTGCAACTTGTGAAGCAAGTAGTGTGCGGACGAGTGATGAATCATTATGGTTTTGACAAATGGGAGCTTCTCATAAGCTGGATAGACTTATGCTTTTGACTTGTTTGTTGCCAATGGATTAAGCTATAAACTGCCTTGCTGTAGAGGGTTTTTATAAATCACTATGCATGATGTGGCGATGTGAAATTGTTTTCCAATTGCTCAGACTAGGAGTGATCAATGTTTTTGGCACAATGGTAGTTGCTTACTTGAGTTCTAGGATGTATTGTTGGCTTCTTGATAAAACTAAACTGTAGTCATAACGACCTTTTTGGGCTAATAATTCATTGTCATGGCATTGCCTTTTCTGCTTCGTGTCACTCAAGTTGCGATTGCTTAGTTGTCTCCCTCTTTCATTTTTCTTTTGAAGCTCTACAACTTTTAAAATGCCCAAGATTTGGCTTGTCATCGCCCTACTTAATGTCGTCAACTACTCTTAATTCCTTCAATGTAAAGAGTGGCTGATCTTGTTATTTCCATGTACCATGCTGGATTTTTTCCCTGTTGAAAAGTTCATCTAAGCTTAGTGTTAGAAAGTCCATTCCAAAAGCTTAAGCTGATAGTTGGAGGGAGACCACTTGAATGTAAAGAGTATTTAGGACTCGTTGTCAAGTGATGCGGGACAATATTTCAACACCCTCGCTCACATGCAAACCAGATTATGAGCGGCACATGGAATTTTGATCACTCGTATTCGCGAAAGGGATAACACTGGCTCTGATACCATATTAAAAAGTCCAACTCAAAAGTTTAAGCTGATAGGTGGAGGGAGACCACATGAATATGAAGAGCATTTAGGACCCATTGTCAAGCGATATGTAGGACAATATTCCAACACTTCTTAATTTGGATGGAATTCCTGCCTGTGTTGTGTAAAGGCACTTAAATAAAGCTTGTGGTTGGCGTTTTCTGGCGGCAGAGGCTGCTTGTATAGCACCATGTTTACTATATAGTTTAAGTAGGTTGTGGTATTATCCTGTTTTTTATTGTTTTAGCAAGTCTTGATTAATTCCAGGGACCAAAGGATGGCTATATAAGAGGCTTTCCATCTTCTATAATACTAATTGCTTAAGTGTATTAATCAATTTCAATTTGAAAATTATATAAGTGACAATCTCATACATCACTAGAAATCCATAAATTTGCATTGACTTCTATTTGCCTTACTGAAGAGTGTCCTAGGTAATTATTATTTGTGGTGTTGGTCCCGCATGTGTAATTACTTGTGCGGAAGGTCCATATATCTGGATCAAGCTTTTCTATTGCGCTGCCGCCATCTGGAGGTGTTGATCTCTTTAATTGCTTCTGATTATGTTTTTAAATTTGATTTGATTTGATCCAGCGTCTATTTCCAGTCCTAGTTTCCTTTTGGTTATGGTATGTGCTACAATGTCTTTTTCAATGCTTGGGGGAATGGAAGCATGTGCTGTTTTGTGGCCTGCACTAATTCACTTTTCATCAGTTATTAGTCTGTTGCTATCTATGTATTCAAAATCAGGAGCTCTCCCACGATTCTTAGAGTAAACATAATGGTTTAGGCTGCCTGGGATCATCTCCAAGCTGAGGTTGGGTTATATATAAACAGTGATGTCCGTGGCGTTCCATACCCTTTCCAAGTAGCCAAGCCATTGGCCGGTTTCATTCAGCGTCTTAAAGGAAAGCAGGGACGTTTTCGTGGAAATTTATCTGGTAAGCGAGTGGAGTATACTGGAAGGACAGTCATATCACCTGACCCCAATCTGAAGATAACAGAGGTGAGGTGATGTACGTAGTCTTGAACTTCCATTCTCTTTTCTCCTTCTCAAGCTTTCTTGCTTGATATTTTATATGTTTTCTCTAATGGTCATCACAGGTTGCGATCCCCATCCAAATGGCTCGGATCTTGACTTATCCTGAGCGTGTCAACCAATACAATATCGAGAAATTGAGACAATGTGTTCGCAATGGCCCTTACAAGTATCCTGGTGCAAGGATGATTAGATACCCTGATGGTGAAATGAGGTGACTATTGCAGCCCTTTCCATTGTGAAGTCCAGCTTCATTTTTCAGTCGATAACCTAAAATCAAAAAATTTATGCTGCAGGCTTCTGATGGGAAGTTTTAGAAAGCGCCTTGCTGATGAGTTAGGATTTGGTGTCATAGTCGACCGCCACTTGGAAGATGGTGATGTTGTTCTTTTCAACAGACAACCAAGCTTACATCGGATGTCTATCATGTGCCATAGGGTGAATGAGCATGAGCTGTAGGCTTACCATATACTTTTCTAACACAATCGTGTTGGTTTTTATATTAATTGGATTTTCTTCCTTTGTCCGAGCAGGCAAGAGTAATGCCATGGAGAACATTGAGATTCAATGAATCTGTTTGCAACCCATATAATGCCGATTTTGATGGAGATGAGATGAATATGCATGTTCCTCAAACAGAAGAGGCTCGTGCAGAGGCTTTGTTGTTGATGGGGGTAACTTCTTTCAAATCCATATCATCAAACAAATAGTGCTACTTATGATACTTATAATAAGAAAAAATTTTCTACTGTATTATCAGACTTCCTGAATTTTGATCTTTTCTGTCCTCTGTGCTTGCTCATTAACTGAACCCCTTTCACCTTTGATCAAGTCACAGTGCATCCAAAGCCTTAATCATTACTTGATTTGGTTAATATACTTGTTACATTTTTTTTTTCCTTTTCTGAGAAAGTGTATTTATTTTTGTGCCTAGTTACTGCAAAAATTATTTAACTGGCCTCCAACTTGGAAGAATGTCTTGCCAATATGAGTTCCTTTCTGAGCTAGATATAGTTTCTGGTTTATTTCTGGGAATCAATTGACCAGTCATGGTAGTGCCTGATCAATATTTGTGAATTTTCGTTTTTCCCCTGAGAAGTCTATCTTTATGTTTTAACATATAAGATTTCTCAAATGTTTCTGTTTACAGGTGCAAAACAATTTATGCACCCCCAAAAATGGAGAAATTTTGGTTGCTTCAACTCAAGATTTTCTTACATCCTCTTTTCTCATAACAAGGAAGGACATATTCTATGACCGGGCAGCCTTTTCCCTCATATGTTCTTACATGGGAGATGGCATGGATCTCATTGATCTGCCAACGCCAGCAATAATTAAGGTAATGAAAGCTGATGGAGGAGTTCTTGTACCATTTTTGGATTCAACAACTTGTGAACTGTTTGACAGTTCTGGTCCATAAGATGTAATTTGTTGTTCGATTGCCTATTCTAATTTTTTTCATCACTTGACTGGGTTGATTAGAGTTGGAGTTAACGTAGACAGTTTACTATTAAGTCCTCTTGGTTCTGATTGTAATCAGAGTGATGATTTAATTTTGCACAGATTTCTATTTTCTAGGTATAATGAGTGCCATTTTAATTCGTAGAACTGCTTCCAGTGAATAGTTTCTGTAAGGTCTGCGAGCATCTGCCACCAACCCCAACTGGCACCCACAGACAGGTCTTGATGCAAGACCCACAAGCATGCCTATGCAGCACATATTTAAATGAATTTCGGTTTGGAAAAGTGACAAATGGTCCTTGAACTTTTGCATGATGTGCAATGTGGTCCCTAAATTTTTAATTTGTTCAATATGGTCTATGAATTTTAGCCCAATGTGCAATATCGTCTTTGAACTTAAAATTTGTTCTATGTGGTCCCTAGACTTTTGGTAAATTTTCATTTTAGTCCCGAGACTATATGAAAATGTTCAATGTTGTTCCTGAACTTGAATTAATAAAAGGGCAACATTGAATAATTTCATATAGTTTTGGGACTATATTGAACATGTATCAAAAGTCTAGAAATCACATTGAACAAATTAAAAGTTTCGGGACCACATTGCACATTGAACCAAAGTTTAAGGACCATTTGTGTCATTATCTCTTTTGGTTTTATCTACACAAGGGGGAGGGGATAATACTCTAATTGAAATCTGGATTTAAATTCAATACCTGATGAAAGTCTTGTTGTTTGTCATTTTCTCCAAATCCTAAACTGTATTTCAATTGTCTTGTTTTGCTTGCATATTTGATAGGGTAAGCCATTAACATCGGTTGGCAATACAAACTTCTGGTTTCTATCAAGAAGTAGGAGCTGGTAGTCTGCATCAAATCAGTGAGAATAGACTTTAGTTAGTTTTCCAAAAGATCTAGCTCTACTGGTTGTTATGACAGTATTTCCAGTTGGTTGTGAAATTCTGGGTCAAGCAGCTATTTCCACTTCTCAGTAGTAACTGTAAATGAGATAATTTTGTTATATAAGATTAGGTATAAAACTGTTGAGGTTGACTATTGTTATGTTAAGATATTGCCTTTTTTTTTTGTCAGACTTGTTTTCTTTTTAGAGACTGATTTGGTTGTTTTTTTTTTTTTTTTTTTTTGGCAGCCAATAGAACTCTGGACAGGAAAGCAGATATTTAGCGTTTTACTGCGTCCTAATGCACGCATGAGAGTCTTCGTGAATCTGACTCTGAAGGAGAAAAATTATAGCAAGCCTAAAAGTGCGTCAGATAGGGAACTAGAAACGATGTGCCCTAATGATGGTTTTGTTTATTTCCGTAACAGTGAGCTTATATCAGGGCAACTTGGAAAGGCAACTTTAGGTTAGTTGTCTTCATTTCCTGCATTTTCTAGTCTTAATGATGCTATCTTAGGATTTTTTTTTTTTTTTTTGTCAATTACGGTAGGAATTTGACACTGATATTGCAAACCTCTTCTGAGAGTATTAATAATCTGTTCTCTGTTGTAGCATGGGATTTAGTTTGTCATTATAGCCTTCTTTCCTGGCCTAATTAGCTCATAAGTTGTAAATAATCTACTGAGTTTGTGGGATAGTGGCTTCTGGTTTCTAAGTTTTTCCAGTTCTTTCAGTCTTAATGCCCTAGTGGCATTTTATTTGATTCTTCACAGGATCTGCAACCTGGATGTGCTACTGGCTTTGCCATTTCTAACATATTCAAACTTTAAAAGAAACGTTCCTAAGTTAAGACATTCATTCAAGGAATTCAGTATAGGAACCTTATATTGAGGTATTTATCTTGGAGGCTTATTTTATGCTCTTGGGTCGTGTGTTGTAATGCAGATGCACACTTAATATATTCTTTCACTTTATTAATGCCGTCTTGACTCCTTTCTCCATAAGCATTACATCTCAAGACTTGCCAAACACTGAATATCTTCTACTTCTTATTATCGTGCTCAGAAGTTTGAAGTTTACAGTATTTAGCTAAGAACGTTGTTAGGGAGATGTTATTTTCCATCCTCCAATTTCTTATACCAAAAGCAGTTGCTACCTTTTTTTCTTCTTTTCCCCAATCTTTTTAAAAAGTAGACTCTTTTAAGATTCTATTGTTGGTCAATTTCAAGTTTCCCTGGCTAATTGCAAATGTGAGTGCATATACCTATCATCCATGTAATGCTGTCATGGCTGGTGGCTGTGAGCTATCAACCAACTAGCTATGCTCGTCACAGTTGAGAAATGTGGCAATGAAGTAGGTAGTGTTAAGGTGTTTTGCACTAAATCTTATGCCAAGTCAAATGAACAAATCTGTAACTTTCCTTTCTTTGCATAATTTCCATAAATCTAAAGAAATGGTGACAGGGATTTTCACCAGTAGTAATTCAACATCTTTTTATGGCTCAAATTTGTCAGTTGCACCTTGTGCCATTTTGTTCCTTCTCTGTTAAACTGTCTTATGATGGATGGAACCTAGATTGCATTAGTTATTGGATTGTTTTGGGCACTGGAGGGAGAGGCTATACGGGCCCATATGTATTTTTTTAGAGCTCAAAAAAAAAAACTCGTGAGACCATATTCAATCCTTAAATCAATGGCTGAATTAGACTACCTTCTTCAAAAGCTAAATATTTGTCCTTAAATAATCGACATTATTTCAGGTAATGGGAACAAGGATGGTCTTTATTCTATCCTCCTCAGGGACTACAATGCACATGCTGCTGCTGCTTGTATGAATCGTCTTGCTAAACTGAGGTATTTGCTGACAAGTAGTTGCTTTAGTTTTGGGTTACCTGCCTTTCATGTCAATGGCAAATATTTATAATTAATTTTAGATGCCTGTCTGAGCTATTATTTTTTATATCTGGTGGCGTACAAATGGTTTCTTTGCTGACCTGTATTTACAGTGAATGGAAATAAATAACTTCGTAATTTATGTACTTTAAATATTTGAATGACGTACTGAATTTGGACTAAGGGTGTGTTGGGACTGACTTTTAATTCATAACTTTTGCTTTTATCAAACTTGTGGTTCACACACTTAAGACTTATTTTTTCTTTTTAAATTTTAGCGAGAAAGCTAATGACAAAGCCTTCTCCTTTCAAAGGCGTTTACCTCCTTTCACTAAAACATGCAATACTGACTAGTTTGTGCTTCCAACAATGCATACACTTCATCATGGTGCATGGATATAGTAATGATTCATTGTTTTGTATGGTTCCTCTATACCATTGGAGTTTCCGCCTGATTTTAGTTTATTTTTTTAACTCTGGTTTGATCTTTTTAAAGTCAGTTGACTGCCATTCAGAGTATGAATGTTTACATATATGAGATTACCATTTAGAAGGCGTACTTTCTTTCTTTCTTTCTTTCTTTCTTTCTTTCTATTTTTCTATTTGGTCAAGTCAGGTTGGCGTTGCCATCCTTTTTATGTTCTTGATGACAATCATGGGTTGCATCTAAATTTTTTGTTTGGAAATGAAAGTTCTTATAGTTTTAGACCTATAATTGTTCCTCTGTCTTGATGTAGTGCCCGGTGGATTGGAAATCACGGGTTCTCAATTGGTATTGATGATGTTCAACCGGATAATGATCTGAATGAAAGGAAGAGAGAGACCATTTTGAATGGTTATAATAGTTGTGATGAAAAAATAGAGCTCTATAACAAAGGAAAGCTGCATCTCCAACCTGGTTGTGATGCTGCTCAAACACTGGAGGCTGTGATCACTGATATTTTAAATCAAATTCGAAATGAGACTGGGCAGGTAGGTGCAAAATAGCATTGAATGATCTATTAGGTTTTGCCTTAGTTCATGTGCACTGCATTGTGTTCCTCATTCTACAAAGCATTTCCATGGAAAACTTTATGTGAAAGGGAATCAGGATATATTTTGTATATTAATAGGTGTGCATGAAGAAACTCCATTGGAGAAATAGTCCATTGATCATGTCACAATGTGGTTCAAAAGGATCTCCCATCAATATTAGCCAAATGATTGTATGTGTCGGTCAGCAGTCGGTTGGGGGTCGTCGTGCACCTAATGGATTCATTGATCGGAGTCTTCCGCATTTTCCAAGGCAATCAAAGACACCTGCAGTGAGTACTCTTGAATTGTTTGTTGTAAAGCTCATTCTTTTGGTAGAAAGGTTCACTCTATATAGAATTATTCTTCAATCAAAAAGCAAGATAGAGATTGAAGGATTTTCTTGGGAAGGTGAAAGAGTCAATGATAGCTTTAGTTAACAGTTGTATACTTTGGGAAGTTAATTAGTATAGCAGAAGATGGTACAATTCACCCAAACTTTTAGTGTTCATGAAGTTGTTCACCAAAAACAGTTGGAGTAATTTAGAAACTTTTCATGCAGGCTAAAGGTTTCGTTGCCAATTCATTTTACAGCGGTTTGACAGCTACGGAATTTTTCTTTCATACAATGGGAGGACGAGAAGGCCTGGTTGATACGGCGGTATGGAGATCATTTTTTGGCTTCCACTTGAACTATTTGTGTGTCTTCCTGTGGCTGACTTTGTTCGTGCCAC
The DNA here is from genome assembly GCA_014182565.1 of Eucalyptus marginata. NCBI lineage: Eukaryota > Viridiplantae > Streptophyta > Magnoliopsida > Myrtales > Myrtaceae > Eucalyptus > Eucalyptus marginata. The sequence continues at coordinate 26,982,701 of CM024594.1, forward strand.
CACTGCCGTCAATGTGTATTGATTCTATGTTCCACTATATGTTGTCACCGCCTTTCTCTTTCCTACTGCATAAATTGTGCTTTTGTCTTTTTGAATCTGATTTTTCCTCTTCATTTGGATACATTCTCTACTTTGCGATGATTATTATAATATGGGTTAATACCACAAAAGACTGCAAACTGGCATAACCCTGCCACATTTACCCCCCAACTAATTTTGTGTCACAAAATCCTCGCACCAATATACCTATGCCACATTTATCCCAAACTGGTGCACCCATGTCGCATTTATACAAAACTATTTTTTATGGCACAAAAAACCCAAACTGGTATATTTGTGCCACATTTTCCTCCAAAAAAATCTCGATATACCACAATTGGGGGTAAAAGTGACATAGCTAGATTAGTTTGAGGTAAATGTGGCAAGAGTGTAGCAATTTGAGATTTTTTGTGGCACAAAAATTAGTTTTGGGTAAATGTGGTACGAGTGTACCAGTTGGGATTTTTGGTGGTATTAGCCCTATGGGAGTTGTGCATGATGTCATAAGATTGTGAGTCTACTTTATATCTTTTCATTTGTTCAATTTGAAACTAAAAAGTTGGGTTTTCACCTTTCCTATTGATTTCTTTGGAGTTGGCTTATCTTAGTGGGGAGAGATAATATCTGACAAAGCAGGTCATGTTTTAATTCTGTTCTCTCTTTTCTTGTTAAAATTTTTATTCTGTAGCTCTGAGGGTTGCCTGTGTGACGAAATAATTATATCCATCTCTAAAAATCATGGTCTCTGGTTATTGTAGGTGAAAACAGCTGATACTGGCTACATGTCTCGTAGACTTATCAAGGCTTTGGAAGACTTGTCTATTCATTATGACAACACAGTAAGAAATGCAAGTGGATGCATTGTTCAATTCCTTTATGGTGACGATGGCATGGATCCTGCACAAATGGAAGGAAAAAATGGGTTCCCTTTGAATTTCGACAGATTATTTATGAAAGTGAAGGTAATGAAGCTTAGTCTGTCTTTTGCATCATCCAGAAACTTTTTCAGTTCATTGGATGAAAGAGTGGATTGGTTTATCTATTTATAAACTTCCACATTTATTTGCAGGCAACTTGCCCTTCTAGAGAACATAAGTATCTATCTCCTGTGGAAATATCTGCATTGATAGAACAAAAGCTACCAGAAAGTGAAGGTACTTCGGATGGAGGGCTCTCAGATGCTTCCAAAGCCTTCAAGAAATTTGTGAAAGCCTTCCTACTTGAAGAACATGAGAAAGGATCGGAAATCATTATGAAGTTTGGTGAAGATGCAACAGGGGAAAGTCAGGAGACTGTCATTGGAGTTGCCCAGAAAATTGGTGGAATTACTGAAGAACAGCTAAGGGTAAAGACTACCTTTTCCTTCTTGTTGGGGAGTTTCCATCCTTGGATATTTTTGTTTATTTGTATTCCTATGACCCTGTCATTCAATGTTTTATGGATAGGGAAATGATTTAAGTTATTGATGACATGGCATCTTTAGGCAAATTATTAGAATACTGCTGTCCCTGTCTCATTTTTAGATGACTTTGGTGCTTCCAAGCACATTTTTTGCTATAGTTTGGATGTCGGGACAGAATTGGTAGCCTGCATATGTTTTCACGAGAGTTACGGAGGTATGCTTAAAATAGTTGGGGGCAGTTGAAATGGGAATTAAATCTGATGTGCAAAACCATTCATTTATTCCCCATTAAACTATGAGTGGCTGGTTAATTAAGTCAATACATGCATGTCATATTGCATTACCAGTCATCCAAAAAAGCTCATGTATGTGATGTCTTGATTGTGACACGAGAAATTTCTTTAGTTTAACCTCATGCATCAACTGCTTATATTGATATCAGTTTGATGGGACTTTATTTAGGCTAGTTCAGCTAAGTTTCTGATGTGAATATAATCTAACTATTTCCCCTTTTCTTTTCTCCTCTTATTTTTGGGTTTCCAGTTACTAACGGCGCCTGTTTTATATGTGCCCAGTTGTTTTGCTTAATCAGTTTATTAAAACATAAAATGAGCTCACTTTATGAGATGCAATAAGACTCTTGGGAACTAAATGAAAAAATATTCTCTAAAAATATCAGACAATTCATCCAAAATTTGTCATGTAATCTCAGTAGAACTAAGGTTAACAAAAGCTGAGATTAGCTTCTTTATTTCACTGGAGGACAGTACTTCTGGTTAATTTTTTTCTGGTTTGGTTCAACTAAATTTGGGTTACAATGCTTTTAGCCAGCAAGTGGAGCCATTCTCGTTTCAGTAATTTTTTCCCTTGGCTTTATATACTGGCTACAAAAAACAGTCGTCCTCTTCCAGAAGAAAGTATTGAGTTTAACCTTAAGGAAGAGAGACGGCATATTAAGATTAACAATCTTGCCAAGAAATTTGAGGCTATGGTCGAGGACCACAGTCTGACAAGCAGTTTTTAGTGAAATAGCTTGACTTGTTACTTTATAGTGGCAGTCAAGAAATTCAGTTGCAGAAGTGAGATTAGAAAGGAACTTGGAAGGGCAATTTTCTTGACCTTATTGTTTAACATTTTTTTCATCAACTATGGACCAACTGTTGTGCAACAATAATTGTTCTGAATAAGTTTATTGATGATGATTGTGTTGGCACCAAAATTCAAACTCTCTTTGTATTATATAAGATCTTTGAGTGCCTCGTGCATGTCTCTCTTTGTATAAGATCTTGCAAAATAAAGAGTTGCTTGTAGAAATTTAGAACTGCTGATGATGTCTTTAGCTAATTTGATTTCTATTATAGTTTAATAAGATGCATCTAATTCATGTGGTTTTGATGATGTAATAGGCCTTTATAGACACCTGCATGTCTCGTTATCATTTAAAAAGAATTGAAGCTGGAAGTGCAATTGGAGCAATCGGGGCTCAGAGTATTGGAGAACCAGGGACACAGATGACACTCAAAACTTTCCATTTTGCTGGTGTTGCCAGCATGAGTATCCTCTGAATATCGTATTGTTTTGGCTTTAATTTAGCTACTTCAGAAACCTCTTCTTTGTTGTCGAAGCTTCGCATCCAACTCCAAACTCTACTTGTCATAATACTTCTTTAACCTGTATTAGATGTAACACTTGGAGTTCCTCGTATTAAAGAGATCATAAATGGAGCCAAGAAAATACTCACACCCATCATCACTGCAGAGCTAGATCGTGATGATAATGTGAATATTGCTAGGATGGTAAAGGCTAGGATTGATAAGACCGTTTTAGGCCAGGTATACTTCTGTTTCCTCTTGGATAATTCCCATTCCTGCTGAGGTTGTTAGATTAATGCTTAAATTTTGGAAGACTACCCTCTGGTTGTCAATACTGAGTTCATTATCTTGCAATCTGTGACTTCTGAGAGTTGGAAAATGGAGATTTATTTGGATTGGTGAGAGTTGGGTTACACTCACCTGATATGCTGTAATTGCAGTTCTTGATGTTCTCTATTAGACATATCCTTTTCTTTCTCTGGAGTCTCTTCTTAGGCTTTCTCTAGGAATTTGGGCCTAAGGTTTTCCTTTCTGGGGGCCAAATAAGGCAGTCAGATTTGGGGTGCCCTTACCCTTTCTCATCAATCTTATAATTGTTTGGCTTGTATTGCTGGAATTGCCGTTCTGGAAGTTCTATATGAGACATATCCTTTTATGTTACGGCAGTCTCTTCTATGACTTTCTTTAGGAATTTGGGAATAAGGTGGTCCCTTTCACCAGTTCCTTCCTCTAATGTTTTGGTTATATGAGCTTGTAGTGTAAGCAGAACCTTGCTTTACTAATCATGCACATTTTCATGCTGAGGGAAAAAGCAAGTAGCATGCTTTAGTTATCATGCACTTCTGAACCTTACAGCATGGTCTTCGGGCACTTCTCCTAGAGTTGAGAAGGCATAAGTTAGCCTGTCTATTGCCTAGGAGCAGCATTTTTTTTTGAGCTCCTCCATATTCTTTGTGCTTTAGCAATAAAAGTTGGTTGCTTTTTTTGTTAAGTCACTTTTATGACCATGAAGGGTTATAATTTGCGGTGTCACTACATTTTAGCTCCTAACCAGTGGACTTTGAATCTGCTTTATCCACTATTTTTTTGGACTTTCAAATTAATATATGAAGTATGTTGGTTCTGACTAGCTATATATGCGATTGGTGAACCAGTCTTTCTTGTTAGAGCTTATTGTTCGAAAGCCTTCTGGTCAGTCAAATCATCTTTTTTGCATCTTCTTGAAGGGAGACAAATGCAACATTCTGTTTGCCTCCCAAATAATGAAATTGGAGCTTGATGATCCATTTGGATAATCGCTTGTTTTGCAGATTGCAAAGAGCATAAAGACTGTTATGACTTCAAGATTAGGGTCAATAGTCATCACGCTTGACATGAATAGAATTGAAGACTCACAGTTATGTATAGATGCTAATACTGTGAGGGAGTCAATTACGCAAACTCCAAAAATTAAACCGAAGCAGCTGGTGTGTATTTCTTCTTGTAGCTTGGCTATCTATGAACTCTCAGTGTTAATGACATCTGATGCATGTGTTCGTTGCACAGCAAATTAATGTTTTGGATGTTACAAAATTGGAAGTTGTTCCTCTGGTTGATAGAGGTAAACTTCATTTTGAGCTCCATTCCCTCAAGAATATGCTTCCGAATGTCATAGTGAAGGTGAGAACCTTAATGTACATTTGAACACTTGGATGAATGAATGATGCTAGTTCGTCCTTATAGTTCTCCGTGGATGTTAAACTTTCTCTATGTTGATTTTTGGTTGACAGGGAATCAAGACGGTTGAGCGTGCAGTGGTAAACAAAGGGAAAGAAAAATATAAGGACAAGGAAGGGAAGGTGAAGGAGAGGGAGAAGTACAGTCTTGTAGTGGAAGGGTGAGTTGTTAGGATATTGCCTTATAGGAAGACAATTATGCAGATTACTTTTAACAAAATAAATTGTATATTTATGTATGTACAACATTTTTAAACTACAGGCATATGCAATCAATCTTCACATGAGGTAGGTATCAGATGCCTTGTCAGACACATGTATTTATGTTGATAGTTACAACTTAGGAAGTCTTAAACTACTCAATGATACATAATCAGTGTCTATGATATTTACACTCACACCGTAATACTAGTCCAATTGTCACCATTCACCAAATATATCAAAGTCCATGCAGACAAGCAAGAGGTCATGGGTATTAGTGTAGGAATTGGATGTCGAAATCTCATTTCTATTGACAGAAACTTATGCTTCTATTTGTTGGTGGAGTTTGTTGAGTTCTTGCAATAGAAAAGAAAATAGATAGAGTTTTCTCTCAGAGAGAACTCCAATTTATTTTCTAGTTTCCACATTAGAATACTAATGCTTAGGATATGACTGCTGGTTCATTTTTTCTAAAAGCTCTCTTTCTTCATGTCATTTTTATAATTTCATGTAACTTTCGTGGGATTTCTCTTACTTGCACATTATGCATCAAAAAGGGGAACAAGAATTGCTTACAAATTTTCTGTATGATTGAACTCTTGCAGCACGGGTCTGCAAGAAGTCATGGGCACCGAAGGTGTTGATGGTCGGAAAACGAAAGGTAACCATATCATTGAGATACAGCAGACACTTGGAATAGAAGCTGCTAGAAGGTGCATCATTGAGGAGATACAGTTCATCATGTCGAATCATGGCATGAGCATAGACATACGCCATATGATGCTTTTGGCAGATCTAATGACTTTTCGGGTGAGTAAGCATAGTCAATATGGTGTCATACGCGGAGAGAATTAATTATTAACACTAGATAAGGGTGGTAGTGGATTCAGTGTCTCACATGAGTAAAAGTATTTGGAAAGACATGCTCCAATATTTTATGTGGTCTAGAGGGCAAAGTTTTTTAATCCAATGCACAGTGACTGTGAGGGAGAATTAACCAGTACTTTGGTGATTAATGTGCTATTTATTTGTTCTTTGTTGGCCTAGTGTGTTCTTAGAGTTTGATGTGAATTCTCAGGGTGAAGTTCTTGGCATTACAAGGTTTGGCATACAGAAAATGGACAAAAGCGTTTTGATGTTGGCTTCATTCGAGAAAACATCTGATCACCTGTTCCACGCTTCTGCAAGTGGTAAGGCTGACAAAATTGAAGGTGTCAGTGAATGCATCATCATGGGGGTGCCAATGCAATTGGGCACAGGAATTTTGAAAGTGATCCAAAGGTAAGTATGCCTCTTGTTTAGATTTTATATGCCTTGCTTAAAGGTTGCAGTTCACATTCTTTAAATCTGTTCGGTGTTTGCTAGTACATGAATAAATGAAAAGGAGGGGGCTTAATGCGAGTTGGTCTACATAAATGATGGATACCGTGCATATCACAAGAACACCGCCGGTGATTTATGTGAGATTGCAGTTGTGTGCTCGATTTTAAGGTTAGGCAGTTTGGATGGCTTGCTTTAGTGAGACTTAAGGTAATCAAGAAGAAATGTCAGATAGGTAGTATGCAGATCTTGTGAAAACTTTTGTGCAGAGAGATGTGTTTCGTTAAATGAACTTTCTAAATCTTGGACTGCAAACACTAAAATTGCTCTGGCTTGCGCAAATGGTCATGCCGTTCTACTTAGGACACTTTTTACCTGCATCTGTGGTGACAAGTGATGCAGCTCTGTCTCTGCTTTTTGAGCACCCATGAGACAATAAAGGATGGACTAAGTGCTTATAAATGCAGACCTGCATGCATAACTATGTAAACTTTTTTGCCAGAACCATTTGTTGCAGGAAGTTTGTGTGTATCTTCTTGTGCTCATGTTTGGATCTTTCATGTTCACAATCCTGATTCTTTGACTAAGTGCTTTGTTCATGATCGTAGGGATGAAAAACCGGAACTGACATATGCATCAGATCCAATCATATCAGCTTATTGACTGCAAATTTCAAAGATCATCTGGTTCAAGCTTCTGTGTCCAATCACTTGCAAATGCTTGGAAGTGATCGTGCATACTCGGGTTGATCCATGAAGTGAAGCAAACAAATAATCACAAGGTATTTTGTGTTTTTTCTTTAGCTGAGGCTATCTTGTGTCTTTAACCAGGTTAGGTATAGGAAATAGAATGATAGAAAATGTCTGTTGATTGTGCAATGTTCTATAATTTTGGCTTTCTTCTTTTGTAACACTTGAACATAGTATAAATATATGCTTATGGTCTCAATTAGGAGTGTTAACAGTTCGGTTCGGGTAGGGTTCCTTAATAATCAATGGCATGTTTATGGTGACCCAACATATAGGACCCAAACCAAAAACACGGTTTTGTTTGGTTCAGTTGGGTGAGATTATTGGAATAAAGAACACACAGCATACACCCCCCCCCCCCCTCTTTTCTCTCTTTCTCCCAACAAAATCCTATCTCAACCAAAATCTCTCTTATCTTTAATGGGATTGCAACACGATCAATTGGAAACCGCTGCGAATGATCATTGTGTTAACAATTTCAAGTTTTTTTCGAAGCAATTTGTTGTCTTTTTGGAGATTTTTGGAGCTTTGGAGATATTGATGCACATTCATGGGTCGCTTCTCTTCCGCTTCCAAGCGTTATCAATCGACTCTCCAGTTGAGATATGGTTCAGTTTCTTTGTTGTCTTTCTACGGTTTACATCCGTTTTGGTGGGTAGTTGGCGAATGGTTGTTCCTGTGATGCGAAAATGTTGCAACTTTATTTTTATTCGACTGTTGGGGGTTGCAAATCAGAAAACTCTGATGTACTTGATGACAGTTGTTCTACTGCTTTGATTTTGTGAATTTTTGGCTGATGCTTTGTGTATTAGTTGACAAACGGTGATCCGAACAGAAATTTTGGCTTAGATTTGGACTATTTCAGCATAAGCTGGAAGAAGAAAATGGAATTGAGTAGGATTTAATGTGTTTCGGTTTGGGTTTATGACCAGAACCAAGCCATCGTAATTACCAAACTTTCATGTGTTACCTCAACCGAAAGGAGGCACAACCCGAAAAGATGCGAAATTTTCAGGTCAGTCTGGTTTGGGTTGGTGTGGGCCAGGTCAGGCTTTTTTGACAGTCTAATCTCAACGATGCACGATTTCTCTCTTCAATCTTTGCTATCACATGGTGTTTAGAGCCCATGTCAAAACCTCTTGTTTAAGCCTCTGCACGGTAACTTCCATCGCAGTAAACTCCACAGCCATAGAATTCGTTGTCGGTCAGTCTCTGACCACCCCAACCGTCCACTTCTCTTTCACAAGTTACACGATGCAATGGGGGCATGAACAGCCAATTTCTAACCGGAAAGGCACGTTGGACGACATTGGCATTTTGGCTTTAGAGAAACTGAGATATTCGAGCGTCAGATTCGGTCAAATGCGAACTATATCATGCAACTCAGGACAAAAATTGTGCGATGTAGACATAAGAATGTGTTTACGGATGCTTTTATCTGGCAGCTGCTTCGTGAAGCCATGAGACGAGGAGTTGATTCATGTGGTCGTAACACGATGTGTCACATGAAGTACTTTCGATTTAATATAACCACAAAATTCATAATTTACACTCACGAAACACTAACATAGCGTTGCAAGCAGAAGAGAACTTCAAATCCTTCCGACATGCATATAGGAAATTACATTACCAAACTATAAAAGGAATGATCAGCAGAGCTTTTACAAGATGTCGCGAAGCCATCTCCACATATCAAATGTCGAAGCGAGAGAATTGCCAATCTCCTAGCTTCCAAATCCAGTCAACGCGACCTCGATTCTTTCTTTTTACTTCTATTGCAGATTGAAGTCCATGCGCTTATCATGAAGTTTTTATTCCTGCTTGCTTTGCACCACTGCAAAATGGATGAGCATGGAGTTAGGCCTCTCAGAAAACATTCTTTTGAAGGTCATCCATTTCAGGGTCTACGAGTTTGGCTTCCTTTTCTGCATTGCCTTCCCCGAACAGAGGAGCATCAAGCGCAGGAGGTTCCTGAATAGTTCACACATGTCAGCCCATTGCACGACATCGAGCAAAATTAGGAGTTGAACATGCTTTATGATCGCAATTTTTGTCGCGTTACCGTGCACCGAACTAAGGCCCAGTTGACGCCGCGGAAGAACGGGTGACGTTTGATTTCATCCACTCCTTCGTATGAGCCCAATCTGTTCTTGGGATCCCTGTGCAGCAACCGGTACATCAATTGCTTCGCATGGAGACTTACCTGCAGATAGACATAGTCCCATTTGTATCATATGATTCTCCTGAGAGTTGCTAAAGGTCATGAAAAAAACTCTTATCTTCTATGCAGCAACTTTTGAGGAATCCGACTTAAACATATCTTGTGCTGCCATAATCATGCAACCAAGTAAAAGTGCTAGGAACAGAATCTACGATAAAAACGTCTCACTTATTGGCCAAATGTGTTGCTATCTACTGGGGAAAACTTCCCTGAACCTAAGCTCAAGGGAAAGAACCAATGATGAATCCGAAATGAGACGCTGAGGCCAATATTAGATGTCTGTTTCTAAAACAGGCATATCAATCTGTGCACTGTCAATTCTGTGAAAAGCAGAACATAAGCAGGCTACTTTCCAGCACTCCTAGTTCAAATCAGTGGGGGGTCTTCGAAAAAACTTCCGACCAAGCATGAACTTCTGTTTGACCAATTCCATAGTTCGTGTGTTAAGTTATAGGAATGATTATAGGCAGGTATCTAACCGGTTTACTTCCTGGAAATTTGATATCCTTGTGAAGGATATTCGTAAATGTCTTTTGTCTCGTCTTTCCCCTGAAGGGTGTGTATCCATACAGCATCTCATATAGCAGAATACCTGTAAGAAATGGAGACAATAAGATTTCCCAGGCAAATTGAAGAAACATAAGTAGGCTGCAACTGTGTGACAACATTAGTGCATTGTGAATGACAGAATTAACTCCCTGTAAAGAGCGTCATTACATGACAAAGAAAGCAAATCTAGTACAGAACTACCAGTACAAACGATAGGAGAGAATTCTCCTTCCCCATGAAACTTTTGTTGTGCTGCTGACGTCAAGATATCTATCTTTTCAATGTTATTATCGGGTCCAAAAACGACTACAAAGTAAGCAAAGCGTAATGCATCAAGTTTAACCATATTGCGGAGCTCAAAATGAAATCCAGCATTGTAGCTAATACCTATCAAAAAGCGAATATTTCTAACTGATGCTTTTAGTCCTTTGGTGTTGGTGGATCATTTTATCTGTAAAAGACATGCGATGCAGTAGTTTTTCTTTCTTTTTCTCTTGTCAAATTTTCTAATGCATTAAAAGACAAAGATGATGTTATTTGTCTGCGAAGTTGACTAAAAGAAACTGGAGTTCTTTTGACATTCCTCCAAAAGCAAGCCTGGTCTTACCAATTATTGTTAAGAAAAATCTTTTCTAGAAATAAATGCATTACCATGTTCCTCTTCATTAGAAGATGTGAGAGGAACTTACCAAGCGCCCACCAATCAACTGCACTTGTGTGGCCAGCCCCTTTGATGATCTCCTGCAACATATAAGGAAGTTGGAATAGCCACACAGAAGTAAACTGGTGCACTCAATCTGGAGACATTTGGACTTTAGATAGTGGCAAGAAAAGAAGAAACTAACCGGAGCTATGTATTCCTCCGTGCCGACAAAAGAATTTGATGCCCGCATGGGTTCAGCCATAAAGATTGGCGGCTCTGGGCCTTTCTTCTTCTTCTTCTTCTTCTTTTTCTTCTTCTTTTCATCAGTACTAGGAATCAAAAGCTTCAAATAGCAGAATCAATGAGTACATTATCTATACACATAATGCATAAATTCTATTGTAAAAATAATCATAGAAACAATTGCTCATTCGGAAGATGATTAGGTAGTTGAATTACCTGAGGTTTGCAAGATGTCAAGCACGACAAATCGAAGTCTGTCAAAGAAATATGCCCATTGTTCTGAAGCAAAACGTTTTCCGGTTTTAGATCTCTGTAAATAATCCCTGTAAAATGACAAAGATGTCAATAAATGGGAAGACTCCAGGCAGCGTGTCTAATTTGCTATCCATTCACTCATTAGCCCACAAACGACCCTAAAAAATACAATTCGGTTGCAATTTCCATTATCAACCGCATCAAAATTTGCCATCGAGAATTTAAATGTAGCAACAGGTGCATCTGTCAGAGAATGAATTCTCGGTTTATGTAAAGTGATGGACCTTTACCTTGGCAATGAAGATACTCCAATGCTACAACCACCTCTGCAGCATAGAATCTGCAATCATCAACTATACGCAATGAATTGAAAGGAATAGAACACGACAAGTTGGCTTTTGACATTTTGGCCTGCAACTTCTACAGGTGGAGTTAGAATTGCCCAAAGTAATATCGATTTTACTCTATGTTTTTGCATCTTTCGAGTTGTGAAGAAGGCCTCTTGAAAATTTGCAAGGTAAGGCTGCGTGCATTAGACCCAAAGTGGCCTGACCTTTGCCCAGACCCAGGAAAAAGCAGGAGCTTCATGCATCTGGCTAGATTTTTTGCCATTAGATAGTACATTCTAATAAAATAAGTTCGTGGATTAAACATATGAATGTGCATATATTTTATTGTGACTTTCAGCATAGCAAGTCCACAATATGTTGTAGCTTAAATGACATAATTTTCAACTTCAGGCATCAGGGGGATCTTTCTTTGTAGCATGAGCTTCAGAAATCAGCTTATAACCTCTTTGAATAAATTTTAGAACCTAAGCTAATAGAAAAGCTTTGACATAAGCATTTGAGGCATCTACATTAAGATTGTTTCAGAAACTTTTACCTCGCTGCATCCTCCTTGAGGACCTTCAGGGGTTGCCTGTCCAAGAGCATGAAGAGCTCGCCACCGGAATAATAATCTGTTATCAGGCAAATGTGGGTTTTGGTCTGCAGAAAACTTAAAATTAGTATTCATGTTGGATGGATACTGCAAGCATCGATTTGGATTATATCCATGGGGAGGTAAATAATTGACATCTACTAATGGTAGACCATCGAACATAACTCGAATTATATAACAAGCAATCACTTAAAGGACATGCAAGAGCACAACTTGGGATCGTTCAAGGCAAAGTGAAAAGTGCCTAAGAATAGGTTATGAATAACCCAAATCTAGAAATTGACATAACTTTCTTGTTTTCCTTTTTTGATATAACAAGCACCTCACACACAGTTCAATTTGCATTATCTTCATGTTCTGCAATTACCAGTATAATTATCCATTATAAATGCCTTTTACCTGAAAAGAAGCATGTAGAGCTGGAAGACAAGGATTATAACAATCTATTATATATGCTTTACCTGAAAAGAAGCATATAGAGCTGGAAGGAATGGATGATCCAACATGTCGAGGATTTCTCTTTCAGTACAAGCTCTGTGGACCTTCGAAAATAAAGAAAAGAATTCATCTTAAGGGATATAAGATGCATACAATCCCAGATTCATGAAAAAGATCAATAAGGAATCCATTGAAGGAAAGCACATTATCAGCCAATTCCTGAACAACATCCGACCATCATACACACTAGATCATCCTCCTATAACTTAAAAACCGAACTAGGAATGCCATCTTAGATATAGAAGAAGTGAAATTTTGACATCACCAAATGCAACTTCTCCATTTATATGAGAAATACAACACGCGAGTGCTTACATCCACATCAGTAATGTCCTCAGATTTTCCAATGATCAGTCTTATTTTACGGATTGCGAGAATGTCACGCATATAAATTCAAGAGGAAATTGAATCCTGATGGGAGTCAACCAATTTCAATACCTTATTGCGGTTGAGCATAACACTCTTATCCATGGACTTCATTGCAAAGAATTGGCCGGTTCCACACAGCTCAACTAGATGCACACTGCCATGATGGTCAAGCATTCATCAAACTCTCACACACAGAAAATGCCCCTTTCAGATGCAGAAAGAAACAAGTACAAAAAAAGAATAACGTCTTCTGAATTGCCAGCAAGACTCAAAGCCCTCAACTGCACCTTTGCCCCACATTGCAGCAACCTCTTTACAAGATTTCTCATTTCCAAGCTAAAATTTCCAAAGCAACTGAAACATGATTAAAGTCGACTAGACTAATGTACTTCCAGACTTTTCGTATTGGCACACAAGCCTTACCAGTGATCAAGAGAGCAAAGTGTGCAATCAGTAAGTCTGAGCATTGCTCTCAGCAGTACAAACTTTATATTGCAAAGGTTTCTACCCCTCACTAGCTAGTAACTCCAAGTTATCGTTAATTTATTAAGCATTACTGGATTTCTACAGCTTATATGCGTAAAAAATATGCAGTAAAACTGTGTCCAAGATTAAGAGGAAAAGGAATTAATCCAAGGAAGTTTAATAAAACCATGTGCGAGAGAGACTGACAAAGTTTCTGCTTTCCTTGCTAAATTTCTGACATTTGGGAAGGACAGTCAAGGGTCAAAGTTGTAAAAAAAAAAAAAAGATTTGGCTTTCGGGTTTGCTTAAACCAGATGTTATTCAACTCCGGTTGAGACAATATGACATGCACAGGAAGTACCTGCCGGTGTCCCCAGAGCCAAGGGGTTTAACTGGCCTAAAATGCTTTAATCCTATCTGCTCTCCGCTATCCAGTATCTGCATGTCAGGAACACCATTCACCAAATAAATAACTTAAGTACAGATAACAGCAAGAAAATCATGAGATAAAGCTTATAAAAGACCAAAGTAGTAAACTGACGTGGTGACAATGTCATAGAGAGGTTAACTAATCAATCTAATCTACTTTAAGAAGTGCAAAACGTGAATTATTTACTCAGGATAAGTAAAAACATGTGGGAACCGTATAGGTAAAGGACACTGGATGTTTAAAAGCATTCACCACATCCATTCCATTCTTCCCAATATTTACAGGTCATGCACCATGCTTATTATAAGAATGACATTGTATTTGCTAGAGGTTTACTTATTAACTGATCTTTAGTACAGAATAAGGATAAGAAATAAAGTACCTGTTTAATGGCTTTCCAAGGGGGGCTGTCCTTCCTGTGTGGCTTTGGGTGAACGGTTTTAGAGTGTTTAGCCCATAAATCCTCTGGTCTCTGCTCACAGAAAAGTTCTTAATCTCATTATCACGTTGAGAGACTTCTGATGCTTTAATCAAAATAAGGATGCTACCTTGTTGGCATCCGGAAGTTCTCTCACTGCTTCATCAACATTTTCAGCAGTGCTTTTCACCTATAATTTATCAGGAAGGAAAATGGCAGAGGATATTGGAGATTATTAAGATTCTTCTGCTAAAAAATCTTGCAGTGCTAGTAGCAACTAATATATGGAAAGTCTGGCATTTTATGGGGGCAACCACTGAAAGAACTAAAAAAAAGAATCGTCTTTCAGAAATTTGACTCAATTAAAGTGATTCTTGAACAACTGGGTTAAGTGTGAAAAGTATGATATTCCCTGACACAACGAAATAACAAAGTTTGATGATAACTGAATGATATGTGATGGAGGCGAAGAGAGCCCAGACCAGTTGTTCACTTTCTTGAGCAGTATCCTCAGGAATGGAGTTCTGCAGTGGGTCAACATGTGCGCTACCATCCAGTTGTACTCCAATGAAATACTGGACTTCTCCCTGTTTTCTCACATAAACAGTTCCTTAGTACTTTGAACAATATTATCGCATTGTATTAATCTATCTAAACTTTAATTGTGGAGTGCACCTTCTGATCACGCATTGGCTGAAGATGAAACAAATTCCAGAACTTTTTGCCTGAAATTCAGGAGAAAACATTACAATACTTACAAGAATGTGTAAAGTAGATCAGCTTCATATCGAGGCTAAAGCTGCTATACACAAGCAAGAGGCATATTTACCTAAGAGTAACTTTCTTTACTTTTTCCCTGAAATTATTATTTATGTCGTTCTACACGAAGCTCATAAATTTTCAAGGGCATGCTGAAGTAGGAATTCCACTTCACGGTTTTTCTATTCAAGTCATTCTACATGAAATTCATTGGTACATACCGCTTTTTGTGTAGTTTATCAACTGCACAGTGACGTCTCTTTGGTTGTCAATGGCTTCCCGGATCTTCCTCACAGTTGCTGGATCAGTTTCAGGTCCTTGGAGGAACCTATACCGATTCAAAGTTTCAAACAAGTTATCTCACAAATAGCTCATTTACATTTCAACAATAGGTCAGTTTCTTTATCATTCTCTTTTTTCCAAATGAAGCTTCAGATTTCTCATGGCACAAGCTCTGGGCCTTTTAATCATCAATAGCTCTATCGAATAGGAGGATGCAATATGAGAGCATGAAGCTGCACGTTTCCTATTTATACTCATATCTTAAACATATCTAAGTGCCAATTTGCCAGTCCCATCTCTAGGCAAGTTAGATGACTAAAAGTTTTAAAAAGTAGAGATTACTGAAGTAATCAGAAAGTAGATACCTGCAATTCCGCCCGAGAATCTCTTCCCGGCTGTATTCTGTCAGCTCTAGAAGCTATCAGAAGCGAATATCTGAAAATTGCGGACGAGATGAAATTTAAAATCGCATATATCCACTTTCAAGTACAACGAGTGAATAAGCTCCGCCTTAGTTTGTCCAGCAGCCTTACAATGGGATTGTCCGGCAGCCTGGGATCCGTGATGACGAAGTTCTTCTCGATACGTTCGAGCGTGGTAGCAAGATCGATACCCTTCCTCATTTCCTTCCGTCTTACAACATCATCCACACTGTCTGGCCTCTCGTCAGTTTCACTCGTGTCGTAGTCGTCGTCGTCGCCACCGTCGTCTGCAGCTTCTCTAAAGTCAAAGCTTTCGGAACTGGACCGGCTCGTCCTGACCCTTCTATCCCCAGGATGGGGAGATAAATTTAGTGAGACAGTAGCATCTCAGCTAGATACAAGTTGCTGAAATTATCACTAATTCTAATACATTCTAAACAGTGAGAGACATAAGGCGATACCCCATGAACGAGCGGCGAGTGGATTTCGTTTGCTTCTTCTCGGGCACCTCGCTGATCCGCTGCATTGAATTCCTCCTGCCTCCCACATTCTCGGAGTTTCGTCTTCCTATAGCATCTGATCTCTCTTTCTCGTCATCGCCTTCCGACCTCCGCATTAGAGAGTGATTGCTCGACTCGCTGAGCGCCCTCGGCCTCTTCACCGCCTGCACAAGTTCTGATACCGAGCTCGTTGTCATTTCCTTCTGACGGGCTGCGAACACAAAACATCAGGCTCGTCATTTGCATCCAGCGTTAGAAGAAGGGAAAGAAGAGGGGAAAAAAAAACGAGAACACTAATGCAAGAGCATCTGCTAACGCCTGCATCATGTGCTTCACATAATTGCGAAACGATCACGTTAACGAAGTAGGACTAAGATCAAAAGACTTCCAAACTGGGAAAGCAACTCACGCGGTCACGAGACCTTTCTCGTGAACCTATGAACGTCTGCCATTCTTACTGCTCTAGAATGGAGTGCTAAGCGTGAGAAGAATTAGGAACTCGAATTCTTACTACGGAACCTCGGAACGTCATGCTCATTCCTCATAACAACTGCAAATGGTTCGGCATTCCGTAAAAGATTATGCTTCCATCAAAAGCAGAGGCTCACAATATCGATGTTCAGTTCATTCTAAATTCGCATGAAGTGCAATCTATCTGCGCCGAATGATGACGACAAACTTACTGTATTATCTTGCAAAACAAGCAAAAACAGAAGCCTCTTACAGACCATGCATTATTTAGTAGCGTGGGTGTCAAGCAATTGATCATCCCATCGCCACTTGCGAAGTCGATGTTTCGAGACAAAAGGGTTGGAGGTTCAAATTCTCACTTTTTAGGGAGGGTTGGAATGGGGACGAATTAATTTCAAGTGTGGGTTTTGACTCCCAAGCTTTGCAAAGAGGCAGGGCAAAAGTCTGAGAATAAGAGTTAGAATAGGAGTAGAGTAAAATCGAAAAAAAAAACAAGTGTCTTTGCATTGAAAAGAATCCTATTTTTCAAGATACTAATGCTCCTTATACTTTATATTGTTGGTCTACCAATAACTAGAATCCTTTACTATTAATAAAGCGGTGTCTTTACCGTGCTTGTTGACATAGCAAAGATGTCACGGTTTTAGGATTAGCTTGTTTTGTGGGAAATGAATTATTTGGAAAAAAAATTTCCTAAAACCGATCGGTTGTTCAATCAATCTCCTTTCTTTTAGTTTTTCTTTTCCCTTTTCCTAGTTTATTAATAACAAAAAGGATTCTTCTAATATATAAAATAAAAATTCAATGGTTTGTGCTACTATAACCTTCCTGACCTCGATTTGTCTTTTTTATAGACATTTCACCTCGAAATGAGTATTGATACTAGGCATAAAAAAACATAAAACGGAAAAAATAATAATAAATAGAAATGAATAACGAAACCATGGATTCCATTGTTTGTATGGTTATGTCTTTAAACAGTGAGGTCCTCTTTATAGACTGGAATCCTTTGTGCTTCGTTCACAAAAATATTTAAATATAAATTATTATCGATAATGAATATATTTTTATTGACTAATTACTCCAAATGATAGAACTGATTGTTTTTAGAAAAAATTCAAATAACTTATTTTTTGTGAAACAAATCGAGCCTACAAATAAGATGTGATGGGTATGTATCTCTCTTAAGATCAACTCGTCACATATGAAAATTAACATAAATAAAATGAAATGAAATAAATAGATAAAAGTAAATGGAAGAGCGAGAGAGAGAGAGACCGTCATATCGAATCAAGGACTCGGGCAATCCATTGGGACGCATCATCTTATCCTTGGACCCCTCCGTGTGCTTGCTCACCTCCACTTGCATTCTGCCCCCACACCCACCATCACCCCCACATAAATCATTATTCTATTCTTCATAAACAAATAAATTAATAAATAAAAAGATAGAGAAGGGACATAAAAAGGAAAATTTGAACCAGAAACTAAAAACCCATGTCTCAGGTATATATCCTTTGAATTACCCTAAAAATTTAAGCGGTCAAATTGGCGCTGTTCAAATCTTTTTCTTTTAATATATTTCTTCTTACTGAGTAAGATTGATGAAAAAGGAAATTCCAATTATACTAGGAAGGAGCACGAGATGAATAATTTAAAATAAATATCCCGTCTTGTCCATAGATATATCAGAATAGAGATTCTATATCCAGACACGCAAGCACTAGCCAGTCGACTGATGCGTGAAATGAATCTTTGTCGCTTCTGAAAAGCATGGGAGCCCCAGCGCTTTCAAATCATCGTCAAGAATCTCTCTCCCTCTGTCGAGTGGCTGAAAGAGAGAGGTTGCGAGGCGGTGGTGGGATCCGAATCCAAGTCCCGAAAGAAGCGGGGGGAAAAGATTCGACGTGTCGTGCGGACCGTCATGATTCAGCGCAGAAAGAGAGCTCGGTCGATCGCGTCACGACAAGAGCGAGAGAGAGAATCGGAGGGACGGGGCAAAGGCAGACCAGACAGGCGGACCTACCCGATGAACTTGAGGACCTCGCCGGCGTCGTCCTTGATGGGGGCGATGGTGAGCAGGTTCCAGAACGGCGTGCCGTCCTTCTTGTAGTTCAGCAGCCTCCCGCAGTAGCTCTTCCCCGCCTGCAGCGCCTCCCGGATCTTCGCCACGTCCTCCGGGTCCGTCTCCGCCCCCTGCAGGAACCGGCTGCATCGCCGGTCCCGACGCACCAGATCGTCAGCCGCTCGTCGTCTCATGAACTAATGTCAATTATACGTAGAGAGAGAGAG
The DNA here is from genome assembly GCA_014182565.1 of Eucalyptus marginata. Lineage (NCBI taxonomy): Eukaryota > Viridiplantae > Streptophyta > Magnoliopsida > Myrtales > Myrtaceae > Eucalyptus > Eucalyptus marginata. The sequence goes on from CM024594.1 coordinate 27,001,478, forward strand.
AGAGAGAGGGATTACCAGTTCCGGCCGATGACCTCCCTGGAAGTGTAGCCGGTCATCTTGAAGAACCCGGCGCTGGCGTACATGATCGGGTAATCGGGCTTCGTCGCGTCCGACACCACGAACGTCTGCTGGAACGTGGACAGCGCGTCCTTGAGGTCCTCCGACACCCTCGGGAACCCTCTCTCCTTCCCTCCCTCGCCGCCGCCGCCCTCCGACATTTCCCCCGAGCTCCGGACCGAGTTGTTCGAGTTCCTCCTCGAGGTGCTGGACTTCCCGCTCGGGTCGTCGCCGCCCGAGGTCCGGACCGTCACGCCCTGCGGCTTCCCGGACTCGGTGTCGGTCCTCAGCACCAGCCCCCACTCCGCCGCCCTCTGCGCAGCTGCTCCCGCTTCGGCGGGCGGTTGTGCCAAGGCGGCGGGGGGCTGTGATTGTCCGCTGTCGTCATGGTGATGGACCGCCGGGATGTGCTTCTGCACAACGAGGCGGTGACCGGTGGGGCGGAGGCTCGTCCTTGATGGCCATCCATGAGGTGGCCGTGATCTCGTCGCCTCTGCTGGTGGACCTGGAGGAGGGGAGCCCGGGCGGGTCGGGTTCCGGGCTTTCTTGCCGGCCAATCAAGCTTTGCCAGGGCGGCTGCGGCGGGCGAAAGGCCGAGTTGGTCGGTCGGGTCGGAAAGGCTGACGGATTGAAGACCTCGAGCGACCCGCGCGGGTCTCTGGGCAGAGGAGGTAGTCGCGACGGCGATTTAGAGAATTTGTGGTCCGCCGCTTCCATTTCTCTGCACAACATATAAATTACCAAAAAAAAAAAAAAAACTTTGAGATGATCACACGCGCATTGAACAGCTCTGAATCTACTGCGATTTATTCTCAGTCGAGTGATTTACATCAATTCGAACACGTTGAAAAGAAAATTTTATCTAACGTTGTTCTCCAAAAATAAGAAACAATTATGTTACTAAATCTAAGCATTACACGTCCAGATGAATGTCCCACGCGTCACTACTGCGGCATCGCTGCTTTTGTCAAAAACACGAATGCGAATTTCGTCGGAAACTAATCAACCAGGTCTCGCAGTTGAAAACTAGAGCGCAGAACTCAATAATTGCAGCGATGAGCGATCTGATTCGCACACATTTACAGATCGCTCATCGCAGTGCTAGATTAACATGGAAGATGAGTTCGGGGGTTAAAAAGAAGAAAGGCGACGTGCGAGAATACGTGAACCGGAGATATTTACGAGGAAATGCACACGTATGAACACGTACATGGGCGAATGGCAGATTCGTAAGGCAAGGTCGTTTTCCGATGGTGAAATGAGCGTGAATGTGAATCGGGGGACCACTGATCCATGAACTGGACTCGCCGGTGGTCTCGAATGGGATGTGTTCTTCAGGATTGGAATCGGATAGGATTAGGCCGAACTTAAAGCATCGGGATTGGACCAGACAGAGGGAATGCGAATAGCGACCGGAGGGGAGTTCGGGGCCATCGCGACTCCGACCGCCGGCCAATGAAGAGCCATGGCTCCGGTCGTCGCGGAGAGACTCTCCGCACCTCCCGTTCAACGGGATATTTCCGTCCCATGCAGAAATTGCACTACAGAAAAAGGCATCATGTCGTTCCACAGTGCAGACAACGAAAGCATCATCAATGTGCGGGGTGGTTTGCTAGTTAAAGCTCCATCTCCATCAACTCCCTATCTGTCTGTCTGTCTCTCTCCGTCTCTCTCTCTCTTCTTCAATCTCTAGAAAAGCACGGACAGCCGAAGTGACATGACCTTACCGAACCCAGAAACTTCTTTACCGGTGCAGATTTATGCGCAGCTTACTTTCTTGGGTTTTCTTTCTTTCACCGGCATGGACGATGCATCCGAAACGGTACGGCGACTGCTCACTCGTTCGCTCGAAACCTACTCTCTTCTACGCCACGTGCCGAGACGTGCGATCGAAAGGAGTGCTCGTGCTCTATGATCTGAACTGCTAAGAGGGGGAGTCGGACGAGTGCGGCGAGAATCGTGGGAAGAATTACCTCGAATGGCGGGAGCAGAACTTGCAACTGGGCTTCTGGAACTCAGAAGACCCTGAATGATGATGATGATGATGCTGACGAGCTGAATCTTCTACTCCATCCTGGGTTAAAGAAAGTTGCAGCACGAAATTCTGCGAGGAGGAGGAAGAGCAGGAGGAGGAGGAGGAGGAGGAGCAAATTATGTCAAGCAACGTGTGGAAAAAGTTGGACCGGGAACGACTTTATAAGCGCACGGAGACAAAGAGGGGTTGGGCTCCCATGCCTGTACAACTACGAACTCACATGGCGCTTCACGTATTGCTGTGTGCCCGCCACCAATCATGAAACCCAAAAGCAACAGTTCCCCAAATATCAGAAATGGAAAAATACAGGATTGGAAAAGTTTCTGATTAAGAGAGAGAGAGCTTTCTTCATTAATCTCTCTCTCTATCATACCTCTTTCCACTTCGAGGCAAAAGTTGGAAACTCCCCAAAAAGGCGATGCGTTTCGATGTCTGTCTCTCGCGGGTTGCCGGTGTCCGACTATAAATGCTGAGTTTTTTAGGGTAGAAACTGCTATAATCGCGAGAGAGAGAGGAAGAGAGATGCCGTTTTTATAAATAAATGGTGGTGGAAAATCGGAAGGAGTGAGACTGTGGGGGTCGGAAATGCAAATGGAGAATATTGGCATGTTGCATCTGGTGGTCACGGAAAAGCATGGCCCTGGCTTTGCGAGGAAGGGTGCTACTTGATTAATTGTTTTCAAGAGGTGAAGGTGTGCCATGCAAGGCAACCAGTGATGACTAAACTGCTATCAGGACGGTTTTTGATGAAAATTAATAAGAATGACTACATTAAAAATTTAAACAAAGAATTACGACTAAATTAATGAAATTAAAAGTTTAAAAATCAAATTAATAATTATATAATAGATTTAGAACTAATTAACTATTTTTTCGATGATCGAGATATATGATTTGACCAAGCTCGGTTTCCCAGGCTCGAGCTTTGCCTTGAACAAGTAGCTCATAAAGTTGAGCTCAACTTGGTTTTTAAGATGTAAATATCGACATGAGATCAAGTTAAGTTCAAGGTCACTCGAGCTCAATTTTGATAGTAAACAATGTACAAAATAACCTTAAAAATTCAACTTTTTAATTAGACTAGCGTTATTACTCAACTATATACACTACTCGAGCTACTTGAATTTCCCTCTCGGCAATGAAAGAAGCCTAAGAGCGGAGCTTAGATGTCTCAAGACAAGCATGACTCTTTTGCACATTCCAAGCTACATCAGATTAAAGTACAAGCGTCGCAAGATTTACGGAAGCAAAACGTCAAAATCAAAGCAATCACTCTGTATATAAATAGTGACATTGCTCTTTCTTCGAACAAAGATGAAAGGATGACGCGCAGTTCTCACTTATAAAAAATAGCAAAATAGGGGAGGGACATCATCTATCATTTGTGTTGGAGTGAATTAAGAGAGAACTATCTTCCTATATCTGTCTTAGAACTCAACTAGGCTTTAATCATTTCCCTTGTCAAGTTTGTACCCCTAAAATAGCATTGGAGAGAGAATCGAGAGTGACAATGTACTCCAAGATACATCACTTGAAATGAAAATGGGCAGTCGAAATGTCAATTTTTTCGAGAAAAACTTGCTAACTGTCTAACACTTTTGAGCCATTAAGTTAGGATTTAGAGACAAATCAATACTCTCAACTGACCCAATTCAAGATTAATTGAATCTATCTTTCTATAATTAGATCGGCATATTCAAATCCTCCAAACCAAACGATAAATTGGAAATTTCAAAAGCGAAATAAAACAAGAGAAAAATGCGAAAATAAATGCATGGAATCACGTCTTCTCTTCGCGCTATAAAAATGTGTGGCAACATAGATAAATTCGAAAGTTAGAACGTCATTATTTTCACGAATGATGTCGGAGTGTGATTCTCGTATGCGTGCTAAAGTCCAACCTAGCTTCGTACCTCTTTGTTTTTTACCTTGGAGGGTTCGGAGAAGATGATGATGACGATAGGGATGTGTGATGGGACATGGTGGGAGGGGTAGACCCCACATGCGGTCGTGGGTCCCACGAGCCATGTGAACCGACCCATCTTCCATTTCGATGGTCGCGGGATGTCACATCATGCCAACTCTTTTTCCTTACCCTAGTCCCTACCGCAGACGATAGACCGAGCTCCCGGGACCCGCTCTCGCCTCTTGCCTCCCCCCGGTCTGCAAGTGTCGTTTACTTTTCCGCTCACCAAAATTACACGTGGTACTCCGACCAAAAGATGAAAATTCCACGTGGTCAGGAGGGTGGTTGATGCGAATTACGAAAACAAAGCATCGACGCATCATTTGGCAGCACAGTTGGAGAGCACGAGTGACTTGAGATACGCGGACGGCTTTAATTGGGGAAAGCTGCTAGTAGAGTGGAGTTACCAGTTTTATCAGGCGAGAATTGCCATTCACGTGAGTCCCAAGGGTGGCATCGATGGTCGAGGAATTAGGGAAGTGACAAAGTAGCCCGCAACGAGGGCATTACGCAATTGAGTGAGGAAGAATGTCATTTTTTTGTTTCAAAATGTTTTTTTTTTTTAAATTCTCCTATTTGCTAGTATCTTTGTGAATGAGGTGAAGCGTGTCACAAACCAAATTCTCCTATTTGCTAGTATCTTTGTGAATGAGGTGAAGCGTGAGTAATGCAAAGGGATGATGCATCAAGGCGTTTGTACTAAGAGTTTTAAAATAGAATGGTTATTACTCTAATAAAGAACTCTAAAATTAGGTTGGCATCTCATGCATAAATTGGTCGAAAAATTAATACCGTTCTTATGATGAGGGCATGGCAAGCCGAAACAAACTATTGTATTGAAGTTTTGTGTAACTCACTCGAGGAACCGAATACCCAAGTTAGACTATGCATAGTACAATCCGATATGAGGATAAAATTTGTTATACTATTCTTGGAAACAACTATAGAAAAAAGGCTGGCCTAATTATCTCGGCTCATCAAGTTCTGCACGGGCTATTCCGCAACCACAAATTTTATTAAAGCAAGATCCCTTAGTAGGTGGATCATTTAAAGAAAGCCTATTCTCTACACGATCCTGTGATGGTGAGGAGTAATCATTGAGGGAAGAGGGTTTAGACAAGATGTGACTCTCATCAAGCTTCTAAGATGGTATTGGGGAGATAGGAATGAACTAAACTACTCACCAAATAGAAAAAACATTCCTAGATCAATGGGCAAATCTCAAGAGGAGATCTTCTACCACATTTCCATCAAGGGGAAAACCTCCATTGGTGTGTTGAGAAAAGGAGAAGCCTAGTAGGCGAGAGGTGCTACCGAGGGAGTACGATTGGCTTCGAATGCCACACTTATCAAAGAAAGCACAAGTGACCAAAGATACACAAATGACTTTGATAGAAGGAAGCTGCCAATATAGTGGAGTTGCCTATTTTGTTGGGCAAACATTGCCATTCATATAAGTCCTGGGGGAGTGGCATTGGTTGAGGAACTAGGAAAGCAATGGTGCAACCTACAACAAGGATGTTACAAAATTGAGTGGATAGAATGTCACAGATCAAATTCTCCAATATGCTAGTACCCTTGTGAGTAGAGTTTTGTGGCATCAAGGTAAAAAGTGAGTAATGCAAAGGGATGATATAACCGGTTCGTAAAAGTGACATCAGGGTGCTTGTATTAAGATTTCTAAGATAGAATGGTTTTAACTCTAATAAGGAACTCTGAAGAGAGGTTAGCCTTTAGTGCACAAACTAATTAAGAGTTAATGCCGTTCTTATGATGACAGCATAGAAGGCCAAAACCAGTTGTTATACAGAAATATTTTGTGTAACTCGCTTGAGGAACTAGATGCTCGAGCTAGACTAGATAAGGTATGGTCCAATATGAGGATGTGATTCACTGTCTTGTTCTTAAGAACAACTACAAAAGAGAGGCTGGTCTGGTGATCTCCGCTCACCAGTTGCCACAAGGGTTATTCTGCGACCAAGAATTTGTCAGCCCGCAGCAAACGTGTGCTGCTCTAAGCGGGGATCGCATATACAACTCATGGATCTGAACTAAACCATTTCACGAAGACTTCTACGATATTTCTAGGCTTACAGATCGTTGGACATCTTTCCTTTCGTCACCAGATTTACAAGTAAAAGAAAACGCTAGCATAACCAGATTTTTCTTTATTTTTGTTTCGGACAGAATCAGTTTATAATAACTCTCTGATTTTCACGACGGGGGTCACATTAAAAGCCATTTGTTTTACCAGCTGCCAAAGCAAATCTTAATTAATAGTGAAGTACGAGAAACAAGAACAACCTGACGGCCCAAGAGCGGTATAGTATCATAAGGTTGGATCCTAAAATGGTGGGCCTTATTCCATTCAAAGCCCAAAGTATATCCTAATGTAATTTCCCAATAATCCAGGTTAGGCACTATCGACATTGCCTCGATTTAGATTCCATTAGTGAGAGAGAGTGCTGGTAGTTTTGTAAGGTCCTGATACCAGAGGTAATCACACTAGACAGGAAATCAACGTCGGGCTTGTCAAGAAAACACCGGCAGAGTTGCCGGAGCGGGGCCGACTTGCTTTTTGGTCGGCCCATCGCTCGGTAGACAACAACAACAACCAAAAATCCATGGCTCTGAGACTCTCTGAGAGAGGCAGAAAACAGTTTAGTCATAGCTACTCGTGCATCCCTCTGAACATTTCACGATTGTTCAGAGAGTTTTTTGAGTTGGCTTTGACGTGGCCAAGTTGCTAGGGAATCGCACGATGCATGGAGCTACCGTTCTGCTTTCAATGCATTTCTCACGTCATGAGGTTCTCATTGGGCTTCGAGCGTTGAGCCAAATTTTCTTACTTTCGAGTATGATATAGCCCATCGTCTTGTCACCTGCATCGGTAGCGAGAAGAACCCGAGATCCGCATAGGCATGGCTCACATTGCATCGTTGTAAACTCGATAAGGGCAAACAATAAAACTACCAAATGGTGGAATATTGATCTCTCGGTGTCTGGATTAAAAATTTTCAGCACAATGTGTCTCAGATCATGGCAAAACAATGTAAGGAAAGAATAGAGGCTTTTTTCTTTTCTTTTTTTCCAACTAAATGGAAGGGTACAAACAGCTAGTTTCTTCACAGAGGAATCTTTAATTACATACAAAACTCAGCTCGCATGTACACTGGGGACGAAGTTGGGGGCTCGGAGGGTAAAGAGTTACCTGTATTGAAGTTGAGGATGACGCGTCAAACCTAATATGTGCGCCCCATGAAGACCGACGGAGTCGGCATTTTCATATATGAACAATGCCAAAAGTCATGCAGTCTTCCTAGTTTTGGTATCCAAAAGATGAGAAGGCCGGATCATCCATGGTGCTTACTCTGTCCTCTCTTCTTGTTCTAGATGAAGAACTGCCGGCGGCCTTCCCAGAGCTTTGCGCAGGGCGGGTACTTGGATCGTACTTCTGAGAGGCAAGGTAATTCAGCGCAGTGACCACATCACCTATGACCGGCCTCATGGTGGGTTGCTCTTGGACGCACATTGCAGCAATGGCTAGCGCTTGGTACAAGCCTCTTACAGGATACTGGCCTTCAAGTGTTGGGTCAGCCATTTGGGAGAATTTTTTCCTATCCCGGAAAAGGGGGCGTGCCTGACCAATACTCATCACTCTTTAATCAAGCTAAACTGCTAATACACATGCTATTGTCTTTCATATCATTTAGATGTACATCAAAGTTTCAACGTATAATAGCTTGTGTTTTTCATCAGCTTCACAAAAGAGAGTTTCCAGCAGGATGAGATAAATGTATTCGAGGCAATTCCACAGGTAAGGAAGACAAAAATATTCTCAGGTGGCTAAGGAATCCATCAGACATGGAATTCTGCTGGAAAATTGACACATAAATGCATTCACAACCACCATAACCTCATCCTCAAAAGATGAGAGCTCGAAGGTAATAATCAAGAGCTTGAAGCATGACCTCGAATATTTTTTAGTTTTAGAATCTCTTCTTCCTATACAACATTTTTCTTCAGATACAAGCTATTTTGTACCAGTCAAAACACGTAGTAAACCGGACAGTACCGATATGTAACACAACAGTTCAGCCTAAACCCAAATAGCAAAAGATGTGCAGGGTTTATCAAAATGATCCACCTGTAAACACTCAAAAATTGTGGATAAAACTTCAAGAGGCCAACATCTGATGACTAGATTTTTTACGACAACCTCATAAAGCACAAAAAATAGGAAATGTGAATGTCTTTCTAGTTAAAGTTACTCTTATACCAGATTATGTGGAAAATAAAATCACAAAGGAATCTAAGCCATAGAGGCAACATTCCAGAAATTATTCAGGACACATCGGAGAGGTGAAGACTCTAATCAATATTTTTGCTCCGTAAGCTCATTCTTACTTGACATTCATGATTGTGACTACTTGAAAGTTTCACCATCTAAGAGCAAGGAGTAAGTACCTTAGAAGGTCTCCTAACTTCCAAAAAATCAGAAGATGCACATTCAAAGGTATAATGTATTTAATCTTCATTACTTAAAAGATCCAGTAGTCTATTAGGTCACCAGCTCAAGAAGTTATGACAGAGATCAAGAATATGATGACAATTTTCAACACCCTATTAGATGGCCAAGGCAAAATGGATTCCAGGCATCGCTACATAATCTGCTTCTTCAAAAAGTTTCACATCTGCCTTGAATATTGAACTTCAGATCAAGCAAAATTAAACAAAACAAGGTTTCATGCAAACTAGACCATGTAGGGTATCTCAGGGGAAAGACAGAGTAGCAGATAACATTTCAAGGACAATAAGAACAAATAAGGAAACATTGCAAATCAAACAAGATATTTTTTCTATCGGTCCAATCAGTTATGACTAATCAGCAGAGGAAAAGAAAGGTTGTTGTATCTTACCCAAGCAACAAGGTACTGATCCTTGGACTCTTTCATGGGATCAAACGCTTTTCTTCCTGTTATCAGCTCCAGAAGAACAACTCCAAAACTGTAGATATCTGATTTGAATGTTAACTGGCCTGTCATTGCGTAATCCGGCGCACAGTAACCATAGGTACCCATAACCCTTGTTGACACATGGGTCCTATCCCCACTTGGACCCACCTTGGCTAGGCCAAAATCAGATAACTTAGGGTGATATTCATCGCCGAGCAAAATATTTGAGCATTTCAAATCACGATATATAATAGGAGGCTTCAATTTGTCGTGCAAATACTCGAGACCTTTTGCTGCTCCAGCTGCTATCTTCATTCGTGTGTTCCAGTCAAGTCCTTTTCTAGTTGGCGGAAGATCTGATCAGGCATAAAAGAAGCAAATTCAAAAGACTAATTGGATGAAGTAAAGAACTCATGTGAAACAAAAATCAACACCCGCTATAAGCAAAAGTTAAAGGATCATAATGATGATAGCATTACAACAGAATAGGCAGGCTGGAGGAGAGTTATTTACCATGCAAATGGGTTTCTAGCGATCCTAATGGCATATATTCATACACCAACAGCCTCTGATCTCTCTCTGCACAAAAGCCAATCAATTTCACAAGATTAGGGTGATCAACCAGACTTAGCATCGTTACTTCGACAAGAAACTCCTTTGTGCCTTGAACTCCATTTTGATCAAGCTGCTTGATTGCTACTGCCTGCACCAAATCCATGCCAAAATTAATGTCTTGTCACCTACTAAACCAAAGAAAACTAACAGTTCACAACATGCCCTAACATATACCTTTTATCTGCACCAGAACATCAAGCTTAATAAACATGAAGTATAACAGAACAGCAATATAATCCTCCTCAGTCTCAACATAGGCTATCTTTTACCATAAAGTTCAGCGCCAGAACTTTCAAAGACAGGATAAATAGCCGAGATTTAATGAAGCAAATAAGAGCCAGAACACGGGGTACAAGGCTTACATTGACTCAACCAACCTGGTCAGTTCCCTCTAAATGCCCCTTATACACTTTGCCAAAGCCACCTTCACCCACAAAGCAATCCGGTCTGAAATTGCCCGTGGCAGCCTCGAGTTGACTGAACGTGAACGTCCGAGCCCGCTTTCCGTTAGCTTTTGCATCCTTATAGATATCCCTCAAACCCAAATCCCTCATGTCTATATTCAGCTGGTCATCGTCTTTCGCAACCTCGTGCCTCTCCACCTCGGATTCCTTCGCATTTCCGCGAGCATCAACCTTCGCAGTCTCTAACAAGCACCAAAAGCAAACAACAAACATCAAGTCTTGAAATTTATTTCCTCGCGAATGCAACTGAAGTCACCCATAGAGATGGAACAAACAGCGAAAGTTTCACGGAAAATTTGAAGAACCATGCTATCATAGTTTAACAAGACTTCACGCTCAAGCTCCCTTTTTTCCTCTTTTTTTCGCTGTTCTAGCTTTGATCTTCTAAACATGCAAGATTTTCAGGTGACGAAATCCACCCAAGAAAACTTGGAGAAATTGTAACGAAAATTCAAGGAACCATCAACAGCAGTTCCACGAAATCAAGAACGGATTCTCCAAACCCACCACCCTTCGATTTCCGAGCTCGGAAAAAAAAGCTACAGAATCAAAACTTCACAAAAACCGGCGAAAAAAATGCGGCGACTTCGACAACAGACGTGACAGGGGGCATCGCAAAATTCTTCAAGAAGTACCCGGAGCAGCTCGATCTTCCGGTTTCTTCGCCGGGCAATGAAGGTTGTCGCCGTCGCCGTTGTTGGCGGCGGCGGCGGCGGCGGCGGAGGTGGCGGTGGCTGTGGCGGTGACGGTGCCGGTGCCGGTGCCGCCGCCGCGTATGTTCACGTCCTCGGGCTCCTTCACTGACTTCCCGCTGCATCTGAAACACCCCATGACACAACCTCTCTCTCTCTCTCTCTTCTTTCTCTCTCTTATCGGCGATACGATCTTGCAATCAAGAGAGGGAAGTCGAAGCCCCAAAAGGCGAAGAGAGCAGAGAGAAGAATATGAAACACGAGAGAGACGAGGAAGAAGAAGAAGAAGCGAATGGGAACAGTGTCTAAAAAGAAAGTCGTGAGATTTTTGGGGGATGGTTTCTTCTTCTTCTTCTTCTTTTCTGGTTTTTTTTTTTTTTTTTGGGGGGTGGTGTGGAGTGTGAATTATTTATGGAAATTCCCTCGTGTCAATTAAATCTAGCGACGTAATATCTGTGTATATGTATGTGTGTGTGTGTGTGTGAATTTCCGCGTTCCCTCAAGCAAGTGCCAAAAAAAGAAGAAAAGAAGTTGCAAATTGAATGATTTTTGGACCTTATTTGAAAAGGAATAAAATATTATCTAGACTTCTAAAAATCACTATGAAAAATAAAAGGGAAATTCATTGGTCGATTTGTATATTACGCAATTTTAGGGTGCTTATGGCTAAGAAAGAGTCAAAACGGGTGGGTTGCAAACTTTAAATCAAGTAATGAGTAGACTATGGATAGTTTTTTTATTTATCTTTCTTATGTTTTTTTATGACTTTTGACTTGTCTGTGACAATGAACATTATCATTTTTTTCCTTAGAACCTTTGCGTGTAGACGTTTAGGATTATTGATGATCATTTTGAGTTCTTCTTCTATTATCTTTCTAAGTTAAAAGATTTTTTAGATTTTCATGAGTTAAAATTCAAATAAGTGTGGAAGGTAAATCTAAATTTTTAGTAAACTTTGACTCCAATATCAATGATGAAATGAGTGTCATTGGACAAGTTGCGATTATGCAACTTCAATATCTTTTTGAAAATCTTGAGTGAAATATGGTGATCGGTGGATATGCCATGAGCGATGAAACATGATTAAAGCTAATTCAATGATCATTCAACCAAGACATAATCTCAAAAAAGGTTGAATGCATTCTAAAACCTCTATCTTTCTATTAATCATGTTTAATGAGATTGCATGTTAAAATTATAATCTTTTATGGATCCGATACTTTTCACATCTTGTATGCCAACTTACCATCCAAAAGAAAAAAGAAAAACAGGAAAGCACAATATTATAACAATTCTTAATTTTTATTAATGGTAAGAAAATTTAGTTTAAAGTGGCAAAACTCGTCTCCATAAAATAATTCTACCAAATCAAACAAGGTGTGCAACAAGTCAAAATTCTAAATAGATGGTTTGGAATCATAACTTAAAGATATAATCTAATATTTATTGGCCGTTGAAATTCAATCAATGTGAGATCCATTGGTCTTTGCTTTTGAATTTCCATTTTTTCCGAAAACAAGCCAAGCTACTTTTAGTATCAGTCCACATGACAAACATGTGTTTTTTAAATGTCTCAACTTTCAATGATCAAATAGTGAGTAGGAAACGGAAATATCGGCATCGGTAAACGTAAAAAAAAAAACCGAAAATAAAAGTAAAAGTAAATTCTTCTCTTTTTTTGTTTTTTTCTTCTTTTTTTAAAAAAAGAAAATGGGTGTTTTGTCCGGTCATAATTGATCAACCACAATTGGTGACGTGCGGGGCATTAATTGCCTAATTATAAATTACCGCCTGCGGGGCTCGGTTGGTCGTGTCTTTTATGACGTCTCCCAACCATTCGCGTTGACCCCACCACCCACCTGATCAGCGATCCTCCACCGTCTGATCTTATTAAAAAAAAACCCGATTCCCAGGTCAACCTTTTCGAAGTTTGCCAAAGCGCGCGGGACCCGCACCCGATTTCATTCACATTTAAAACGCCCCCCCGCCCCGAAAAAGCATTGAACGAATTGCTTTCTCCTTTTTTTTTAGACGTACCTCGATCATTTCCGACCCCACCCGAACTGAACCTATAGCTCGAGTCGAATATAGAAAGAACGGTCGAATTGAACGACCCACGCTCAGCAAAAAAATACATCTTTTGAATAATTCGAAACCCACCCAACTCGAGCTTCAGATGAACTCGATTCATTATCAGTTCGAATCAAATCCAAAAGCAAAGCACCTCGATGTCTTGATGTTCGATTTTGGCGCGATTTAATGCGAATTTGGAGAAAATTGCACTGGCAATCCAGCATTATTTGAACTAGACTTGATTTGTACCTGACAAAATAAAACCCAAGAAATCATATGAGAAATTGACCAGAGCACAAATGGAGCGAATTCCATGTTCACTATGGTGGCACGATATGACCCAAACTTGTAAACTATCCGAATCTAAAATGTTTTTGGAACAATTCGATTTGAAGTATAACAACAATCGAGTCAAGCGGAGCCAATATAATGTCGATCTCAAGCTCAATTAGACTCGCGTGATGGGGGCTTGGGACTCAACTCGAGCTCGATTGACCCGGTGAGCTCATCCAACATAAAAATCGGATACTAAAATTTGACTTGATATCAGTCCATTTTAAAGAAATTTGAATTGAACTGCAACTCATATACCATGGATAAAAATACGTTTGTTAAGAATTTTTATCTATACGGCTAAATAATTGGCCAGTTCAAATTCGATTCAAGCAATCGTTCGAATTGAGTCAAGTCGAATTGAATGAGTTTTTGTCTTTTTTTGTCGGTTTGAAGCGGCGATTGCTCCTCTTTTTGTCACCTAAGTTCACACCGCTGTCATCCACGGAAAGACGCGGTCTTCTGTGCAGCCGGCCAAGCCAGAAATTACCGTCCGCATATTTTGACCGTTTGAACGGGTCAATGTTCGGCCCTGTTCACTCCACCACCGCCACAAAAAGACAAAATCCTCACCTCCTTTTCCTGCCGGCAGAGATTCTTGTAAAATATGTTCATAAGGAGAATTTTTTAAGATTTTAAATCAATTTAGGAACTTTTCTTTTAGACGGAATGAAAGACGTGAGAAGAGAGAGAGAGAGAGAGGAGTTGAATTTAGATCGTAAGAGAAGTTCACTAGGTTTAACTTTATTGTTAACATAAATTTTACGAACTAATGAGCCTGAGGTTCTGCAAAGTTGTTGTCGATCGGGGTGTCTAGATTATTTTACTATCATTTAATTCGTTTTTGGGTACTGCAGCCATTCCGTCCTATTTCATGTCATATAATAATTTTTATTGGGGGTCAAACACGCCATATAATAATTAGGTTTGTACTTTCCGGAACGGACTCTTCCAAGAAAGTGCATCCATGCTTTAGCCCAATATAATGAGTAAGTGGAATGATTTAATTGCTAAGTTAGGAAACGTGTAGAGTAAGTGCAATGATTTAACTGCTAAGTTAGGAAAACTTGCAGAGTTGCCGATGAAATAATTGATTTGTCATGCATTTAGATTGATACTCGCTTTGAACCTTCGGACATTTTCGCTGTCAAGCACTTTGATAATTTCGCATCACTAATATTCAGTTTCTTGCATTTGATACGTCAAATTCGTAACTATCCAAGTCACTTCGCTTCAAGTATCCTCTAACCTAATTTTTGATGAAAATGATGTGTTTGACAATGTGACATTCTATCTCTTTGATTGACGTGTGGCAATGACACAGGGGAAAAGTATCAAAAAAGTTTTAGATTTATTACATTTATGCTAACTCGATTTTAAACTTTTCATTGTGTCAATTAAATTTTAAATCTTTTGACAATATACCAATATAGTCGATTCGGTCAATTATAGCAAAAAATCACTAATATGAACGCTAGTCATTCTACATGGTGCAATTAGCGCTACTTTTACATTTTTTAAATTTTTTTAAATTTTTTGAAATTTTTATTACTTTCATTGGTTTTTTCCTTTTCATTTTTTTTCCTTTCCTTTCTTTTTTTTTTCCCCAACTATGAGTCGACAAGGGCCTTTGCCCCTCGCCAGCCACAGGCGAGGGCATCGTGGCCCTGTCGCTTAGAGTTGTGAATTGACAAACAAAGAATGAAAAGAAATTAATAAAAAATAATAAATTTTATCCCCGTCAATACCGCCCGTCGTTCTATATAAGATGGCTGATGTCCATAACAACTATCTCTAGCTAATAGTAGCCGAATTGACTACATTAATAATTTGCCAAAACTTTTAAAACTCAGTTTGTACAATTAAAGGTTTAAGATTAAATCGATACGAATCTTTAATACTTTTAATGCATATGAAGATGTGGGGTGGGGGAGATGTGAGCTTAACTATCTAGGACAAACGGACGTGTCGTAACAAAATTCCACACGCCACGCTTACGAGTCACTATTCAGGCCGAAGTCATCCACACATTGAGTGGAAGTCGAGCTTATAATAATAATAGCAACACAACAAAAACTTTCAATTTGAAAACGAACTTTCAAGATCGATCGAGCCATCAAATTATCGACAGAGGCGAGAAAATTCAAACTTTAGAAAACGACCCTCGATGACATCCCCTCGCAAGCCAGGTGCCAATTGGAACTCGATTAGTGGCCCGTCCATCATCCGGGAGCGTGCATGGCCGGTGCCCAAAGACCTCATGACGACTCGACAGATTTCGCTTTGATCGCTTTCGATCTAGAAGCTTTACACGTTCGCACGGCCTTTCTTTATAAACCATGAACTTCGCAACACATGGAAACCAAGAGAGGGTTTTTGGCACGACGTGGACACGTGTCGCGAACCCACTGAGTTGTTGGAGATAATCATCGGGGGAACCGAAGACGGGGACTAAACCGTTTTTTCAGTTTCCAAACAACTTCATTGAGGTTTGCGGAGGTTCCGTGGCCAAGTCAAAAGCTCCGTTTAGGTTTTGCGAGATGTCCACGTCCTGCTCCCGTGCGAGGACAATTTCTTTTTCTTTGACGGGTTAACGTGTCTAGGGAGGAGGGGTTGGAGTGATGTTATCGGTGCAATTATGCAGAGAAAATTAAGATATTGGGGGGTAGATTTTCCCATCGACATCGAGTGATTAGTTGAACTGGAGAAAGAGAGAGCACGTCGAGCTATGAAGCTCGGAAAGTTAGGAAAACGAAAAAGGATTTCCCAAAAGCAATTTCCTTTATCAAGAAGCAAACGCATCTTTAAATCGAGATAAAGTTAGTTTGCAACCCTCGTTTGTAGCCTAAAAAGCCTACGCGTATGCAAATTCGATCATTCTAAGCCGTGCCTATACGGTGGTGACATCGACACACCGTCTCGTGTAGTGCCTATATTGGCTAGATTGCCGAGTAACACCTCCCCTTTCCACTTGTTTCTAGAAAAATTGGTCAAAGACATGATGAGTTTGTCTTCTTTCATCAAGTCTCTCTGAAGAATGCTTGGCTGATATGTTCTCTCGTGTCTCTTGGGGCAATTAGGCTCTGAGGAACGTAGACGTAGCCGAGATTGCCTCTCGAACATTTTAAAACCTCTGAACTATGTCGTCACTCCAAGACTGGTGTGACAGCACCTTGTCGACCGACGTGCCTGACCGAGCACGTCGTGTCCTAGTTTTTCTACTTTCTCAGGCTGCCAGATCGAACGAGTTTTGACAAATGACGCAACTTGGATAGAATCGAACTCAGCATCTTCCGCTGCAGGACCTACCTGTGTCTGTATTCACAACTAGGAAAGGGCTGTGACCTGGTGAAACATTATAATCGGAGCAGCTTGCCATTTCTACGACACATCGCCCGTGTATAATCGACGTTCACATAACAGGAATTGCAGTTTCACAGATTGACATGTGATTATTCTGGCCTAGGCAAATCGATAAAGATGACTTAGAGGCCGCAACTGGCACGGGTCATGGGCGTTCACTTTCAATCAACTTGTAACAGACTTATCTACGACTGGAGCTGTCGTGTGTCAATCTCACTAGATGAGGAACCAAAAGGAACACATTAACAATGCGAAGTTCTATGGAATCCATAACTCTATCCGTTCATCATCTTCCAGGTGCAAAGTTCTATACAAGATATGTATGAAGTCCAGGTGCTATCTCTGAGTTTTCATAACAAACCTTGGAAGACCAATATAGCAGGGTTAATTTCCATGACAAGATTGACGCATCTCTTGGTAAAAGACAAGGCCGGTGTAATGGCTCATACTCATACACACCTTCGCACTCTGAACAACAATGATCGACCATGAACATGCATTCCTCCTGTCATCGAACACTGTCGCATGAATTGTCCTTCGAGATCGAGTCGTTGCTCTGGCAGTCGTCGCCTGTTTTGCTGTCAGACCTGCAGTACCAGCAATAAGAGATTACTATTTCAGCTTCTTGCTAGAAGATGACATTGCATCAGATTGAGCAAAAGTGATCATTTCTTGTCATTGCCATTTCATACGTTATCTGCCGAACAAACTGTCCTCGCACCCGAGGTCGCTGCTCTGCTAGTTTTTTTCTGCTTTCATAACGAACCTGGAGTACAAAAGATAAGGAGACGCTAATGAGAACGGAGAACATTTAGAATGGGGTCCATGAAGTCATCGTTCTCCCAGAGATAGCTTCTATGAATGCCATGTCAGCTACCAGCAGTTTACAACAAAGCTAAATACGAAGCTCTCATGGAAGTACGACAGTTGAGGATTATAGTCAACTTCACAAAATAAGCAAAGATGATTCTCGGGTCTACAGATATTTGTATATCAAGCATGGTGGATTCCGAAACTTACATAAAACGAGATAAATATTCTACCTTCTATCATGTACTTTCACGCATTTTCTTATTAAATCAATTTACCTTTTAGTTTGTCTAATCAAGTAGGCCTATTTTCACAAATTTCCTAATCAAGTCCCTCCGACACCAGATTCTCCCATATCTATCTAACATACTGTGAGCATCCACGTGGGTGTCTACAGTGGATAAATTTTATTGACATCATATTTTGACGCTATCTGGATTGGCTAAATTATTCAACACACGTCCACATTGACATCCGGATACTCTATCCGCAGCATACTTTGGAGTTGTCCTACAGCCACATCAGCTGAATTTGGTCAGACTTGGTGTCCAAGAGAAGTGATTAAAAATTCATGAAAGTAGAATGAGTTTATTAGACAAATTAAAAGTATAGGGTCTTGATTAGGAGAACCATGAAAGTTTAGAGAGGACAAGGTATAATTTTTCCTACAACAATCATGTTTCTCCACAAAAGGAGAAGTAAGTTAAGAGCTACAAAGTCATTAGATTTGAAGCATTATCCTTGGTTCACTAAAGGATTATATGGCGGCTTAGGTCTAGGATCAAAATTATGGTGCTTCACAGCAAAGGACTAGAAAGAGTGCTCATTACCCTCTTCTCAAAGCATCTTTCCTTCCTCTTCTGTCGAAATTTGGACAAGGCTGCCTCCCTCAGTGCAATTCGCTCTTCATCTGTTCCACCACCATTAATTTTCTCAGTAACACCACCATCTCCAGTATGTCCAGCAACTCCATCATCCTTTACCTTATCATTCTCTCCACCATTTGGCACACTTTTACTCCCGGTATTCCCATCGCTCCCATGATTACTCCCAGAGACGCTCACACTGACACTGTAGTTCCCAGTATTACCTTCTAAATGATCTTGGAATGCATTTGATGATCCACATTGTGGAGCAGCTGCTGCCATGTTCTTCAGTGAAAGATCCTTGTGGTCAGGTTGTTGTTCTTGCTGCTGCTGCTGCTGCTGCTGCTGCTGCAAGCTGTCGAGATGATGATGATAGTGGTGGTGGTGGTGGTGATGGTGGTACCGGATATGAATGTGCTGACGTGGACTGGTTGTTGGGGGTTGGACTGTGTTAGAACAAGCATCATTTGCCCTTCCAGACAGCTCTTGCCAGGATGAAGACGTGTAACCATGCTGTACTGGTTGAAAGGCGGAAGACTCTGAAGATTTAAAAGTCGATACTCCTTCTGGCTTTGTAGGAGTTTTACTACTCAAAACAAATTCATTGTTGCCGCCACTCATGTTAGACTGATGATATGGAGGAGTACCAAGTGAACAAGAAGGAAAATCTCTCTCCAATCTCACTGCAACTGAACAATTATCAAATGCAGGACAGCTTCCAGTAGTTCCTGCCCGACCCTGCTCCACAATGGACATGATCATCACTAAGATAACAGTCACTATAAGTAATAAACATGAACAGAGAGATGCTGTTAACACCATAGCTAAAAGCAGCACTGGTGTGGAGGCTTGTTTGGTCTAGTCTGCTGCACAACAGTTTCTTCATGCCAATAATATGGAGGCATATATGTAGATTTCAGTATAGCAATCACATGATGTGTCAACTTAGAAGCTAGACAAGTTACCTGATTCACCGAAGAGCTTGCATTGAACCTGCAAAAACAAAAACATCAAAACAAGAAGTCTATTTAGATCTGCAGGACAGCTTAGATGAGTAAAACCCAGAAGTTTCCTCCTTACTTGGAGAATGCTGAAAGGTCAGAATGCCTCAAAACTTTGTGATCACCGAGGGTACTTCTTCCAGAATCGCCCACTCCTTCCAGCCTTTTAAGCGTTAGTTCAAGCAATGGACGTTCTTTAGAATCACAGTCAGCTTTTGCTTTTGTATGTGAGTTCCTGGAAGTACCATCTCTGGTGTCAAAAACTGTACTTTCAGTCTGTGCCTCTTGGCAATTGGCCCTTTTACATGCCATATTGGGTTCTTTATTTCTAGATTTGCCACCTAAGTCAAGGTCAAGCCCCAGTCCTTTATCAAATGTTTTAGGTTCTATAACAGAGGATGCATTCTCGGATCTATCATGCTGATATGCATGCTTAGAATCTTGACATCTCTCATGCTGATATCCATGCTTAGAATCTTGACATCTAGGGGCTTTTTTTGCATCCTTGCCCATTCCAGCAGTGCCTACAGGATTTAAATGTATAGATGAGAACATGACCAACCAGAAGTACAGGAATTTTTTCAATTCAAGTTGCTACTGTTGATTAGTACCTGGTTCTTCTTCATCCATTTTGAGTGTTTCTGCCCCAGCATAAACCACCAGAGCACAAGTGCTATCAGGAGCATCTGCCCATTTGTTGGAAGGTGATACTGGCTTAGGGCTATCAACTTCGGCCGTCTTTTTTGTCCATGAACTCTGAGAAGATGGAGAATTAATAAGCTGAGATGGTGGTAAAACACGCTGATCTCCCATAAACTTCAGAGTCTTTATGCTTGTACCGTTTACATAAATTCAGCCTTTTCTTCACCATCAACATAAAATGAAAAAATTTAAGGCATCTCTTTAGTCTGCAAGGTATAGTGGCTATTAAGAATTTGGTCTTCCCATGCTAACGCGGACAGCAATCTTAATGAATCAAAAGGTCATCTACCATGCCATTGCTCATAGGGGCTAGTAAAAAATACTAGCCACTATACCTTAGTTGTTGAACTACACTTATCTGGTGTACTACTAGTTGAGCAAAAAAAGTTCTGTGATAGGTCCTAAATCTGGTCGGAATGAGTCTGTTTACGCTTTAGCAAAAGCAAAAAGTACTCCTTTTTAGCTTTCCCGCCAAAATTTAACAAATTACCAAATGTCACAAGACTATTAATAATTATACTCCAATCTACGTCAACATTTATCTGTTGTGAAAGCTTCGAGCAGTTTGGAGTAAGAAAATCGAAGTGCATACAACACAAGATCCAGATGAAAGAAAAGATAAAAGTTAATCCATACATGCCGTTAAGATCACCAGCAGTAGATAAGTTTTCCAGTTCGTCAGTTACTTTTAGCTGCTTCCTAGTGAGCATGACTGTCGATTTTATAGGACATTTTTCATGAAAAAGTCAAGAAAGAGATGGCACAGAATATTACATAGCTCTCTACTTATTTTCAGACTAAAGAGGACACTGTACCAAATATTAATAATATTTATTGCACTAAGATTGTGGTATGCGGGGTCCATGTCTATGGAGAAAACCTAAAATCACTCGTGCTATTATAACATAGTCATCTACTAAATAATCTCAAAACCACTTGTACATTGAGTTCCATCATTTACATTTTAATGGGGGAAACAGAACAACAAACTAAGATGCAGCCTGCTATTTTTATTTTTTTTTATTGTATATTCTTTGGCACTGAAGCATTACAATGAATTCTCATTTCTGATAGCTTGCACCTGTTGACACCAAATCCTTTGACAATAGTTTCTGCACAGAAGTTTTTAAGCTCACTAAAAGAAGGCGATCACACATTTAAGGAGAGGGTATGGGTAATACGGAGACATGCTTGAGGGTAAAAGATTTACGACCCCATGTTGCTTGGTTGTAAAGGAATGGTATGCACATGCACATTAAGCCCACGTGACAGTTCCCATTTGCCTCACCCGCAATTGGAACAATCTCATGTTTGACCTATCCACACATACTTTGCTCCCCCATCTTACCCGGTTATTCATTTATTCAAATGTAACATTCATTTCAAGCAAACTCAACCAAAAATATTATGAAGTCTAAAAAATTCTTGAGAAAGGAGAAATTAAGATATTTAAGACATTCTTCTCTTTACTAAATTTTAACATTGATTATTGTGGATTGGAGAGGCTATAAAAGCCTCATCGAGGATGCTAGCCATCTACACAGGAAATTCATGCGTTGCTTGCGCCTGTTTTTTATATATTCTACTTATGGGGAAAATCCCTTCCATGGCATAGCTATGCCTAGGTCAGTAGGATGGATCCTCAGCGCATGAAGGAGAGAACAGAAAGATACTTAACTGACTCAAGACTAGTAGAGCCCCTTACTCACTGCACAACACATGTCTAAGTACAATGCAGCCTTGAATTTCTATCTTTTCTTTGTTCTTTTTGTCATTCATTTCTCTTATTGTATAGTACCAACAGATCTCCCTCCCCCCCCCCTCTCTCTCTCTCTCTCTCACACACACACACACACACACAGTGCGCGCGCGAAAAAAACAAGACATATGTGCAACCAACCTGAAGATTGAATGCTCCCCCCAAAGGTAGTACTCATTCTAGCTCTTAAAAAATCGGAATATTTTATTTTCTGAACAAATAATGAAAACATTTTTAAGCATCAATAGTGTTACTTTCATTATACCAAATGGCTATAGGTCTATTTGGATTGACATTTACTTTTTACCCTTTTTGCTTAGTTCAAATATTGCGGCTCTTATAGTTTCACTTTTTTTTAAATCCGAAACACTTGAACTTTCACAGAGTGCAAATATTGATGAGTAGCTTCTTGTATAATTATTTCACGTTTTTGGAATTAGATTAGTATTTACGACGTCAGTGGAAAAGCAGATTAAGTTGGAAGAAACGGACTCTACACCAACAGTAAAAAAATGGACCTTCTTTCTTTTGACATAAGTCATCACAATTTGTTATGTAACTGCACCATGTTTTGTGTCAATAATGAATCTGACGAAAGAAATTTTTACAGATTTGAACAAATA
This sequence comes from Eucalyptus marginata, assembly GCA_014182565.1. Lineage (NCBI taxonomy): Eukaryota > Viridiplantae > Streptophyta > Magnoliopsida > Myrtales > Myrtaceae > Eucalyptus > Eucalyptus marginata. Next base: position 27,023,792 of record CM024594.1, read on the forward strand.
CTCTATGGAAGTTTCGACTCTATTTTTCTCGATTAGTGACAGGAATACTGCTTTCCCCATGTTAATTTTAGCAATACCTAATTTCTATTTGAGTTTCTCCTTCTTCCCCCAGTTATCCTGGTAGAACTGCCTCGATCTCAAAGCACTGCCGTCCAGCTATTACAATCACTGTAAATTGAGATAAGTGCACTAGAAGTCCTAAAACTTGTGACGAAAATACAATTAAGTCCTAAAACTTTCAAAAAGTGCAATCAAGTCCTATACAATGTCACGAAAGTGCAATTGCATCATAAAACATTCAAAAAATGCAATCAAGTCCTAAAAGTTGTCCCAATAGTGCAATCGAATCCTAAAATTTTCAAAAAAATGCAATCAATGAAATGATTTGACTGGACTAATTCAACAAGTTTTAGAACTTGATTATATTTTTGATAGTTTTAGGACTCAATCGCACTTTCCTAACAAGTTTTAGGATTTAATTGCACTTTTCGAAAGTTACAAGACTCAATTGCACTTTCATGACAAGTTTTAGAACATCCCAATACCTTATCCCCTATAAATTAATAGAGAGAGTTCAATAATGTTTTTCTCCAAATGTAAAGACAAGGATGTTATTTCTCATCATCCACTGTAGGCGTGGAACCTGGTGTAGCCATTTAATAATAGGGATCCACTGGATGCACAACTCCGGTGGACAAGAAGTCCCGACCACCTTGTTCACTGTGCAACTAAATTTTGTTCTCAAATCTGCCCTTTGGCATCCAAATCCTAGACTTTCTCCCAGTATGTCATATGCTCATCAAAGACACATAAGAAAGAAACATTGACTATTGATTACATATTTAAACCTTAAGAGAAGCTCTCCAAGTCTACTTTCAACTAGAGTAATCGATGCAGTGAATAATTTGAGCTACTTGACTCAGCAAGGGTTCAACTCCATTTTACTCTGACCAGATCCTTCCTCATTGAAAAGCATTAGGAAAGGAAAGGTGTTCCATACACCTTGAAGCACCATAGCAAGAAGAGATTGATGCCTCTAAGAAACAAGAAACCCCAAAATCACTGCCTTACTGCTAGATATACATACCACACACAACGAACAGATGTGAGAACTTCTTGTCATGTAACCAGTCCACATGCAAATTTACCTGAGTGCCACTTCCATTATCACTTCCATTCCGCATGCTCAAACCGTTACTTCCATTATCCTGCTCTTCACTACTACCATTATTGGTCTCAGAATCATCATAGCTTCCCAATTCCTTGGCCTTTTTGGTGTGTGTCCCGCTCTCACTTCCACTGCCACTAGACTGAGAAAATATGATACTTAACACAATGTCCAACAGGGAATTACAACAATAATATTTCATTCAATATAGCCAACTGAACCAGGATAAACATTAATAGATTAGATAGACAAATTCATCAAATAGAAAATGTCAAACAACGGAAATACTACTAGGGATTCCTGTGCAGACCCAGGTCCATGGACTGGGTACAGCCGTTCCATTTAATGGGACCCACATGCAACGGTTGTCATTGACCCCATCCAAGTGGACCCAAGGTCCACACAAGATTTTCCCATCCTATTGAGAGGAGAGAAGACGTGCCCTTCCTAAGAAGAGCTCCTTCTGCTTCTAGTCCCTATAGGCACTGTTTTCACCTATGCTAAACTTGCAAACAAATTCAGAAGTTAAAATAGAGTGACTATTGCAAAAGATGAGCCGCAACTCACACTGTGGCATCTCCTCCACACATGCTGCCATAGGTTCTTAAGTTCATTCTTTCGGATAGGTTTCACCAAAAAGTCAACTGCACCCTTTGACAGACATCTAAATACTATGCCCATAGAATCATGAGAAGACATCACTGCAAGAGTAGCTCATCAGATGCAATATTCAAAAGCATCAAATCAGCAATCATATTCACGGAAAGCTTTACCACATCAAACTGCTCATTTATAGTGAACTAATTCTTACTTATTACTGGAATATTCTTCAAGGTCTTGTGGCTCATAATCTTGCTAAGAAGACCTATTCCCGATAGCAAAGGCATGACTACTTCTGTCAAGATAAGGTCAATCTGATCTGTTGGATCTTCTAGGGTTTTCCATGCCTGAAAACCACTTGCAACAGCAGTAACTGCCAAGACAAAATGAATATAAAAGGTCTGAAGGAAAAGGTAAAAGTACACAGAGGGTTCATTTTGTAAAAAGAAGCCAAGGCTGTTCCACAAACAAGTCCGATTTCGGTCAGGATAATCAATCGTAGTAGAAATTGAGGATCCCGTAAAATGAGACACATTAGAGCACCAGCAATAAACATGAATTCCCAATCAAAGGTTTTTTAACCCCCACTTAATATCACAGGCATTGGGAAAGATAAACAGGCAAACTCAATCCTACCAAACATTCCCTCGAGGAACATGAACCTAATACACTATCTGCCAAACTTAAACCTTAAACCTTTACTGGATAAGTGCATTGGGACTAAAAGAATTGCGAAAAGAAAGACAGTAAGAGATTCTTTCAGACAACAAAAATGTCCTTTTAAACAAGAAATCTGGAATCGCGTGCATGTCTATCCTATCCTAAAAGCTCTAGAGGGAAAGTGGAATATCCTTTAAAAAAAGTGCATAAATGAGTTCTTGCGTTCAACTGATTAACAAAATAAACTGAGAAAACCTTTTAAGATCACGTGTCAAGCCAATATTTCAATTCAGTCCATATGCAGGTAACCGATTTATGAACATGAATTGCAATTTACGATGAATATGTCACAGAAACAGCAGTACTATGAAGATGTCGTGGAAACAACAGTGAATTACTGCCACTAGGTTGAATGTTCATTTGAATGTCAAACCCATGACAATAACACGTGCTAACCTTCATATCCACAGTTCCATAACAGTGCATTAACAATTTGCCATGTTGAATCACAGAAACAACAGTACTATGAAGATGTCACAGAAACAACAGCAGAATTACTGCCACTAACTTGTATGTTTATGTGAATATCAAACCCATGTCAATAACACATGCTAACCTTCATATCCACAATTCCGTAACAGCGCTTTAACAACTTGCCGTGTTGAATCATCGTTTTCGACAAGAAGAACCTTAACTGTCTTGATGGGGAGGAACCTCTCCCATAGTACCGCAGACCCATGAGACTGTTGTGACCCTTGGGGCTGTTGTGGCTGTATTTGAAAACCATCGTGCGCCCGAATATCCAGACTAGGACAACCATTACCATACTCTGCTATGTCATTAGACCTAGAATTGTCTTCCTTGGATGAATTCCGACATTGCTCCTCATGCAGAATTCCATCGGTTCCTCCATTCTGCTCATTGTGCATATGAATGCTTTGTTCGACAGACGCCCTATCATTGCCACTATCATTGGCCACTGTTAGAGCCCCCATCAACCAGACTCAAAATCAACAGCAACTAGAAACGCCTGATAGCTCGATTGACCATATAACTCATGCATGACGTCCACTAGAAGTTACTCTCTGCAAGACAAACATAGTAATGGAGTTCCAAATCCAACAACTACTTCCAAAAAATGAGGCAAGTAGAAAAGAACAAAAAGAAATCTTTATTGAACCCAGCTGTTTTTTCACTCATCAGTAGTCATCATATACTAAGAACAAAAGAAAGCCTGATCCAAATGCCAGCTTCATCCAGTGAATATGTTGGGAGTAATATAAGTGCAGTTAAAACAATGAAGCAACTCGTTTAGGTTGAATTCGCCTGAAAAGTAAAAGCAATAACTGGACCCATAATTAAAAAATATATATATGGAGATGATGACAAGCAGAACTGTTCTCATCATATAATAAGGGGAAACAAAAACTTCAAAGCAACCCTTAAAATCTGACAGCCAGGGACAATCTTTGGGTGTAATAAAATATCTCATAAGCAACAGCAGCAGAAGATAATCATAACATTCACTTGTGATATTTATAGATGGAAACTCAAGTGATCAAATGGTAGCAGCAAAACTGCCACAAGCTGTCAATACAGATCATATTAATCACCAAGGTGAAGTCATCCCAGACAAGAACACAACAAGGGATCAGGTATGCTTGTAATCCACATCATTTATACGGACCAACTACGCATCGATGACTTGCTCGCCCTACCCATAAAAAGAAGTTGATTATACAGACTTTCTGTGCCCCATAATGGAGATTTCAACACCGATACGTATCAATATACCCTTGATGCTGAGGAAGGACAGTAACATCCACACTTCCAGCTAATAAATTGAACTTAATGGCAGAGACCTTGAGCCCTAAGGCCCCAGCATACTCTGTAATATACTCCGCAGAGCTGATGAGAAACGCCGTCTACAACAAAAATCTCCTCCTACCAACTTCAAAACAAAACCACATCATAGCATGCAAGCCGTCTACGTACACAAAGCGCACAGGCACGCCTGACTAAGGAACCGATTCTGTAGCTAGGATAGAAGAGAGCAGCTCGAAACAAAAACCTAACCACGATCCCAATCTTCTAACTCCACGCCCGCGAGACCGTGGCGCCAAAACCAAACTAACCCGCTCTAATAGATCGCTACGGCCTCAGTCTTTTCAAAACAGAGAAAGGCCGAGACCTAAAATCCAAGACCGAGGACGACGCGCCGAGACCTCAAGAGCTCAAAAACGTCACCGCAACCGGGAAGCTACCGCGACTCTGCGGAATCAGAAATTCGGAAAGGGAGCGAGTTTTACCTCCTTCCGGTTCCCTAGCGAACCAGCGCCTCCATTCCGGAGGTCGATTCAGCAGCGGCGGAAGAGAACCTACGTCAGCGCACCGGACGAAGATAAACGAAGAACGGAAGGCGATCCGCGATCCCGAAGCTCGGAGCACGGAGTCAGAGCCGAGGCGAGCTGCGAAACCGCGCGCTCGGAGCGAGTTCCGCCGCTGGAGGAGGCGCTTCCGGCAGGGGGGAGTGAGCTTGACCGGGGGAGATTGCGATGGAAGCTCTTCCTTCCAGTTCCGGATATAGAGAAGAAGCGAGAGGGTAGAGGAGAGAGAGAGAGAGAGAGAGAGGAGAGAGAGTGGGGAGGGTAGGGAGAGGGGCTAGATTTTTTTGTGGGGAGGGGTGCTGACGTGTCACAAGTGAAGGTCCGCAGCGGCCGTCGTGGTCCGCGCGTGGCGTGGGCCCGGCCGACGTGGGCAGTATCAAAAGCTCGAAGGGCGAGTGGCGCCTCCGTATCCCGCGAGATCGGAGAAAATATTGGGTACGTGAGATGTTCCAGCCTGGCAAATAAGAAGGCGCTCGCAGGACGACACGTGTCCTCGTGTCAGGCGGCATTTTGAAAAATTTTCGGACGGGAGACTGAGGGTTTTTCTTTCTTCGCGCCTCTCTCACCTCTGCAGATCGTCTCTCTCCCCGTTCTCCTCTCTCTCCTCTCTGTCTCTCTCCCCTCCGCCTCCGCTGGTTGCTTCCATCGCCCCCCACCCTGACGCCGACGCCGACGCCGCCGACGCTCCTCCTTCTCCCTCTCGCGACGTCCGCTCCGCTCTCTCTCTCCCCCTCCGCGAAGTCGTGCCTCTCTTCCAGCGAAACGCGACGCCGACGGCCCTCCACCTCCGCCTCCGCCTCCGCCGGTTGCCTCCGTCGCCCTCGACTCCGACGCCGACGCAGCCTCCGCCTCCTCCCCTGAACCCGACTCTGACGCCGACGCCCCTCCGCCGGTTGCCTCCGTCGGCGTCGGAGTCCGTCGCCCCCGATTCCTCCGCCTCCGCCTCCGCCTCCGCCTCCGCCTACGCGCCCGACGCCAACGCGTCGAACCACGACGGCGAAAATGGAGGAGAGAGAAACGACAAGCTCGACGGCGCCGGCGACGGCGACGAAGCAGAAGCGCGCGCTCGGGGTTCTGGACATGGCTCGTCGCGTCGGTCGCGTTCCGGCTCGCCCTCGTCTACCTCCCCAGGAACCTCCGCCTGTCCACCCGCCCCGAGGTCGCCACCCCTCTCACCAGCATTCGCCGCCGTAACGCCGCCTCTCTTCGCTCCGTCGATCGATTCCCGATCCCCGATCCCCCGCCCCCTCCTCCCTTGAAATCTTGGAGGTTCATTTTCTGATACGATTTTTGGTTTTTCTTGTTTGTGCCGCCTGCAGTTGGCAAAGGCTACTGGTTGAAGCAGTAGGCGATGTCTCCCTACGCAGGTTTGGCTCCGTTCGATCTCTGTAGGAAGGAAGCTGCTTGTTTGCTTACTGGTGTGTCGCTGTTCCATGCTTTGATCCCTCTCATCTTCAATTTTCTTCCCCCTCCCTCGAAATCTCGTTTTTTCAGCATTTTAACTTTGGAAAAATCTAGGTGAGGAAGTAGATTTTTTGGGAAATGATTGATTAGTTTGGCATGTTTTCTGGGTTTTGAAATTTTTTTGACTGAGGTGAGCCTGTTTGGGAGAAGATTATCATGCGTAATGGGGTCTGGTGGCGCGATTACTTTGAACGGAGGAAGCACTTGAGTTATGGTTTTTTGACTGCTTCAACCTTTTTTCCTCCGAGAAATTAGGATGATCTGGTCTATTCTGAATCTGGGTCGCCATTCACGGCAAGCCTGAATGGTGAAATGAACTCCTCTACCTATTTATGTGATAGGACTGAGGATCATATCTGATTATAGCTTTCTAAAAAAGGAAACTTTATACTTGCATGCTATCCAGTTTCTCTAAGGGATTAAAGCAACCTGCCATGTCTGTGAATCGTTGAAGCAGTGAATGGACCCTGGAGATTATTCGATCGAATGATCATTATTGTTTTTCTTAATTATAGAGAGAGGTACTCATATTGCTTTTTCTTGGAATCAGAATTGCTACTGCTTAAGGGCATCTTAACTTCTTTCAGATCCAGGTTATGGTGCTGTTGGTTTCATCGTTGATTGTGAACGTTCTTATCGTCGCACTGTGCAGCTTATTCAATATAGCTATTTCTTCATTTGTCTAATTCAAGAAAGAGCTCCTCTGTATTCTAGATGATGTTTTAACATATACACCGTGTGGTCTAAGAAAATAAGAAGAAGTTCTGCTTATAATTGTTATCTTGGCAAGTTTCATTGTGCACCTTATTTAGTCCATAGTCCCATATTTATGTTTCGTGTGGAGACTGAAGTGAGGTGGAGATTTTGTGCATTCAACAATCTGTTTCTTGTTCCAACAGGAAAAGGGTCAGCCATTGCCAAAGTTTGGTGAATGGGATGTGAATGACCCAGCTTCAGTGGAGAGGTTTACTGTCATCTTTAACAAGGCAAGGGATGAAAAAAAGACGGGTGGCAAGCCCAAATCTCCGGCAAAGGCCAACCCTCAAGTCAAACACTCTGTTGATCCGAGCAAACCTCCAACGGTAAGTTGTTTCTTAGGAGCCTGGGAACAAACTGTTTTATTTATGTAGGATGCATTAATTATTGCAGTCATTTGTTCTACGATAATCTATTAAGGTTGCAGTTATGTAGTAGTTAACCTGTCTAATAATTAAATTTAAACTTTCTTATATGCTATGCTAGTCTTGATGAAAATGTAGAAATGGAAAATAGAACTCTCAAACTTGCAGATAGGGTAAAAGAAATTGATTTGACAGTGTCATAAAAACTAAGCAGGTTGGGCACTACTTGCTCGTTAGTATTTGAATCATTCAAAATGACCATCTGAAAGATGCTATTATCCTTTATAGTGCGAGCAGGAATTGAATTTGAGTTGGACGCAATTGTCTGTGAACAAGTCTGCTGCTGTAGATTTTATTTATTTATTTATTTTGTTTTCATTCTCCCAACCTTTGCTTCTTCGCTCTCTTACCGTGAATTCTTTGTTGCATGCAGAAGAAATGGTTTTGCTGCATTCAGAGCCCAGCAGAATCTTGACTAGGTTCTCTGGCGAGGAGCTTCCAAAAGAGACGCGCGTTGTTAGGCTAAAGCAGCCCCAGAATGTTCACTTGAAGATACAAACAGTTTAGAGCCATTGTTATTCTTGCAGGAATAGCTCCTCGTGGTGTAAATGTGGGGTTTGTGGAGATGAGTAAAATAATGACGCGTTATGCTTACTATAATCTATCAGCAGTATGCTTCTCTCTCTGTCTCTGCCTATGTCTCTCTCTCTCTCTCTCTTCCTCTGCTTAGTTCTATTGTTAATTTATTAATTGTCTGCTTTCTGTATTTGTGAATTGGATCTGTCTGTGAAATGTCTACGCCTACTTTCAATCTGGTTTAATTTATTGTTATCCATCGTTGTTGAAGGCATTATAGATACGAGCTTGTGACCCTTTCCTCTGTCATCAATCACGCTAACGGATGTTTCTGGTTGGGGGAACAGCGTGAGTCATAGCCATATGCGTTTGTCATTTCTCTTTTATAGGAATTAAGGTGTCAACTCCCTTAGACATGGGAAAGGTCATCTCAACGAATCTTCTGCGTAGGGATTGTTCAAATGGCAATTTCGAATATTGGTAATCCTGATCTCATAAGGAGAAAGGCACAATCTTGCCCTTCTTCTTTGTTTTAGGAAAGGTTTATATCGACAATGGAAGTAACAAAAATGTCTCTGATGTCGTGTGTTCCTCAAAGAACATGAGTTTGCAAAATTTCATGCATGTGAAATGACGATTGCGGTCATGAACCAGCTTTATCTATGGCCTCTTTTTCCATACATCATTGATGTAGTCGATTAACTCCACACATTCATACATCATTGATGTAGTCCATAAAATTCCACAAATTGGTAGGATCAATCGACGTTCCACTTTTTCCTCTCTTCCTTTTTCCTGCGACTGATGTGAATGACATGGCTCTAATATCCCCCCTACTAATGGTGCGGAAGCTACTTCTGTTACACAATCACCGCCAAAGACCTCAAGAATGAGACCAAGGTTCCAATCCCAGTAAATGCAATTCCAAAACTGTGGAGCTATGGCTGTCCTACTTACCAAACAACAAAATAAAACAAAGCTCTCTTCCTCACATCTTTTCCTTCTCTTTGCTTCAATTTGATTTGAGCTTCACTCTAGTTAGGAAGAAGTTGTAATTGCCATGAACTTAACGATGGAACCTAGTAGAATGCCCAATTTTTCTTCATGGCCTGACGCATTCTGTTTTTTCACCTCAAGGCCACCTATCATATCACCTTTTCACAAAGTAAACAGTTTCCTTGTCTATACATGTCTCTATGGATATTTAAAGAAAGAACCGAAGACTGGCGTTGGTAACAAAAATCTCTGATTACTTTAGCGTCATCTAACAGTATCAATGTTAAACTCGAGAGAAACCAAGCTTCCTCTCAAAAAGGCGGCGGAGCAGGTAAACTTGGAGAACACTCGCCCCAATAAGTGCTGCTGACTCGAAGAAAGCCTTATGGACTGCCCTTCTGCTCATTGCTTCATTCACTGCGATCACAAATCATCATAGAATGAGTATTTATTGAACACAATATCTATGTATCGTCTGTTAGTGAACACAATATTTAATTAGCAAGGTCATCCCCATTCCATTTCGTGTGGCGATCAGACACACTTCAAAACATCTAGCAGATAACACAAGTAAACAAAACCCATGACCATTTGAAACCCAGTACACCAAGCACGCATCTTCTTTTTTGTTGCCTGCTTTGTTTTCTAAGTCCGCCTTTTCAGCTGCTGCCAAGTTAGGAAGGTTTTACTATTTTCAGGATCATAAACAATATAACCGATTAGTTAAGTCAATCAGATGAATAAAAGGAGCTTGTCAAAGGCTCTAGAAATAGCTTTTAACTTGTCTTGTGAGACATCTACTTCTGAAGGTCTTTTAAGAGCAGAGGTTGTGAGAACCTTTGAGATTTAGGCGATAACAGGAGTCAAAGCAAGCTATAGTGGTCCACTCAGCATTAAATAGGAAAGTTATTTCCATCAGAGATGAAACAGGGTTGGAATCCACTGCGATAATTAGCAAGAGGACTTGACATAAAATATCTTACCAATTGCTTGACGTTCAGTCTCAGCCTCCAGTCAATGCTGCTCAAACTGAATGTTGTAGAGAGCCTCCTCCAGCTTCCCTATCTGTTCCAACAAGGGGTTGAAATGCTCTGCAGATACATTAACAGCAGATAAAAAAGAGACACACGCAGTATATTCTGTAAAGTTCATCAGTTCAAGAGACAAGAAAACAGAAAAAAAGGCAGAGTCCTACCGTCCTTTGCATGCTGATCATAGAATGTAAAATGGCCAACGTGTACATCAAAGTCGATGGTTTCATGATAAGGAGACTTTTTAGTAAAGCAGAACCGATGAACACCCTTATGGTGAGCCACAAACTCAAATTTCTCACTGATCTTGTCGTGAAAATCTTGAATCTGTTCACCAGAAGGTCCTTTCACCTGACAATTTCAAAAGTTGCAAAGTACATACAGTTATCTAGGTCATTATCATAGGATTAAAGATCAATAATAGAACTATTGACAGAATCGAGGAATGTAATAATCAATATATGATATCAATCTAAATCATGTCCCGACAAACATGAAAAAGGAAAACCAAATATGCATATGCGAGATCTAGTCAAGCCATCTAGGCTGCCACAGGTTAACAAAATTCAATGAAGAATTTCCTTTAGGAAGATAATCAGCATCCTTTACAAAAAGAAATACATGTGAGTACAGTAATTCCTTTAGGTTAACGAGATTTCGTGATACATGGAACCTGTGGAAGGGATCAAAGCATGGAACAGCGACACACCAGTAAGCAAACAAGCAGCTTCCTTCTTACAGAGATCGAACGGAGCCGAACCTGCGTAGGGAGACATCGCCTACTGCTTCAACCAGTAGCCTTTGCCAACTGCAGGCGGCACAAACAAGAAAAACCAAAAATCGTATCAGAAAATGAACCTCCAAGATTTCAAGGGAGGAGGGGGCGGGGGATCGGGGATCGGGAATCGATTGACGGAGCGAAGAGAGGCGGCGTTACGGCGGCGAATGCTGGTGAGAGGGGTGGCGACCTCGGGGCGGGTGGACAGGCGGAGGTTCCTGGGGAGGTAGACGAGGGCGAGCCGGAACGCGATCGACGCGACGAGCCATGTCCAGAACCCCGAGCGCGCGCGCTTCTGCTTTGTCGCCGTCGCCGGCGCCGTCGAGCTCGTCGTTTCTCTCTCCTCCAGGCGGAGGAGTCGGGGGCGACGGACTCCGACGCCGACGGAGGCAACCGGCGGAGGGGCGTCGGCGTCAGAATCGGGTTCAGGGGAGGAGGCGGAGGCTGCGTCGGCGTCGGAGTCGAGGGCGACGGAGGCAACTGGCGGAGGTGAAGGCGGAGGTGGAGGGCCGTCGGCGTCGCGTTTCGCTGGAAGAGAGGCACGACTTCGCGGGGGGGAGAGAGAGCAGAGCGGACGTCGCGAGAGGGAGGCGGAGGAGCGTCGGCGGCGTTGGCGTCGGCGTCAGGGTGGGGGGTGATGGAAGCAACCGGCGGAGGCGGAGGGGAGAGAGACAGAGAGGAGAGAGAGGAGAACGGGGAGAGAGACGATCTGCAGAGGTGAGAGAGGCGCGAAGAAAGAAAAACCCTCAGTCTCCCGTCCGAAAATTTTTCAAAATGCCGCCTGACACGAGGACACGTGTCGTCCTGCGAGCGCCTTCTTGTTTGCCAGGCTGGAACGTCTCACGTACCCAATATTTTCTCGCGAGATCGTCCAGATCGTGGCTCGCCACGTGGCGCGCCCCACGCGCGATTGAAGGTTCGGGGACTACTAGATCGCGTGCCCACGAGACGCCGTCGTTTTGTTGGTTGGCTCTTCGGATAACGACCTGAAAGTGCGTGCTCAAGGATTGCGTTTTGAATCTGAAGTTTTTTCCCCCAAAAGTTGGCTTTCAACTATTGTTTTTCCCCCCTAATTTAAAGAAATTCTAAATGAACCGTAGGATAATTTCCTAAGAAGGAATTCCGCTTTTGAGAAAATAGAAAACGATTCATAATTTTATTTGGAGGCTTCTTTTATGTAAATATATTTATTTATTTACAAGACTTATTAAGCAAGAAAATATGCATTTCTCATTTATTTGTCGATGTTGCATGGCAATCACATATTGTGAAAATCCAAATAACTTTATCTCCATTGACCTTAAGAAATGAATAAAAGTCCTCATCAAATTAGTACCTTCATTGTCATTATCTTACAAATTATCAACGAATTAAATATTATTCTATCAAAATGAATACGGTAATATATAATCAACCGATACCGAGCGATATGATAAAATATGGATTACAGTAGTTGTAGTGTCTAATGTTTTATTTCGATATTTAGTAGATTTCATAATATAACAACAGTGGTCAAACTTTTTTTTTATAAAAAATATCATGAAAGCCCACTAATGAGTTCGAAATTAAGAAAGATCATTTTATTTAAGCCTGTACCAATTTCATAAAAACATAAAATTTCATAAAATTTAAAAAGCTTCCCTAATTTAAGGCACTAAAATAAAAGATATAAATCAATTTTCAAAATGCCAATCTAATAAGATACGTCCTTCACATCGACACCGATTCACCCCACGATTATGTAAAAAGAATAAGGTCCCTCCACATTCGGATAAGCGTTGGGACTTTCCAATCAGAGCACGGGAAATTCCATTAAAATATTTCGGATCCAAACATTTAGAATCTCCCATCCCGACCAATCGCGGGGAGAGTTCCCCCGCGGTCGCCACGCGTTGAGCACTGATTGGTCCATCGAAACCATTTTAAAGGGACTGGCGGTTGGGTTGGGGCTGGTTGCTGGATGAGCTAGAGACAGGCTCGATCTCCGTGACGTCAAGAAAATATTCTCTCTCTCTCTCTTTGTTCCGTATTTTCCTTCTTCTTTTTTCTGGAACTTTCTTTTCTTCTCACGTTCGTCGACTTTTGCCCCTAAATAAAGCATATATTTTGTTAAACTTTTATTTTTCATTTTTTTCTCCTCCTTTTCTTTTTTTCTATATTTTGTAATCAATAATTTGTCACATCTTCCTTTTCTTCGCTTTAATTTCACATCATTGACGGTCCGAATCCCAAATCAGATCCAACTATAAGTAAAATTCTTTATTATAATAAAACTCTTAAACCACGCCACATGACACAGGCCTCATGTAACACGACTTTCTACAGTATACTTCTAGAAACATATCAATTAGAGAGAAGGCCTTCCTTCCCTTCCGAGAAACACAATCCCTGTATACACCCAACAGCTCTCTCTTCATTTACCTCCAGTCTTACAACAACAATCACAAATGCAAACAACATCGGTTCTCCTGCCCCACGGCAACAAGGAAAATGCCCCGTCCTGCTGCATAATAATTTCCTCTCGACTCGGTCGATCGCTCCTTCCGTACCGTGATTTCGTGAGCAAGCCATGATGCCGAAACCATCAATGGAAGACAAACCGAATCTCTAATTCTCTATTTACTCTCGCACACTAAATCTCATCGCATATAGATATACATACTCTGTGCCGACCCCGCTATTAAAAATCTCCATTGAAAATATGGGGACGTGCAAGGGCAGCAATCATTCTGACTTCTCGTCCGGGTTGAAATTCAAAGACTCCATCCATATAAGCTCCTTCACGTCTTCCTCGTTCAAGGATGCGTGTTCGAAATCGAAGACGAAAGGGGAAGAGCAAATGGGCTCTTCGTTGATCTCATGGAGGCTCGAGAGATATGGATGGCTCAGAGCTTCCTCCACTTGACACAAGTCACAAGATAATCAAGACTATATTCCGAAAGTGAGTGAGAAGAATTCATGGAAATGATACAGTTATAAATGTACCTGTTATCCGCTTGCTCGGATCGAATACCAGCATTTTCTCTGCAAGATCAATAGCCAAGGGGGAAACATTCGGGAACTTCTGGGAAAAGGACCTCTTTGAGATGTGCGGAAGTTGCTTCACGTACTTGCGAGCATTATCGCTCCTCAGAAATCCAAGATCTGAATCATCTGGGGATCCTAAAAGCTGGTTTGGTGATAACCATGAGATGACGAATTCATGAAAATCAGACCAATCAATGCAAAGTTAAGTCATCGTTAATATAGTTCTGTTACATGTCTGCATTCCATCCAATACAGTGCCTCGATTTTTCATTATTTATAGGAGCTAAACTTGCTAGATACATCGTAATAAAGTATGAGTAACATATAGCATAGAAGATACCTCAGTTATAAGCCCCAACTGTTGAACATAATCTTTGCCAGGAAAAAGCGTTTCCCTTGTAACGATTTCCATGAGAATGCAACCCACAGACCAAACATCGATTGCTGCAGTATACTCCGAGCAGTTAAGCAGCAATTCAGGAGCTCTGTACCATCTGGTTACCACGTATTCAGTCATGAAATCAGTCTCTGATGTGGTTCTTGCAAGGCCAAAATCACAGATCTTGAGATCACAATTTGCATTAAGAAGCAGGTTGCTCGGTTTCAAATCGCGGTGCAGAACATTTGCAGAGTGCACATACTTCAGTCCCCGCAACAACTGATAGAGGAAATACTGCAAGATCCAATTGAAAATGCCTCCTTTAGGTAACTAATGAACGAGATATTTTGAAACGACTTGACTGTAGCCTTTTACATGCCACAAATATACCTAGACACACGGAAGAATCTGCTCTACTGTAGTGCATTTGCACCCTTAACTCCTACATAACAAGGTAACATCACAGAAAAAGCTCCATACGCTTTCCCATTTTTTGCTTGTCTCACTTTTATCTATCTCTTTCTCCCCCTCTATTTTCTCCTAATTATCTATCCCTTTTCATTCATTATTATCGTATATCCCTTTATAAGCTGAAGAGAAGATCAAAACAATTGCTTGCTCCAGAAAATACAACCATGAAAACACCTTAAATAACGCGTCTATTTGTTAGCAGCATATCCCCAAATCGGCCCGCAGGCAAAACTGTCTATAATTAAGAATGATTAGCCACTCTTCAAGAGGAATATCTGACAGAGAATTAGAATAGGGAATGGATATATATTCACTGAAGTAGAAAGACTTCAACAATAATCCATGAATTTGAACAAAACTTTCCTCATCAAAAATTTACAGTCAGGGATGGAAGTTTTGCGGGGCAAGCTCTTAAAAGCTGATAGGATGACACTGCCGTTGGACATCTGACCATCAAGTGTGAAGTGAAAGATGCATGTTACACATACCCAAATCAAACAATTATTTTCTGAGTATATTTGCAGGCCGAATAGGTACTGTCAAAAAGACTGGAATCTATGTTGGAAAAGGAAAACACAGAAAGCACATGCAGAATAATGCAACGAACTCACCCAATGATTGGTAAGAGAGAAAAGGAATGTACAACTAACTAACCTGACAGTGATCATCTGTCAAGGCCTGATTTGACCTGATGATTTGATGCAGATCGGTATCCATTAGCTCGTACACAATATAAACATCATTAAAGTTTTCTTTGTCCTGGGGCCTGATAATGTCTTTGATCTTGATTACCTGCAGAGCATCAGAAAGAATCACCTTCATCGTGGGTTTTATTAAACTGAAACCATGCACAGATAAATCCCCAATTGCAATTTCTGAGGTTTATAGAGTTAATGACTGTTCAAACATGGAAACTTCTATTTCAAGATGCTACACAGAGACCCACCCTGTCTAAAGAACCACTATGCCCCAGTTAAAGTCCCCATCTTTAAGATTCATAAATGTAGATCAAACATCATGTTGGAAAGGACTCTGGTCTCTCCATGAGTAACTAGAATATACTTCTACAGAAACAGACCCTAAGATGGAAAGAAAGATACCCTCCGACACCGAAAAGTACACTGACAAGACGCGCACTCAAGACACTTTTGCACACTCGCGTAGATAAAAATTAGAGAATCTCTAGTATCAGCTAACACTCAATTACTCCAATTCTTATGCACGATTACATTGTCGTGGTCCATGTGGCAGAGGAGCTTAATCTCCCGCAGCGTCCTCTTGGCATCGATCCGATTATCGAACGCGTTCCCAATCTTCTTGATCGCGACTTCTTCCTTCGTCTCCGCATTCGTCGCACAGCTGCAAAAGAGGGCATCCGACCATCAGCCGGTCCGAAAGCTCAAATCTCCAACACCCCCAATCACACCCAAAAACCACTCTCCAGATCGAGAAACGCAGCAATCTTCGCAGTACCGCGCGCGCGCGCTCTTCAACTGAGAAATCTCAGCAATCGCAATCCACACACGTGAGAACTCACACGCACAACTCAGACCCGCTAGCGAGGAAATCAAAGCCGATCGAAGCAGCAAAATCAACGCTCGGAATCCAATCCCGCGCTCATCCGATGCGCGAGAATCGAAAACTCACCAGACGATGCCGTACGCGCCGCGGCCGACGGGCTGAATCGGAGGGACGTACTTGGAGGGCACCTGGAAGAGGTTCCCGAGGACGTTGTACTGCACGTACCTGCCCCCTCCGCCGCCGCCGCCGCCGCGGCCGCCGCCGGGGGCCGTCTCCCCCCCTCCGTTCGGCTTCCCGGCCGCCTCCTCGTTCTCCATCCCAAGGCTTATCGCCGTCGCCTCTCGGTCGCCGCGCGGTGGTTGAAAGTTCTAGAGAGAGAGAGAGAAGAGAGAGAATGGAGGGGGACAGTAGCGACAGTCGATGCATAAAAAGAGAGAGAGAGAGAGAGAGATAGCTTTTGGCTTTTGCGAGTGGGAAGAAAGTTTGAAATGGGGGAGAAGTTTGAATGCGTGCGAACGGAGGGGGCGACCCCGACCGTTGACGATTCTTCCTCTCCCCTTCCCTTCCCTTTCCCCCTCCCTCATAAAAAAAAAAATTAATTCGTAAAATAAAAGAAAATAATTTAATTCTTCAAATAAAAGAAACGGAAAAAAAAAAATAAATAAATAAAACGAAACGGAAAGGGGGCTGGGAGGCTTACACGTGTCCAGAAGCAATCTCGACCGTCCGTGTCTTCACCTTGCTGAACAGCGGCTCCAATACCAACCTGGCAACTTTTCTATCGAGTCCAATTTCTTTTTTTCCTTGAGAGTGAGACCCATACCTTCCTCTGGCGATTGAAATTACCCAGCCGAACATGCCGATCGGACGATATAATTCTGCATTGGTTTTCATCTGTTCATATACGATGGTTCGAGTTCAGGCAAAATAGTGCTCGCCCTCTTCTAGAGTCGCGACGGAAAACCCTCATGAATTGCTTGATCCAAGATTACTATGGATAGATAAAAGATGTATATAATAAAATTTGAACGAATAAAATCACCAAATGATGATTTGCTATTAGAAAAGTAGGTGAGCTTACGTGGGTAGTTATTTCTATTGAAAATGCCGTGATCTCTTGTTCTCCCCTGATTAAATTTACTTGTCTAATCCAATTATTGAAAGACATGCTTTCGGATCCAAACTTTGGCAACGGCCCCTCTAGGAAATTAGGAATCCCCCCGTTCGTGGAAATTTCTAGGACAAAAAAATTCCTCCATTTCGGATGGTCCCGTGAATATATTTTAGCAAGAGATCGCTCGAAATTAAGACATTTGATGGGCATTGGAAACGAGAGTAATCCTAGTCGTGGAACAGCATAGCTATTAACCTCATCTTGATCACATACATAAAATTACCAAGCCCCAAAAAAGGAAAAAATAAATAAATAAAGAAAAGGGGGAAAAAAGCTGTAACCCCCGAAAATTACACGTGAAACACTCACCAGTCATCACACCCAATTTTCATTTTTTTACTTTTTATTTTTTTACTGCAGCTACGAAGAAGACAGTGGGCGAAAAGGACAAGAAAAAGTTACAGGGATTTACAGAACTTTCGCCCGACGCTTCCTCCTCCATACATCGGCACCGGCCGGCCAGCCCGAGTTGGGGACGTGGTGGGCGCGACGCCCGCCAGGTCGGCGGCGGCGGCGGCGGCGAGATTCGACGGAGCCGTCGCGTCGCCGGGATGCCGCCCCCTCCCCCACCCGCGCCGTCGTCCGTCGCCCGAGGAGTTTCCTCCACCTCCTCACACCGGCGAGGCCCCGCCGGAGTCGGGGACAGGGTAGACGCGGCTCCCTCCAGGAGCGCGGCCGCCGCGACGAGCTTCGACGGGGACGTCGCCGGGACGGCCACCCCCCCGCCGCCCGCCGGGCCCGCCGCCGGCGATACCGGAGACGGCGCGGGAAGCGAGGCGGAGCAGTTTCTTGAAGATGGCGATCTTGATTTGGCGTCTGCTCGTAAAATGCCTCCGGGTCCGCACCCGCCAGCGATCGGGCGCGTCGAATTCCATTTCTTGAAGCGGAGAGAGAGAGAGAGAATCCAACGCCCACGGCGGCGGCGGCGGTGTGGGAGCTTCGCTTTTGGTGAAGTGGCCGGTTTGCGTGCTTGGGTTCGAGCTCCCTCGAAGAAGAGCAAGTCGAGCGGTTTACGTGGAGAGGAAGCCTTCTTGGCAATGCAGCAGAGACCCCCTCCATGATGTCCCTATCTTTCCCACTATGAAAAAAGAAGGAATCTCCAACAGGTTTGAAATTATGGAAATGCTAATGTGGAGATTGCATCATGAATAAGATCAGAAGTAAATCTCCACAGTCCATTTCTAAAAGAATTGGCAATGCATTACCAACTAAGCCGACCTTTAGGGATCCTTTCCCCAAGATGTGACGATGTGTTGTGGACCATTAATTAGTTTCGTCATTTCCTCCTAATATTTGCTTGATCAGATTGTAAAATACACCACGTTTTGGTAAAAGAAAATTAATGCATCTATTTGCACGTGGATAAATTAAACCGAATCATAAGAGAGAAATTCACCCAATAAATGACAAGAGAGAAAAGGAACGTACAACTAACTAACCTGACAGTGATCATCCGTCAAGGCCTGACTTGACTTGATGATCTGATGCAGGTCGGTATCCATTAGCTCGTACACAATACAAACATCATTAAAGTTTTCTTTGTCCAGGGGCCCGATAATGTCTTTGATTTTGATATTGATTATCTGCAGAACACCAGAAAGAATCACCTTCATCATGGGTTATATTATATTGAAACCGTACACAGACAAGTCCCCTCTTGCAATTTCTGAGGTTTATAGAGTTAACGACTGTTCAAACATGGAAACTCCTATTTCAAGATGCTTACACAGAAACCCACAACACCCAACCCCCCCGCCCCAATTAAAGTATTGCTTTAAGATTCATAAATGCAGATCAAACATCATGTTGGAAAGGACTTTGGTCTCTCTATGAGCAACTAGAATCTACTTCTACGGAAACCGATCCAAAGATGGAAAGAAAAGATACCTTCCGACAACGAAAAGTACTCTGACAGGACGCGCACTCAAGACACCGTTGCATACCTGCGAAGACAAAAATTAGAGAATCTCCGGCATCAGCTAATCCTCAGATACCCCAATTCATGCCCGCGATTCCATTGTCGCGGTCCATGTGGCAGAGGAGCTTGATCTCCCGGAGCGTCCTCTTGGCATCGAACGCGTTCCCAATCTTCTTGATCGCGACTTCTTCCTTCGTCTCCGCATTCGTCGCACAGCTGCAAAAAAGGGGATCCGACCATCAGCCGGACCGAAAGCTCAAATCTCCGACACCCCAAACCACACACAAAGCCACCACTCTCCAGATCGAGAAACGCGGCAATCTTCGCACTAGCGCCCCCGCGCGCGCTTTCCAACCTAGAAATCTCGGCAATCCCAATTCACGCACGAGAACTCACACAGCTCAGACCCGCTAGCGACGAAATTAAAGCCGATCGAAGCAGCGAATCAACGCTCGGGCATCCAATCCCGCCGCGCTCCGCTCATCCGATACGCAAGAATCGGGAACTCACCAGACGATGCCGCACGCGCCGCGGCCGACGGGCTGAATCGGCGGGACGCACTTGGACGGCACCTGGAAGAGGTTCCCGAGGACGTTGTACTGCACGTACCTCCCGCCGCCGCCGCCGCCGCCGTTCGGCTTCACGGCCGCCTCCTCGTTCTCCATCCCAAGCCTTATCTCCGTCGCCTCTCGGTCGCCGCGCGGTAGTTGAGGGTTCTAGAGAGAGAGAGAGAGAGAGTGGAGGGGGGACAGTAGTGACAGTTGATACATAGAGAGAGAGAGAGAGAGAGAGAGCTTTTGGCTTTTGCAAGTGGGAACGAAAGGAGGCGACGGCGACCGTTTAACGATCCTTCCTGTCCCCTTCCCTTTCCTTTCCCCCCTCGTCCAAAAAATTTATTTCGTAAAATAAAAGAAACTAGAGGGAGCGGCGATGGCTTACACGCGTGTGGCAGCAGACCCGATACCATCTTTTCTTTACGGTGCAGTTTTTTTTTTTTTTTTTTTTTTTGGGGGCGTTCCCGCCTTGGCGATGAATCAGAACGTGCCGATCTGATGATACAATTCCGCGTCGGTCCCATTGGTTTATGTATGGTCGTTCGAGTTTCGAGGAAAATGGCGCTTGCCCTCTTCTAGAATCGCCACAAGAAACCGTCCTCCATTGCTCATTTATGTTTGCGATGAGTAAATAGAGACGCACCCGACGGAACATTACTCAACCAATAAAGTCAACGTACAGTGATTTGTTACTTATAGAATGGATAAGATTGCCGATTAGAAAACACCTGAGTTTTCACAGATAATTGTTTTTGCTAATAATTCCCCAATCTCTTGTTTTCGCTTTAATTAAATTTACCTGTCTAATCCAACTATTGGGAGACAAACTTCCCTATCCGAACTTTGGCACAAGCCTAAGCTAGTTTCTAGGAAATTAGGAATCCCCCTTGTGGATGCCCTGCTTCCAGAATTGCAATGAGAGAGCGTTCGTTCGTGGAAACATCTTGGGACAAAACAATTCTCCATTTCGGATGGTCCCACGATTTTTTTTTTTTTTTAGCAAGAGATCGTTTGAAATTAAATGATTTGATGGCCATGGAAACGAGAGCAATCATAGTCATGGAAACAGCATTCTTAACCTCTTCCGATCACTCTAGCATTAAAAAGAAAAAGAAAAAAAAAAAAAAGCCTCTTCTGATCACATACATAAAATTACCAAGCACCAAAAAGAAAAAAAATTTTTAAAAAAAAGGAAAAAAAAAAGGTCTACTCCCTAAAATTACAAGTTCTCCCCGTCACACCCAATTCTCTTCTACTTTTTTTTCTTTTATTTTTTTGCTTTAACCACATGGCGAGCGAAAAGGACAGGAAAAAGTTAAGAGGCATTTACAAAACTTCGTCAGGCGCTTCCTCCTCCTTACACGGCACCGGCCGGCCGGAGTTGGGGACGCGGTGGACGCCGTGGACGCGGTGGACGCGACGGCCGCCGCGGCGGGGCCGTTGCCGGAATCCACCTCCCCCGCCCCCCACCCCCGGGACGTTGTTCGGCGCGGCCTGGAGACGGCGAGACAAGCCAGGTCGGTCGAGCAGCTTCTTGAAGATGGCGGCCTTGATCCGCCCTCTCCCCGGAGGAAGCCTCTGGGTCGCCGTCCCCCATCTCACAACTGTAACCACTCCAAAAACGCGAGAGAAAAAGACAGAAAGAAGAAAAGATATTTACAAAACGTCGCCCGGCGTGTTCCCTCCTCCTTACATCCCCATGGCCCCGCCGGCCTCGCCGGCCCCGCCGGCCTCGCCGGCCCCGCCGGCCTCGCCGGCCCCGCCGGCGTCGGTGACGGGGTGGACGCGACGCCCGCCGCCGGCGATCCCGGGGACGGCGCGAGAGGCGAGGCGGAGCAGTTTCTTGAAGATGGCGATCTTGATTTGGCCTCTGCTCGTAAGATGCCCCTGTCTCCGCACCCGCCCGCGATCGCGCGCGTCGAAATCCATTCGTTGAAGAGGAGAGAGAGAGAGAGTGTGTGCAATGCCCACGGCGGCGGCGGCGGCGGCGGCGGCGGTGTGGGAGCTTCGCTTTTGGTGAAGTGAAGCGGCCGGTTCGAGCGTGCCTTCGAGCCTCTTTATTACGGCCAGTTTGTGTGCGTGGGTTCGAACCACCTACAGGAAGAGCAAGTCGTTTACGTGGAGAGAAAGCCTTCTTGGAATGCAGCAGACTCCAAAAAATGTTAAATTAAATAAATGAAATCCTCGTTTTATGGCCGTCGCTTCTACAACAAGCTCCTGATCGGACGGTCACGAGGTACGAAGACGTCCTTATCTTTCCCGCCATGAAAAAAGAAGGAATCTCCCAACAGTCTAGAAATTATGGAAATGGGAATGTGGCGAATGCACCTTGAACAAGATCAGAAGTAAATCTCCATCGTCCATTTCTAAAAGAATTGGCAATGCATTACCAACAAAGTCGGCGTTCAGGATTCCTTTCCTCAGGATAGGATGATCTGTCATCAACCATTAATTAGTTTCATCATTCCTTCCTAGCGTTCGATCGATCGGATCATGAGATATGCCACATCTTTGGTAAAAAAAATTAATATATCTATTTGCACGTGGGTAAATTGAACTAAATCAAAAGAATCGCATGGAAATATAACGATAGATCCCAGCATGCTTTACAGCGATGCTTGATGCCATCATAGAAATTTAAAGAATGATGCTCTTTACCCTTTTAGAATTGTGACAAAGGAGCAATTCGTTGGCCTACATTGTTGAGAGATCACGAGACAAGACATTTCTCTGTTTTGGACAAGTCGTGTAAACGTATGTTGGCAAACATCATTTAAAATTGATGAATGAAGAGTGATTGACTAATTAGTCATTAAACAGCATTGATTACCTCATCTCATACCATACACAAAGTCCCAAGTCCCAAAAATAAAAATAAATAAACGGGCTAAAAAGAAGAAAAAAGAATGACGCCCTGCTGAAATTACGCATGCACCTCACCTCGTCTCAACCGAAACCTTTATCTTTCTTTTTTTCACTACGGCCACAAAAATAAAAGGAGCGAAAAAGACAAAGAAAAGTTACACGAATTTAAAAAACAAGAGTCGGGGACATGATGGACACAACGGCAAGCTTAGACGGGACGACTGTCGTCAAGTTGGCCTCCCCCACACCGTTGTCTGATAGGGGTGAGTATCAATTTAGGATTAATTATGGACTCATCCGTTCAACCCTACCGATTTTAGTCCAGTTTTTAGGAAAATTGGGTCGGTCCTTGGTCTTTGGACCTTTGGATTTTGCACTGTGTGGATTGGTCACGTAGTTCTGAGAGTTTAAAGTTAGTCAAATCCGAATCAATTCTGATGGTATATATTATATAATATTTATTCGATATATAATATATAATATATAATATTATTTTATTAATTCTAAAGTCAACCCTAACTTACGGTGCTCTCCTCCTCTAGCTCCAGTACTCTGGTCTTTTATTTTTATTTTTATCCTTTTCAATGCCAAGTAAAATTGAAAGAAACAACTTCACTCGTGAGGAATGCTTGCCCCACTTGCTACTCAATGCATGTACCGCTCACCACTCACCCCTCGTGCTGCTTGCCCCTCGCCGCTCGACGCTTGCCCCTCACAGCTTGACACTTGACACTTGCCCCTTCCCCTTGCTCCTCGTCGCTCGACGCTCACCCCTCACTTCTCTTCACGGCCCTCGCTCACCGCCAAGTAAATTAAACGAAAATGAAGCCCTAATTAGAAACCCTCTCACTCATGAGCAACACTCACCATTGCCTTGCTTGCCGCTCAATGCTCACCTCATTTGCCCCTTGCCGCTTGCCCCTCGTCTCATAGCCCGCCTCTATTCGCAAGCCTTTTGGAACACAACTTGGCTGGTTAGTTGCACTTTGTGCTTGATTTTAGAGCTTCAAGCTCGTGTATGATCTCAATTTGTTTTAGATTTTTATTTTTTCACTTCTGCTTCACAATTTGCGTTTGATTTGAGAGCTTCAAGCTCATGTGACTTGTCGTTATTCGTTGGGATGAATTAGGTGCAGGGGTTAGCTCCGAATTAGGTGCACAAATAGTAGGCTTGTCTTTTTATGGAGTACAAAAAATGAAATAAACAAATTATCAGTTAGTCCCGGGTTAACCCTAAGACAAGACCAAACTCATAGAGTCAATCCGGCCGTAGGTCCGAAGCTCAATAGAGTCAGTCCTTAGTCCTAAAAATTGGGAACCCATATTGTGCAAGTTGGTCATAGGGTTAGGTGTTAGATTAGCCCAACTCGGACCATGCTCACCCATATTGCTAGGTGTAGCTAGCAATCTTGGAGACGGTGAGGTAAGTGAGGCGGAGTAGCTTCTTGAAGATGGCAATCTTGATTTGGCCTCGCCTTGAAGGAAGCCTCTAGGTCCAGGCCCACTGGTGTTCGGGGGCATTGAATTCCATTTCTTGAATCCAAGAGAGAGAGAGAGAGAGCTTCATTTCGTGGGTTCTTTTAAGTTTGGAGCTGAGAGTAAAGTGGAGTCTTCTTTTTTTTCCCTGTCGATCTTATTCTACTTCTACTCTAACTCTTACTCTTGAACTTTTATCCTACTTTATTGTAGGACATGTGAGTCAAAATTAATACCTGAAGTTAAATTGTCCCTACCCTAACCCACTGAAAATGTGAAGATTCGAACCTCACAAGTAGAGGGTTGTGTTGAGTGCATGACAATTTAGAACCTCTTTGGGAGAATGAAGTACTTCATAAGTAAGCTTGGCATTGTAGCTAGGTTGTGCTTCTTTCGCGAAAAATGGGTCATTTTCGGAAAATGTTTTCCCAAAAATCATTTTCCAAGAAAATGACAATATTTTTCGATGTTCGGCTAATATATGAAAAAGTCTCAGAAAATATTTTCCGATTTTAAGGAAGATATTTTCTAGATTTCACCACCTAGGCATACACTACTTTATCAACCCATAAATCCGTCAAATCTGAACTTGCCTTTAAGGCCAGGCAAACTTGCTTCGCATCTTTGTTCCCTCACCGTTGCTACCCATTCCTTCTTAAAAATGTTCGTATTGATTTTGAACTTCTCTTGAAAATCTATAATTTTGAGCAGCTGATCTAGAGAGCGTGCTTGACAAGATAAGATTTTGAGGATTATGCACACATAGGAAAGATATGAGAACACTACCGGTCTTACCAAAATGAGGTATTGAGAAAATCCTAAGGTTAAAAGCAAAGGTTATCCAACATTGTTAACTACTTTCTTGAGATTCAACTTAACACTTGACAGGCACACAAACTATCAAAGATGAAACCAGATTCTTCTCTCACACCCCTTTCCTCGATACTCAACACATCATCACATGGAGAAATGATTTTCATTTAATGACGAAATGTTGCAAAGGCGTCAAGTATGAAGTCACCAAGTAAAATGTGCACAAGATTAACAACCTTACATCAAATTTCATCTCTTGAAGTACTGACAATAACAATATAGAAAGAAAGAACACGTAAGTCTTTTGATAGTAAAGCTCAATACAATATATCATTGATGATGATTTCCTTTGCTTAGAAATTGGGTTAATACCCTAAAAATCCCAAATTAGTACACTTGTGACAAATTTACCCAAACTATTTTTTGACAACTAAAAACCCCAAATTGGTATACCTTTGACAAATTTATCCCAAATTTGTACACTTGTGATAAATTTACCCTCTATTAGTTTTCGTTAAATTTTACTATCAAATTATTAAGTTAAGTGACACGTGACAATTGACTGATATACCAATTTAAGATTTTATGCTCAGTTTGTCACAGTTTACAATTTTTGTGATTTTTTTTTTTGTGATATTAATCCAATTTAGCGGAAGATATATTTGTCACAAATTTATCAGTTTAGGGTTTTTTGCAATCGAATAAATAAGTTTGGGGTAATTTTGTCATAAATATACCAGTTTAGGGTTTTTATGGTCAATCGAGGTAAATTTGTTACGGGTGTATCGGTTTGGGGTTTTTCATGGTCAAAAAATAGTTTTTGGTCTTTACCAAAAAAAAAAATAGTTTTTGGTAAATTTGTCACAGGTGTACCGGTTTGGGGTTTTTCAGAGTATTAACCGTAGAAATTTATCAATCTAGACTTTGCGAAGATTCGTACTTTTCACCGTGAATGCTTTTCCTATTTTTTCATTCTCAACTAGATGGTCAAAAACTACTCCAAGGGTAACTACATCATATCCAACCACTTCCATCACCTCGTTGTATAGTTGAGAGTAATAAACTCAAGAGTAATCGACCCCACTTTGACCAAATAACTTAATTGTAGATGCCATCTCTCCAAGTTGTGTTGAAAGTGTAGCATTACTTATCATCATTGTCGGAACATCTTCGCATTTTGTGAAACCTCTTTTTTGAAGGCACAATAGATGAAGATGATTTTTAGCCATTCATCAACTCATCAAAGTCATCACCTAAGTCGACAAGTGAGGAGTGAACTTCCGTTGCATCAATGTCTCTTAATTGTTTAGCAAAGCTTTCGATGGTCATATCTCTCCCAACCACCAAAGCCATCTCATCATATATATATATATATATATATATATATATATATATATCAATCATCTTATTCAGATATTTTTCATGAGAATGATGGATCTATCAATGCACAATATCCATTTAGTTATTGATTTGACAGCTAGATGTGAAGGGAACTTTATAAACTATGCTCCGGGGCAAGTGCAACAGCTAAAACATGGTACGTAAAATACTCATATTCTTTTAAAAAACTTATGAGATTGCTGGTTAAAAAAGTATATGAGTTTTCGCGGGTAATTGTTTCTATTAATAATTGTGCGATCTCTTCCTCTCCCCTAATTTAATTTACTTAACCCAATCCAATTATGGGAAGACATACTTTTCGTCTCCAAAATCTAGGAAATTAGGACCCCGTTTCTGGATGCCGTGCTTCAAGAATTGCAACAGGAGACCGTTCGTTGGTGGAAATTTCTTGGACAAAACAATTTCGCCATTTCGGATGGTCCCATGAATTTATTTTCGCAAGAGATCGCTCGAAATTAAAAGATTTGATGGGCATTGGAAACGAGAGTAATACTAGTCGTCGAACGGCGTCGTTATTAGCCTCATCTGATCACATACATAAAAATATCAAAGCCCCCCCCAAAAGAAAAAAATAAATAAATACAGAAAAGGGAGATAAAAAAAATGGTGTAATCCCTGAAAATCACACGCTGTCCCTGTCACACCCGAATTTTTTTGGTTTTTTTACTGCAGCCACAAAGATGGTTAGCGAAAAAGACAGGAAAAAGTATCAGGCATTTACAAAACTTCGTCCGGCGCTTCCTCCTCCTTACACGGCACCGGCCGGCCGGCGTCTGGGACGATGTGACCCCGACGCCCGCCAGGTGCGCGGCCGCGGCGGCGGTCTTCGGTGGGGCAGTCGCCGGGATCCCACCACACCCCCCGGCCCCCGGCCCCCGCCCGCCCCCGGGCCGTCGTTCGGCGCGGCCGGCGATCCTGGAGATGGCGACAGAAGCCAGGTGGAGCAGTTTCTTGAAGATGGCGACCTTGATCCGGCCCTTTCCTCGGAGGAAGACTTTGGGTCCGCATCCGATCTCATAGCATAATCTCATCGTCACACCCAGAATTTTTTTTTTTTTTTTATACAATAAACACTGCAAAAACGAGAGAAAAAAAGACAAACAGAAGAGAAGAAAGCTACAGATATTTACAAAACGTCGCCGCCGTGCTCCCCCCTCCTTACATCGGCACGGCCCCGCCGGAGTCGGGGACGTTGTGGACGCGACGCCCGCCGGGCTCGCGGCCGCGGCGGCGAGCTTCGACTAGGCCGTCTCCGGGATGGGCCCCGCCGGGCGCGCGGCCGGCGATCCCGCAGACGGCGCGGGAAGCGAGGCGGAGCAGTTTCTTGAAGATGGCGACCTTGATCTGGCCTCGCCTCGGAGGAAGCCTCTGGGTCCGCACCCGCCGGCGATCGGTTCCGTCGAATTCCATTCCTTGAAGCGCGGGGAGAGAGAGAGAGAGAGAATGCAATGCCGCCGGCGGTAGCGGCGGCGGCGGCGGCGGCGGCGGCGGCGGCGTAGTGGGAGCTTGGCTTTTGGTGGGTTATTCTCGGGTCTGGAAACGAGACTGACGTGGCTGGTCCGAGCGTGCGTTCGAACCTCTTTATTACGGCGGGTTCGTGTGCGGGTTCGAACACTTGGGGAGTAAGTTTCTGGCAAATTGGAAAAATAAATAAATAAATAAATGAAATGCTTGTTTTTTATGGCCATTTTATTTTCTAGAAGCTGCTCCTCATCTGACGGTCCCGATGTCCCGGGTCCGGCGACACCCTTATCTCCCCCCGCCACCCCCCAATGGAAAAAAGACGAAAAGGAAAAGGGATCTCCAACTGTTTTTGCCAAAAGTCGTGAGCTTACGGAACTGATGACGTCGAAATCACATCTTGAATAAGATAAAGGCGTAAATCTCCAACGCCCATTTCTAAAAAATGACAATGCATTACCAACCAAGTCGATCATTAGGATTCCTTTTCGGGCAATTTATCACTAATCACCACGTTTTCTATAAGAGAAAATTACTACATATATTTGCACGTTGATGGTTGAATTAAATCACAATAATCACGTGAGCATATTATGCGACAATCTGGATAGACCCCAACACGCTTTGCGGCGATGCTCTATGCGATCATTGAATTTTAGAGAATGCTGCTCTGCTTACCCTTTTAGGATCGTGACAAGGGAGCATTTCGTTGGCCTCCATTGTTGGGAGATCATGCGACAAGACGTTTCTCCGTTTTGGACGGGGCGTGTGAATATATGTTGGCAAACATCATTCAAAATTGAAAGATTCCATGGGCAGGAATGAAGAGTGTTTAACTAATTAGCTGTTCGACAGCATTTAGTACCTCGTCCCTCGTCTCTCGTCTCGTATACCATACACAAATGTCCCAAATCCCAAAAAAAAGAAAAAGAAACCTGTTAAAAAAAAGAAAAAGAAAAAGAATTACCCCCGCCCCCTCCCGGCTGAAATCACGCCTACGGCACAGTGAAAAAAATAATTAAAAAAAAAACAAGACGAAAAGAAAAGTTACAGAATTTTATGAAACTTCGCCGGACGCTTCCTCCTCCTCACACCGGCACCGCCTGGCCGGAGTCGGGGACGTGGTGGACGCGGCCGCGGCGGCGGCCAGCTTCGACGGGGCCGCCGTCGCCGGGGCGGCCCCCTCCGCGCCGTGGCCCGGCGCGGCCGGCCATCCCGGAGACGGCCCGGGAAGCGAGGCGGAACAGCTTCTTGAAGATGGCGATTTTGATCTGGCCTCGTCTCGGGGGAAGCCTCTGGGTCCGCGCCCGCCGGCGCTCGGGGCCATTGAACTCCATTTCTTGAAGAGGAGAGAGAGAGAGAGAGAGGTGCAGGCGGGGGTTGCGGGAGCTGCGGTTTCGCGGGTTCTTCCGGGTCCTGGAGGCGAGAGTGAAGTGGCGGGTCGCGTTGTGCGGTGTTTGAAACCCTCTTCGAGCGAATGAAATTTTCGAAGGTTTGCTTCGCGAGGAAGCTTGGGTACTGTAGCCAAGTGGGAAAGAAAATGGAACCTTCGTGTTTAGAAATTATGAATCTCTGCCCTCATGAAATAAAAATGAAGTAGTTTTGAGCTATTATAATAATAACGACGTAAATTTTTTAAAAAATAAACCTCACCAGAATTCATAATTATTCATTATTTAATTTTTATTATCCAAAACATTCCGCTCTTCTCATGTTCCATTAAAAATCAATGTTCGAACTCTCTTGCCAAAAGTCAACAAATCGCAAAGGCAATTAGCTGTTGGCAGTTGGCACGTAAGATGGGCTTGGATTGGGGAAGGGGATCGAACGTCTATTGGCGCCAGCGTTTGGCGAAAGATCCTTCATTGGCGACGGGCAAAATGCCCGAGACGGAGCCGAGCCCACGAACGAGTCGCTTCGGGTTTCGAGATCGAAGACTTGTTCCAGTAGGCCTTTGGACACGAAGGCCTCCGTGCATTTCGCTTTGACATGCGGCCTGTCGACTCTTTAGTTCTGCATTCCGCCTTGGACCATCCCAAAAAGGCTCAGTTCGAGTACAAACCCAAAAGGAAAATTAGAGGCGGCTCTAAATCACGTCGAGAAGAGAATTCTAATCAATTGGATTTTTGAATTACCAACAAGGAGAGATCCGCGCCTTGCGGCCCGGTGTGCTCCCGAGATCTTATGGAGGCCGCTAACCGAGACGGGGAAAGAGAAGCTTTTTGGTCCAGTCCAAGCGGTGTCGGATCGTGGCGTGTAGTGTAGTCTCCATATTGTGTTTCAAATAGATGTAGATGTCCTTAGGAGAATGCCTTGGTCCATGGAGTTCGGGCCTGGCCCCCTGTTTTTTACCTTCCTAACGTCGGGAAGTCCAACGACGATTGATCGTTGGTTGGCTTTATTTCAGTCGTTGACATCATGATTGAGAGCTGGGACGCTGGTTGTGATGTTATGTTTGTGGAATGATGCTCGCGAATTCGACAAGAAACGTGAGGGAAAATAATTAAATGGAGAGAGAGAAAAAAAATCGCTTCCAATCAATGACAATAATTCATAGAATTCGCCAGATCATAATCCGGTAGAAAGTCTAATCTTCTGTTGCCATCAAAGTCAAATTGATTTTGATTGGGCAGATGCATGTTTTCTTTTTCTTTTTTTTTCCGCAATTAGCTCATTTTGGTGTTCAGACAAATTGCTACGCGAAGGAAAGGAAACACGCGGGCCATAAACATCTTAATCGAACTCATTATTCGGTCCTTCCGAGTAATTTATTGCTCCTCTGTTTGCGGTTTTTGAGCTCGAGATTTTGTTAAGAACGAGCGACAATTCTAAATGCACCAAATCGATACTAAGGAGCGTGCAAAGATGGATCGATCCGAGTGTGAAAATACAAGGCTCGGCAAGGAAAATTTTGCCTCATCTCTAGTGGAATTTAATTTCGGTTTATAGCCTCAGGATAAGAAAACACCGTGCTATTTAGATGCCTTTTCCTATCGCAGTCGAAACCCAATACCCATCTCGTGCCTCCTCTCCACTCCGTCAACACCACTCGAGTCGCACTTTTTCTTCTTATGAATTCGAAAACCGTGGTCGAGAGATCAATCATCATTTCACGTGATGATGTAAAATCACCATTCTGGAATAATTTTTCCTGCCGTAAAAAAGTTAAGAAAATGGGATAATAACTCAAATGGTCGTTGAATTTTGATTTAATACGTAATATGATCATTGAACTTTCAATTTGTTCAATTTAATCTCTAAATTTTAATCAAATATGCAATGTGATCCTTAATTTTTTTATACATGTTCAACTTAGTTCTTGTACTATGTGAAGATTTTTAATACTGTGTTTCTATTAATTCAAATTTAGGGACATCATTGAATATCTTCACATAGTGTAGTGATTAAACCGAACATGTATCATGATCACATTAAATAAATTAAAAATTCAGAAATCACATTATATATTGAATTAAAGTTCAGAGATCACGTTATATATTTGGCCAAAATTTAAAGATCATACTTGTCATTTTCCTTTTAGAAATATCTCAGTCCAACCACCGGCCAGGACTTCCAGGGTAGGCTTACAACGTCCTCCCTCGGGGAGGCGGGAGTTGCCCTTTCGCAACGCAAGTTGCGGGGAGGCTGACGGATCATTAAAGCGATTTAAGCGTGGCGTCGGATAGTGGTTTTTCCCCGCTAACGTCACTTGGGGGTTTACGGTGCAGACTGTCGACTGCAGTTCTGCTCCTCCCGCATCAAAAAATAAAATAATATATATATATATCTCGTCCCATACCACTGCCCCAACAAATATAAATTTGGCTTTTCTTTTCCCTGGGGTTTAACTGCATTTGTCGAACCACGGGTTCCCTGAGTTATAAAAATAAAATAAAAATATCTCAGTCCATTTAAAAATTCCCAGGTCAAATTCATGGGTCGCTAATCAAAGGGAAGAAGAAAAGAAAGGCATCACACACCAAACGAGAGCGAGCGAGCGAGCGAGCGAGAAAGAGAGAGAGAGAGAGAGAGAGAGATGACTCTCCTCGAGGACCGAAAAGAGAAAGCGAACATAAAAAGGAGCATCGACATGAAACCACTTTTTTTACCTCGACGAGCGGAGGTCGGAGGATCCACGTCTCTCCCTCCCACCCCATCAAAGCCCCAAAACCTCGTACAAAAAAAACCATTGCGTCTGCCGACAGCCCGAGGCCCGAGAAAGGGACGAAAACCTCTCGTCCATCCGTCGCGTGCTTTTTGCTTTTCTTCGACTTTCCTGTCCCCGACCCACCTTTCCTATTTCCCGTCTCGTCGCGCATCGACGGACGGATGCCCTGCCGCGTATGTGAATCTCCCCTCTTTCTATGTTCCTCACACCTTTCGCCCGGGCACCGCAAGGGACCGGGCCATCGATCGTGGCGATGACGAAAGAGACCCGACATCATGATCGCATCTGCATAGGTAATCATTCATGGGTCGCTTCAGCTCGTAGGAAAGAAGATGGTTGGAAATGAATTCCAATTTAGGCTGAATCATTAATAGTTTAATCAAAATGGTGTCATTTAACTTATTTTGACACATTTTCTAATACGGTGACTCATACTCGATTTGATTCATATTACTAAAACATTAACTCATAGTTAAACTGAGGCGGGAGTGTGATATCATCGAATGATGGTAAGAAAGGCTAAAGAGAGAATTATAGAAATGAGTTGAGTTAAAGTAAGTTGTAAATTTATTGTAACCTATCTATAACACATTTAGCATTTTTATCATGTTTAGACCCATTTATAATCTATTTACTAAATATAATTACCTCATTTAACCTCTATATGAGTTAAGAAATTACTTTATGATCAATTTTGACGGATCTAGGAAAAAGAGAGATGGGTTGTGTTTAGATTTGATGATGCTCAGCTGGATATTTCTCTAATTCGAACCGCGCTTTAGTCTTTTCTCAATCAATGTCCAATTCATTGCGAGTTGACAATACACAAGCTCAAACATCAATCCCGAAAATCGGAATCGGCCATGTGTCGTGAAAAGGAAACATGGGATGCTGATGTTTTTGTTAGGAATCTCGTGATCTTGGCTAATTGCTTCCACCGAATTCTCGGAGCTCAATCGAGACGTCATGTCGCGAGGGATGTGAGTTGGACTTACCATAAATGGAAAAGCGCATTTAGTTAACGAAAACTTTGAAATTTGAGGAGGACCTCGCCTTTTGGGGAAGTGTGAGCTGTGAACTTATAGCAATCTCGTTCGAGGGGAGAAATATCTGTATGGAAAAGGTCCATGTGAATTTTGATAAGTCCTAATCACGATTGTATGTTGTTAGTCTTGTTTTAGGCTCTTCGTCTCGGGGCAAATGCGATTAACGGTCGAGATCCATTCGTCCACGTTAGGTATAGCTAAAAACTTGAAAAATAGATCACTATTGCCGCTTTTTCGGAGCACCCAACCATAGGTTTGTATCGGAAAGACCGTCGGAGAATGACAGTTTGATGCCTTTGAAAGGTATTTTGACATTATCCCATTTCAACATGAAAGCAGATAATCAGTCTCGTCTTCATCATATTGTGATGTCATCTTCAAACCTCTCCTCCAAGAAAATGCTTGAGAAATTCGTTGCCGATTTCGTTTCGAGTATGGGTTTGGCTCTGCCCGTGACCACGAACGTCCTTTCGGTTGAATCGGGAGAACAGCTCGAGGTTTTTTACCTAAAATCAATAATGAACTTCGCCTAGGCCATTATGGCAGAGTGATTGAACAAGCAATTAACTGTCGATTAATTTTTAATAGCCGTTTAGATTTATTAGCGTGCGAAACTTTCAATTTGGAGTCGACTGTCCAAGAATATTTTCAAATAGTGCTGATGTTTCTAAGGTAGTTCCTTTCATATATATATGGAAAGCGACATCACCTATCGATAATGGAAAGGGCATCGTTAAATCCAGATCTTGTTGATAAATTCCAATGCTGTGTTCTTCTTTTCAGGAATATCGAGGCCGCTTTCTTCTAAGCGACTTTTCGTACTTTTCCGAGAGGAGCCGTGCCCTTATAATCTCTCGTTGCGGGATCGGAATGCGATATATCTTAGCCGTCCGACCGATCTCCATTCAAACAATTATGATTTTTTCGACTTTCCGAATCGGACGGTACAGAGCCGGGGCGGGGGAGGGCCCCCGGGGACCATGCCCTCGTGCCTTTATTCAAGTATTCAACTTTCACTTTCTAAACAGGATCTTCCCCGGCCGGAGAACAATACAGGATCCTTGAGGTGGCCAGTGGCCACCCTCTGCCGCCGGGTACAATTTTGCACGTGCCAAAATCAGATGTATCTTTCTGGACAGATTTGCATATACTGTCCCTGCCCTTCCCCCTACTTGTTGTACTGATTTCCTCTAAAAAGTTTTTTCAATCCCAATTTCCTACCAAGTTTTTTTTATCTAAAAGAATTTTTTAACTTTCATTTTAGTGCTAAATCTACTCATGCACCCAAAAATGACAACTAATTTTTTTTTGAGATTATCAATATCATGAGAATATTATTGTTCCGTGTAAAGGTGAGGGTGTTGGTAATGAACTTCTAACGGGCTTTAATGTTAATAATTTTGAAGAAATCAGTTGCGATTTTTAGGTCTATGAGTAAATTTGATATTAAAGTGAAAGTTGAAGATTTAAAAAAAAAAATTAGGGCAGGTTGAGATTGGACATAATATTGTGGGTTTTAGGAAATCAAGCCTCTTATTATTAGAAAAAATTGCACTATTTTGCGTGTGCCATATATTTTTTTTTTTGGAACTCAAGAAAGGATCATTGTGATACATTAAATATGTGAATATAGCATACCGAATAATATGTCACAAACATATTAAAAGTTTAAAGACGCATTACATTGTACTTCACATCTCAGCTAAATCACTTCATTGAATAAATTACAGCATCGATAATCTAGACTCGATCTCAATCAATTCATATGGGTTTTTTGTTAAATTTGACTTTCTTTTACCCCAAAACAGAGATTTAATATTATTCTTAAATGGGAAATTATGGTATTAATACATAACTCAAGTAAATAATGCAATTATAATCATAGCATAATCTTTTGAAAATGGTTACTAAAACCATAGCAAAGGTGGTTTTCTATCTCTCCCTTTCTCTTCTCCCCGTGAATCGCTAGATATAAGCATATCATTACAAGAAATTTGACGTGTGGCATGCGCCCACTTTACAACATACCACCTAAAATTTGAAAAGATAAGATGACACAAATAACCCTAATTTTTTGGCTAAATGTGCAATATTATCCTCAAGCTTTTGATTTGTTTAATATTGCTCCTGAATTTTTGGTGAACATTCAATATAATCTTTCATTGCTCAAATGACAAATTAGATTTTATTTTAATATGTCAAGTGAGATTTTCAAAATCGATGAGTCAAACATCCACATTTTTATTCATCTACTTTAACAATTAGGCATTTATATGTTTATCGTTACTTGATGGCGTGAACTATTATATTCCGATTTGACGATAGTATCTTACATAGATAATTAACATGTAATTTTTTTTTTGTTCATCGTTCCAACTCAATAGATTAGAAGTCACATTAATATATCGCATCAACTTAAGTTAACGGGACAATAACATTGAATATTTTAACGTGATTAAGGAGATCGTGTTGACTATTTACTGATGGTTCCAGGACCAAATTGCACGTTACTAACCAAACTCCAGCCATCATTTCGTGTCGTTTTCCCATCCGACGAAAGGATGGCAAGCTGGATACAAACGAGGAGGCTCTTTATTCCCCGGGGCGGTTCCCACAAAAGGTCAATCCGAGCGACAGCTTATCGTCCTTCACTTTCGCGAGTTTAATAATGGTAAAAATATGAAACGCTAGTTGTAATGTAATAAAGTCATAAAGAAAAAAAAAAGAAGTAAAAAAAAACCAGAAAAATCGTTGAAGACAAGAAAGCCGGAGTCGAATCTGTCGGCCTAGGCGGGCCCCCACCGGGACGGGCCCCTACCTCTCAACTCACGTTTTGTTCGTTGTTGGGCCTTTTGCGGGACGAAGAGCCTGATTGATCGATCGATCGACTGTAGGTCAACAGTGACTCCAAATTGATTGAAGTGATGAGAGCGCCGGTCCCCCCACCCCGGGGAAGGATTCGATTTCTCTGTCCTTTCTCTCAAATTATTCAGACATCCTTTTCATTTAATTTTTCCCGATTTATGGGTCGGCCCGATTAGTTAGCTGACATCGCCGGTGGGACTCGAGGGCCGGCACGACCCCGATCGGTTCTCGAGGGTTGAAATCGGGAACTGGGTCGGTCGATTTCTTGGGCGCTTGCTCCTGATCGTGGGGATTGATCATGACCAGCTTTCAATTGAGGTTATCGTCGAAGTATTGCAATACTCCGATTGAATTGTTATGATCTAGTGTAACAAATGATTGTATATAGGGTACTTCAGCTCCAATTGGAAAATCTAATTGTTTTGCAATGGCAAGATAAATGGTTTGTAAGACCATTGGCCTTGTATTGTATGTACAAGTATCCTAATCAAGCGTCTAAAAAAATCATTAGTCTGGCGACAAGTTTGTCACATCAAGTGGTCCTAAAGTTTCAAGGGGCTTTGATAGATTAATTTTCCCACCTTATTGTAATAGATTTAGACACAGGATTCGATTATACCCAACTAATGATTTTTTTTTTGAGGTCAATCAATAATATTCCAACGGTTGGTACCACCTACTACTTTTGAAGGTGGGAAACAATATAATCATCTCCTTTTCATTTGTAAAGTGTTTAATGGGATGCTTTGTACTAAGTTAGGACGAAGTATATCCTTAAATTTCTCAAATGCAAGTCGCGAAGATATTCGATCCGTACCCTTTCTTTTTCTATAACTTTTCGTGCCCATTTACTTTGTGAGAGACCCAATGGACGATCGCATCATGGTGTTGGAGCTCCAGACCTAGGTGTCGTTTTATTTATAGCATAGCATCACGAGCGCATAAAGACTCGATCGACAAGAGAAACTCGTGGAACGTCTTGTGGAATCCACGGAACGATTAAATTCCACTCTTTTAATCCATGCAGACAGCCTCAATCTAAAGCAATGTGGACGCGTTTGGCAAGACTTGAACAGGAGCGACCTTCGATCGGTCATTTCTTCCCACGCCGAATCCGTGACCGGAATCGCTAAAAGTCGGCGGCACCGAGCGCGGGCTCGTGGCTCCGACGATGGCAAAGCGATGGTTGACATTCCCTTTTTCGGGCCGGCAAGTTGCGTTGACATCTCCCAGCGTAGGGGAAGAAGTTTCAGCTGTCCACTTTCGTGCTACATCACGCCAAATAAAAAGGGAAATGGTCAATCAAATATAAATTTATCATACAGACTTCAATTCAATTTTATAATTTCTTAATATTATCAATTTAATCCTAATATATTTTTTATGTAAAATTGTATTGAAATCAATTCCGGCCGATTTTTGCCTAGAATCCCTAACGTGGATATTGGGTCATAAAGTTAAGGTTGAATTGGTATCCACGCGATAGGTTTAGGACCGATTATGTAATTTTTTTAAATAAAATAATGAATATGATAATTAGAAAGGGTAATCGTAAAGTTGCAAAGGCATTCCTCAAATAATTTTTCTATAGGCTGGGTTATTAAAATACGAATATCATCACTTTTTACATTAGATTTCAAGTTGTTTTTTTTTTTTCATCCACACGCAATTTGCCAAGCCGTCGATTATTTTTTTCCCCGGTGTGGATTTCTGGTGTGCATGAGGATAAACAGGCCTTTTCAAGTTTGGGAGACACAAAACCGGTGAAATTTTTTGCAATTGTCCCTTTTTCTCTATTTTAAGGAAAATCTAAACAACGTTATAATCCGAGAGAGCGAGGAGAGCGCCACATGTTGCTTTTTGTCAAAATACTGAAATCGTTCGCATGGCTTTGTATGTATCCTTAAAAGGATAAATATATATATATGTGTACAAACCATGCGAGTCCACTTCATCTTGGCCATTGAATAATGTGGATTCTACGTGGAACCTGCAAGATTTGACGGAGCGGGATCGTGTATATCGAGCACATGCAACAACGTGCTATACATATGAATCTCACCTTATAAAGATAAGGAAGATAGTTTTTAAGTGTTGTTTTTTTTTTTTTACGACCCCCGAATCACCGTATGACAATGGCTGGCCGGCGGCGTAAACCAAATCAGTGGGAAGACTTAGTGCGGGCCACCTCCCCCGTTTTTAAGTGTTGTTCATGCCTAGGAGAGCGTAAACCAGTGGGAGCACTAGTGCGGGGCCCACCTCCCACGTTTTTAAGTGTTGTTCATGCCTAGGAGACCAAAAAAAAAAAAATCAATGATGTAAAAAAGGGGAAAAAAGAAGAAGAAAACATATATTTTATTCATAAGAAAAAAAAATAAATAATCAAACAATAAATACCAATGAACTGGTGATGGTTCAAGCAGGCGGGTTGTTGCACACGGTTGTGACAGAGTGGAAATATACATAGAAATTATAGACACACACCTACCGGCCTAATTTCCTAAGAAAAAACACCTTAATTCTATACCCAATTCCAATTTTGCTCTGAATTAAAAAAAAAAAAAAACCTAACTACTCATGGTGCAAAAAAAATTGCCATTAATTTCTTTAAAATGATCAATATCGAGGCTGGTTAGGGATGCATTAATAGAAGCTGCATCTTCATCAACACCCTAACGTTCATAGGGAACAAACCCAATCTTTTCCCGGCATCCTTAATCTCGAAAAATCCAGAAGCGATTTTCAGATGCGCGGGACAGATTCGAGAGCCGAGCGAAAATTACGAATTAAATTCGGGACGAAATCGTTTTTCCTTTTCAGGGAAGCGTCCCCCGCACCTACCGAGGGTCCTTCAAATCTCGACGCATTCCCTACGACGCATCGTGAATATTTTTCCTACAAGGCATTCCCAACTTGCTCGAACGCACTCGACTCCACGTAAAATATTCAAATTCCGGAACAGCGAGCGCACGCACACGCGCACGATCCGTAGAATAATAAAAAGGGCTCCCGTTCCGTCGTCCCCGAACGCTTCGAAAAAGGATCCGAAGACGACACGATCGATCGCTCATGACAGGTCGAAGAAACTGTTGCGACAACAGTTCCATATTCCCCTCCCCACCTATAAAATCGGCCCGTCCACTCGACCCCCCTTTTAAAAAGCCATATCCGTCCACGACGTAACCGCAAAACCATTGGCCTCCGCATTGCGCTGGGAGCACTTCTAAA
This sequence comes from Eucalyptus marginata, assembly GCA_014182565.1. Classification (NCBI taxonomy): domain Eukaryota; kingdom Viridiplantae; phylum Streptophyta; class Magnoliopsida; order Myrtales; family Myrtaceae; genus Eucalyptus; species Eucalyptus marginata. The sequence continues at coordinate 27,062,940 of CM024594.1, forward strand.
TTGCGCTGATAACATATTTAATCATATGTGTAGACAAGCAGCACTTAGAATTTAGGTATTTGTCGTTCCCCGAGCAGGGGCGGCGGCTTGGATTCGACGGTCGCGTTGCTACGAGGGTAAGTAATAGGATGGATCGATTTTGAGCAGACGTGATCGGTTAGTGTCGACAGGGACACGATGGTGTGGCACGGGCCCATCGTGCAACAAGACTGGCCCGGTGATGTCCCCCGATTTTTCATGAAATTCGTGATGAATTGCGATAGCCTATCGGCGAAGTATCATAGGATGAAAAAAACGGATAATTTTCTAATCGCATTCGTAGTATATAAAAATATAATGGGACGAAAAAATGTCAATAACCGATGTCATGGAGAAAAATCACGGCTTACGAAGCGAACCGCAATTGGTCGCGCGAGATCGATCCGGACACGATCCGGATGCACTGGTTTTTCACGTCGTGTTCGAACCGTGTAGTTGCGTTGCGTTAAAAAATGGGCATCAATGGCCGAGAGCGATAACATTTATTTTTATTTTTAATATGGAGTATATAATTTTTGGCGAATGCGCAAATGAATATATAAAAAATATATATAATAATATATTATATTCCATATAAAAGTCCCACCTGGCTCCAAAATGTTCCGTCACTCGTCCTCTCCCACCTTCTCCTCCAAAAAAATCTCTCTCTCTCTCTCTCTCTCTCTCTGTGCAGCGGAAGCGACGGACGAGCTTGCTCCGATGAGAATCGCAGCGCCGGACGAATCCAAAATGCTACTCACTCCCTGCTCTCCGGCCGAAAACGACGGCGCCTGAGCCGCTCCTTCTCGCCGCCGGCCGCTTCCTCCGCCGCCTTCCGGAGAGATCGGAGTACGTCGGCGTCTCTCTGTCTCTCTGCTTTTTACTCTCTCTCTCTCTCTCTCCCCGCCTTTCTCTCCCTGAGTCGTGGCTCCGTTCGAGGTTAGGAGCCTGCATCGGCTCTCGAAACCGCGATCTCGGTCGAGCTCCGTCGCTCCGTCGGTAGGTCAGGCGAACTTCGATTCGAGCTGAAATGTGGAGCGACTAGCTGAATTCGAAGCTCGGACCGGTCGAAGCGGTTAGGTGCGGGCTGTGAAGTCGAGCTGCGCTGCGGTCGTTTCGGTTGAGCTAGAACGATGCTGGATCTCAACCTCAACGAGGAGCTCTCCACCTCGGAGCCGGCTTGGGACGAGAGCTCCGTCGCGATCGTCAAGGAGCTTCCAGAGGCGCCGGCGGCTCAAATGGACGAGTCCGGGACCTCGAACTCGTCGATCGTCAATGCCGACGGTTGCGACGACGAGTCGTGCTCGACACGCGCCGCCGACGCTCGCACTTTCAGCTTCGGCATCCTGAAGGCCGGCGAGGGAGGTGCTGGTGTCGCGGACGACGAACTCGGGGTGACGAGGCAGCTGTTCCCGGTGAGGGAGGTAGATGCGGATATGGAGTGGTGCGGCGAGTCGTCCTCGCTTGATAAGAGGAGCGATGTCTTCTTGGTTGGTGCTTGTAAGGATAAGGAAGGTCCGAGGCTGGCGATGCCGCAGCAGCGGAGGAAGAGCAGGAGGGGACCGAGGTCAAGGAGCTCGCAGTATAGAGGGGTTACTTTTTATAGGAGGACTGGAAGATGGGAGTCGCACATATGGTTAGTGGACGATCAATCTGACTTTTCGAAAATTCGATGCATCTGCTCTGATGTATTAAAGTTTTGCGGCCGTGTTTGATTTTTCTGTCCAATTTCTCCGGGATTGATGTGATTTGTCTGTTTGGCTTACTTTGATTGAATTTCCTGAGTGATTGCTGCTTTTGTTACCCGGATAATAGGGACTATCTTGAAACGGCCTGATTCTTGAACCAATGATCATTTGGCGCGATTGACTCGCTGAAATTGACAATTCGTTTGGGAAAAGTTGGGTTTTTCTCTGGCTATGTCGTTCTGAGCATGGTTCATAGTGCTTCCGCCTGTCATGCGATTGATTTCAGTGAAATCGGATACATGTACGGGTTGTTGAATTTTTCATGGAATTTGACTTATTGACTACGGATTTATTCTCTTATTTTTGGGACAGGGACTGTGGAAAACAAGTGTATTTGGGTATGCATAGTCTTTTCTCAGGAAATTTTAATTCAGTTTACTTGACGTCAGTTCACCTTTGGCAGCACTGATAATCTTTGACCGATTTGTAGGTGGATTCGACACTGCACATGCTGCAGCTAGGTAAGACATCACCATGTCTCATTAAGCTTTGTAGCTTTAGAAGGTTCCATTCATCTAAGAAGATAACATAATTGGGTTTCTGTGGACTCAGAGCCTATGATCGAGCAGCAATAAAATTCAGGGGGCTTGATGCAGACATAAATTTCAATTTGAGTGATTATGAGGATGATTTTAAACAGGTAAGATGTTTTGCATGATTTAAACTTCCGCCATTGCACCATGTTGGTTTGCATTCTGGATTGGCTTAGGCTCTTTCTTGGTTGAGATTGGCAGATGAAGAATCTTTCAAAGGAAGAATTTGTACACATACTTCGTCGACAGAGCACTGGCTTTTCTAGGGGAAGTTCGAAATATCGAGGGGTGACACTGCACAAGTGCGGGCGTTGGGAAGCTAGAATGGGTCAATTCCTTGGCAAAAAGTAAAAAACTAAAAGCCTTTTCCCTTTAAAACCTGTTCCCCTTTATAAAGATTTTCTGCCCATGAACTGAGGCAAGCTTTTATGTTTATACACAAGCCAGTTTGCACTAAATGTTCTGGAAAGCGAACTTTGGAGAATTGTATCTAAGTATCTTGCAATGCATTTGTGCAGGTATATATACCTCGGCCTATTTGATAGTGAAGTAGAGGCAGCAAGGTGTTATGAGCAACCTGTGATCACATAGAGAATTCAATTCTATGAGTACTCAGCCTTAATATGCTGGATCCCTCACTTATAGCTTTTGCTTATTTGAAATCAGGGCGTATGATAAGGCAGCTATCAAATGTAACGGAAGAGAGGCTGTGACCAACTTTGAACCTAGTACGTACGACGGAGAGATGATTGCAAAAGCCAGCAATGGAAATAGCATCTGTAATCACATTTTTTGTTGCAAAGAAGAAGCTTTTGGCAAACTATTTCATTTTCATGAAAAGAAATACATCGGGTTTCTCTACAAGGTTTATGAAGTATCCTGATGCAATTGATGCAGATGGTGACCATGGTCTTGATCTCAATCTCGGGATATCAGCTTCTTCCAGGGGAATGGTGGAAAGCTTAGAGCCCTCAGGCAACATGCGTCAGGGAAGTAGTTTGAGGGTAATACTAGCGAACATTATGTTGCTTTCCTTTTTCTTTCGTTTATACTCTTTAGCTCTATATATTTAATGAGGAGACTCAGATTATTACTACTTTGTGACTTCCAATGCTATCCATATTCACTAAAAATGCTTCTCAGGTAGGAAACTCTGCTGCATCCTGGGGTGATCCATCTGTTGCAGGTTTATCAATGACATCTGGACAACCTCCTCCTTGGCCTGGTGTTTATCCTAGCGTCTTTCCTTGCATGGTAAGTAACTATTGTTTTCCTATTACATCCTGATAGTGAAGTTGGCGTCAATCCAATGCCATTTTTGCTTGTGAGCAGCATCTCATTTCAGCTTTATGAAATTTCAAGTTGAGACAACCTGCGACTGAAATGAACATGATTTAATTCAAATCTCTTATCAGAAATATCTTATTTGCCAACAAATTGGACATGGGAAAAAATATGCTTAAACTGATGTTTCTGGGATTTTATGCATCGATCTAAAGTTCTGGTTATGATATGGAGATATTCATGTACAAATATGCCAAGATGTCAAGTTGTACCAGAGAGATAAGTGATAAGAAGACAGGAAAAAACAATCGACAATTGATTTTGTGCATGCTATTCCCTGTCTTATATGCTGCTTCATGAATGAAGCTTCAATTAATTCATAACCTGTGGGTATCAACCTAGAGTTTTCTGAACAGTGCTTGATGATGCATGTTGTCACGATGTTCTAAACCTGTGAGCCTAACTTGCAGGAAAGAGCTAAAGAGAAGATATGTGGGTTAGGCTTGTCGCAAGGACTCGCTACCTGGGCGACACAAATGCATGGTCAGGTCAATTCTGCCCCATTACCACTGCTCTCTGCTGCAGCATCATCAGGATTCTCAATGTCGGCCGCTCATCGCTCTCCTGTCATTCCTCCCCCAATATTAACCGACTCAACAAGCCAAAGCAACCGTTTTACTTCACCCTCCTCGGCTGTCAACATCTCTCGTGGCTACTATCAGTTGACGCCTCAATGGCCTCCTAGGTAACTCTTAAATCTCTAATGAAGGGTTCGAAGAGATCGATGCTTATATTTGGCACTCTGTGCGTTCTCTTTGATGGCCAACATGTCATATTCATGAATGTATCCGAAAGACAAAAAAGGGCATTCATCATAAAGAAACAGAGGGAGTTTCGATGGCGAGTACTCCGCTTGATGGTATTGATTTGTCCGAGAAATTTTTACCCCGCTTTTTTCTTTCTTCCGAGGTTATCACTAGAGGTCTTTTTTTTCCCCTCTTTTTTGGCTAAAGTTTTTGTTTACTATTTTCTACTCCAAAAATAGCCGAGCATACCAATTTCCACAGAAGAAAAAAAGAGGGAACCGCTTTTTATTACGCCCGTATTGCGGGTCAAATTTCGTGCATTCAGAAGAGGAACTGCAAGTTTCTGATAGGCAGAGGAAGGAACTCAAAACGTATTCGGAGTTGATCATCTCTGTGTTCACGCTGTCGTTAATGGAACCGAAATAACCAAACCTGACGCCAATGTTTCTGTTTATGGTCCTAAAGATATGCTTGTCTTGTCAAGTCATCTCTCTCTCTCTCTCTCTCTCTCTCTCTCAACACGTCACCGACATAGGCCCCTACATTGGCCTGCCATGGTCGTTTCTTACTGTTTCTAGGGAACTAGGAGACAATGCGGATGAGATGGTACTTCTCTTCGCCGAGAGCTTCGATGGCTGCGATAATTTGCTAAATCTGGTCGCGTCGTGAAACTGAGTTTAGACTACCATTTTCACCGAAAGCGGAGAAGGCACCACAAATGGGTCCGGTCAGGTCAGACTTGAGTGAATTAGGTTTGAACTCATTGACCCATTTGGCTCGCATTAGTTGTTTGAGTGCATTGATCAAACCATCACGGCTTTTACTATGTTTGCCTTTCCATGTCCTTGCTTCCGGTGCCAACCCAAATTTGACAAAAACTCGGGATCTTCTAAGAGATAATACATGATTAAACGAGCAAATCAATGGAGAACAGAGGAGCTACAATTTAATGAATTTCGAAAGATAAAAAAATTGAATGGTATAGATCCACTCTCCTTTTCTTCTTCCCTACATCTTTGATGGCACGCAACATTTGCCGCCAGCCACTGCTGTTGACAAACTACGCTCACGTTGGCGCACTGCACTCTATCAGGTTTGAGCCTGTCGACCATCGACAACCTCCGGTGCATGCAAGCACGACCCCAAGCGGAATTCTCACTCTGCAAGCTAACCTGATCCATTCTGTTCGGAAGTCCGCATCAAGTGGTCCTTACTGAGGTGGACCTTTCAACCACCACCAAAGCACTAAGCCAACTTCTTTGGTTATATATTCTTGCTGTTCTTTGGTCAATTTCATTGTTCTCTCTCCTTTTAGGAAACACTTGACATTACCACTTCTATGCGAATAATAACAATAACAATAAAATCAACTTTTTAGAGCGTGAGGCTGAACTCTATCCTCTACGACATAAACGAAGCTAAAAGCCCGTAGTGCATGTAAAGTAAGTATTGGGTTTACCGGAATCATGCAAGCATGGCTCCTATTAGATAAGAAATGGGCGGCAAAGATAAATGTGAATTTTTTGTATATTTCAATCTACTTAGTGGAGAGTGTATGGCTTATTTATAGGCTTTACATGATAACTATCCAAAGTAACGGAATATTATAATATCAATGACCATCAATAAGGAAGATACCTAAAATCTCATAAATATCTTAAATATCTCTATTATTCCCTCATACTTAAGGTGAAGTATAAAAAGTCAACTAGAGTTTGGAGACAAGATCTTGAAAATGCTCAAGTGAATGTGCTTTTGTGATGACATAGCAATTTAGTGAAAAAATGAAGTTGAGACAAGTCGTATAGAAACACGAAGCATGTGAAATAGTAGAAAATGACTATTTTATTTCAATATGCTTGATGTGCTCATGGAAGACATCATTATGAGCTATTTAAATAGCACTTCGGTTGTCGCAATAAATTACCATTCCACCATTATGACGAGCTCTTATGCCTTTTAATTATTATTGCTAACATAGTTTTATGATGTTGCATTCGCAAGAGTAAGATATTCAACTTTGGTGCTAGATCAAGTGGTAGTAGTCTATTTTATGCCACGCCATGCAATAAGTGAGTTACCTTAAAAGAAGCAATAGCCTATGGTGAAGCGACAATCAAGTGGGTTACTATCCCAACTAACATCTGAATAAGCCCTAAACTCAAAGGATTGGTAAAGAAGCCAATAGAAGGAGAGGATTTGAAAGGACGAAGAGATGAGAAAATCTTGTGTTCCCAAAATGTAACATGACAAGACACATGAAGATAATTAGAGGCAAAATCCAAACATTTATACCATTTGTACACAATGTCATACCCAAAGAAGCAACATGAATGGGCACGATGTTTTGATTTCGTGCATTCATTTGCATGAAGATGGACAAAACAAGCACTATAAAAAATTGAAGAAGATTGTAATTAGGAATATTGCCATACAAGCGCTCAAAAGGAGAGATGTTGCCCATAGTAGATGATGGAATATGATTAATAGTCTATACAGGAATATGAGAAGCCTTTCCCCAAAACTGTTAGGTTGAGATCGGAAGAGTGCGCGCAACGTTCAAGATGCAGTTATATTTATACTCTACTCGATCATTTTTTTTTTTTGTGTGAGGGGGGGGGGGGACAAGTTAATGCAGTAGATGGAGCCCACACGAGTTACGACTTTCGCGTGCAAATAAGGGATAATATAATAGACGTCTGACCTATAGTAACGGTAGGCAACGTGTCCTTTTTTCCATAGCAGGGACTTGCATTGCTACATAGTTTCTTATGAAATACTATCTTGATTTATGTGAAGGGCATACTTAAACATAATGAGAAATGACTTGCTTATTTTAAAAACCTTAACATGTTCTTTGGCACTCGATCAATTTATGTTTTCAATTCCATTACCATTACTAGTAAAAAAATCCTAAACCTTTTTGTATTTATATTAATTTAGTCCTAAATATTTTCACTTGATACCAATTGAGTCATTTCCGGCTAATTTTAGCCTGATTTTGCTAACTGGACACCGGTTGAATGACGTAGCATGATCGACGCTAACTTGGACAAATTTTGATATTTTTGAGTTTATTTTTATTTGTCTTTTTCCGTTCTTTTTCTTTTTTCATTTTTCCTTCTCCTCCTCCTTCCTCAAGTCGGTCGTCGGACCTCGGCAACTAATCCAACTTATGTCGCCAGTCCACCGCCGTCCGAAAAGAAAAAAATTTGTGTCGTTATCAAACGAATTTCTATTTTTAGAGTAAAAATTTTGTGTCGTTATCAAACGGTTATTTTTGCCTAAAAACTTTTCTAAAAATAGAAATAGAAAAATCTATTTTTTTTGAGAACCTATTTTTGGAATAGAATAGTTATCACTCACCCCTAAAAGGACACAGTTAACTGTTCCATTTCCCAAGTTGACCAAACCCGCGTCCCCAAAGTAAAAAAACTCGAGCTTCTCGATTGTACAGCGAGAGTTGGTTGAAAACCCCACAAATAATCGAAGCTTCTGTATATATGTAGTATCATATTCCCTTTCAGATTAGAGAAAAGCGCGTTCGTCTAGAAAGTAAGAAATTTCGACATCGGATGACTTTTGGCGTGTAGACTCGAACGACGTTTTCTAGGAAGGAGGCTTCTGCAGGCACCGAAGTCTATATAAACGCCCACCTCCTCAATTCATTCCCTCACAGCTTCTCCAGATCTCCACATTCGTTCAAGAGAAAGCCAATTGAAATCACAAAAAAACACCACCTTCTGTTCGGAAAAAGAGAGAAGAGATCGGCGATGTCAAAGCCCGACCATGAGTCCCTGAGCTACGAGGAGGCGAAGCGCAATAAGAGGATGAAGTGGACGATCGGCATGGCTGCCTTCGTCATCTTTCAGGTCGCCGTGGCAGTCTTCTTCGTCCTAGTCATCATGAAGTTCAAGTCCCCCAAGTTCAGGGTCGGCGAGTTCGACGTCCAGACCCTGAACGTTGGGACTCAGGCCTCGCCCTCATTCGATATGAGCTTCGTTGCTCCCATCCGGATCAAGAATACCAACTGGGGTCCCTTCAAGTACGATGCGACTACGGTCAGCTTCATCTACGGAGGCGTTCAGGTAGGGGAAGCAACGATTCCAAAGAGCAAGGCCAACTTCAAGTCCACCAAGAAGATCGATGTGAACGTGAGCTTGAGCTCCAGTGCTTTGCCTAGCAGTTCGAATCTAGGGACCGAATTGAGCTCGGGACTCATAACGTTGAACAGTCAAGGCGAGCTCAAAGGGAAGGTAACAGTTATGTTCATGTTCAAGAAGACGAAGGTGTCCCAGATGAATTGCACTATGGCTATCGATACGACAACGAAGGCAGTCCAGACCCTGTCATGTAAATAAGAGATGCAATGCGAGTGTGTGATTTTTTGATTTTTTCGATATGCCGGATTGAATTATTCATTTGAATTTTGTATTAGTAGAAATGTTAAATATTTGTAGATTAATTAATACGATGTTTACTCTATGAGTATTATTCTTCATTTAATTGAAGTCATTTTCGAAATTGATCTTACTATATGAAGTGGATAAGCAAACCCTATCTCATCCTCTAGTGGGGCCATCAAACAAGTGGGTCGGTTCAGAAATGATCTCTTGACCCATTTTTATCTGACTTGACCCGCACCCAATCCATAATCGACCCAATCAGGGCTTAAATTCTTCGTAATTTTTCTCCTTCAATCTTTCCATTTCTAAAATGGATGACTCTATGGATTGGCTCACCCATTCGGTGAGGGAGCTTGGTTAGGTCATGTGTAGGACTTTGAATGGCAACTGAGGGCGCCTATGATAGCCATTATATTTCTTTTCCAGAACAATTTTTCCGCTTCAAATTTTTTCTGGAACAGAAATCTATTCAATAACTTAATTTTATCTTTCTATTTCTAGAACAAATTTTTACTCCAAAAATATGTTTGGAACATAAATAAGAAGTAAAAGTTTTTTATCTCTCTATTTCTGGAAGAGAAATAGAAACTTTTTACTCCAGAAATATGTTTGGAACAATTTTTTGTATATTTCAATCTACTTAATGGAGAGTGTATGGGCCTATTTATAGGCTTTACATGATAACTATCCAAAGTAACGGAATATTATAATATCAATTACCATCAATAAGGAAGATACCTAAAATCTCATTAATATCTTAAATATCTCTATTATTCCCTCATACTTAAGGTGACGTATAAAAAGTCGACTAGAGTTTGGAGACAAGATCTTGAAAATGCTCAAGTGAATGTGCTTTTGTGATGACATAGCAATTTAGTCAACATATGAAGTTCAGATGAGTCATACAGAAACATGAAGCACGTGAAATAGTAGAAAATGACTATTTTATTTCAATATGCTTGATGTGCTCATGGAAGACATCATTATGAGCTATTTAAATAGCACTTCGGTTGTCGCAATAAATTACCATTCCACCATTATGACGGGCTCTTATGCCTTTTAATAATTATTGCTAACATAGTTTTATGATGTTGTATTAGCAAGACTAAGACATTCAACTTCGGTGCAGGATCAAGTGGTAGTAGTCTATTTTATGCCACGCCATGAGATAAGTGAGTTACCTTGAAAGAAGCAATAGCCTATAGTGAAGCGACAATCAAGTGGGTTATTACCCCAACTAGCATCTTAATAAGCCCTCAACTCTAATGATTGGTAAAGAAGCCCATAGAAGGAGAGGATTTGAAAGGACAGAGAGATGAGAAAATCTTGTGTTCCTAAAATGTAATATGACGAGACACATGAAGATAATTAGAGGCAAAATCCAAACATTTGTACCGTTTGTACACAATGTCATACCCAAAGAAGCAACATGAATGGGCACGGTGTTTTGATTTCGTGAATTCATTTGCATGAAGATAAACAAAACAAGCACTATTAAAAATTGAAGAAGATTGTAATTAAGAATATTGCCATACAAGTGCTCAAAAGGAGAGATGTTGCCTATAGTAGGAAATGGAATACGATTAATAGTCTATATAGGAATATGAGAAGCCTTTCCCCAAAACTATTAGGTGGAGATTGGAAGAGTACGTGCAACGTCTAAGACGCAGTTATATTTATGCTCTGCTCGATCTTTTCTTTTTTTTTTTTTTTTGGGGGGGGGTGGAGTTCCTGGACAAGTTAATGCAGTAGATGGAGCCCACACGAGTTAGGACTTTCGCGTGCAAATAAGGGATAATATATTAGACGTTTGACCTACAGTAGCGGTAAGTAACACGTCCTTTTTTCCATAGTAGGGACTTGCATTGCTACATAGGCTTTTATGAAATATTATTTGATTTATGTGAAGGGTATACAAAACATAATGGGAAATGACTTGCTTATTTTAAAAACCTTAACATATTCTTTGGCACTCGATCAATTTCTTTTTTCCATTCCACTACCATTACTAGTAAAAAGTCTTAAACCTTTTGTACTTTTATTAATTTAGTCATAAACATTTTCACTTGATACCAATTCAGTCTTTTCCAGCTAATTTTTGCCCGATTTTGCTGACTGGACACCGACCGACTGATGTGGCATGATCAACACTAACACGGACAAAATTTAATAATATTTTAATATTTTTAAATTTTATTATTTCATTATTATTTGTCTTTTTTCCTTTTCGTTTTTCTTTTTCTTTTTTCTTTCTCATTTTCCTTCCCCTAACCGGTCGCCGGACCTCAGCGACCAGCCAAAGGCAACGGTAGGCGAGCCTTGCCGGTCCACCGGTGAGACTCAAGCCCTCGCCAATGGCCGTGAGGGTGGCCTCGCACTAGGCGGCCGTGAGGGCGAGCCTTGCCGGCTAACACGAGGCTGCCCTCACGGCCACTACAAGCCTCGCCAGTGGCCGGCGAGGTCGACCTCAACCTCGTCGGCCGTTGCCTCTAGCCGGTCGTCGAGGTTTGGTGACTAGCTAGAGGGAGGAGGAGAAGAAAAAAAAAGAAAAAAAAAAAAAAAAGAAAAGGAAAAAGACAAAAGAAAAAAAAAATAAAAAAATTCAAAACTATTAAAATATTATTAAAGTCTTCCACGTCAAAGTTGATCGTGCCATGTTAGCCGACCGGTGCCTAGTTAGCAAATTTGGCCAAAATTAGCTGAAAATGACTGAATTGGCACAAAGTGAAAAAATTTAGAACTAAATTGGCATAAAAAAAGGTTTAGGATTAAATTGGCATAAATAAAAAAGGTTTAAGACTTTCTTAACACTTTTCCCTCTGACCCACACTAGCGGTAGGCAATGCATCCTTTTTTCCATATTGGGGACTTGCATTGCTACATAGGCTCTTATGAAATATTATCTTGATTTATGTAAAGGACATACTTAAACATAATGGGAAATGACTTGCTTATTTAAAAACCTTAACATATTCTTTGACACTCGATCATTTTATGTTATCAATTCCATTTCCATTACTAGTAAAATTATGATCCGCAACTCGACTAGTAAACGTTTATCTACCGAGTTAAATCACGTAGGTGATTAAGTAAATAAGAGACACAAATGAGTCGCAATCAATATAGATCCGGGTGCGATTATCATCAGTGCTAGCTATGTGCCATGCCCATGACCGTTTCCCTAGCCATGTCATCGATCTTTAGGTCAAGGCTATTTGGTTATTTGACAATATATGGAAAATTATCAATTCAGTCCTAAACTTATTACTCAGACGTCAATTCAACCCTAAAATTTTTAATTTTGCCAATATAATCTTAAAATTTTATGCAAAATTTCAATGTAGTCTTTTCAACAAACTGTTGTGGCATATTGCTAATGTGGTGATCCATAAGTTGTCCACGTTAGTGTGTCACGTAGGATCGGCTGACGACAACTATGATGTCGCATTAGCAATTTCTAACGGAAGTTGGCCAGAAGAACTGTATTGGGATTTCGCACAAAAATTTAAGACTATATTCATGAATTCGAAAAGTTCTGGATTGAATTTAAATTCATAAAATAGGTTTATGACCGATTAGGTAATTGTTTCAGTAATATATGAAGTGGCTAAGCAAAACCAATGTCATCGTCTAGTATGTCATCAGTAGGATTTGATTACATTAAGAGACCAGGCAGGATCTTGTCTGCCATGGGAAGGTTCTTCATTGTGCCAATTCACCAGATAAAAACATAGCCTTGTGATTGTGAAATAGAAGAATCCAAAACTTCTTATTTAACAACTATATTAGCTCATTAAGGATGTGTTTATTTCGCAAAAAATAAATGATTTGTAAAATATTTTTTTTGAAATGTCAATTATATTGTTTTAGTAAATGAGTGTAAAAATATTTTTACTGTTCACGAAAGTATTTAGACATAAATTGTTATTGATAATGATCGACTAATTATTTCAACATAAAAAATGCTATTTAAATCATTCGATACTTTTGTTTCATGAAAAAACTCAAAATTTGGAAAATATTTTCCGAAAATATTGGTTAGCTTAAAAAAATTAGTCAACGAAAGATGTTTTCATTGTCGACAACAATTTATGACTAATTATTCTCGTGGTAATTCATTTATTTTTCTAAGTGATATAAGCAATTTTTTTGGAAAATATTTTCCAAATTTTGAGTTTTCTCTGCACCCTAACTTATGCAAATTATATGTAACAATGTTCGCGCGGACATGGCCAACATTGGCGAACCTCGACTGTGTATTAGTCAACCCGAGATTAACGAACTTTCTCTTCTCAATAATCATTAAAAAGACACAGTCAACTGTTCCATTTCCTAAGTTGACCAAACCCTTGCGTCCCCAAAGTCAAAAAACTCGAGCTTCTCCATTGTACATCGAGAGTTCTGGTTGAAAAACCCAAAATAATCGAAGCTTCTATATATATGTAATATTATATTCCATTTCAGATTAGAGAAAAGCGCGTTCGTCTAGAAAGTAAGAAATTTCGACATCGGATGACTTTTCGCGTGCGGAGTCGAACGACGTCTTCTAGGAAGGAGGCTTCAGCATGCACCGAAGTCTATATAAACGCCCACCTCCTCAATTCATTCCCTCACAGCTTCTCCAGATCTCCACATTCGTTCAAGAGAAAGCCGGTTGAAATCACACAGAAACACCACCTTCTGTTCGGAAAAAGAGAGAAGAGATCGGCGATGTCAAAGCACGACCATGAGTCCCTGAGCTACGAGGAGGCGAAGCGCAATAAGAGGATGAAGTGGACGATCGGCATCACTGCCTTCGTTATCTTTCAGGTCGCCGTGGCCGTCTTCTTCGTCCTAGTCATCATGAAGTTCAAGTCCCCCAAGTTCAGGGTCGGCGAGTTCGACGTCCAGACCTTGAACGTCGGGACTCAGCCTCGCCCTCGTTCGACATGAGCTTCGTTGCTCCCATCCGGATCAAGAATACCAACTGGGGTCCCTTCAAGTACGATGCGACTACGGTCAGCTTCATTTACGGAGGCGTTCAGGTAGGGGAAGCAACGATTCCAAAGAGCAAAGCCAACTTCAAGTCCACCAAGAAGATCGATGTGAACGTGAGCTTGAGCTCCAGTGCTTTGCCTAGCAGTTCGGATCTAGGGACCGAATTGAGCTCGGGACTCATAACGTTGAACAGTCAAGGCGAGCTCAAAGGGAAGGTAACAGTCATGTTCATGTTCAAGAAGACGAAGGTGTCCCAGATGAATTGCACTATGGCTATCGATACGACAAATAAGGCAGTCCATACACTCGTCATGTAAATAAGAGATGCACTGCGAGTGTGTGATTTTTTGAATTTTTCAATATGCCGGATTTAATTATTCATTTGAATTTTTTATTAGTAGAAATGTTAAATATTTCTAGATTAAATTATACGATGTTTACTCTATGAGTATTATTCTTCATTTAATTGAAGTCATTTTCGAAATTGATCTTACTATATGAAGTGGATAAGCAAACTCTGTCTCATCCTCTAGTGGGGCCATCAAACCAGTGGGTCGGTTCAAAAATGATCTCTTGACCCATTTTTATCTGGCTTGACCCGCACCCAATCCATAATTGACCCAACTAGGGCTTAAATTCTTAGTAATTTTTCTCCTTGAATCATTCCATTTCTAAAATGGATGACTCTTTGGATTGGCTCACCCATTCAGTGAGGGAGCTTGGGTTAGGTTGTGGGTAGGACTTTGAATGGCAACTGAGGGCGTGTATAATAGCCATTATATTTCTGTTCTAGAACAATTTTTTTGCTCCAAATTTTTTCTAGAACAGAAATCTTTTTGACAACTTAATTTTTTATTTTTTATTTCTAGAACAAATTTTTACTTCAGAAATATGTTTGGAACAATTTTTTGTATATTTCAATCTACTTAATGGAGAGTGTATGGGCCTATTTATAGGCTTTACATGATAACTATCCAAAGTAACGAATATTATAATATCAATTACCATCAATAAGGAAGATACCTAAAATCTCATTAATAAATCTTAAAAAAAAAAAAAGAAAATCTTAAATATCTCTATTATTCCCTCATACTTAAGGTGACGTATAAAAAGTCGACTAGAGTTTGGAGACAAGATTTGAAAATGCTCAAGTGAATGTGCTTTTGTGATGACATAGCAATTTAGTCAAAAGATGAAGTTGAGACGAGTTGTACAAAAACATGAAGCACGTGAAATAGTAGAAAATGATTGTGATTTCAATATGCTTGATGTGTTCATGGAAGACATCATTATGAGCTATTTAAATAGCACTTCGGTTGTCGCAATAAATTACTGTTCCACCATTATGACAGGCTCTTATGCCTTTTAATGATTATTGCTAACATAGTTTTATGATGTTGTATTAGCAAGAGTAAGATATTCAACTTCGGTGCTAGATCAAGTGGTAGTAGTCTATTTTATGCCATGCCATGAGATAAGTGAGTTACCTTAAAAGAAGCAATAGCCTATAGTGAAGCGACAATCAAGTGGGTTACTACCTGAACTAGCATCTGAATAAGCCCTCAATTGTAAGGATTGGTAAAGAAGCCAATAGAAGGAGATGATTTGAAAGGACGAAGAGATGAGAAAATCTTGTGTTCCTAAAATGTAACATGACGAGACACATGAAGATAATTAGAGGCAAGATCCAAACATTTGTACCGTTTGTACACAATGTCATGCCCAAAGAAGCAGCATGAATGGGCACGATGTTTTGATTTCGTGCATTCATTTGCACGAAGATGGACGAAACAAGTACTATCAAAAATTGAAGAAGATTGTAATTAAGAATATTGCCATACAAGCGCTCAAAAGGAGAGATGTTGCCTATAGTAGATGATAGAATACGATTAATAGTCTATACAAGAATATGAGAAGCCTTCCCCAAAACTATTAGGTTGAGATCGGAAGAGTGCGTGCAACGTCTAAGACACAGTTATATTTATGCTCTGCTCGATCTTTTGTTATTTTGGGGGGGGAGTTCCTGGACAAGTTAATGCAGTAGATGGAGCCCACACGAGTTACGACTTTCGCGTGCAAATAACATAATAGACGTCTGACCTACAGTAGCGGTAGGCAACGTGTCCTTTTTTCCATAAGAGGGACTTGCATTGCTACAAAGTTTCTTATGAAATATTATCTTGATTTATGTGAAGGGCATACTTAAACATAATGGGAAATGACTTGCTTATTTTAAAAACCTTAACATATTCTTTGGCACTCCATCAATTTATGTTTTCAATTCCATTACCATTACTAGTAAAAAAGTCATAAACCTTATCAATTTATATTAATTTAGCCATAAACATTTTCACTTTGTACCAATTCAATCATTTCCAGCTAATTTTGGCCGGATTTTGCTGACTAGACAACGGCTGATTGATGCGGCACGATCAACACTAACACGGACAAATTTTAATAATAAAATTTTTTATTTTAAATTTTATTTTTTATTTGTCTTTTTCCTTTCATTTTTCTTTTTCCTTCTCTTCTTCCTTCCTCTAGCCAGTCGCCGAACCTCGTTGACCCGCTAGAGGCGATGGTAAGCAAGCCTCACTGGTCACTGGCGAGAGTCGAGCCCTCGCCAGTGGTCGCAAGGGTGGCCTCACACTAGGCAACCGCGAGGGCGAGCCTCACCACCCAACACGAGGCTGCCCTCATGGCCACTTCAAGCCGCGCTAGTGGTCGGCGAGGTCGACCTCAACCTCACCGGCCATCGCCTCTGGCTGATCATCGAGGTTCGACGACTAGCTGAAGGGAGGTGGAAAAGAAAAAAAAGGAAAAAGACAAAAACAAAATTCAAAACTATTACAATATTATTAAAAGTTGTCAATGTCAACGTTGATCGTGCCACATCAGTCAACCGGTGCCCAGTCAGCAAATTCGGCTAAAATTAGCCAAAAATAATTGAATTGGCACAAAGTGAAAATGTTTATGGCTAAATTGACCAAAAAAAAAATTATGATTAAATTGGCATAAATGCAAAAGGTTTAAGACTTTTTTAACACTTTTTCCTCTGACCTACACTAGCGGTAGGCAACGCATCCTTTTTTCCATATTAGGGACTTGCATGGCTACATAGGCTCTTATGAACTATTATCTTGATTTATGTAAAGGACATACTTAAACATAATGGAAATGACTTGCTTATTTTAAAAACCTTAACATATTAATTTACACCCGATCGATTTATTTTTTCAATTCCATTGCCATTACTAGTAAAATTACGATCCGCAACTTTGCTAGTAAACGTTTATCTACCGAGTTAAATCACATAGGTGATTAAGTAAATAAGAGACACAGATGAGTTGCAATCCATATAGATCCGGGTGTAATTGTCATAAGTGCTAGCTGTGTGCCATGCCCATGACCGTTTCCTAGCCACATCATCGATCTTTAGGTCAAGGCTATTCAGTTATTTGACAATATATGGAAAATTATCAATTTGGTCCTAAACCTATTACTCAGACGTCAATTCAACCCTAAAATTTTTAATTTTGCCAATATAATCTTAAAATTTTATGCAAAATTTCAACATAGTCTTTTCAACAAACTGTTGTGGCTTATTGCTAATGTGATGATCCATAAGTTGTCCACGTCAGTGTGTCACGTAAGACGGCTGAGGACAACTATGATGTCACGTCAACATTTTCTAACAGAAGTTGGCCAGAAGAACTGTATTGGGATTTCGCACAAAGATTTAAGACTATATTCACGAATTCGAAAAGTTCTCGACTGAATTTAGATTCATAAAATAGGTTTATGACCGATTAGGTAATTGTTTCAGTAATATATGAAGTGGCTAAGCAAATCCAATGTCATCATCTAGTATGTCATTAGGAGGCTTTGATTACATTAGGAGACCAGGTAAGATCTTCACTGCCAAGGGAAGGTTCTTCGTTGTGCCAATTCACCAGATAAAAACATAGCCTTGTGACTGCGAAATAGAAGAATCCAAAACTTCTTATTTAACAACTATATTAGTTCATTAATGATGTGTTTATTTTGCAAAAAATAAATGATTTGTCAAATATTTTTTTTGAAATGTCACTTATATCATTTTAGAAAAAGAGCGTAAAAATATTTTCGTTGTCCACGAAAATGTTTAGACATAAATTGTTATTGATAATGATCGACTAATTGTTTCAACATGAAATCATTCGATACTTTTTTTTTTCTGAAAATATTGGTTAGCTTAAAAAAATTAGTCAACCAAAAATGTTTTCATTATCGATTAGAATTTATGATTAACTATTCTCGTGGTAATTCGTTTATTTTTCTAAGCGATATAAGCAATTTTTTGGAAAATATTTTCCAAATTTTGAGTTTTCCGTGTACCATAACTTATGCAAACTATATGTAACAATCTTCGCGCGGACATGGCCAACATTGGCGAACCTCGACTGTGTATTAGTCAACCCGAGATTAACGAACTTTCTCTTCTCAATAATCATTAAAAAGACACAGTTAACTGTTCCATTTCCTAAGTTGACCAAACCCTTTCGTCCCCAAAGTCAAAAAACTCGAGCTTCTCGATTGTACATCGAGAGTTCTGGTTGAAAACCCCAAAATAATCAAAGCTTCATATGTAATATTATATTCCATTTCAGATTAGAGAAAAGCGCGTTCATCTAGAAAGTAAGAAATTTCGACATCGGAAGACTTTTGGCGTGCGGACTCGAACGACGTCTTCTAGAAAGGAGGCTTCGGCATGCACCGAAATCTATATAAACGCCCACCTCCTCAATACATTCCCTCACAGCTTCTCCAGATCTCCATATCCGTTCTAGAGAAAGCCGGTTGAAATCACACAGAAACACCACCTTCTGTTCGGAAAAAGAGAGAAGAGATCGGCGATGTCAAAGCCCGACCATGAGTCCCTGAGCTACGAGGAGGCGAAGCGCAATAAGAGGATGAAGTGGACGATCGGCATCACTGCCTTCGTCATCTTTCAGGTCGCCGTGGCCGTCTTCTTCGTCCTAGTCATCATGAAGTTCAAGTCCCCCAAGTTCAGGGTCGGCGAGTTCGACGTCCAGACCTTGAACGTCGGGACTCGTGCCTCGCCCTCGTTCGACATGAGCTTCGTTGCTCCCATCCGGATCAAGAATACCAACTGGGGTCCCTTCAAGTACGATGCGACTACGGTCAGCTTCATTTACGGAGGCGTTCAGGTAGGGGAAGCAACGATTCCAAAGAGCAAGGCCAACTTCAAGTCCACCAAGAAGATCGATGTGAACGTGAGCTTGAGCTCCGGTGCTTTGCCTAGCAGTTCGAATCTAGGGACCGAATGAGCTCGGGACTCATAACGTTGAACAGTCAAGGCGAGCTCAAAGGGAAGGTAACAGTCATGTTCATGTTCAAGAAGACGAAGGTGTCCCAGATGAATTGCACTATGGCTATCGATACGACAGCGAAGGCAGTCCAGACCCTGTCATGTAAATAAGAGATGCATTGCGAGTGTGTGATTTTTTGAATTTTTCGATATGCCGGATTCAATTATTCATTTGAATTTTTTATTAGTAGAAATGTTAAATATTTTTAGATTAATTAATACAATGTTTACTCTATGAGTATTATTCTTCATTTAATTGAAGTCATTTTTGAAATTGATCTTACTATATGAAGTGGATAAGCAAACCCTATCTCATCCTCTTGTGGGGCCATCAAACAAGTGGGTCAGTTCAGAAATGATCTCTTGACCCATTTTTATCGGGCTTGACCCGCACCCAATCCATAATCGACCCAACTAGGGCTTAAATTCTTAGTAATGTTTCTCCTTCAATCCTTCCCTTTCTAAAATGGATGACTCTATGGATTGGCTCACCTATTCGGTGAGGGAGCTTGGGTTAGGTTGTGGGTAGGACTTTGATGGCAACTGACGGTGCGTATGATAGTTATTATATTTTTGTTCCAGAACAATTTTTTTGCTCCAAATTTTTTCTAAAACACAAATTTATTTTATAACTTAATTTCATCTTTCTATTTCTAGAACAAATTTTTACTCCACAAATATGTTTGGAACATAAATAAGAAGTAAAAGTTTTCTATTTCTCTCAGAAGAGAAATGTTTGGATGTTTGGAACTATTTTTTGTATATTTCAATCTACTTAATGGAGAGTGTATGGGCCTATTTATAGGCTTTACATGATAACTATCCAAAGTAACGAAATATTATAATATCAATTACCAACAATAAGGAAGATACCTAAAATCTCATTAATATCTTAAATATCTCTATTATTCCCTTATACTTAAGGTGACGTATGAAAAGTCGACTAGAGTTTGGAGACAAGATCTTGAAAATGCTCAAGTGAATGTGCTTTTGTGATGACATGGCAATTTAGTCAACAAATGAAGTTGAGATGAGTCGTACAGAAACACGAAGCACGTGAAATTGTAGAAAATGACTATTTTATTTCAATATGCTTGATGTGCTCACGGAAGACATCATTACGAGCTATTTAAATAGCACTTCGGTTGTCGCAATAAATTACCATTCCACCATTATGACAGGCTCTTATGCCTTTTAATAATTATTGCTAACATAGTTTTATGATGTTGTATTAGCAAGAGTAAGATATTCAACTTCGGTGCTAGATCAAGTAATAGTAGTCTATTTTATGCCACGCCATGAGATAAGTGAGTTACCTTAAAAAGAAGCAATAGCCTATGGTGAAGCGACAATCAAGTGGGTTACTACCCGAACTAGCATATGAATAAGCCCTCAACTCTAAGGATTGGTAAAGAAGCCAATAGAAGGAGAGGATTTGAAAGGACGAAGAGATGAGAAAATCTTGTGTTCCCAAAATGTAACATGATGAGACACATGAAGATAATTAGAGGCAAAATCCAAACATTTGTACCGTTTGTACACAATGTCATGCCCAAAGAAGCAACATGAATGGGCATGATGTTTTTATTTCGTGCATTCATTTGCACGAAGATGGACAAAACAAGCACTATAAAAAATTGAAGAAGATTGTAATTAAGAATATTCCCATACAAGCGCTCAAAAGGAGAGATGTTGCCTATAGTCAATGATAGAATACGATTAATAGTCTATACAAGAATATGAGAAGCCTTTCCCCAAAATTGTTAGGTTGAGATCAGAAGAGTGCGTGCAATGTCTAAGACGCAGTTATATTTATGCTCTGCTCGATCTTTTTTATTTTGTTGTTGGGGGTTCTTGGACAAGTTAATGCAGTAGATGGAGCCCACACGAGTTAGGACTTTCGCGTGCAAATAAGGGATAATATAATAGACGTCTGACCTACAGTAGCAGTAGGCAACGCGTCCTTTTTTCCATAGCAGGGACTTGCATTGCTACATAGTTTCTTATTTAATATTATCTTGATTTATGTGAAGGGCATACTTAAACATAATGGGAAATGACTTGCTTATTTTAAAAACCTTAACATATTCTTTGGCACTCGATCAATTTATGTTTTCAATTCCATTACCATGACTAGTAAAAAAGTCATAAACCTTTTTCATTTATATTAATTTAGTAATAAACATTTTCACTTAGTACCAATTCAGTCTTTTCTAGCTAATTTTGGCCAGATTTTGCTGACTGGACACCGGCCAACTGATGTGACACGATTAACACTAACACGGACAAATTTTAATAATTAAAATTATTTTATTTTATTTTTATTTGTCTTCTTCCTTTCCTTTTTCCTTTTCTTTTTTCTTTTTTCCTTCTCTTCTTCCTTCCTCTAGCCGGTCGCCGGACCTCGGCGACCAGCCAGAAGCGACGGTAGGCAAGCCTAGTCGGTCATTGGCGAGACTCGAGCCCTTGCTAGTGGCCGCGAGGGTGGCTTCGCACTAGGCAGCCGTGAGGGTGATCCTTGCCGCCCAACACGAGGGCGCCCTCACAGCCACTGCAAGCCTCATTAGTGGCCGGCGAGGTCGACCTCAACCTTGCCTGTCGTCGCCTTTGGCCGGTTGTCGAGGTTCGGCGACTAGCTGAGGGAGGAGGAGAATAAAAAAGAAAAAAGAAAAAAGAAAAGGAAAAAGACAAAAAAAAAAAGAAAAAAATTCAAAACTATTAAAATATTATTAAAAGTTGTCTACGTCAACATTGATCGTGCCACGTCAGTCGACTGGTGCCCAATCAGCAAATTCAGCCAAAATTAGCCGAAAAAGACTGAATTAGCACAAAATGAAAATGTTTAGGACTAAATTGGCACAAAAAAAAAGGTTTAGGATTAGATTGGCATAAATGCAAAAGATTTAATATTTTTTTAACACTTTTCCCTTTGACCTACACTAGCAGCAGGCAACACATCCTTTTTTACATATTAAGGACTTGCATTGCTACATAGGCTCTTATGAAATATTATCTTGATTTATGTAAAGGACATACTTAAACATAATGGAAAATGACTTGCTTATTTAAAAACCTTAACATATTCTTTGACACTCAAATCATTTTATGTTTTCAATTCCCTTTCCATTACTAGTAAAATTATGATCTACAACTCTGCTAGTAAACGTTTATCTACCGAGTTAAATCACATAGGTGATTAAGTAAATAAGAGACACAAATGAGTGCTAGCTATGTGCCATGCCCATGACCATTTCCCTAGCCACGTCATCGATCTTTAGGTCAAGGCTATTCGGTTTTTGACAATATATGAAAATTATCAATTCAGTCCTAAACTCATTACTTAGACGTCAATTCAGCCGTAATTTTTTTAATTTTGCCAATATAATTTTGGGTTAATACTCTGAAAAACTCCAAACTGGTACACTTGTGACAAATTTACCCCAAACTATTTTTTTTATCATGAAAAACACTAAACTGGTACACTTGTGACAAATTTACTCCGACCGACCATAAAAAACCCCAAACTGGTACATTCCCCAAACTAGTAAATTTGTGACAAATATACCCTCTGCTAAATTGTATTAATAACACAAAAAAATCACAAAAATTGTGAACTATGACAAACGGATACCACCGGTCAACTGTCACGTGTCATTTAACTTAATAATTTAATAGTAAAATTTAACGAAAACTAACAGACGGTAAATTTGTCACAAGTGTACCAATTTGGGGTAAATTTGTCAAAGATATACCAGTTTGAGGTTTTTTGTGGTTAAAAAAAATAGTTTTGGATAAATTTGTCACATGTGTAGTAGTTTGGGGTTTTTCACAGTATTAATCCTATAATTTTATGCAAAATTTCAATGTAGTCTTTTCAACAAACTATTGTGGCATATTGCTAATGTGGTGATCTATAAGTTGTCCACGTCAGTGTGTCACTTAGGACGGCTGACGACAACATTGATGTCGCGTTAGCAATTTCTAACAGAAGTTGGCCAGAAGAATTGTATTGGGATTTCGCACAAAGATTTAAGACTATATTCACGAATTCGAAAAGTTCTGGATTGAATTTAGATTCATAAAATAGGTTTATGACCGATTAGGTAATTGTTTCAGCAATATATGAAGTGGCTAAGCAAAACCAATGTCATTGTCTAGTATGTCATCAGTAGGCTTTGATTACATTAAGAGACCAGGCAGGATCTTCACTGCCATGGGAAGGTTCTTCATTGTGCCAATTAACCAGATAAAAGCATAGCCTTGTGACTGTGAAATAGAAGAATCCAAAACTTCTTATTTAACAACCATGTTAGCTCATTAAGGATGTCTTTATTTCGCGAAAAATAAATGATTTGTAATTTTTTTTTTTTTTTTGAAATGTCACTTATATTGTTTTAGAAAATGAGTGTAAAAATATTTTTATTGCTCATGAAAATATTTAGACATAAATTGTTATTAATAATGATTGACTAATTATTTTAACATAAAAATGCTATTTAAATCATTCGATACTTTTGTTTCATGAAAAAACTCAAAATTTGGAAAATATTTTCTGAAAATATTGGTTGGCTTAAAAAAATTAGTCAACGAAAGATGTTTTCATTATTGACAACAATTTATGACTAACTATTCTTGTGGTAATTCATTTATTTTTCTAAGCAATATAAGCAATATTTTGGAAAATATTTTCCAAATTTTGAGTTTTCTCTGCACCCTAACTTATGTAAATTATATGAAACAACGTTCACGCGGACATGGCCAACATTGGCGAACCTCGACTGTGTATTAGTCAACCCGAGATTAACGAACTTTCTCTTCTCAATAATCATTAAAAAGACACATTTAACTGCTCCATTTCCTAAGTTGACCAAACCCTTTCGTCCCCAAAGTCAAAAATCTCGAGCTTCTCGATTGTACATCGAGAGTTGGTTGAAAACCCCACAATAATCAAAGCTTCTATACATGTAATATTATATTCCGTTTCAGATAAGGGAAAAGCGCGTTCGTCTAGAAAGTAAGAAATTTCGACATCGGATGACTTTTGGCGTGTAGACTCGAACGACGTTTTCTAGGAAGGAGGCTTCTGCAGGCACCGAAGTCTATATAAACGCCCACCTCCTCAATTCATTCCCTCACAACTTCTCCAGATCTCCACATTCGTTCAAGAGAAAGCCGGTTGAAATCACACAGAAACACCACCTTCTGTTCGGAAAAAGAGAGAAGAGATCGGCGATGTCAAAGCACGACCATGAGTCCCTGAGCTACGAGGAGGCGAAGCGCAATAAGAGGATGAAGTGGACGATCGGCATCACTGCCTTCGTCATCTTTCAGGTCGCCGTGGCCGTCTTCTTCGTCCTAGTCATCATGAAGTTCAAGTCCCCCAAGTTCAGGGTCGGCGAGTTCGACGTCCAGACCTTGAACGTCGGGACTCAGGCCTCGCCCTCGTTCGACATGAGCTTCGTTGCTCCCATTCGGATCAAGAATACCAACTGGGGTCCCTTCAAGTACGATGCGACTACGGTCAGCTTCATTTACGGAGGCGTTCAGGTAGGGGAAGCAACGATTCCGAAGAGCAAGGCCAACTTCAAGTCCACCAAGAAGATCGATGTGAACGTGAGCTTGAGCTCCAGTGCTTTGCCTAGCAGTTCGAATCTAGGGACCGAATTGAGCTCGGGACTCATAACGTTGAACAGTCAAGGCGAGCTCAAAGGGAAGGTAACAGTCATGTTCATGTTCAAGAAGACGAAGGTGTCCCAGATGAATTGCACTATGGCTATCGATACGACAACGAAGGCAGTCCAGTCCCTGTCATGTAAATAAGAGATGCGATGCGAGTGTGTGATTTTTTGAATTTTTCGTTATGCCGGATTGAATTATTCATTTGAATTTTGTATTAGTAGAAATGTTAATTTTTTTTAGATTAATTTATATGATGTTTACTCTATGAGTATTATTCTTCATTTAATTGAAGTCATTTTCGAAATTGATCTTACTATATGAAGTGGATAAGCAAACCCTATCTCATCCTCTAGTGGGGCCATCAAACAAGTGGGTCGGTTCAGAAATGATCTCTTGACTCATTTTTATCCAGCTTGACCCACACCCAATCCATAATCGACCCAACTAGGGCTTAAATTCTTAGTAATTTTTCTCCTTCAATCCTTCCCTTTGTAAAATGGATGACTCTATGGATTGGCTCACCTATTAGGTGAGGGAGCTTGGGTTAGGTCGTGGGTAGGACTTTGAATGGCAACTGAGGGTGCGTACGATAGCCATTATATTTCTGTTCCTGAACAATTTTTCCGTTCCAAATTTTTTCTGAAACAAAAATCTATTTGATAACTTAATTTTATCTTTCTATTTCTAGAACAAATTTTTACTCTAAAAATATGTTTGGAACATAAATAAGAAGTAAAATTTTTCTATTTCTCTATTTTTGAAAGAGAAAAAGATAACTTTTTACTCCAAAATATGTTTGGAACTATTTTTTTGTATATTTCAATCTACTTAATGGAGAGTGTATGGGCCTATTTATAGGCTTTACAAGATAAGTATCCAAAGTAACAGAATATTATAATATCAATTACCATCAATAATGAAGATACCTAAAATCTCATTAATATCTTAAATATCTCTATTATTCCCTCATACTTAAGGTGACGTATAAAAAGTCGACTAGAGTTTGGAGACAAGATCTTGAAAATGCTCAAGTGAATGTGCTTTTGTGATGACATGGCAATTTAGTCAATAGATGAAGTTGAGACGAGTCGTACAGAAACACGAAGCACGTGAAATAGTAGAAAATGACTATTTTATTTCAATATGCTTGATGTGCTCATGGAAGACATCATTACGAGCTATTTAAATAGCACTTCGGTTGTCGCAATAAATTACCGTTCCACCATTATGATGGGCTCTTATGCCTTTTAATAATTATTGCTAACATACTTTTATGATATTGTATTAGCAAGAGTAAGATATTCAACTTCGGTGCTAGATCAAGTGGTAGTAGTCTATTTTATGCCACGCCATGAGATAAGTGAGTTACCTTAAAAGAAGCAATAGCCTATAGTGATGCGACAATCAAGTGGGTTACTACTTGAACTAGCTTCTGAATAAGCCCTCAACTCTAAGGATTGGTAAAGAAGCCAATAGAAGGAGAGGATTTGAAAGGACGAAGAGATGAGAAAATCTCGTGTTCCTAAAATGTAACATGACGAGACACATGAAGATAATTAGAGGCAAAATCCAAACGTCTATACCATTTGTACACAATGTCATAACCAAAGAAGCAACATGAATGGGCACGATGTTTTGATTTCGTGCATTCATTTGCACGAAGATGGACAAAACAAGCACAATCAAAAATTGAAGAAGATTGTAATTAAGAATATTGCGATACAAGCCCTCAAAAGGAGAGATGTTGCCTATAGTAGGTGATAGAATACGATTAATAGTCTATACAGGAAAATGAGAAGCCTTTCCCCAAAATTGTTAGGTGGAGATGGGAAGAGTGCATGCAACATCTAAGACGCCATTATATTTATGTTTTGCTTGATCTTTTTTTTTTTTTTTTTGGGGGGGGGTTAATGCAGTAGATGGAGCCCACATGAGTTATGACTTTCGCGTGCTAATAATGGGATAAAATAATAGATGTTTGATCTACAATAGCGGTAGGCAATGCGTCTTTTTTTCCATAGTAGGGACTTGCATTGCTACATAGGCTCTTATGAAATATTATTTGATTTATGTGAAGGGTATACTTAAACATAATGGGAAATGACTTGCTTATTTTCAAAAGCTTAACATATTCTTTGGCACTCGATCAATTTATGTTTTCAATTCCATTACCATTACTAGTAAAAAAGTCTTAAATCTTTTGCATTTATATTAATTTAGTCATAAACTTTTTACTCAGTACCAATTTAGTCATTTCCGGCTAATTTTGGCTGGATTTTGCTGACTAGACACCGGTCAACTGATGTGGCACGATTAGTGCACGACGTGGATAATTTTAATAATATTTTTGAATTTTTGAATTTTTAAATTTTTGAATTTTTTATTTTATTTTTATTGGTCTTTTTCTTTTGCTTTTGCTTTTGCTTTTTTTTTTCCTTTTTTCCTTCTCCTCTTCCTTCCTTTAGCCGGTCGCCGAACCTCGGCGACTAGCCAAAGGCGATGGTAGGCGAGCCTCGCCAGCCACTAGCGAGAGCGACCAATAAAAAGAAAATTCAAAAAATTCAAAAAAATTAAAATATTATTAAAAGTTGTCAACGTCAACATCAATCGTGTCACGTCAGCCAACCAATGCCTCGTCAGCAAAATTCTGCCAAAATTAGCCGAAAAAGACTGAATTAGCACAAAATGAAATGGTTTTAGGACTAAATTGGCATAAGAAAAGGTTTATGATTAAATTGGCATAAATGCAAAAGGTTTATGACTTTTTTAAAACTTTTCCCTCTAACTTACTCTAACGGTAGGCAACGCATCCTTTTTTCCATATTAGGGACTATCATGACCAAATTTTCGGGTAAATCACCTAGGGTTTGGCTAATGTATTATTAAGCCTAGATTTAACTTGGGCTCTCCCAAGCTCATACCAATTCGTGACTTAGGTTCAAGTTTGTAACATGTAAATGATTTTTTCAATTAGGATTCGCCACTAATTTATTTTTGGTGGGTCGATTAGAAACCCAAGTAAATAACGGGAGATTTACTTTACTCCTACGAACTAGAGATTATGAGTTCGGGGACTTGATTACGCTAGATTTTTCTAACGTCCTTTCGGTACCTTTCTCTTTTATTTTGAAAAAAATATTTGGCAAGCAACTTGAATTGATTTTAATTCACTAGGGAGGTGATCATACGGGTGCGCAAACCACCAATTTAACACTCAAGAAAGCAAATATAAAAAATGCAAGACTTACCTTATAGCAACGAAAGCATCTGCGTTATTAGATCGGAATTCACATAAACAGTCCTAGATATGATTTTTAATTAACACGCAATTTCTTTTTTGTTTGTTTTCACTTATTTAACGAGAATCATGCCTTATGCAATGCATGCTACTAATCTAACATGAAATGATATGACGTGGTAACATGACCTAAACTATATGACATAAATAAACATGCGGCTTATCCTGAAGCATGAGATGAATTTATGCTAAAACAAATTTTTTTTTTTATATTTTCCACGAAATTCGAAATTGAAGAACTGTGATCTAAATGTGCAATCCAAATTAACCAAATGACCTAATTCTAATGATGAACACTTTCTAAATAAATGAACCTAGCAACAATCACTAAATGACATTCATTTCATGAACCTAATCCTACATGACATGTGCATGATTTTTTTTGTATTTTTTTATGAAAATTCGTAATTAAAAATTACTAAAAATAAAAATCCAACTAAAATGAAATTTGATCCATTCTAAATGCCTTCTAAACATGCATTTTAAAAAAATAACTAACCTATCATGCAATCAATTCTAATCTACATGGAATGCAAAATGCAATTTTTTTTGTATTTTCGGGATAAACAAAACAATTAAGAGATAAACATCAAACCATCCATGATCAACAAAAATGTTATCCACCGTTCGAATTGAAATTCAAATTTGATTATTTCGCTAATAAAATCGATAAATTGATCTTAAGCCTTAAAGATCAAGATATCAATTTTACTCTCACGTGAATAATTATTCCATCTAAAGCCTTATA
Organism: Eucalyptus marginata; assembly: GCA_014182565.1. Lineage (NCBI taxonomy): Eukaryota > Viridiplantae > Streptophyta > Magnoliopsida > Myrtales > Myrtaceae > Eucalyptus > Eucalyptus marginata. The sequence continues at coordinate 27,091,808 of CM024594.1, forward strand.
TATGGGATAAAAATTCGTGCGGTTGCAAATTGAATGCTACATTAGGGATTTCAATTAGGCATCGAGAAATATTTCAAACAATGAGACAAAATATCAAAAAAACTAAATAAGATAAAATAAATCTACCTAATAAGATAAATCTTTACCTAATAAAATAACCTAATAAAATAAATCTCTACCTAAATTTAAAATTTTTCCAAAAAATCCAATCAGTAGAATGGACCAACAATGGAGGCTCGGCACGGCTAAGGACGGTGCAAGGGTGGTGGCTATGGTGGTGGGTTCGTGGCCGAGGATGGTGGTGCACGGTGAGGCTGCGAGGAATGCCAAGGGAACCTGCAAAAACAAAGAATCCGCAGCTGGTGTGGTTCGGTGATCCATGAATTCACGGCCCAGGATGGCTTGGCCGTGATGAGTGCCGCTCGGTGGGACTCCTTGATTGAACCACAAAGTCACGATCTTCTCTTGCTTCAATTCCACGTGGTCTCTCTTTCGGAACTCAGTCAACTTTCCAGCTTTCACACAACAAGAAGAGACAAATTCCACAATCTCTCTTCCTCTTCTCATTATTACTTTTCCACTACCTGCGTTTGTGAAGCTCAGAGAGATGACCCACTTGCGATTTCTCTCTTCCTCAGTGTGGCCGTCTCCTCTCAGTTTCGCTAAGTAAATCGTTGTGAGAGCCAGCAAAATCTGATTGTCGTGGGCTTTCAATCGTCATCGTCGGCGCAGGAGGCTCCATGGCGGGTGGTCGTCGTCAGATATCGTGCCTCGGCTGGACAGCAAAATCGTCATGGGGTCTCGGGACAGCAGGGGCAGAGATGATTCAGTCGAATTGGCTTGACACAGCAACGGCGGAACAGGGACAGAAACTGCTCGTCAATGGCGAGGAATCGACAAGGCTGGGACTTTATCATTATTTTGTGGTCGGGAGGGATCGCGGCAAGGCTGATCGTTGTTGGTGCAGCGGGCGATGATGGGAAGCAACAGTGGACGGCATCTAGGTCACAGAACAGCCAAAGGGCGGCACCGCCAATTAAGCGGCTCGGCCGTAGGAGGGTCGGCCAAGATTCCTCCCATAGATTTCTCTTTTCTCGCGTACTCCTCACGTGTATCGCTCGATGCTTTAAGATGGTGATTTTGGCCCAAGAAAAACAAAAAGAACTCTTCCCATAAAAACGACATAGAACCCCCCTATGAAGTGATAGGAAGAGAAAAGCCTTCTTTTTCTTCATGGATTGTGGCCGTGTGTTTCTATTGTGTGGCCCCCTTATGTGCGGCCGTATATTCAATGTGTGTGGCCTCCCCAAAATCCTATGCGAATAACATTTTTATAGGCCACGGATTAGGATTTTAATTTTTCAAAATCCATATCCACGAAGATTTCTTTTCCAAACGCAATATTCGCTTTTCCGAACGCAATATTTGCTTTTCACATTTGCCCTATCCAAAAAATTCACCATATCCCGGAAAAATTTCAAATTCCTATTTTTCACGAAATAATTTTTTATCATTAATTTTTGGGCCAATTTGCTCGCTTCGTGGGTTTAGTCCAGCCTGCCAAGTTAAAGCTTGGAACCACTAATTCAAACCCACCCATCATCAGTCCAATAAATAAATGCAAAAAATGCAAATTAAAAATAAATGCACCTAAATCTATATGCTATGCAATTAATATTTTTTTAGGGATAAAATTAACCTCTAATTTTTAATGCGATAAATAACTAAACGGGTTGCAAAAATTTAGGTGTCAACAGGGACTTGGATTGCTACATAGGCTCTTATGAAATATTATCTTGATTTATGTAAAGGACATACTTAAACATAATGGGAAATGACTTGCTTATTTAAAAACCTTAACATATTCTTTGCCATTTGATCATTTTATGTTTTCAATTCCATTGCCATTACTAGTAAAATTACGATATGCAACTGTGCTAGTAAACGTTTATCTACTAAGTTAAATCACTTTGGTGATTAAATAAATAAGAGACACAGATGAGTCACAATCAATATAGATTCGGGTGCGATTGTCATCAATGCTAGCTGTGTGCCATGCCCATGATCGTTTCCCTAGCCACGTCATCGATCTTTAGGTCAAGGCTATTCGGTTATTTGACAATATATGGAAAATTATCAATTCAGTCCTAAACTTATTACTTAGACGTCAGTTCAACCCTAAAATTTTTAATTTTGCCAAAATAATCTTAAAATTTTATGCAAAATTTCAATATAGTCTTTTCAACATACTGCTGTGGCATATTGCTAATGTGGTGATCCATAAGTTGTCCACGTCAGTGTGTCACGTAGGACAGCTGACGACAACTATGATGTCACGTTAGCAATTTCTAACGGAAGTTGGCCAGAAGACTATATTCATGAATTCAAAAAGTTCTAGATTGAATTTAGATTCATAAAATAGGTTTATGACCGATTAGGTAATTATTTTAGCAATAAATGAAGTGGCTAAGCAAATCCAATGTCATCGTCTAGTATGTCATCAGTAGACTTTGATTACATTAAGAGACCAAACAGGATCTTCACTGCCATGGGAAGGTTCTTCGTTGTGCCACTTCACCAGAAAAAAAACATAACCTTTTGACTGCGAAATAGAAGAATCCAAAACTTCTTATTTAACAGCTATATTAGCTCATTAAGGATGTCTTTATTTCGCGAAAAATAAATGATTTGTGAAATATTTTTTTTGAAGTGTCACTTATATCGTTTTAGAAAATGAGAGTGAAAATATTTTCATTATCCACGAAAATGTTTAGACATAAATTATTATTAATAATGATCGACTAATTATTTCAACATAAAAATGATATTTAAATCATTCAATACTTTTGTTTCGTGAAAAACTCAAAATTTGGAAAAACACAGTTAACAGTTCCGTTTCCTAAGTTGACCAAACCCTTGCGTCCCCAAAGTCAAAAAACTCGAGCTTCTCGATTGTACATCGAGAGTTGGTTGAAAACCCCACACTAATAGAAGCTTCTATATATACATGTAATATTATATTCGGTTTCAGATTAGAGAAAAGCGCGTTCGTCTAGAAAGTAAGAAATTTCGACATCGGATGACTTTTCGCGTGCGGAGTCGAACGACGTCTTCTAGGAAGGAGGCTTCGGCAGGCACCGAAGTCTATATAAACGCCCACCTCCTCAATTCATTCCCTCACAGCTTCTCCAGATCTCCACATTCGTTCAAGAGAAAGCCGGTTGAAATCACACAGAAACACCACCTTCTGTTCGGAAAAAGAGAGAAGAGATCGGCGATGTCAAAGCACGACCATGAGTCCCTGAGCTACGAGGAGGCGAAGCGCAATAAGAGGATGAAGTGGACGATCGGCATCACTGCCTTCGTCATCTTTCAGGTCGCTGTGGCCGTCTTCTTCGTCCTAGTCATCATGAAGTTCAAGTCCCCCAAGTTCAGGGTCGGCGAGTTCGACGTCCAGACCTTGAACGTTGGGACTCAGGCCTCGCCCTCGTTCGACATGAGCTTCGTTGCTCCCATCCGGATCAAGAATACCAACTGGGGTCCCTTCAAGTACGATGCGACTACGGTCAGCTTCATTTACGGAGGCGTTCAGGTAGGGGAAGCAACGATTCCAAAGAGCAAGGCCAACTTCAAGTCCACCAAGAAGATCGATGTGAACGTGAGCTTGAGCTCCGTGCTTTGCCTAGCAGTTCGAATCTAGGGACCGGGTGAGCTTGGGACTCATAACGTTGAACAGTCAAGGCGAGCTCAAAGGGAAGGTAACAGTCATGTTCATGTTCAAGAAGACGAAGGTTTCCCAGATGAATTGCACTATGGCTATCGATACGACAACGAAGGCAGTCCAGTCCCTATCATGTAAATGAGAGATGCGATGCGAGTGTGTGATTTTTTAATTTTTTCAATAGGTCGAATTGAATTATTCATTTGAATTTTGTATTAGAAGAAATGTTCAATTCTTTTAGATTAATTTATACGATGTTTACTCCGTGAGTAATAGTCTTCGTTTAATTGAAGTCATTCTGGAAATTAATCTTACTATATGAAGTGGATAAGCAAACCCTATCTCATCCTCTAGTGGGGCCATCAAATAAGTGGGTCGGTTCAGAAATGATCTCTTGACCTTGGCCTAACCTGCACCCAATCCATAATCGACCCAACTAGGGCTTAAATTCTTAGTAATTTTTCTCCTTCAATCGTTCCCTTTGTAAAATGGATGACTCTATGGATTGGCTCAGCCATTCGGGGAGGGAGCTTGGTTTGGGTCGTCGGTAGGACTTTGAATGGCAACTGAGAGTGTGTATGATAACCATTATATTTATGTTCTAGAACAATTATTTTTTGTTCTAGATTTTTTTCTGGAATAGAAATCTATTTGATAACCTAATATCATTTTTCTATTACTAGAACAAATTTTTACTCTAGAAATATGTTTGGAACATAAATAAGAAGTAAAAGTTTTATATTTGTCTATTTCTGGAAGAGAAATGAAAAATAAAAATTCTTCTTATTACTCATCTTCATTACTAGATGGCTGCCGCTGCTCAACATCTGCCACCGTTGTCGCCTCACTCACTTCGTTGCCGCCAGTCGTAGTCCGCCGTTGCCCAGGAGGGAGAAATTATGTGTTGTTATCAAACAAATTTCTATTTCGAAAATAAAAATTTTGTGTCATATCAAATGTGTATTTTTGTTTAGAAACTCAGCCAAGAATATAAGTAGAAAAATATATTTCTGTTTTAGAAATCAATTTCTAATGGTTATCATTCATGTCTTGAGCAACAATGTGGGTGAGTAATGTTGGGAAAATACTGCTTCGAATAGGGTAGAACAATGAAGACGGATCTTTAGAGTACTCGAGTCAGACTTTGAGGCGTGATATCATTTTCTTTAAGAATTTATTTGCCCCACAAAGTTGCTAATGGTCACCGACAAATATCCTCCAAGATACAACAAAGTCTCAAAATGAGAATACTAGACAACAATTCTAGTATTTCTCTAGGGTCTCTTTAGAAAACAATTGAAAGGATGGATGTAGTTTTCAGAAAGAAGACTCAAAAAGATGAAAAAATGATCACACTCATTCTTCCTCAATCTGACAAGTATATAAAACAGTCTTAAAAAACGTAGACAACTCTTCATGAAAAGTTGCAAAAATGAACAAACACATTCTTTCGAAAATTGCTTAAATGAACAAAGGTGACCATTCGTAAGAAGTTAAAAACCGAACAAATGCAACCCTTCGGGAAAGGTCGCAAACTGAGCGGGTATCTTTCTTTCAAAGGTTGTCTTGAAAAGACACAAACAAAAAATTCGGAATAAAAAATAATTATTATTTAATAAATAAAATTTCGAAATTATTATTTTTTAATTAATTAATTTCCGAAAATTCTCAATAAACAAAAACAACCTTTGAATTGATTAAAGTTAATAAGATAACCATACGAAATAAAAATAAAAATAAAATAACAAAGGGATTAGTGCTAAGTGCGCCAAAATCGCACAATTATATGCGCACTCGCGGGCGGGTATAGTGGGGTCTAGCCCACACCCAATCATTCCTTTAGATACATAAAGGAAACCCCACACTTATAAATTGACCCATTTCCTCCCATTTTTCCTATGTGGGACAAAGAGAAATGCACTTAGTTTGCTTTACAAACAAACTTCCAACAAGTAACGAACTGATGTATAAGCAAACAGGGTCAGGGATTGGATTATGGACCCGGGGGGGGTGGGGTGTGTAAGAGGAGGCGAGGTAAAAGGTGGCATATCTCTCTCGGATGGCAAGCAAGCCCTCGCTCTCGTGAACCAATTTGCTTTCAGAAATTAGCCAACCACCGTGGCCTAAGTACAGCTATTGATGGATATGCCACCAACGATAGTTTATCCTTGGAGTAGAGAGTGGGAAAGTAAGCATCAAATTATTAGCACTCATCATTGGTTTAATATCTGAGATTTAGATCTGTTAAACTGGTGGTATCTGAGATTTAGATCCGTTAATAGGTGGGTTGGGATAGATTTGGGTTCATCAAAAATAGGTTCAACAAATTGAGCCATTTTTTGTAATATAATTTTAGCGACAACACATGACCCAACCCAACCCAGGTTAAAAATTTACCCCTTAAATATGAAAAATAATATGCTTAAACAAACTAATCGATAAAAAAGAAATTAAATATGAAAGAAATTAATAAATGAGAAATTACCAAAAATTTGACTAAATCAAGCTACAAGACACATTTCTTGTTATCTCTTCTGGCGTGAACGAATTCTTCTTTAAAAGAATGCTATTCTTTTACTTGTTTATCCATACCCCATTTCGGTGTTTTCTATAATGCCTACAGGAAGATTCTTTTGATTATAACAATTTGCCATGAACTGGACTGGTCTAGTTATTATCTCACTAGAAATTAAGATGGTAAGAAACAGCAATGTGACGGTCCAAGTAGGATTTTGGGACAACTACTTTCTTTGGCCAAAACATAAAACCTTTTAAGCCCTACCGTTCTTTCCTGGCAAGCAAAATAGAGAACTGAGTAATCGAAACACTTTTTTTGTACTGAAGAAGTAGATATAAATCATCTTTTTTCTGGAGTGATTGGAAAAATTAAACGGAGAAGGATTGGCAGTGACACAGAACATAGGCGGTCAATTCGCAAAGCGATCTTGGCAAAGATATACTCATGAAAGATATATCAACAAAAGGCCTATCCAGACTAACGGCAATACTAACATTTAACCGACGGTGAAATGGCAGCTTGGCAGCCATATGCGGCAGTGGCGCTCTATATAGTGCATTCTACTATTCATGTTGCAACTAAAACAGGGTCGAAATGAGTACATATATTGTGTATATGTAGTTAACCATTCATTCTACGGACCTATTCGAGCCCCTTCTTAAAATGATAGACAACCCATTTTAAAGAATCCGAGGAGAACTTTGAATAGTGAAAGGGGAGAATCCGAACCTTTGTGTGTGAAATTAAGACAACAGGTAATGATTATGCCAATTCACTAACTTCTGCTGATTATAAATATAACAACGGTCGCGCGGACATGGCCAGCATCGGCGGACGCGGACCTCAACTATGTATTAATCAACACGAGATTAACGAACGTTCTCTTCCTAACAATCATTACAAAGACGAAGTTAACTGTTCCGTTTGCTAAGTTGACCAAACTTTAGAGTCCTCAAAAGTCAAGACACTCAAGCTCTCTCTCTCTCTCTCTCTACATATATAGATTAGAGAAACTCGCGTTCGTCTAGAAAGTTAGAATTACAACAATGGATGACTTTTGGCGCGTCGACTCGAATGACATCTTCTAGGAAGGAGACGGTGGTCGTAAAAAGTAGTCTTCGCGAAGGCACCGAAGTATCTATATAAACGCCCACCTCCTCACAGCTTCTCCACATCTCCAAATTCGTTTAAGAGAACGCCAGTTAAAATCACGCAAAACACCACCTTCTGTTCGGAAAGAGAGAAGAGATCGGCAATGTCAAAGCCCGACCACGAGTCGCTGAGCTATGCCGACGAGGAGGCAAAGCGCAAGAAGAGGATGAAGTGGACGATTGGCATCACCGCCTTCGTCATCCTCCAGGTCGTCCAGGCCCTCTTCTTCGTCCTGGTCATCATGAAGTTCAAGTCACCCAAGTTCAGGGTCGCCGAGTTCGATGTCCAGACCTTGAACGTCGGGACTCAGGTCTCGCCCTCGTTCGACATGAGTTTCGTCGCCCCTATCCGGATCAAGAACACCAACTGGGGTCCCTTCAAGTACGATGCAACTGCAATCGACTTCACTTACGGAGGCGTTCAGGTTGGGCAAGCGACGATTCCGAAGAGCAAGGCCAACTTCAAGTCCACCAAGAAGATCGATGTGAGCGTGAGCTTGAGCTCCAGTGCTTTGCCTAGTAGTTCGAACCTGGGGAACGAATTGAGCTCGGGACTCATAACTTTGAACAGTCAAGGCGAGCTCAAAGGGAAGGTCACGGTCATGTTCATGTTCAAGAAGACGAAGACATCCCAGATGAATTGCACAATGGCTATCGATACGACAACGAAGGCAGTCCAATCCTTGTCATGTAAATGAGAGATGCGGTGCGAGTGTGTGATTTTTTAAATTTTTCGATATATGAAGTTGAATTATTCATTTGAATTTTGTATTATTACAAATGTTAAATTTTTTAGATTAATTTATACGGTGTTTGCTCTATGAGTATTATTCTTCGTTGAATTTAAGCCATTCTCATAATCGACCTCAAAATTTAAACATTTAATTTCTTGTTGCTCTTAAATAAATTGTTTTGCGTACATAATTATGTTCTTCCTCCGTTATTGCCCTTTCATCTTGGTTACAGATGTACAATTGCCCTTCAGATTAGAGGACATGTCACATGTCCTAATGCGCATGGAAAACCTTTTAACATTCACATTGCCTATTAAGATTAGCTAGATTACACTTGCCAATTCGTCATGCAAATGGAAAGGCAAGATTGTTTATCTTTGGGATAACTGCATAAGGTGACCTGAATTTTACACATCAACCTACATTCACGGTTTTCAAGATCTACAAAGAGCCACTCACACCTTTAAAACGGGGATGCCAGAAAAAGCCTCACTCTAATGTCACATTGCCCACAAAAACCACTAACTTTGTCTACAACCAATTGCCATCTCTATCCCCCATAATCGCAACCACTGCCCTCGGCATCGCCGCCGCCGCCGCCGCCGCCGCTACTGCCACTGCCACCGGTATGCAATCCTTGTGCCCACCTTATGTAGCCACCATCAACCTCGAGCTGGCTCAAACCCATCACCGGCACCACCACAGCAAGATGTGAGGTTGCCATGGCCAACCTCATAGGTAGATCACAAATTTAAGTTAAAACTTGCACGAGTCATGAAATCTACTAGGCGAGCTACAAATCCTCACAAGTCTCCCGTGGTTGCAACCATGGAGGATCCTAACATAGTCCAAACCAGGTCATCCAACATCGATTTGGATTGGATCCAAGGTACGATCGCCATTGAGGAAGTATGACTGTATCTAGGAGGAGGCTCTATATATACTTCCTTAGTAAGATCACTATTAAGGAAGACATTTTTAACATCTATCCGGAATAAAGCCCGTCACTTAATAGTGGTGACAGCAAGAAGATTTCAAATAAAATTACGATGAGTAATTCGAGCAAAGATCTCATCATAGTCAATGCAATACTCCGGAGTAAAGCATTTTGCTACATGTTGAGTTTTATGGCTTTCAACCATACCGTGTGCCTTGATTTTGATATTTTATACCTATTTACAACATATAGCAGACTTTCTAAGAGACGTATCAATCAAATCCAAAGTATGCGATATTTCTAATGCTTGCAACATGAAGCCAAATAGAAGGTTGATTTACATGGGGAAAACGACAATCAGGAAAATAGCGAATGACCAAGGGTGGACTATCAAAGGATGGCGCGAACATCTCAGGAGCTACCGAAGCGAGATCATTGGAGGTACCTGCATCAAAATTAGGAGAAAACAATTCCAAAGAGGAAGAATCAAAAGTAGATTCAAGTGCATGATCTTCAAGAATCCCCTTAGGGATTATGAAAGAAGTGAACAGTATGAGAGGATTCGAAAGGATAGAAAGATGAGAACATCTCGTATTCCTAAAAGGCAATATGACAAGACATGCAAAGACGATTAGAGACAGTATTCTAGCACTTATACTCTTTATGCCCAATGTCATACTCAAGGAAGCAACACATCTGGGCACGAGGTTCTAACTTTGTGCATTCATTTGGAAAAAGATGGACAAAACAAACACCACAAAAAACTCAAAGTGGATTGTAATTATGAACACTAACATACAAGAACTCGAAAGAAAAGATGTTACCTACAATAGGTGACAGAGTACAAACGATAGTATATACGGTAGTATGAGAAGCCTCTCTGCAAAACTATTCCGGACAAGAGGCGGGGACTAAAGAATGCCTATAACATCTAAGCTGTGTCTTTGTTTATGCTCTAATCGATCAATTCGTCGGGAAGTTTCTAAACAAGTCAATGGATCGAACGGATCCCATGTGAGTTAAGGTTTTTGCGTGCACATTGGGGATATATAATAGATTTCAAAATAAGTTAATGATCCTAGTGTAATAGGAAACGCATCCTGTGTGCACAGTAGGAACTTCATCAATTGCATTCCTATTTAGGCTCTGGGAAATATATTCTTGATTCTATGTAAAGTGCTTACTTAATATATGATGGGAAATGACTTGCTTATTTTGTAACCTTAAGATAGAGAAAAGTGCCAAAAAAAGTCCTAAACCTTTTGTCTTTGTGCTGATTTAGTCATAAACCTTTTTTTGGTGTCGATTTAGTCCTAAACATTTTTATATTATGCCAATTCAATCCTTTCCAGCCAATTTTGGCAGGATTTTGCAGATTGGATGCCAGCTGGTTGACGTGGCCCGATCGGTGTTAACGTGGACAACTTTTAATAATATTTTAATATTTTTGAATTTTTGAATTTTTCTTTCTTTTTTATTTTTTTAATTTTTTTTTTTTCTTCTCCTCTTCTTCCTCCAGCCGGTCGTCGGACCTCGGCGACCGGCCACCTCGCCAGTGGCCGTGAGGGCGGTCTCGTCTTGGGCGGCGAGGCCCGCCCTCGCCGGATCTAGCGATGGTCGAGCCTCGCCCATGGCCGGCGAGGGCGAGCCTCGCCCTCCCAGAGCGAGGCTGCCCTCGAGGCTGGGTGGCGAGGGCAAGCCCCGCCAGCTCGGTGCGAGGAGGCGACCTCGACCTGGCCTCTCGCCGCCCAGCGAGAGCCGCCCTCGAGGCCACTAGCAAGGTGGTCAACCTCGCCGGCCGTCGCCTCGGCGAGTCCCGAGGTTCGGCGACCGGCTAGAGGAAGAAGAGGAGAAAAAAATAAAAAATAAAAAGAAAAAAAAAAAAAAATTCAAAAATATTAAAATATTATTAAAAGTTGTCCACGTCAACGTCGATCGGGCCATGTCAGCCGGCCAGCGTCCAGTCAGCAAAATCCAGCCAAAATTGGCCGGAAATGACTGAATTGGCACAACATAAAAAGGTTTAGGACTAAATTGGCAACAAAAAAATGTTTAGGACTAAATCGGCACAAAGACAAAAGGTTTAGGACTTTTTTGGCACTTTTCCCCCTTAAGATATTTTTCGACACTCAATCAATTTATGGTTTCGATTCCATTACCATTACTTGTACAATCATAATCCGCAACTCTGCCAGTAAACAAATATCTACTGAGTTGAATCACGTAAGTGAATAAGTAAATAAAATCACGACCGTTTCCCTAGCTATATCATCGATCTTATGGAGAAAAAGTTGAGTGGTACAAAAAATCATTTAATCATAACAAAGTGTGTATTGTCCGAAAATCAACACTTGTTATGTTATTAACTCATATCGCCATCTCTCTGTCTCTCTACTTAGAATTTCGAAAGGAAGTAGTTATTGTTTAGCTGATATTGGGACAAAGCAACTTCTTTCCACGCGCTACCATAATAGTTGATATACATCAAACAATTAATTTCTTTCACGTGTAAGACATTTTCCAAATGATTTATCAAATTACCTAGTTTTAGTCAAGGCTGTTAAGTTGTTTGATGATATATGAAGTGGCTGAGCAAACCCTATGTTATCCTCTAGTAAGCTTGTCAAACAGGTGGGTCGATTTGAAATTGGCCTAAAATTGACCCATTTTTATATAGTACTACTTTAGCAATCCAAATCCAACTTGCCTTGCACCCAATCTATAATCGACCCAACTCGGGCTTAAATTCTCAGCAATTTTTCTCCTTAATTGTTGCCTTTGAAAAATGTGACTCCATGGATCGGTTCACCCAATGAGGAAGCTTGAGTTGCATGGCACGTGAACAACGATGTGGGTGAGTAACGTGCTCATATAAGAATACTTGCGCAGATAGGGTTGGGGATCGAGTTATGGACAGCAGCCTGAAAGAGGCGGTGAGGCGAAAGGTGGTGGATATCACCTGGGCGACGATAGTGTCCTCATTCTCGTGAACCGATTCACTTTTGGGCATTAGCTAGCCACGGCGGCCTATGTACAAACTGTTGATGGAATTGCCACGAACGATGGTTTATCCTTGGAGTAGAGACCGAGAAAGTAAGCATCAATCAATAGTAGTTGTCACTGGTTTAATATTTCAGATTTAGATCCGTTAAATAGGTGTTTTGGGTTGGGTTAGGTTGGATTTGGGTTCATTGAAAATAGGTCTGACAAATTGAGTCATTTTTATGAGCAACACGTGCCCGACCCGACCATGACTTAAACCAAGTCACGAGTTTTTTTTTTCCTTAAAAATGAAAATAATATGCTTAAAAAACTAATCGATCAAAAAAATTTTAAATACAAAAAAAAAATAATAAGCAAATGAGAAATTACTAAAAATTTGACTAAATTAAGCTACTAGACACATTTCATGTTATCTCTTTTGGTGCCAGAAATTCGAACTAATTTTTCTTTAAAGGAATGTCATTCTTTTACTTATTTATACATACTCCTTTTCAGTTTTTTTCCATAATGCCTACATGAAGATTCTTTCGATTATAACAAAATACCAAAAGCTGGACTAGTCTAATTATATCCCACTATAAATGAAGATTATAAGAATCTGGTGAGCGAATTGAGCTCAGGACTCATAACATTGAACAGTCAAGGCGAGCTCAAAGGGAAGGTCACGGTCATGTTCATGTTCAAGAAGACGAAGACATCCCAAATGAATTGCACAATGACTATCAATACGACAACGAAGGCAGTCCAATCCTTGTCATGTAAATGAGAGAGGCTAGTGTGTGATTTATTAAATTTTTCGATATGTCAGGTCGAATTATTAATTTGAATTTTGTATTAGTAGAAATGTTAAATTTTTTAGATTAATTTATACAGTGTTTACTCTATATGAGTATTATTCTTCATCTGAATTAGTTCATTCTCAAAATTGACCTTAAAGTTAAAACATTTCACTTCTTGTATTCTTAAAATAAATTGTTATGCGCGGCGAGGCCGACTCTCGCCCAACGTCACTCGGGTGAATGCAAGGCTCAGCAAGGTTGCCTGTGCAGGCAAGGCCCAACCTTGGTAGGGCTTGGCCTTGCCCTAGCCGAGCGAGGCCAGCCCGCCTAGCCATCGCCTAGAGGAAGAAGAAAGGAAGAAGAGAGCAAAAAAAAAATCAAGAAAACTTTAAAATATTATTAAAAATTGTCCTTGTCAGCCTCTGCAATGCCATGTAAGTCGGTAGGTGCCCACATTAGCAAAATCCGGCCAAAATTATAAAATCAAAAGATTTAGAACTAAATTGGCACCATTAATAGATTTAAAATTGAATTGGCACAAGGTCAAAAAAGTTTGAAACTAAATTGGCGTCATTAAAAGGTTTATGACTAAATTGGGACTAATGCAATAGGTTTAAGACTTTTCTCCCACTTTTCCCCTATATACAACAATTTGAGAAGCCTCTCTCCAAAACTACTCTGAACGAGAAACTGAGACTTAAAGAATGCTTGCAACATCTAAGCTGTGTCTTTGTTTATGCTTTGCTCTATCATTTTGTTGGGAAGTTTCTAAATAAGGAAATGGATCTAACGGATCCCACGTGAGTTAAGGTTTTTGCATGCACATAGGGGATAACGTAATAGATGTCTGACCTAAGTTAATGGACCAAGTATAATAGGCGACGCATCCTTTTGTCCATATTAGGAACGTCATCAATTAAATTGCTGTATGCGCTCTTAGAAAATATTTTCTCGATTCTATGTAAAGTGCATGCTTAAAGATAACGAGAAATGACTTGCTTATTTCAAAACCTTAAGATATTATTCGACACTCAATCAATTTATGGTTTCGATTCCATTATCATTACTTGTAAAATCACAATTTATACTTATTTTAAAATCTTAAATAGTTATTGTTTAGTTGATTTTGAGACAAAGTAACTTCTTTCCACGCGCTACTATAATAGTGGATTGTATATCAAACGATTATTTTCTTTCATGTGTAAGCCATTTTCCAAATGATTTATCCAATTACCTAGTTTTAGTCAAAGTTGTTAGGCACATATGAAATGGCTAAGCAAATCCTATGTCATCCTCTAGTAGGCCCATCAAACAAGTGGGTCAGTTTGAAAATGACTCGATCCAAATTGGCCCGTTTTTATGTAGTAATACTATAGCAATCCAAATCCAACCTGCCTTGCACCCAATCCATAACCGACCCAACTTGGGCTTAAATTCTCCGCATTTTTCTCCTTAAATTGTTGCCTTTGAAAATTAGGTGACTCCGTGAATTGGTTCGCCAAGTCAGTGAGGGAGCTTGAGTCGGGTTGGATCGTGAGTAGGACTTTGAATGGCACATGAGCAACGACGTGGGTGAGTGACGTGCCCACATATAAGAATTATTGCCTATATAGGTTTGGGGATCGAGTTATGGATGGGATCGGAAAAATTTAACGGGGAGAAGATTGGCAGCAGTACAGAACATAAACCCTTCTTTCCTGGCAAGCAAAAGAGAGAACTGAGTAATCGAAACGAAATATGGGGGTCAATTTGCAAAAGTGACTTTTGGCAAAAGTATACTCACGAAAGATATATCAACAAAAGGTCGATCCAGACTAAGGGCGTAACGAACATTTAACCGACGGTGAAATGGCAACTCGGCAGCCATCGGCAGCAGCGGTGCACTGTATAGTGTGTACTACTATTCATGTTGCAATGAATACGGATTTGAAATGAGTACGTTCCCGAACCGTTAAGACTCATGTGGTTAGCCATTCATTCTACGGGCCTATTCGAATCCCTTTTTAAAATGATAGATAACCCATTTTAAAGAATCCGAGGAGAAGACTTTTGGACCGTGAAATGGGGGAATCCGAACCTTCGTGTGTGGGGTTAAGACGATAGGTGAAAACTATATCAGCCTACAAACTTATGCGGAGTATATATACGAAAACGGTGACGAGGAAATGGCCAGCAACGGCGGACCTCGACTATTTATTAATCAACACGAGATCAACGAACATTCTCTTCTTAATAATCATTAAATAGACGAAGTTAACTGTTCCGTTTGCTAAGTTGACCAAACCTCAGAGTCCTCAAAAGTCAAAGAAACTCAAGCTCTCTCTCCCTCTCAAAGGGAAGATAACGGTCATGTTCATGTTCAAAAAGACGAAGACATCCCAAATGAATTGCACTATGGCTATCAATACGACAACAAAGGTGGTCCAGTCCATGTCATGTAAATGAGAGATGTGATGCGAGTGTGTGATTTACTAAATTTTTCGATATGTTATATTGACTTATTCATTTGAATTTTGTATGAGTAGAAATGTTAAATTTTTTAGATTAATTTATGTGGTATTTACTCTGTGAGTATTTTTCTTTGTTTAATTTTAGGTCATTCTCAAAATTGACCTCATTATATGAAGTGGCTAAGCAAATCCTATCTCATCCTCTAGTAGGACCATCAAACAGATGGTTTGGTTTGGAAATGATTTGACTCGACTTGACCCATTTTTATTTGGCCTAACCCACATCCAATCCATAATTGACCCAACTAGGTCTTAAATTCTTAGTAATTTTTCTTCTTCGATCATTGCCTTTCCAAAATGGGTGATTCTATGGATTGGCTCGCCTAGGTTGTGAAAGAAGAGGCTAGGCAAAAGGTGGAGTATCTCACCCGGATGACAAGCAAGCCCTCGCTCTCGTGAACCGATTCACTTTCAGACATTAGCCAGCCACTGTGGCCTAAGTACTACAACTATTGATGGATTTGCCACCAACGATAGTTTATCCTTGGAGCAGCGAGTGGGAAAGTAAGCATCAAAATATTAGCACTTGTCAACGGTTTAATATCTGATATTTAGATCTGTTTTTTTTTTTTGGACGAAGAGAAGCATATTATAACTATTAACGAAGATTACAACCGGCTTTAAAAGCGTCAAGGGCTAGAATATCAAGTAAAGGAGTTGGGAGCGATACAGCCCAATTAGGTGGAAGAGAGCCATTGTTATGGGCCCGAGCGGCCCAGTCCGCAGCAAAATTCGCTTCCCTGTGGCAAAACCTAATGCTCGCACGAGGGAGGCAAGAGAGAAGGGTTGCAGCTTTGTTCAACAACGGCCTGATCTCCCAAGGCGATGTCTCCGAATCACGAAGCGCTTCCACCAGCACCAGGCAGTCGGATTCGAGGAGGAGAGCCATGTTCTGGTTTGAATCGAGCAAGTAGGTCAGAGCAGCAGTTAGAGCTTGGACTTCAACCTGCAATGCCGAAGACGCAGGTATAGATTCTGTGAAGCCTTTTAGCAATCGGCCTGAGTGATCGCGACATAGAAATGCAACTGATCCGGTGTTGCTTCCTAGCTAAAAAGCCCCATCCGTGTTGATCTTCAAGGCTCCAGAATCGGGGGGTCTCCACAACATACCCGAAGGCGGGCGGCGACCCGGACACTGTACCGAGATCGAAGGCGAGATGGTGCGAGTTGAGTGAACTTGACCAAGAGCGACATCTACCACATGAAAGGGAGCGGGCCTCTGTCGACCGAAGATGAATCGATTCCTTGATTTCCAGATTTGCCATAGCAGGGTGGCGATCAGCTCCATACCAGGTACGTTCTGCCTTGTGGTAGATAGAGTCACAAACCATTCTTCTATGTGGTGGATAGCTACTGGGTTTATAGGGATACGAATTTGGTGATGAGACCAAACCTGTGAAGTCCATGGGCAACATAAAAAGAGGTGTTTCGAAGTTTCGTTTTGCTTGGTAGAGCATAGAGTACAGATAGGGGTTGAGCTGATTTTCCTGCGAAAAAGGTTTTCTTTAGTTGGCAAAGCGTTTTGGCATAGAGACCATAGAAAGTGTTTGAGTTTGGGGGCAATCTGGAGTTTCCAAATGTTGTTCCATAGTTGTTGCGGAGGTTGATAAGAAGAGGAGGCTCTGTGCGGAGCATGAGAAGTGGTTGCTTGCCTAATACTGCTGTAGGCACTTTTGACTATAAAGGTTCATTGAGCTGTGCATGGCCACACAACCTTATCTGTTGTATACTCAGGTCTAATGGGTATTCTTAGAATTTCGCCAGTAGTTTCGTTGTCAAAGTAACATTCCAGCAAGGAGATGTTCCATCTGTTAATCTCAGGGTCGATAAGTTCTGCGACTCTTTGAGGTTCCTGTGCAGCACGAGTTCCTCCTATTTTGCCTTTAGGTAGCTAGCAATCCTCTCTTATTCGAATTTGTGTTCCGTCGCCCACCAACCAGTGTAGCTGGGATAGAATAGAGTCCCTGCCAACGAGGATGCTCTGCCAGCCCCAGGAAGATTTAGTACTCTTTGGTGTCGTTAAGAAGTCGTGAGAGCGGAAATATAAGCCTTTGAATAATGTGGCCCATAAAGAAGTTGGTTGCTGTATTAAACGCCAGGCCTATTTACTCAACATGGCTTTATTGAAATCCACTAGGTCGCGAAACCCGAATCCGCCCAGTTTCTTCCTAGTCTTGAGTTCTTCCCAGCTCTTCCAATGGATACCTACCTTCCGGCCGTCAGTTTGCCATCAAAACCGTGCAATCTTCCGTTCAATGGACTTGCATAACGATATAGGAATCTTAAAAAGTGACATAGCGTATTGTGGAATCGCCTGTACAACGCTTTTGATGAGAATCTCCTTACCCCCTTTAGAGATAAGACTCTCCTTCCATCCATCAAGTTTGGTATTGACTCTCCCAAGTATCCAACCAAACATGTCTCGTTTGGATCGTCCCCAATCCGAGGGAATACCAAGGTATTTCCCTGTTCTTGCTAACACCGGTATTCTGAGTTCCCGTGCCAAGGACCCCTTTAGATCCGTTAAACCAGTGGGTTGGGATAGATTTGGGTTCATTGAAAATAGGTTCCACAAATTGAGCCATGTTTGTGTAATATAATTTTAGGGACCAACACATGACCCAACCCAACCCGGGTTAAAAATTTACCCCTTAAATATGAAAAAAAAAATGCTTAAACAAACTAATCGATCAAAAACAAATTAAACATGAAAGAAATTAACAAATGAGAAATTACTAAAAATTTGACTAAATCAAGCTACAAGACACATGTCTTGTTATCTCTTCTGGCGCGAACGAATTCTTCTTTAAAAGAATGCTATTCTTTTACTTGTTTATTCATACCCGATTTCAGGGTTTTCCATAATGCCTACAGGAAGATTCTTTTGATTATAACAATTTACCATGAACTGGACTGGTCTAGTTATTATCTCACTAGAAATTAAGATTGTAAGAAACAGCAATGTGACAGTCCAAGTAGGATTTTGGGACAACTGCTTTCTTTGGCCAAAACATAAAAAACTAAAAAACTTTTAAGCCCTACCCTTCTTTCCTGGCAAGCAAAATAGAGAACTGAGTAATCGAAACAATTTTCTTGTACTGAAGAAGAAGATATAAACTGTCTTTTTTTCTGGAGTGATTGGAAAAATTAAATGGGGAGGGATTGGCAGCGGCATAGAACATAGGCGGTCAATTCGCAAAAGCGATCTTGGCAAAGATATACTCATGAAAGATATATCAACAAAAGGCCTATCCAAACTAACGGCAAAACTAACATTTAACCGACGTGAAATGGCAGCTTGGTAGCCATCTGTGGCGGCGGCTCTCTATATAGTGTGTTCTACTATTCATGTTGCAACGAAAACGGGGTCGAAATGACTACATTCTATGGGCCTATTCGAGCCCCTTCTTAAAATGATAGACAACCCATTTTAAAGAACCCGAGGAGAACTTTGAACAGTGAAAGGGAAGAATCCGAACCTTCGTGTGTGGAATCAAGACAACAGGTAATGATTATGTCAATTCACTAACTTCTGCAGATTATAAATATGACAACCGTCACGCGGACATGGCCAGCATCGGCGGACGCGGACCTCGAGTATGTATTAATCAACACGAGATTAACGAACGTTCTCTTCTTACTAATCATTAAAAAGACGAAGTTAACTGTTCCGTTTGCTAAGTTGACCAAACCTTAGAGTCCTCAAAAGTCCAAAAACTCAAGCGCTCTCTCCCTCTGTCCCTCTCTCTCTATACTATATACAGATTAGAGAAACTCGCGTTCGTCTAGAAAGTAAGAACTTTCAACAACGGATGACTGTTGGCGTGTGGACTCGAACGACGAGTTCTAGGAAGGAGGCTTCGGTAGACACCGAAGTCTATATAAACGCCCACCTCCTCAATTCATTCCTCACAGCTTCTCCACATCTCCAAATTCGTTTAAGAGAACGCCGGTTGAAATCACGCAAAACACCACCTTCTATTCGGAAAGAGAGAAGAGATCGGCAATGTCAAAGCCCGACCACGAGTCGCTGAGCTATGCCGATGAGGAGGCGAAGCGCAAGAAGAGGATGAAGTGGACGATCGGCATCACCGCCTTCGTCATCCTCCAGGTCGTCCAGGCCCTCTTCTTCGTCCTGGTCATCATGAAGTTCAAGTCACCCAAGTTCAGGTTCGCCGAGTTCAATGTCCAGACCTTGAACGTCGGGACTCAGGCCTCGCCCTCATTCGACATGAGTTTCATCGCCCCTATCCGGATCAAGAACACCAACTGGGGTCCCTTTAAGTACGATGCAACTGCAATCGACTTCACTTACGGAGGCGTTCAGGTTGGGCAAGCGACGATTCCGAAGAGCAAGGCCAACTTCAAGTCCACCAAGAAGATCGATGTGAGCGTGAGCTTGAGCTCCAGCGCTTTGCCTAGCAGTTCGAATCTGGGGAACGAATTGAGCTCGGGACTCATAACGTTGAACAGTCAAGGCGAGCTCAAAGGGAAGGTAACGGTCATGTTCATGTTCAAGAAGACGAAGACGTCCCAGATGAATTGCACTATGACTATCCATACAACAACGAAGGCAGTCCAATCCTTGTCATGTAAATGAGAGATGCGGTGCGAGTGTGTGATTTTTAAAAAATTTCGATATATGAAGTTGAATTATTCATTTGAATTTTGTATTATTACAAATGTTAAATTTTTTAGATTAATTTATATGGTGTTTGCTCTATGAGTATTATTCTTCGTTGAATTTAAGTCATTCTCATAATCGACCTCAAAATTTAAACATTTAATTTCTTGTTGCTCTTAAATAAATTGTTTTGCGTACATAATTATGTTCTTCCTCCGTTATTGCCCTTTCATCTTGGTTACAGATGTACAATTGCCCTTCAGATTAGAGGACATGTCACATGTGCTAATGCGCATGGAAAACCTTTTAACGTTCACATTGCCTATTAAGATTAGCTAGACTACACTTGCCAATTCGTCATGCAACTGGAAAGGCAAGATTGTTTATC
This sequence comes from Eucalyptus marginata, assembly GCA_014182565.1. NCBI lineage: Eukaryota > Viridiplantae > Streptophyta > Magnoliopsida > Myrtales > Myrtaceae > Eucalyptus > Eucalyptus marginata. The sequence goes on from CM024594.1 coordinate 27,112,173, forward strand.
TTTGGGATAACTGCATAAGGTGACCTGAATTTTACACATCAACCTTCATTCACCGTTTTCAAGATCTACAAAGAGCCACTCACACCTTTAAAACGGGAATGCCAGAAAAAGCCTCACTCTAATGTCACATTGCCCACAAAAACCACTAACTTTGTCTGCAACCAATTGCCATCTTTATCCCCATAATCGCAACCACTGCCCTCCGCATCACCGCCGCCGCCACCGCTACTGCCACTGCCACCGGTATGCAATCCTTGTGCCCACCTTATGTAGCCACCATCAACCTCGAACTGGCTCAAACCCATCACCGGCACCACCACAGCAAGATGTGAGGTTGCCATGGCCAACCTCATAGGTAGATCACAAATTTAAGTTAAAACTTGCACGAGTCATGAAATCTACTAGGCGAGCTACAAATCCTCGCAAGTCTCCCGTGGTTGCAACCATGGAGGATCCTAACATAGTCCAAACCAGGTCATCCAACATCGATTTGGTTTGGATCCAAGGTACGATCGCCATTGAGGAAGTATGACTGTATCTAGGAGGAGGCTCTATATATACTTCCTTAGTAAGATCACTATTAAGGAAGACATTTTTAACATCTATCCGGAATAAAGCCCGTCACTTAATAGTGGTGATGGCAAAAAGACTTCGAATAAAATTACGATGAGTAATTCGAGCAAAGATCTCATCATAGTCAATGCAATACTCCGGAGTAAAGCATTTTGCTACATGTTGAGTTTTATGGCTTTCAACCATACCGTGTGCCTTGGTTTTGATCTTTTATACCTATTTACAACATATAGCAGACTTTCTAAGAGACGTGTCAATCAAATCCAAAGTATGCGATATTTCTAATGCTTGCAACATGAAGCCAAATAGAAGGTTGATTTACATGGGGAAAAAGACAATCGGGAAAATAGCGAATGACCAAGGGTGGAGTATCAAAGGATGGCGCGAACATCTCAGGAGCTACCGAAGCGAGATCATTGGAGGTACCTGCATCAAAATTAGGAGAAAACAATTCCAAAGAGGAAGAATCAAAAGTAGATTCAAGTGCATGATCTTCAGGAATCCCCTTAGGGATTGCGAAAGAAGTGAACAGTATGAGAGGATTCGAAAGGATAGAAAGATGAGAACATCTCGTATTCCTAAAAGGCAATATGACAAGACATGCAAAGACGATTAGAGACAGTATTCTAGCACTTATACTCTTTATGCCCAATGTCATACTCAAGGAAGCAACACATCTAGGCAAGAGGTTCTAACTTTGTGCATTCATTTGGAAAAAGATGGACAAAACAAACACCACAAAAAACTCAAAGTGGATTGTAATTATGAACACTGGCATACAAGAACTCGAAAGAAAAGATGTTACCTACAATAGGTGACAGAGTACAAGCGATAGTATATAGGGTAGTATGAGAAGCCTCTCTGCAAAACTATTCCGGACAAGAGGCGGGGACTAAAACAATGCCTATAACATCTAAGCTGTGTCTTTGTTTATGCTCTACTCGATCAATTCGTCGGGAAGTTTCTAAACAAGTCAATGGATCGAACGGATCCCATGTGAGTTAAGGTTTTTGCGTGCACATTGGGGATATATAATAGATTTCAAAATAAGTTAATGATCCTAGTGTAATAGGAAACGCATCCTGTGTGCACAGTAGGAACTTCATCAATTGCATTCCTATTTAGGCTCTGGGAAATATATTCTTGATTCTATGTAAAGTGCTTACTTAATATATGATGGGAAATGACTTGCTTATTTTATACCTTAAGATAGAGAAAAGTGCCAAAAAAGTCCAAAACCTTTTGTCTTTGTGCTGATTTAGTCCTAAACATATTTTTGGTCCCGATTTAGTCCTAAACATTTTTGTATTATGCCAATTCAATCCTTTCCGGCCAATTTTGGCCTGATTTTGCAAACTGGATGCCAGGCTGGCGACGTGGCCTGATCAGCGCTAAAGTTGACAACTTTTAATAATATTTTAATATTTTTGAATTTTTGAATTCTTTTTTCTTTTTTCTTTTTTTCTTCTCCTCTTCTTCCTCCAGCCGATCGCCAGACCTCGGCAACCGGCCACCTCACCAGTGGCCGTGAGGGCGGCCTCGCGGCGGGCAACGAGGCTCGCCCTCGAGGCCCGGATGGCGAGGGCGAGCCTCGCCCTCCCGGTGCGGGAGGCGACCTCGGGCGGCCTCTCGCCGCCTAGGCCTCGAGGGCAGCTTGGTGCCGAGTGGGCAAGCCTCACCGCCTAGCGAGAGGCTGCCCTCGCAACCACTAGCAAGGTGGTCGACCTCGCCGGCCGTCGCCTCTAGCTGGTCACCGAGGTTCGACGACCGGCTAGAGGAAGAAGAGGAGAAGAAAAAAATAATAAAAATAATAAAAAGAAAAAGAAAAAAATTCAAAAATATTAAAATATTATTAAAATTTATCCACGTCAACATCGATCGGGCCACGTCGGCTAGCCGGCGTTCGTTAGCAAAATCCAGCCAAAATTGGTCGGAAATGACTAAATTGGCACAACATAAAAGGGTTTAGGACTAAATCGTTTATGCACAAAGACAAAATATTTATGACTTTTTTTGGCACTTTTCCCCCTTAAGATATTTTTCAACACTCAATCAATTTATGGTTTCGATTTCATTACCATTACTTGTACAATCATAATCTGCAACTCTGCCAGTAAACAAATATCTACTGAGTTGAATCACGTAAGTGAATAAGTAAATAAAATCATGACCGTTTCCCTAGCTATATCATCGATCTTATGGAGAAAAAGTTGAGTGGTACAAAAAATCATTTAATCGTAACAAAGTGTGTATTGTCCGAAATTCAACACTTGTTATGTTATTAACTCATATCGCCATCTCTCTGTCTCTCTACTTAGAATTTCGAAAGGAAGTAGTTATTGTTTAGCTGATACTGGGACAAAGCAACTTCTTTCCACGCGCTGCCATAATAGTTAATATACATCAAACAATTAATTTCTTTCACGTGTAAGACATTTTCCAAATGATTTATCAAATTACCTAATTTTAGTCAAGGCTGTTAAGCTGTTTGATGATATATGAAGTGGCTGAGCAAACCCTATGTTATCCTCTAGTAAGCCTGTCAAATAGGTGGGTCGATTTGAAATTGGCCTAAAATTGACCCATTTTTATATAGTACTACTTTAGCAATCCAAATCCAACTTGCCTTGCACCCGATCTATAATCGACCCAACTCGGGCTTAAATTCTCAGCAATTTTTCTCCTTAATTGTTGCCTTTGAAAATTATGTGACTCCATGGATCGGTTCACCCAATGAGGAAGCTTGAGTTGCATGGCACGTGAACAACGATGTGGGTGAGTAACGTGCTCATATAAGAATACTTGCGCAGATAGGGTTGGGGATCGAGTTATGGACAGCAGCTTGAAAGAGGCGGTGAGGCGAAAGGTGGTGGATATCACCTGGGCGACGATAGTGTCCTCATTCTCGTGAACCGATTCACTTTTGGGCATTAGCTAGCCACGGCAGCCTATGTACAAACTGTTGATGGAATTGCCACGAACGATGGTTTATCCTTGGAGTAGAGACCGAGAAAGTAAGCATCAATCAATAGTAGTTGTCATCGGTTTAATATTTCAGATTTAAATTCGTTAAATAGGTGTTTTGGGTTGGGTTAGGTTGGATTTGGGTTCATCGAAAAAAGGTCTGACAAATTGAGTCATTTTTATGAGCAACATGTGCCCGACCCGACCATGACTTAAACCAAGTCACGAGTTTTTTTCCTCAAAAATGAAAATAATATGGTTAAAAAACTAATCGATCAAAAAAATTTTAAATACAAAAAAAAATAAGCAAATGAGAAATTACTAAAAATTTGACTAAATTAAGCTACTAGACACATTTCATGTTATCTCTTTTGGTGCCAGAAATTCGAACTAATTTTTCTTTAAAGGAATGTCATTCTTTTACTTATTTATACATACTCCTTTTCAGTTTTTTTCCATAATGCCTACATGAAGATTCTTTCGATTATAACAATTTACCAAAAGCTGGACTGGTCTAATTATATCCCACTATAAATGAAGATTATAAGAAACAAGAATGCAATGATAGTCCAAATAGGATTTTAGGTCAACTGCTTTCTTTGCCCAAAACATAAAACATGTTTGCAATGAGTACGTTCCCGACCCATTAAGACCCATGCAAGATATATTAACAAAAGGCCGATCCAGACTAAGGGCGTAATTAACATTTAACCGATGATGAAATGGCAGTTCGGCAACCATCGTTGATGGTAGCGCCCTGTATAGTGTGTACTACTAGTCATGTTGAAACGAAAGCATGTTTGAAATGACTACGTTCCAAACCTATTAAGACTCATATATAGTTAGCTATTTATTCTATGGGCCTATTCGAGCCCCTTTTTAAAATGATAGATAATCCATTTTGAAGAATATGAGGAGAGAATTTTGGACGGTGAAATGGGAGAATTTGAATCTTCGTGTGTGGGGTTAAGACAAAAGGTAACGGCTACATCAGCCTAATAACTTTGTGGAGTATATATAGAACGACGGTCACGTGGAAATGGCCAGCAATGGCGGACCTCGACTATGTATTAATCAACCCGACACTAACGAACATTCTCTCCCTAATAATCATAAAAAAGACCAAGTTGACTGTTTCGTTTCCTAAGTTTACCAGACCTTAGGGTCCTCAAAAGTCAAAAAACTCATGCTCTCTCTCTCTCTCTCTCTCTCTCTCTCTCTCTCTCTCTACATATATATATCGTATATATTCCGTATCAGATTAGAGAAAGTCGCGTTCGTCTAGAAAGCCAGAATTTCAACAATGGATGACTTTTGGCGTGTGGACTCGAATGAAATCTTCTTGGAAGGAGACTTTGGTCGTGAATAGTAGTCTTTGTGGAGGCACCGAGGTCTCTATATAAACGTCCACCTCCTCAATTCATTCCTCACAGCTTCTCCACATCCCCGAATTCGTTTAAGAGAACGCCGGTTGAAATCACGCAAAACACCACCTTCTGTTCGGAAAGAAAGAAGAGATCGGCAATGTCAAAGCCCGACCACGAGTCGCTGAGCTATACCGACGAGGAGGCGAAGCGCAAGAAGAGGATGAAGTGGATGATCGGCATCACCGCCTTCGTCATCCTCCAGGTCGTCCAGGCCCTCTTCTTCGTCCTGGTCATCATGAAGTTCAAGTCACCCAAGTTCAGGGTCGCCGAGTTCGATGTCCAGACCTTGAACGTCGGGACTCAGGCCTCGCCCTCGTTCGACATGAGCTTCGTCGCCCCCATCCGGATCAAGAACACCAACTGGGGTCCCTTCAAGTACGATGCAACTGCAATCGACTTCACTTACGGAGGCGTTCAGGTTGGGCAAGCGACGATTCCGAAGAGCAAGGCCAACTTCAAGTCCACCAAGAAGATCGATGTGAGTGTGAGCTTGAGCTCCAGTGCTTTGCCTAGCAGTTCGAATATGGGGAACGAAGTGAGCTCGGGACTCATAACTTTGAACAGTCAAGGCGAGCTCAAAGGGAAGGTCACGGTCATGTTCATGTTCAAGAAGACGAAGACATCCCAGATGAATTGCACTATGGCTATCGATACGACAACGAAGGCAGTCCAATCATTGTCATGTAAATGAGAAATGCGGTGCGAGTGTGATTTTTTAAATTTTTCGATATGTCAGGTTGAATTATTCATTTGGACTTTGTATTAGTAGAAATATTAATTTTTTTAAATTTATTTACATGATGTTTGTTGTATGAGTATTATTCTTCATTTAATTTGAGTCATTCTCAAAATTGACCTTATTATATAAACCTTTAGTTACTTGTCGCTCGGAAATAAATTGTTATCCGCGTGTATAATTATGGTCTTCCTACATTATTGTCCTTCAATCTTTGGTTACATATGGATAATTGCCCTTCGCATGTGAGGACATGTCACATGTCTCAATTCACATGGAAATCCTCTACAGTTTCACGTAGCCTATGAAGATTAGGCAGATCAGATATCCCAACTTGTCATGCAACTGGAAAGGCAAGATTGGCTATCCCGAGGATAATTGCATAAGGCGACCTCAATTTTACATGTCATACTGAACTACATTCGCCCTTTTCAAAATCTAAAATGAGCCTCTCACACTATTAAAATATGATATTGAAAAAACCATAACTCTAACGTCGCATTGCCCACAAAAACAACGATTTCCTCTTCCGCCAACTGCCATCTTTGTCCTCCCACAATTGCAAATGATCACCCTCAGCATCGCCGCCGCCACCACTACCACCACTGCTCCTGCCGGGAATGCCACATCCACATTGCACTCACCTTACTTTGACGCCCTCTACCCCATGTCACCGCAAGCCTATTACCACCACCGCTATGTCGAAATGTGAGAATTGCCATGGACAATCTCGTAGGTAGATCTCAAACTTAGGTCAAGCTCGCGCAATTCATGAGCTCTGCCATTTCAGCTACAATTCTAGCAGATCTCCCATGGTGGTGACCATGGAGGACCCTGACCTTGTCCAAATCAGGTCATCCAACATTGATTCGGATTGGATACAAGGTGGCGATCTTCATGGGCATCGGATCTGAGCCGGCATCGAGGATCATGGTAATGGGCCCGAGGGGAAAGCGGCGGCCTAGAGGTGGTGGGATAGAAGAGAGATGGCGGAGAAGAGAAGGCCGGGTTAGGAATTGTAGGTCGTTTTTGGGTAAGGGTACTGTAGAACGAGAAATGATGAGTCGATAAATAAGCGAGGATGAAGGATGCGACTTAAAATAAAATTGAAAAACTGAGTACAACCTTATAAATTTTTAAAAGTCAGGAAGGTATTTATTATTTGATATGCGAGAGTAGGAGCAAATAAATTAAGTTGCCTTTTGCAACTTTTTCCTGTTTCGATCTTTTCGTCCAGCCCACTTGTAAAGTTGCAATCGACCCTGGACCCGCATCTTTATAAGCCATTTCTTTTTCTTCCTCGCATTTTATAATTTTCTTCTACTATTTATCCAGTCGATTCACAAAAAGATTCGATAAATAGCAACTTGGTCTTTAAATAAATAGGGTATAGTTAGGCACTAAATCATAATTTGTCATCTCATTAAAGTACACCTCCATCGTCATTTGTCGATTTTAAAAGAAGCAGACTATCATGCTCAACTCAAAGATGGCTGACTTTTAATATAAGATTTCATGATAAAGTGGAGCACTTCTTTACTTGTAGATCCCCACTTTTCAAACCTTTTTAAGTGGTGGGTCACGCGCACTTCCTCCCTTAGCTCCATCAGCTTTACATCTTTTCGATTCTTTATATGAACATTCGACTTGCTGTGAGAAAGGAGACATATGATGGCACATTACTCATCACATCGCTATCAGTTTTGAAACTTCTTTTTCTATTTTTCTAATTTTGATTTTTCAGTACTAGAATTATTTTTCTAAAGCTTTTTCTCTAGGACGAGGCATTTAAATTTGAAAAAAATTGTCATCCTTGCTACCTGGGTAAAAATTGTCCTTCCCAACGTTGACACGCACGACTCGCTTTCGTGCAATTACTAGCTCTTGCCTTTTTCCTCCGTTGGCCACATTCATATTTTACAACTGCTTCATAACAGATATTCACGACTATAAGGCGAATTCACCAAGTATGACCCTTATAAGATCTGCTCGTCAATAAAAACCAAATATAGGGTGAACGCTTGCAATGGATCGGTTCAATTGGTGATTTCACCACGTAAAGGCCTGAGGGAACTGATGAAGAAAAGAAATTGCCTGAATATTAGGGTTCTTGGTGGTGTACACCATTCACAGTTTCATCAAAATGTCCCGGCCACTGGCCTCTTTTAAGAAAATTGAAAGAACAAACCTGCCAAGGAGAACTCAACCAAACTCTTGAGGTCCAGAAATCTTGGGATGTATCCAACTTTCCGAAGCTGCTATTAAGTCCACACGGTGGTGCAATGAACGATAAAATAGATAAGTCTTGCTACGACTGTTTCCATAGAAGTACATCACGCACATCGTGCGTCGTCGCTATCTACAGATGAGGAATACTGTCCCAAAATGCCGTAACCACCTCTACTTTCCCCATGTTCTCCCACTCAATAGTGATTGCTTACCACCTGTATTACAAGGCTCATACTATTTGGCACGAGAATCAGAATCACAATCCGCCGCAGTCACCAGTAGCAAGCTTGACAGTTTCTAAACATGGAACTCATCGCCCCCAACAACATGAAAACATGATGACTTCAAGCTTAAAAATACTAGTTAAGATTAAAAGAATACCTGCACAAAACGCCCAGCCCTCGGGACGATTAAATGATGAATATCTTAGACGAAAGAAACAACCGATTTTGCTCAGAGCCCTTCAATTACTACTTTTATCACAGATATCACGCCAGGGACAATATTCAGTCAGGTATCAGATGTCAAACTCCAGAAGAGGTTACTGGGTACTTACAGAAGATATGCTATACGAGATTCACAGGGAAGTCATTGCAAAAAGCTCAATAAGGAGTCCATTTCTATTTTGTTCACACTGTAAATCCTATAACCCATAAAAGGACTCGCTTAAGATCTCAGCATGTGAGAGTGACAACTGGATTCATTCATATTTGTCAGGACCAGAACCCCTCATTAAGTGCAGCAGCCAGAATCTGGAAGCAACGATTATTCCAACTCTGATGCCACATTCGGCCCACAACTCGCACACCTGCGAGTGCATGATAGAGCAAGATAACCAATTAGAAACTTCTAACAGGTCAGACAAGCACAAGACTTGGATCTATTCTCAAGACGAACGTGGATTAGATATACACAGCCACCACGCCATAGAAAGCTGTGATATTAACATCATTCCCGGACAACAAAAACCAAGCAAGAACGGCAAAAAACAACAGAAATGTGCTTCCACTTTCCTTGAAAATTCGAAAATTACCTACTACTACTAACTTTTGCATATACAAAATTAAAGATGACCATATCCTCAGGACAAAAGCTATTCTAACCATATCCTCTTTCAACATCATCATAAAAAAATTCCAATGGGGAGCAGTCTACAAGCTTCAGTCACATTTACAATCAAAACATCCACTTTTACCTGCTGCATTGGATACCCCCATTAACTCGGGAGTTGATCCTCAACAGGCTGCCTCCATCGAGAGCTTTCATGAGTCTGTCCTGTCCACTAAAGTTCAATGTCACAGAATCATGCAAAATCAATGTCACTTCCACCTACGATAATTTCCATCTCCACCAAGCCAACCAATAAAGATGTTGCATCTGACAAAGCATCACATCCCAAAGTTCCTGTTATAGAGATCTCCTGAACCAGACATCCAGAGCTTGGAATCTTCATAACCATCATACAGTTTCTTTATCCCAAGCCTTTCGTTTCTAAGCCTTTCGTTTCTAAGGAGCTGAGAGATGCCAAGGCTGTCTCCACTCTGGATGTCATTCCATCCATCCCAGTGGACATTTGTAGTTAGACCATTTCTAGCCTGTTGGAGAGTTGACTGGGAAAAAGGAGGTGTGCTGCCTACTTGTGATCTGTCCAAAATTCTAGAAGGAAGGCCATATGTACCATTAAGACCAGAATAATTATCCCCCGACAAATATGCCAGGTTCTGGTGAGGAGAGAGAGATCCCTGCATCAAAGAATGAAGTCTAGAATCACCCTCAAAAGCATTTGACTGAGGGAAAGGTTTAACATCATAGCTCAGGTTATTGAGCCCGTTCTGATGTCTCCCTTTGCCAACAGCTAATATAGCAGGATCCATGAACTCAATATCCACTGTGTTGCCAATGTTCCCAGCTGATGGTGGTTGATGTAAATTACCCAACCAAGAGGTTGTATCGAGTAAATGATTCCCTGAAAACACAACACAAACTGATGATGAAATGAAAGCTAAATGCCGAAATATATATAATATTTGTATACTTACGAGACATGGAGTCAAAAGAAGGGTCCATTCTTTCCCGGGAAGAAAACCCTGGAGGTGGTGCCTTACTGGGCGCTGAGAAACCCGGAGGGGCCAACATTTGAGACCTTGAAACTGCTAAAAAGAAAAATAGAACAAGTGACCATTTAACCAACGTGAATTTTCCGGTACCGACTTGTGATCATTTGCTCAAGTCAAAGTTCTTGGGTTACGAGAGTTCCATCATGTACAAGATTATCAAGCCAAGACATACAACAATGGTCACAGAGAGTTCAATGGAAAACGGAGAGCAACATAGAATACTACTAATCCCATAAAGTGTCAGAATGCATTACTTTTCAGAGATCTGGAAGTATCCACAACTGGCTATTTGAAACTATGAATGCTAATATACTAACTCCGTTCATCATCTTTCTGTTCCTCCTTCAAAGGACCCATGAATCTTCCCTCTTGCAACTTCTTAATGTAACTTCTTTTAAGGGATGCGAATTAATAAATCAATGAGCTTGACAAGGCAAAAATGCAACACAGCACTCCAAGACCCGTTGTGATAGCAGAAAGGATCAACAAGAACAATGAGAATCGAGAAATACAACCAAATTAACTCGTCTTCTCTTAACTATTGATGAGAGTGTGAAACTGAAAATTCAAGTTGCAGTAGAATCTCTGGAAAGTGGTCATTAGAAAGCCAGATGGCTGAAGAATACTTACTAGAATGCAAGCTCCAAAGCACAAATGAGCGGAGATGGCACCCAAAATACACAATGACCATAACAGCAACCGCACTCAAGTGAAAATGCACAGTGATGGAAATGAAATCTTATTCCACTTAACCGAGAAACAACAAATATGGACAAAAGACACCATAAAATTCAGAGCAATAGTATGATGGAAATAGTCCAAATTACCAGAAAAGAAGGTGAATAATATGTTACAACTGACAAACATATACGTATGACATATATTATATTATGCATATGTTCATATACTTAAACTTCGATGGGAAGATTATACCAAAAACCCTTCAAAACAAGAACTTAAATACACATATATCACCAATCAACTTCAAATGAGAATAAACACTACTCACCAGAACTTTTGCCTGAAGACATAAGAGACTGACTACCAGAAAAATTGTCAGCATCAAGACTTTGAGGGTGAAAACCATTAGACATTGAAAACCTATTAGAGAACTCTCTGTTTTCGACATCCTTGTGGAGCAACCCATTCCCTGATGGTTGGCCAGGAACACCGTAAGGTGGCTCAAAGTCAAATGCTTGACTTATTGACTCCTCCTGTCTAGCAAAAGAAAACCTGGATTGATTGCTGTTAGAAACCTTCCTGGAAGTCAATGTTTTAATAGAACCTGGCTGTTCATCAGTTTCTCCAAACAGTTTTGCCAGATTATGCGGCGAGGTCAATGAATCATCCCAAGCAGCAGGATCCAAGGACAGTATATTTGAGATTATGCTGCTCTCTCCTGTATCTGAGGAAGCACTGGCACCAGCAATGGCAGAATTATCTCCCATCTGCCTTCCTTTCACATCTTTTGGATATACAATGAAACTTGCAGCAACTCCATTAGAATCAGCAGAGTCGCCAGCAAAGCTATCATGGTAACCATTAGACATTGTTGAACTACTTGATGCAAGTAGAGAATGGTGACCATTTGATGTATTATTTACAGGCAAGGGTTCAGTGTTTAAATTCCTGATGCCAAACGCCTCGCTGGGTACATATGAATGAGACCTCGAGTGATTCGGACTAGATGAACAAATGGAGTGTTTCCCAACTTCAGGATCTCTCTGTCTTTGATTTTCGAAGGATTGTATATCATCTTCAACAACCTCCACCGAAGCACCAGGCACTTGATTTTGCAACACTAAATTCTGGTGACACTGGTCAGAAGAAACATCCAAACGAAGATTATTAGGTGGGACAATTTTTTCGCCTCCCTTTTCTCCATATTTCTCTAAGTATAATTGTTCTCCTGACCCTTCATTCCTAGGTGATTCAGTCGGAAGTTGATCCGGTGATTTAGGTCCTGCAACCCTCAATGACTCATGCTCAAAGTGGACGTTGATTTTCATCGAAGAAATATCAGAACATAAAACCGAAATATCTCCATTTCCAATATTTCCTCCTGTCTGTGAGTCTAGAGTGCATGACACTCTTGCATTATCTAAGGAACTCTTTACTCTTGGAAGCACATTAGTTCTGCCATTGTCATCCTTGCTAGGTGACAGACATGATAAGCGGCTGCTTAATGCTGAACCACTAAGAGTTCCGTCTGATGCAACATAATTATCAGGTGGAGGAAGGTCAGTAAGCTGCTTCAAAGTATTCATTGGATCCGTTAAGCTCTTTGCAGATATTGACTGAATCCCTTCGACCAATGATGTCTTTTTTATCGAATAATTATGAGACACAGATGCCTGATCAGTGCTTTCAAATGCTGCTGAAGGTCCATGTGTCCCTTCCCCAGACTCAGCTTTTAACACAGATCCACTTAAACTACCAGAACTAGGAACGGAAGATTGAAAAATGGAAGCACGCGTACCCCTGGATCAATTTCAGAAAAGAAAATTAAATTCAATCAAGCAAAAACAGAGTGAACAAAAAAGATTGTGCTTGCATTGTTCATGTCTTGACTTAGCCAAAAAAGAAATCTATTTATACATAAAACCATATCAATGCACGTAAAAGAAGGCTTACCATGAGGCTGCAGCAGGTAGAGCTATTGGTCTGCCATTACTTCCATTAGGTGGAGAACCTTTAAGAACGCTTGCTGTAGTCTGCCACAGAAACCACCAATTGCGAATCAGATAAACAGACAACAAAACTATGAATCAAGCATTTATTTCAAGTACTGTTGGTGGCATTTCAAATACTTGTGACTACAAGGCCAAAAAAGTGAGTAAACTAGATCTTCCTTTTCTAATCAAATGATGTTGAAGATGACATGGGGTGTTATTTTTTTCGTTATGATCCTCATTGGTCCTCCGACTGTATAGGATTTCTGAGGAAGAATACATTAACTCCATCAAGGAGGAAATCGACATAAAAGCTTCAAGAGGAGCTTGACATAGATATATTGGTTCATGGGGAGCCTGAGGTAAGAAGGTCTTTGAATCTGTTATGTAATTAAGACAGATTATGTCGGATAAATAGGCAGCATCTTATGATCTATGTTTTCCTTGTTTAACATCTCGATCTGGATGTATCCAATGCAGAGGAATGATATAATTGAATACTTTGGGGAGCAGTTGTCGGGCTTTTAATTGATTAGGGAAAAAGAATCCAAAATATTAGATAGTCATGTCCTGAAAATATTCCTCGGGAGAAAATGTACTGGAATGCTTAGCCTATTTTACTTAATGAGTGCATGACGAAGTAAGCAACAGTACAAGGAAAATGGAGAATAATTCAAAGGTACTAGAAATATTGATTGTAATCCTATAATAGGCATCGAAGAGCTTACAATCGGGGCAGTTTTCATAATAGGTTTTCCTGTGGAAGCAGAGCTGTTAGTACAAAAATCATCAACAGGTGGTGGCAACACATTCCCTGAACGCCTTTGCAGAGTACTTGCATTACCAGTAATTTGCTGAACTCTGCTCCTTCCAAACAAGAACACAATATAGTTAAACACACGATAAGAATGTTTAACTCAGGACCCAACAAAATCAACTGATTAGTGCGCGGTCTTGAGCAGAACATACAGATCTTGAATCAATCAACATCAACAGGAGTCAATTACAAAAAAATAGGCATAAACATGGCAGGTTCAGATACTTTATGAAAATACAATGTTTCTGCACAGAAGGCAATTACAATAAAATAGGGCATAAACAAGGCAGCTTCAGATACTTGATGAAAATACAATGTTTCTGGACAGAACGAAAGCTTAGGATCAACTGGAGTAATATCGCAAAAGGATTTCAAGGTAGAAGTTCCACAGGTAGCTTATCTTCATCATACACTAAAGGCAAAATTGGTTCTCATGGACCAATACAAATGAAGATAAGCTACTTTATGAAACGTCAAAGATGCTCCATAAATACCACCAGCAATTAAAGGTGCAACATAAGCAAACATCAGATGGGAAAAGCTATCATTCCCCACAAACAATAAATGACCCATTGTTTCACCTCCTCTCAAAATATAAATAGCACTAGATAATTCATTTGCAAGATCAAAGAATGAGAGAAAGGCTATGAAATTGGAAAAACAAATTAAAGCAGGCAGACGTCAGAACCAGAAATGGCAGTCTACCTCGTGTAGGCTGAAATTATTTCATCCTTTGTAAAGCTATCCTCCTGAGAACCAACTTCATGCAAATACAAGCAATCTGGGTTGGTGCAAGGCTGGACCAGAAAGTCAAACGTCATTTCAGATCCACTCCATTAAAAGACTTCAGAAAATTTAGTTAAAAACATTCACGCCAATTACAGCTCATACATAACTCATATTCATACCACATTTCTTAGCCATGCGTGACAATACTTTGTGGTCCCAAAGCACACCCTGCAATGTATTATTCAAAATCAACTTCTTGATAAGCTAATTTAGAGCAGAGATGCAGTATGTTCAGACAGTCAAGTTAACTAGGCTAATGGAGAGAAAAAATGAAACTTACTTTAACGGTCTACCCTCCAAGACAAAGCCATGTACAGATTGAATACAACGAATTGCTTCCTCCTCTCTTGCGTAAGTAATATATCTAAGGAAAAAGTAACATAAGACAACATATTTTCCAAAACAATAAGTTTGGGTAAATTAGAAGGACCAAAATGTCATAAGCCAGCGGACAGCGGGCCAACACGTAAACCATTTACAGAAAAGTTCTAGTCCCAAAACAAGCGGACATTGTTAAAAGCTCACGACAATTGCAAGTCAAAACCACTTTGCATCAAAAGTACGATGCCACAAACTTGGAGGCCAACAGCAGGTTGAGTTCATCAATGGAATGTCTTCATTAAACAGTTTAAAAGCCATGCAAGAGAGTATATATTCTGTACGCTTAAGCCCATTACTGCTTGGAAAAATATGCTAAAACGAATAGCACAGGCAGAGAATTTACTCTTCAACTCTAGTGCATGAGCCATGAAAGCTCAATATATGATATTTTCTTTCAAACATCATGTGGGCACTTGCTACACATAAAATTTATGCTAATTTAACTTTCAAAGCATTCATAACACATAAACGACCAGTCAATGCATCTGCACGGTTTACTTAATTGGTTAACAAGTCTTGTTAACGAAAGCCTTACTTCTAAAAACCAAGAAAAATAGAACCATAACATCTTAAGTGCTGGTTACTTACACACTACAAGTATTGTTAGGAAACTGCTGAATAACACCAGCTGATGTCCGAGACATTGACACTTTAAGAACCTTTCCATATTGCCCAAAATATTCTCTCCGTAAGAGAAGCTGCAATAGAACAATATGCATAATTATTCATTCTTACCTAAAATTCTCATGTACATGGACACAGAGGAGAGAGAAGAAAACTCACATCCTCATTAGCCAGGTTAAGCGGCAAACCAACTATATAAACCAGGTTGCGTTGAATGACACGCACACTACTGAGTTGCTTTCTCCCCTCTGATGATTTTGTCTTGCCTTTCTGTGACTTGCTCTTTTTCTCCATATTAACTTCAGCCACCAACCTGTGGAGGACAGTCGTCAATCTTGTGCATGCGCATGTTTACATGCATTTTTACATGCATTTCGGTGTGGGCATGTGTGTGTGTGTGGGTGAGAGAGAGAGAGAGAGAGAGAGAGAGAGAGAGAGAGAGAGAGAGGGAGATAGAGATGTCTTTTTATAAAGAACAACACCTCTCACAGTTTGCAGCCATCCCCACAATCTTTTCCTTGTCATAAGGAGCACGACATGCCGGACAACGACCCTCTGTATCATCCTTCTCTGCCATATCGATAATGTGATGCCAGCACCATACACATATCTGTCATCAAATAGAAACCACAAACAAGATGTTTTAACGCAGAAGAAACAGAAACTAACAAATAGTAAAAGATCACACCACTTTACACAGACAATCAACCTTGCTACTCGGGTCTACAACTTAGGAAGTACTAAAACAAAATCCTTACAATAATCACTGCGGACTTGGCAAAACAATCCACATAATACCATATTTTCACGCAGTAAATTGCCATGGTATCCTTAATCAAGGCACACACATTAAAAAAAACAGAATCAGAATCATGAATGATCTGCATAATGGCAACGAGACATGTAGCAATCACTCATCAGTGCCAATGGCAACTCAAAGAGCCATCAACCACTTAAATCTAGTCATACTCGCGTAGAAAGAAAAACTGACATGGTTTATGTTGACCATATTGGAACTCTATAAGTGACGAGTTCTCCTAAAGCTTCACACAAATCGTATGAGTCGTATCATACTCACGTAGAAAGAAAAACTGACATGGTTTATGTTGACCATATTGGAACTCTATAAGTGACGAGTTCTCCTAAAGCTTCACACAAATTGTATGAGTCGTATCATACTTGCCAACCAACTTAAAGTAGGCTACACTACAACACGGACAGACTGAGTAGTCAAGCCAACGTGGATAGAGTGAAGCCACCTTATGAAATGACTGCCTACAGACCGAATCAAACTAATAAAAGACTTCACAATTGGGTGATGATCTAATCAGATTGCAGCAGCCTCTACATATAGACATTAAGATTACAGGTGCACCCTGAATGGGGTGACTCCATTTCCTAGTCACGTGTTTGCCATTGGCTTCCATCATTGATTATATGGGAAGCCTCATGATATACACCCCATGCTCTTGTTTGATTCTATTGACTTGTTAGTGCTTTTTCTCATAAATTATAACACAATTTGCAACTAAGGGAATCTCCACTCTTCTCAGAAATAGCAACAAGCGCAAGTCATTACATCACAACAAAACAAAATCAACCCAATCACCAAGAAAAGGGAAGAGACCCCTAACAAGATCAAAAAAGCATTTGATGTGTACGTGGGATATGAGAGATAGAGCTGTTTCACTTTTGTTAACATGCCCATGAGGTGTGAGCAGAGAAATGATGCCAGAGCCAAACAAGTTGAATGATGTTCCCAAATCCAAGTAAATAATATTGTATCAATCATTACCAAGAGCTATGGAAACTGATCAACGGGATGATATTTATCCTATTAACACTGAATCAAGTATTATTAATGGCTTCGAGAATTACAGGTTCTTTAAAAATGAAAAAAAAAAAAGAGCATATAATTGCATACCTTGCTTGTTTTAACTGAATGCAAGTGGTAATATATTTATATGAATTCATGTATTTCAAAAAGTGCGTGACTTATGGCAGCTATATTTCATAAAATTTGAAAAGCATTCGCAATGATCACAACAAACAATGGTTAATCAGACCTCATAACCACATTTGCATGGCTTCAGCTGCTGATCAGTCAAATCCATCTCTTCAGCACAGAGAGGGCATGTCTTTTCGCCCTGATCACTCATGGTTTCCCTGAGAGAAAAAAAAAAAAGAGAGAGTTAGGACTTAGTCAAGCAATCATCCAGGGGAAAAAGAAGAAAAAAGGAAACCAAAGGGAAAAGACACTGCACAAAAATCTAATTCGCCAGTTTACTTAAAGAAATTAACCCCAAATTCTATGAGGATTTAATCATCAAGTGATCTCAACACACAGCATTCCATAATGCCACTCTGATCTTCGTGAATACTTCCAAAGATTCCTCCTTTTTCACTCTACCTTCAATCGTACGAATCAAAAAGGGCAGAAAACTACATCCACCAACAAGACGTAAAAGGGACGAGTCCCAAAACGAAATCCACTGACACATGCATCGCAGGATCGCCACCATTCACAATTCTCCCCAACGCATACGTCAAACCCTAAAGACCCCCCCCGGTTCACCGAACTCACCCACCCCGCCCGAGCACCACCGACCACAACATTCACTCCCAAACATCAAACGCCGCCGGACACGCAACACGATCGACCGCCGCCAATGCGCATCCCACACCAACCACAATCAAATCCCCGGTAAAAACCTAATCGACTCCATCCACATGCAACGCAATCCCGACAATCGGATTCGAGAGAGGACCTCACGCGAGCCCGATGCACCAATCGCCCAGGGGCAAACACCACCGCGAAGACGAAACGGGAACCGGGGCCAGAAAAGCGGCAGAGATCTCGGGCGGATTCAGCGGAAAAGAAGGCGAAAACGGAATCGGAATCGAGCACGAGATGACGGCAATCGGCGCAGATTAGGGTTTGCGGCGAGGGCTTAAGGAACTTACGGATTCGGCGATCGAAGGAAGGAAGGAAGGAAGAAAGAGAAGAGAGAGAGAGATGGGGGAAGGAATCTGTGCGGATGAGATTGCGAGGAACGCACGACGCAGGGGACGAACCAGGGAGCGAGCGAACGAGCGAGATGAAGAGAGAGAAAGAGGTCACAACGAAGCACTGTGATGCTGAGCCAGAGGATGCGCTGCGTCGTTTGGATGGCCTTCGCTCTGCTTATTAGTCTGTTGGCTTCCCAAGTCGCTGTCGTTTTTGGTTTTTTTTTTTTTTATTTTATTCATCAGTTTCGGCCTTAGTGGCATTAATCATTTTTCTTTTTTTTTCCGTATACAAGTAATTTCCGGTTTACGTGGAGTTATTGAAGGAAAAAAAAAAGGAAGAAGAAAAGGAAAGAATTTGGGTGGCGGATCGCGTCCATACACGTGTCAGTCCAGCTTATCCTGGTGGGGCCTCGGATGCGTGCCATGTAGAGATGGTCGTCTGATCCGACGGTCAAAGTGGGGTCTTCGGCTTACTGTTATCTCTCGTCTCCTTTTTGCAATATTTGTCATGGGTAGGTGGGGTACCGCGGTAGGTCTCCGTAAGTGGTTTTTCATGTGATTAGGATCGGTTTTTCTGTTCGGAGAGCAACAATTTTTACGTCACTCCTTTTTTTATTTTCGTAAAAAAAGCCTCCTTTTTTTTATCAAAATAAAAAAAGCCTCCTTCATTCACGAAACTCTTTCGAATTTTTCGAGATCAATCCTTTCTTGCATCGAATTTCTATCGATCCATAATTCAAAATATAACATCACAATTCAAATTAATGTGATTTTTTAATCATGTTTTTTCACAATGATCTCGTTTAGATTTTTTTTGGTCCATTGAGAACATCTTTAGGAGGAGAAGAGTGCTTAAGATCAGTTTGGATTGTCTGAGCTATCTATTAAATATTGTGCGAAGTTCTCCGAATTTGAAATGATTAACATTAATTATATTAAAACTTTACCAAAATAAATAAATTTACCAAAAAAAAACATTAATTATATTAAAAACTTAAAATTATAAAAATATGAGTGGAATTAAAGCATTGTTCATTTGACCACTGTAACGGATATTTCACTTAGAAGATTCGATTAAGGCAAAAAATCGAGGAATGAAGCAAGAAAGGAATGGGTTATTTAATTCAAAGTAGAAAAATGTAATTGATGTCAATTATAATTTTGCTTATTATGTTGCTAATGCCTATCAATTGATTAAGTAGGCAAATGTTAATTGGTAAGGTTTTACTTTTCGTTATACATATTTTTTTTTTCGCTGAATAAGCCATTCTTACTCATCGCATTAAATGAATTTTTTATGCAAACCAAACCATTAGGCTTTATGTAGTCTGTGATTATCAAACACACTTGGTGACAAAAAGTGCTAAATTTTAATTTTCAATGTTTAATATGGTTATTAAACACACCACGGTGATGAAAGCTCGAGTATTGAATTTTGGCTATTGATACATTAAGTGCTAAAATTGAAATTATAAAGTTGTCTGGTGATAATTAATAAATCCACGGTCGAATATTATTAACCTCTTACCAACATAGAAAGAAAACCTTGTTGGAAAGTTCTATGAATATAATTGGCAAGATCCACTATCATCGATTAAAAAATTTTCATTGAACGAATTAAGCAAGCCATCGCTGGCTTAGATAAAGTGGTTTTTTATACTTAATTCATTCATTTAAGTCGATTTATTAAGGGCTATCAAACGAGCTTAATCTCCTTAAATTCTCGGTATTTATTTATCAGTTTTATCAAACGAGCCGTAAGGCTGAGCACGCGTGCATCGACGATCAACACGTTCATACCAGAATGATTGATTTGCTACATCTGCATCGTTCTTACATGCAACATTTTGTAAGTTCCTAGTTTTGTCATCTTTTAAAGGCCAAGTTCACGAGGATCACCTTGCATGTTCACGAGAATCCTATTTCAATTTCAAACCTTCACCAATAAATTCCGTGGAAAACCCACATTTTGTCATGCTTATATAATATCAAAGGAGGGACAAAATTGCAATTTTTGTAAAGTAAATTGAAATTCTGACACTTTAAATTAGGATTCCTTAAATCCCCAAGACTTTTCAAAAATAAATTTGAAAATATTTCTTACCTCTGCTAAGTTAAGTACTTGCAATTTCACCAAGATCTAGTTTAGTTTTCCTAAATCTACCATTTTTTTTTTTTCCTAATTATTTTCTTACATTGTATAATTTTTGCTATTGCAATAGCGAGCGAGTCTTACTTCACAAAGGTAAAAATTCAATTCATCCACCAGCTGAAATTTCAAACGTTTGTATTGAAAATTTCCCTAGTTTTTCGAAAGTTTTTCCAAATCAACCAAAGTCGAATTCTCTCTATATCCAAAGCAGGTGCTCCTTTGCCAGTCTTTATAGAAAGCATGGGCTTATTGACATTTCTTGGAGAAAAATTAACTGGAGATAAAACAGGTATATATATTTTATATTATGTTAATATCAATCTAATATTTATCCCATAAATCTCCTGCGATGTTTTATTTCTAAATAGAGTCTCTCATCATGCAGCAAATTAAAGCCATTGCCTAAAACAATTCGAATTGTATTTCCTTTCCTTTACTTAATTTACAAATATTATTTAGGTAAATATATAAAATTTGCTATTGCTAGTTATATTGAGAATAACCTACATTATCGATATTTTGACGTCATTAGATATATTTATCATTCACTTTAATTTTACTAATGGATAATCTTGCTATCATGAGCTATATCCAAAATAGTATAGCTGAAAATCTTTAGTTGAAGATAGGTTATTTTGTATGTATCTTTTGAATTTCAAATCAAAATAGATTTTTCCTGAATCATGTCGATGATCTTACCATGACGAGCTTTATCCTAGATAACATAATATTTAAAAAAAAAAACAAAATGTCTTATCTTAAATTTTAAAATAAAAAGAGATGGAAATTTGTGAATGACAAATCAACTGGGCAAAGCTTTTATTGGATAAACGTGGATGACATGGCAAAATAAATACCATGCGGCTTGCCACGTGAGATTCATAGATGGAAGGTAAAATTTCACATGGCAAGTATAATAGCGAATTTTCTTTCAAATCCAACTTTAACGATATATTAGTTACTCACCTAGAGCAAATGGGGGCATATCAATTTGCATGTTTTTGAATCACAAGCAATCAATCGATACGATATGTGATGCAAGAGAAAAAAAAATGAAATTTCATATAATTTACTTAACAAGTTTGCTGAAGAATATCATAATTAATAAAAGCATAACTTTTACATGTGGAAAAGATATTACAACGTTAAGTTTTATAAACAAAAATACAAACGAACAATCAAAACTCCAATCAAGCCACGTTGGTTTAAGAAAGTGTAGTCAAGTCCTTTTATTGGGCTCCACCGACCCCTAGTCAAGCTCAATGAGGTTGCAATAACTTTTAGGAGAAGTTTTCTTGTGTATATTTTCAATTCTACTTTAAGGATTTGATTGAAAAAAAAATATTGAGATTAAATATTTAGTCACAAGCGATGACACCGACCCCTAGTCAAGCTCAGCGAGGTTGGAATAACTTTAAGGAGAAGTTGTCTTGTGTATATTTTCAATTCTACTTTAAGGACCTGATTGAAAAAAAATATTGAGATTAAATATTTAGTCACAAGCGATGACACCTTGTCCTCGAGAAACTTCCTTTTCCCCATCTCCTTCTCTAAAAGGAAATACATTATAATTTGTTAAATTGTCATTTGACTTTCATAATTATTTGTTAAATGATCTCAATATTATTAAAAAGGTTCACTATCAATTGTCGAATCATTTTCGTTGATAGATTCATTTGTCGTATAAGTTTTTCCACTTTTAAAAGATGTGTACAAGTGTATGACGAGTTGAGGTAAATTAAAATAATACATGGAAGTCATTGTTGCGTTCGAGTGAGTTCCATCGGTGACTTCATTTACACCTCTGGAATCTCTAATATCCACTTTATTCACAAGAAAAATTGAATTTTTTTACTACAAATAATGGTTTCGAATGTCTCGTAACTTTTTTCTTTTATAAAAGGTGTTTTTCGCTAATATAAAAGGGTTAGGAAAGGACCAAAAAGGTCAGACGGCAGTGATTTTTCAATTCTCGACCGAAAAAAGAAACATCGATCCGGACGAGCCGATTCGGATCCAAACCCGAATTCCTCCTCGTCAACGCTCGCCGCCGGCCGTCAATAGTTTTGTCCGACCTCGCAAAAAACGACACGGGCCTCCTCCGATTCTTCCTCCATCAAAATCCTGCATCGACCGCAACGCAAATCGCTCATCATCTCTCCTCCCCCCTCCGGCGAAAATGCCCGTCGCCGACCCCTCTTTCCTCCCCCTCCTCCTCCTCCTCCCTCTCCTCGCTCCGCCGTCCGTACACTCCACCACTCCTCCTCCGCCGTACCTATCGCCCGCCACTTTCGCCGCCGACTACGACGACATGCTCGGGAACTTCAGGATCTTCGTCTACGACGCCGCCCGCAGGACCTTCAAGTTCAGGTCCGAAGCCGAATCGCTCTTCCTCGCTTCCCTCCTCGGCAGCCCCTTCGTCACCGAGAACCCTAGCGAGGCCCACCTCTTCTTCGTCCCCTTCGACGGCGGCCTCTCCGAGCGCTCCACGGCGCGCGTCGTCCGGGACCTCCGCGCGGACCACCCCTACTGGAACCGCACCCTCGGGGCCGACCACTTCTACGCCTCCTGCGACGGGATCGGGTTCGGGTCGGACCGGAACCTCCTCGAGCTGAAGAAGAACGCCGTCCAGCTGTCGTGCTTCCCGGCGTCGGGCGGCAGGTTCGTCCCCCACAAGGACGTGGCCCTCCCACCGGCGGGCGTTGCCCCGGCCGGCGACGGCGGCCCTCGGGCGCCGCCGTCGAACGGGACGGCCGAGCACCTGGCGTACGCGAGGCTCGGCGCGATCAAGGACCCCGGCCTGGCCGACCGGTTAGCCGGAGATCGGGACTTCCTGATCGAGTCCGAACCGTCGGATGGGGCGACCATCGAGCGCCGGCTGGCGGCGAGCGAGTTCTGCTTGTTTGACCTCGGGGGCGACGTGTCGTGGATCGGGGACGCGATGCGGTTCGGGTGCGTGCCGGTGGTGATCACGGACCGTCCGATCCAGGACCTGCCGCTGATCGACGTGCTGAGGTGGCAGGAGATGGCGGTGTTCGTGGGGAGCGCCGGCGGGGCGGAGGCAGTGAAGCGCGCGCTGACGGGGCTGGCGAGGGAGCGGTTGGAGCGGATGAGGGGATCGTGTGTGGCCGCGAGCAGGCACTTCGCGTGGAACCGGCCGCCTCAGCCGTTGGATGCGTTCCACATGGTGGTGTATCAGCTTTGGCTCAGACGGCACACGATCAGATACGCCCGGAGAGAGTGGACTTAGGTCGATCAGTTTTTTTTTTTTTTTTAAGGTCAAGGAGAAAGTCGTTGACTCGTTATTTAATTTTCTAGTTTCCACTGAAAATTTTTATTCTGCTACGAAAATGTATGGGGTTGTTAGCATGGCTCCATCCATTTGGACAAATCGTTTGTATGATACAAAGCAAAACACGAATTATTAAGAAAGAATCCAAATATTATGCGAACGCTTAATTTATATGTCAAAATTCAATAATTTAATATAGAGAATCAAAATTATTATATGCATGTTGACACTTATTGACACGAGTTGTCAATCCTTATAAGTTACATGCAAGTATGTATGGATCACTTATTGATTCGTTGTAATTCTGAAGTTCAAATTATGCGTCTAGTGTAATTACAAAATTACCATCCACAGTCGAGCATTTCTTACTTTTAATGCTATTTTACAAAATTACCATCGATTCTTACTTCCGTACGTGGAATTTGTTGATTTTATTGAAAACTTGCTAATGCTGCTCTTTCTATAATATGAGATATGTACATCAAAAGTTTTAAAATATTTGTCAAAATTATGATTAAAGTTTTTAAATTTATATATAAGTGTACTTGAGAAACAACATCGACTATTGAGTCTGCAACCCTCGATTTGTGCTTAGCATTGCCCTCGTGTTGTGATGCCGTGGTACATGCCGCCACCTTGCACCTATTGACTGAAAGGTTCATTTACTAAAGTTACTAGCCTTTATTGGCAATGTCTGGCAATGTCGATGTGCTCTCTCTTAAGCATTTTTTCTTTTAGTAAAAACTTATCATTTTGTTGGGGCACCACATTAAGCACCGACTGTTCCTAAAGAACATCAAAATAATCGCATTCAATTTTTTTCAGCACTCAAAATGATGGGAGTTGATAGCTGTACTTAGATTTCACCTTTTTGGGAATTTTGCCAAGAACTCGATTCTTCTATTTGAAAATATCTTAAACTTGATTGCATTTTCTCTACAAATTTTAGACACGCCCATTAGTACACATGTAGATCACTTACTTTTGTTTATATGCATATCACGCCCTTCTAAATTTAAAGATCAATTTTGTTATGACAAATGGTAATCTAGTAATGTGCATTGACACCTCGCGCTCCCCGCCAATATAAGATTGCGAAAATTAATATACCGATTGAAATTACCTAATTAGGAAAACTCGCTATTCTTAAGACGGAATTACCAACATGGATTAACAACCGACTATTTAGGCTGACATTGTGAACTTGCTAGCTTATCATCCCGATGGAAGTGAAAAACTTAGTAAATGTATTAGTAATCATAATGCAAGCTTTAATTTAGTATTTTTTTTGGGGGGGTCGGAATAGCCTTTCTAACTAACTAGGTACCTTTTCGTTTCTTTATCGATTTATGTTACTGGCCTATAAAAATTCCATTTGCTAAACAGTAAAAAAACTCGGTGAATTATAAAAATGGAATTAATAGGAGACCCATTTCTTAGCTCATATATGACGACTTAAGTTGTTATATGAGTTAATTATTTTCAATAAATGTGTCATGACTGCATTTAAATACAATATAGGTGTTAAGTGGATTATAAATTAGTTTACAACTTATTTAAACTTAGCCCAAACTCTCTTCTCATTCTCTTTGGCTTTCACTTAACCTCTTATTTACTCACTTCGCACTCTCGATCCAAATTTGATTTGACCCCACCCGCGAGAACAACCATCTTCTCTTATTTTAGCGGGTACTAGCCTCATGAGCACACCCTAGGCACTTGAAATATAATGTCAGGCGTGTTAAAATTAGACCTCACTAAAAAGCAACAATACATAAAATATGTACTAGCAAATTTGATCAAGCTCGAACCACTTGATAAATTTCCTATAACTACTTCAGGTTTTCACGTGATTAGTAAATAAAGTATCAAGAAATGATTGTCCAAGAGCGTAATTAAGTTATGCAACTTGTAAAAAATACAGACAAATTTTAAAATTTATCAAATTGTTTCAATCGAGATTAATTTTATTAAATTTTTGAGGAGAATACATATATTTTTTTTCGGGTTGGTAAGGAGAATGTTTTTAATTGCCTTGAATTCACGCATTCACCTCCCATGAGACAAAAAAACAAAAGAAGACAACGCATGAAAGCTAGCAGTCCTTTTTACCACATCTTTATATTCCTCGGTCCTCCGGTCGCTACCAACCTTCTCCACCCACTCCTTCCGCCATCGCCACCGCCACCCGTTCAAGTCCGTTCGCTCCTCCGGCCTCTCCCGAATCTCCTCCGCCGCGCGCCTCCGCTCCGGCGCCGTTCCTCTCTCTCTCTCTCTCCGTGGCCGTGCGTGCGAGCTCGGTGCGTTCCTCGCAACTGCATGCGCGCGTCGTGCGTGCCTCGAATGCCATCGTCGTGAACGGAGCTTCACTCTCTTCGCTGTTGACTGCGTTCAGGTCCCGAAGAGAGGGCGGCGGCGGCGCCGAGGAGGAGGAGGGGAGAAGAGCATGGCGGAAGGTACTTTCCCCCCGTCCGGCGCGGCGGGGCTCCTTTTGCTGGATTTGCGGATTCGAGTTGCTCCGGTTGGCGCTCGCTTGACCGATTTGTGCGTGCGCGCGTCTCGCAGGTGAGGGCGGCTCGGCGAGGCCCGCGGCTTCTCCGTACGATGAGGCGATGGAGGCCCTGTCTTCGCTGATCACCAAGCGCAGCCGCGCCGACAAGAGCAACAAGGGCGACCGGTTCGATTTGCTCTTCGATTATCTGAAGGTGATCTTCTGGTTGATTCTCTCTCCGTTTGGTTAGATAAGCGATGAGCGAGTGAGGACTTACTTCATTTGTCTCTTTTCTCTCCTTTCTTTTCGATGTCTTTTGTTCGTGGCTTTTCTCGGATTTTAGATTTTGGATTTGGATCAGCAAATCCAGCAGATGAAGGTCATCCATGTGGCCGGCACCAAGGGCAAGGTACTAGGCATTTTCTCGATTCGCCAGATGAAGTTCGTCTCATTGTTATGCGCCTGGATGTATTTTATGTTCGATGATGCTCTGCTTTCCGGCGCAATGCTCGAAACAGCCGAGTGTCTACAGGCATTAATAAGATCGTTGATCAATTGTTGGCATCTCTCTTTGTATTCCATTTTGCTTTTCTGGATTCAGCATTTTTATGTATAAGGGAGCCTCGTTCTGAATTGCTGCTGCCAGCTTATGAGGGCATTGGTAGCTATTCCAACTTCCCTAAGCTACGTAATGCTTCTTGGCTTTCGGGCATTGGTATTGGGGTTCAGATTGCTAACTTAAATCATACTGCTGTAGTGATGTTTGGGTTCTCACTTGTTTCATCAATTAATCAGAGAACTTCAGCAGGCCTTTTATTCATTTTCTGCTCAAAGTTTCTTTTCAAAAAGTGTAGAAAGTCAACATAGACTATTCCGAAAAAATCTGAATAAATGACTTTTGGGAAGAATTAATTATCTGCGACTTTTTAGTTTTTCTTTTTCCATGGAAATTGTAAGTTGATCCCAATTTGTAAGCAGGTGTTCTTTCAACTGTCTACTCATTATTCTTTGACATTTTAATTTTTAGGAGTTCACTGTGATTTTATTGGAGTAGTGTATCTTTAATTTATGCAGGTTTCGGATAACCATTTGTGTGGGATGTCTTTATACTTTGCATAAACTTGCTCTTGGCCAATATTAAGTCATTATATGATTGGTAAGTCATAATGTAGTTGCATCATACTAGGACTTCTGAGTCTTCCAGCATAGTAATATCTAAATTCAGTGAAATTTCTTCGTGCTGATACTTTTTGCTGTTGGACAAAGGGATCCACATGCACTTTTACAGAATCGATACTCCGTAATTGTGGTTTCCGAACTGGACTTTTCACATCACCTCACCTCATTGATGTGCGTGAAAGATTTCGTTTGGATGGGTGAGTTTCACTTTTTTGGTTAGACTTTCCAAAATATCATTTAGCTTTCCCTGGTTGGGTTGGTTTACAGAGCAACCAAATAAACGCATTGATAATTTTCATGCAAGGACAATTTTCTATTATGCCTTTTGGGTGTATGTTGCATGACAACTTCAGTAATTTTCCTTCTCATGGTTTTGGCTTCAGTGAGGACATTTGCGAAGAAAAATTTTTGGCGTACTTCTGGTGGTGCTATGATAGACTAAAGGTATTCACACACACCATTGTCATGTCATTAAGTGTATGTCTGCTGCAGATGTCCTATTGAGACTACTGCAACCAGGCCATTCTTTTTTCAGTTATTTTTCTCTAGCTCTGATTCGGATGACTGTCTTTCTGTATGCAGGAAAGAGCTAGTGAGGATGTACCAATGCCTACTTATTTTCGCTTCCTGGCCTTACTTGCCTTCAAGATATTTGCGGCAGAGCAAGTTAGTTTGATAAACACTTGGATTCTTACTAGGAGTTTCTTTGTCTCTTTTTGAATACATGTAGATGATTCCCCTTTCAATTATGTATTCACTTTACAGGTGGATGTTGCCATCTTAGAGGTTGGTTTAGGAGGAAAATTTGATGCAACAAATGTGGTATGTTCTCAATTGTTGCTCAAGGAGTAGTTTTGAGATGCACTCCACCTTTCTAATGGCTTATGCAAAAGTGACAACTAGGACTTAACTTAGTAAGGTGCACCTATAGTGATTATGCATGCATGAATTCTGCAGGTCGAGGCACCCATAGTCTGCGGTATATCTTCTCTGGGGTTTGACCACATGGAAATTCTTGGTTAGACTTCAATTTCCTCATTTTTTTTGTATTAAGTTCATTGATGAATAAAGTATCTGTCATGAATTGTGCTTGAGTATCTTGAGTAGTGTAAACCCAAACAGTGTTTCATAGAGAATTAATGGTCCCTTACTGGCCCAAATTTCGCTGGTTAGTGGTCTGGGTACCAAAAGGCATTCTATACTAGCTTGGAGTAGACCCGCAGGTTGCTCAAGTGATATTATAGGTTTCAGTAAGCAAGAAGCCTGCTTCCCAAAATGCACTCGTTACTGAAGGACTCCCTCAAGTTTCCTAGTTTGATGTTGAATGTCAACTTTTGGACTTTATCTGTAAACTACCGCTGCTTGATGGGACATTTTCATGTGACTTGTTATCCTGTTCATGGTTCTAACTTTTCCCATATAATTGATGAGTTTAAGAAATTCTATGATGTGTGAAACCTTGAACCTCATTATGAAGTTTCACACATCTTTTGACGAGTTTAGATTGTAATTTCTGAAGGTTGACTGGGATCTTGACCAATCTACACCATGTCTCGCATATGAATTTTCGTCCGAGGCATCTAATCATGTTGTCTACGGTGATTGCATATTGTGTTGTAATATAGCTTATGGTATAGTCCTGGCTTGAATTACATGATTTCAGTCTAACATTATAATAGTGATGCCGGTTCCATTTTGAATACTTATCATTGTTGTCTCTTATGTTGCACAGGAAATACCCTCGGAAAAATTGCTGGGGAAAAGGCTGGTATCTTCAAGGTGGTTTTCAGCACTCATATATTGACGAAGCATATAATTAGCACCCCATCAGCATATTGTTCTTCTTAGAGATCCATTTAACTTATATGGTCTAATTTCGTGTGGCCCAGCGAGGAGTGCCGGCATTTACTGTGCCTCAACCTGGTGAAGCTATGCAGGTGCTTGAAGAGAAAGCTTCTCAGTTGGATGTAAGATGCTTTTGCTTCACTGGTCAGTTAGCAAGAATTATAACATCCGTGAAGGAGATTACTTCCTATATAAAAGGGTTGGCTTTATGCAGGTCGTAATCTTTTCAATCTGAAACTTCTGTCCTACTAAACATACGGAGTTCTTTAGTGGGAAATGAACTGTAATACTTGCGGGTGTCTATTTCCCAAGCTCTGTCTTGTTTTTTTTCGTGAAATAACTTGAATACTATATGTTTTCTTGATTGGATATTCCTCACTTATTACTGAGCTAAGGGATTGATTGTATTTCAATTGCATAATTCCACTTGTGAACATTTAGTTGATTGACAACATAATAACTCTACTTAAAGGTGAATCTTCAAGTAGCACCACCACTGGATGCCAACCTACTTAATGGTCTGAAACTTGGGCTAGTGGGCGAGCATCAATTTCTTAATGCTGGTCTTGCTGTTGCTCTATGCTGTACTTGGCTTCAGAGGACAGGTCATCAGGACATAAACTGTCTGCAACAGATGGTAAGCATAATCCTGAGTTCATTTCTGCTGGTATTTGATCTCCTCCTTTAATGAATTTTTGTATGCTAGAGCAATTTGCCTGAGCAGTTCATTAAAGGGCTGACATCAGCCAGTTTGCAAGGGCGAGCTCAGATTGTCCCAGATCGGCTATTAAACTCTGAAAGTTCGGGAGAACTGCTATTTTATTTGGATGGTGCTCATAGTCCTGAAAGCATGGAAGTATGCGCAAAGTGGTTTTCTCTTGCTGTTAAAGAAGAAAATCAACATCAGAACTGGTGTAACCCGCAAGGGGGTGACTCTAAATCTGCAACGGCATTGATAGGCAATAACTATGGAAAAAATTCAGCAAAAATCTCAACACAGGTAGAGCTCATTGACTATATTTTATATTTATTGTTAGTATTGACGCATTGATAAGACTGGTAGGATTTGAAAGCAAGTACGGGATAGCTTTTGTATGCTCGTGTTCTATTTTGATGGTGTTGATATGCTTTCCAACTCCTCTCCACATAATATGTTCGAGCAAAGGAGAAAGTGCATTATCTGTGGAATACTGCCAATAGTAATTGACATCAGTCTAATCTAAAACATCATGTGATTCATGTGACGATATCCTTGTTGATCAGAATATAACAGTAATTTCTTTGTATGAAATGTTCTTTCATAGCTGCTCTTCAATCAAAGAAAGGACCTTTATGCATTGACTGGCAGTACTTCATGGTGCCTTATGATGTAGTTAAAAGGACCAACTTAATGAAAGTCTCGGCATAGGTTCCAGCTATCTTAATCTAGGAGTTGGTGTATCCAATTCCACTAGTACAAGACAGTCGGTTGACTTGGCACACATTTTCACGTTTGTGCAAGAAATTAGAAATTACCTTAGCAATTCAGCTGCAGAAGTTGATGGCTATTCTTTTCTTTCTCTATTTTTGTGTCCTCTTCACAATTAGCCATGGATCTCCTTGGGACGTAGAGAAGTAAAATATGTGGGAATGGTTTTGCTCCCCTGACTAATCCATTGTGCCATTCTAGTGAATCTGAGATAATTTATGTGGCCATTGCAGATACTTCTCTTCAATTGCATGTCCGTGCGAGATCCTAAGTTGCTCCTTCCTCACCTGATGAATACATGTGCTAGTCATGGTAAAAGTTCGATATATGCTGCATCATCAACTAGTCCTTTCCTGATTCGTGATATGTAAATATATTTTTTTATTTGCTTCATTATTCACTATTTAGAAGGTGAAACCAGTATATTTTTTTGAATCAACAGTTGTGAAAATGAAGCCAGGGTAAATGTTTGATATTTTTTGTTTCAGCTACTTAAACATTTCTTTACAAGGATATCTAGACTGATTTCTGTATGGCTTCATCAAACTTACCCACCGATGTTGAGAAACTAGAATTTATTGATGATCATATAAGCTTAGCTAGTATGTGGAAGTGGCCAATGGCCATTGCTAGTATGCAATAGAATCTTCTACTGTCATCTGTCGTTGTGTTGTTGTTTGCTGTTGTTTCGTTTACATCCTATATTTCAGTCATGAGATCTGGCTTACATGCAAAGGAGCGTTAATACGTGTTTTTGGAAAGCTTAAATTTTTGGAGAAGTTCTTGTTCAATAACATCCTTACATGACCAGCTGAGATATACCCAGAAAATTTTGCGGACTCTGTAAAAAGAGTAGTCATGTTTTGAAACTAAACTTTAATAATGTTCTTTATATAGGCTGAACTGCATTACAAATAAAGCAGTCAAACTACTTGACCGAAAGCAACCTCTTTGACCAGCTTTTTTTCTGATCCCATTTTAAAGACACTTTCTTCTCCAGTGTATGCCAGTTATCTTTTCCACAAAGAACTCAAGTTCTGCATATTTATTAGATGCATGGAATTGCTGGGCAGTATGTTAATGCAAGGATGTCTTTTGGACAAATGTCTGATGATGTGCATGTGTATTATAATGTCCAGGAGTGCACTTCAAGAAGGCACTTTTTGTTCCGAACATATCTGTATATTACAAGGTTGGGTCACACGCTCTACCTCCTAGCAATTCTCAAGTTGATTTGTCATGGCAGCTTGTTCTGCAAAGAGTTTGGGAGAACCTTATTCAAGGTGAAAAAGGTAGTATTTTGTGTGCCTTAGATCTGTCTATGTGCTATATCTGTTACTCAATGTCTTCCACTCACATATATTCTTCATACATGTGAGGTATAGAGGGCGAGGCCAAGAACATAGATATTGCTGGTGATGAAGTTAGGGATGATTCAGAACCATGCATTAAAAGTTGTGAGAACAGTGCTGTGTTTTCTTCTCTTCCATTAGCTCTCAAGTGGCTAAGGGACAATGCGCAACAGAATCGCTCAGAGCGGTTTCAGGTAAGGGTACTTTATCGAAGAGCATTTACCTGTTTCAGATTTCAGGAATCAACTCTGTTCCATTTGTGAACATATGGGATCTATATTACCTCTTCTGGAAAGAAATGGCTATTGCATTCCAATTTTTGCTATAATTTTTTTTTCTTTATTTACAGCATCTTGTATTTAATAAAAAAATTAGGTGTAACTTAGAATAGAATATAATTTTCATTGTTACTTATTCGTTCATGTTGGTGTTTGGGTGATGTTGAGCACAATATTTGTTATTGACTGCATAGTTGGTGCATAACTGAGGATAGCCAACTGATATGAATAGTTAGATGGGGGACCTGACAACAAAAATGCTGCAGGGGCCTAGGCACTAATCTAGTGAGAAATGCATTACTAATATCTCTTTACCAGCAATCAGACATCAATGCATAATGTGATTATGTTTGAAAGAATCCTGTAATAAATTTAGAAGTTTAAGCTTGGTGAGCGTCAAATCTAGGAATGAAAACTACAAATTTGTATTTTGCAATTCTAGCAAAAGGGTACTTCTCTTACCTCTTCTTTTTATGTGCATTCTTTTCTGCCACTTTATGCTTTTCTGCCACTTTATGTGTGCTTCCTCGGTACTTGCAGAAGGAAAAAGAGAATTTTATCTTTTCTAATTTTCTATGATACTCTTTCAGCTTATGAAAACTTGTCACGTGTTAATCATATCACCCACATGCCATAAATAATCACATCAGTATATTTCAGACATTTCCCTTATTTTTTGAACGAGGAGCCAGAGTGAAATCTCCTAGGATGAGAATCTTCCTGTATGGTTGACTTGCCTGAAATGTTTTCAACTGGTGCGTGGACTGTTGGCTTGATAAATCATTCATGACCAAACTTTCAACTTGCGAAGGATGCATTGCCTGTCAAGCTTAATAAAACCGAATGGGGTCAAATTTCCTAGAAATGCGTGCTACTTTTCCACTCTGACCTTTTTGTGCTCCTTTACTCGTGGATGATCATATCATTTAACTTACAGATGTTTTTTGGGATAATGTTTTAGGTCCTCGTGACTGGTTCTTTACATCTCGTGGGTGACGTGTTGAGACTTGTCAAAAGGTGAAGTAGTCAACCCACTTGAAGCCCTCTCAGATTGCTTTGCTGCTGAGTACATTTCACTGAGGAAGAGTCGGATCTGTCCTGGAAGGAACTTTGTCCCTTGCACACCAGGAAAAGATCTTTACTGCGGGAAATTCTTCAGCACCCACAGGAATCTTTTTGCGGTGTTCTGCCATTATTCTACTTATTTGATGTAATCTATTTGACGTCGAGCATTGAACAATTGTAGAATCAAAGAAGGTTGTATGGATATTTGTTAAGAGTGGGCTTTTCACTCTTTCTCAGAAGAACACAGGCTCTGTTGTGTTGTTGACCGGAAAGAGTTCTATTAATATGAACTGTTTTTAGCTCATGTCATGGGAGAAGCACAAAGGATTGGCCTTCTTTTGCAAACTCCTAAATTTACAGTTCAGTTGCCCATTTTGGTTAACTTGTAATCTGTGCATAGCAATCACAAGATTTTTCGGTTAATTGTGCTTTTAAGGTTTTAAAATAAATCACAATAAAGTCTAGAGCACGCCCGCGGTAGAATTCAGAAGTGGGATTTTCGATGCTTGAATTCCACCCCACGGCGAGCTCTAGACTTGATTGGAGTTATCTTGAAACCTAAGTCCTTAAAGTCATCAATTGACCGACAACCAGACCTTAAGTCTGATTTTTGCAATTATCCCACGTCAAATCAAGGCGAAACAAAATGGACTTGTACAATTATACCGTTGCCTATACATACTTTTGGATAATAAATTTTGGAAGATCGAAAATGTTCATCTTTACCAATTCCCCGATCAAAAATCTGCCCAATTTGTCAGGAAGCTTTCAGTTGGCAATCGCGATCTTTACGCTCCCTCTCCCTTTCTTATTTCATGGGATTTTGTAGAGTAAAAGAGCTGTTAACTACTTCTGAAATCCTGATTCGGAAATTCTATTGTGAAGCCAATACTACAGGAATTTCAAGCCTTCCCATCAATGTTTGAAGAAGGCCTTCCTTAAGCACAATAGATCCTTACCAGTGAATCCTGACATTTGGAACACTATCACAGAAGAAAACCAATATCACTCGCCAAATTGAAGCTACGAATGAGCTCAAACGTATCTAATACATATTACACACAAACTTATGCTGGCTTGAAGAACATCATCACCAGAATAGAATACCTCTGTACAACAGTGAATTCCTACGTCACATAGACACTCGCATTTATCTCTCTTAGCATCTATGCAACCCCCCGCATGAACTTTAATTAGAAAACTGTTGCTTTTCATTGAGTCAAACAAAAGCAATCAAGAGACTCTACACTGAAAGGAGAGATTCAACCGTTTTCCGGCAAAAATTATCGAGCCAAGTTCTCTTATGTCAAAGCAATTGGCGAAGCTGTTGATTTTCTCTGCGAAGAGATTTGACTTCTTTCATCAACTCAGCTTGATTTTCAAGAATCGAGGCCATCACTCTTGACGTTTCCATCTGTTCAATGGAAGTGAAAAATAATCAGAGAAAATTGAGAGAGGAGGAAAAAAATGTACGAGCATACCTCTTGCATATGGAATTGTCTCAATATTTCTATGTGTAGATTTCTCATATCCTCGTGAATTGATTTCTGAAAGGAAACTAGGGTTTCTTCAAGGGTTCGTTGAAAGAGCTGCAATGTAAAGGAACTTCCCTGCTGTGAATCCATAGGAGAGGTCCGCTGAAAATGTGGTATTCCTCCCTATAAAAGTGTCATGTTACTGATTAGATCTTATCATACTGAACATGTACTAAGTAGCAGACAATAACCCGCCTCCAAAACCACCACTAATAACTATTATTCATTGAACAATGTAAATATATATCCATCATAGGTGACATGAAAATAAAGTAAATGGTACTCCCCCATCACGAGATAGAGACAAGAACATTTTTCGTAGTCTCTAAAACAGAACATTATTCAAACACTTTTGAATGCTTACATTGATCGTTGGAAGAGTCCCCGATTCCAAAGCGGCTGATGTTTCTGACCTAGATAACAAACTGCTAATAAGCTCTTCCTTGGTTTCAACTCCCGTTTTCTTGGTTTTTGGTGAACCTACTGCAATGGATGGTCCGTCGCTGAAGGAAGAAGTAGTGCTTATTCTCTCAGCATAAGTGGAAAATCGCCGTGGCAGGGTCAAAGATGCCGTTCCAGAAGATTCCACTGTACTTTGTCCCATCACGCCTTTCGGCACAAAAGACAAGGACAATGAACTAGAGGGAGGGAGTTCTGAATATCCAAGTGGAGTCTCCTGAATGTTGGAAACATCTTTACTCCGCAAATTTGGGTAATCGAAGTTTGAATTTGTTAAAGAGCTAATACTTGTTGGGCTCACTGATGAGGGAAAATCTTGGAATGAAAACATTGACCCTGATGTTTGACTTCCAGCTAACGTTCCAACACGGGATGGCAAAGTGAGAGGCTGGCGAAGATGAGCATATTTGTCCAATACCTTTTCCCCACCCCAAGCTTCTGGAGGAGTGACAGAAGAATCTTCACTCTTGGATGATGGAAGGGGAGTAGATACAGGCTGTGTTAAAATTCGATTCTCATCCTGCACAAAGTAAAGAAACCGTACATGATTTTCACAAATATCTCCTATACGATGTGTGAATGGCATGATGTTTACTGTAAGACAGCAACAATCCACCAGAGTTACTCTGGTGAAACAGAATGTCTTCTAACAAAATCCCACATAGAGTTAATCTAACAAAATAGGATGCCTTCTACTCTACATTGAAAGAAAAACTGGGAAATCCAGGAAAAGCTAACCAAAATATTAAAATCATTATGAAATAAGAATCATATCGAACTCCTAGACAGTTTGTATGAAGACATATAGGCCTGATCCATCCTCTACCTTCGCCTCAAAAGAGCCAAAACGTGAATCTGGCTCTCAATTACTGAAGCAAGTAAAAGTTGCAACACTGTCTCTATGAGCACAGTTACTTTCAAAATGAGTATCAAAAAATGAAAGGCTATGGCATTTTCATGGGACAAGTGAAAGTATCAAACCTGTCCTGAATTGGAGCTGGATTTCCAATCAAATATAGGATGAATGTTACTTCCATCCTCAGTAAAGGGATACCGCCGATTGGATGAAGGAAACAGCAGCGAAGAAGGTCTCTTATCAAGAGCAGAAAGATCTTTCTTCCTACCATCGTCATCATTCCATAGTTTATCAAGTGAGGGTGTAATTGGTTGGACGTCGACAAGGGGGGAGAAAACCTCCATGTCATCCTTTAGGTTAAATGTAGAACGCGGAGCGTGCAACCTGGCCAATGTCCCACCAGGCCATAGATGGCTTCTGTTGGGTGTTTCCTCAGATGAAACCAAATTTTGCGTGCTCATGGTTAACCCATTGCTACTTGTCGTCAGTGAAGTTGCATCCAGAGAAAGACTTGATCGGCCAGGATTACGTGAGCCAGATACTGATGTAGACATTGTAAGGTTCGATGATGTTGCGGAGGGA
Organism: Eucalyptus marginata; assembly: GCA_014182565.1. NCBI lineage: Eukaryota > Viridiplantae > Streptophyta > Magnoliopsida > Myrtales > Myrtaceae > Eucalyptus > Eucalyptus marginata. The sequence continues at coordinate 27,149,065 of CM024594.1, forward strand.
AGTGGATCCGGCATAAGTATTGATTCTTCATCAGCACCTCCAAGAAGAGCAGTCTCAGCTGAACAGTTACTCTCATTCACAATAACTGGTTTGGCTCTTTGCCAGCATAAACTTGTAACAGCCTAATTAATACCACAAAAACTCAGTATATAGTAAGACTAGGATACCAAGGCCTATTTTTTAATGGAGTCACTGTAGAGTTTCATCACCACATCATAGCGAAATTCTAAGTTTCAGAGCAATTTTAATAAAGCACAATAAAAGCCTGCAGCAGATATGCCTTTTCAGTCATTAATTACAAAATGTAGTTCCACAAGAAGCAGCAGATGCCATTACTGCTGTTCCATTCTGTCGAGCAGGAAGAGAATTACCATTATCCAATTAACAAAGGAGTATATATCACCATACCAAAACCAGGGTAAGTCCCCCAGTTGTTCATACAATGGGTATTTCCCTCGGTTGTTCATACAATTGGCACAATAATGTTCAAAAGTGGTCTTGAATTGGAAAGAGAAAGTTCAGCCAAATAAATATAAATGAAAAAAATACTTGGATTTTGTCACATGATGCCAGATTCAAAAACCAGCAGAGATGGCATTAAAATTCAGGAATAAAAAAATGAGCATAATAGGTGGAGACCAAGCAGAGAAAGCAGAAAAATCAGCAATGCTCAATTTCAATCTTTTATAGCAATATCTTCAAACTCATTTTATTTCAGGTATTCCCTCATACAAATGCCTTCCTGTATTGTCATATAACCCACTACCATCCAATGAACATCGTGTGAGAAAGGGAGGTTCATGCAACAAATGCCTCATCATATTGGTTACATTTGCATACCAACATGCTTCTCTATTCAAGAAGACACGCAGAGCGACCATCCTTTATGCATGTTAATCTCACATAGAATAAACAGGCTTGGTTATTGTTTTCTGGACCAGTGTTAGCCCATGCCCATTAACATATCCAACTCGATTTCATTCCTTATCAGGCCAACAATCCAAAGTCAAGAAAAAAGGGGAAAGAAGGTGATGTTCTACTTTGTAAAAGACATGGAAGGAACCATAAATAGTCAGAAGCAATTCTTGTGACAAAATAGTGTTAAAATGGCTTGATGGGTGCATTGGAGAGGAGAAACAGTTTAATGAAATACAAATAAACAAAGACTTGCTTAGGTAGTTCTACGTGCATATCAGGGAGACTATTCAAGACACAGAAAAAGATTTACAAAGAACCAACTACAAACAGACAAGTATCCAAGTTTGGAAGTTTCATGTCCAAAGGTAAATATAGAAAATATGGATCACCTCTGAACTATTATAGGCACGAAGAACAGTGAAAGGTTGAGGCTTTGCCCGGACATCATAAAAAACTATGCGACCATTGCTGGTTCCCGCAGCCAATATCCATCCATCGTCTCTAAAAGCCAATGAAGAGAAAGGTGCTTCATAGGAAGTGCAGGAGGAGAACCTTCTAGATCCAGAGTCATAGGTATACAGTTTTTTATCGTAACCAACGCTGGCGATCATCTGCCACAGGAATTCTGGATATTAGAATCATCGACAGTGTTTAGATCATCGACAACAATGGGCAGACCTTATCAGAAAAAAGATAACAATCCTTCACATCCACTATGCTCGTAGCTATCTAATATTCTCTTTCAAGAATAAGAACTAAAATGCAGGTCTCTGCTAGTGAGTGGTAGGACAAACCTTATCACTGGAGGGAGAGAAGCTAACACCAGCAGTTGGTGCAGAATGCTGCTTCAACCAAGCAATCTTAAGAGAAAACAAAGGAACCATTAAAACATTGCCTCAATATTTACTAAAATAAGAAACAGACTAGCCAATCATGTGGTGCTTGTGTGTGTTGGGTGTGTTTTTTTTCTTTTTTTTGGGGGGGGAGGGGACCACAGAGAAACTATTACTGGTTAACAGGTGAAAGAAGAGGCAGTCTGACGATGATGCTCATTCAAATTCAAATAAGATCGCCATTCCAAAGACAGTGGAAAATCCCAAAGAACATGCTTAGAAAGAATAAAAACTCAGTTGGTCAATTGAATATCACTCAACAGAAATGAAGCCATAATCTGACATCTGAAGTTATATTGCCAATCAGATTGGCAGTCTAATTTGTACAGGTAATTCTCTTGAAGAGATTGACAATGACTACAGAAAATATCAAGATTTTCAATTTTCCATGATTTTCTACAAGCATAGCTTTGAACAGGAAAAGCAACAGTATAAAATGGCGCGGGTAGGTAATAAAAATAACCACGTTCACAGGGTAACATAAAAGTAAACCTTGGGGCTACGACCAGTAGTGTCCCACAGATTAACTGTCCCATCATCGCCAGCAGTTACCAAAAGGTGTCGACTAATCCTCGAGTAGTCAAGTACCCTAAGTACCTGGTCTTGAATCATCCAGCAAAGTAAGATTAGTCTACAAAGCAGAGCCAGGAAGCACCATGCTGCAGGTTTAGATGGAAACAATAAATGACCTGTGCATTGGGGTCCTTGAGTTCAGCTGCCCTTGCACCAGATGCAAGGTTGTGAAGAATGAGGTCTCCACTGATACTGATAGAAGCCAAGTGCTCATCCTTACAGTTGTACATGGCACCTGTTATCGTATTGGTATGACCCTTTAACCCTTTAATGCAACGCTTCCTCTGCAAATCCCATATTCTTACAACTTTATCACTTCCCCCGGAGCATATGTATCTAGATCCCTTGTTGCTAAAGCTAATAGCCATGATAGATTCCTGAAAGTCGAGACAATTACAATAAGTCAATTACATGGCCATATAGCATGACAAATATGAAAATTGAGCCCTTTTTATATGTGATACTCAGGCAACATGTTAGTTTCTTACACAATGAGTCAGAATTGCGTAAAAGAGCAAGAAAATAGTAACCCAACTGCCCTCCCCCCCGCCCCCCCAAAAAAAAAAAAAAAAAAAAAAAATGGACGTGAAAGATCAACTGGAACGGTTAATCATCAATAATTGCAAATCAGCGATGCAGGATTTTCTATCCATGCCAAAAAAGTCTTGCAACCTTATTCACGTACATTGTACAAGTTAAGTCATTAAATCTGCTTCAAGATCATAGGTACCAATTTCTAGAGTCCAAAAAAATTGAATCATTAGACCTTTCTGCTAATCAATATGTTCTAAGCCCTACCAGAAAGCAAGACAGGTGGAATAGAAATGGTGTTTTACTTTTCTTTCTTTAGTATGCTAAATATGGAGGAGCAAGTTCCCAGAAATAGTGGCTGTAAAAGGAACGTGTTTTTGGACACAGAAATTCAAAGTAGATGAGCTTTGCTGCTCTTGACATCCCAAACCTACCGCAAAGGCACAAGTACAAACAACAGGAAACGGTAACCACTCATATAGGAATAGAGAACAACCGCCTGTGAGCCATTTTTAGCTTGATTAACAATAGGGAAAGGACTAAAGAATCAATCTGGGTACCTCGGTGTTGTCTCCACTGTCTGCCCCAGACACTGATAATGTCCCCATGCTTTGCCCATTTTTCCTCCACAGCGAGATCTTCCCGTCTTCCCCAGCACTAGCAACAACTAAATCTGCAAATCACCGAATAAAAATTAGGAAAGGGCGCAATATGAACTCTCGTTAATCCTCTGTATACATGCCAATAGAAACAACTCTACGTGAAATTCTCCTCGCTTCACACAAGCCAATCACTCCTGCGCCAGTCACAGCGATCGGCTAGCAGCCGAACTCCTCATTTCCCATCACCACAAGCCTATCACTCTCGCAAAGACCAAGCGATCACCCAATCCCCACTTTGGCTCAGTAAAGCAATCGAATTCCGCCGACGAGAGCGCAAAAACGCGGAAAGCTAAACCTAAATTTCCCCCAAAAAAAACTGCCACTCACTAGTGTGATTCCACTTGACGGAGTGAACAGGGCTGCCGGGCGACGGCGCGTAGCTCAGGGCGCAGGGGTCCCCGGCCTCCACGGACACGTCGAACAGCTTCACGGTGTCGCCGCCGCTCGCGGCCAGGAACGCCGTCGCCGGATCCATCACGCTCTTCATCATCGCCTCCGCCTCGCCTCCGGCGAAGTCCCTCGGCGGGGCCGAAATCGACGACGGGAAACGAGACACAGAGCTTCGAAATCCCTCCGCGCGCAGATTGGCGGCCAATGCGGGTTCCGAGAATTGCAGGGATCGCAGTCGATTTCGGAGGAGAGAGATTCGGGGAATTCGAGAAGATCTTCGATTTTGCAGAGGAGCAAAACCCTACGTCTGGAGTATGGAATGGGAGTGAAGGAGAGTTCGGCCAAAAAATTTAAAAATGGATGGAGAAGGTGGTGATTGGGCGCCTTCCCAAATCCATCCTTTTTGCCAATATATATATATATATATATAAGTGATTTTAGTCACATTTTTCTTATTTTTACCTTCCCAAAACTATAGAATGAATAGTAAAAGATCAGATAAAACATCAAATTAGCATTTTTTTTCTTTTTATAACATCTGATTCCAATATGATAGGTAGTTCCTACTAAAATCAGGTTGGAATAAGAGTAAGTAACTAGTATGAGTATGTTATAATTATAATTTTTTTTGATGATCTCCCCATTGTTATTTTAAAGTGTAATATTTCAGCGCCTGCTTGATTAAGCTTTTGAAAAAGTGAAAAATGACCCTTTCTTTTTCGGAGAAACTTGAGATACTATTTAAATTTCACAAAGTTATGGAAATGCTTATTTGTGAATTTATCCATTGACATTTGTATATTGTGAAAGTTTCGAATAAAGGAAAAAGTTAAAGTGGCATCTCTTGTGAAATTCAAATTAAATAGATAATAAGGAGTATAAATACACTTTAGAATGAAACCTTCTTCTTTATGTTTTAAGCCCTCAAAATGAGTACCGTAATCTCATAGAAAATGTGGAGTGAGTCACATTTACAAATCAAGTTGTAATTTCTCTTTTATTGATTCGAAGTGAGAATTGAGGTGTTAAAAAGCTTTATCAAAAAGTTAATTCACCATTTTAAAAGACAATGTTCAATCTGTTCGTGCAACATGTGGCCTTTTGTAAACTAGGAAAATCCATAACCTTAAAAAAAAAAGAAGAAGAAGCATTAGTGTTATTCGAATCCATTTGAGAATTGAAACGGTCATAAAAGTTAGTAGCGTCACATCATAAAAATTACTTCAATATTTGCTAACTCGTTAATAGACTTTTTAATAACTACAAGTGTAGGGGCAAATCCACGCGATTCCTTCTTGAGACTATCAAATGGATAATTCCACTCAATTTTCTCGATTTACGGATACAAATTATCAAATTGATTTTTTTTTTTTTAAAGAACCCTTTGCCATAGAACCCGAGAATGATACGTAAAAGTTCCTCGCGTCCAATCTTCTAAACTCGGCTTTCTTTTTGTTGCGTAGCTTAATAACAATCTCTTCTTCACCTTGGCCAGAAAGTACGTTGCCCACGAAACTTTTCCTTTCTTTCAACAACAGAAATTCAAAATAAGCATTGCCCACTTGGCTAAATTCCATCTAAACTCGAGGGTCGCTTCAGATTCTAAGCTACTTCTCAGCACCAGCTAAACACCAACGTCAGAAAATTAGCAGTTGGCCTCGTTCCGAGGGACAAGGGATAATCATGGTACCTAAAAGAAGTGTGCCTTTAGCCCGTCATGGATAAGTTGAAAACTCATGATGGGTAATCACGGATTCACAGCTCAGCAATGACCCAATCTCTCCTTCTTTCATCCTTTTTTGGGGTCATCTCCTGTAGAATCGGTTGAACTTGGGAGGCCAGTTGCAATCTTCTTGTCTAGGCCATGATTGAACCCCCCATTAACAGCGACCCCACAAGCCCCTCCAATGGCGATGGGAGGCACGTAATTATAATGTCCGGCCAGCTCCTGTTGATTAGTGCAGCACGATACATCGACACGCGCATAAAGATTAACCTCTCATTCTCATTTCCTGGTATAAAACTAGACAGACCGTGTTTGTCATCGTCGGCGGCGCAGCATTAAGAATGATGTGGACAGGCTTATGTGATCAAGTGCCGGCATAGCTGTTTCTAGATGTGAGTGGCTTGGTATAGTTAAAAGAAATATCCAACACATTAGGGGTCAATAAGGAAAATCGCACACCAGCCATTGTGAGGTTCTTACAGGAATATAACCGGAGCATTTAAAAAAAACTTCGAATATTAATAGCAAGAGAGCGCATTCTAATGCATCTGTAGGTGCCAAAATGCCACCCCCTTTCTTTTCCTCCCTAACAAACAGCTCGATCAATATAGACATCATTACTAGGACAGACTACCCTTCACAAGGATCTCGATTGAGCATACCTAGGCCAGTTACATAAACAAGTACAGTGGATAAATTACTGCAGAATGGCATTTATTTGCGCCCAACAAGTTGTCTTCACAACGGCATCTGGACGGTCTTTCGAACAGCAGACTGGAATTTACACCAAATGCAGATGTTAAAAAGCCATATAATAGCAATCTTCAGATTTTTGCCACTTCCTGAGCTGCGAGGGAATTTTTCTGCATTAGAGGAGCAGCAAGAACAGAGGACACCAGGATCGGAATCAGTCATCCATTACAACATCTGCTAAACTTGGTTTCGCTTCTATCTACTTCCGGAACTTATTCATTGTGACAAAAGATAGAAAGTGAGTCGCTAGACGAAGGCACGAAATTTGTACACTTGGTAGACTACTTTGAATAAGATAACATCCAGATTTCAGAGATTGATTCTCACCACCAGAATCTACAAAAAGTCATGCAGAAATCTCCAATCTAGCCACACTAACCAATGGAGTATTCTCAAGATATTTTGGTATTATATTGTTGAAAATACTAGGAATAGCACTAATGCATAGATACTCCATTTGTATCAAACCCTTGGGTAAAACCAAAAAATCAGGCAAAAGAGTATGAGATGGATTAAACTAATTACTATGAAGCAGCCGCGACTAACAAACTGGGCATGAATGCAGTTGAGAAATAAAGCAAGAAAACAATCATCACGACTAGCAACTGTTCTGACTGTGAAAATATTGGTGCGAGTTTCCACCTAAACTGAAATGAAAGTACCACTACAACATCATAAAAAATGTAAAAAGACATAGAGCTGCATTGATCGGACCTCATCGAAGAATTACAGTAGAGCAACCATCACATCTTTGTCAACATCAATGACTTAGCTTTCTTTTCTGCTGGCTTAAGAATTTGGAAGGAGCACATCAAATTCTCGTCAACACTCATCATTGCACCGGCATTATCAAATTCACCACAGTAGTTTGGAGCTGAAAATATAGTCACTAGTTGCCTATCTGCGAAAAATTCATATCCGTCTTCAACAACCTAGGTCCAATAACCAATTTTTTCAGGATAAAATACATTAGAATGATTCAAAAAATGGAAAGATGTAACAACAAAGAGAACATGAAAGGCCATACCTGATGAGCACGACAAACAAGGTCCAAATCATGCTTTGTTAAGAATTCTGATACTTTATCTGCACCAAAGGTGTATGAGACTCCTCTGTCATTCATACCCCATCCTTTCATATCCCTACCACCAGGATCGGACCAAAGCAGATCACACAGCAGACCCGAGTCAGGAATAACAGTTGGCCGTGTTAGATTTCTTATTTGATCCAAGTTTGACAGATCAGGAGAAAGACCACCATGCATGCATAGTATTTTGTCATCAATAAGAGCCGCGACTGGGAGGCAATTGAAACAGTCGGTAAAAGTTTTCCAAAGTCTCACATTAAAACGCCGCTTGCATTCATCATAAAATCCATATATCCTATTAATAGAAGCACATTCATGATTTCCTCTCAGAAGAAAGAAGTTCTCTGGGAACTTAATCTTATAGGCAAGCAGAAGGCATATGGTCTCCAAATTCTGCTTGCCACGATCCACATAGTCTCCTAGAAATAAGTAATTGGCAGTAGGGGGAAAACCGCCGTACTCGAAAAGCCTCAGTAAGTCACTGTACTGTCCATGGATGTCACCTAAAGCCCAAAAGAAATATTAACATAATGATAGCATGATAGCATGATAACATTATCACAAGTTAAGTGCAAATGTATTTGAAAATCTGCCACTATGCTCCCCCAGACCCCCACTGCATGCACATAACATTACTCCAACGAAGAAACAGAAATAGTCAGTCAGCAAACAGATGCACTAAGAAGCAGCCACTTTTCATTGTACAGGAGCAAAGGTCTACTCTTTTTCCAGCGGAGAATTTCTAATTCAAGCGATGTTTTACAATTGTTAATGAAGCAATAAACAAATCACTCTTCCACATGAAAAAATAAAATAAAATGAAAAAAAATAGCTAGGAAACGTTATGCTGGAACTTAGTGTGTGTTTGGGGAGGCTTTCACCTTTTCATATTTGCTTATGTCTTTTCTCATAGAGTTTGGAATTGTAAATTTTTTAAACATCTAAAGCTTTACAAAAATACAAATTAGGTTTGAGAGTTCTTTGGAATTAATTCAACATAATTTTTGAAATTTAATTCTTTTTGGTTTGGGCAAAAAAGGCAAAGTTTCGGACGAAAAGCAAAGAGTATTTTTTTACTGGCTCCCCCATACATAGAGTTCAGTTTCAACCTATTTGGGAAAGGTTATGTCATTGTCAATGCAATGTCGACAAGTTGTCAGCATTCAAGACATCGTTGGTTTATGACAATCCTTCTCTCTATCAAAGCATAGCCACATTCTCATCCTTCCTGAGCTTGTTGGATAACTTTTCTGCAAAGATTTGTTAATTTCACAGTTTCAGACCATGAGCCAACAAATTCCCTCCTATGTGCCAATGGACGCGCAAATCACATTTGTGGTAACATTCGCGATGATCATCATTAAACTTAAGAGATCTGACTCGAGTTATGTTCTTTCGTTAAAGGGCTACCCCCTGAACATCACTAAATCGACATATTAGGTCTCAATGCAACACTTGCTCAAGCCAACACTGAAGAACACACATCATCTAGCACCCTAACGATTCTGAATAGCAATAAACTTCTAGATTCTGCACAATATTATACAAAACCGAGTCCTCTTCCCTCGGTTCTCATCCCACTAATTCAAATTCCAGTCCTTTAGGAAAAATTCGCTTCCTAAACCTTCAACATCCCCCTCTGCAAACTCAGTTTCCAAGAATATTACCGTAAACACCCAATCAAGCCTACATTTTGAGGAGGGAGGCACACACAACCGGCCATTCACTCTTAGTTCCTCGTACGAAATGATCGCACTTAACACTCCAATGCAATTCAGTTACATCATCAGATGGATTAAAACAATTAGCATGAACAAAGGATTTTCGTTTCCTGATGCGATAATACGAGAGGCGAAATTCGCCGGGGCTTTTCCATCAGGCACAGTCCGAGCCTGCAAAACTCTCATCTCCATCAACAATCCAAACACCGAAAAAACCAATGAACAAAAACACGATATTCACATCAATCGAACGCCGACAACAAATCGCGGAATCACCGAACTTTTGCGGCTCGGGGCTCAACGGGCATAACAACCGCGCGACAATCCACAGGAAGGACTCGAGATTACGGACGGTACCGCAAATCTTGATCGGCGCCTCGAGCTCCAGCAGGTTGGGCTGCTGCATGAAGATATCCCGGGACGCGACGCAGAGATCCTTGATCTCCGCCTCCGAGAGCTGCACCTGCTTCCCGGGCCTCGACGATCGGACCTCGACGAGCCGCCCGATGATGTCGTCCAGCGCGGCGGCGTCCATCGCCCCGCCGCCGCCGCCGCCTCCGCCCTGCGCTTGCGCCGCCATCGACGACGGGTGGGTGGGAGCGTCGCGTCTCCCTCGGGGATTCCCTTCGATCGTGCTGCTGGGGATTTGGGGGGGGCGGAAGAGAGGTTACGAAGCTCGCTCGTTCATGGAGTCTTCGGTCTTCTTCGGTCGAGGGGATGGGGAGGATTTTCTAGGGCGAATAAAGAAAAGTTTTTCCCGAGAAAAAGTGCGAGAAAGCGAAACGCAGGAATCATAAAGAATTCTTTTGCAGATAAATAGATAAAATAAATAAATCAATCGAGGGATTTGCAGAGACGGTCGTGGAGCGTTTGGAGTTTTCGCATAGAGGGGCGATTTCGGAAATTCAATTTTTATTGAGCTATTTTAGACAATTTTATTTAAAATCCGGCCATAGAAGAAAAAAATGTGTTTTGATTGCGAAACGTTATGTGGACATGCGAAAGGTGCTGGTCAATTTTTAATATCGAAAATCACACAAATACCCTGTAAATTTTTAATTAATGAACAATATTTTCTAAACTTTTGGGATGGACTAAATTAGTACAATGGAAAAATATTTATGACTTAATTAATTTAATTAAAATGCTTAAAATTTGAATCAATATCATAGGTTTAATTTTTTTTTTTTGTACTTTTCCCCTAAAAATATTCATGAGCAATAAAAAATATTTTTCGTTTATTTATTTTTATAAGTAATACAAGTGATCACTTTAATTGTTTAAATTATTTATTTTTTCGTGAAATAAATGAAGCCTAAATGAAAATAAGATTATTGGGCATCCCACCTAGTCAAGTGTAAATTATAAGTTTCGAAATTTTCTCTCCCCTTGAGGTTTGATTGTACCGTGTACCCTTGGGTTCGTAAAATTCTTATGGTAAGGTTGTATGGTATATTTCGTTGCGCCGCACACACATACAAAGTTATGTCCTCTCTCCACTCGTCTCTTGATGATTTTTATCGAATTTATGCTAAAGTTATCATCCATAAGAAATCTTGAAATGAAAACACTCACACTTGCAAACAAAATGAAAATAATTACTAAAATTAAATAATGTTCATATGTGTATATCACCATCTCATCCATGGTAATTCTTTCCAAGGCCAACCAACATGTTGTAGTTTCCTCATTCCTTTGTCTTTCGCTCTGCGTTCCATCCGCTTCCCTTCCTCAGTCGTACACTACATAACTTCAAAATTGCAAAATTGTCATTTACATCGTTTGAATCCGATCAGAGACATGTCGTTCACAATAAGGTATGGAAAGTTTAAAAAAAGAAAGAAAGAAAGAAAGACAACGCTAATTCAATTACAAAAAGAAAAAAAAAAAAGACAACACTAATTCCATGAGAATTGGGGATGTCAGAAATGAATTTTTCATGTATTTTTAGTTCAGTTCCAACCTCGATTTGGATAATAAAAATAATCATTTTTATATTTATTTTGAGTTGATTCTGTTATTTGAATCGAATCGAATTTTTTCTATATTGTGAGCTATGTAGCATGACACATCTCTCCCAGTGTTATGTCGCATGTCCGACATGTGTCCGGCCGCGTGTTTCGGCACTCCGACATACTCCAACACGTCCCGACACGCTCAACACGCGATTAACAACGAGTGTCGAAAAATCCGACACGTGGTTAACTCTCTTCGACACACGAGTCCAGAATTCCGACATGCATGGGATCAATTTTAAAAATTTCTAATACTTGTGGGGTCAAAATATAAATATACACAAAAGAAGTAATAAAAATGCTATACATATACATGCATGGGGTCAATTTTTTTTTTTTTTTTCAGTTTTTTTTTTTTAGAATTGTTTTAGTTTTTTAAAAGTCTTTTACTATGAAAGAAGTAATAAAAAATGCTATATAAGATAAATAAATAAATTTAAAAATAGCATTTCAGCATTTTTCTTTAAATAATGTTTTTTTCTAAGTTTGATGTATTATTGTAAAAAATAAAATAATGAATGATATTATTTAATATTTTTTGTAAATTAATTCTAGGCTATTTTTATTAATATTTATTTATGTATTTATATATAAATATATTTAATATATAACGTGTCGGAACGTGTCGAAATTCTCTATTTTTAAGAAATGACGTGTCGGCGTGTCGTGTCGTGTTGCGTATCGCGTGTCCGTGTTGGTGCTACATAGATTGTGAGTATTATAATTTACACAATTCCTTTCCTTTTTTACTAAATCTTTTTTTTAAATATTTTAAAAAGGAAAATCCACAAACCAACTCACTTGATCCGAACCTTTCGGTTCGGGTTATATATGTTTCGGGCCACACGATTTGATTCAAAGTTAATACACACTTAAACGATTCGGCTTGATTTGGGCTTTTAGGAAATCCGAACTGAACCGAACCTTGACACCCATTAGCAGGTGCAATGTTCTTGCATGACCAAACTTCAATCCGCATCATATCAAGCCCTCGCCTCACCATCCTCGCCATGTTCTCTGCAATCGCTCACGACCACCGCCCTCCGCTGCACATTCTTGTAGGTGTACCTCCTCGCGATGGCCACGAAAACGCAGATGTTCGCCAGATTTATGGCGGCGAGCAGCCAGTAGAACCGGTCGAGGCGGCTCGAGTTCAGGTCCTTCCCGACCCATACCTGGCCGCCGTCGGCCCACCTCGTGATGTGGTCGACGATGGTTATGAGGAAGCTGGTCAGGAAGCTCCCGCCCCCGAGCACGCTCAGGTATATCGCGATCCCGAGGCTCCTCATCGAGTCGGGGACCTGGTCGTAGAAGTACTCCTGCAGGCCGACGAGGGTGAACCCGTCCCCGAGGCCGAGGATGAAGTACTGCGGCGCTAGCCAGAACACGCTCATGGATGGTTTGGGCGTCGCCCTTCCCTGCACGAGGGCGTCGTGTTTCCATGTCCTTAGCCGCTTCGCCTCGACCAACGCCGCGACCGACATGGCCATGAGTGAGAAGATCATCCCGAATCCGATCCGTTGGAGTATGTTTATGCCCCTCTCGTTGCCTGTGGATTTCCTCAGGATTGGGACGAGCAGTTTCTCGTAGACGGTCACCGAGAATATCATCCCGACGGCGACAAGGGCGTACGTGCTGGCCGCCGGGATCTCGAAGCTGCCAATCCTCCGGTCCATCACCACGCCTTGCTTGACGAAGAAAGTCGAGGCCTGCGCGACGCAGACGCCGAAGGGCAATGCGGTCAGCCAAATGGGGATCATGTTCAGCACCAGCTTCATCTCTTCCACTTGGGTCACTGTTGCCAGTCTCCACGGGTTGTATTTCTCTCCACCGGAGGCTGGCTCGCCTCCCTCGAGAATGGCGGCTTTGTCGAAGAATCTGTTCATGTATGAATCGAATTTAAAACCGACGAAGTACGAGTTAAAGAGGTGCGAGACGAGAGTGGCAGGACTAGGAGTAACCGAGAGAAGCGTGAAACTTGTACTTCGTAAAGGCGTTCTATCAATATGAGATCGACTCGGTTTGCTGTTGCATACCTCAGTCGATTCGTGTGGTGAAGGAGCCGCTTGTGAGAATTCTCCGGCGTGGGGACTTCGAAGAGCGAGTCGGGACTCGAAGGTTGAGGCAGGTTTCGCTTCCGGATTGCCGCCACCAAAACCTGCAGTAATGGCGTGAGAGGGCTTCCTTCGGGAGCTCGGTACCGATAATAGGACCTGCCGGAGATGAAAGTCACGATGGAGACCGCCATCGTGATGGTAAGGATGAGATCGGCGGTGCCCCAACTCTTATAGTCCTCGACATAGATTATAACGGTCACTCCCAGAAAGAGGCCGCAGCAGAGCGCAAAGTTCCACCAGTTGAAGTAGGACATCTTCTTCTTCCGCTCTTCGGCGTGGTTGTCGTCGAACTGGTCGGCCCCGAAGCTCTCCAGGCATGGCTTGTGGCCCCCGGTGCCGACGGATATGCAGTACAGGGCCAAAAAGAACACGACCTCGTGGACTTTTCGGGTTCGGCTACAAGGGCTGGTACCATCGCATGGACTCAAGCTTGGGATGAATTGAGACATCGTGAGAAGGCTCAGACCCTGCAAATTTTGCCCAAAATTTAGCATCAGAAATGTCTCTCGCCTTCACCGTCCTCAGAAAACTCGGAACGAAGTTCTGTTTAACGAGTGCCCAGCCCGGGGAAGTTCTTCCTGAAAGTGCCATCGCAAATTCAGTCGACTAATCAGTTAAGAGATAGCCGATGAAGTACCATAAGATAGATGAGGGACGAGACTAGGATGATGGCGAACCGGCCGGTGTAGGCATCGGCTAGGAAGCCGCCGATCAAGGGCATCATCGTGGTGACGCCAGACCAGTAGTTGACGTTCTTCGCAGCCGTCTCGAGGTCCTGATGGATGACCTTGGTGAGGTACGTGATCAAATTGGTTGCTATTCCGAAATAGCTCAGCCTCTCGCTGAACTCGATCGCTGCAATCCAAATTGAAAAAGCGACAGCTCTGTGATTGAACTTTTCCCTTGATGAAACAGATACAGGAAATTCATGTAAAGCAGGAAATGACCTTTTTCACTACGAATCCGTAGCTTAAAACAGATCTAAAAGTGGTGATTGTTAATCAATTTGTTTGCCTCGGCTCCTTCCGTGCTTATATACTCATATTAGCCGCAATGTGCTATATCGATCGTGTCGATCAAACACTCCATTATCACTGTATATCGACGACCGAAAAGCATCTTGAGAAATAAACTTCCCCTCGAACATGGAAAACGAGAAGGGAAAAGAACACCAGGGATGTCGAGATCTTGGGCTGTGGTGGCTCAAGATTTGAGTACATGATGATGATGACATGGTCATCGTCGAAGTGGCTCGGATAAGCGACACGGCCTATCCTAAATGAAACTAAGAACAGGCAAGTTTGGAACGTACGTCAATACACGATCAGCTTAATCAGCTCACATGATTCCACTGTATGAGATTTTTGTTCTTCTTTCTATCTTTTCTCTAATTTTTTTTTATCATGGAGACCCATTTTTCAGATATCGATTAACCATTGCATCATCTGTCAAACGAGTTCAATTACTACATCTCATGTCTCGAGTTTGAGCCCGTGCAAGATCGGGCTGAATCTAGAGATGTCAAAACTGGGTCCATGTAGTAGAGACAACCGGACGTGGTGCCTTCAAGGGAAGTCCCAGTTGGACTTTGGTTCCGACCCTGACTGATAAAAAGCAAAAGAAGGACGGATAGCTTTGTCGGGTTTGGAGTGTCGTTCGAATCTTATCGAAACAACAGGTGGGGTGTCGTTTTCTTTCAAAGTTGGACTGCGGCTCGGCCTTCTTCGAGAGATCTGATAAATCTTAAATAATAAGATCTGATAGTTCTTTCCCGAGAATAAAATCCATTTATTTTACTGTTCGATCGCTTGGTTTTTCCTCATACTATCTCCAATGGGATGCGTACTCTTTCAACATGAGAGGAGGGAAATGTATAATCTTGAAATATAGAGACCGGTTTCTAATATGTCGACCTACTTCTAAATAGACTTTTCCCCTCTAAAGATTGGAATCGAAAGGAAAAAAAAGAAAAGGAGGAAAAGATAACGTTTCATCTTTTTAAAAAGTACGATTCTTCGTGTCTCCGTGCTTGTATATTTCGAAATGGTTTACATGTCAAGAACGAGGAGCAGCGGAGCGAATCGCACGCGAGCATCCGAAGAACGCCATAGCTCGGACAGACCGACAGCAGAAGAAGAAGAAAGAAGAAGGAAGAAGAAGAAGAAGGTGATGGTAATGGTGGAAGCATACTGATGATGAAGAGAGAAGCTTTCCAGGCGCCGGTCGCGGCTCGGAGAGGGAGCCTTCCCCTGCGATCCACGGACGAGTCGCGCACCCACTTCTCCGCATCGCCTTCGCTCGCTTCCTTCTTCTCCACCGCCGTCTCCTTCATCTCTCTTCTCCCTTTCTGCTGGTGAGGAAGAACAGCTCCACGCTCCGCTCTGTTGCTCAAGGACCGAGCTTTATAGCGAAACAGAGGAAGACAGGACGACTATGGCAGGAGCGGGAATGAATATGATTTTCGCATGCTCTACTCTCGATGGCAAAGCCTGGATCCAGGACGTTTCAAGGTGCGATCAACGGTTCAGATGAGCTTGGTTTTACGTTCGGAAGTGTGAATACTTATTATGTTTTTGAAAGGTCGAATTTGTTTTTTAAAATGAAAGACAGGTGTCGAAATGATGCATCTATAAAGTCAGTGATTTAGATAGGCTCGGAATACTTATTATTCATTTGAAAGGTCAATTTTTTTTATTTTCTTTTTGGAGGTGAAGGATAAATATCAAAATGATGTTAAGCTCTATCGCCTTTTGTTGGGAAAAAGAAAAAAGAATATATGTGGAGAAAGTCCAGATAATTTTTCCGCTACTATTTCTGTGAAAATTAAATAGGATATTAAATGAAAGAAGTAAAGATGAATAGTAAATAACACCAGAATTTTTAACGTGGTGGATTTCTCGCTATCTTCAATTTGTGGATCTGAACCTCTCACAAACTGGATAACTCTCAAAGATAATGCAATCCCAATTTTGGAATTGTACGATGTAAAAATCACAAAGATTTATCTCCTAATCTCTCGTGATTTTGTAGATCTGAGAAGATCACTTTGATTTCTTTCCCAATCTCCCTTGATTTTTGGATGTGGAAGATCATGTTGATATATCTCCCGATCTCTTTTGATATCTTCTTTTTTTTCTTTTTACTTTTACACACTCACTACTATACATATTCTATTACAGATATACATAATTGTGTTGGCCTCTCCAATTGGGAGTGACCTACTCAACACCTTTGTAAGTGACTTCCTAGGAGCCATCATTAGTTATAATTGATAGTGTTTCAACCCTCGACGGATTTGGAAAAAAAAAAAAAACTTTGATGGAAAAGAAAAAAAGAAAGAATCATATCCAAGATTTTTCTATTGGCGGTGAAATTATAAGATCCATGACTAAATGTGTCGCTAAATGCCAAATTCGATCAATCGCTTCTATCAATGTTCCAAAGAACATTAGTGTCTCATCTTTTTGGCGGACGAGACTTTAAAGATACCACTCACCATTGTTCTAGTTTAGTCACTTTGAAGCGGCATGTCTGTTGTTTTTATAGGCATCAACATCCCTAATACGTGTCATTGTTTTTCCTCTTTCTTTTTCCACTTTAGATTTTAGAGTGGCGATGTATTGGCTCTTGGTATATATCAAGTACTTATACTTTTAATAGGGTACGCTACTTTCCATATAAATGACACGGAATTCAAGGTAGGGGTTGAGAACGGGAGATGACCACATTTTTTATTTTTTGGAATCCGAAATGTAGTTTTAATCTTATATATTCACCCTTTGATCATTTAGATTTTGGGGGGAAAAGACTACTAAAAATCACAAACTTTGTCCAAAGTGACAAATTTACCTAAATTTTTTTTTGACATGAAAAACTCCAAACTTTGCAAACCGTGGCACATTTGCCCCACCAAGGGCATCTTCGTCTTATTTTTTTCTATTTTTTTTTTCTTCTCTTTTCCCTTCGTTGGCCATGGCGGAGCTGGCAAAGGGAAGCTGATGTCCAGCAAGGGCTGCCCTCGCCGACGTCGGGGTTAGGCGGCCCTCGGGCTGGGTCGCGAGGGCCTCCCTCACTAGGCCCTCGCTCGATGTCGGCGAGGGCAACCCTTGCTGGACGTTGGCTTCCCTCCGCCGGCTTCGCCATGGTCGGCAAAGGGAAGAGAGAAGAAGAAGAAAAAAAAATTTAGAAAGTAAAAAGACCAAAATGCCCTATAGTTTAGAGTAAATGTGTCACACGAATAGAATTTCAAGGTCTTTTGTGTCATGAAAAAAAGTTTGGGGTAAATGTGTCATGATTAGCAAAGTTCAAAGTTTTTCATGGCACAAAAAAAAGTTTAGAGTGAATTTGTCATTTTGGGCAAAATTTGGGTACACTATTTTTAGAATTTTTAAATATCTTTAGAATTTTTGTCATTTTTTCCTATTTTCTCTTTTTTTGGTACATTATTAGTTGACATTATCTCTGGCCGACCATTGCTAGCGATAGACAAGGGCTTGTGACCCTTGCTTGGTTTGGATGAGGCATTGTGGCCCTTGCCCACCATGAGTGGGGGTCGATAGTTGTCGCCTGTGGTTGGTGAGTGTTGCAATGTCCTTGCCTAGTCTGGTTGATGGCGTCGTAGTCCTCATTGGTCACCAGGTTTCAGCTCTCACCCTCATTTAAATCTGGGCAAGGGCTCGATGGGTAGGCAAGGGTCGTGGTGCCGTTGCCTAGACCAACTTTTGGGCAATGATGGTTGGCTAGCGACCTCACCGACCAAAAGGTAAAGAAAAAGAAAAAAAGAAAGAAAAGAAAAGAGAAAAAATATTAAAAACTTACAAAAAAAAATTTCACGTCAACACTAGCCTTATTACGTAGGATCACCAGAGTTCATGTCATTAATTTCTAACCTAAATTGACGGGATGGACTAAATTAGTACAATGGAAAAATATTTATGACTTAATTAATTCAATTAAAATGTTTAAAATTTGAATCAATATTATAGGTTTAATTTTTTTTTGTACTTTTCCCCTAAAAAAATTCGTGAGCAATAAAAAATATTTTTGGTTTATATATTTTTATAAGTAATACAAGTTATCACTTTAATTGTTTAAATTATTTATTTTTTCGTGAAATAAATGGAGCCTAAATGAAAATTTTTTTATTGGGCATCCCACCTAGTAAGTGTAAATTATAAGTTTCCAAATTCTCTCTCCCCTTGAGATTTGATTGTACCATGTATTCGTAAAATTTTATGGTAAGGTTGTATGGTATATTTCGTTGCGCCACACACACATACATAGTTATGTCCTCTCTCCACTTGTCTCTTGATGATTTTTATTGAATTTATACTAAAGTTATCATCCATAAGAAATCTTGAAATGAAAACACACACTTGCAAACAAAATGAAAATAATTACTAAAATTAAATAATGTTCATATGTGTATATCACCATCTCATCCATGGTAATTCTTTTCAAGGCCAACCAACATGTTGTAGTTTCCTCATTCCTTTGTCTTTCGCTCTCCGTTCCATCCGCTTCCCTTCCTCAGTCGTACACTACATAAGTTCGGAATTGCAAAATTGTCATTTACATCGTTTGAATCTGATCAGAGACATGTCGTTCACGATAAGGTATGGAAAGTTTAAAAAAAGAAAGAAAGAAAGACAACACTAATTCAATTACAAAAAAGAAAAAGAAAAAAAAAAGACAACACTAATTCCATGAGAATTGGGGATGTCAGAAATGAATTTTTCATGTATTTTTAGTTCAGTTCCAACCTCGATTTGGATAATAAAAATAATCCTTTTTATATTTATTTTGAGTTGATTCTTTATCCAAATCAAATCAAAATTTTCCTGTATTGTGAGTATTATAATTTACACAATTTCTTTCCTTTTTTACTAAATTTTTTTAATATTTTAAAAAGGAAAATTCACAAACCAATTCGACTTGATCCGAACCATTCGGTTTGGGTTATATATGCTTCGGGCCAAACGGTTTGATTCAAAGTTAATACACGCTTAAACGATTCGGCTTGATTTGGGCTTTTAGGAAATCCGAACTGAACCGAACCCTAACACCCATTAGCAGGTGCAATATTGCTGAAAGTTGTGCATTCTTGCATGACCAAACTTCAATCTGCATCATATCAAGCCCTCGCCTCACCATCCTCGCCATCTTCTCTGCAATCGCTCACGACCACCGCCCTCCGCTGCACATTCTTGTAGGTGTACCTCCTCGCGATGGCCACGTAAATGCAGATGTTCGCCAGATTTATGGCGGCGAGCAGCCAGTAGAACCGGTCGAGGCGGCTCGAGTTCAGGTCCTTCCCGACCCATACCTGGCCGCCGTCGGCCCGCCTCGTGATGTGGTCGACGATGGTTATGAGGAAGCTGCTCAGGAAGCTCCCGCCCCCGAGCACGCTCAGGTATATCGCGATCCCGAGGCTCCTCATCGAGTCGGGGACCTGGTCGTAGAAGTACTCCTGCAGGCCGACGAGCGTGAACCCGTCCCCGAGGCCGAGGATGAGGTACTGCGGCGCTAGCCAGAACACGCTCATGGACGGTCTGGGCGTCGCCCTTCCCTGCACGAGGGCGTCGTGTTTCCACGTCCTTAGCCGCTTCGCCTCGACCAACGCCGCGACCGACATGGCCACGACTGAGAAGATCATCCCGAATCCGATCCGTTGGAGTATGTTTATGCCCCTCTCGTTGCCCGTGGATTTCCTCAGCATCGGGACGAGCAGTTTCTCGTAGGCGGTCACCGAGAATATCATCCCGACGGCGGCGAGGGCGTACGTGCTGGCGGCAGGGATCTCGAAGCTGCCGATCCTCCGGTCCATCGCCACGCCTTGCTTGACGAAGAAAGTTGAGGCCTGCGCGACGCAGACGCCGAAGGGCAATGCGGTCAGCCAAATGGGGATCATGTTCAGCACCAGCTTCATCTCTTCCACTTGGGTCACTGTTGCTAGTCTCCAGGGTTGTATTTCTCCCCACCGGAGGCCGCCTCGCCTCCCTCGAGAACGGCGGCTTTGTCGAAGAATCTGTTCATGTATGAATCGAATTTAAAACCGACGAAGTACGAGTTAACCGAATTGATTTAATTTCATTCAAAGTTCAAGAGGTGCGAGACGAGAGTGGCAGGACTAGGAGTAACCGAGAGAAGCGCGAAACCTGTACTTCGTAAAGGCGTTCTATCAATATGAGATCGACTCGGTTTGCTGTTGCATACCTCAGTCGATTCGTGTGGTGAAGGAGCCGCTTGTGAGAATTCTCCGGCGTGGGGACTTCGAAGAGCGAGTCGGGACTCGAAGGTTGAGGCAGGTTTCGCTTCCGGATGGCCGCCACCAAAACCTGCAGTAATGGCGTGAGAGGGCTTCCTTCGGGAGCTCGGTACCGATAATAGGACCTGCCGGAGTAGAAAGTCACGATGGAGACCGCCATCGTGATGGTAAGGATGAGATCGGCGGTGCCCCAACTCTTATAGTCCTCGACATAGACTATGACGGTCACTCCCAGCAAGAGGCCGCAGCAGAGCGCAAAGTTCCACCAGTTGAAGTAGGACATCTTCTTCTTCCGCTCTTCGGTGTGGTTGTCGTCGAACTGGTCGGCCCCGAAGCTCTCCAGGCATGGCTTGTGGCCCCCGGTGCCGACGGATATGCAGTACAGGGCCAAAAAGAACACGACCTCGTGGACTTTTCGGGTTCGGCTACAAGGGCTGGTACCGTCGCATGGACTCAAGCTTGGGATGAATTGAGACATCGTGAGAAGGCTCAGACCCTGCAAATTTTGCCCAGAATTTAGCATCAGAAGCTTGGTAAACAAGCGACTCGCGAAATGTCTCTCGCCTTCACCGTCCTCAGAAAACTCGGAATGAAGTTCTGTTTAACGAGTGCCCAGCCCGGGGAAGTTCTTCCTGAAAGTGCCATCGCAAATTCAGTCGACTAATCAGTTAAGAGATAACCGATGAAGTACCATGAGATAGATGAGGGACGAGACTAGGATGATGGCGAACCGGCCGGTGTAGGCATCGGCTAGGAAGCCGCCGATCAAGGGCATCATCGTGGTGACGCCAGACCAGTAGTTGACGTTCTTCGCAGCCGTCTCGAGGTCCTGATGGATGACCTTGGTGAGGTACGTGATCAAATTGGTTGCTATTCCGAAATAGCTCAGCCTCTCGCTGAACTCGATCGCTGCAATCCAAATTGAAAAAGCGACAGCTCTGTGATTGAACTTTCCCCTTGATGAAACAGATACAGGAAATTCATGTAAAGCAGGAAATGACCTTTTTCACTACGAATCCGTAGCTTAAAACAGATCTAAAAGTGGTGATTGTTAATCAATTTGTTTGCCTCGGCTCCTTCCGTGCTTATATACTCATATTAGCCGCAATGTGCTATATCGATCGTGTCGATCAAACACTCCATTATCGCTGTATATCGACAACCGAAAAGCATCTTGAGAAATAAACTTTCCCTCGAACATGGAAAACGAGAAGGGAAAAGAACGCCAGGGATGTCGAGATCTTGGGCTGTGGTGGCTCAAGATTTGAGTACATGACGATGATGACATGGTTGTCGTCGAAGTGGCTCGGATAAGCGACACTGCCTATCCTAAATGAAACTACGTCAATACACGATCATCTTAATCAGCTCACATGATTCCACTGTACGAGATTTTTGTTCTTCTTTCTATCTTTTCTCTAATTTTTTTTATCATGGAGACCCAGTTTTCAGATATCGATTAACCATTACATCGATCTGTCAAACGAGTTCAATTACTACATCTCATGTCTCGAGTTTGAGCCCGTGCAAGATCCGGGCCGAATCCAGAGATGTCAAAACTGGGTCCATGTAGTAGAGACAACCGGACGTGGTGCTTCAAGGGAAGTCCCAGTTGGACTTTGGTTCCGACCCTGACTGATAAAAAGCAAAAGAAGGAAGGATAGCTTTGTCGGGTTTGGAGTGTCGTTCGAATCTTACCGAAACAACAAGTGGGGTGTCGTTTTCTTTCAAAGTTGGACTGCGGCTCGGCCTTCTTCAAGAGATCTGATAAATCTTAAATAATAAGATCTGATAGTTCTTCCCCGAGAATAAAATTCATTTATTTTACTGTTCGATCGCTTGGTTTTTCCTCATACTATCTCCAATAGGATGCGTACTCTTTCAACGTGAGAGGAGGGAAATGTATAATCTTGAAATATAGAGACCGATTTCTAATATGTCGACCTACTTCTAAATAGACTTTTCCCTCTAAAGATTGGAATCGAAAGGAAAAAAAGAAAAGGAGGAAAGGAGGAAAAGATAACGTTTCATCTTTTAAAAAGTAGGAAAAAAATCACGCATACGATTCTTCGTGTCTCCGTGCTTGTCTATTTCGAAATGGTTTACATGTCAAGAACGAGGAGCAGCGGAGCGAATCGCACGCGAGCATCCGAAGAACGCCATAGCTCGGACAGACCGACAGCAGAAGAAGAAGAAAGAAGAAGAAGAAGAAGAAGGAGATGATGGTAATGGTGGAAGCATACTGATGATGAAGAGAGAAGCTTTCCAGACGCCGGTCGCGGCTCGGAGAGGGAGACTTCCTCTGCGATCCACGGACGAGTCGCGCACCCACTTCTCCGCATCGCCTTCGCTCGCTTTCTTCTTCTCCACCGCCGTCTCCTTCATCTCTCTTCTCCCTTTCTTCTGGCGAGGAAGAGCAGCTCCTTTACGCTCCGCTCTGCTGCTCAAGGACCGAGCTTTATAGCGAAACAGAGGAAGACAGTACGACTATGACAGGGGAGGGAATGAATATGATTTTCGCATGCTGTCCTCCGATCATGCCGAGAGGAAGTGAAAGGCAAAGTTCCGTCGTGACTAACGTGTGGAGCTTTTTTATAGATGGCAAAGCCTGGATCCAGGACGTTTCAAGGTGCGATCAACGGTTCAGATGAGCTTGGTTTTACGTTCGGAAATGTGAATACTTATTATGTTTTTGAAAGGTCGAATTTGTTTTTTAAAATGAAAGAGAGGGGTCGAAATGATCCATCTATAAAGTCAATGATTTAGATAGGCTCGGAATACTTATTATTCTTTTGAAAGATCAAAATTTTTTTTTCTTTTAGAGGTGAAGCTCTATCGCCTTTGTAAGTGACTTCCTAGGAGCCATCATTAGTTATAATTGATAGTGTTTCAACCCTCCGAGGGATTCGGGAAAAAAGAAGAAGCTTTGATGGAAAAGAAGAAAAAGAAAGAATCATATCCAAGATTTTTCTATTGGCGGTGAAATTATAAGATCCATGACTAAATGTGTCGCTAAATGCCAAATTCGATCAATCGCTTCTATTAATGTTCCAAAGAACATTAGTGTCTCATCTTTTTGGCGGACAAGACTTTAAAGATACCACTCACCATTGTTCTAGTTTAGTCACTTTGAAGTGGCACGTCTGTTGTTTTTATAGGCATCAACATCCCTAATACGTGTCACTGTTTTTCCTCTTTCTTTTTCCACTTTAGATTTTAGAGTGGCGATGTATTGGCTCTTGGTATATATCAAGTAATTATACTTTTAATAGGGTACGCTCCTTTGCATATAAATGACACGGAATTCAAGGTAAGGGTTGAGCACGGGAGATGACTATATTTTTAATTTTTGGAACCCGAAATGTAGTTTTTATCTTAATATTCACTGTCTGATCATTTAGATTTTGTAAATTTATAGATTTTAAACTGGTTCCGTTATATATTTATATTTGCATAGGTATCGAGTAATAAGTGATTAAGAAAATGTTAAACCACGTGCAGGGACTAAGTTCAAATTAGTTCATCTAGAAGCTCATATAGGCCATGTATAAAGATCTTAATCATTATATGGGAGGAAAAAATCACAAAAAACCCTAAACTTTGCTCAAAGTGACAAATTTATCTCAAACTATTTTTTGTGACACGAAAAATTTCAAACTTTGCAAACCGTGACATATTTACCCCATTAAAGGCATTTTCGTCTTATTTTTCTGTTTTTTTTTTTTATTTTTTATTTTATTTTTTTATTCTTCTATTCGCCCGCCCTGGCGGAGGGAAGCCGGCGTCGGCTGCCCTCGGCTGCCCTCGCCGACGCCCTCGGGCGAGGGTGCCCTCATCGGCCCTCGTCGGGCGAGGGCCTGCCCTCATCGGCGTCGGGCGAGGGTGCCCCTCGTCGGCGTTGAGCTTGGTGAGGGTGCCCTTGCTCGACGCCGGCGAGGACCGCCCTCGTCGGACGCCGGCTTCCCTCCGCCATGGCCGGTGGAGGGAAGAAAGAAGAAAAAGAAAAAAAAAAGAATTTTTTTTTAAAGTAAAAAGACCAAAATGCCCTATGATTTAGGGTAAATGTGTCATATAAATGAAAGTTTATGGTTTTTTGTGTCATAAAAAAAGTTTGGGATAAATGTGTCACGGTTAGCAAATTTCGGAGTTTTTCATGTCACAAAAAATATTTTGGGATAAATTTGTCATTTTAGATAAAATTTAAGATTTTTGGTGATTTTTTCCTTATATGGGTTGAACTTGATAATTATACTGACTTGTTCAATAAAAAAGGAAGGCACGCCTTCAGAAGCGCGTGGTGGTATCCATATTATCGCGCCCCGTGAAGCTCTAGCTTCGAGGTAGTCAAATAGTAAATTTATGCCGCTAAATTGAACAATTCATCGGATACGATGTAAATTCACCGGAAAATGAATTTGTTTGATTAGTCCACTGCAAAAGAGAAATCTACACCAAAATATTATTAGATAAATAATATGTCATCATTTTTTATGATGTAGAGATCTCATCTAAGCTGTCATCTTTTCCAAAAAAATGATACGATTAATCATAACTTATATTGATACCAATTTTAGTCATAAATCTATTGTACGACCATATTAACGTTCTACCTTAATTATATTGGCAACATCGCATCAACCAATTGACGGCATGACTAACCGTAGATGAACAAAGGACTTGATAAAAAAAAGATAAAAAAAAAGTTATATTGCACAAAAGAAAAGTTAGAAAATTAAGTTGTGCAAACAACTAAATTCAACGAACTAAAAATGTACTTAGCTAGAAGAAAGCAATATTAAGACTAGAAGTAACGACTGGTTTAGCACAAAATATTCAAATAAGGAGAGTGAAAGCTTGTTGTTTATTAGGTTATCTTTTCCCATTTTTACCTAATAAACAACAAATTTTTATCTCCGCCTTTTTTGCTTGCTTCCCAAATATTAGGATCAAGCATTATTTCAGGGTAAAATCAGGAACTAGGTTGGGAATCACGAGATATGCAATATTATATGAGGCCTGGGCGAACGAAAGAAAGTTCCTTCTTCCAAGAGTGACTTTGTGGCTTTCATTGTGGTTTGTTAGGTCTCATGTTACATGTTTTAAACTTTTTATTATTTATTTTATGACCTACCCTAAAAAACCTTCGACTTTAGCTCTTGTCCTAATTATACGTTTTCTCTCATAAAAAACATCTAATTTTAGATCATGTCCCAATTCTATTCTAAACTTTTTTTTTTGTCCCATAAAAAATCCCAACTTTAGGTCCATTCTCAATTATATTTTAAACTTTCTTTGTTTCATAAGAAACCATCAATTTTAGTTCAAATGCAAATTCCATCATAATTTTTTTTTTGTCTCGTAAAAGATCATAAATTTTTACTTGAAACCCAAATTTGCTCTCCATTAACCCTTTGTCAAAATCGCCCTTAGTGATTTTATGCTCGTCAATCTCTCATGGTTGAGAATATTCTATCTCTCATGGTTGGAGAGCTCATGCTCAGGATGCTTGAACAACTCGTACTTGGGAGCACTTCATCTCTCAGTTATCAATTAGAAATTTTGGAGGGAGAGTTAATGGGAGAAGACGTAGGACTCAAGTAACAATTCATGGTTTTTTATGAGAATGCAAAAATTTGAGGGTAAAATTAGGATTGGACAGTAAAATTGGGACAATACCTAAAATTGAGGGTTTTTAAATAGGATAAAAAAAGTTTAGGGTAAAATTAGAACATGACCTAAAGTTGAAAGTTTTTAATGGGACAAAAAAATTTATGGTAGAATTGGAACTAGACCTAAAATTGGAGGTTTTTTATTAGATAAAAAGTAAAATTAGGCCAAAATCTAAGGTTGGGGAATTTTGAGGGTGTTAGGCCTTATTTTATTTTACGTGTTCAACTTTTATGGATTGTTGATAATGACAAATGATATTTTTTGTTGTTACATTCACTTTCATTTTGCTTGACTAAAAGTGAAACAAAAAAAAGGAAGAAAAATGAAAAAAGAAGAAGAAGAATTTGACTGGTTAGTGAGTAGATCTTAGAACCGACCCTGAAACAGATTAACTTTTTTCCAGATTTCAGGGTGTATATGATAGGTTTTAAGTTCTAAAAACTGAAGAATCAGTCCCAACATGGTAAATTCAAATGAAATGTGGACAACTAACCCTTATCAAACATAGTGGTGGGGGAAAAGTAATTAAAGTTTCCTCATGGTAGGTAGCAATGGATGAGAATCAATGGGGACATCACTAGGAATCAAATACCAAAATAAAATGGACGGTCCATATTCGAGACCATCCCATTAATTATGCCATTGTCAGATCGATTTTTTTGACCATGTCTATGCTTACTTCACTCCAAGCCATCGGTGCACCATTATAGCCAATGAGATTCGGGAAGAGGGGCCCCTTTCCTCCCGTTCGCATATATTCAAAGTAATCTCTGGCAAAGGCAGGCTTAGAATTAAAAAAAGAGGAAAAATTATGGGAAAGTGAAATTAAAGCTCTGAACTAATAAGAGAAATTAAAGTAAATAAAGGGTTCATTATTCAAATAAAAAGAAAATTGGGGGGGTTATTCCCTAACTGTCATATCTACTTTAATTTGCAGAAGAGGACCATAGGATTTCACAGAGGCGAACGTGGATCCAGGGCTGGTTAAGTTCTTGGGTAGGTCACAGACTCACAGTTGTATCCCATCTTTCTTGTGCTGTGCTGCTAAATATTCTGATGCCGCCCACTAGGGCAAAGATTCTTGTCCAATCTTCCCTAACATTAAATAAATTTGTTTTAATTGGAGATTAATCGAATAATTATGTTTTCTATAATTGCATTAGTTGGGGTCTCTGCCTATTGATTGTTTTGACTTTGTGGTTGAAGTGCATTAGTAAAATATTCTGTTCTTTTTCTGAGGTTCAACTTAGAATGATGTAAATAAATTAGTTGGTACCTATCTCACGTGGGGCATGCAGGGCATTAGATCCAAAAGCTGCACTTCCCACTTCTACTGGCCTTTCATTGCAAACTTTTATGTCGATGGCTCTTAGCCAAAGTTAAAAGCACCTTCTCATATGAAATTAAGCGTGCATTTGAATTGATTTTTTTTTAGGGATTTAAGGTCTTTGGAGCCTTTTCGAGAAAAGTTAAGGAGTTCGAGATCACTTTGGGGAGATGCCGACATTAGCAAAGTCGATAGCTCAGGGCAAGTGGAGACTTTTGGCATTTTCGAAAGGCAATTTTCAATGTTTATTGACCTTTTCTTCTTTTCCTTCTTGTCTTTACTAGTTTCCTCATATTTTATATTCACCTTTGAAGGGCCACATCGGAGACCACTTTGAAATCGTTCATGGCGAACTATGGAGGAGGCCAGGGACGCCGACCAAGGGTCGAGCAAGGTCGTCTTTATATATTACTTGGCTCGCCTACTAAATTAAAGTTCCTTTATAGAGCCTAGCCTAAAGATCAAAATCATTTTAATCTAAAGTCTTTGCATTTTCGTAAAAAGCGTCTCTCAAATATTGAACGAAACACAAGGTAACCTAATTGGATAAATACTAGAAAATGAATAACATTGGGTAAGATGACATCATAATTTTATAAACAAGGATATAAAACTAAGGTCCAATCTGAATATCCAAATCTGCCATTATTGTCCGCCCTCGAAAATACTCTCATGAGAAAAATGAATAATCGACTACATAGAGTCTATAGTTTGAAGGAGATGACAAATGGATTATAAGTCATAAAAAGAAATAATAAAAATACTACAAAAGCATAGGAAAAAGAAGAAGAAGCTAGAAACATTCATTAATTCTCTCTTTCATAATAATATCCTTTATGCAACATTTTGCCAACTAACAAAACTGATTCCTATATATAGAAATCAGCAAATTAAATCTTAACAAAAGGGAATGTTCTTCTATGACAAAAAAAAAAGGGAATGTTCTTCTACCCTTTTTTTTTTTCCAATTTCATGTAGGGGTCGACAAATAGAAGGAATTTCTTTTTCTACCCTTTTTTTCTCTTTTTGAGTAATGGTACACGCACTAAGAATTTTAGTAAAATTTTGCACTGTATAATGTGGCGATTTTTATAGTGGATGTTTAAATAAATGGACCGTGAATCGGGTTTCATTTCATTCAACAATCGATAAAAAAATCTGGCCACATCATTTAGTTAAAAATAAAATAAAAATTGTAAGATCTTCTCAGTAAATGTAGCATTTCTCTTCTTCCAATTTGCTTCTAATTTACCATTAATTTGAACAGCAAGCTCTCTTGCCGAAATTACCCGAGAAATTCCCGACGTTAATGGTGGTGCCGTGGGGGAGCACCCCGGGGTTCGAGGCCGCCTCCTCCGCGGCCAGCGCCTTCCGGCTGATGATGTGGTAAATGTCGAGCAGGACCTTCTGGAACGCGTTCTCGATGTTTAACGCCTCCAGCGCCGACGTCTCGAGGAACGACAAGTTCTCCCTCTCAGCCATGGCCTCCGCCGTCTCCGCCGAGACCGCCCTCAGGTGGTTGAGGTCGGACTTGTTCCCAGCCAACATGATGACGATGTTGGAGTCGGCGTGGTCGCGGAGCTCGCGGAGCCACCGCTGGACGTTGTCGAACGTCTGCCTCTTGGTTATGTCGTAGACTAGCAACGCCCCGACCGCGCCTCGGTAGTAAGCGCTCGTGATGGCGCGGTACCGCTCCTGCCCGGCCGTGTCCCATATCTGAGCCTTGACCGTCTTGCCATCGACCTGATTGATAAACCGGAACAATTAAATCCATTGTCATCTTTGGTTTACAAATTCAATTTCCAAAATGATTACTTTCACAACTTTTTTTCTTTCAAAAAACTAAATTTCATTAGCAGCTGTAGATCGGATAAACTAGGTCGCTTTGGAAACACATACATTTTGTCAAATTCAATTAGAGAAAAAAAAAAAGAAAGGGAAGCCGAAAAACGATTTGATTTCGATCATTTCGAAATAAACTAGCAACGAATCATCGAAAAGCTTTAAGAAAACTTCTTTGTCGATTTATAACGTGTTGAAATCGAAAAACTTCTAATGAAATATCAATGGAGAATTCAATCACATGCTACGCCAATCCGCAATCGCGGAAATTAATTAGAATATGAAGACAATTACAAACGGGCAAGCCAAAAAAGAAAATACCATTATTCTAATTAAGGAAGAACAAAAATTTAGAAAAAAAAATTGGAAAAAGAATGAAACCTGGAGAGTCCTGGTGGCGAATTCGACGCCGATGGTGGATTTGGACTCCAGGCAGAACTCATTTCGGGTGAACCGGGAGAGGATGTTGGATTTCCCCACGCCCGAATCTCCGATCAACACGATCTTGAACAGATAGTCGTATTCTTGATCCACTTTATACGCCATTAAATATAAGAATTTTGCTGAAGAACCATGGAAATTTCGCCCTTTTCTTCTTGTTGATTTGCGCAGAGACGTTTTTACTTCTTCTTCTTCTTCTCCCAAAAATGAAGGTAACCGCAGAGAGAGGAAAAAGAGAGGAAAAAAAAAAAGAATTTTGAGCTCTTTAATTGTCTTTATTTCTGCTAATTCTTTTCTTCTTTTCTTCCTGGAAGAGGGGGGAAATGTGAAGGGAGAAACAGAAATTCCGATTGCGAGGCACTCCAGTGGCCGCCCACGTTGGACGAGAAGAGAGAATTTCGGGGAAATTCATCATTTGTTTTTAAGTTAAATGAGGTAAAATTTAATTTGTATCAATTCACCTCCATAAAACAATAACAATCTGCGTTAGTTTAGCCCAATTCCATGTTTGCTTAAGGTAAGGGTGTGACGCATATTTTTCCAATGAGGATCGGTCATTTTTATGTGAAAAATCACCAAAAAATGTCTTAAACTTATTGCGTTTGTGCCAATTCGGTCCTAAACTTTTCAATTGTTTTAATTTAGTCTAACTTTTTTCACGATTTGCCAATTTAGTCAAAATCGGTCATCTTTATGGTGTAAAGTAAGGAGGGGATCCCGCCCATCTTAGGGTTGGCAAAATTTGTTGATGGGAAGAGATACTATTTTAGATTCGGTCAGTAGGTACAGGAGAAAACATTAACATCCGGGAAGACTTCCCGGATGATTAAAACGAAGACTAATTGGCCGACCAACCAACTCTAGTGACCAACTAGAGTTGCCGATTTGATTGCATAGGAAGAGAAGGTGGGACGTTCACACGCGTGAAAGGAATGTTTGATGAGCAACCAGCGAATGAAGTTCTCGCAATGCCACTCAGCTCTCGTGCCACACCAGATAAATTGATGTGGATTGGTTCCATATCAAGTTCCTGCTCGGTGGAAAGTGCCTATAATATTATTGGAGGAAATCTGATTTTGCCAGCACGAAAAAATTATCAAACACGGCCACATCAACCTCTCCATCAGATCTTTGGCCAAAGCAAACGAGTGTTCCATAATTAAAGATTGCCAGACATGAGAAAATGCTTGAACAGTCGACGAAATTTTTGATGCATTCGATCAATCTCGGGGCCTCGGAAGAGGAGATCCGCTTAACAACGACCGGAACAACGTGAGCGCCTGAGAAGGAGACGTGAATGCGAATGTCACGTACGAAGGATTGCGACCAACCTCCCACCTGCAAAGCCATGGAAGATTAAAAAAGAGTGGGAAAATTTCTATTTAGATCACTAACAGATTTCTGAGTCGAAATGCAAGTGCTGGTGCATCTGACAGCACTAAATCTATGAAGGGCAAACTGAATCATGCCTGTTTCTTGTCGTGCCATGGACCATATTTTGAGAAGGTGACAAGCTTCAGATCCCTTGCTAGATTGTTGGCAATCATCCTAGTTTGAGTTAGAGGGGTTTTTGAATCTTGATCCCCACCGTTTCGATCACCAAATAGACGAACGAAATAAGAACCGCGAATCTTGGAGTTTCTGCCTGAATCCAGGCTCAGATGGAATGAAGTTTGAGAATATCACACCTGTATAGCCAGATAGGAATGCCTTCCTGAATGATCTCTGCTGCCAGGGGGATCAGGTTCATGTCCAAATTATCTTCTTGATAAACGAGCGGCCTGTAAAATGCTCGGATTATGATGTTTCGACAGCTTATTTTTCGCTGTAATTAAGACGCTTGGACTAGACTTGATCATGGACTTGATCTTTCGATGAAACTTTCAGGCTACAAGAACATTTCCTGATTTTTCAAGATTTGCTTCGCTTAGACTCAACCCATTTTAACCTATTTCCATTGTGTTATGATTAAAGATCTTGACAGAGAGAGAGACCCTTGACAAAAATCTTAATGAAAAGGGAGGTGAGTGGTTGTTAGAATTTAAATATGCGCGGAAGCATGGTTTTGGTATTAGTTATAGTTTTCGGTTAGTGATGTGAGCAAGTGTATGGTATATTTTGTAGAGGATGGACAAGGGACAAGATAGGATAATTAAAGGACAAAGAACATGGGATATGGGAAATAGTTTCATTAGTTGGATAAAATAATTTTACAATAGTTGAAGGAAGTGTTGGTGGGGAGCTACATGATATGATTTTTATGGGAAGCTCCCTACACAAAACAAGGAGCACTTTCCTTTATATAAGCTGTTAAAGAAGATTCCGGATTTCTCTTGAATGCAAACCATGTAGGCTTCTCTAGCAAATTCTAGAGTGTAGTTCTTCTAAAGACTTCTCTTACATGTTGGACATTTTCCTCTTCCTTCCAGAAACTTCATCTAGGAAATTCTAGAAGTTTAGCAACTCTAGGAAATTCTAGAAAATGGATCACCATTTCCAACACTCCCCCTTGATCCATTTTCGGGATACTTCAGACATTGTATTGCCGACATACCTTGAACTCTCTCTTCTAGTTTGTCCCATGCCTTTTGTGTTGTCTTCGTTCCACAATCCCTTGCATTCTCTTGTCGAACCCCTTGCACTTGCCTTTGAACATGCATGACTTTTCTTCAACGATGTCCCATATGTCTCGGGGCATCAAAATGCTCATGCCAACAGAGCCAGAGCCGGAGCCAGAGCCAAAATCAAAGGCCAGAGCCCGAGCGAGAGCCAAGAGAGCCAGAGCTGGAGCCAGAGCCAGAACTAAAGCCGGAGCCAGAGCCAGAGCCTACGAGAGCCAGAGCCCGAGCCCGAGCTAACAACTACAGCTAAGAAGCCATTAGAACTTGTCCACACGGAGCCCGAGCTAACAACATCCTATTCATTGGCTTAAGAATGCCATTAGAACTTTCTTCGTCCACTTCGAAAATTCAAGAACGTGTCAAAGTGCGGTCCGATGATAGAGGCACACCTACAATTCAAAGTCAAAATAAATATTTCATCCTATTCATTGACGCCCGAACAAAAGAAAGAAAAAATAGAACCGTCATGGAGATACAAGGTCTATGCTAAAGAGAAAAACACTGAGGTTTTCTCTATCTTTAAACGGTGTCCAAAATTCAAGATAAAACCCAGTCGAAGCATGGAGTGGACGAAGCCTTCAAAAGTGTTTGGATGCATTTGCCAAGAAAAGACAGAAAGGGAATATTCCTTGGCTACGTGATCAATCAAAAGGCTATCGGGTTTATAACCTAAGAACCAAGAAGCTTATGATTAGTCGAGACGTCGAGTTCGACGAGAATGCTGCCCCGGAATTGGGAAGACGAGAAGATCGAGAAGAAGTATATCACCTTGCCGGACATACCACCTGCTCAAGAGGAGTCAACGTCACAAGAAGAAGGAGAAGTACCGGATTCCACCACTCATGACATAACTCCACCAAGCTCTCCAAGAGTGACGCAAGAAGATTCTACTCCGAGTCTCCAAGATTACTAAGGGTAAAAGCCCTTAGAAGAATTTACGACACATGCAACTTTGCTATTTTGGAACCAGAAAACTATGAACAAGCATCCAAAGATGAAGTCTGGATAAAAGCCATGGAGGAAGAGATCAAGATGATCGAGAAAAATGAAACTTGGGAGCTTGTCGATCGACCCGAAGACAAAGAGATCATTGGCGTCAAGTGGGTCTACAAGACGAAGCTCAACGCGGATGGATCAATCCCGTGTGGCGAAAGGATACTTGCAACAACCAGGTATTGACTATACTTGAAACTTTCGCTCCTGTTGCTCGCCTTGATACTATTCGAGCACTCATAGCTCTAATGGAAGATCCATCAACTAGATGTAAAATCAGCATTCCTAAATGGATATCTTCAAGAAGAAATTTATGTAGCTCAACCGAAGGGTTTATTGTCAAAGGCAATGAAGAAAAAGTCTTAAAGCTTAAGAAGGCCCTATACGGGTTAAAACAAGCACCACGTGCATGGTATAGTAGAATTGATGAGTACTTCATCAAGCAAGGATTCGGGAGGAGTATGAGTGAGCCGACACTCTACATCAAGACCCAAGGTAAGTCCGACACTCTCATTGTCTCTCTATATGTAGATGATCTCATATATACGAAACAATGAGACAATGATCCGAGAATTTAAAGAAGAAATGATGAAGACATTTGAAATGACGGACTTGGGCTTGATGAACTATTTCCTCGGTATTGAAGTCAATCAAGATGAAGGGATTTTCATCTCGCAAAAGAAATATACCGAAAACCTCCTAAAGAAATTCAAGATGAACTATTGCAAAGCAGTTTCAACTCCGCTCATGACAAATGAGAAACTATTGAAAAGAAGATGGAGCGAGAAAAAGCCGATGCCTCCCTCTATAGAAGTTTGATTGAGATCTATATCTCACCGCTACACGACCGGATATTATGTATGCGACAAGTCTACTATCACGATTCATGCAAAGTCCGAGTCAAATTCACTTTGGAGCTGCCAAGAGGATTCTCGGATATTTACGAGGAACTATAGATTATGGCATTTGGTATCGGCCAAGTGCAAATGCCAAGCTCATTGGCTACACCGATAGCGACCGCCCCGGCGGAGTTCGGGCGATGATAGGAGAAGTACTACCGGCTACGCCTTCACATTGGGCTCCGGAATATTCTCATGGGCATCTAAAAAACAAGACTCAGTGGCACAATCCGCTGCGAAGCGAGAATATGTTGCGAGCGGCTGCCACAACTACTGTCAAGCAATATGGCTTCGAAGAATTTTGGAAGACATTGGAGAAGCACGAGATGGAATCAACTCCGATACTTTGCGACAATAAGTCCGCAATCGCTATATCAAAAAAAAATCAGTATTCCATGGAAGAACCAAACATATAGACATCAAATATCACTTCAAGAAAATATTGCAAAACGAGGAACAAATAGCGGACATCTTCACTAAAGCCCAAGTTCGAGACATTGCGGGAAATGCTTGGAGTATCACAAAAATGGATCAAGGAGGAGTGTTAAAATATGATCCATTTTGTGAAAACTTTAAGTATACTTAATGAACAAGTTAAAGAAGACTCTCATATGTTGGAGAATTTTCTAGTATTATGTGGGCAGCAAGTATACGTATGAAGGAAGAAAGCCAGCTGGAAGTTGGTTGAAAAGTCAACAAAAGTGGCTAGGAGTTGCAAAGAATAGAAAAATGGAGAAAAAGGGAGAAGCAACGAGGAGAATCGGGAGAAGTCGCAACAAGCAGAAGACTAGAAGCAAATTGTAATTTTATATTAATTTTTTTGTACTCAATGTCGGTGAAGAAAGGCCGTGCTCACGCCTATAAATAGGAGTTAAAGTGTGTGTTTTATGTAGCTGAAAAAGCAGCACACTCCTTCCTTTGTAATACAAATTTTCATAATAAAAGTTCTGTTTTTTTACCTATACTCCCTTACCATTGTAGTCCACTTTTATTCACACACACTTGCGCGCACGCACATAATGAAGAGCCCTTTGAACCTCAGGCCTGTTCAGATAAGCGAATATTCTTCCTTGAAGGCATGGATCTTCCGTCACTCCTATTCCTCTCCTAGCAACCTGTCAAGATTTTCCCATAAAAAATTTACCTTGACTGAGTTTGTCCCACCAAATATCATCAATCATGCCTAATTGAGTCATATTTTTAAAACTCACCGTAAGATACATGGCCCTGTGCTTTGCCATCGGCAGAAACTGCTGTGAGTTCGAGCTCGAGGACAGAGGGCATTTAGGCAGAAGGAGATTGTCGAACTGAACATCTTTGCCGACGTCATTGTTGATATTGAACACATAGTTGCATTCGTCGGAGTACTGATCGTACAAGTACTCTCGCATGTACTTGGAATTGTTGCAGACCGTCCTCTCCAAGTAGAGCGTCTCATCCGATATCGCCCCGTGCGCCCACAAGTAGTCGCCGGCCTGAATACTAATATCCAGGTCTAGAAGTGGGTTTCCTAGCTGAAGAGACAATGTGCAAATTTTGAGGTTAAAAGAATTGTCTTATAGGGCAAAACTAAAAAAACTTATGCAGAACTTGACTGATCTTGCACCATGAAGAAACTCACAGCTATTGACCTGGGCTTGATAGGTTTAATATCGGGCCTTTTGTTGTAATCGATCAACAGTTTTGCAAGTTGAGGTATATAGTGACCTACAAAAAGATGGTATAATTGTTAAGAAGAATACTCTTAACTTCTTGTCGACAAGCGAAATGCCATTAAATAATCTAGTTTAGCTTATCATCAAAGAAAAATGAGGTCGATCATTGTGGACAAGATGAAAGCAAGGAACGATTTTGAACTGTCATCACCTGCATAGCTTTCACCAGTTAGAAAGAACTCAGAGTCCTTGTACACTGGGAATTCCTCAAGCCGGTTTTATGAGAAACCTCAAGTTGTCTTCCGCTGCGAATGGGCCAGTCGATCTGTGAAGTATTGCCTCACGGCCAAAAAGGAAGGGAGGAACATAATTATATTGAAAATCATTGGGAAAAAGTGCATAAAGGCGTACCGGTCCAGGTATTATTCCAATTCATGTAGTCTGAGCTCGTGTTGGAGTATGAGAATCCGACACTGATGGGTGACTCGACATATAGCATGTTCGATTCTGATCATCACTCACTTAACTCAAAACAAGAAACTAGGAAGCCAGCCAAGTTAATTGCACTTGCTCATAGACAGATGAGCACAGTGAGCAAGAAAAAATTTACCCAAGTTCCACGAGTAATCATTCCTGATGAGTGAACCGTTATCGCTTGGTTTGATTGAAGGGACCATGCTCCATGAAAGCGCCAAAACCCAGCGATGAACAACCCGGGCCTGGCATCGAAAAGATTGTTCCATGAACCCCAAGTCACAACATGGGGAATGTGACAGAAGGAAGAGAATTTTAATGCCTCAAGTGAAAATTTTTTTGACCTCCATTGAGCCAAAGGGTCAAGGGAAGAAAGGAAGCAATAGGCGATTCAGCTTCGACAAGGTAATAGAACAGAGCTCGGCCGTGCTGAGCATCGGTGACAACATAACCTGAGTATTGCTTGAAGGAGACATTAAACGGTTGACCTGGGAGAGATGTTATAAGCTCGGCGTAAGAAATAGAACAGTAGAACAACATGAACAGAGAGGGGATCCGAGGTGCCATGTGAGAGAATCTTGGCTTCGTGATTCAATCAAAGTTTAGAAACTATTTTTCTCATGCGCTCGCGTGCGCACACATACAGTGACAATTATGGTAATTATCCGTTAAATCCAAGGTTTTGGAAGCTTGGTGATGTTTTGCATTAAGACCCAGGTAAGAGCCGGCAATGTACGATGAAAATCTTGGAGAAAACGAAGCACAAAACGTTGACAGTTTTAGGAAAGACATATGAGAACCATCGAAATTACATGCATACTGGAAATATTCATAAGGTCCCTTTTGTTTTGTCAAAACACGATGTCTCCAACACTGGACTAGTACAAAGGAACTCGACTTGGGATTAATTGACGAGCTTTGCTCATCTACATTGTACTTTGATGAAGAGAGTTCGAAATATTACTGACCCATGTTCGACCTCTTATAAAGTGTTACATCCAAACAATGCTAGTTGATGAGAGTTACTTGGAGAGTTGCATTGAATTTCGAATCATATACAGCAACACAAATTCTCTTGCACTAATAGAACAAAATGGAACGTCCATTTTTACCCAAATTGGGTGCAGCACTTTCTTCGGTTAGATCTGCATGGCCTGCATTAAATTCTGATGGCGGATGGAAAAGGCCAAAGAAATTCCACTTCTTGCA
Organism: Eucalyptus marginata; assembly: GCA_014182565.1. NCBI lineage: Eukaryota > Viridiplantae > Streptophyta > Magnoliopsida > Myrtales > Myrtaceae > Eucalyptus > Eucalyptus marginata. Next base: position 27,186,849 of record CM024594.1, read on the forward strand.
TTGGAACTGAGCTTTGAGTCAACGAGAATTACTATGCTGTGGAATGCTTAACCTAAGTTGTATCCTCTCAGAGCAATTGCATGCCATCAAACTTCACTTCCCATGCACATCATGGTTTAAGAGCTGAGTAAATCAAAGTAACCCAAATTTTCCTGTAGATGAATTATTTTGTTTTGGCCTGGTCTTCTTTGTGGAGGTGTGTTCTTTTTTTTTTTTTTTTTTTGGGTAAAAGTATGCAATATATTGAAAGAGAAATGTTTCTTCATGGCACTCATGAAGAACAGGCTCTAGATGAGTGAAAGGAAGAAAGAAAAGCCAAATGGCTACAACAAGAACAGCAAAGAAAGAGAATGCACGTTTCCAAAAACTCTTCTCTAAAAGATAATGGGGTGAATATCCCAAAAGGCACCTTCTATTCTTGATGGAGTCACCTTCCAAAAGAACAAAAGAACATCGGCAACACACTTATAAAACTCTTTGCCCGAAAGCAAAGTTATGGCCCAATGCAGATTTTCATGCCAAGGTTTATTCCGCCAAGGAAGATTACATCTAGCCGCCCAAAAGAAAGCAATATTAGTCGTAATGTGACATCCAAAAAAGAGATGATCTATAGAGTCAGGCATATCATTGCAAAAAGGGCAGTAAGCAGCATCAATCTTACCATAAGACATAAAGAAAGACTGGGTAGGAAGCCTACACTTGGTGATAAGCCAAAGGTGAAATTGGTATCGAGACAGGATAGCATTATTCCATATGAAAGAATGCCAACTGACATGTGTCTTCTTTCGCCTTAAAGCCTCCCAAGCCGAGCCGACCGAGAACATGCCGAATGAGCTCTCTCTCCAACAAAAGCGATCTTGGTCCCTAGACAAGAGAGGAAGCGGCGAACTCCAGGACTCCAACATCGCCCTGACAGCCTGGCCATCTTAAGAGAAAAGGTCAGCCACCGAGGCCTGTCTAGAGAGACCAAAGCTGTAGATGAGCGAATCTAAAAAAAATAAGTTCAAGAGGCCCCTAGGGTGCCAATTGTCGAACCAGAGTGACACTGATAGGCCATCACCTATTCTCCAAAAGAAGTTAAGCTGAGATTTTGTCCTAAGTTGAAGAATCTTCTTCAAGCCCAAGAATAACAAGTCAGCTTGGCGTGTTCCCCTATTTATAGACCAACAAATGCAAAAAGATTTTCAATCACATCAATCACCAGGGATTGGTCTTAACCTTGTCTCTCTTTTTCCTTTACAAAATCCTCCATCCCAGATTCTTGTTTGTCCCCAAGAATTGTGGAGTACTTTTCAACATGCCCAGTGTGCCACCGCCAAATTCTCAAGCTAAAGAATAACTTTGTTGGTCCGAAAACAGAAAAAGGAGATTACACTAAAGTTCAAGAATTTAGTTGCTGGAGGTGCATCCGTACGTTACCTCGCTCAGGGAGGAAAAAGAATGAACCTTTGTAGCATTTTCTTTGCATTCAACCACCAAAATTACTAAGCCGAATTTCAGAACAATACCTTCTGCTCTAATTTCAGAAGAATGAACCTTCTGTAAATCAAACTTTGAAACCCAAAAGGGCCATCTAGTGCTTCATTTCCCACAGAAAAAAGACAAGGTGGCTCGAAGACAAGAAAGACTGAAAAAGAAAATCGAGAAAGAACAAGAGCTAAACCTGCTGCAAAGAATTAGCAGTAGGAATGTCGAACATGAGACTAGAAAGATTTGCCCAACCCAAGGTTGGTGTTGGATTCGTAATGTCTGTTGTTGTCATCGGGCTTCAGGGTCGGAGTACGTGGTAGGGCTAATACATTGAGAACCGTGCAAACTGTCACCAGAACAACGCAGTGCATGTTGCCTCCGTCGGCTGGATAGAGTATGGACCATTGACAAGAAGCATGCAAACTCGGAACTAATGCCAAACAATTTCTTTGGATGAGTTACCATTGAGATTATGTAGGTAAGCAAGATAAAAAAATAAAAGGATCTTCGAATGTATATGATACAAGAGCAAATTAAATCTCCATGAGGTTTTTGGCCAAAGTAAAAAATCCTCCATAATTAAGATTTCCAGACATGAGAAATGCTCAAATTTGTGAGCCTCAGCCTTCTGAACAATTGACGAAACTTTGATGTATTCTGTCAATCTCGGGGCCTCAGATGAGGAGATCCGCTCAAGAATGGCTGGAACAAAAGTGAGAGCCTGAGAAGAAGATGTGAATGAGAGTTCGTGACCCACCAGACACATGGTGGTGAGTGTGAGGTACGTCATGTTCTTGCCTTCCATTGACACGACAAAGGGTTGCTACCAACCTCCCACCTTCAAAGCCATGAAAAGGGCTACAAATTTCTGAGTCAAAATACTAATTGATGTATCCAGCAGCATTAATCTATGAAAGGCATGTTTGGTGTTGATTTGAGCCATGCCTGCTTCTTGTCATACCATGGACCATATTTTGTGAAGGTGGAAAGCTCAAATCCCTTGCTAGACTGTTGGAAATTATCCTAGTTTGAGTGAGAGGGATTTTTGAATCTTGATCCCCACTGTTTTGATCACCAAACCGATAAATGAAATAAAACCACCAATCTTGGAGTTTCTTACCTAAATCAGGACTCAGCTGAAATGAAGTTTGATAAAATGAAACCTGTATAGCCAAATGGGAATGCCTTCCTACATTATCTCTGCTACGAGGGGATCAAGTTCATGTCCAAATTATCTTCTTGATATTTAGGCGGCCAGCGAAATATTCAATTATATAGTTTGACGCTTACTTTTTCGCTTAACTAGAACACATGAACTAGACTTGATCTTTAGACATAACTTCAAAGTACACAACTATTTTCTAATTTCTCAAGATTCGCTTGGTTTAGACTCCAACAGTTTTAACCTAATTTCATAATGTTCTCATAATGTAGAAAGCTCATCAGTAGAGAGAGAGAGCCCTAGACAGAAGTCCCAATGAAAAGGGAGGTGAGTGGTGCTAGCGTGAAGAGCCCTTTGAACCTGAGGCATGGATAACCTGTCACTCCTAGCCCTCTCTTAGCAACCTTTCAAAAAATTTCCCATCAGAATCACTTGAGTAGATTAACTGACCCAACCAATCCCATCAATCATGCCTAATTTACGTATATATTTAAACTCACTGGATATCTACGGCCCCGTGCTTTGCCATCGGCAGAAATTGCCCCAAGTTCGAGTTCGACAACAATGGGCAAATTAGATAGAAGGAGATCGTTGAAATGGACATCTATGCTGACTTTGTCGCTCACTCTGATATTGAACACATAGTTGCATCTGTCGGAATGCTGATCGTGCACGTACTCTTGCATATGCTTGGAATTGTTGCAGACCGTCCTCTCCAAGTAGAGCGTCTTGTCCGATATCGCCCTGTGCACCCACAAGTAGTCGTCACATGCACCCACCAGTAGTCACCAGCCTGAATACTGATATCCAGGTCTAGAAGTGGGTTTCCTAGCTAGAGAGACAATGTGCAAATTTTAAGGTTAAAAAATTGTTTCAATGGGCAAAACTACAAAACTTATGCAAAACTTGACTGATGTTGTACGGTGAAGAAACTTACAGCTATTGACTTAAGCGTGATAGGTTTAACAATGGGCCTTTTGTTGTACTCAATCAACAGTTCGGCAAGTTGAGGACCGACAAAAGATGATATAATTGTTAAGAGTATACTCTAACTTCTTGTCAAAAAGCGAAATATCATTAAGTAATCTAGTTTTGCTTATCATCTTTGAAAATGAGGTCAATCATTGTTGACTAAAAGACAACAAGAAACAACTTTTAACTGTCATCACCTGCATAGCTTTCACCATTTAGAAAGAACTAAGTCATTGTACTTTGGGAATTCCTCAAGCCAGTTTATGAGAAACCTCAAGTTATCCTCCGCTGCAAATGGGCCGATGGATGCATAAATTATTGCCTCGTGGCCGAAAAGGAAAGGATCAACATAATCAAATTCAAAAACATTGTAAAAGAGTACATATGGGGGGTAACAGTCCGAGTCGCAATCGAATAAGTAGTTTGAGCTCGTGTTGGAGTATGAAAATCCGACACTGATGGGTGACTCGACAGACTAGTGCAGTGAGCAAGTTAAAATTTTCCCAAGTTCCATGAGTAGTCGTTCTTGACAAGCGAACCACTATCACTCGGTTTGAAGGGATTGAGCTCCATTAAAGCGCCAAAACCGAGCGACGATCAACCTGGGCCTGGCATTGAAGAGTTTTTCCATGAACTACAAGTCACAACATGGGTAATGAGACAAAAGGAAGAGAATTTTAAGGCCCCAAGTGAAAAGTTTTCAGACGTCCATTCAGCCAAAGCGTCAAGGGAAGAGAGGAAGCATTAGGTGATTCAGCTTTGACAAAGGAATATAACAGAGATCGGCCGTGCCGAGCATTGGTGACAACACAATCCAAGCATTGCTTGAAGGAGACATTAAATGTTTGACCTGGGAGAGATGCTATGAGCTCAGCGTAAGATATAGAACAGTAGAACAACGTGAAAAGAGGGAGGATCCGAAGTGCCGTGTCAGAGAATTCGTGATTCAATCAAAGTTGCAAACCACTTTTCTCGCACACAGACACACACACAACACACTCGCACACACAGATATACTTACAGTAATGGTAATTATCCGGGTATCCAAGGTTTTGGAAGCTTGATGATGTTTTTGCATTAGGACCCAGGTAAGAGCCGACGCCGAAACAATGAAAATCTTGGATAAAATAAAGCACCCAACGTTGAAACTTTCAGGAAAGACATATGAAAACCATCAATATCACATGCATATTGGATATTTCTAGTCCCTTTCGTTTTGTCCAAGCATGATATCTCCGACACTAGGCTAGGACAAGGAACTCGATTTTACTGAGTAACTAACAAGCCTTACACATCTACATCGCAGTTTGAAGAAAGAGAGCCGGAAATATTTTCCGCCCCATGTTCGACCTCAAATTATGAGAGTCACATCGAATCTCAACTTATATACATGATGACACTGATTCTCTTGCACAAATAGAACATAATGCAATGTTCATTTGCTTATCCAAATCGAATACTACACGTTCTCAAGATCTGCAGAGCCCCGCATTAACTTCTGAAAGCGGATGGTAAACGCCAAAGAAATTCGACTTCTTGCGTTGTAAGCAGAATTCACATTTGTGATTCAACGCAATGCAACGACATTGTTACTATGCTGTGGAATGCTTAACCTAAATTGTATGCACTCACAGCAATAACAAGCCATCGAGTGACTTCACTTCCCATGCACATCATGGCTTAAGAACTAGGTAAATCAAAGTAGCCCAGATTATCATCTAGATTAACTTAAATTGCTTTGTTTTGGAAGGTCGTCTTCTTCTTCTTTTGGCCAAGTAGTAGTTGCCATCTCAAGCCACTTTTTCAAGGTCTTTTCCCCATTTTATAGACCAAAAACTTTGGTGCAAAAGATTTTCGATCCCATCAATCCCAAGGTATAGGCCTTTTTTGTACAAACCTAACCTTTATTTACTCTGCATAATTCTCCATCCCAGATTCTTGTTTTTTTTTTTTGATCCGGGAACTCCGTACAGCCGGTAAATCCGGAGTAACGTTAGCGGAGACCCACCACCTTGACGTCATGCTTAAGACATTAAGCGCCTCCACTGAGTTTCCATCCCAAATTCTTGTTTGTCCCCAAGAAACCACACAACTTTGTGGAGTTAACTTTTCTAACTTCCGAGGCTGCCACTACCAAAATCAAATCACCAAACCCTCAGCCAAAGAAAATAAAAATGACAAACGTGGTTGCCTTTTTCGTTGTTGGTTCAGAAAAAGAAAAGGAGATCAAAGATTAGTTCAAGAACTGACTTGTTTCAGGTTCTGGTGCATCTATACCCTTTTTAGGAAAGTTTTCTCAAAGGCATTAATGAGTTTGACAACTCAAAAACCAGCACTGAAATGACAATAGCAGTGAGAACGACATTAAAGAGACCAGTCACAAGGAGGAAAAAGACTGAACCATTTATAGCATTTCTTCGCATTCAACAACCAAAGTTACTCCACCAAATTTCAAAAGACTTCCTTTTGGCTCTAATTTTTCCTTTGGAGTATGTACATCTAACTGTGAAACCCAAAAAGGCCCTCTAGTGCCTCATGTCCCGCAAAAATAAGGAAAGAAGAAAAGGGGGGGAGGGAGGGAGAGACCAAAATAGAAACCAAGAACAAAGGCTGAATGGCTGCAAAGAATTAGCAGCAGGAATGTCTAGCATGAGAGAAGATCTGGCCAAGCCAAGGGTTGGTGTTGGATTTAATGGTCTGTCGTAATTCTTGGGCCTTCGTAAGGAAATTCCACCACAGAAAAATCCCCTGGTATCTCCTGAAGCCATGCATAACCTTCTCTCTCTTCTTCTGGCACTGATGATGATGATGCTCCGTCAGCTGCATTTTCACAAGGCAAAACTTCCAATTCTTTGAACCAAATCCCGCAAAAACCGTGAAAGGAATCAAGAAGAATTTAAATAGAAGGAAAAAGAAGGGGGACGAGTGTGGAAACCTGAGAAGCTGGTGAACGGGAAGTCGCGGTAATAGGTACAGTGTCGGCCTTCAGAGTCGGAGTAGGGTGGGCCTAACACATCGAGAACTGCGCAAGCTGTGACAGCGGTGAAGCAGTGCATGTTGCCTCCCCTGGCTGGATACAGAATGGACGTTTCACACGGAGCGGTGAACTCGGAGTTGACCTTGACATTTGCCAAGCGCGCTCCACTAGGATGGACTGCGTAACGAGATATTCAAAGATTTTGCTTCACACAGGAGGAACAAAAAGCCCTTGTTTCACATTTAACGAGCTGCTAATCGAAGCAAGCTGCATGCCTATACAAGGCCAAAAGAAATAAAAAAGAATAAAAACTTGGATTGCGCAAGAGAGCCTTTTGTTGTTTTCTGCAACATTGAAACATAATAAAAAGCTGGCTAATGAGTTGTCATTTGACATGTTTTATATAGTTATCTAACCCCTCTAACGCATGATCTTTGCCCGATCGACAATTATTCCTCGATCCAGGTAGAGAAGTCTCAATGGATAGAGTACACTGGGAGTAGTATTACTGGTTCACAAAGCAATGCACCTCACAAGGTAATGTAGCAGATTGTGAGCGAGCAACGGGCTATAGCGAGTACTCTATAAGAGTCTGCTATATCAGCTCCTAATATACAATAGCTATTCGAGTGCATGGTACTCCATATGACCCTTTGGAAAAGTGAGAATCGAAGCTGTGTTATCAAAAACCAAAGTAACTTGCTAGCCAACTTCTCCTAGCCAACAAGCCAAAAGTGATGCACGTTCTGCACTAATTGTAAAAATGACAAGTTTTTTAGCGCTCTTAAGTTTTTTGCTCAACATATAATAACAACAAACTAAGCCTTATCTGACAAAGAGATTTTTTCGGCACTCTTACCTTCTTCTTTACAGAGGAGAAGAAAAGAAAAATGGACATTCATTTCACTAGGTCAGCAGCACTAATTTTCACCTCATGATTTGATTTCAAGAGATAAACTGCATAAAATGACTACAGACTGGCAAATCGAGGTCTTTCTTTGCTTTGTTTGAAACTCCTGTGCCCTTCTTTATTTTCCTTTTCGAATGTATTAAATTTTTCATAAACATCTCCGCATTCATGATAACTATTCTCCTACTTCTAACACCCCCAGTTTAGGTTGTCTTTATTGAAAATGCTGGAGCAGATTTTATAGAAGTGACTTACTTTGAGGATTACTGAGAACAGCTGTGCCACTGGCGCCATCAGCCATCCAATCGTATGATTTGATGTGCATTGTTCCATATAAAAGCTTGCTGAAAACCGTCATTCCAGGGTGGTTATGTAGAGGAATCACACTGGATGCTGGCAAGCAGAAGATCACTATCTGCATGATGTAAATAATTATCGTTCCATTAGCACAGTAAAACCATATAATGTGGCTTGGCATCATCATTAGGGCAGGCCTGAGAAGAAGCCAACATACCGAAAATTTATCGCATTCATGGAGACGCAGACGTGATACAATTGGCAACCTTTCGTCTGCCATTATGTCAAAGTATGGCGTGTCAGGCCTAAGGCCCACATCCTCCAGTTGCATGCCATCTGCCGAAAATCAATTGTAGAAACTCATGAGGATCTAGCTGAGATAAGTTGCTAGCACAAACTGTGCGCTAATGAATCAAGACTTAAAAGCATTTACGGAAACAAACATTAGTGACTACCACGAATGTCATTTCAATGGATGGAAGTAAGATCATGCATCTAACTTTTTCAGCCAAGAGGATAATTCACTTTGAACAACTCTACGTTCACATATCTTGTGGCTTTGATGCTGACAGTTGTTACTGAGCTTATCAGTTTTTGTAAGAAAAGGTAAAAGCACAGAAGAATAGACATTCTTCCATCTATGACAACTGTCAACTATATACTAAAGTTCTCGACGGTTGAGTGCGTGTATAATTGCCGCTCTTTCATTAGTAGCGCGCTGCTAGACCATAGAGTAAAGCCAAATGCAAAGTCACTGTTCAAAATCATTAAACTGTATCGACCTTAAAAGTTGGCAACTTGATGCAGAGTCAAACCATAGAATAATGACCACCATTTCATCTCCATAAAAAGAAGAAAAAAAATATACTCAAGGACATCAACTTGCTTCCAGCACAGCAAGCACAAGAGGGCACTTGCTGTATATTATTCAAAAACATAGCTTCGGCGCAACATAGAGCATTTAATAAACTATCTGCGCCCATTGTAAGTAACCGAAGGATAGAATTATAATCCAGACTCCTTACACCAGACCGCATCAACTGCAAAATCAGTCATCAAGTAACAGTGTAACCCCCCATTTATGGAATCCTATAAAAGGACACAAACATTCGTACATTTCCTACACTGTCGTTGGTTATGCCCAGGACATCAATCATACCATAAACCGAGATTGCACGAAGTCCCCTCCCCTCACAACACCACCCCCAAAAAAAAAAAAAAAGGAACTTTGCAGTAGTCAGGACATGATGAGTACTTTACAAGTACAAGTTATGAGACCCACCCCAGGCGAAATAAACATTTTCTCATGCAAGAGGGAGAAAAAGAACATCCATTCTAGCCATATCGTTTGTAGTCTTGTGCTATAATTGAATAACTATTGATTTAACATGACTTGAGACAACCATCATAAGCAAAGGATAATCATCATGTTTAGGATGCATTTATCGTGATAATTCCAATAATAGTAAATATAACATAAACAAGTCAAGGCCAAAGCATTCCCATTTTGGTTACCCCCCAAAAAAAAAATCTGGAGGAAGCTAAAAACAAACAATATCCAAATTCCCTGACCGCGTCACTGTATGCAATCACAAACTCCTAATCGCAAAAGCGACGCTTGCCCATTATTCACCACCATACGTACCTAAAGCGGCCTTGACACGCTCGACATCCTCCGGCGGAGGCACGATGCCGGCCCCGCCCGCGGCGAATACCTCCTTGCACCTGTCGAATAGCCGCTGAACCGGCGACGTCGTCGGCATCGCGACCGCCGTCCTCTGACGCCGCCGGTTCCTCCTGGGCCTGCTACTCGAGGTCGTGGTGTCCGTCGAATTCACAATACTCCTTTTTTAACTTGTTCAATCAACGGGTGTCATCGTGACCCCCCATTAACCAATCCAATGCTATCGGATTCTCTACACGGGCATCAGCCGAACACCCTCCACGGACTCGAACAAGACGAAGGGCGAAGCAGAGCAGGTCGTGGGCATCTGCGGAATCGCCATAGCCGGCCGGCGAATCGGTTATATTGCCGTTACTTGGTCAAACGGAAGATGGGCACGGTGCAAGAAGCTCCAAGATGAAGAATTTCGAGGCGGGCATTGACGGGAGGATTTGAATTCACACGAGCGAGGACAGGGGAAAGTGCCAACGGAAGCGACTTCCGTCAGGGGGCGTCGGTTTGTCTAAACTGGGACCGAAACGAGAACAGCAGGGACGCACGAAGCGGCGCACGCTCGACAGAGATGCGAGGAATGGCGCACACCCCCCCGGTCCCGTGGGAAGCTGCGAATGATGGCGACCGGAGGAATTCGAGGAAGATATAAAGGTCGAAACAGAGGAAGAGAGAGAGAGAGAGAGAGAAGCAGAGGGCAGGATTCAGGGAAGGAGGCAAAACCAGGGGCCGTTGCTTTGGCTTTCCTGTGGGCTGTTCCAGTGGCGGATTTTTGTCTGGTCAAAATCTCTCTTTCTCTTCATCTTTTCTCCCGTTTTTTTTTTTTAATATCCCTCCTAATGTCTTTTCCTTCCCCTCTAATCTTTTTGAATTTTTATAAGTTTGGGATTTTCGGTAATTTTTGAAAGGGATAAATTTATCATTTTGAAAATCTCGAATCCTAGTGCATTTTTGTCTAATCTCCGGCAAGAATATATACGGTAACGCCCACAGATATGACGATCGAACGGGCTGACATCACCGGCGGCTCGACTTTCATAGTTGGATCCACGTTAACTTCATTGGTCGGATGCAGCCAAATCAAACATTCAGAAATGGGATTCCTAGGTGATAGGTACGTGTTTGATTTGAATTCCAAAGTGAAAATAAAAATAGTAAGGGAAGTGGATTTATCAATGATAGTATTTGGTTGAAATTAGGAAAGAATTGATTACTCGGTAGAAAGGGTGATGGTTGAAACCCTCATTTGCATGTTTAAAAGTGAACGTTTGGGTTATGGATGATCTTCTTACTCTTCCAAGATTACCACAATTTATGAGCTGATAGCTAAGTCAAAACAAATGTGGAGTGTTGTCTTGAACTTAGGAGCTACACTCTTGATTTTTTTGGCACATACTCTATTTTTGAGCCCACTCAAAGCCACTTTTTGGCAACTAGCTTTTAGCCAGATGTGCATAAATTGTGTCGTCCAATATTTTTGTTTAGTCGTAAAATCCACAATCTGATTTGCTTGAATTGTGCAGTCAAGGTCTTTAAATTTCGCTTAGGATCGTGCAATCGCATTCTTTCTTCATTTGTGACTAGCAATTTCGACGGTTTCGCCAAATGCAACGGCTTGCTGATTAAGGTGATGCGCAAATTGCCATGTGGATCCGATGGCATGCAACATTAGCTATATGAAAAAGGGAAATTGAGACAGATCTATTTCTCTCTCTAGAGTAGGGATGCACATGAGAAAAAGATTGGACCGACCTAATCAATTTTGGGCGATTTTCAATTTCAAGTGTAGAACAAAATCACCTAAATCGAATCGATATATATTTTTTCATTTTCTTTTAAAGAGTAAAGAAAAGAAACTTGCAAAAACCCTAAACTAAACCAGATCAATTTGGGAATCAAATCAAGATCGACCAATCTAGTTCCCGATTTTAGGGTGAAATAGATCCAACTCGGGAACGATCACCTATACCTAAGAGAGCGTGCACAATTTTTCCTTGTTAGTTATCTAATTAATCCTTTTGTAATTATTCTTTTCTCACTCTCTTTTTCGTTCTTTGCATTAGATTACCTTGAGAATTCCGAATCGACCATACTGACCCAAAAAAAAAAAAAAAAAAAATTCCGAATCGACCATCGTAATCGGGAGATAATATAATTTTTAGCAATGCATTGATGATAGCATCTAAATTTTGGGAAGCAGTAATTTAATCAAGAACTTGCTCATTGATTACGTACTCAGTGGATATTAAAAAAATTGTTAATTCGAGGGTCATTCTAATTCGTGCACCTGGGCCTCGGCATTTCCACTTTTTTTTACCAACTCCTGTAAAAATCTTATTATATGACAATTTGGAATACAATATGATAAGATTAAATATGTTCTTCCTCAATTTTGATGTCTTCTTATTTTCTTTTCTTTTTTTCTGCATCACTGCTTGCATCACCTAACTAAACAAAAACAGCTTTCGGATTTGCATTCAATAGGAAAAGAACAATTATTCCGTTATTAATTAAAAGCATGCATGGAAAAGAAAAATTAAAGAACTTGTCTCTCTCCTATATATATCAATATCAACCGGCTTAGATATCACATGAGATTTTATAAAATTATAACCAACTGCTCTAAAAAACTAAAAACCGTTATATAAATACTTAGTCTAATATTTAAATATTATATCATTCATGAGTAGAATTCATATTAATATGGTGAAGCTTTTCTGAATCTTATGAACTGGAGATGATATAGAATCATTGTTCTCCATGTTCTTCAAATTCATTCCCAGATGCTGAACAATTTGAAAAGGATCCAATCGTTTCAATTTAGCTCGGTTCGAGTTATCAACGTAGGGGAGGGTTTGACAAGCATTATACTTAAACAAATTTGTTAAAAATCATTCGACTACATCGAAGCATGCCTGATCACGACAAATTGCGGGACTTGATGTTGTTACCTACTAATCGGCATGACATTTAGTTAACTGCATTACCTAACAATTACAAATTTTAATAAATTAACTATGTTTAGTTAGTTATGCTAATGTATTAAATATTGACTGAATTACATTCTTAGGTTCCGTTTGTTTAGCAAAAATGAATGATTTAGAAAATATTTTTAAAAAAAATAATCGCCTGAAATAACTAGTTAATAAAAATATTTTTATTATCGACAACAATTTATGTCTATACATGTTCGTATGTGATGAAAATATTTTTTCGCTTGTTTAGTTTTCATAAGTAATACAAACGATCATTTTCAAGAAAATATCATTCAAATCGTTCTTTCACGAAACAATGCACCCTTAAATTAAACATCTTTAGGCAAAGATTCTGGTGTTGTTTTCTCTATTTTTGTCATTCCTGCTCATTCATTAATAAAGATCAGTAATATTTTCCGTACTAGTAGATTTTTGGAAGAGATGGTCAGTAAAAGAAATGTTGGTAGAAGAGGTTAGTACTTGTGTTATTTTGACGACTAGCAGATCAAGTCCTTAACGCACTTCAACCATGAAAATATACCGTAATATTAACTTTTTGTGTAGCCCAAAAGAATAAATAAGTGGTTGGTAATTGTTTTTATAGTCAGAACAAAGATTAAAAAAAATAAAAAATTAGGGACACTGTGTTAGAGTTTTTCGAATCTAGTTTACAGCAGAAATAAGGATAATTGTCCAAAAAGTTCTCAACATATTATACGACGGCCAATTTAATCCCAAACTTTATAATTTGGTCAATTTAATTCTAAACATTTGGAAAAAGAAAAACTAAAAGAAAGGGGGAAAATCATAATAAAAAGGGAAAAAAATCAGAAAATTAAAAACATTTACAAAAATTGTCAACATCAATGCTAGTCATACCAACATAAGCCATGCCGACGTATGACAATTGGTGCACACATCATCAATTTTTAATCAAAATTGATCGAAAGGATTACATTAACAAATCACAATATATATATATATATATATATATATAATATTTAGAACTAAATTGACACAATTAAAATATTTAGTAAATAATTAGCCGCCATATATAATAAATTTAGTACTTTTTGGACAATTTCCCATGAAAATTTAACTCTCGCTTGCATTTATCCCGTGACTCTTGCAAGTTGGTGTGGTCTTGTTAAGTGAAAGTACTCTTAGAAAAGGTTATGAGAAAATCCCAACTTGGTTGAATCAAGACCATTGCTAAAACTTGAATTTAATTAGTAACCACCATATAGAGCCTAACCCAATTCTTAGGTCTTGGGGGTGCCTGATTAATTTATAGCGATTTGACTTGAAAAGAGTGGTTGGTGATGAAAAAGGGTGTCAAAGAGAGGTTATCACAACGATTACGTGAGTAATTTGAATTCAGTACACCTTAAGTTTGCACTCAATCTTAAAATATATAATCCTTTTCTTTTCTATTTTTTTTTTTTTTTTTTTGGCATAATCAACTCGAATTTCGTCGAACTTAGCCCAAGTCAAGCTCGTAGAAACGCTGCATCCGGTTGAGCTCGAGTGCCGGTCAAACGAAATTAGAACGAGCTCTTTGAGTCTAGCAAAACCAAAAGTAAAGTGTTGGTCAATTTTATCTCGATCTCTGACTTTTGAGGCCACGAGATCATTTCAGAAGACTCCTACACTCGTAAACACACGGAGGAATCGGTCCGTCACTCGACGCAAGCGCTTTCTCGTACGAGCTCGGTTCAATTAGATTACCTTCACCGATGCTATTCTCCGCTCGTGTTTGAATTCCAGACCCCTCTTTTGGAAGCTCGTGCGTTTGAATGGAATCAAGTAGGTCGTCTCATGCAGAGTTGGTACGTACAAGTCAAGTCCGTAGAACATAATCAACTCGATTTGCGCCCAACTTTGCCAGAGTCAAGCCTGTAAGAACGCTGCAAATGGTTGAGCTCGAGGGCCGGTCGAATGGAATCAGATAGGGCCCTCTAGCAAAACCAAAGTAAAGTGCTGGTCAATTTCTTCGGTCCAATCTTGATCTCCTGACTTTCGGGGTCACGAGATCATTTCAGGAGACTGCTATACTTGTCAACATACGAATATCTAGTCAAACACGAAATAAATTAGAGCCGTCCCTAACTCGATTAGGCTCGCCAAGTGATCGATGCAAGCGCTTTCACATACGAGCTCGGTTCAATTTGATAACCTCCACCTATGCTGATCTTTGCGTGCTTTTGAATTCAAAATCCCTCTCGGAAGCTCGTGCGTTTGAACAGAATCAAGTGGGTTGCCTCATCTCCTAGAGAGTTGGTATGTGCATCACTTGAAAATTCGAGGCGTTATCCGTGGAATTTTCGTTTTTATGCGATTCCGTGAAGATGAAACTACGGGAGGACGCTTCGCTTTCACGAAACACACCCGATTCGTTGCTCTAAGATATCCGAGCCGGGTTTCGAGCGTTAGGGCTAAAATTCAACTTCTCGATTCGATGAAAAACAGGACACAAGACGTCGAGATCACCGGATTGCTCGCGAGGAACGAAATCCTTGGGGAGAAGTGCCAAAAAAGTCCTAAACCTTTTGTCTTTGTGCGGATTTAGTCCTAAACCTTTTGTCTTGGTGCGGATTTAGTCCTAAACCTTTTTTTGGTGCCGATTTAGTCCTAAACCTTTCTATTTGGTGCCGATTTAGTCCTTCCGGCAAATTTAGCTCGGAAAATGCCTACGTGGATGCAAAGCCAGCGCCGGCCGTCCCTACGTGGATGGACCGGCGCTGACATGGATGCCTGAAAACAAAACGACGCCGTTTTATTAAAAAAAAAAAATTAAAAATTAAAAATTTAAAATTTAAAATTTAAAAAAAAATTAAAAAAAAAAAAAAAAAACCTAGAACCTAGTTTAAAACCTCCTTGTTTTATTGAGAAAATAAAATTTGGCGTCCAAACCCGACACCACATTTATTTTCTATTTTCTTGCCTAACCACCCTTTTTGGAAATAATCTCGCGCAACTTTTTTTTTTTTTTTTCTCTAAAGCTTTCGGAAATAAATTCGTACGTGCTCCCGTACTCAAAATTAATCGATCAAAATTTGCACGCACCTAGTTTAAAACCTCCTTGTTTTATTTTTATTGAGAAAATAAAATTTGGCGTCCAAACCCGACACCCCATTTATTTTCTATTTTCTTGCCTAACCACCCTTTTGGAAATAATCTTGGGCAACTTTTTTTTTTTCTCTAAAGCCTTCGGAAATAAATTCGTACGTGCTCCTGTACTCAAAATTAATCGATCAAACTTTGCACGCACCTAGTTTAAAACCTCCTTGTTTTATTGAGAAAATAAAATTTGGCGTCCAAACCCGACACCCCATTTATTTTCTATTTTCTTGCCTAACCACCCTTTTTGGAAATAATCTCGCGCAACTTTTTTTGAGTACGGGAGCACGTACGAATTTATTTCCGAAAGCTTTAGAGAAAAAAAAAAAGTTGCGCGAGATTATTTCCAAAAAGGGTGGTTAGGCAAGAAAATAGAAAATAAATGGGGTGTCGGGTTTGGACGCCAAATTTTATTTTCTCAATAAAACAAGGAGGTTTTAAACTAGGTGCGTGCAAAGTTTGATCGATTAATTTTGAGTACGGGAGCACGTACGAATTTATTTCCGAAAGCTTTAGAGAAAAAAAAAGTTGCGCGAGATTATTTCCAAAAAGGTGGTTAGGCAAGAAAATAGAAAATAAATGTGGTGTCGGGTTTGGACGCCAAATTTTATTTTCTCAATAAAACAAGGAGGTTTTAAACTAGGTTCTAGGTTTTTTTTTTTTTTTTTTTTTTTTTTAAAACGGCGTCGTTTTGTTTTCAGGCATCCATGTCGGCGCCGGTCCATCCACGTAGGACGGCCGGCGCTGGCTTTGCATCCACGTAGGCATTTTCCGAGCTAAATTTGCCGGAAGGACTAAATCGGCACCAAATAGAAAGGTTTAGGACTAAATCGGCACCAAAAAAAGGTTTAGGACTAAATCCGCACAAAGACAAAAGGTTTAGGACTTTTTTGGCACTTCTCCCAAATCCTTGTGGTAATTGCCCTCGATGGGTGGTGTCCAACCCTTTCTCACTTATTTTTCTCTGATGATGCTATCTTCTTTCTAGATGGCAAACTTCAGGAATGTCAGAACTTAGCTAATCTCATTAATCAATATTGCTTAGCAACCGGTCAGATTGTGAATCGGAACAAATTTGGCATTTGCTTCAGCAAGGTGTGTCCTACTTGTCTACAAGAAAATTTGGCCCAAGAACTTCGAGTTCCTGTGATTACCAAGACTGGTAAATACCTAGACATACCATCAGACTGGGGAAGATCGAAAAAGGAGATGTTTGCCTGGATATTAGGTCGAGTGAATTCGAAACTAGAAGGTTGGAAATAGCAGTTCATTTCAAAAGGTGGTAAGGAAATTTTAATTAAAACCGTTGTCCAAACAATCCCTCAATATGCGATGTCTATTTTTAAGATTCATGTATCTCTATGCAAGTCTATTGAGCAGAAAATTGCCAAATTCTGGTGGCAAAATAATAACAGCAAGGCAGGTATCTATTGGAAGCGATAGGGATTCCCTTACAACTAGAAAGGAGACCACCTCATCATCTTCAATAAAGCCTTACTTGGAAAAGAGGCATGACGTCTAATTCATAACCCCACTTCCCTATGGAGTAAACTATTTAAATGTCTTTACTACCATTCAAAGGAATTTTGGCATGCCGATAAAGGCGCAAGACCATCTTGGGGCTGGCAGAGTCTACTGACTGGCAGAGACTTGATATTGAACAATATACAATGGTCTGTTGGAGATTGGCAACAAATCTCAATCCGAAAGAGATGGCTTTCAAGAGGAACCATTGGCGGCCCTGCGCCCCAAGGAGAACCAAAGAAGGTCGCAGCCTTCATCTTACAAGGTCAGAACTGATGGAATGAACCTATGCTACGCAACTCTTTTGATGACCAGACAATTGAGGAAATCCTGGCTATTTAGCTTCGTGCACAATGCACAGCCGATCAGATCATTTGGAAAGGAACTCAAAATGGAGTATACACAGTTAAAAATTCTTACAACTCCCTCAGAGCTACAGCAAACAGAACTGAACTAAGCAACGCATCATCCTCCTACCAAACTCCGCGACACCTTTGGTGCAAGATCTGGAAGATGAAGACATCCCCAAAGCTTCGTATATTTATGTGGTCTTTATGCCACAATGCTATCTCTACACGTGAAAACCTCCATCACAGACATAATTCCAGACTCAATGTGTCATCTTTGTCAAGCACACAAACCAGAATCACTATGTCCATGGACGCGGAAAGTATGGTCTCACCCACAGGTTCAAATCACACCGGAGGCATATAACATACAACGCATTGACGCGTGGTTAACAGATCTATTGGAAAATAGAGCTCTCTTACCTGATCTGGTGACCCTTGCGCATCTTCTATGGCAAATCTGGAAAGCAAGGAATAACTTTATCTTTCGCAGGCTTCCCCTAGATCCAGCACAGGTAGTTCAAGTGGCTCTAGCGAATGCCCTGGTAGATCGTTGCTTATATGGAGTTAGCCCAGGATCTTGGCCTCGCTCCTCAGACTCAGATCGGGCATGGCGTCCACTGGATCCTGGATCTCTGAAGATCAACATTGATGGAGCTTTCACCCCTGCGTCTTTCGAAGGCTCGGTGGCTTCCATTACCTGAGATCATTCCAGTCGAATCGTCGATGGATTTACCAGCCGAGTCAATGCCTCTTCGGCTCTGCAGACGGAGACTCAAGCCCTTAATCTCACCCTCCGAAACTTGTTGCAAAACGGGCAAGCAAATCAACCACTTACCTTGGAATCGAACTGCCAGATCCTTGTAGACGCTGTGAACAACCCTTGCTCAACGCCATGGGAGATCCGAGCGCTGATCGCCGAGGCTGCGGCGCTGCTCCCCGGTTTCCCTACTCGCTTCTTGAAATTGCTTGTTGCTTAGAAAGTACATGAATATGGTGAAATCTGATGAAGCCAATACAAGAGAGCTTAATGACAAGATCGAATTTGAGTTTTTATGCTTCTGGTCACTTAAGCCACTTGTGCGACAAGTGACTGCCCTCTTCAACTGCTACGCGGCTGCGGTCTCCGATATCTTAATAAAGCGGGCTGCAGATTGGACAACTTACCATTAACGAAAGTACTCAATTGCGTCAATGAACGAGTTTTAGAGCCTCGGCTGTAATTCCGCGATGCATTTTAGAAATTCAGATGCATTTATCCCTTTTTTGCTCGTTATTTTTCACAATAAGTTTGAAGAAAAACCGTTTTGATTTGCCTAGAAATTGAGGGCTCCCGTAATCCCCCAAGCTAGGCAGCTAACCAGAAGTATTGACCTGTCCACCGCCACGACAATTTGAGGGCTGGCCGACCACCCTCGCGCAGGGGTGGCGAGGGGTGGTGCCACCGCTGCACAATGGCCGCAAGCCCTCGACCAGACCACGGTGAGGACTAGCGGAAGCTTGGGCCGTTTTTCACGCGTTTCGTCTAGCTATTAGATTCGGATAGTTCTCACTTGTTGCGCATAGTGATTCTCTCCGATTATGCGTGCAACTCGCATCTTTGATTTGCTCAACTTAGTTCCATCTTATTGAACAGTAGGTCTTCAATCGCTTAGTCTGACCAATTTGATTCGTGTGTGAAGATTTCTAGGTCTCGTAATTATGTGTCGGATGGTTTGACAAAATCTGCCAAAAACTATGTGAATCCCCTCTATCTGTACAATTTATAAGCAGAACTTTTGAATTTGGCATCTACCCCAAAAATTTGCCCTAATACGCTTGAGGCTAACGTGATTCATACAAAAACGAAATCTAGAATAGTAATTTTACTCATGTACCACTCTAATCGGTGAATGACTGAATCCTTGGAAATCTTTTCACCCTCAAAATGTGATGAGTTGACATCGAGTTGCCAAACGACTCTATTGATAGGTTGAGGTTTTGATATAGCATTTTTCTGATCTCGCAAGAGGGGGAGACCCAATATTATACTGACATCTCTTTCGGTTCTTCGGTCATCCCGAGTTATATATTACCATTTTGTCTGGATCTGATATTATAAGTCATATCGTTCAGACCTTTTTGAAGAGCGGGTCTTGTTGACAAGTGTCTCGAACATTGAAATAATGAAACCTTAATTAGTGGTCACTACCCATTTCTTTTTCATGCTTAGCTATCGAACTAAGCTCACGTTTTGACCAAAAAATAAAATAAAATAAGCTCACGTGTGTGGCGCGTGGGTGGACTCTAATCGCATAATTATGCCGATTCTCAATGCATCCACCGGAGAAGAAAGAAGGAGAAGAAGAAAACTACAAGGAAAAAAAAGCATAACTGTGGGTGCATTCGGTTCTGGATTTCGATGCATTTGAAGAAGTAAACGCTCTGGATTAATTGCGTAAGCATGACGTCGTCCATGTTGAGAAGATTGTGACACGTGTCTGCAAAGTCTGTAAGTACATCTTTAGATAAGTTATTACCATAGACTAAGGAGGAGCATATGTCTCATGTTCCTTATTCTAGTGCCGTTGATAGTATTATGCATGTTATGGTATGCACTTTGCGTAGTTAGTTACTATATGAAGCGTCCTAATAAAGCTTACTAGAAAGCTATGTAGTGGATTATCAGATATTTGAAGGGAACAATAAACGTAAGTATAATATACTGAAGGGATAGCAATGGTAGTGAGACCATTAATTTTGTAGATTCAGATCACGTGGGTGATTTGAACGATTGTTGGTCTTTAGCAAGATACATATTTACACCAGTAGGTAGTGCAGTGAGTTGAAAAGCGTCATTGCATGATCATGTTCTCTTGTTTTTTACTGAGGTAGAGTATATGTCACTAACCTTTATAGTGAAGGAGGTGATATGGTTGTGAAATTTGCTCTCGGACTTTAGGATAGAACAGAAAGTGTCGGTATCCACTTTGATAACCGATGTGTGATATACCGACAAAAAAAAAAAAAAAAAAAAAAACCAATGTGTGATATATCTAGCCTATAATTCAATTTATCACGAGCGAACGACGCACACCAATGTTAGGTACCACTTCATCCAAGATGTCTCAGTGAATAGTACTGTTATCATGAAAAAGATTGCTATAGTAGAAAACCCAGCTGGCATGATGACTAAGTCTATTTCTTTGACAAAGCTCAAGCTTTTCTTTAACATAATTGATGTTGAGCGCCCATCAAGATGTTAGGAAAGTAGCATGGATGATAATTACTATAATTTGGCTTCAAACATCAAGTTAATGTGAGGAATTGTTAAATTATATCTCGAGTTTGAATCAAATATGAATATCGATCAGCTTGTTAAACAAAAAGGAAGTCTCGAAAAATATGCAAGGTCGGACCAATCAAGAAGTGCGTTCTTTAAATCTTGGACGGTAGAAGAAGTCTTCAATAAGAGGTAAAAAATATTCGACGCTACTAGATAAAAGATGGGCTCACGTATTCTACAATTTATATACATATTATTTTGTTGGGGTAAAATGTAATTGTCACAAGAGGGCAAGAGCAAAGGATTGCTCTTCGACGATATATATATACACACACATATATAACAGTGAAAAAAGGTTTAAATACTTTGGGCTTAGGCTTAGATTTAAGTATGAGAAACACTATAACGTTTGAGCGATTGTAACTCTGATTCTTTGATTATAGTAGATTATTTTTACTGGCTCTCTCCGTAAATATGTACCGATACTCAGATCAAATCACGCGAATAAACCTTTGGTGTTCTATTATTCTTTATTTATTTTCTCGTATCTTTGTATTCATTTAATTTGCAAGATCATGTCGTTTCGCGTTAATATTACAACAAATGCCTTGAAATTGAGGGTTATCGTAATCCGCCGAGCTAGGCAGCCAACCAAAAGTGTCGACTTCTCTGCCACCGCCACGACAATTTGAGGGCCGGCCAACCCTTGCACGGTGGTGACAAGCGATGGCACCACCGCCGTCGAAGGGCCCAGACCACGGCGAGGACTAGCAGAAGCTTGGGCCATATGTTTCAAACATTTCAATTTAACTATAAGATTAAGATGGTTCTCACTTGTTGTGCATGGGGATTCTCTCCGATTATGTACGCAACTTGGATCTCCGATCTGCTCAAACAGTTCCATCTTACTAAACATTAGGTCCTTAATTGTTCAATTCAACCAATTTGATTCGTGCGTGTGAAGATTTCAAGGTCTCCTAATTGTCTGGGGGATGGTCTGAAAAAATCCACCTTCGACTATATAAATCCTCGTATTCATACTATATTATGAGTAGAACCTTTGAATTTGGTATCTACCCGAAAATATGCCCTGATATGCTTTAGGCTAACGTAATTCATACGATAACGAAATCTAGAATAATAATTTTTGCTCACGTATCACATTGATTGGTGAATAACCAAACCCATAGGAACCTTTTCACTATCAAGATATGATGGGTTGACATCGAGGTGCCAATCGACTCCGTCGATAGGTCGAAATTTTGATACTACTTTTTTATGATTCCCTAAGAGGGGGAGATCCGATATTATACTAGCATATCTTTCAGTTCCGCAGTTATCCCGAGTTGTATATTCCCGTTCCGCTCAGATCCGACATCATAAGTCATATCATTTCGACTTTTTTCAAGAGCGGATGTTGTCGATAAGTGACCGGGCATTGAAACGGCTAATGTAATGAAACCTTAAATTAGTAGTCACCACCTATTTCCTTTTCATGTCGAGCTGTCGAACTAAGCTCGCTTGCGTGGAGCGTGGGTTGACTCTCCATGAAAGAAGAAAGAAGGAGAAGGACAAAACCACAAGGAATAAAAAAACGACAAGAGAAAGCATGTCTGTGGGTGCATTCAGTTTGGGATTTTGATGCGTTTGAACTTTGAAGAGTAAAACGCTCTGGACTAATTGCGTAAGCATGATGTCGTTCATACATCATGCCAACGGATTCAAATATTATTCTAGATCGGTACCGAGGGAGGTTTATTTCGACTCTGGGGAAATGCTTTTGGGAAAATGAAAATATCTTTAGGTTCTGTTCGTTACACGGAAAATAATTTCTGAGAAAACATTTTTCGGATTTTCTAGCGTTCATTTCACGGAAAATGAATTTCTTGGGGAAAACGATTTCCATGAAAGGAAAAACTCTTCTAAATTAGGAGAAAATATATTTCACTTTTGAAAAGTGGAAAACATTTTTCTTACTTGATCTCTCTTATCTCACACTTCTACAAATCCTCACTTTCTCCTCCCCTTTCTTCTTCTTCTTTTCTTTTTTTTTCTTTCCTTTTTCTTTTCTATTTCTTTTCTCTTTTTTTTTTTTTGTTTCCCATCTTCTTCTTTCTTGGCTAGTCGCCGGCCGTCACTAGGCGAACCTCAAGGTTATCGATCTCAAGCTCGCTTGTCGATCTAGTGAGCCTTGAGCTCAACGCTTGCGCTCGCCAATTTGGTGAGAGGCGAGCCTCATGCTCGTCGAAGAGCTCAAGGCTTGCTGGTGGTGGCCGGTTGTGGGCCGTCGCGTGGCCGGTGGCGGCCAAGAAAGAAGGAGATGGAAAACAAAAAAAAAAAATAATAATAGATTTTAAAAATTAAAAATAATTAAAGATCGATTTTTAAAAAATATGAAAAATCCATTTTAAACATTAAAATAAATGAAAAAAGAATATATGGAAGAAAAGATTTTCCTTACCTAACAGTGAAAAATATTTTCCGTTTCATTTTCAGATTTCATCCGAACACCGGAAAATAATTACATTTTCTTGGAAAATGATTTTTGGATAATATTTTCCAGAAACAAACGAACGGAGCCTTAGGATAAAAAGGTTTTCCAAAATATTTTGGTGTTTGACAAATTATAATTTAAAGTGCATTGGAAAGTGACTTTGGCGTAAATATCATTTGGTAAACTCTACATTTGCAAAGGCCTTTTATTTTTTTTAAAAAAATAAAAATCAAATATGATGAAACTCGTCACCGATCAAGAGTCGACCAACCGCGTCGGTGGCTAGATTTAGCCGCCAGCGAATAGGGTTTGGGGAAGATGAATGTTTAGAAAAAAAGAGAAAAAAAGGTCAATGGATGAGCAGTAAAAGTGGATTTACATTTTCAAAATACCGAAAGCCTAAAGTAGGTCCGGAGCTTTCAGCATTTCCGATGCTAATATTTGACCAATGGACTGTAAAAAATGCTTGCCAAACACCTAATATTGTCCCCATGGGGAAATTCCTTGAAAAAGTTAAACCAGACGCGGCATTCTTTAATTCACGTGATTTCTCCCCTGGTATCAGAACCATATTATCCCTTTTACGAGCGTGCGTCCACTCCATTAAAACGCTGAGCATCATTTAAAGCATGTTAGGCACCGCATGTTAGGCACCGCATGCAAGGAACGCGCATGCAAAGTAGCTCCCAGGGTCAACCTGCGCAATCATCATAATCCACGTCCCTTTTGTAATTTCTTGGTTCTTCCTTCCTTCCTTTTTCCCCTCTAAGTTATATAGCACGCATACAACACGCAAACCGGTGGGCAGCGCAGTTGGTTGAGCTTTACTACCTCATCGCCGAGAGAACGAATTCAAATCTCTACGTTATCAACACGTCTTAAGTGGGGGGTCATAGTGGTGGGGTCCTATGCTAACTTCCCTTGAGGTTTACGTCTAAATAGAGACTTGCGGCGAGACCTGACGGTGTTACTAGGCATCGGTGGATCGTGTGACCTCGAATAGCGTAAGTGAAAGGGGGTTTCGGCGGTTCCTCAGTATCAAAAAAAAAAAAAAGGTTTGTTTGGCAGTGTATAATGCGCGCATGAATGATGTGGGATCAAAGAAGGATACACAAGTAAGTTTATAATGTCTTATAATGCAAAATGATGAAAGTGTTGGTAAATGTCACCCGTGGATCGTAAATCTTTGAAATTCTTTTACATCACGACGGTTTGGAGGTTGGTTTTTTTTCCGGAGACCTAAAAAAGAGCTTTTAAATTTTCTTCTTTTTTTTTTTCCGAGGAAAGACACGGGCGATGTCGAATGCGGCGCATAAATGCACGAATGCAAGCAATCAATAAGCCTGGGAATCCGCAAATATAAAAAAGGAAAGCTGTCCCCTATCGTTTTGCCGGGTTCGCCATCATCACATGCGGTGCTTCGGAAAAAGTGAATGACAAAATCTCCCTCTCCTTCGAACATCACGGCCGGACTCTCGAGAAGATCTCCAGCTTCGACCTCTTTAAGGATCTATCGAATCATTGATGCCACGTGATCGATGGGTACGATCTTTTAGGAGATTGGAAATGTTGTCGTATCCACGATGATGCCAAATGCATGAACGTGCCGATCTTCCGTTGTTTCGACTGAGGAGGGCTGAATCCTCGAACGCTAGTGAGTCGATTGATACCTACCGAAAGAGCGGGAGAACTTACCATACATATTCACATGTTTCGTTTTGACAATTCTTTTTTTTTTTTATCTCGCTATATAAGAGCTGGATATTTCCTTATTATCTTTTGGTTAGTAGAGCCGAAGAATGTTTTGATATTTGCTTTTCTTCCCTAAATTTTGTTTTTTCGAATCAAGTCTCTAAACTTTCAATTTATCTAATCAAGTCATTTTATATTTCAACAAATTTCTAATAAGATCATTGTGAGACCAATCCGACCATATTTAGCTTATGTGACCGTTGCAATACATAGATTTTGATCAGATGATGCTTGAGAGTACGGGAGTTCCCGGGTCACCAAAAAAATAAAGAGGTAAATATTGGCGAGGAAGTCTTAAAAGGGAAATAAGGAAGAATGAATGAAAGAAAGATTGAGGAGGAGATGATATGGGCTTTCAGAGAGGGGCATTTTGCATCAATGAGTGAAGCCCATCTCCGCAGTGGGCTCATCGTGGATTCTAGTTGGTCTTGCAATGATATTTAATTCCATTGCTTGGGCCTAAGGATAAGGTTGGAGTTAGATTCTTTTTAGGCTCCGTTTGTTTCGCGAAAAAATGATCAATTTAAAAAATATTTTATAAAAATGATCACTTGTAACGTTAAAAATAATTAGTAAGTGAAAAATATTTTTATTATTGAACATTTTCATAAACTTAATTCTTTGTTGGCTAAGTGTATTTTTAGTTTTCTAACTTTTTACTATATGCGCAGCTTGGTTTCTACCTTCTTTTTTTTTTTTTTTTTTTTTGTATTATCAAGCTCTCTAAACTGTTTAATTTGTGTAATCAAAACCTTCTATTATCCAACATTTAATAGCTTTGTTAATTTGGCAGCTTCTGAATGTTTACAAGGCAAAAATCGACACATGAGATTGATATGACATTAGCTAGCACCAGGTTAACAATACCAAGGGGGAGGAGGAGTGAGGTTATTTGATTCAACCTATACTTATATGTCGACGAGAGTCCTAAAACTATGGCAATTACCATCTATATGCAACAAAGATTCCTTTATGATGCATCGACAATCTAATTACTCTATAGTAAATTATGGCTGTGGAATAAGTTCAGTAATAATTTCAATATATCTTTAATTTAATTAACACGGAATATTTTCATATAGTTGGGAATTAAATTGAACACTTTTAATTTGTTTAATATAATTCTTGAACTTTCGATACATCTTTAATTTAATCAACACGGAACATTTTCATATAGTTGAGGAATTAAATTGAACATGTATTGAAATTTTAAAAAACACATTGAATAAATTTAAAATTCGTGGATGGCATTGTACATTAAGTTAAATTTTAGATATCATATTGAAGAAATTTAGAGTTCATAATTGTATAATATATTAAATCAAAATTCAGAAACCATTTGTATTATTAACCCCGTTAAAAATGATTTCATGGTACTTTCGTTTTTTCCTTTTTATAGAGATTTTATTGTACATATGGAGCCCTTTTGACTTGAGTTGGACCCCCTTTGGTTGGGCTTAAACACTTCGGTGGTCTTGACCTCCTTTTCCTCGTCTTCCCCTTCTCGGCCAATTCAGCTTCATCGACGGATCAGACGAAGGACCGGGTCGGCCAGCACTCTCTCATTTCCACTCCGATCCCCGCCGCCATCGCCGCCGCCCGATGGCCCCCGGAGCCGCGGCGGCCCTAGGGCTCCTCCCGCTCCTCGCGATCCTCTCCGCCGCCGCGACCGCCGCCGCCCCGATCGTCGGACTCGACACCTTCCTGACCAGCCAGTACCGCCACGACCCGCAGGCCACCAACGACTCCTTCCTCTCCCTCCCATCGTCCCTCCGGTCCGCCCTCTCCGCCCATCCCCTCGCCGGCCGGCCGCCCCCGCAGCCCCTCTCCGGCCTCGCCGACTCCCTCGCCTCCCTCTCCCTCTCCGTCCCCGTCCACGTCCGCCTCGTCGGCTCCTCCTTCCCCTCCTCCTCCTCCTCCCTCCTCTCCTCCTTCCTCTCCGCCTCCCTCCCCTCCGGCCACTTCCACGTCATCGCCCCCTTCGCCTCCTCCTCCTCCCACCGCCTCTCCCTCCGCCACTCCCTCCACCTCGACGTCTCCCACGCCCCTCCCTCCCTCTCCTCCTCCCTCGCCGACGCCCTCCGCGGTGAGATCGCCCGGAACCCCTCCTCCCTCCGCTCCCCGCTCGTCTCCGTCCCGTACGCCGCCGTCGATGGCCTGATCCGGCAGGATTTCGAGAGGGAGAAGCCCGTCGAGGGGGTCTACGTCTACTTCCTCGATCTCGGGCAGCAGGAGAAGTCCTATGCGTATGGCTACACGCCGGGGGATTCCTCCCCCGGGATCACGAAATGCCTGGGGAGCATCTGGACCGGGAGGGAGAGGTACGTCTGGATCGATCTGGCGGCGGGGCCGGTCGACTATGGGCCCGGGTTGTCCGGCGACGGGGTCTTGCCCGGGGCGAGTTCCATCCTCTCGCGGCGCTGCACGGTCGTCCCAAGTCGCACAAGGCGCTCCTGGCGGACCTGGCATCTCTGGTCTGGAGCGCGTACCAGGTACTCGTCGTGCCCTCTCTGCGAATTCCGGTCCCTTTCGAGAGCTCCTTGATTGTTCAGTTTATACATATTTATAGCACGGAGAGTAGGGATTCGAGTGGCTTGGACTGGAAGAACATCGAGAGGGTGTTCAGGGATGAGGTGAATGATGGCGGGCTGTTGCTGGGCGATCAGTCTTTGAGCTTTAAGGAGTATTCGGTGAACTATAAGGACTGCCAGATTTGTTCTTTCGCGATTTCAAGAGCTACGAGTTCGTACACTTCCAGGTTCTTGTTTGATAATTATACTCTGATCGTGAATGAGTATCTGGACTCAAAGCGTTTGCATCAGATACTGACTGATTCGGCTGATGAGTTTAGGAGGTTGGCGGGGTTCCCTGAGGAGGATTACGGCAGGGTGCTTCCTGTCTATGTGTTTGATTTGGATGTAAACACTCTCTTGTTGCTTGACCGGTATCATCAATCTGTTTCTTTTAAAGACATGGTGATTGCAGCGAGGACAAAGGTTACAGACGGTGAGTGATTACAGTTGCAATGGCCGTCATGTTTTTACTCAGACGAGGGATCTCGAGCGGCCTCTAGTTGGTTCTATCTTGCAGAGTATGTGGGGAGTTTCACCTACTCATCTGTTATGGAGCTCAAGGCATAATAACACTCTGGTGGACTATACTTGGAGTGTTGGGCAGACACCATTTGGGCCATTCTCGGAGATCTCGTCTTTGTCATTCGTCCAAAAGGATGCAGCACGGAGAAATGTCCTCCTAACATCTTTGAATTACAGCATAACTAGTGCTATCGATGTTCTCGAATCCATAATGTCGCATGGCGGGGATAGATATCTTCTTAAACTTAATCGATATGCCGAATTCATACAAAGATGGAATCTGTTCAAGTATAAGCTAGACAAAGCTGTTTCTGCATTGTCGCATTTTGATTTCGAGATGGCTTTGTACTACTTGAGGTCCTCTGATCACGATCTGTACAGCATCCACTCACTTGTTTATCAAGCATCACAAGAACTTGAGGCATCTCTTGTTTGCTTTAAGGATCCACCTCTTCCGTGGTGGTCAATCACATTTTCTGCGGGGGTTGTGCTGGCTTTCCTTTATGTCTGGACTAAACGCGATAGGATCTTTAGGAATAAAAGAAAGCAGTTTTGATGATACTGGGAGAAGCAGGACAGACATGTAAAAAAGAACGGAAGCGATACAAACACTTGTATTTCAGCATGACAGCAAATTTGAGAGGTGAGCAGGCAGTGGTTTAGTTTTCTTAGAACATTTAGTTTGAGCTTCCATTTTAATTTGAGACTCAACTGCTTTTCTTTTTTTCTTTTTGGATAGCATGCTTCAGTTGTTCTTGATATATTGTAACTTACCTGATGATAATTGCAGTAAACATAACTGTTGAGCTTGAATTATGTTATATGTGTAAACTGCTTTTAGTTTTCGCTTTATTATGCGAATCTATCTTCATGAGCCATTTGATCTGAAATTCTTGGAGGCAGCAATCATGTTACTGCCTTTGCAATAACTCATATATAATGTCCCTGAATTACTACTGCTGGAAACGACTCCTTTTGTATCAGCTTTTCATCCTGTCCAGGACAGCTATACGAATGAAAATGGCTAGTTTGTCGAAATGCTAAGTGAGACTAAGTTGGATCAAGTTTCATAAGAGGATGTTTGATTTCAGGCCCATTGAAAGGAAGGAAAGACTGATATAATTTAGGAAAATCCATTCTTCACGCATGATCTATCTCATGTTTCCACTGTTGGTATTTCAAAAATGAACAGTATGCATCCGTGCTTGTCTTGAACTTATTTGATCTGTCCAGAATTTTGTGCCTAGTGATGATTTTGTGATGTTCCTGATAAAGACCTTTTGTTTCTCCTAAAGGTCATGGCTTTTCCTCCTCCTTTGAAGCTTCCTAAACATTATAGGAAAAGTGCTGAGTGCGACTTCATTGCCTCCATTCTCTTTAGATAGATCCTTTTTAAGGTGATGATGGTTTGTGTGTAAATGTAGTGGGAACTGATGTTCCAACCTGAGAGAGATGTATCCGTGCGATATAGTAAAAGCAAGAAACTTTAAGGAAGGTTCAGCTTAAATCAACATTCCTCTGCTAAAATTGATTTGAAACAGTGTGGTAGCAGCTCATCAGGGAACTCCTGTTTAACTAATATGAAGACCCCTAGATGTGCAGGCAACTTGGAATTCCCCTTGTTCCTGAGTTGAAATCATAACCAGCAAGACTGAGAGGTCTAAGACAAATGGAAGAACCTAATTTTGCTTACTCTAAGTGAAGCATATTGATGCACAGATTGAGAATGCCGCTGGTAGACTTATGATTTGATTCTATATTTGGGGTTTAGAGACTTGTAGGAAAAAAATATATATATATTTCTCAGGATTACTGTACAAAAATTTGATAAGGTCTAAGAAATTACTCTTCCCTTGTGATGTGGGAAATCAAATTTTATTGTCAAAATAATCCTAAGCAATCTGCTTGGCCATGCCTCAGATTGGACAAACAGAGGATTAGTAATGTATGCAGAGGAGGGGGAAACGAGATGTTTCCTGAGGTCGATAATTTCGTTTTTGAGATATTCTTAACCTTTCTTCTCAAGCACAACTACGTTTCTCATGGAGCTTCGGTATACGTTTATAGAGGCAATCTGTGTATCTGAAGATGTTTTGAAGACCGTAAGCAGAAGAAAGTGGAGATTGTGGACATGAGGCAAAGATACTGATGACAAAGCTAGCAGAAGAGATCCTCCATGATAAAAAGTGTTAATGGAATCACATGAAAATCAACCTTTGCAGGACTGAAAGATTATCTACCCTGTTGTTTCTAGTGAAATTTGAATTTGGAGTCTCTTCTTGTGAATTGGATATGTAGAACTCATTGGTGTGTATGAAGAGATAGTTTAATGGGCGATGAAATTAGTCACTGTTACTCGTTCAAGCAAATATACTGGGGACCAAATTGAGCGGCGTCTGCAGCTGTACTATTGTTAGGCAAGCCATTTTTTTTTTCCCTCAATGGCGTCCCATGCTTTGCCAAACTTACTCATCGCGAGCGAAAAAGTTGTCGTCTGTGGTAGGTGAAGCCACGAATTATTGTTTGACATTGAAAAAAACCTTTACATTATTCTTTACACTATGTTCCACTACTGTAAGGGCAAAAAAAAACCGTAGCTGTTAGGTCGAATCTGTAGGGATATGTTGTCGTGGCTTTATCAGGTCACAAACGAACTGCAGCTCTCTTTGTTGCAAACAGATATCATCTTGGCTTGTAGAACAATCGAATGGGAAATCGCCCTCTCCCGCATAGAAAATTCCTGCGAATTCGTCTTCATTGCTCAACTGTGGTTGAATCTTTGTTTCTTCCCCATCGGTGTCCTCCTTGGAAAGCACTGTGTTCTTCTGCACCAACTCTCGGAACACTGATGATCGAAGGAGGAGGCCGAGCGCAGTAGGTGAGGAAGACTTGTTGCATGAGCCAAGGGGGACTTTAGCTTCGAGTACATCTGGCTTTTGAGGAGAGTCGAGGTAGTCTGCCGCGAAAGTACTGGCATTGAACAACAGAGATTTATCGGACTCTTCTCGCACAACGAAATTTGGGGTCGAAGGAACTATCTGAGGTTCCAGTGGACCAAGCTGTTCAAGTGCAGCGGTAGGGGTGTTTGTTCCTGGCTTTAGCCATCTGATATAAGTGCTCAAGTCGAAGTTGGTGACGGCATTGATCCCTCTGTACTCAATCGCTGCGATGTCGTAGGCACGAGCTGCTTCCTCCTGAGTGCCTGCGAAAGCAGGATATTGCATTTAGTCTACCTGGAAAGTATCGGCTTATTGCCCTAGTACCTAAGGCATTGTGCTGCTGAAGATGTTAAAAACATTGGGAAGGCGGCTCACTGTAGGTGCCGAGGTAGAGGTACTTGTTCCCAAAAACTCTCCCGATTCGCGCTTCCCATCTACCATTGTGATGGTGCCTGCACAGCATGCGCGTATTCAAGTCAAGCATTTCTTTTCTCGTTTCTAGGTTCATGGCGAACTTCTTTTTTCTCTAGTGAGTTTGTATGACTGGTCTGAAGTGGTAAAGAAAACTTAGAATTTGACAGAGCTATCACCTGGCAACTCCTCTGTACTTTGATACACCTCTTGAGAAGCCGCTGCTTTTCCTGTCGAGAAAGATAACCCGGAAGTTTTTAGTCAGGGCAGGTTAGTTCTAGAATGTCATCGAGATGATTATTGCTTTGCTTGATAGTGTATTTCTCACCTTCTCAAAGAAGCTAGGTACTCCTCCTTTGTCATACTGTCCATCATCTCTATCTCCTTCTCATAATCTGATATCTGCAGATGATTGATAAGCTTATTGAGAAGAGATGCTTTATCTGCCATAGTTTCCCTGACAGACGGGAAAGGTATCGATCCTATTGTCGAGTTGTGCGTACCGGGAAATTGGTGCAAGTTGATGTCCCCCAGTACTTGAGCGCGGCTAAGTCGTATGCTCTCGCGGCGGCTTCTTCTTCATCATAAGCACCGAGGTAAACTGTTCGTCCCCAGTTAGGTTCCGGAGCGAATAATGGTCCGACCGAGCATAACGATACAAAACACCGTTAGCATTCCTGGAAAAGGAATAGTGAGGATTCATGTGAACGAGCAAGTTTTGAAACATACCCTGCTTTCCTTTTTTTCTCTGGGTCACGTTCCAGGAGAGCTTATCCCACAGGTGAGCTTCATATCTACCGGTCCATCTATGCCTGTCGAGTCCACAGAACAAATTTCGATTCAGAGACGGTTGGATTCAAAGATTCAATGAGCATTCAACAATTCTGGGCGACAAGACTCTCAAGTCTTGACACTCCACCGCACCTGCTCACGCCGCGAAACCTCGAGCTCCTCTTCACGGTGGCGGCTGAAGACATCTGGTCGCCCTGCAGTGGCTGCCGAGCCTGGCCGTCGTTGCCACAACTGAGCGGGACCATAGAAGCTGGGTCCCTCCGACGCCTCTTCACGCAGCGGGGCTGCAGCGCCTCACCATCGGCCGCCATGTAGACTCGGCGCCTCCGCATGTTCTCCTCGGTTTTCACCATCACCATTTCCATTTCTCTCGCTTGCTCCAGTTCTCTTTTGCCCCTCTTCCTGGCGGGTCTCTTCCTGTCCGTGCTCTTGCTTGTCCAGAATGCCAAGTCCATGGGCAAGACATATATATTGCCGAGGTCCCAAGCGGTTTCTTCAATCGCGGTTTGTTTTCTTGCCGTCACAACTGTTTTTGGAACGAGACGAGGGTGGCGATGACTACGGAGCAATGCAGGACAAGGGCTTGTCTTTATTCTGTCTGACGGCCCGAGGCGGAGGAGGATCTTGTTATTCCACGGTTTATTGCATTTGAAATTGTCACGAGTGTTTAGATTATTTGGGTTCTTTTTGGATGACTGTATTCGGCGGGAATGTACCATCACAACATGGTGCGATTGCCCAAAGATAGATTTCGTCTACCATCCACACTGAGTTTTGAGCAAAGAGAGGCTTGTTAGCCTCAATGCTTGACGATAGACGGAGTCTAGAATCTAGATGATAATTTCTTACGGGTTTTGCGACTTTGGACCGGCGACGAAATACTTAGTACGGCCATGCGACTCTTTTTCAAGATGCTCAAAGACTTGAAAGACGGTGAAGGAGTAATCAAATCGTTGTGATCAAGACAATTTTAAACGAAAGAAAGGGTAAAGAGAAGTGTTTGCAAGCACCAGGCCAATCTCATATCTGATCATTGCATTCTCTTCTTTGCCCTTCAGCTTCGTTCCTTGGATTCGTCGTCCGAATTACGTGATAATTAACTAGGCCAGGTTTCGTCCGGTTAGCTGAAGAAGCGCATGACGTGACAACTAATAATAATAAGAATCATTATCATTATTGCAACTATAATTATAATAACAAGTGGGTGAGGAAGGAGTTTCTGGTGTGGACGGAGCTTTGAGACGGTGTTTTCTAGGGAATGAACCTCCATCCTACTTCATGAACTTTTGGACACGAATGGCCGACCTATCATCAATAGTCACAAGCAGGCATCTATCGCTGTGTTTCATACTATGTTACAGCACAGTGTGTTATGCATTGAGGAGGGACTAGGAACTCTCGAGATCGTACGTTACCGGCTCCAGAACCATCTCCCTAGAAAAGTCCTTTAGTTCTTCGAGCAGGCATATTGGTGCTCAATCGGGTGATGAAGTTACAGGACATGAGCTTGATATGTCTTCTTTCGTTACCGCGAAGAGAGCAAAAGAAAGATTGCTAATAGCAATCCGGTCTATGGAGACACGAAAAATCTCGCACGATGAGCGAGCCATGTTTCTAGTTGTTGGTTGTCGTTCTTGCATTGATCTTAGATGGAAGTGTTCGTTTGATAATCGATTCCGCAATCCGCATGGCGGGCATGGCGGTGGCGGTGTGGCAGCCCCAGTGAAACCCTGATGCAGATTTTCAGACAAGAAGAGGTGGCTATATTCCCTAATTTGTCTGGGCTTCAGAAGAGCAAAGGACACCGAAACCTCTCTACTAGGAGTCTCTATCAGCTTGACTTGGCTCAAAAACAGCATTAAAAATTAGAACATTACGTTTACTCGTCCTTGGTTTTATCATGTCATTGTCTTTGTCATCTCGCTAACTTTTAAGTTTCCCCTCTATGGCCATGAAAAATGATCACTTACCCGTTTCTCAGCTGTAGATTAGCTGGTGATGCAGCTGGTTTAATCCGGAGGTAAGCTTTTCACCGGCTTCGCATGGTTGGTTTCGCGCGCGGGGGCGACATACATAGAAGGGACGGAATCGATTTTTTTTTTTTTTGCATTAGGTAATGAATTTGATTTAGAAGTCAGAAATCGCTTCGTCGACATTCAAATTGAAATGGTCCTTCCCTCTCATCTCATTCTGCTTTCATCCCCCTCTAACACCAAAACACTCAGTTCGTATAGTGACGTATTCCTGAATGTCTAAGTTAGCACTTTTTCTTAGGCTTGCAATTGAGAGTGCCTGAGAAGCGCGTGAGCCGCCTCACGAACGTCCCGGGCTTCGCCTTGATCATGTCCAGCCTCCCGTACTTCTTCTTCAGCGGCCGCCCTGACTGCACGAAGAAGGCCCCATTTATCAACAGATCGCCCTCTGATCTCCACGTCCAGCTGCTCCACTCGTCCGGCGTTGCATAGTCCCTCTTGGTCACCTGGTCATTCGTTCAGATTCTCGTTCACGTTAAATTAAACATGTGCGATGTGAGAAGATCATGAATGCGACGACACTC
The DNA here is from genome assembly GCA_014182565.1 of Eucalyptus marginata. Classification (NCBI taxonomy): domain Eukaryota; kingdom Viridiplantae; phylum Streptophyta; class Magnoliopsida; order Myrtales; family Myrtaceae; genus Eucalyptus; species Eucalyptus marginata. Next base: position 27,221,583 of record CM024594.1, read on the forward strand.
GAATAGTCTTTAGTTCTTTGTTATAATTACCTCCTTAGCCGCCGTGTTGGGCGGTGCGATGAAGCGGTTGCCCTGGGAAATGATGGTGGGCTGCGAGCTGCCCCCGATGGCGTACATGAGCCAATGGGTGTAGTCGTTGTTGACGACGTGGAAGAAGCCCCATCGGCACCTCGGCATCCGCTGAATCAGACCCTTGCCAAAGTGGTTGAAGGCGACGGTCACCTGCATAATCTTGTCTTTTGAGTACAAGTCGCTCCCGCCGAAGAGCATCACCTGCACATATGTCCCCAGATGTAAGTTAAACATCATTCGTCGAGATCAGAACATCGAGGTCATCGGTAAATGGAGGAGATGGAAGGCGTTACGTCGTTATGGTGGGTGTAGTGGCCGTTCGAGATAGTGATGGCAGTGGAGCCCTCGATGGCGTCGATGAGCCCGTCCTGGCATCTTTTCATGGACACGTGATCGATCCAGACGTTGGTCGAGCCGAAGATGGAGATGCCATCGCCGTCACTCATTGTCCTGATCCCCACATGGTCAACCGAGTCCCTGATGATGCCCCCGGGCCTCGCGACGATGTCGTGGATGCGGATATTGTGGATGATCACGTTCCTGACGAACTGGATCGTGATGCCGGCACCGAAGGCGATGTGCACATTCGCGCCCCGGCCGTCTATTGTCTTGTGGCTCGCCACCATCAGCTCCTGTTTCAGCCTGATGACCATGCTGCGTGCGAAGATGATCCACAGAGGCCGCTTTTGGATCACGGCGTGGCGGAGCGTCCCAGGCTTTGGGTTGACCATGTTGTCGTCCGAGCAATCGTAGACGACGTAGTACTTACCCTTCAAGCCTCCCGTGGTCTTGCGGCCGAATCCGAGCACGCACTTGGCCAGCCCCTTCCGGTTCTTCGCCCAGTTCTTCTTGCACCGCCAGCACCGGTCGATCGGGTTCGTAGCGAGGCACGGGCCGGAGTACTTGTGCATTTTTAATTGCCTCCTCGTGCTGTTGTTTCCATCTAAGACCCTGCAATCATTTGGAAACGTGAACACAAAGATCATATATTCTCTCGCAACTACAGCAGAAGACGAAACCTTTCGTCCGAGCTGATCCAATGTCCTCAACAACCGAGACTATTGATGATGCAAGGAGTTCTCACTTGTGAACGTTCGCATTGAATTGGGCCGTGACGTTCTCGGGTTCGGGGTTAAACGCCTCGAGAGCAACCTGGCTGGCCTCCTCCGCGCGCTTCTGCCAGTACTCGTCGAACTCCCCGATATGAGCCTCCAGGCTCGGAACTAGAACAGCCAAGGACAAGGCCAAGATGAACCCAACAAGCTTCATTGCCGCCATCTCTCTGTTATATATTCCCGTTCCGATTCTCGCTTTTTCCGATTCTCCTTAATCGACAGGCCAAGGGGGTCCAGGTCCTCCGAATCCTCGGAAACGAAACTGAATGTTTTAGTGATGGCGAAGGTCTGTCGCCTTGGGATCCTGCAGTTCTCGCTCGGGCTTCCAACGATCAGACCTTGCCAGGACTAGTTAACGGGACCGACCACCGACCGGAAGATTCACGCTACGCTCTTGCCATGGATACCGTTTCTTCTCGTCGGCGTCGCGTTTCGGTTCAAAGGCTTGAGTGCATTCGCAAGGCGACCGCGCACTTATATAGCTTCTCGACAGCAAAGCATGGTGTCCAAGAACAAAGGGACCCGGTTTAGGAGGAGAACCGATCGCCATTTTCAAGGGTCACAGTCTGTCGTTCGACAGCAGAACGGGAGAGCTGTTCGACAACGTCGGAGCACTGTCCTGTTGCGTTTCCATCCACCTGTTCGTACGGACTACCGCTCCCGCATTATCATAATTCGCTACATTAGCGCCTAAATACTCGGGTTCTCGCAGCAGAAAATTGACCAGGTAAATGGCCATCGACAGCAACAGACTTTGAGCTGAGGTGGAGGTCAAGATTTATACGGTAGGGCCGCACTGCCGACCGCAGATTGTATTCGTATTGTACCCGCAGAGCACGCCTTATGTTTGGAACATTCCGCTTTTAGTATGCTGAAGTATGTCTTTTCAATGAGAACGTGGAGGAGAAGTGCCAAAATTTGGAAGTTCGATAGGAAACTACGTTTTCTAGAAAAATCATATAATTTGTGATGTCGGGAACCGACTCGAAATTCGGTTCAATGCCAAATTGATCTGATCAAATTCAAGTACTCAAAATATTAAAATTATCTGTGGATCAGATATCTTGATTAATGAAATGTGACGATTTTCTGCAAAATGAAGAAAGGTCTTGCTGAAATTATTGTACGTGGCCTATACCTTTTATGACAATGGTTATTGTTGAACTTTAATTTATTTAATAATTATATTTACAGTTTGTTTGTTTAGGAGAAAATTTCATGAAAAATGAGAGTACTTTTATAAAAATATTTTTACGAGAAAATGGTCATTTTTCCTTTATTTAATGATATATGATCGAAAATATGTTTTGGCCTTTTATTTCATTTTCTAAATGATTTCAATTAGGCCAAAAAAATACTTTTTAAAATATATTTTTTTATTTTTATTGTATTCTTTTCTTTTATTTCTTTTTTCCTTCTTCCTCCTTCGCTAGTTGCTAGGTCTTGGTGATGGTTAACCCAACCAACCTCGAGTGAGGTCGAGCTTGGCAACCTCGAGCAAGGTCGAGGTCGAGGTAGAGCTCGTTCGAGGTTAGCCTAAACCTATGGCCAGTTGCTAAGGCCCGGTGATCGATGAAGGAGGAAGAAGGAAATAAAAAAGTATAAAAGAATAAATACTTAAGAAAGAACAATTTTGAAATGTGTTTTCACCTTCTCAAATTTAAAAATTCACTTCTTAATTTTATATATGAACATTTTCCTTGATCGGAAAATATCTTCAGTTTAATTATTATTTTTTATGAACCAAACAAGTGAAAGAAGGAAAACTAATTTTGAAAAAAAAAATCTCTCAAACAAAAAGGCACCCTATGATCGGAGTGTGTCAATACATATTTGTAATTTTTTTAATAAATTTGATAGTTGATCGTATCCTATCTTTTTAATTAAAAATATGTTATAAGGGTCAAAATATAAAATAAATGCATTTAGATGGGTAGTGAATAATTAAGATAAAATGCACGAGTTTTTTTTTAAATTTTGTTGATCGGTTATTTTTTTTAGTTAAAAAGGTCTTAACATGGCGTTTATTCAATATTGGGAAAAAAAACCACCAAAATCACAAACTTTGCTTCAAAGTGACAAATTTACCCCAAACTTTTTTGTGACATGAAAAATCCCGAAATTTGTTAATCGTGACACATTTACTTTACCAAACTTTTATTTGTGATACAAAAATCCTAAACTTTCATTTGTGTGACACATTTACCCCAAATCATAGGGCATTTTTGTCTTTTTACTTTTTTAAACTTTTTTTATTTGTTTTTTATTTGTTTTTTCTTCCCTCCGCCGGGGTCCGACGAGGGCTGCCCTTGCCGGCGTCGGGTGAGGGCTCCACCATGGCATGGGCGGTGGAGGGAAGAGAGAAAAAAAAATAAAAAAAAAAAATAGAAAAAATAAGACGAAAAACGCCTTTAATGGGGAATGTGTCATACTTTCTGAAAGTTTGGGGTTTTTAAATGTCACAAAAAGTTTGCAGAAATTTGTCACTGAAGAAAATTTGGAGTTTTTGGTGGGCTTTTTCCCTTCAATATTTAAGCCAAAATTCATAATAAACAAAAATTGGTAATTGAAGAGAGAGAGAGAGGGGAAAAAATCTACGCAATATTCAATGGCTAAAAGGAGGAGAAAGAAAAAAATCAAAAATTAGGGTTCTCTGCTTTTCTGTGTCGTGCTGCCACGCAACCATTTCGTCTTCCTCCACCGCTCCCCGTCATCCCTCCCTCTCTCTCTCTCTCTCTCTCTCTCTCTCTCTCCTCCGCAACTTTTCGGTGACCGGGAGAGATCTCCATCTCCGGCGGAGGGAATCATGGGCAAGGGTCCCGGCCTCTACTCCGACATCGGCAAGAAAGCCAAAGGTCGGTCCCTCCCTCCATCTCCCTTTCCGTCCTCGATTCGTCTTCTCGGCGGCGGCGGCCGGATTTTTTTTCCTCGTCCGGTCGAATCGTTTCTGAGTTTCTTCGATCTCGCGCGCGCGCGCGCTGTTGTTTGTTGTGGTTGTGTGTGGTGCAGATCTTCTCTACAAGGACTACCAGAGCGACCACAAGTTCACCATCACTACCTCCTCGGTCACCGGAGTCGTGAGTTTTTTCTTCCCCCCCCCCCGGTTTCTTCGGAGACCTCTGCATGTTTACTCACTTCATTGAGCTGCGATTTTAGAACCTGCTCGTCGTTGTGTGGTCCGTGTTGGTTTCGATTCCGGTCTTGTGTAATCGGTGGATGATTGTCTATTCTTAGGCTTTGGTATGGTATTGGCCGATCGAGCTTTCTTTAGAGATTGTTTGGGACTTTTAGCGGTTCTGTCTACGCTTGAAAACGTTGATGTGATTTCATACGCGAACTTGGATGTACAAACCCTGGAAATAGGTTTCCAGATCTGAACCGTTGGATAGTTCCGGAAAAATGATATCTTTTGAGTTGGTTGATGAGTTTGCTGATTTCAATTGGTTTTCGTTGTATTTACGAATGAGAAGTGTAGTGAAGTTGAGGAATTCACTCTGAGTTTGAGCTCCTGCAGAGCTGTTATAGTGACTCTCAGTCGTCGGCATTCCTGCTTTGTCTTGAAATGCTTGCTCTTGCCTGGTACCATGGTTTAAATGCTGGGATTGTCTGCATTTTGGTTAGAGGCAATGCAACTGAGAAACTACTTTTGCAATGATATTGCAGACTTTAACATCTGCAGCAACAAAGAAGGGTGAGCTGTTTCTGGCTGATGTTAATACCCAGCTGAAGAACAAGAATGTTACCACTGATGTCAAAGTGGACACGAACTCCAATGTAAGTGTTGTAAATTTGTAAAACGAAAAAAGTGAACAGTTCTCTAATAGCATGTTGCTTTTTTCTCTAAATCATACCTGGGGGTGTTGAGGGGCGGGAGGGCATGTGATGGAGAAATTGCTAGTGTCCACTGGCATGCTGTATGTAAACTTCCGATGATTTTCTATCATATAATGGAAATGGGTTAGGTGTCAAGAACATGATGTGCATGTATACACTTATTGAGATCACTAGTTGGTTTCTTGTGACCCTTCGAAACATGGTTTTGCTTTATTCTTTATCGTAATCAGGGAAGACTCTGTGTTCTCTTTAGTAGTTAGTGTCTGAACATTATAGGTAAACTGCAACTTGCACTGCTATTAACGAATAGTCTAGTAGTATCAATTAGCATCATACTTGTTTCTGGTAATTTGTTAAATTAGGTTGTAATATGTACCTGTAGGAGGCAAGCTCCATGGGACCCTATTGTACAATTTTTCTTTAATACTTGAGTAGTTGAGTCATGTGATCAATTTTCAGGACCCTGTTCTACTATCTTTGTTTACTATGTGAGTGGTTGTGTCAAGTGAATCGACTTTCAGCAACCATGGAGAGAAATTTTAAAACTGGGGACCAAGTACTGTATCGTGGTTCAAGGGGATTCACAAATGGTGTGCTGTATCTTATGGCTGTAGAAAAAGGCTCTTCATGTCAAGAAGTTATAACTCATTTGAGTATTTTAGAAGAATAAGTTGGAGCTCCGATGCCTTACTTAATGTTGATTATGGTATCACCCTAATTGTTTCATGGTTTTGCTGAACCTTGCCTCATGATACGCAGCTTGTCACAAAAATTACTGTTGACGAACCTTTCCCTGGACTGAAGACAATATTCTCTTTTACAGTCCCAGATCAAAGGTCTGGCCAGGTGAGCGACAATGTCTCATGACATCTTTAATGCTGATTGGAAAAGGATGATGGTTTCTTGGTCAATCATCTGATTCGGGCATGTCGTTGCTTATATTGAGTTCCTTTTCTGGATATATTATTGTTACTGAGAGAAAGACGCTTCCTGACTTTTGCAATTAACAGATTGAGCTACAATATTTGCATGACTATGCTGGGATAAGCACAAGCGTTGGGTTGACCGCAAATCCTGTTGTCAACTTTGCTGCTGTGCTAGGAAGCAATGTTTTGTCACTTGGCACTGACGTGTCATTTGACAGCAAAGCAAACAATTTCACCAAATGCAATGCTGGCGTCAGCTTCTCGAATGCTGACCTGATTGCTTCATTGGCCCTGTGAGTGGTTTGCATTTCTTGTTTATGTACCTGAAAATTTCTATATATTTGTACATCGCTTGTACTCCATGTTGGATCTCCCATGTTATCTTGAATAACATCAGTCATTTTCCAGTCTGAGATTTTTGACGTTACTAGATAACAGTTCGGATGTGCTGAAGTTGTCACTTGCCTTTGGTCTTGATTACAGCGTTTTAAAGAAAGGGGCATTCTAGTACCTATATATTTTTTCATGTACAGTGCAAACCATTCTTCTACCGTTTAGATTTGGAAGTCCTCTAAATTTTTTTAGAATTGCCCTGGTTATAATAGCAACATATCCCTTCTGAATTTGAGAATGAAATCATTATTTATGCAAACAGCTGGTGTGGATACTGCACTATTTTGTTGTCCCTATTTTACTTAACATTCTCATTGTTGACGCAGGAACAACAAGGGTGACTCACTGACTGCGTCCTATTATCACATTGTGAACCCTGTGACTAGCACTGCCATCGGCGGTGAGGTTACCCACAGCTTTTCCTCCAATGTGAACACCATAACCGTTGGAACCCAGCATGCACTGGACCCATTGACCACGCTGAAGGCACGGATCAACAATTCTGGTAAGGCGAGCGCTCTTATCCAGCATGAGTGGCGCCCCAGGTCATTTTTTACCGTCTCCGGGGAGGTTGACACCAAATCCATTGATAAGAGTGCCAAGGTTGGTCTCGCCCTGGCTCTTAAGCCATGATGAGAGTATTTTCCTCGCTTCTGGCTTGGAGCATTGATGGGACAAAAGAATTTAGGATGCTGTGTAGTTCGATCAGACCGACGGTTTTAATTGTTTTCTTGGGCTGGTTGTAATCTCTTTTCAGAGAGTAATGCTGATTTCCTCAGTTTCTCTCCACTTTTGGGTGGTTTTTGGAGGTGTAAAAATAAATGTCCTCATCGTGAACCCTAGGGGCTACTTTTAGAATCTTCACTTGTCAATCCATCGAATGGAAGAACGAAGAATTGCGATTCTGAGAAGGCAAATTTTCGCTTTTCGCTCTTGTTTTAGCGCATGCATCCTGTAAAAGCATGTGAGCTTATCTAGAGTCTCTGATTTTATCGATTTGGAACACGGGTTCTATGATACGCATTGAGATATTGAGAGTTTGCTTCGCTTTTGGTTGCACTTTTCACTATAACGCAAGGCTTAATCAATGGAAATCTTCTCTTTTTCTCCAATTTGGACATATTACCTCTTGATTGGACATATGTATTTTCTTTTTCTGGGTCAAAATTGGATTGCATAGATACTTGTTTCGCTCCCATTGGTTTGCATAACAAGATATATGGTGAGAAAAATTGTCTGGAGAAGCTAGCCGAAAGGCGACGTATGCTAAAAATTATATTATCCATGACCGACTGAAACTTTCATTATCTGATCGTAAGGCATCGACTATCGAGTGGTCACTCTCAATCTGATTTCATAGTCGGCAATCCAGATATGGTATCTTCTCCTCGTTCGGAGTAGTAGGAGCTACATGGGTTTACATGATCTACAAAACCATAGAAAACCGATTTTACCCCGAAGAAACCCGACATGGTGCCTTTGGCGTTGCTGGTAATGTCACGTAACATGGGCCTATCACCTTTCATACAACATTCATGCCAATACGACCTCTCGGCTAAAGATGGTAAAGTATCATGACGTTGTCGTACGCAAGTCAAGAACATCATTTAAATGTTCTTTGATGAACCAAGAACAAGACTTCCCAAAGGATGGAGGAATTCGGCATCATCACTAGGAAATCAATGAAAGGCATCATACCTACATTCGTGCCAAGAAGACTCTTGGCTAAAATAAAAAAGTGTTACAATGCAATCTTATGCAAGTCGAAAACATTATACAAGTGCTGCTTCTGATGAACCAAGAAGGAGAAACACAAGAAGGACGAAGGCATTAAGCATCAGTCCCAGAGTGAAAAGCATCATATCCTAAGGGGAATGACGCATCAATGCACGATCCTAATCTTTGTCCACCTCGAGAATTTACATGAGATGACATCCTTCTCTTTAAATTACAACCAGCTCGCCTACCTTGAAATCTCTTCCAATTGCTACTGCCTAAATAGCTCAGATACAACATACGCAAGTCACGGAACTGGGGAAAGATAGGATCATGCCTTCACCACAGGTGAATGGACAAAGCAGCCACAAGACAGTTAACTGCATTGCTTTTGTCGAATTGGTCGATGGAAGCAATGTCAGCCTCTCTCGAAATTACGCGACCTCCAATCGTCGTGATATCCTTAAGAGGGACTACAAACAATGTATATGGAAAGTTTGGGCGGGGTCAGACTCATACTTTTCCATTGGGTTTTGGCGAGAGGCGGGGAATGTTATTTGGAGAAGGATGGGTACCGTGCGGTATTGATAGACTCCTCACTGGTTGCCCATTCCTGATCACCACGAACCCTCCCTGAGTCCTGATGCCATTCTTAGCATTTGGATTGGACCTGGAGCGTTCAGCTTGCATGGCCTGAAAGAAGTAGGAGGAACTGGCCATATCCTTGAGGTTAAGCAGAGGCTCCAGAGTTTCGACAACTTCACTCATGCGAGGTCTGGCTTTTTGGTCCCGTCTGAGGCAGTGGGCTGCCAGCTGAGAAGCCTTCTGGGCGCCTTTGACTGAGAAGTGTCCCTCAAGACGGGGATCAATTAGCCGATAAAACCTCCTCCTGTCCTCAAGAAACGGCTTTGCCCATTCCACTAGATTGTGTTCACCATTCGGTCGGTTCTTATCCATGGATCTTCGACCAGTCAACATCTCCAGTAGGACAACTCCAAAGCTGTAAACATCACTCTTTGATGTCAAATGACCTGAGCCAAGAATAAAGTAGCATTAGATTGCATAGCTTATAGGCCATCTCAGATGAAACCATTAAAGGCACTTCTATGACGTGAGATAGCAGGCAAATCAAAACTAACAGTCCATGAAAGAGAGGAAAAACATGCTCTCAGTGGTCGCACTAACAATCAAATGTACTAGTATACCATCAAAAGATCAAAGAAGAATCGCTTGGCAGTATATCTTAGTCATCTCACATAAGTGGCACATGTCTTATGATAACACCTCTGTCAACAAAAGTCAGAATCTAAGAAGGTTAAAATACCACGAGAATCCTTAGACTAACCACTTTGAAGCCCATATCGTCTGTAACTAATGACATGGTTCAATATTGTGACGCTTAGCTTTCAACACAATCAATTTATGTGGACTATTATCAGCTATTGTAGTTTACTCAGATTGATCAAGACCATTTAGTGATGCATCTAAAGGACCAAAATAACAACTGATAACGGCATTGCTAGTCTAGTTAAACTACAGAAACTGTCATATCTACCATTAGCTTCGGATGTGGCTGCCCGAATCAATCGTCCATTATACACTACAACGTGTTCCTAGTATATTATTGTACGTGTAGGAGGCATCGCAACTTGCCTAAATTAGAGGGGCATCCAACATAACAATGAAATGATTAGGTAGTCATATGAAAATGCAAGACACTATACATGAATAATTTGACTCCCTAACCTGTCATTACATACTCTGGTGCTGCATAACCATAAGTTCCCATAACTCGGGTGGATACGTGAGTTTTATCTCCCTCGGGAGCATCCTTGGCAAGTCCAAAATCCGAGAGTTTGGCATTGTAATCCTACATAAGCAAACACCTTTTTAGGAAAAGCAAGCCGAAAGAAAAATCAAAATTACTTGAGGCAATAGCACATTTGTTGAGTCACATACCGCATCCAAAAGAATGTTGGATGTTTTAAAATCACGGTATATAACGGGTCTTTCAGCTTCCTCATGAAGAAAAGCAAGCCCTTTGGCAGCACCAAGGGCAATTTTAAGTCTGATTGACCACGGAAGAGGCAGGGACCCTTCTGCATATAAAGTGGATTTACCAAGAAAAGTTAATCCATCGCGCAAAAGCAAGCACTGTGCAACTAGCAAAGATATAATTCAGAACCAAACATTTTCTCGAGGCAATCTACAATATTTCACAAATGATCCATTCCAAAGGCCAGTTCACTTGATTGAAAAAGGAGGTCAAAAACTGACAATAGATTCTTACAAAAGGAATCTGAGCCAAAAGGGAAAATAAAACAGCTCCTCTACATGCCAGCGAGATGGATCAGTCTCTCTGAGATTGCACCAGATGTTGCGCTATAAATAGGAAAAATGCAGTGCCTAGAAGCGTGTAGTTCTTTAAGTACATTAAAAGCATTGATCCATCGTCCCTGAATTTACTGATATTAGCAAGAATGTCATGACCTAACATCTGACTGCAATTAAAATCTGCAGGAAAGATCCGCATCTGTTCATTTACTATTCGGCAGGCCAGTTTCCAAATATATACTGAAACGTTGAACGCGGAGAATGCTTAAAAAGATTCCATTGGTTATATGCAGTGAAAGAAAAAAGGCCCAATTACATACTTCTGAAGAGGTGATTCTCCAGACTTCCTCGAGGCATAAACTCATAGACTAGCAGTCTCTGATCATCTTCAATGCAGTAACCAATCAACTTGACTAGATTGGGATGGCGAAGATTACCAAGAAAACTAATTTCAGCCTGCATAACAGGTTGCCAGAGGGGGGAAAACAGTATTAGACCAAATAAGCATCGCATCCATAAAATTTTATGATCTAGCTTCGAATTAAAACAAAATAGAGAGAAAAGGAGCGAAAGAGGCCATACAAGCCACTCTTTGTGACCCTGAAGTCCATCGTGATTAAGGGTTTTGACCGCAACAGTAAGGCCTGTGCCAGGTTTCACTGGAGCAGTTCCATTCTCCTCTATCCAACCTTTAAAGACACATCCAAATCCACCCTCGCCAAGAAGACTCTCAGGTCTGAAATTTCTCGTCGCTAATTTAAGATCAATAAATGTGAACTTCCGGAGATGGGATGCGACCCTGAGTTCCTCACTGAACATAGGTGTCGATGAAGTGCTTTCTGCATTGCTAGTAATAGTAGAGGAGACTACTGGAACAACTGGTTCATCTGCACTTTTTGAGTTGGTCGACTTACTTTCCACTGACGAGATAAACAACAGAGCATAAGTAACCAATTCCCCATGTCAGAAAAAATTGAAGAAATAGACAGGTGTTAAGCTTGAAGAAATAGACAGGTGTTAAGCCGATGATGATGCAGCTAATACCATTGAGGTCTAGGGGAATGTTGATGGGATTCAACAGACGAGTTGAATCTCATCTTTTTGATACCATTTCCTTTTGAATCTGAATTATGCAAAACATTCAAGTAATTGCAGAGATAAAAATTTGAGCTGCTTGCGTAATTTGAGCAGAGTTCCCAAATCAAGTCCTAGAAATAACAAAGTTTACACTCACTGCTCCCCCCTATCCGCGGGCGGAACAGAAACATCAGTTTTAAGGAGGAATGTTATGATCAACAAACACTTCGTCACCAACCCCGATGTCTCTCGGCAGAAAGATAACATCTTTCACCAACTCAACAGCTATGACCATATCTCTAAGATTAAGCAGAAGTCCTAACTCTCTCTCTCTCTCTCTCTCTCTCTCTCTCTCCCTCTCCCTCTCCCTCTTTGCTTTTTTTCCCAGCAAATAAGAGAAACGAGAGGTTGAAGAAACATACCATAAGTAGTACTGATTCCGCTGATGGAGCTATTGACCTTTGATCTAAAAGGCATGCAAGAACATCTCTCCATGAACCTCAACTTGATCCAACAACACCCATCCCTCTTCTTCTTTTTCCCCCTCTCCCTTTTCTCTTCTCTTTCCTTTGATTTCTCCAGAGCCCAATTCTCCACCTTTATCGAATCAGGCCCTAACCCCATCTAACACCAACCTCTGCAACAACAGCAACTCTCACCACACCCACAGAAAGAAGGCAGAAAACCCAACTTCTCTTCTCCTCATACAAACCCAAACCCAGCTAAAATTTTCAACTGAACGATCTTCAATCAGCTCACAAACAAACTCCCCCCCAGAAGATGAGCACAAAAGAGAAGGGTTGAGAATTCTTTCACAAGGTCATATCTAATGATAAAGACCGATGAACAGTCGTTGTGTGTGCGTCTGTCGCCCAAAAAATCAATCTTGTTCAGCCAAATTAGTCAAAAGAATAGGTTGAGAGATCAGAGAGAGGAGAGAGAGAGAGAGAGGGAGGGGGGGCTGCTTGAGAAAGAGGGAAAGTGCTCTCAGCCCTCGGGCAACACGGGCAGTTTGAAACTAGGAATGCGGGCAAGGGACGGGCAGGAGAGAGAGTTCTTTTGTCCTTCACCAACAGTAAACTTGGCATATTCCAGACATCACATCATAGAATACTAGTGCTGATAGTACTTGGAAACTTTTGTTTATTCACTGTGAGGAAGAGGTGGAAAAAAAAAACCAACAAAGATCGAATTATTGCAACCCAAATGAACTTTCCCATGTTTTGAATTTGTAAATTGGTATAGAGATTGGAACCCCAGGATACAATAAGTCCAACCGGAAATGGGGATTCACTAAAAAGAAGAGTCTTTTGCTGCGAAACCTCAGTTCCAATGCGCAGAAACGACAAGAAGAGATTCAACCGAATGGAGAAAAAAAGGGCATCCAGAGCATCCATCTCAAACTCTGTTTTCAGACATAGCACAGGCTCATGAATTGGTCGGGATAAGTCCCTATTCCCAGATCCGGACTGACTGGAGGAGAGCTGAATCATCACTGAACATCGAAACTAAAAGATAAAAAAAAAAAAAAAAAAAAAAAAAAAAAAGGACCCAAAGAATTAGAAAATGGCAAGTCATCTACAGGACCTGTTCTAGTCTAAGCATCAAAAAGGACCATTGAAGTTTTCCAAGGGACTGGCGCCGGTGGTGGCGGTGGAGGCTCAAGCTTGTATCTTGCAAATTACAGCTGTAAAAAGGAACAAAAGAATCTGCATTTTTTACGGGCACCGGTCAAAAGAATAAGTGGCCTTGCCCCCCCTTTGGAGATGGGAGGTTGAAGATTGGCTTTTTTATGTGGGTGAGATGAGTGTTCGGACACGTAAAGAGGACGGATGATTCCGAGTCTAGTGGAGAATATGATAGAATATCTGATAAAAAAAAAACGAAAAGGAAGAAGAGAAAGAAAGAGGGAGAAAGAGAGAGAGAGAGAGAGAGTATCTTGGACGACCATGAGTTAGGGTGTACTCGAACCGGGTCGCGTAGATACGGTACTAAGTTTGAGCATGACTCGATGCTCGAAACTTAATTGGTGTTTGATCGAGTATTAAATTTAACGTTCGAACTCATTTTGATTGATGACCGAGACATTTGAATTTGACTCGACTAGAATGGAATAAACTTATGGATAAACTAGATTTTAAACTCAAATTCAAGCTTTATAGACCCGAATATTTTCCATTAAGAGGAAGTATGACTTGGTTTGAGCTTTTTGTGGTTTTGAGAATTTCTATATCTATTTTTTAGCTCTTCGTGTTTTTGTTAAAAGATATATATATCGATGCTCAATTAGCTTTACGAATCCGACCACATGAAGATGGTAAGCTCAAATTTGACTCGACGATATGTTTGAGTAGCTTGAGCTTTACTTAAAATCAAATGGGTCGACCTCAATAATCATCAAGGTGAGTTTGAGTTGTTCACAATTAACTTAATTAAATTTCACTCCTATTTATGTTGTACATGGGAATGGTTTAGGGAAATTTGTGTCTCGCGTCCTGGGCAAATTTTCCTCGCGAAAAGTGCCTTGCTAAGCATTTGGCAAGGAATGGGGCCAGGTGGGGCGTCCGACCCGCTTAGTTTATTCGCATCGTTTTGCATATTTCAATAAAAAGTATATATTAGTTAGGAGTGATATATTAAAAAATAAGGGCGATCGGTTCTAAGTTGGATAGGTTCCAAACCTGAACTCTATACCCTATCCTATTATAATCGGTTTCCCTTTCTTGAGCCATGTATCGTATTCTATTTGCACTGAAACCTCTTTCGGAACTTATCTTGTTTTTCCAATTCCACTCCAAGGTTTGTCCTGTTGGCACCGGAACCTGTTTTGCGACCGCTTGATATCCTATCCAACTTCGAATTTTACATAAATAAGCAAGAAAATAACAACGTAATCTTCCTGATTTGTATTGAAACATTAAGCACGTGTAATCAATAAGTATATGAATTGTTTGACTAAACAAAAAACTAAAGATCTACAAAGCTAATTATTATAAACAAACACGACACGACAAAGTAAAAATCTTAACATTGCATAAACATCAGCGGCAAACATGGGTTAAATATTACTCTCATTCTCACAATTGACTATAGGAAGCTATTCATTTATTTAGAATGATTAACAAATCTTTTTTAACATTAGTAAAAACTGGTTCCAAAACCAGTCCAATTGGTGCAAGTCCCAGATGGTTTGGTTGCACACCCTATGAAAGAATAGATCACATAACATATTATAATTTGTTACTTGGTTTAAAATTAAATTAAATTTAAGCGAGTAATACAAACACATTAATATAATAAGTTGTATTAAGCTCACGAAACTGTGATTCTTTAATAATCATATTTAGGAATATGTTTAAAGTAGCGAAAAAAAAAGTAATTATGAAAATTCAGCAACTATATGTTTAGATATCTAATTCAAAATATCGTAATGACGACGTTTAATTGATTCGGACATCTCCAATTTAACTAGAAACATACCCGCTCCTCGGAGAATTAAATGGAAGATTTCGAAGTTCAAATTATTGGAAGCTATATGCATGCCACAATGCCGAGGAAATGTCATAATCTACTAAATAAAATTTAGTTCAACTCCATAAAGCATGAACAAAAAAAAGAAAAAAAAGAAGAGGAAATAATAAGTCAATTTCGACAATTAGAACAATCTTTTATAAATCAACGATAAAAGGTTCATTGACGTCTATGTGGCGGATATTTTTGCGAAGAAAGCACAAAAACATTATCTCGCAACATGACGACACTTAAAAAATTATGTTATAAATATATAATATATATTTATAAAAATTCATTTGATCAGACTGGACTCGGTTTATATCGAATTTTCAAAGCCTCAAGTATCCAAAGACCTAATCCATCATGTGAAATTTTATTGGCTGCCGTTGAAAAAAACAGGAAGATATCTTTGTTTCTTTAGATGGACATGACGCCTTCCCGGGTGCCCATCGACCCGGCGCGCACCCCGGTCAACCCCCGTGTACAACCGCGCTCACGCAAGTGCAATTCTCGTACCATGTCATCTCCTTAATCAATAATTGCTAATAGCCCTCTTTTAACATTTGATCCTCGACATTATTATTCGTCTCGTTCGATAGTCACGTCAGTATTATCTGTTAGTCGTGTAGTTTGCCTAGTGATCGTGACAGCCTGAGTATCACGACAATCAACTCATATGCCGCCGCAACAACCTCTTATTACGTAACTTGCACGACAGTTGTGATAACACGCAACAATCACGTCAATAGCCACATCAACGTCACATAAAATGTTCTCTCAACACATCAAACTAGTTTGGCAATCTGTCTGAATGTTTTTTTTTTTTTTTCAGATATTTTATCAAAACTCAAGTTGATTTCTTTGACGTTATGTTGAGTTTGAAAGGATGTTAGCGACATTTATAATATTTTCTTTGATTTTCCATATCTATTATGCTAGTGCATATAATTAGGAGATTCTCCATATTTACTTTTCACCATGCATATAATTGACTAATATATTACCTTATAAAATTATTTAATAAAGTCTATAAATAGGTTCATGTACTATTTATTATGAAATATCGAAATTTATGGACATTACATGATTCTATTTTTCACATATATTCTTATTATGATAGCAAAGCTAGACAATTTTGAAGACATTCCTCATCCATTAACTTAAGTTTTTTGATTGAGCCCTTTAACATTCTTGTCTCTCTTGTGTATGTACATCCACTCCCATTAGTCAAACTCCACAGGTTGGTCCTAATTTGACTTGTATGTAAGGGCTGTTAAAATTTTATTTCATATCGCTTGATAATAGATTTTATATACTTTTCATATTCATACCAACAAGTTTAATGGGGATCGGATTAGAGAGCGTAAACAATAATTTGAGGATGCATGGTGGCTAAATGTGTCAGGCGAATTTAGATATATCTAAATAGGAGGCTGAATAAGCTATCCTAACTTTTGGAGTGGGACAAATTTCACCCCTATCCAAATTAAATATAAAAAAGAAGATAAATAATGAAAGAAAATCAAGAATAACTTATGCTTGCCCACTTTTTTTTTTTTTTTACCCGATCCTATCCTATATCTAGTTAACAAGCTATCGTATGTGCGATTATCATGCAGCGCTCATCGAAGACTTTTCCTCTCTCAATTCATGCATGACTAGGTCGGGTTCTAATCTAGTCACGACATGTCACCACTATGGTCGCGTTACATCAGCGACCACTCAACGATGATTGCCTCTCGTGATGTCGGTAGTCACATATTGTGATAGCTCCCGGATTAATCATGTGAGCCAATCCATTACGGTCCCCGTCATGGAGGTCACTATTAGAAAACAACAACTATTACATCGTCGGTTGTCCTATTTGCCACGGTAGGATCGGGTGTCATCGCTTTTTTAAGTTATTCATTTAGTTTACTCACTACTTGTCTAACTGAAATTTAAATCGTATCCAGTTGCCGACCAAACAAAAGATACAGGATGAGACAAATCTCGTACGTTTCCCATTCGGCACGTGACTGAAAATATCCGTCTAGGACTTCCCCTGCCATCGACCGGTCCGACCCGTCGACGAACGGTTCGAGGTCGCGGCTTCCGAACCGGGTCCGGTCCATATCGACCTCCGTCTTTTCCATCTTCCTGCGACGGTGTCAGTGAATCTTCTTGAGAGAGAAGCAAATATGCTGAGGAAGCTGCTGCTTCGAACGTCCGCCGCCCGGCGAGCCCTCTCCGGCGCCGGCGCCTCTGCCTCAGGTTCCCGCGTCCTCCCCGACCGGCGTCCTTCTCCCTCGCTCTCCCCGTCGCCTCGCGGGTCCGCCTCGCGCTTCTACGCGTCCGCCTCGTCTCAAGTCCCCGGCGGGACTTTCGTCGAACACGTCGACGACGAAGGCCCGGACGGTCCCACTTCCGGACCTTCCGCCGCCATCTCCGTCGACCGCTCGGCTCTCTACAATCCTCCCGGTACTGCCCGGAAGGCCTCATCGCTTTAAGCTCGCGAATGTGATGTTAGGAAAGGTTGTTATTGAATGACGATGTATGTTGTCGTGAAGTTTCGTTTTCTGCTTGTTTGTAGAGCATTCCCATGAACCGACTGCGGACTCTGAGCTCGTTAAGCACCTCAAGGGCATCATCAAGGTACGGGAGATTTTCCCCAGTTCTTGGTTTAGCTCGATATCTTGGTGTACTTCATGGCGAACGCGTTGTGTTTGTGAAAATGTTCCGATAAGTGCCAAGGTGAGTGCGGCATATGGGGCTTCAGGGATCTTTGTAGCGGTTCTATTGCTTCAAGTTTAATATGGTTCAATTCGATTGGTTCTCATTCAGCAAAAGGAACAATTGGCATTGTATCGCCATTGCTCGGGTGTTACGTTGTTACTTTTCGATAAGAGTCAATAGCTTGTAATATGGAATGCTTTCACCAGCGGAAGGCCTTTTGGTTGGAAATGATAAAGCTGAAAAATAAGTCACTTTTATCTTTTCAAGGAAGAATTCACACAGCACTCCATGATTAAGTTGATGAAATGTAAATTTAGAGTGTTTGTTAATCTGCTTCTAAATCTAAAAGGCTATAGCTTTCTATGTGTTCGACACTCATTTTGGACTGATGGAATCCTCCCGTCCTTGCGTTCCATCTGAACAATGAGATCAATAATTGATTTCCACAGTCAATTACAGGCATCCTCTATCATTTGCCAGGCTTAATTGAGCAATGCCGACACTTGCAATTTGATCTTAGCAATTGGTTTCTTTCGCAGTTTCGTGGTGGGCCAATTTCAGTTGCCGAGTACATGGAGGAAGTTCTGACTAACCCAAAAGCTGGATTCTACATCAACCGTGATGTTTTTGGTACGGAAGGCGACTTTATAACCTCTCCTGAAGTAAGTCAGATGTTCGGTGAGGTAAGCTTAGTAGCATAGTCACCCTATACCATCACTTATAACTAGTCATATTGAAGTTTGTGGGTGCTGAAAATCAAACTTATTGGGACCTTTAGTAATCTATCTTCAGTGGGTTTTTCCAGTATATGGTCAACTACTTTTGCGCTGCTAACATATATTGGTTACTTTAGATGATTGGCGTTTGGACCATGTGCATGTGGGAGCAGATGGGACAACCAGGTAGAGTCAACCTTGTTGAGTTGGGTCCAGGACGAGGAACTCTCATGGCCGACCTTCTTCGTGTATGTCCACAGTGATGTTCTATCTTGAAGGATTATTTTGCCTGAGAAGTTAACAGGAAATTTGCGCTCTGCTTTCATTAGTTCTGAAACTATGATAAGGAAGATCTTATTCATATTTGCTGCATCATCCATTGTCCCTATTATATAACTGTCAACTGATGAAGTGGTGTAGCTTTGGTTGTAGGGTACATCAAAGTTCAAACATTTCACAGAGGCACTCCACATTCACATGGTGGAGTGCAGTCCCACATTGAGGAAACTCCAGCATAGCAACTTGAAGTGTATCGAGGGGGAAAATGTATCGCAAGATGTTGGACACAGAACTATTAGCACTTTGACAGGGACTCCGGTAACGTGGCATGCTGCATTGGAGCAGGTTCCATCAGGACGTAAGGACTTGTCTTTGCTTCATTATGCTTTCGTGGGAATGAAAAGAAAGTATATGAAAACTACATTTGTTAAGCATACAATTCCTTGGCTCGGATTCTCCCTTTCTTTAGATGCACAGATACACACATCAGCAGAACTGTATTTTGATTGTACATACATACACCAATAGTATATTGCCATTTAGTAGGCGGTACGATTTTTTATGCTAAAGAGCCATCTATCTTGCATTATCAGTGTTTAATTTGGTTTTTGTGAACGGCAAACAGTTACTGTTTTCTGTTTCTCATGCTATTGACATGATTAAATTTGACGAGGTCTGGAAAAAATATATAGGCACTGAAGAAATAAAGTGTCATTTGGATGTAGGTTTCCCTTTTTAACTGCAATAGTTACGGTGGTGACTGCATGTTTTTGGCATTCCATAAGACAAAAATGATTGTAGTGAAGTGATGCTGTTATATACGTAAGTGGTGTTAATGCTCAAGGCCATTCGCCATTCTACACTAAATATATCTTTAGTTTGTTTTCAAGACATGTTATTCTTATGGAGTTCGGATGCTTTTAGATGGGATGATCTTGACTCTTTCTAGTTCTTTGAAACTGAGCATCTCTTTATTTTTGTTCCAGTGCCAACTATCATCATTGCACATGAGTTTTATGATGCTTTACCAATACACCAGTTTCAGGTTAGTTTTTTTTTTCTTTGGGCATTGGTTTCAGCAGGTTAGTTCAATGTGCTGTGATGTTATCTTTCAATGTTGCTTCTAAGAAATTTGATCTGCTAGATGCTTGTGCATATTGTTCACCACTTGAGATTCAAACCCAGGGCAGTCTCCTGATTGATTAATATAATTTGACCTGCTAATGTGCTGGCTTCACTTGAAGGGTGAAAGGCTTTGTTGCATTGTCATCCTTGTGTATATCGATCTTATAATGCCTTTTTTGTTTTGACGATCTTTATACAAACATTTTTGCATGTTTAGATCTTCCTCCATATGCCTGTCTTCTTTTTTCCTTGCTACCACATTGTTTGCGGAGTAATTGCATTTGCTTATTACATAGGTTTTAGAAACCCTCAACTGCCAGCTAGGTGGCTTGACAAAGGTACCTTAAGTCCCAAAGTTTTACACTACTCCAGAAATGATATTGTAGGATTCAAGGCAGTTGTAAAGCTAGCATAGAAATATATTTGCACGTCGATGCGATATCCTGTCGGAACTTTCGTTCTTTTATTAATTTTTCACTGAGATAAAAATACTAGTTATCTTTCTGTGTGCTTGAATCGGTTGTACATCTTTACTACAAAAGCATTATTTCCTTTATGGGAAAATATGTTCCTTGCTGAATGTCCCTATTTAAGTAGATTGGTGTTCTGTGATATCTCATGTCCTGGTCTTGGCCATGTTTCAACAGAGGGCCTCTCGCGGCTGGTGTGAGAAAATGGTGGATATTCAGGAAGATTCATCGTAAGGACTTGGATCTTTATTGGGCTCTCTGTTTAGGAATATCTT
The DNA here is from genome assembly GCA_014182565.1 of Eucalyptus marginata. NCBI lineage: Eukaryota > Viridiplantae > Streptophyta > Magnoliopsida > Myrtales > Myrtaceae > Eucalyptus > Eucalyptus marginata. The sequence continues at coordinate 27,242,143 of CM024594.1, forward strand.
GTACTTTTTTATTTATTTATTATGATGGAGTCATTTAACGGCCTTCTACTTGTTAGGTTCCGCTTTGTTCTCTCTCCACAGCCCACTCCTGCGAATCTGTATCTGATGAAACGTTTCCAGTGGGCCGCAGATGAAGAGATTGAAAAGCTTAACCATATCGAGATCTGCCCCACAGCAATGGACTTGACACAGACAATTGCTAAGAGAATAAGTTCTGATGGAGGTGGGGCTCTTATAATTGATTATGGTCAGAATGGAGTGATCTCGGATAGTCTGCAGGTCTGCATCTGACTATTATACTTTTCTCAAGCTTTTCATTTACTGCACATTATAGCCTCTCTATAAAAATAGCTAGCATAGTGTGATAGTTCCGGGTCAAAATCTTTTCCGTCTTCATTTGTAAGATTTGCTATAATGCTCTTGCGCGTGTAACTGCACGCTCAAGCTTGCTGTACATTGGAGATGGGTTCCTGGGGAAGGTAGTTGATGCAGTTCACTTCTTCCTGGAATGAAGTACACATGTGAAATGGAGGACTGTCTTAACCTGTGAATAGCTTGTGCAAAATTCACTGTTCTTTTAGCTACTCGGGCCCTGTGCCATCCGACTAGATGCTTGTGTATTGAGGTAGAACTTTTTCCAAGGCATGGGATTGTGTGAGAACTTTGATTAACATTGCTAGGGACTATTGTTTCGACATGCTAAACCTCGATATACTCTCTCTCTCTCTCTCTCACACACACATATTCCAACCGTATTTTGGGCAGGCAATTCGGAAACACAAGTTTGTCGATATACTGGATGATCCCGGTTCAGCTGACCTCAGTGCATATGTGGATTTTGCTGCCATCAAGCACTCCGCCGAGGAAGCATCAGGTTGCACAACCCTACCATAATTGTTGCCAGTGCCCTAAATTTAAGATTATAATATGGTGGTATAACCGTTAGTTGCAGTTGTGGTTGCTTTTGCATGCAAGAATATGATCTTTACTCCCAGTTTTTCTCAGTTCATATAATCTTGACGTTCCTGCAGAAGATGTCTCAGTTCACGGTCCAATCACGCAGTCTCAATTCCTTGGCGCTCTTGGGATAAACTTTAGAGTCGAGGCGTTGCTACAGAACTGTACCGATGAACAAGCAGAATCTTTAAGGGCCGGGTACTGGCAACTGGTGGGTGAAGGAGAGGCACCATTCTGGGAAGGGCCCGACGAACAGGTTCCAATAGGGATGGGCACTCGGTACTTGGTGACGGCTATTGTGAACAAGAAACAAGGAGTTCCTGTTTCGTTTTCTTAATTTCTAGACCACATGGAATTCAGTGGTTCAAGCTGGAAACTGTACCGGCAATTCTAGTCCTGAAACTTTTGACCCTTGTGCCTACCTTGCAATCTACTCATGGCCGATTATCTATCTACCTTTGAATTGAGTGCAGTTCTGATGTGGCCAATAAACATGATCAAGAAATCAGGCGTCGATATTGACTGAGAGAGAGAGAGAGAAGCTGTAAAACATTGAAGCTGAATGAATTTCGATTCAAATTCTTAGGCATGTTTAAAATTTTGCAGTCGCTTCTATGTACAGAATCGATGATGTTCAAATGGGAAAAGAAAGCAAGAACCTACCCGAGGTGGTTGAACTGTAGAAAAACGCTCATAACCCATTGAAATATTCTTGTATAGAGCTCGAGTCTCAGGTGTTGTGATACTATCGGAAAACAAAAGGGAAGGGAGTGGCACTGTTCGTTATCTGCCATTACCATTAGCATGCTTGGAGGACCGCCACAGGTTCACCAGGCGCTCAAGGACGTTGGCGCTTTTGTTGGAAAAATAGCCTGTGAATCCGTGAGGAACCGATGGTGGAGGGAAATCTTCTGGCGGCATCGCAAATGGGTGAAGCATCCTCTCCATCTTTTCCAGTGTCAAGCTCGATCCGGCCTCTTGCAGCCTTTCAGGGCCCATGATTGGCAGGATGTGCTCTTGATGCAGTGAAGGAGTCTCACTGCGGCTTTTCTGTGGACATTAGATGGAACACGCGCTTAATGAATAGGCAGAAATGCACACGATCATTTTCCCGAGACATGAAACAATAAAAATTATTCCATACAGTTTTTCAAGATACTATGATCATCAACGTATCAAATCGGGTCGTGCAAGGGTTAGCTCCAGGACACAGTTGACTTGATTAGTCTCACAATGTAGCAGAAATTATGTTGGTCCAGTGTTTAAGCAAAACGAAGCTAGCAGAACTGATAATTTGGTTCGTCATCATGCACACGATAGGTACGAAAATCATTAATACGCTTCCTTTTTGATGTCCTAGTTTCTCTCACTCATTACATACCTCCAGAGGGGACCGATCTGCACCACGGCCGAATGTCATCTCTATACGGAATCTATGAGGGTCGTCCAAGTCAACCTGCAGTAAAACTTGCATCAGCACTGTAATCTCGAGTTTTTCTTTTGCCTTTTCCAAGGGGTTTTTACAACATGGAGAAGGTAAAAATAACTACAATACAATATTTTGAGAGGAAAGGGTGCAACAAGACACGAACCTCAACATTCTCAAACATTCTCAGCACAACATAGCTCATGTAATCAAGCTCCTTTGTCCTATACAGACGCTGTAGTGCGCTATTAGAGAGAAGGCTTTCCTCTCCTTCAAGTGATTCATCCAGATTGCAGTAGCGGAGAACGTTCATCAAGGAGTGAATATGAGATTCCTGTCATCAAGAAAAACGTTTATGTGGGCAACTTTGCACATTTAATTATGAACAAAGATGAAGCTAAAGGAAACAGCACATTCAAACCCACCCCCGGAAGATGCCAGCTTCATCAATAGCAACTACTCGAATGGTTTATGATAATAAAAGGAAATTCTCAGCATTTTTGCTGGTGCAGAATTATTTGACAAGGGTGGCAAGGTAAATATTTATCAAACAGTGACAATATGCACATATATAAAGTTCGGAGCAGGTCAGTTGGAAAGTAGAAAAATGAAGTCCTTGAAGAAATTCAATTAATGCAAACTTTGAAGTTCTTACTTCATGCACCCTGAAAATAAGAATGCACATACAGGAGAGACCCTGTCGTCTGAGTAAACAGAAATCTCTTTAAGAATGGAGAGGTTCTTGGTTGTAAAGGACTGGAAGCCTTATAGGAAAATCTGGTCAAACTAGAAACTCATAGGAAGTCATTTGAACTCACTGATGTGAAATAAAGGCGAGTTCGGACATGGCGATCAGGTGTCTTGACGTTTGCATACCTCATAGATAATGGAGTGAAAACGTCAGAAATCCACCAAGATTTAGTGAAGGACATTAAGTTCACAAGCTCAAGTACTTACTTTGGGTCCAACCGGTATTTTGTCTCTTTATCATCGTCATCTTCCTGATCGATTGACTTATCGCTCGTAGTGCTTGATCTTCTCCCATCTTCGTTCTTCCCATGATGCTTCCAATAATAATCTTTATCGTCCCAATCACTGCTGTTTGATTTTGCATCTTGATCCTGGTTATTTTTCAGTTCTGCGACATTGATTGCCTCCTCCCGTGTGTTCCTCAGATCGATCAAAATTTTACCCAACAAGCGGCGAGCAATCTTATCTCAAACAAATTCAGATTTTGACGAAACCCAATAGCCATGACCATAGAAAGAAGAAAAGAACATGAGGGACAAGAATGTAAGGCAAAAGGCATCTTTCCATATAAATCCATTGCCTTACAATAACTAGACTGGACAGAGGATTTTAGAGGTGGAACATAAAATCATCAATAACATCATTTTTTTTATTATCACGTTATTTTGTAAAAATTAAATATTAAACCACGTTTCATTTAAATAGCTTAAACTTTTAGAATAATTGGCGGTTGTTCCAAAAAATTATTAGAACACAAGTCCAAGGTTCAAATCCTGAAACTCCCTCCCATCTCTCCTCCCTGTTAAACCTATTATTCTGTCTATTTTCTTGTGGCCGTCATCTGTTTGGTGGGATTATGTTGACATTCTGTATTGCGCAAACAACAAACACACTATACATTTATTCTTAGCCTGTTTACTAATAGCTTAAAATTTTGGGTTGGATTTTCTAATGACATTAAAGTCAGGTTCCACCCAAGGTTCATTTCCAGTGTGACTCCTGGTTTGTCAATTCCACGTGTCGGGTTCCAAGTCTGTTTAGCATGTGAGAATGGGTGTTAAAGCATCCCATATTACTTATCTATGGGTTTCGGTGAACTTCATATACATGTAGTCTCCCTCTTATCTTAGCTTAATCTTTTGGGAGAAAAGTTTTGTCTAACATGTTGATCAACCAGACATCCAATGAGCCATCAAATTAAAGTAATTCTATTTGGAACAAGAACGATATGAATGCTGCATTCCAGATGAAGATGCCTAGATAATTAGAAGTTTGGAAGTGCACACTACGTTCTTTGATAATTCTTTTCTGTCCAATGTTGCAACAAAAATATTCAAAACTTGGTCGAAACATCCATCCATCGCCCAGCCATGATGAAGAATTTACCTTTGAGCCAATCTTCAGTTTCTGTTGTGGATTAATACCATATTCATTTGGAATCACGCCATCTGCAAGTAACTGCATTGGAAAGGGGGGGAAAAAGAAGACAAGTGAGTAATGCTAAAGTTAAGCTTATAGACAGTACACCCCTTATAGACAGTACACCCAGAAAAATGCCAGAGATGAAGCCAACATTCTTAAAGAGTTCTAAATTTAGAAAAGCTATGACGTAAATTTTCTCAAATATAGATAGGATGGAAGAAATATTCCCATAAAAACCAATAAGGCACATGCCTTTGCATCAGGAGCATGCGGTCTGGTGCCACTTCTGTGGTAGAATGAAAAAGAAAAGGAAACGCCAACTTCTAATCCATATTTTCTTTAAGGAAAGATTCTGTTTGTACCTGAGCAACTTTAAAGAGCTCGTCTAACCCTTCAAGATTAAGATGTGCATTGTGTAAGAGATCATACCTACACAAGGAGCAAAAAAGGGTACTTAGACTGAAATATTCAGAGACAGAAGAACGTTAACAAGAAAGGACGGACAGAGAACAGGAAATAGGCAAAAACTAAAAGTTCAACTTAGTATACTTATAGTATATCAGATCCTCAAAAATGCAAGGCAAGGAACTTCATGTGTACATCACATAGGCAAGCAAATTTTCCTTCTCCTCTAGTAAATTCATAATGCGCCACACTATATGCTGTCTGATTTGAGAGATGAGTGTTTATTGAGATAGAAGTGTTTGAAGCACTGTGACACCATGAAGCAACAAGCAGCATGAACAAACCTTCCATAACTAATGGACTTTTTGTGTTTTAATCAAGACTCACACAATCCAATTTGCTATCAAGGAAAGCGGATAAAGGAGGAGGTAACTTAGAATAGATGCAGTCTTAACTCATAATATGTCGACTGACAAAGAACATTATGTATAATTGATAATCCAGGTTGGGTCTATAATGCGATAAAATGGGGAAACATTTTGCAGGGCAAGTTCACTGAAGAAAATGAAGGCTAGGAAGTCGTCATTGTTGACACAGACATGCAGCACCAGTTATCAATTGGCCTTCATAGACCATGAGTGATTATTCTCGCTCATACACTTGCAAAAGAATAATGTACATTAACAAACTCGTCTCTTCGACCTGCACGTACTTAAGATCTCAACAAAACGAGCTTCCTTTAAGTTATTTCTCTCTTAATGCTAAGCCATGAGTTATTGCTGTCCTTTCTATGATGTCGTTATGAACATGAACTAGAATTAATGGATAAACAAAAAGGAAAAAAACAGACCAGCTTATCCATGTAAAATCACTGATTTGTGTCCTCAGAGATCATATATTTCTAATGTAAGGCCTTTGAATTCTCATCTAAAATGAGCTAGTGATGATCCTGTTTCTAGCAAATTACATCTAGATAAGATTTTGATAGCTTAACACAAAAGGTAGGAGTTTCCAGTTTCAGGCCATTAATCTCAGGACATGTATGAAAAGTGTCATTTGATGTTGCCAGAACATAAAGTAGAAAAGAAAGGCCATTTGCTGGAGGCCTAGCTCAATATTCGTCTATACCATATGGTAGATAATTTGCACCGCTTGCTGAAATTTTTTATCAAGCAGCAGCTCAGAAAACAATAACTAATCAATTCGAAAGCATAACATGCATACAGACACACATATACATGTACAAGCAATCCATATATAGACATAGGCAGGCGCCTCCTCTGTATCTGCATGTATATAAGGTTCAAACTATCTGATTCTATATGAAGAAAATGAAATCATTGTAATTTTTAGTTTAAACTAAACAATCTAGATAGTAAACTTTGAGCATTCTGAATAACTATATCCATGTCAGCCCACTCTAGGGCCTCAAACGACCACTTATAACTCTCCACATATATATCCAGTATAGTCTGCTGCTCACCCTATAGATGAGCCAGATATTGAGAAAGTCCACTTTCATCCCAAAACTTGGAAGACTAATAGGTGGAAGGGAAAAACTTCCCAAGGATTTATCACTGGCACATGCATAAATTAGAGATGTCATACAAGCATAAAACAATTCTCAAAACTTCCTAGGAACATGAGGTGCTCAGGTTACTTACTTGCATGAATCGTATACATCTGGAATCTGGGTTATATCAAACCGCCTGCCAAAAATTCCACATGACGTCAGCCAGAGTACCAGTGCCATATAAACATACCGCTTAATCGCATAATCATATTTCACCACGTCAAATCAAATTATATCATAATAATATCGGTGGTAGGGAAAGAAAATTTTAAATTTTTGTACAAAATCATATTGCAAATAAAGTTAAATAATTCAGAGAATTAACACATTTAGACCTTTCAGCGAAGGAATTAAAGAATTAAACAAGAAGCAAATAGCAGCAATAAAATTGAAGTATCCAGAGCTTAAAAAACTACATTAAGCAGAAGAGGTAAATACTGACCCCTTGCGTTCATTATACAGATCTCTTTCGAGTTTTCTCCAACGAGCAAACATCAAAAGAAATCCCTCACTGCCACAGGGCAATCCAGCAGCTATGCTGTCAACATCAATATTGGTCTTCCCAAGTGCTTTTGCTTGATCATAGGAAGGAATAACATCATCTCCATTTGCATCCATAAGTTTCTCATCTTCGTCCCTTGCAAGTAGTTTCACTTGCTCTGTCACCTTCTTAGTCAGCTCAACCTACCCAAAAAATATTAAAATTATGAGAATGATTCTGCATTGCTAAATTGCTTGTTGCACTAACCAAAAGAATATTCGATTCACATAGATGAACTTTAACTCTCGAGTAAGCATGAACCTTTGGTACTCCTGGATGTATGTCAACACGCAGGACAAGAGCTTAATCAAAAGGGAATTTGCACATATCATGATACAAACATTTTTTCCCCACTTTCTCTCTCTCTTTTTTTTTTTTATGGTTCGATGAAAGCAGCAAACGATTGCCGACGTGTAAGTATTTCACACCTATTATGCATAATAAAACAAACTTCAGGCTGGCCTGAAGACAAGATTTCCTTTGTAAAGATTCTAAAATTTTAATAAATGCTGGATCACTAGCAAGACAATCATATTTGAGAATGAAAGCAAATTCGTTTATCTTTATAGTGAGAAGCTCTCTTACCAATCTCGGTAGAAGCTCATAAGCACTAGAAGGCAGTCCCACTCCATCAGCCATCCATGGAAACTCTGAGGAGCCATTACAATGACCTGCCTTTGCACCAGAAGTAATAATCTCATTCAACCTGGCCTGAAGTGGGAGGAAAATAAAATAAAAAGAGAGATGAGTAGTGTGTCATTTCCAGACATTACTAGATATATATCTATCCAGCCATCAAGTGACCATTTTCAATTATAAATATAAATCGAAGAAATTGAATTGTTAAAAGTTTGAGACATAGAAGCAACAGAGCATTAAATGAACAGTTAGCAGTCCTGAGCAAATCAAACCTTAGCTTCATCCATTTCAGCACTGGCATTTTCAAGTCCATCCAGCATAGAAGAGTCCTTACTAACCAGTGAAACCTAGAGAGATCGCCAAAAATGAGTTTTGGTTCTCTAACCTAGGAATTGAAACTCAGAAAGATGATCCACTAACCAGAATAGGGGTCAACTGCCCCTCCAAGTCAAGAAGGCCCTTTGCAAATGCAGCTGCAGACATCTGCAAAAGTTCTCATATATATTGAAGCTGAACATGCTAAACTAATATATTCAACTCTTGAAAGTATAGGAGAGAACTATCTCTATATACTTTTGTGCAACAAGGCAAGACCAATTTGGTTGCTTGGAATTAGCAAGGCTGTACCTGCACTCGACCCTCATCGGAACTGTATATCTTGAGATCATGCCGATATGTACTATGAAGGCGTAGTAGCCCAGTTCCTTCACCTAAAATTGAAGGAGAACATGAAGATCAACAATAATTCACAATGAGTATCCTCAAAGTCGAAAGAAAAATTGCAAGTTGTAGCTTTCCTTCCAGGAAATCAAGTTAGCTAGTTGAGATGAAAAATGCAATAGTTTGTCCATTCAGCAACTTCTTCTAGTATTTTCCCGACCCTCAGCTTTATTGCAAAAATTTCACAATCGGGACTACTGTCACTTATTAACAATCCTTTCTTAATTGTCCTAGACTTGCATATTACAGAAGTTTCTCATTGCCGCACAATAGAAACTGCATCGACTCATTGAAAGCAAGATCCCCATGAGCAAGGTGGACAGATATTAATAATTGCATATTTTGCAGGTAGAGTTACAAAATCATTTTCCAATTTGCCTTCAATTACACCTAGATGAGATTCATACATGACCACTAGTAGTCAGTTGTCCAGAGATATAGCTATGAGGAAGCATGCCATGGCTTTCTCTCGAGATTTAATCTGTCAGTTTTGCTAGAGTTTTGCTTCTATAGTGCCTATTGGCAAAGTCTCAACATCAGAACTATAGATAAAATACAACAAATTTTTTCTTAAACAGAACATTGGGGGAGCATGGTCTGAACAGGTGTATGGTATAGTTGTATCATGCAATTGCACCAAGTGACATGCTTTCAGGAACAGAAATTTGTGAAAGCTATTGTAGTGAGCACTCATTTATATCATCTCGTTATATTCTTTTGGCCAAAATTTGCATGCTCTGGTTTGCAAGACCAGAAATCAAAACCAGCACTCTATGAATAAATACTCGAAAGTTACAAAAACAAGCAGTTTCTCTATTTCAAATGAGAACTGTGAGGGCAGGACAAGCTAAATTTTCCCAAAGATGGACTGGTTACTAAATTAGTTAACCTGGATACATATGGTTCCTGAAGTATCTACCAAGTTCTTCTGCCTGTGGAAAAGGAGAAACAAGGTTATTCTTCATAATTAATTGGTCAACTTAAAGTAAAAAGCTTGCATAAAAATAAAGTGCCGTGCAATTGAGGAAAAAAGAAATCTATGTGACACATACTTGGATAAGAGATAACCAGGAAGATGGGAAGTATGGAAAATTCGATTAGTAGTTGCTACCTGCTTTCTGCCAGCATGAGTAAGAACACCTCCATATTTAAGAACCATTAGAGCTTCAACAGGGCGTTCTTCTTCCCCCTCACCGTTAATTCTTGCCACTTTGACCCACTTCAGGGGCTTTAACTGAACCTTCCTGTAAATACCAGAGAAATGACCTCCCTGCAACAGAATCAATCAGTAAAGAATCAGATGCGCATGTGTACCCAGTCAAACTGGTGCAGACAATTTCTGTTTATCAAAAATTTTGGGAAAGCAGCACAAACGTGTATGTTAGTAATTAGTATACCATTTATCAACCACCAGAATGACTATCATTTAAGCCAGAAATGACTATCATTTCAGCCAGAATATATCCTGCTCATTTAATTAATCTTAACCAGAGACAGAACGCATGGGCACAACTCCACATGCTGGACATATGATAGTACACCAAGTTGTTGCCAAAATCAACCAAAGTTTGTCCATGCAAATATTCTTAGAAAAGATGCACAAAGGATGAACCATGCAATACCAAAGTGGAGCTTTATAAGTGACCAATTTGGAAGAAGGACCAACAGCTCCATAGTTAAATAAGGAAGACATTGTCAGAAAGAATATTGCATTCGCAAAAAACTACTGTAGCGTGCTATTCTTCAAACCCAAACTTGGAAAGGCAAAATAAAAAGGTGCAAAATCCTTGTGCTTTGTGTGGGTTATGAATATATACAGATGCACGATCTAAAGATAATCTGCACAACCTCCTCCAACACTGCTTTCACTTGACGTAGTTTTTCAGCATGCTCCATGTCTTCTGCCTCACTATCACTTCCACGTCCAGGTCTGGAAGTTGTAGACATATTTGTTAGTCCCAATTGCTACTTATTTGTAAAGCTATTAGGTGAAGGGAGACGTTATGCATATAAGACCCAGACAAACCCTGTGCACAAGCGGGTTGCAAATACCATCAATACTCGCTCACTTGCAAACCAGACTAAGAATGAGACATTAAATTGACAAGTGGCAAATGAGATAGACAAGAACCGCATCATTTGCAAAAAAAGAAGATCGAAAAGAACCATGAGAGAGCGAAATATTAGAGGGAGCATGAATTACTGAGACTTGGTTCTAATACTAAATTAAAAGGTCTAGCAGAAAAGCTTGAACTATTAGGTAGAGGGATACTACATAAGATTCTCCCAAGCCAAGTTGGAGTCATAAGATACTCCCACGCATTTTAAGTAATAAGGGCATTAGAGGTAATGCAAGGCCTCCCTCTCTCATCTAGTCAGCATCTTCCCTAAACATTTCTCCTCGGTTTGTGATCCAAGAATATGACAGACCTGCTTTATGCTTTGATTTAGTTATCCAATAATGAAGTCACTTACAAGGGGCATTACCATGGTCATCGTAAAGGAAGCATACTTGGTTCGCAGCAAATTAGAAGATTCAGGTGATACAATTCTTTTCAAAGGCCTAACCTATCAGAAATATGCCTTTTTAGCTTCATTACTACATGATTTTAACATATATGTAGGTTATTCTTTGAGTCAAATTAACTCAAGCTAGTTGATTTCATAAATAGCTCATGAACTAAACCCATAGACCAGCGATGTGGGATCCCGTGAACACAATCAAATGGAAGAAAATGAGAGTCTCAGCAAAAAAAGAGAAAGCTATAGGAAGGGAAAACTGGATGAGAACAGGAGCTCATGGATCGTGCAACAGTGTGTATTAATTTTGATCGAGGCCATTGAACACAAATAGAATTTCTTAAGGATGAAACTATGCAAAATGACTACTGGTGCTAGTTAAGAGCGGCACAAGATTTCTAGTACAATGTACTTTTCCAAATCCGATTGACAAATTTAACAATTAATACAGTAAATCTTACTTATGGACAGAAGCCAGCCATTATAATTGAAAATGTACCGGTTACGAGGAACTAGTGCTCTGGTAGCATCCAACAAATCTTGCAGTTGGACAGCACTTTTGAGCTTTGTCTGCAAAAGAACCATCAATTAACAAACAGCAACATATAGTGGAAAATTATAGCAGCTTGTGCACCAACATAAGCACACCTCAGATCTAGGCCTCCCCCATTGTATTTTAACATCAGGTTCAGCAGCTTCTCCTCGGTAACCTTTAATTTAACTTTTTGCTTTGGAGTTCTGTCACCACTGTCCAAAAATGTCCATTTAAACACAAATATGAGAAGAGAGAACAAACACTGCCACCATCCCTTCATGAACTTATTCACAATTATAGATCTTACTGTCGTATAACAGCAATTACACAGCGCAGCTCCTCAGACTGGCCAAATGTATCAATAATCCCACTTCCAGCCCGTGTTAATCCCTCAGATGCCTGAACTGGCTCATGATTCCAAGGTAAAACTGGTGGAATTGTTGAAGGAAGATGTGGAGCCTTTGCCTCTAAGAACATCTTCCTCAATACACAAGCAGCATCATCATAATATCTGTTTCAGCAAAGGTTGGAGTTAATTTACTGATATACTGCCTAGATATATGTCAGAAGTGTGTAAATGTGTCCCCATGAAAATGGCAGACATTAAGTTATCCATATCTGGTAGAATGACATATTTCCCGAAATATTCCTAACTCGGGAGAAGAGATGACGAACAGTAACATTTGCACTGCCTGGTGAATGTCATCATTGCATTATTTAGTCAAAAAAGTAAAAATTAGAGTTACTAGTTAGCCACAGATTATAATAGATTTTGACAGAACATATAGCAAAAGTTGCTGATGCAACTGGTTCTAATTGTAATCATAGTTGGATCTACCAATTGATAGAACCATGAAATAAAAAGGAATGAAGGAAATGGACCATACTTATGGGAGTTCTTGACAAAACTCCAACCATTCACGTCACAAACATATGAACGTCCTTCACAACGCAAGAGGTCAAATCCACAGACCTGAAAAGGATAAAATGTTCCAACAGGCTATTTTAGCTAATGTTTTCCAGATAAACCAAATCCCACTCTGGAAGCTCCCTCATTTCATCAAATGAAAAGGCACCAGTTGATTTAGTTATACCAAATAATGCATCAATAAACATTCATTCAAATAAACAATGCTTGCTAATATAATGCACACTACTCACACTGTCCGCATGAAACAGTGAATATGAAGAATTAGCCTTTAAAAGCTATTGTAAAAAATTGATGAGAGTCATTAAGGACAAAGTCAACAAGCTGAAGCTTGAGTTTTGGATGAAAATATAATTTTGACACTGGACCAGCTAGTAGTATAATTACAATAGCTGGATATGCAGTCATGTAATTACTTTGGGTCAAAAAGGACTGGTCAATGCACAATTCCAGACTTCAGGCTGCCTTCGTAGTCTGAGATACAGCATCGTATGTGATGAAACACACAACCTAAGTAGGCCCCGCATATAATAGCAAAAATCAGTTGCTTTACAACACTCGATAACGTCATACTGCACCAAGACTCAGGGACATACCGATTGGCTAAATGCAATGCAAACATCTCTGGCTATTTGCTTCTCTGTAGGAGTCAGTAGAACAGGATACCTCACCTGGCAAAAGAACAGTCATCTGTGTAAAATTGTTTTGCTAGATAAAGTGCAGCAAAGACGGCCCACGTGGATGCAAAACATCCATGAGCGAAAACACGAGAGTTTGAGATGACACATCAAGAATTTTGTCAAAAGCGAATTATGCTCGTTCAATCTATCAAAAGCAACTGTATTACACTGTTTTGGATTTTTTACTCCAACATATAATGTACAAGTTTAAATGTTTGACATGAAGCAGGTGCCGCTACATAATGGGGACATTTATCTTCAGCTTTAACCTAACCCAGGTAAAAATCCAATTATATATTTTTTTCTTTCAATATTATTTATCGAGTGCATAAAGTGAATCCATGCAGTTGACATGATATCTCCGATGCTTATGCTGGTATACCCCTGGTATATATTCCAGAGCATTAAGAACTTGCCGATGATGACTGTTTGTGATTGAGGGAAACGAAGTAACACTGGTTGGAAGTGGCTTGCCCTATGCAAGGAGATTACTGCAGCATGACCAATACCATTTTTAATCGGGTAGTGTCTTGGCACCAGTTCAAAATGTGTACTGATGCTAAAGGGATTCATAGGAATTGTTGAGCATAACATGCAGAGAGAGGTGGTTTCAGATAATTTGAGATAATATACTGTAACACTTACCTCTTTTCCATCAGGATTTCTCATAACAACACCATCCACAACCGGTGACTTTCTTGCCTCAGCATGTGCATATTCAGGGCCAACAGTATATACCTACATTGTATGTATCAATGGTATTATTCAGAAAGACAGCCATAATTTAAATAAAGTCCAGATCACAGACCAGAGTTGTCAGCTTAGCTTTATCCCACAGAATGGTACTACATCTGTTTATTCCATTAAGCTCTTTCAATGCTGTAATATTATTATGGTCTCCACTCATACTCCAAGTTCATTATGATTTCTCCAGGCCCTAGAAGGTCATCCCCAGACCCTTTCCCTTCCTTCCTAATAAGGAGGATGACTTTGAAACTTTTCTAGACCATGTGAACAAACTGTTATTTAATCAGGGAATAAAAAACAACTCTGCCATTTAAAGGAAAACACAATGTCACAATTTATCCACCTGATTTCGTGAAAAGATGAAGAAGAAAGATAATAACATAGGCAGACAGACTTCGCATCCAATTCTAAAAATTGCAATCTGACATAACTTTTTAACAATTAAAAATCAAGATATGGAATTAATGACAAAATTAAGTAAAAATGACAAAGTAAAACGACCTTGACATCTGTTCCTCCTGTAGGCAAAAATTCCTCATATATATATGAGCCTCCACGTCTAACCCTTCTGACGTCTGGATGAAACTCACTTGAACGATTGCCAACCTAAGTAAACATACAATTGACGACATAGATTATCATGGATAAATCAACTGTAGTTATTCAAAGTTTTCAAGATCATGGACAAGATGGAAACAAAACAATGTTTCACACACCAAAGCAAGTTGTCGTCATTTCAGATGAGATTAATTAAACATGAACAAAGACAAGACTAGCTTACACTTCCAGATTATCCTAGCCACTCCTTTTAAGTACCAGTAAGAGGCTTCCTCATTACTAGCCACATAACTGGGTGGACTAGTTGGGGCATCTGAAAGATGTCCAATTTATAACATGGTTTTCAAGTTAAATTCCAAAATGGAGAAATCGTCTGAAGGTTTTAAGAAAGAACAGCTCTTTGGTTTTTGAAAAACACGGATGACTTTTAATGCATTTGGCAATATTTTCTTGATCTCTCTCTCTCTCTCTCTCGAAATTTTTTTCCCTAAGAAACAAGTCAGTTATCTTTGGCAAGGAAAAACACAGCTTTAGGAAACAGTAAAGATTAGATTAGTTCATCAAGCTTGTCCCAGAAAATAGAGAAAACCTATGCCAAGACCAATATTCACAGGATATAAAATTCAATCTAGTAAACTCAAATTCAAATAAGTTAAAATTCATTTTAATACAATAAACAGCTCAAATAGACTTTGTGTTTGCTCTCAGAAACAAGTTTGAAAACAATCTCAAAGACTAATCCCAAGAGACAAATAAAAATGTTTCCTCCATTATCCAAGCTCTTATTTGAGGAGAACTCAAGCTTAACTCTTACAATAAGACCACGCTTGTCTTCTTATAGTCAATGTTAGAGTCACCAGTGAATTCCATCATCATAATTCCAAAAATGAACTAAAGAAATTGTATGTAGTCCTTTAAGAGTGAAATGCACTGACATACCTTCCTAAACAACTCCTTCATACCACCACCAGCTGAACTAGGGTAATATATCATTATACTATGATTGTCACCTTCAAAAAAGAGAAAAGGGACCAAAAAACTGGTCACGCAATGAAAACTCCACTTAGAAGTGGGTAAAGGAAGGAAAATCAGATACTAGAATTGGCAAGAATTATTTTAAACTGTAAGCTGACAAAGTCGGTAAAAACTAATAGGAGCAGTCTGCACAGGAATAAAAGTACCCATCATAAAGTAAAGCTTACGTTTTTTTTTCAATTTTTGCAAGCCCTTCTCTTCATTTTGTGCCAGTATACATTTTTTTCTTATGTTAAAGAACCACTCCATAATAGAACCCATGCTGCAATTACATGCCATCTGCTCATTTTCCTCATTGACAAATGGACAAAACCTTCTACCAAAGCATGATGTGGAATTCCCTCAAGAACTGAGATGTATGTCAATTATCGAGATTGACAATCCCATGAGCCTACAAATAATCACAAATGGTGGAAACACCAAATTTCATATTTTCAACAATTCATGTGTAAGTGATTCAGGTCTAAGACTTGGAAACACCAAGACTGTATGTCTTGTGATTCCAATTCCAGCAATATACTAGCATATTCACATTTAATCCAGATCCACGCATTTACCTAGTCTTTTTAGTAGTCAGTTTGGTATAATTATGGTCACACTATAGGTGTGTTGTGTATCATTGTGCTGTAACTGTGTTATGAATTGTTGTAATAGTGTGTTTCATAATATAGGCTTTAAAGTCAGGGCACCTTAAAGTGGTCGAGCAATTTCCTAGAAGCTATCTTGAGCTATTACAGTTGTGAGGTGTTTTGCCAAACATGTTATAAGAGCTGCAACACCCCTTTTTGTAGCTGAATCGTTGCAGGAAAATTGTATTAAACAGCCAGTCATATTATGGATATGAATATATGTAATAGCAAGAAATCAACCAAGAAGAAAAGAAGTAGCATTGGCAGGCAAAAGAACTAACCATCAACAGGCTTTTCCACAAATGGCTTCCAAAAACGATTTCCAAGAACCTCAACGAAATCCTCTTCTTCAATAAAATAATCCAATTTTTGATTGGGCACTTCCCGATTCACAAGAGCATATCTTGGAACTGGAACTTCAAACATTTTTAACCGCTGAATTCACAAACAATTAGTTTTATCCTTATGAGAGATAGCAGCTATTATCTTGAGAAGCAAAATAAGAAAATGAAAGCAAGTTTAAGCTCAGAAAACAACTGAATGGTTTAAGTAGTTCAAGTTCTCATATAGATGTACAAATGGAACATTTATGCCACGTCCCATGTCTCCACTGAAAGATTTGAAGTATAATGCTTGTCAACAAACCAAAAGTCCATCATAAATCCAAAAGAAAAAAGAGAATGCAGTATTTCAGCGAGTATACTCATAATTTAAACTGACGATGAGCTCATTTTAGGCCATGATAAGCCCTAAGCCTTGGTGTGATTCAAGAAACCCATTTTGACACATCTTCTCAGTTTTCTTCAGAAAGTAATTTATCCATCACAAGGAGACATTGGAGGTGAGGATGAAAAGTGCGGCATAAACCTCAATATCCCATTAAGCACATGTATATCCACAGTTGATACCTTGATGAAATTCAAATCATGTCTCTGAATAAGGTAAGTACATACCTCATATACCTTCCTCCGATCATGAAGAAGGTGTTGCTGTTTTAGCTCATTTACCAGAAAAGGCCTGGAGCATAAAGCATTGAGGGACAAATAACTTTTAATCAGTTATTGGGAACAACAAAGCAGCATATGAATTTGCGAAGTATCCATGAATTAACATCCTACTTGCCTATTGCAGAGTATGGAATAGCAAAAAACATAAGTACAAGGTAAAGAGGCTGTTAGACAAGGGGAAACTCATATATCTGTTAGGACAGGACATTATCATGACACCATGCCTTCACTAGTCTCATGACTAAATTAGGGCCCCTAAATAATGCATACAAAATGACAAACCATGCAATCACTGTCAATAACACATTCTAAGAAAAATTCCTTAATACTAGTTCACTTGCTTCCAAGGTTCATTAATTGTATGCATTGTAACAACCTTGGACTGTTACCCGAAGAATCTCAATTTCAGACTTGATGAGAACTACCACAAAAATCAAAAGCTTAAACATAATATTACTGCTGCTGCTTTTTGTAAAGATCTGAAGAAAATTCTTGTTTACCCATTGAGTGCATCTGAACTCACTATTGCATAGCTAGTAATCATTTCTTCATTATTTATGTTTTTTTTTAGCCAAAACGTCATGTGAACCTAGTCTATTAGGTGCACATGGTTTCCATTCCACAATCTAACCTCACATAAGAAAACAGCTCCCTAGCAAACAAAGTGAATGAAATCAGATAAAAGTTAACATCCGTGGAAATGGAAAGTCTTACTTCCTTAAAGCAGCATAAGCCTCAGCCTTTTCAAGGGGATATCCAGTTGAATAGAAGGCAATTAAGCAATCACATATTGGCCAGCTGAAACAGGCATATGTTGAGAAGTTAGATATAGCAGAGACCACCTGCATTTCAAATTTCCAGAATTCAACAAAAATCTACGTCACTACATTCTGTGCAAATCATGAATAGTGCAACAACATGCAAAGGAATTAGCAATAGAATTTAACATCAAGAATACTGCTAGCTATACAATGGCTTAAGTAGACAAATGGCTTCTAATCTGAATTATCTTCTCTATCAACTACTCTAACCCTTTGAATGCAATAAAACACGCCAAATAATTCTGAAGGCGTAGTTGTCCTTTCAATGCCATTTATGGAAGTCAAACTCAAACATAATTCTCCCTTAAAAATCCACCAAAATTAGCTCAATGAAACAACCACTAACTAGCAACATATCCAAGTTGCCTTAAGAATGCCCACAACTTTGTAGTTCTTCAATTGCAGAAATAAGAAGATTCACAATGCTGCATATGCTAGATCAAAGTATAAAAAGGAAGGCATAATAGTTAAATATCTCATAAGAAGAAGCACACTATAGGTGATATCGAGACACAGTGCATCTACAGAACAATGCATCAAACATACGTAAGTGGAATATGTTAGAAGATATTGCAATGCAGCAGAGGTACGCCAACTCATCATTTAAAATACTTTACCTCTCCACCGGATATTCCAGAATGACCTTGTCTCCAAATATGACGATCTGGCACAACAGCACAGCACAGTGAAGGACAAACGCATTAAAAGAAGTTGGATATACAGATCTAAATTGATTAATAACCTTTCAATCACCCACGCCCATTAAATTTAACCTACCGATGCCAAAACAACAGCTAAATCACTTTGCCATGCTCTACGATTTAGATAATCGGCATCTTTCAATCCAATTCCATCCTAACATACCATGAGCACTACCCCAACGCTTCACCAACATGTATACATCGCGCGGTGCTTACCAGCACTCCATGTTTTGCAGAGAATCAGTATCACACACGAATCCCACTGCCTATTCTCCTACCATAATATAATACGTCTCAATAGCGACAAATTTGGTAATATATCAATACAACATCTCTCCTCATTCGATAAGGCAATCGCCGCCGAATCCCACGAAAAGCTTCTAAAATCCACCCCGTCGAGTATTAACGTACCTCGAATTCACCAAACAAGTCGAGCCGCTCCAGTATCTGTCCCATCGGCGCCGAGAACACCTGACAACGGATACAAATGAGCGCCAAAAAAAAAAAAGGAAAAAAAGAACAAAATGAAGAACGACCGCTACACTTCCCAGGCCCGCGACGAGACCGCGCATCTCCACCGCCAAACCCGACGCGCGACACAAAAAAAAAAACGGGAAACAAAAACTCGGAAGCCGCATTTCACCTTCTTCTCCATGACGCAGACTCCAATCCGTATCCTCCGCTCCATCTCGCGCTCGAACTACCTCACCTCCACCTCCAGCAACTAGCGGATCGTTCCGAATCTCTCACCCCCGCCGCGTCCCGGCCGCCGAGCTTTTCCTCACTGCGCAACAGACCGAGAAAAAAAAAATGAAGCAGAGGTCGCAAACCGCGCACGCAACGCGCAAAAAGCCGAGAGCCAGAGCCGGCGGCGACTCGAGAGCTCGAGCACATGCGGCACGAACGTAACGCGAAACCGAGCGGAATGCACGTGCGCGCGCGCGCGTAGGCGCAGCGGATAAGGCGCTGCGGGGCGCGCGCGCGCGGAGGAGGTTCCTCCACGTGCGCCGGCGTGTGAAGACAGCGAGCTAAGTGCAGAAATTCACCGTGCTCGAAGGACGGAGGAGAGCGAGGCCACGTGAATCGGAGTGGCGGCGGCGGGAGCAGGCGGAGCAGGCGGCGCCGGAGAGTGCGCAGGCAGCTGGGAATGAGCAGAGAGAGGGAGGGAGAGAGAAGCTTTTAGCAGCTAGTAGAAAAAAAAAAATATTTTTCGAACCGAGGTATTTATAGATACGGCGGTCAAACTCGATTTCGTTCCTACCAAAAACGCCTTAATTAAATAAATAAAATAAAAATTTCCATCCGTTAACAGTCTTTAACAAAACAACAACTTATTATAAGCCTTTAAGAATCTCGTAATAATTTATAATTATTTATTATTTAATTTTCACGATAAATTAAGAACCGTCACCACCTGATCTTTTTTCTTCGAATTATAATCATTCTCTCATTTTTATTTTGCAAAAAATCGACTATTTTCCTTTTTCATTACGGACAAAATTTTATATCTATGTTTGCTTGCTTTTTTGAGCTCGAGTTGAAATTCCGCCAAAGAAAAGAAGGAAAAGGGAGAAAAGAACTCACGAGTTGAAAAGCTAAAGGTGAGTACAAGATCAGTTGGTCGGATTCTAGAATATGCAGGATTTTTTTTTTCTTTTTCAGGGAGGTGGACACGGGACGTGGAAAGTATATGCAAGGGAGCTGGGATGATTCTTAGGCCTTCCGTTGTCCTTTCGTAGTGGCTTTCTCGGTCATTTTCATCGGCTCTTTCGTAATAAGCCACCCATTCCCAACGGGCCAACACGGTTCGTTCTTTTCATTTTTTTAATAATTTTTTGGGTCGTTCAGTAATTATAATAACTTATCTCTACTGATAACCCCTGGAAAAGGAAGAGGGAAAGGAAAATGATGAGCATTTTTATACTTCGAAAGCGGGGGTGGTGCGCGGGGCCGCGCCCGAGTCGTGGGACAATGATGACAGTCACGCCCCATCGAGTCGAATTCTCTTTTTGTTAACATGCGCCGTGGACGTGGTTTTATGGGGCGAAGTGGGACTTCTTTTCGCTGAACTTGTATCTGACGCACTTTTCGCACTTAATTTGAACAGATAATAATCGGATATATTGAGAGAAAAATCGACACTGTTAACACTTGAAAGTATTGGACTAATATATTTAATTCGTAAAAGTGTTCTGCAATATATAGAAAAAGATTAATAGAATTAAATAAATGCGGAAAAAATAAATCAGCCATTAATTAGTAAAAACAAGAAGATTTCTCGACCATTTGAAATTGCCATTAATGGCCTAATGTAGCTGTCATCTCTAGAAAAAAGAGGGAGTAAAAGTCTTGTTTCTCTCTTCTCTCTCTTTTCCCATTGTCTTTTTCAACCTTAACCCATGGGGAAGTGTTTGAACTACTCTCACCCTCCCCTATCTCTTTCGTTGATTTTAGTTTATTGTTCTTTTTTTACTTTTTTTTCTCTCTCGATTTAGATTTGGGATTCTTTTCTCCCGATCTAGTTTTCAATTTAAGAATTTGAACTCTTTCGATCTAGTTCTAGATTTGGGTACTATCCTCTTTCAATTTAGATTTGAGAGTTTAATAAATATGCTTTTGGGATTCAATGCCCCTTTATTCTATTTGTGTATAGATTCTCTGCCTCCAATCTTGATGCTGATCGTAGGAGTTTTGAACGAAGATTTAGTTCTTCACGTGTTAGATTTGTGTTTATTTAATCTTATTATGGTTGTTTCCATACAATAATAGTGTAGAGGAAGTCGAACCTAAGGACGCATTGTTAATTGGCAACATCATAATTATTGAAGAATGAATTTTTGGCGTGTACTCATAATTGACAAAGACATAAGATTTAGTTGTTTAATAGATTTGTTCATGTGAAACGAGTTTGTACTTAACTTTGTAATTGCTCAATCAATCCTCCTTATATTATGGATTTGGCTTTGTTTTTTAGTGTTCATGCTCTATTTCGATTTATTTTGTTAGGAAAACTATATACTTTTGCGTCCTTTTAAGTAATGAATATAATTTTCTTTCGACCAAAAAAAAAAAACTCATCATCTATTTTGAATTATATCCTTACTAATTTGTAATGTGTTTGGATAAAGTTATACTTTTCACTTAATCCAAATCTAGCCACACGCGCATTTTGGCTTTTCTGACCTCACAACTCCCAAAGCTGTCACAATATGTAACTTTCGACAAGTACATTCACATATATCTTTCTTATGAGATGCGGATAATATTCTAACTTTCCCGATCGGAAAATATATAAAAGTTACCCATTCGCTTTTGCTGAAGCATAAACAAACATGTCCGATAACTTCAAGGTAGAGAGAGACAAAACTTAAAATCAAATTAGAACATGATAAATATATATATGCCTGGACCCTTGTATTGACCCTGGTCAAACACACATTTTTACAGGGGATCTTAATATTCAATCGAAAGCATCAACATAGAATGCAATAAATAAAAGGCCACCCCCTTGTTTAATGGTCACGCTCCATGCCCGAGAATATCCGCTCCAACGTCTTAAATTCATACATATAAAATTCTATAACGTATAAACAAGAGATACATACACACACATATATATAAAATTCATACATCATGGTCACTTCGAGTGCTGTGAAGCTACGTTGGTCTTTGCTTGCGAAAGAGAGAGGGTAGTTTCCTTGCAAGCGACCGCACAACTAAGTCCTAGGAATATGCTCAGGATGAAGTCATTTGAATGGAAAGGAAATTTCCATGTTTAATCGGATCGTGGATTGAAGTCATCCCGGTCCTTAAGATCGAGAGCATCGCTTCCGGGGATCAGGTTGGAGTCGGATTTGGAAACGAGATGCATGCAAGTCGAGATTGGACGTAGCCCCGAACTTAATTTTTCGAGATTTCACGTAGAGGTGAGAAACTCTTTGAAGAAAAAAATTATTGATTTTTTTTTCTTTTCCAATCTCCTGTCCTCTTTCAAGGATATACTAAGTATGGTGTTGCCATAATCAGGTCATTTGCATCTTTTCGTTTCCCCACCCCCATCATAAGTTTTGGGCTCGGTTGAAAGGAAAATGAGATAAACTTAAACACTATTTATTTTGCGAAAAAAAAATAATTAAAAATTTTATTGCTTGTATTACTCAAAAGAATCAGTCTTTAAATATTTTTGCTGGCTGATGAAAATATTCATAATTAATTCATTCTTATAATTAAAACAAGTGATTTTTTTAAAAAATATATTTTTTAGATAATTCATTTACCGCGAAATTTACGCTCTCCTGGTGTCAATTGAAAAGCCAGGGTCAGGTCAAAAGTTACGTGCCGAGTGCTGAGGTCAACGGGAGTTTCGCGGGTTGGGTAGGTGTTGGGTAGGTAATGATTGAGAACGACAGGAAAAAGCAGGCGAGCAAATCTAACCTGGAAAGTTAAGCTACCCCTGCCCTACTATTATATGTACATCCATTTTTATTCGAATGTATTTTATTTAATAATAGAATGAATCCATTGCGCCATCTAATGACTACGAAATATTTACTCATTGGTGAGGATAAAAATCTTCCATTCTGGTCTGTGGTTTTTCTTAAACTAAGATAATATATTAATCGACTGATTAAACTAATCTTTCGAGTTTGTCTTTCCTTACAGGACGCATCACCATCAATTGCACTTGCCTGCATATTGCCTCTTGATAGCCAATGCATATCTTGAGGAATATCCCCAATGAAACTTCCCGTTAAATGTTGATCTAGGTAAAACTCTCTCTCTCAAAGGAAGACAAAAAGTGCGAAGGAAATCAAGAGGAATATGTGCCTCTTCGACGTCGCAAATGGAAGTTAGTATGACAATGACTACTATTGAACTCTTCAGTGTTCGAGACGTCGAAAATATATTAATTTGATTGATTAAACTAATTTTCGAGTTTTTCTTTTCTTGCATGATACATCACTGTCAACGGCACTTGCCTTGCAGATTGCCTCTTGATAGCAAATTGCATATCCTGAGGAATATCCCTGATGAAACTTCCTGTTAAATGTTGATCTTGGCAAAACACTCTCCCTCAATCTATCTCCTTTTTTCCTTTCTCTTTTCAAGAAAGACAAAAGGTGCGAAGGAAATCAAGAGGAGTCAGCGGCTCTTCCACATCACGAACGGAAGTTAGAATGACAACGACTGCTGTTGAACTCTTTAGTGTTCAAGTCTTCGAAATTTGTTTATCCTAATCCGTGCCTTTGCACTAGAAGAAGCTTGGTTTTTGGCCTTCCATGACTCTCCAGGGCTCAGAAAATTCCCATTAATTTAGCCGTGACAAATTGGCCTAAATAGTAAACACGCGAATGCGTGAATAATCCTTTTTGGAGAATACACATTTTCACTAGTGAGATAGAGTCGGTCACACTAGATGAGTTAAAAGAGTGCGGATATGCCTGCATAGATCGTGTGATCAAAAGTTGTTTGGCCATTGGCCAGAGACGAGGCTAACTTCTACAGGTAGTATTCATGAGTGAAGTGCTCTGACTTAGAAGCGACCCACACAAATTGATCGATAATGCAGACTTGTACCGAACCATTATGAATACAAATCATGTGGTGGTGCATGTCTCAAGAAAATGCAAGTGAAGCTGATTCCATTTTAGGCTCAGCTTGGTGTCATCCTTTGTTCAACTGAGAAATTCATATGCCGCACGTGTGCTGTTGAAATTGCTTTGTGAACCTACCGGTTTAGGGGCTCAGCTCCACGTCGTTCCTTGTTCAGCTTTCACGCCAAAATCAACTTCCTTCTTCATTAGTGCCAGCTTGCCGATGCTCGTTTCCGTGATATATCCACTAGACCATGCATTCTGCAATTGATGACTCATTTAGAAACCAGTGTATCTTACGGGGTTGCTAACTCGAGCCATATAAGAGTAGGCTATAGCTTGGTGGTGAACATCATCATAAATTTAGCTTGACTAAACATATGAATATGCGCGGAATAGTGGGCAGTTGGAAAACAAATAATCTCCAGTTAAGGAGCATTTGTAAGAATTATTGTGGCTCACATGATTTTATTAATTATGGTTTAATGAATATTTAAAAGCTAAAATGTACTAGTTATAAGAAGTTGTAATCCTCATGGAATGAAAATGTGCAATTCTTATGAGGAAGTTATGGCTCTTATAAAAAAGCATGAAGGTAGAATATGCCTTGATGGACGGCACCTATTAACAACCTATATAAATAGAATTTGGTCCTTTCTCCTCTCATGGTATGAAACGTGAAAAACTTACGTTGTATTTTATCCTCCATCAGATATAATACGTTAAAGAAAGTGGATTGAGAGAGAGAAAATAGATTTCTGTGTTTTTTCAATTTTCTGCAATAATTATCTTTAAGGGTATCACTATGGATAAATGTATCTCTTCATTTTTCTTATTGTGAAAATCATGAAGATCAAAGATCCCGCGTTTTGTATTTCCGCATGAAAGAATTACATTATCGCTTATAGTTGATATTGGAGTCATGGTTTAGGATCTCATGATTTTTTTCTGATTATTGAAATATTATGATTTATGGATGAAGATTTGTTGAAGATTGTTGATCCTTTCATGTTATTGATGTTGTGGAAATGATTTCGGAAGGGTTTTGTTAGAGGAAATCTGAATGATGAAAGGAAATAGGTGGAGAAAATGATGAAAAATGAAGAATATCGCTGAACAAGCTCAAAGGGGAAGAAGTTGCATGGAAGACAAGCAACCCACATGCTCCCATGTGCATTGGATAGTTAGGCGTGTAAATTCCATGCACCATACACTCACACACGAGTTGGAGGGTCAAGCAAGTAGAATCCACACGTCAATGCGCCCCCACGCGCTCGCTGAAGGCAAGCGCGTGACTCCACGTGCCTGCGAAGCCACACGTGCATGCTTGGCACGTGCTTGGCGTGTTATTTACATTTATGTCCTCTGAGTGTTTTTATTATTCTACCTTTACCGTTTAATTATGTCTCTGCCCTTACAACGTTTATTTACAATCCTACCCCTCTCTATGCTGGATAATTACTATTATGCCCTCCTTTAATGATTATTTACGTTTTTGCCGTTGTCTATTGGATAATTACGATTATGTATTTATTGATTATTTATCATTTTGCCCTTGGATCTTAAATTTATAGTTTTGCCCCTATGGAATTATGATTTTTACCCTTATGCTTTTGCCTTTGTGTGCAATTTGATGAATGTTTGTGCTTTACAATATTAAAAATTCAATTAAGAATGGTTTGTTAGTCACCAAAGTGGTCAAATCTTAAGGTATTTTGAATTTTTGATATTGTGATTATTCAATTACCCATGATTAATTGATTCTATGAATGAAATTGATATGTTAATATCCTTATTGATGTCATGGGTATATTAAAGTTCATTTATTATAAGAACTTAGAGATTAACTCAAAGGTTAATCAATTTCTTATAATTCATAGACATAATAGTTGGTAATTAATATTTTTTAATTAAATTTGTTTATATATTTAAAGATAGCAAATAAATTTTAATGAGATATATGTACAATTACCAAATTAAAGTTATTACATCATTAAGGTTAAATGTATGTTTGTATATCATAGGATTGCCCAAAAGAGAACCATGATGTACATGTATTGTTTAGTTTAAATCTGATTATGTGATATTCTCAAAATATTAGCATATGAATATATTCTTACATTTGCAGTATTTGTACCTGTTTCACTTTATTTGCATGCTTCGTCTATTTTTTTGTTTAATGGAATGAATTTTTCCGATTGAAATGAACAAGTCCAATTTCACTTAGGTGTCTTGGATCTTGATTTAACACTTTAGGTTGAGAAATCAGCTACTATTATTGATGAGAGTAGTGATGATGAAAATACTTTTCATAAAGCTTAGAAAAATCGAACAAACAAAGCTTAATGTTCGTGTGAATGACAATTATAAAAAAAAAACTTAGAGACTACTATTCCTAAAACTAACAGTGCTAAGGAATTTATGAAACTTGTTGAACATCGTTTTCATACTGTTGATAAGTCACTTGTTGGTACAATAGTGAACACATTGACCACTATGAAGTATGATGATTCACGTATCATACATGAGTATGTTCTTGAGATGACAAACTTAGCAGCAAAGTTGAGGATTTTTTTTTTTTTGGTCGAAAAAGTTAAGGACTTTGAGAATCAACATAGATGGGTATTTTTTTTTTTTAACAGTTCATATTAAATTCCTTGCCTCATGAATAACATGAGCCATTTTAGATGAATTATAACACTATAAAGGATAAGTAGAATGTAAATGAATTGGCCAATATACTTATTCAAGAGGAAACAATGATAAAAAATTAAAAGGCTCATTCCGATTATCTCCTAAGTCATCAAGAGGCTGAAAGGAATTCCAAAAGGAAAAGTGGAAGGAGCAAAAAGAAATGATTACACGTTCTGAATGAATCTTCTAAGGCTTCTCGAATTCATAAAATAAACACAATCTTATTAAGTATCATTTTTATAGTAAAGTTGGACACTTGAAAAAAGATTGTCCGAAGTGTAAAGTTTGGTTTGAAAAGAAAGGTAAACATTATACTTTAATATGTTTTAAATCAAACTTTACTGAAGTTTGTTATAATACTTGGTGAATTGATTATGATGCCGCGACTCATATGTCAAATACGATGTAAGAATTTCTTACGATCCAAACCATAAAACCAAATGAAAGTTATGTGATTACGGGGAATAAAAACAAAGCTTCAGTTCAAGGCATTGGTACTTATCATTTAGTTTTAGATACTGGGCATTATTTGGATTTATTTCGAACCCTTTATGTACCTACATTTTTCCACAATTTAGTTTCTTTACCAAGACTTGATGTAGCTGGATTTTCTTGTAAGTTTGGTTGTGAATCTTTCAATTTGTTTAAGAATGATAATCTTATTGGAACTTGACTTTATGTGATGGTGTCTATAAGTTTAAACTTGATAATACTTTTGTTGAGACCCTAATGACCTTACATCATAATGTTAACACTAAACGAGGTTTAGTATATGAGAAATATGCTTACTTATGGCATAAACGTTTAAGTCATATAACCAAGGAAAGAATGCAAAGACTAGTGAATGATGAAATCCTTACAAATTTGAATTTTATTGACCTTGGAATGTATATTAATTGTATTAAAGGTAAATAAATAAAACACACTAAGAAATGTGCCACAAGAAGCAATGAACTTTTTGAAATTATTCACACTAATATATGTGGTCTTTTTGATATTCTATTTTTTGGTGGAGAAAGCTATTTCATTACCTTTATTAATGATTTTTCACATTATAGTTACATTTATCTATTGCATGATAAATCTCAATTGGTGAATGCATTTGAGGTGTATATTAAATAGGCTGAGAGGCAATTAGATAAAAAGGTAAAAATAGTAAGGTCGGATAAAGGTGGTAAATATTATAGAAAGTATGATGAATTGGAATAATGTCTAAGTCAATTTGTTAAATTCCTTGAAAAACATGACATTTGTGTTTAATACATAATGCTGGGTACACCACAACAAAATGATGTAGCGGAAATGTGTAATCATACTTTAATGGAAATTGTTATAAGTATAATGAGTTATTAATCTTTTACACTTATTTTTGTGGATATATGCATAAAGGACTTTTATGTACTTATTGAATAGGGTTTCTAGTAAAACAATTTCAAAGACTCCCTATGAAATGTGAATAAGAATGAAATTTAGTTTACGACACCTATATGTTTGGGGTTGTCTAGTAGAAATAATAATTTACAATCCCCATAAAAAAGAATTGAATTTAAGGTCAATCAGTAGTTACTTCATTGGTTATACTAAGAAATCTAAAGTGTATAGATTTTACTGTCCTAATCATGGCACGAGAATTATTGAATCTGGAAATGTTAGATTCATTAAAAATGATGACATTAGTGGGGGTGTGAAAGAATGCGTGATGCTTACATTCAAGAAGTAAGGATGAAAGTACTTATATCTAAAATTTATAACATTATTATTCCTGATATTATAGTTCAACCCAGCAATAATAACAAACAATAAATAAATGATCAAATACTCCATAATGAAGATGTTAGCATTGAACCTACAGTAGTTGAACCGCAAGAAAGAACATTAAAAAGATCCTAACGAGAAAGGAGATAAGCTATTTCCGATGATTGTATGGTTTATCTACAAATTCATAAATTAACTTAGGAATTGAAAATGATCTAGGTTCATTTTCTTAATCCATGGAATGTGAAAATTTTAATAAATGGTTTAATGTCATGAAAGAAGAGTTAAAATTTATAGATTAAATTTAAGTCTAGGACCATGTTGAATTGCCTAAAAGATGTAAAAATGTCGGGTGTAAATGGGTCTTTAAGACCAAATGTGACTTCAAATATGATATTGAACAGTATAAAGCCAAACTTGTTGCTAAAGGTTTTACTTAAAAAGAAAGCATTGACTATGATGAAATATTTTTACCAGTATAAAAAAAAAAACTCACTTAGAATCATGATGGCTTTGGTGGCTCATTATGACAGAGTTATACCAAAAGATGTTTGAATTGCTTTTCTTAATGGAAATTTAGAAGAAGAGATTTATATATACCAACTCAAGGGTTTTTCAATTCAAGGAAATGAACATATAATGTGTAAATTAAAGAAACTCATATATGGACTTAAACAAGCTTCCCAACAATGATATCTTAAGTTTAATAATACTATAATTTCATTTGGGTCTAAGGAAAACACCGTTGATCGGTGTATACATATAAAGGTCAGTGGAAACAAGTTTATTTTTCTAATTTTGTATGTTGATGATATTTTACTTACTACTAATGATCTTGATTTATTACATGAAATCGAGAAGTTTTTTTTCGAAGAATTTTGAAATGAAGGATATGGGAAATGCAATGTATGTAATAAGAGTAGAAATATTTTGTGATAGATCACAAGGATTATTAAGATTATATAAAAAAATCTGCATTGAGAAAATTTTAAAGAGATTCAATATGGATAAATGTTCAACATGAGTAGTTCTAATTCAGAAATGTGAGAAAATTAACATTATATAATGTCTGAAAAGTGAATTAGAATGAGAGCAAATGAAAAGTATTCCTTATGCATTTATTGTTAGGAGCTTAATGTAAACTCAAACTTGCATTAAGCTAGACATCAGTTTTGCTGTCCAAATGCTGGGTAGGTATCAAAGTGATCTTTGATTGGATTATTGGGAAGTTGCAAAGAAAGTTATTAGATATTTGTAAGGAACGAAGAATCATGTGCTCACTTATAAAAGATCCGATTATCTTGAGGTAATTGGATGTTTAGATTAAGACTTAATCGGATAAACCGATATAAGAAAATTAATATTTGGTTACTTGTTTTTTCTTACTGAAGGGGCAATATAATGAAAAAGTATGAAACAATTGGTTATTCTTGCATCTACCATGAAAGCTGAGTTTTTTGCATGTTTTGAGACCACTATCCATGGATTATGGTCATGGAACTTTATTTTGGGACTTGTGATTGTTAATAGTATTGCCAGGCCGCTAAAAATTATTGTGTCAATTTTGGAGTAGTTTTCTTCTCTAAGAACAACAAGTACTCTAAGGATGCTAAACATATGGTAATCAAAATACTTATTTGTTAAAGAAGAAGTTCAGAAATAGAGAATTTCAATTGAGTACATTAACACCAACCTTATAAGAGCAGATCCTTAAACAAAAGGACTGCCGCCCAAAATATTTACCGAACATGTTGAAATGATTAGCATTATAAGACGTTATTAATTATTGCATTAAGTTTATGTATTTGACATTTTGAGCTCATTTATGTGTTTATGATATTTCCTATTTTCTATTTAGTATACATTATGGAAATAAATGAATGTTAAACGGGATAGTCTCTAATGGAGATATTATGGTTGGACCATTATTGTACTTATAATTTACAGATTATGTTAAGTAGAGAGTTACGTTATAGTACATGGAAATGACTATGTCAATTAATGACATACAACCGTCACGAATTGCATTAGTTTTCTTTACTTAATTGTGATTATAATGTGATAGCCAATTTAAGGAAATATTTTAGCATTATGTTATTGTGCACATTATGGTCTTCATTAAATCATAAAAGGAATGTCATATGAGCTAACTGGGAGAATGTATGAATTATTGTGGTCCATATAATTTTATTAATTGTGGTTTAGTGAATATTTAAGAGCTAAAACGTATTGGCTATGAGAAGTTGTAATCCTCATGAAATGAAAATGTGCAATTCTTATGAAAATGCATGAAGGTAAAATGTGCTTTGATGGAAGGTACCTATTGACAGCTTATATAAATATAATCTAGTGCTCTCACCACTCACGGTATGAAATGTGAGAAACTTATGTTGTATTCGATCCTCCATCAAACATAATACGTTAAGGAAAAGTAGGTTAGAGGAGAGAAATTGGTTTTTGGGTTTCTTCGATTTTCCGCACTAATTATCTTCAAAGGTGTCCGTATGGATAAATATATGTCTTCATCTTTCTCATCGTGAAAATCATAAAGATAAAAAATCTTGTGTTTTGTATTTCCACATAAAAGAATTACATTATCACTTACAGCACTTGGTAACCAAAGCTTGAGTGAGCTTTTAGTTAAGAAATAGCAATGACAAATTGACAATGGCTTCCCACAAACCTTAAGTTCACGTGTAAATATATGTTTTTAGAACCCAGGTATTTATAGATATGCCGGACAAACTCGATTCCGGTTCCTACCAAAACCGCCTTGATCAAATCAATAAAACAAATCCTATTAATTAAATTTATATCCATAATCCAAGGGCCCTCGTTCGACCAAAAAACCCACTCATTTGCTTTCGTTTCGCGAAAAATCAACTATTTCTTTTATTTCGGGCTAAATTTTGTACTTTTAAAATTTTTTGCTATTTAGCTCGAGTTGAAATCCCACGAAGAAAAAAAGAAAAAGAAAAAAATTCTTAAAGGTGGGTACAAAATTAGGTTGGATTCTAGAATA
Source organism: Eucalyptus marginata (assembly GCA_014182565.1). Taxonomy (NCBI): domain Eukaryota; kingdom Viridiplantae; phylum Streptophyta; class Magnoliopsida; order Myrtales; family Myrtaceae; genus Eucalyptus; species Eucalyptus marginata. Next base: position 27,273,802 of record CM024594.1, read on the forward strand.
TGCAGGATCTTTTTTTTAAGGAAGTGGATTTGGGACGTGGAAAGTATATGCAAGGAGCCTGGATTCTTAGGTTTCTTTTTGTGTCCGCTCCCTCCTTTTGCAGTGGCTTTCTGAGTCATTTTCATCAGCTTTTTTGTAAGCCACCCAACGGCAATTGGAAAAGAGTAAAATCTCCAGTTAAGGAACGGTTGGTAAGCAAATCTTGAGCGAGCGCTCTGTTGAGAAATAGCAATGACTTCCCACAAACCTCAAGTTCACGAGCCAAGACTCCGATACTAACCTGAAAATTGAAACCACCGGTAACACCATCCATATATTAATGAGAAAAAATCGGCACTAGTAACCCTCAAAAGTACTGGATTAATATATCCAATTAGTAAAGTGTTATGCAATATATATAAAGATGAGTACAACTAGATATTCCACAACTCTCGAAACTGTCACATATATCTTTTTCCATAATCTAATGAAATTCAGACAATAGTCTTAACTTTTCTTATGGGAAAATAGAAAAGTTACTCGTTTGCTTTTGGTGAGGTATAAACAAACATGCCCCAAAAGTATAAATTTTACAATACAAAAGAACAATATTAAACTGTGGAACTTCAATAAAAATAAAATATTGGGTATTACGAGCTAATAGAGATCTCCAAGGTAGAGAGAGAGAGAGAAAAACTAAAAATCAAATTAGAACATGCTAAAATATATGTATACCTGGACCCTTATCTTGACCCTGGTCAAACACATTTTTCCCGGGGATCTCAATATTCAATCGAGAAGCATCAACATAGTATACATAGAATGCAATATATATCTATATATCTATATATAATTTTATATATACATACGTCATGGACAGCTGCGAAGCTACGTCGATCTTTGCTTGCGAAAGAGAGGGGTAGTTTCCTTGCAAGCGACTGCCAACATAGTCCTAGGAATATGCTCAGGATGAAGTCATTTGAAGTGAAAGGAAATTTCCATGTTTGATCGGGTCGTAGGTTGAAGTCTTTCCAGTCCTTGGTAGTTGGTAGGATCGAGAACATCGATTTCGGGGATCGAGAAACGAGGCTCGTGCAACTCGAGGCTGGACGTAGCCCCAAGCTTAATTCTTTTTGAGATTTCGTGCAGAGGCGAGGGATTCACTAAGAAAAATTATTGGTTTAGTTCTTTTTTTATTTCACTTTCTCTTTCAGAGAATAAACTAAGTATGGGGTTTTCGTAATGACCCACCGTTTGCACCTTTTCTTTTCCCACATAAGTTTTGGGCTCGATTGAAAGGAAAATAAGATAAACATATATCTCGTTCGTTTCGTTAAATATGAATGCTTTGCAAAATATTATAGCTTGTATCGTTTGAAACGATTAGTTTTTAGACATTTTTAATGGATGGCAAAAATTTCTTATCGTTCATTCATTTTTTTAAATAAAATAAATGATCATTTTTTAAAATATATTTCTTCAGATGATTTCATTTCTTGCGAAATTAACGCCACCCTAATCTCCTGGTGTGCTGAGGTCAACGGGAGTTTCGCGCGCTCGGCAGGCATGGTTTATTTTTTTTTGGGATGGCCGGCATGATTGAGAACGATTGAAAAAAGCGGGCGAGCAAAACTAACCTGGAAAGTTAAGCTACATCTACCCCTACTATTATTATTATTATATATTTCTATTTTTATTTAATAATGGAATGAATTCAAAATGTGCGCTGACGCTACTATGAAATATTTACTCATCAGATAGGGAAAGATCTTCCGTCCACGGTTTCTCTTAAACTAGATAATATATTAATCTCATTGATTAAACTAATTTTCGACTTTTTTTTTCTGATACATCATTGTCAACTGCACTTGCCTTGCAGATTGCCTCTTGATAGCAAATGCATATCTTGAGGAATATCCTTGATGAAACTTCTTGTTAAATGTTGATCTTGGTATAATACTCTTATCGATTTGTTCCCGAGAAAAGAATACTAGGAGTGTCAAAATTTTTGTACAGTACTCACTTGAGTACCACATCAAAGTAAAATTGTTCACTTAAGTGCCACTTTTGGCCAAACGTCCCACATGAAATTTATTTTGTTTAATTTTGTTTTTTTTTGCTTTATTTTGGCTATTTTTTCTTTCTATAGGGCTAGTGAGGGTCACTAGCAACTATGTAGCACCGACACGGACACGCGACACGCGACACGACACGACACGACATGCCGACACGTCATTTCTTAAAAATAGAGAATTTCGACACATTCCGACACGTTATATATTAAATAAAAATAGCCTAAAATTAATTTACACGAAAAATATTAAATAATATCATTTATTATTTTAATTTGTTACAATAATACATAAAACTTAGAGGAAAAAAACATTGTTTAAAGAAAATGCTGAAATGATATTTTTAAATTTATTTATTTATCATATATAGCATTTTTTTATTACTTCTTTCATAGTAAAAGACTTTTTAAAAAACTAAAACAATTCTAAAAAAACAAAACTGAAAAAAAAAAAAAAATTGACCTCGTGCGTGTATATGTATAGCATTTTTATTACTTCTTTTATGTATATTTATATTTTGAACCCACAAGTATTAGAAATTTTTAAAATTGACCCCGTGTGTGTCGAAATCGCGTGTCGGAATTCTGGACTCGCGTGTCGGAGCATGTCGGAGAGAGTTGACCACGTGTTGGATTTTTCGACACTCGTTGACCGCGTGTCGGGACGTGTCGGAGCGTGTCGGAGTGTCGGACACGACACGAAGGCTTCCGGAGAGTGTCCGTGCTACATAGACTAGCGACCCTCGCCAGTTGCGAAACCCTCGTCCTTTGCCACGAAGGCATTGGGCAAGGTCGCTAGGGCCTTGCGGCCTTGGCTGTAGCCGGCAAGGTTGTGATGCCCTTGCTAGCTCTAGACAGCATTGCCCATAGTCGGAAAGGCTGCGATGCCCTCACCTAGGGCCTTTGTGGCAAGGGCTCGCCCTCGCCTAGATTTGGCTGCGAAGGCCGTGGGCAAGGGCATCGCAACCTTGCTGGCCCTGGGTGAGCATCATTGCCTATGGCTGCCCAGAGCTAGCGAGGGCCCTCACAGCCTCGCCCGGGGCCTTCGTGGCCAGGGGCGAGGGTTTCGCGGTCAGCGAGGGTTGCCAATGACCCTTGCAGACCCTAAAGAAAAAAAACCATAAAAATAAAAAAAAAAAAAAAAAATCAAAATAGTAATAATAAAAATATTTAAATATATGAAAATAATATTAAAAAATTATCCACGTCATGCCAACGAAGCCATGTCGGTTGGACGACGCTATGTTGGACGATTGGTGTGCACATCGGACTTTTGGATGAAACAAATAGAAATTGGCACTCAAGTGAGCAAATTTTTCAAATTTGTAGTATAAAGTGGGCGAAGAAAAATTTTATGTACTCAAGTGAATGCCCCTAGTGTTCTTCTGACTGTCTCCTTTTTTTTCCAAGTAAGACAAAAGGCGTGAAAGAAATCAAGAGTAGTCCGTGGCTCTTTCACGTGACGAATGGAAGTTAGTATGACAACAACCGCTATCCATGCCTCTGCACCAGAAGAAGCCTGGGTTTGGCCTTCGATGATCAGGAAAAGTTGCATTAGTTTAGCCGTGACGAATTGGCCTAGATAATAATCACCCGAAATGTGTGAATCATCAATCCCCTTTGAAGAATGTAAACTTTCACCGGTGAGACAGAGAGAGTCGCGCTAGATGAGTTAAAAGAGCGCCGACATGCCTAAACATACCATGTGTTCACAAGTTGTTCAACCATTGGCCAGAGACGAGACTAACTTCTACAAGTAATAGCGCTCCGACTTAGAAGCGACTTGCACAAATTGATCGATAATGCAGACTTGTACTGAACCAATATGAATACAAATCATGCGGTGCATGTCTCAACAAAATGCTAGTGAAGCTGATTCCATTCCAGGCCAGGGTGAGGAGTTTAGCAGAAGAAGAAACCCTTTTTTTCTTTAAAGGTTTCTACACTGGCAAGGTCTTAAAGCCTAAGACTACAACTGAGAACGTTTGTGAACCTGACCATTAGAGGCTCCAACTCGGTGTCTTCCCTTGTTCAACTTTCGCGCCGAAATCAGCTTCCTTCTTCACCAGTGCCAGTTCTCCGATGCTGGTTCCCGCAATATATCCGCCAGACCATGCATTCTGCAATTGATGGCTCATTTAGAAAACAGTGCATCTTAGGGGGCTGTAACTCAAGACATAAAGAGTAAGCTACATAGCTTGGTGGTGAACAACGGGAATTGGAAAACAAAAATTTCTCCAGTTAAGGAGCGGTTGGTAAGCAAATCTTGAGTGAGAACTTTGTTAAGAAATGGCAATGAAAAATTGACAATGACCTCCCACAGGCCTTAAGTTCGTGTGGAAAGATAAATTTTTAGAACCGAGATATTTTTATAGATATGCCAGCAAACTCGATTCCGGTTCCTACCAAAACCGCCTTAATTAAACCAATCAATTAAATTTCTATCCATAATCCAAGGGTCCTCGTTTGACCAAAAAACCACTAGCGTTCGCTTTCATTTCATGAAAAATAAAACTATTTCTTTATTTCGGGCTAAATTTTATATTTTTACAATTTTTTGCTCTTTCGCTCGAGTTGAAATTCCACAGAATAAAAGAAAAAGAAAATTTTTCTTAAAGGTGGGTACAAAATTAGGTTGGATTCTAGAATATGCAGGATCTTTTTTCCAAGGAGGTGGACTTGGGACGTGGAAAGTATATGCAAGGAGCATGGGTTCTCAGGTTTCTTTTGTGTTCCGTCCCTCCTTTTGCTGTGGCTTTATCAGTCATTTTCATCAGCTCTTTTGTAAGCCACTCAATGGGAATTGGAAAAGAAAAAATTTCCAGTTAAAGGAACGATTGGTAAGCAAAAATCCTGAGTGAGCACTCTGCTGAGAAATAGCAATGACTTCCCACAAACCTTAAGTTCACGAGCCAAGACTCCACTATGAACAATGAATGGTACTAACCTGAAAATTGAAACCACCAGTAACACCATCGACGTTGAGCACCTGCAGACAGCCACAATCCTGAATGTTACTAAATTTTTTTTCTCTTTCTTCGTGTTCTGAGGCATTGAGCTGGAAATTCATGCAAATGATCTTAATAAGGTGAAACAAAAATCCACATCACCACAACAACTGTACCTCGCCAGCGAAAAACAGATGGGGCTGTATCTTGCTTTCCATTTTACTAAGTGAGATCTTCATAAAGGACAAGCAAATCAGTTTTATCTTTAGTTATGGCAACAGAATTTAGACAGTTTTTCATATGAAAAATTAAAAGAACCAAGAAAAAGAGAACAAGTGGACGAAAAGGGAGAGAACCTCAGATAGGGGGACACCTCCAGCAGTGACGAATTCATCCTTAAATTGGCCCTTAAAACATTGCTCAACAGGGTTAGAACAAGAGAAAACCATCCAAATATCAGTGACTAATCATAGATTCCTCACCTTTCCCATTACCCGAAACATACACTGCTTTAACAGAGAAGCAATACCAATCAATGAATTGTTTGAAATGGAAGCCCAGAGAATATTTGCATCCACACCCTGCAAATTAAAGATGAGAAGTATAATGCAAACTGCCAAAATAGATTTTTCACATGTTTAAACAGCTAAGAAGGTCATACTAATATAACCTCGCGATCCAATATATATTTCCAAAATCTCTTCACGATGCCAAATTCCAAAGGACAAGCATTGAGCAGCTTTTGTTTCTGCAAGATGAAGACATCCAGGGGGCAACATTAGGTCAAAGAAGAATTAACCAGTGGAACATAATCCTAAATCCATAGGAGATGTATGGAGCTTATAAAGAAAAGGTGATTATGACAAAAGTGGAACTGGATGTATCAGATAAGGCAAAGAATCTGACAGCAAAATAAAAACAAAAAATTGCTAGATGTCTACCTGAAAATATAATTTAAAGAAAGAAATTGTTAGATGCCCAATGTTTAAGGCATTTTAATCTACATATGCAGCAAATTACTTTTTAAATGTATGCACCATGATCCAGTAATTGTTTAATATAACGAGCTTTTATTGTGCAATTTAGAAGATCAGTCTATGCATAACAGAAAGCAAATCCATTGTAGTAAGAAATTGAACTAGGAGAGTTAGACTGGTGTCACAACATGGTGCCTACTAAGATTACCAAAGGCAAATGAACAGCTCTTAATCTAATAGCCAGCACCAGGACGCACTTTGTTGGCTGCAGGACAGTAAGGATCAGGTTTTGATGAATATTCTCCTCCATATGCAAGAATTTTCTTGTTCTGGGAAGGAAGAGAACAAACTAGAGCCTAGGATTAGAAAGGCTCTGATCTCAGCCTGAAAATTACTTGTATCTTTTATTTTGGTTCAGTTTATTTACAGATCGTCCCGTTGCTGTCCATTGACAGTGCCATGTTTCAAATGATGTAAAAGCAACTCCTTTTGAATATATGAAAAATATGAAGATAAGGGGGCTGTTTTAGCAAGCTGACAGAAATTGAAAAGCAGAAACATCTGTCAATTTGATATCAGAATTACCGTAAACTGATGCTTCTGTTTCATAAGGATGGACTTCACATCTTCCATCTTAATATCTGGTATAAAATCTACAAGAAGATCACCTGCATATAAGAAAAATGTATCAAGTTCAAAGACTTGAATATATATATTAGATAACTCATGCAACGAGCAGTCCTACCTTTATAATCTGAACTAAAAAGGTGACGAGCTCCCCAAGCAGACAGTCGTAAAATTGCAGGACCACTGAGTCCCCAGTGTGTAACTAACATGGGTCCGACCTAAAACCCAACTCCCAGTCATTATATACATCACAGATCTCTAAGCACTACAAAAGGAAAATTACCTGCACAAGTTGAGGTATGTTTGTCTGAACGTTTTCTAGTTTCAGCTTCACATGAACTTTTGGGAATGTGACCTGGACATCATATGTATACACTATTTATGGAAAAATGAAAACATTTTCTGTTCAAACACATAACTGGGATCTCAGTGAAGAAGGTATGCATAATCAAAAGTAGCAGAAGAAGGGAAGGTTAGAGTATGAAATGAACTTTTTGCATTTATACAGTTCAACAACTTTTTAAAGATAAAAACTCATGTGAAGCACAAGTAAGAGCTATAGATGTACACAAGGCTGCAACAAGCTATACCATAATGCAAACAATTATTTCCTATGGCAAGAAAAAAATCTAGGATAGAATATCCTGCCATATGCTAGTGATACTCCTTACATAGTTATCTTGATTCTTTTGCAAGAGAAATGCATTGTCAGTTTAATGGTTGCTGATAGTACCCCAGATAACTCGGCTAGCCGTGAATCCTCAATTTTAAAAGTGAATAAGCTAGGAACTGGATCCACAATAGAGTGACCAAGCTGAGTGGCTAAGACATAACCCTGAAACAAAAACACAAAATCCATCACATTCTTCAGTCAATGAGGTCGACAAAGTTTTCTAGTCAATCCATTACAACCTGCCGGCTGCTCCCGCTGGCTATCAGCACATAGTCAGCTTTGAGATTTTCCATATAGTTAGTTGTACGCTTCTCAGCCTTGAGCAGAAAGTTCCCACCAACATCTCTAGAAGCAGTGGTGACAACTTTGCCAGTCTGTATTAGAACTAAAAGAGAGATTCACACCTCAGACAAGACAAGTTGCAAGTACTCTTAAGTATCTTTAAGGCATGTGGAGAGATCTTCAGCACACTGGACGAATTAGTAACACGAATATCTTTTCTTTTTGTGACTACTGCTGGACTGAATTAAATAATGTTCAGAAAATTTTTTTGGAGGAGTTTCCTTATCCTTTGGGACTGTTGAGTCGAACTTGCAATTTATACATGAAAAGCTGCCTTCTAGATTAGGGGAAGAAAAATAGTTCTTAATTGCTTTGGACGATAAAAGAAGCACCCTCCTGCTATTGTTGTTTCAATGTTTAATTAGAAAAAGAAGCTAACAAACAATTAAAACCTTCAGAGGGACATAATTGCAGACGGGTGTTAAACTATCAATGTCAAACAACAGGTCTTTGGCTTCCAATAAATCCACGACAAAGAATTGATGCAAAGATTTTGGAAGTTAAAATGGGATGCAACCACAATGTGATCACCCATTACAACAGAGCTACTTACCTCCTTTTTGTTTGGCTTCAGACAGAAGACAGTCGATTATTGAAGATGAACTATCACTAATAGGGAAAACCCTTCCATCGTCCTCTGTCTGCATAAAGGATGCCATGTTAAGCTATTGGATGATACAGCTTTGCCAAATAGTAGTTCAGCTTTGAGCACAACCTTGAGTTTGACACCATGGTCAGAAAACCAGGTCATTGTGTCCATTGGGCCATGCGTGCTGAAAAATGATCCTCTTAATTCTCTGTGACCCCTAGGGTAATGTTCTGCCAAAATCTACAATCAAGTTTTTCATCCTGAAATTGCAGCTTGCTATATAAAAGTTATTCCTCAAACACACCAATGATCATGAAAGGCAGATTGGGAAAAAATTGCCCAATTATTAGTGGGCAGGAGGTGCATGACACTGTTAAGAGTCCAATTCCTTCGACGAATGGATCTCCAAGGTGATGTATGCACAGATTGTAGTTCTCTCAATCTTTACGATCAATTGTAGTGGACTCAGAACACTTTTTCCATCATTGACAATTTTTTTGTTAAATACAGCCTAAAGGAAAAAGCCCATTGAGCAGACAGCATAAGATATTTTCACTGCTTTAAATTCTGAAAGTGATAAAAATATCAGGTCTGCTTAGAAAGATTATATACGACCAGGTATTATCCCCTACCATTCTCTGCAACTCACAAACATGGTTTTGATTATTCTCCTCCTTGAGTACAAATGCAATAAACAATGATTCTGGATGAGTGGAGGAGTTTGAGTCCATTAAATGGATCATCCAGTAGATAATACCAAAAGCTAAGAATGAAAAGGCAAAAGGATTGAAGTTTCAGTCCATTAAATCCTCCAGTTGATAACACCACAAGCTAAGAATGAAAAGGCAAAAGGATTGAGGTTTCAGTCCATTAAACGGATCCTCCACCAGATAACACAAGAGTGATTTTTCACGCCGATGGCTTTGTTGTACATAATTTATGGATCAGCAACTGGAACATCCAAGATTAGGCTTACATTCACAGCAAACAAATCAACCATTTTTGCTAACCAACATTAAGTCCTGAAAGCTTCTCTTACAATTTTAACTTACCAGGTTTTCTGTGTAGTGCCCATTTGTCACGTTGCACCGACCTCCTCCAGATATTTTTACCTGCCAAGAATGGCAAAACTTCACAATGCGAACTATACTAGCACTGACCAAGAGTTCTGCACAAAGCCGTTTTTCAGATACAATCATCACTGCATCAACACAACAAACCCCCACAAAATTTAATCAGACATGGCAGCTTATGGATTGCAGGGTGCACACCATATAACCGTATCTTCTTTTGGGATGACCATCTAACTGTACTCTTAAATACTAACACTCCGACTCCCAATCCCAAACCATCAAAAGGCCTCTCCTTTCTGTAGTCACATCCAATTCTTCCTCTGTTCTGGGGACCCAGACAACAGTGAATGGCAACATTATAACTGTATCTCTGAAAAGCAGGTAATACCCAACCTTTGACAAGAGCTTCCCCTTTTCAATGACCAAGACATCAAGATGCGGCGCGACCGTCTTGGCTCTGATTGCTCCATAAACCCCGGCGGCTCCACCTCCAACCACCACCAAAAGCTCTTCGCCCGTCTGCCGCGCAATAGAACAAACACGTGGAAGGAGTTACGGAAGGAACCCGCATCTAAGACGCGTCGAATCAACTGAACTAAGCCGAGAGTCGGCGAGACATTTACCTTCTGCGCTGGAGGGATGGCGGCGGAAGAGAATGGACTTCTCTTGGGATTCAAGAGGAGGAAGCCATAGCTCTTGCTGCTCCTGGGTTTCTCGCAGGAGAACCCCAGGTGGATAATGAAGCGGGTCAGAGCGAAGTTCATGCCGGCGGCCGAGAGTCCGGCGACGGCGAGAGACACTGGCCTCGGCGAGAAAGTCCGACGACCGAGAGGGACCGGACACGAGCACGCTCTGCGACTGCGGACGATATGTTTTGCGCCGGATGTTCGGTATTGACAGTTAAAACGGCAGTTCGAGTGTCGTAACGAGGAAATCTAAATAATGGTTTGCGGGGTAGTTCGTGAAGTAGCATGAAACTGATTCTGATCACGAGTTAGCAGAAAAATGAGTGCTTCTTTGAAGTGGGATTCTCTTTCTTTATATAAGATCCAATTCTTATATAAATTCAATGATGATGCGGAGAATAAATCGGTTTTATTCTACTCCTACTTTAATTCTCATTTTTAGACTTTTACCCTACCTCCTTATAGAGCATGGGAGTTGAAATCCACACTGAAAACAAAATCGTCCCCACCTCAACCCCTGAAAAGGTGATGATTCGAACTCCCCACCTTCTCCTTTTATGTTGGAAGGGTGGAGAAGTATATTATATATCAGCTTGATTTGAACAGATAAAATTTGATTGCGGCTAGCAAACAGCATGTCGCACTGCTAGAGTGCATTTCGCATCATTTGTTCGGCATGCACAAATGCTGATTTGTCAGTTGCGAGCTTGAACTTGCGGTTCAATTTCAAACACTCTTGCCAAGCCAGATTGAAGCTGTCAAAGCCGTTCCACGAATGTCCTACTGGGCACTGGAATGTGTAAATTGACGTGATCATTTGTCGGCGTTGTGGGTGGATTCATGTGTCAAGTAACTGTTGAGACAGAGAGATGCTTCTTCTAGGGTCCTAATGACATGCTCTCAGGATTCTGTTCGGAGGATGTGCGTCAGATTCACATCGGACCTTGGATTTTTGAATGGATGAAGCAATTGTGCTTGCAAGGAAGATGCTTATGAAGCTATTAGCATCTGTCGGAATCACTGTTAAGCGACGACTCCCACATCTGAAACATGGATGTTGCTGTACTTGGTACTTGCTATTAAACAACTTCAACTAATGGCAAATCTGCGACACTCGAGGCTTACTTCAAGTTTGGAGCATAGAGAGCTACGGACGCAAGATCCAAGAGAATAATTATCGCAAAAGAAGATGAAGAAGAGATTGAATTTGCTTGCACCAACGCCTTTATCTGCAGTGCCGAGCTCAAGCACGTGTTCTAGTTCGTACTAATCTACTCAAAGAGAATCGGCTTGGTGAAGACGGCTGTAGCTCTTGCCACTGGTTTGTGACCTACTTAAGCGAACTTTGTTAACTTCTTTAGATTTGAACATAAATACTGCCAACACAATTACCACCAACACCATCCGCAGTTGGCCATCTCCATATTGGAAGTGAAGTTTCCAACAAGATCATTTTTTAAGGATATTAATTTGGGACTTCTTGCATGAAAAACAGTCAGCCGTTTGTCAGAGTCCTGGATACTTACATGGGAGCTTTGCTGAGAGCAAAGTCACTGAGAACCTTGGACAGCAAAACGATCTTTCCTTAAATCCAACCTTTGTCAAATACATACCACCAACCCAAACGTGAAGCCTCTCTCTCTCTCTCTCTCTGTGAATCTCGTACACGCCAGAGAAGCAGAAAGTACATGGAGTTTCAGCAGTTTATCCCTGAAGCGGCCGATCACCACGGTTACCTTGAACTGAAACTCCCCGGAACCTCAATATCTCTCGCCACTGGGAAAAAATTGCAAAAAAAAGGAAACTTCGTTGGCAAGGTACAAAATTTCGATGAACAATGACATGTCAACACTACTGACTCACCATCATCCTACACCAACTTTATAGATGATACTTATCAGTTACCAGCTTAAATTCCCATAAGAGATGAATGCATGCTTGGACTTCAACTTTATAGGAACTATGAACATACCTGTTGATGATGATGGAACCACCACGACATGCATTGGTGCATTATTGGGAGGAAGCTGCAGTCGGAGGGGATAGAGCTTCTTGTTCCACTGAGAGCAGACCATGATATCCTCAAGCCCTGTCTCTTCCTCTAGTTTCTGCACCAGCTCCTCCAATCTACTTCCCTTGAACGTGAACGAAAGCTCTTCATTCTCGTCCTCAGTGTTCCCGTCTTCATTGGCCACTCTGTAGTAGATCATCCTACCTTCAGCTTTCACCGCACCACCAAAGAAATCGTCATCCTGCAAAACAAGAAAACCAGAAAAAGGAATGTTCAATTGCTCCTCACAAGTGTTCTGCATGAAATCATACATTCCCACAGAGCAGATCGATTACAATTTATCGAGTGCATCAGTAGGGAAAGGGGGCATGGCTGCAATGCGTGAAGATGCTACTCAAAGTATCGCATTTTGCCATATGCACAAAAGGAAGTTCATTTGAGTGGAGCATGATGGACTTGGACGAAAATAACACTGCATTGGAAAGACCAAGATATGATTTTTCTTTCAAGACAAAGAAAAATGCCAGTTGAAATGATTATTCAAGAAAAAGTTTAGGCGAGACAGATAAACTCCAAATGCAAACCATATGTTTCAAAGCTCAAGACACGAGCAGAACGTCCGTTCAGCTATGTATTGACACTCACGAGGATAGAGATGCCCTGCAGGCTGTTTAGATCAACATTATCATGCATTGCTGAAACTGATCTCTGTCTAATTTATAATTTATAATGAAGAAAGTCATCCTTCATGCCTAAAGTATATATCCTTGTCGATCTACTAATCAAGAAATATAGAAATGACCTCTAATTCCGATAATTTCGGTGAGCGGAGCTCGATCGAGGAAGGAGAGTCCAGTTCCGGAAGAGATGGTTCCGAAGCTTGATCATATTTTGCCTTTGGCAATGGAGTAATCGGCTGTTCCCTGATCTCCACAACATCGACGTCCCACAGAATCCAATTTTGGGTCGCGGACCGGTGCGGTATGTCGTGCGTGATCGAGTTCCTCCAGGGCGGCAACCCCCCGTTTGCACGCAGGAAATTGCCGTATCGCGTCTTGAGCCGGACCTGGACCCCGTCCCTGATGGGCTCCCATTCCAGGGACGAATCCATTCTCCTGGTCGGGAGCGTCTGCAACACCTTCTTGCCTGTCATCCCCAGGAGGAAGGGCACGTTGGACGCCGTAAGGTACCTGCCATAGCAGCTCTTCAGGCGCACGAAACTGGCCCCTTCCACGAGCTCCACCGTCCACTTGGCCTGCCTGATGGAGCCGCTGCGGTCCTGGCACACGGATTCCTCGTCGTCGTCCGCCAGCAGGTACTTGTCGTGGTGGCCGAGGAGGCGGACGGATTTCGCCTTGGTGAAGAATTCCATGCCGCCCTGAACGTCACGCGGGACCACCGGGGTGACGAAAAAACACGAAACAAAGATCAATCCTAGGGACCAGAAAAGAACCGAGGACGAAAATGATCGGTGCGACGAGGTTTGTTCCAGTTCTGTCTGAACAAAAGGGTGGCAAGACAGAGAGGTGACGATGTCGTGGAAATCAACGTGGTCTGCACAATGTCGGATTCTGGATTGAGAGAGAGAGAGAGAGAGGAAAAAGATGGTGACGATGCTGGCTGGGGGCGATCCGTCGTTTGACGGTTTAGGAATTTAACTATATATCGGCGATTCGGGGTCACCGGGTCAGTGGCGTTTGTTTAAAGCGGGTATAACAAGGGAGGATCCTAATATTCTCACAACCTTTCGAAATTTCCTCTTTTTTTTTTTTTTTTTTTTTTTTCACCTTTGTTTTACAGGATGGTTATATTTTGTTAGAAAAAAGAGGAAGAAATTAGTCGACGAATGACAAATTGTGTCAATAAGCAATCTTTCGGGGGAAATTACAGGGCTTGAAACGAGCAGTTTAACCATATTTTATAGCGTGAATAATTGTGTGCCTAATCGAAGTCAAGGTAGTCGGTGCCCCTTTCGCGCTCTTGTAAGTTCAATCACTTGATTTTACTAATCTAATTGATTTCATTAGCTGACAATAGATACGTTCCAAAATGAGCATGAAAGAGGAAAGCACATCATAGGAGAAATCGACTATGAAAATGAAATCGAAATTAAAGCTTTAGAAAAATAGGAAGCGTGACCAGAGCTATTAGATAATTATTTATCTATCTTAAAAGTAATCGAACGGAACATAATTCCTACCTTTTTCTCCCCCACTTTTTGACCCGTGGAAAATTTATCAAATTGGCGGGGCTTCAAAATTCAAAGTGTACCTTTTGGATTTGCTTAAAGCTACAAAGGGGAGAAAGAAGTGCTCCCAACTTTAAGTCAACATTTTCAAGCCCAAAGTCCAAGCAAAAAGAAAGGGTCAAGTAACGTTATAGCTACCTTTAAGATTTGATCAATGAAATTTCTAGAATGAACCCATGGGAGAACCTTGAATCTTTTTTGTTTATACAATTTCGCCCCTAAATTTTCCTTTTCTTCTGCAATACCATCCTCGTTCGTAGTTGTACTTCCGTTAAAATATTTAATAAGAATGTTGACATGACTATTAAGTGTTCTGTGAGTAACTATGTGGCGGCCATGTGGATCTTACCTCGCTATTACTAATTTATGACTAGAAAAATCGAATCGAACTGAAATTTCAGTTTGATTTTCGGTTTTTGCATTTGTTTGTTTGTTTGTTTGTTTTTTTTTGTTTGTTTTTTGTTTTTTTTTTCTGTTATATATATTTTTCATTTCCAAAAATAAGTTCTTATCGATTTGTTGGTTTGGTTGGTCAATTCTTGTTAACCGATAAAAACAATTTCGATTTTTAAAAACCGAACCAATAAAAAAATTTTTCAGTTTTTTCGATTCGGTTTCGGTTCGATTTTTGACACCCCTATTTATGATGTCTACATTTCATTCTAAATAATTTGCTGTATGCTTCTAAACCATGAGCAGAAAGTTCCCACCAAAGACCCTATTTTATATATATCGTTTTTGCATAAATCAATAGCCTGACGTACTTAATTTTTTTTATAGCCCGCGGACTTATGCAATTGACTAATCAAAATCCCCACACACTAGTTCAAAAACACACCCTTTTTAAATATTATATGCTGTCCCTCTCTCCCTCTCTCTAACTCATATATATATATATAATCTAATACATAAGGAGTGCATTTGTCAAATCTGACGACGCATCCGGAACTAAACTAACATGTCATGATTTAATATATAGCCCTTTTCTCAATTATATGCAAATCTCGACGGTCCGCTCACGTGAATCTCGCGCGAAACGTGTCGGACTCATTGGCCACGAGTTTGTGGTGCCGTTGCAACTTTCTATAATAGTACGGACACAGAAGGGACCTTAGGCCTTACCTTAGAGCTAGGCGATGGCTGAGTCGAGACCACCACTTCCATGCCCGACCCGCCCTCGACCCTGGGTCCTCGTGATCGTCCGCCGAGTAATCCTCCAAGGTTTCCGACACGCAGCTCGGAAGGGACGACAGGTGGCCGTGGGCCGAGTCGGCCGCCTCATGGTCCACCACGAGGTCGACCATGTCGACGCCCCACAGCACCCACTCCTGGGTGGCGGTCCGGTGGGGGATGTCGTGCGTGACGGAGCTCCGCCAGGGCGGCATGCTCCCGTTCCCGCGGAGGAACATCCCGCCCTTCGCCCTCAGCTTCACGTACTCCCCGTCCTTTCGCGGCTCCCACTCGACGGACTTGTCGCTCTTGGACTGGGGACTCGATAGCACCACTTTCTTGCCTTTTGTATGACCAAAACCAGAACTATATAAGCTTGACTTGCTGGTTATTTTGCAGAAAAAATCATGGCAAACTGATGATCAATAAAGTTTTCATCCCGAGATCGGCCCTGAAATCATTAAAAATTCTCGAGCAATCGATCGGGCCTAATAGTGTTTAACTAACAAGTCGGGATCGAGAAGGGAATTTTTTATTTAGAATCAATTTTTTAAGGGGGAAAAGAATACCAACTTTAGCTTGGTAAACTGAAGTCATCGCCCAAGATTGTAGATGAGGTTCGCAAGACTTGTTTGACTCGGTAGGTTTTATCAAGGAGCTGGAAATTCCTCACTTTCAAGATATGATTGGTGATTTGCAAGACACGCCGGTAAATTTTTCAAATGCGTTAGTAATTTAAAGTTGGTAATTTTCAGTTTTCTTCTCATCAAGAACAGCACTAGTAAATCACAAATTTGTAGAATCGGGTTTTTGAAGAGTAAAATTAAATCTAAGATAAAGAACTTTGAACCAAACCCAAAAAAGAAAGGAAAAAGAAAAAAAAACGAATCAGAGCAGAAAACGAATCGAAAGCCATATTCGATCCTCGGCCTCCCGTGTACCTGAAATGCTGAAGAGGTAAGGCTCCTCCGCGGCGGCGAGGTACTTGCCGTAGCAGCTCCGGAGGCGGACGACGTGGCTGTTGCCGGCGACGTACTCGACGGCCCAGTGGGCCCGGCGGGAGGACCCGTTCTTGCTCTGCCGCACCGTCTCCTCGTCCTCGTTGGCCGCCAGGTACTTGCCGTGGAAGCTCCGGAGCCGCACCGCCTTGGCCTTGTTGAAGAACTCCATGGATCGATCGCTCGCTCGCTCGCTCGCCGACGGGATGGGGACGATGCAGCGACCGAAGAAAGTGGAGGAACTCTTACAAAACGCAAGCTGCTGTGTGTATTTTTGGCTGGGGTGATTGCAGGAAGACGACTAAGACTTTTGTAGGGCGGGCTTGACAGCGCGACTACGCGGTTGACGGGAGGAAGCAGATGCATTTATTGACCTTGAACGATGTATTAAACGTCAGGAAATTTGACTGATTCTCATAGGCTAAAATTTTTTTATTGCGAATTACTATTATTATCCCTGCTCATGTGAGGTCCGGGTTCACGTGAAAAAGATGAACGCGACCAGTCTCTCTCTCGAATGATCGACTCGTCATCCCTAGTACCTGAGTCCCTTTTGTCGTGTCCGTCGAAGGTTCGTAGAAGTGCCCGAAGATGAACTGCACGCTCACAGTACACAAGGACCAGCAGTACTGTTATCCGCCCGCCGGATTTGACTTTTCTCGTATGCGTTTGGGGCGCCGCGGCCGAGTCCATCGCGAGTAGCGAACCCGAACTAGTGAACTCAATATAGCTAGATCACGCTTGCGAGCTAACTTGCGGTAAGCTCTTCTTATTGACGGGTAGGTTTGCTAATACTTTGGTACAGAAGTTGAACTCGCAAAAAGGAGGAAAATATCGGATAGACTTACATTATAAATGATGTGACAGATATGGTCGATTGAGATGTAAAGAACTCTATGGGAGTTTATATTTTTTCAGTGGGAACCAACATGAGTTTGGAAAAAATTAATGTTTTTGGGATGTGAACAGCGCGGTCCACGAAAAAGTCTTACTTCCCATTACTCGTAGGCCCCCAGATCCAAGCCAAGTGTTACTTTGGAATGCTTTGGCTTGGCTTGGCTTGCCTGCCCTGCCTGCGGGTCAATGGCACGGAACATGCTCTGCGCTTTCCCAGTTTGCAGTACCGTGCATTACACGGATTGGTCCAAAGTCCGGAAAATACGTTTTTTAGTCTTCGAGAGGCAGACATCCACATCCAACCATGTCAATAAGCTCCAAATTGAACAACCTTCACAGGAGAATTTGCATAAATTATGAACTCCTGCGTAATCTAGCTAGCGTCGATAACAATCAGATTAGGGCGGCAATCGATCACAGGACGATCTGGATAGGTCCTTCGCTGTCCTTTTTTACTTAAGAGTCATGTCGACACTGTGTTTGATTCATAAACTATGCTTGTTTTTAGGCCAAATAGTGCCTGCAAGATCGTAGGGGGGCGATGATATGTGTTCTTACATCAGTTCTGATATATACTTGTTAGCTTGATGGTTTTTGAAATCTTCGTCTAACAATTTAAGCGCTTAGAGCAGTGCCGATTGCCATGTAGGAGAGTTGGAGCAGCAGCAGCACCAGCAAAAACGGTCAACTGTTTCATTGTTTTTATCTGAACAGCTGGTCCAAGCGGGTTACGCCGTGGTCATCGTTTCAATCCTTGAGCTTTGTAAGAATTGAAATATGTATCCAAATCAATCTTTAGGTTGCGAATAGATATGTATTTTTTCCGGAGGTCAACTTGTTCCTCTTCTTAACAATTACCATTAATAACGCATTGAGTCTTACAGATGAAAGTCAACCATATCAGTGTCACCCACCAGGCTTTTAACTTAGAATATTCATCTTTCCCCACTTCAATTTCTAATCACAAGATTGAGTTGACGGTTTCTCAAATCACAGACTTGAGTTTGGTGAAAAGAAGTATCCGTTTTTTATTTTCATCCTTCATAGTTCTCCTTCCTTCTCGTTTCTGGTGACAGACGAGTCCAAGAATGTGGAATGAACTCCGGGGAACATCAGCAGAGCACAGTGATGCGACTTCGGCTTTCGCGCATCCATTTGCTTTGTTTTCTTCAAACTTTTTTCTTGGGAATTTCAGTGGATGAAGCTACGGAGATTCGAATTTGTGCTTGTGTAATTTCTTGGTGGTAATGCCATTGCAAAACTGCGAAAATGAGAGGTTCTCTGGTGATGAAGATCGTCGTCATTCACAGCCTCCTGCTCTTGCTGCTGCTCGGCTATTCCGCTTCATATCCATTGTGCACTGATTTGAGTATGTGTTTGTCTGCTTCTTGTGTCTCTCTCTACAGGCTTCGTTCACTGTTCTATTGTTAACAGAGGCATAGACAGTGATAACATCTGAAAAGGGATGAAAAGTAGTCATCTTTTTAGCCAGTAATCAACCTGTTTGTTGTTTCCTCTGTTTGCTTTATTCAATTTTTTTGAACTTCGGTTTGTGGATCGGCGACTCACTGTTTAGGATTATCATGCTTTGTTGTGCTGGAAACAGAAGCACCCTTTGATTCCAATAATGCCGGTCTGGCCTTTTGTCGATACAATGGCAGTGTTTGCTGTGATTCTGCTCACGATCTACAGCTGCAGAAGCAATTCAAAGCGATGAATGTCTCAGACCCTGGCTGTGCTTCTCTTCTAAAGTCAATTCTTTGCGCGGTAAAGGCTTCATTTGCTGTTGCTCTCATGTTGCTAAAGACATTTTTTAGCGTGATTGATTGCCTTTTCATTGAGAGTAGATTAATTTATGCAGTTAAAGAAGTAGAATCTAATGAAAAGCCAATTTGCACTCCCGGGTTTCCACTTCTCTGAAATGATTCCTCTTTTGGAGTACTTTTGTTTATGTCTCTAGAGCTTCCATGAAGTTATAGCTACAACGATGTTTGCCTTGCATTTACATATAGCATAGCTGTCAGAGGGGGGAAAATTTTAACATCCTTAACCATTTTTCATATTGTGGGTCTGCTTGCTTTTTGCAGAGATGTGATCCATTTTCGGCTGAACTGTATCGAGTCGAACAAGCACCTTGTGTGGTTCCTGTTCTCTGCAATTCTTCAATTTCCGTGAATTCAACGCGGTCCCAACTCTACACGCTTGATTTCTGCTCAAATCTCTGGGACAAGTGCCACAACACATCCATATTAAATTCTCCTTTTGCTTTTGAAAGTAAAGCCAAAACAACAGTCAGTTCTGGAAGCAAGATATCTGACTCATGGAGTTCAGCAGCAGAGTTTTGCAACGAATTTGGTGGGGCTTCTGATGACACGTCAGTATGCTTCTCTGGTGGACCAGTTAAGTTAGGTAATGCAGAGAATTCAAGCACCCCGACTGGCGTTTGCCTTGAGAAACTCGGTAACGGTTCCTACCTTAATATGGTAGCTCATCCTGATGGTTCAAATCGGGTGTTCTTATCCAATCAACCTGGTAAGATATGGCTTGCCATGATCCCCGAGCAGGGTTCGGGAAAGATACTTGGAATTAACGAGTCAAGCCCCTTCCTTGATCTGACTGATGAAGTGCATTTTGAGAGCGAGCTTGGGATGATGGGACTTGCATTCCACCCGAATTACCAGAACAACGGCCGGTTCTTTGTTTCCTTCAATTGTGATAAGACCAAGTGGCCTTACTGTTCTGGTAGGTGTTCGTGCAACTCGGACGTCAGATGCGATCCTTCGAAGATAGGACCGGATAATGGGGCAAACCCTTGCCGATATCACAGTGTCATATCAGAGTTCACTGCCAATCAGTCTTCACCGGTAAATAAAACCACGCATCACTCTAAACGTTCCGCCCGCCGTTACTGTGACGGATGTAGATAAATCCCATGTTGCAATCTGTGTTTTTTTCAGGGCGGCAACGTCAATCCAAATGAAGTGAGGAGAATATTCACGATGGGCCTCCCGTTCACTGCTCATCACGGCGGTCAAATTCTTTTCGGTCCAAAAGATGGGTACTTGTACTTCATGATGGGCGATGGAGGGAGTGTCGGCGATCCCTACAACTTCTCGCAGAACAAAAAATCCTTGCTCGGAAAGATTATGAGGCTCGATGTCGATAACTTACCAGGTAAACCACTAGCGTCCGAGTTTGCACCATACCTGGATTTCGATGCGTGTTCTGTAATATGTTCCAGCTCGCTCCGAGCCTTCCTGATCGCCTTTTCTTTAGTTCTTCTTGCATGCCTTACATTCGTGGTATGTCATGGCAGATTCGACGACCATCAGTGAATCTGAACTATGGGGAAATTATTCGGTTCCTAAAGACAATCCATTTTCGGTAGATAAGGAATTAGAACCCGAAATTTGGGCCCTGGGATTCAGGAATCCTTGGCGATGCAGCTTCGACTTGGAAAGGCCTTCCTACTTTCTTTGCGGAGACGTTGGCCAGGTTCGCTCGCACTTCACAGAACATGTTTCCTCTTAGTCATTTGCTGCTTATGCAATTAACTGTATCAGAGATCAGAAACTGTAATACAGTTTCCATTGTTCGAGTCCATGAGACGCTCGAATCAATGCAACTTTCACATGCATTGACCGGCACGCGTTTTTTTTTTTTTTTTTTTTGGTGATTTCGGAAAGGGATGACCGGTCGATGTCCTGACAGGATCTATACGAAGAGGTGGACATAGTCACTAAAGGTGGAAACTATGGATGGCGCGTCTACGAGGGCCCGTTACCGTATCATCCCCCGCGAAGCCCCGGCGGCAATACATCTGCTACCTCCATCAAGCCCATTTTTCCTGTGATGGGATATAATCACTCCCAGCCCCAGAATCCGCAAGGTTCTGCATCGATCACCGGAGGCTACTTCTATAGGTCTACGGCCGATCCGTGCTTATATGGAAGGTAAGTCCATGTAGCTTCATTCCACCGTCATGCCTAATGGATCTCGGTATGTCCGTTGATTCACTAGCAATTCCTGTTAAAGATCATGTCCACAATTCAGTTCATTCGAAATCACCGAGGACAACGAGCTGAGACTCTATGAACTTTGATTCCAGATACCTGTACGCGGATCTGTATGGCAGTGGTGGCATCTGGGTGGGCACGGAGAATCCTGAGAACAGCGGCAACTTCACCAGCGCTCAAGTCCCTTACACCTGCGCAAAGGACACTCCTATACAGTGTGATGCCGAAATTGAGTCGTTGCCCGCTCTAGGCGCGGTATTCTCTTTCGGCCAGGACAATAGCAAGGACACTTTCATGTTGACAAGCAGTGGATTGTACAGGATCGTGAGTCCTAGCCGATGCAACTACGCTTGCTCTAAAGAAACGGTGACCTCCTCTCATAGCCCTCCGGCGTCCGCTCCTCCTCCTTCTCCGTCTACTTCAACCGGGATGCCACGGAGGCACTGGGGGCCGGAGTTCTTACTCCTTAGTCTCATTCTTTCTTATATGCTCTTGTTCAGTTTTTGTTGCGATTTGTAACCACTTTGCATTCATACTATAGTCTTCCCTCCTTTGAAGCTCTCTGTGTTTCTTTTCTCTCCATCTGTTCCGGGAGTTTCTATGTTGATAAATTTTTGCAACTGATCTTGGGTGAACATGGAGATCAGTTCGACCAATTGTCCAATTGATAGCCATCGAGGAGGATATTCGTAAGGTGACATCACAATCTCTCTAAGATTAGGCTGCTCTCCTCTCCTGATTTAAATTTAGGTCAAGTTTTGAGCATTCCACTCTTTCAAACGAGATCCATATAGAGATCTAGGAGCTCAAGTATCTGATTTGTGTTCTTTCTAACATTTCGATGTTGATGTCTTTGTATGGGAATGGTGATAAGGACTCTGAACCCAGGCACCCTCCTAGCCGTTGTAAATGGTGTGGAAGATCTCAGCAAATGTCTCGTGATCGGCCGCCAAAGGCAAATCTTTTCTTGAGAGATGAGAGTGTGTTTCTAAATGCAGATCATGCTTTGTTATTTGCTTTCTAATTTTTGCACTAATTTGCAGTTATTTGAGATTTGCTAGACTTGAAAGTTTTTTATGTACCTCTCGAATATTATTCTAAATTGCATCTTTCTTTTGATAAAAAAAAAATCAAATTTGTTGACCCTCTTTATTCCTATAAGATTAGAACAAATTCATCAAAAATAGGGAAAATTCCAAATAAGGATCCGAAGTAGATCACTTTTCTCAAATAAGGATCCGAAATGAACTTTGTGTTAGATAAAGATCTAAGGTGGACCCATTGTCTCAAATAAGGACCCAAAGTGGTTGAATCAATTCCAAATAAGGACTTGAGCTTGCTGGTCAGCCAAATATTCGCCAGCTGTCAAGCATATAACATTTTCGACGACTGGAGTTTGGGCAATTTTGCCCAAAAAAAATCTAGGGAAAATTAACAAATCTTAAAATAGAAAAAAAAAAAACCCTAGGTTTTTTACGTTCTCCCCATTCCTTGTACCCATCCTCTACAAAGTCAAAGACCGAAGTTCTCCCAATTCCTTGTACCATCTTCCGCAAAGTCAAAGGCACGAACTCAAAAGCAAGAAGAAAACCAAATGCTTCTTTGTTTGTTTGTGGAGATCCAAATTCTCCACTAGTCGAGCAAGGCGAGTAGCGACAAGAATCGAGTCACGACGATGACCAGGCAACGATTTGGTTGAGGAGCATCGGAGGAGAAGAAAGAAGAAAACATAAACATCTAAATGAATAACCTAAACTTAATTAATTTGGAATTTTTCCTTTTTTTCCAATCACAAAATTCTGACAAAATTGCCCCTATTTTAATCACTGGAAAATATCTGCCGGCAAGCTAAGGTCTTCAATAAAGATTAACTTGATCATTTCGAGTCTTTATTTAACACAAAATTCACTTCGAGTTTTTATTTAAAACAATGGGTCCACTTTGGTCATTATTCGACATAAAGTTCACTTTGTGTCCTTATTTAAAAAAATAGATTCATTTCATGACCTTATTTGGAATTTTGCCTCAAAAATATGGAAAGAGAGAGAGAAACTAATTGAATTTTTGCCTCACAAATAAAGTCAATTTGAAAGCTTTGAAACTTGAAAGCACCTGGTCACTCCGCTGCTTACTACTATGCAGCAACCATGCAAGTAGAGCTGACGCTATCTCCTTCCTCCTTCCTTCCTTCCTCGCCATTCGCCAGACCCTCCTTCATCACCAGCAAATCTCAACGCCCTCCAATCTCGCTCGCCCTCTCCGCAGCGTCAGCTTCTTCTTCTTACTCTTCTTCTTCAGCAGGCAACAAGGATGTCTGGAGGAAAACCCCGCAGCCTCGGCACAGGGCACCCACCTTCCGGCGGTCGGAGTGGCCCCACCTCGACCACAGCATCGACATGGACGAGCTGGTTTCCTCCATCTCGCAGACCCGCGACGAGCGGGAGCTCTTCTCCCTCCTGTCCCCTTACAAGGGGCGGCAGCTCTCCATCCGCTTCATGGTCTCCCTGCTCTCCCGCGAGCGGGACTGGCGGCGCTCCCTCGCCCTCCTCGACTGGATCAACGAGGAGGCCCGCTACACCCCCTCGGTGTTCGCCTACAACGTCGCCACCCGCAACGCGCTCCGCGCGAGGCAGTGGGCCGTCGCCCACGGCCTGTTCGAGGAAATGCGCCAGAGGGGGCTCGCGCCAGACAGGTACACTTACTCGACGCTGATCACGCATTTCGGCAAGGCGGCCATGTTCGACTGCGCGCTCTCTTGGCTCCAGAGGATGGAGCAGGACCGCGTGTCGGGCGACCTTGTTCTGTACAGTAATTTGATCGAGCTGTCGCGGAAGCTGGGCGACTACTCGAAGGCGATCTCGATCTTCTCGAGGCTGAAGAATTCGGGGATAATGCCAGACCTCGTTGCGTATAATACCATGATTCACGTGTTCGGTAAAGCTAAGCTTTTTCGCGAGGCCCGGCTTCTTCTTGAGGAGATGCGGGAAGCGGATGTTATGCCGGATACTGTCAGTTATTCGACGTTGCTCTGTATATATGTGGAGAATCAGAAGTTTGTGGAGGCATTGTCTGTGTTTTCTGAGATGAACGAGGTTAAGTGCCCTCTCGATCTCACGACGTGCAACATTATGATTGATGTCTATGGTCAGCTCGATATGGCTAAGGAAGCGGATAGACTGTTTTGGAGCATGAGGAAGATGGTAATTGAACCAAATGTTGTTAGTTATAATACGCTTTTGAGGGTGTATGGTGAGGCCGAACTCTTTGGCGAAGCCATTCATCTGTTTCGACTGATGCAGAGGAAGGATATTGAGCAGAATGTTGTTACCTACAATACTATGATAAAGATATATGGAAAATCTCTCGAGCATGAGAAGGCGACAAATCTGGTCCAGGAAATGCAGAATATAGGAATCGAACCGAATGCAATTACTTATTCGACAATAATTGCGATATGGGGCAAGGCAGGAAAGCTAGACCGTGCAGCGACATTGTTTCAAAAGCTGAGGAGCTCTGGGGTTGAGATTGATCAGGTGCTTTATCAGACCATGATTGTGGCTTATGAAAGGGCTGGTCTGGTTGGTCATGCGAAGCGATTACTCCATGAGCTTAGGCGCCCAGACAATATCCCCAGAGAGACCGCAATAAAAATTCTTGCTAGAGCTGGTCGCTTAGAGGAGGCCACTTGGGTTTTCCGCCAAGGTTTTGATGCAGGAGAGGTAAAGGATATAGCAGTATTTGGCTGCATGATCGAGCTCCTTTCAAGGAATAGAAAGTATGCCAACGTCATCGAGGTGTTTGATAAGATGAGACTGGCTGGGTACTTTCCCAATTCCGATGTCATTGCTATCATCCTAAATGCTTATGGGAAGTTGCGTGACTTTGAAAAGGCAGATGCAGTGTACATGGAGATGCAGGAAGAGGGATGCGTTTTCTCAGATGAAGTTCATTTCCAGATGCTCAGTCTCTATGGTGCAAGAAAGGACTTCACGATGGTAGAGTCTCTCTTTCAGAGACTTGACTCTGATCAGAACATTAACAAGAAGGAGTTGCATCTTGTTGTGGCGAGTATATACGAGAGAGCAAATAGACTCAATGATGCATCCAGAATCATGGACAGGTTGAATGAGAGGCGTATCATCAGATGACAATTTTAAAAATAGCCAAGGTAGTTAGCTCCATAGAATTTCACTTGCCTAGCCAAAAAAAAAAAGTTCCACAGAAGATCAGCAAACTTGAAAGGGTGTGTTGGAGCCGAGATGGTTTTCCATGAGACGGGAAATGGGAAACATGAAGCTTCCAGGAGGTTCATGCTGTGAAATACTTTTACTTTGTCGATTCTTCTGTAAATCATTTTCCTGGGGAACTGTTTGTTCTCCTCTTCAAAGAAAATGGATCTATTTACCTGCCGAACGCTACTTGTGCCACATTATTTATTATCGCAGTTTCCTGTTACATCTTCTGCTATATTAGTTAGAAGTGAGGAATTCAATTTGTGCTCGCCACTTGCATCATGGCTTTGAGGATATCAGCTGAACAGAATATACTAGTGCATTCAACCATGGATTTAAATCCAACCACTCCCGCTTCAAAAGGTACGTTTCGGCATTTTGTTTTCTAGTCATTCCTGGCAACTCTTTATTTTGAGAATGATATGGAGAGGATACATATGTACTGGTGGATGCTGGGCTATGCTGGTGTGAGTTTGGCAGTTGTTCCATTGCTCTCCTCTCCAAATCAGCTCAAGATGCTGCTCCTCCATGGAACGAGCGAAGCAGGAGACTTTTCGAAGGGTCGGACTCCTCCGTCGACTCTGTTCTTGCGGATTTTAAGCGTGTAGATGGACTTTGTTGATGTTAGAACGGAAACTGCAAGCTTGGCCTGCAACCTTACTGGGAAATCAGTCTGCTCAAGGCGTGCGGGACTTCTACCTCGATCGACCCTCCAATCTTTAAAAGTATCAAATTTTTATTTTAACGTTACCGTCGAAGGGTCCGATATTGGCAAGTGATAGTCCATGGATGACGGGCGGAGAAAAAGCATGACAGATGACGTTTGCACCATTTCATGAGCAAAAAACAGCGTTCGAACCGTCCTGACTTTTTTATATGGTGGGTAAAACCTGTGCACGCCGAATCAGATAACAGTAAAGTGATATCTCGTGAAAACGAACCATTAGGTAATTAGGCGTCCCATCGAGACTAATACCGAGAACCTGTCTATCTTTCTCGCATGCTCCCTTCGGCATGGTGACAACATGGCGTTGAGAGATGATTCCTCCCTCAAAGTCAACCTCATCAGACTGCACGGTCAGGATCTTTTCTTGAATTTAATTATGTATTGCCGGTCTCTTTTCTTGATTCTTGTATACTCCTTATGTTGGACAATACTGGGGGGTCATTTTGGACCTTGGTGTCGATCCATTTGTAGGTGACCGCCCCGCTTGTTAGATGGTTCTGCACAACTACCTTTGCAATCCGAAGAGACTCGTGTAAACGGTGGCAGGTTCCACTTAAAACCTCAAGCTCAAAGCATGGGATTGGGCTTTCTTTGTCTCGAAGTCGTCGCACGTAAGGTAGCTTTAAAGCCTAATCGCCTTTCTTTATGGCTAAAGTAATGCTGTTTAGGCAAGCGGCTAAGCTAATTAGGACCCATTACGTTTGGTTTTTTAGTGGACCGATGCTATTGCAGTTCCTATTCGCCACTCGACGCAATAGGGGGGACAACACTAATCTAAAACCTCCGAATTCGTATTTCTAGATGGTGGGAGTTCTCCAATGCGTGCCCGGTTATCGAATCAATCTGGCACGAGGTTGGTCGGATCCGGCGATCTCAGTACATCGCTTCGGACGCGTTACGTTATCTTAGCAAATAGTAAATTGCCCAGAACTTTTTGAGCAACACTCAACAGATTTCGAGTGTCGGGTGTGTACGCGTGTCTCGGCTTCTGCCATGACTTATTAATTCAATAGACATTCAAGTTAATAATTCTGAGAGAGATTTGAAAGGAACTTATAAGTATGAAAAATAAACTATTTTTATATCCCATTTAGACGTAATTAGTTGAGGATATCACCAGTTTTTGTGCCCTAATAGTTCCCTTAAGATAAAGTCCGTCCCTTGTATTTAAATTAAATGCACGTTCAGGTATGTAAGTTTTGCAGAAAATGAAGAATTTGAAAAACATTTGGCTAAAATTGATCGTTTGTATCATTTGAAATAATTAATCAATGGAAAATATTTTCATTATCGTTAATAATTTATATTTAAAATTTTCATGACTATTGAAAATATTTTCCATTCGTTTATTTTAATAAATGACACAAATAATCATTTTTAGAAAAATATTTTTAAAATTATTTATTTTTTATGAGATAAATGGAACTAGAAAAGAAGAAGAAGATGACCCTAAAAAAAAAAAAAAATTCCTTCAAATTAGGAAAGACTAAGGTAGTCTACGCGTCTCTATTTGGGACCAGACGCAGACATTAGAAAGATCAAAAAATGCTTGTATCGAGCGTGGCCGGTGGGCCAGATTACGCGACTTGGATCAGTTGGTAGTCCATCCAAAAAAGAAAAAACTCAAAATTAAATTGGAATACAAAATTGTATATGTCACTCTCAAGACTCGGTCAGAAACAACTCCAACAACCAAAAAATTAATAGTATGTTTACCCTATCATCTTTTAAAAAAACCATAAAAATAATAATAATACCTATACTAATATATCTACGGTTGCGTCGTCCAAATCATACAATAATGTCTATTTTTTTCATGAAATATTAATGATTTGAAAAATATTTTTTTTAAAATTATTATTTATATCGCTCGCATTAATTAATCAATAAAAAATATTTCAAAATTTTATAATAATTCATATTTAAATAATTTTGTGGACAATGATAATATTTTACGCCCACTTGTTTTAGTAAGTATAGTACTTTAAAAAAATATTTTTCATAACATGCATTTTTGGCGAAATAAATGGAACCCAAGAGTTTGAGGCACGTAAATATCACGGAGCGATTGTAATTTTTTTTTTTTTGCCATGCTATAGGAATTTAGCTGTTAGGGAAATCTTAACTGTTTCGCAAGTGACTTGGTAATTATGTATAAAAAAAATTACTTTTTAAGAACAAGTGAATAACTGCTTTGTTGAATTGTCATTCTTAGACACAGTGCGCGTCCATCGTTGTCTAATAACTGCCAATTTATATTGACTTCAAGTTAAAGTGATGTTCGCATAGGGTCGATTTGTAATGATTAGCTATAAGAAAATCTTGCAGTTAAAAAACTCAAAAAGAAAAAAAGAAAAAGAAACGGACCATTTATTGACATTAAAATTTGGATGGGTTTCGAGCAAGTTTTATTTAATTTTTAGACGGAAAATTTTTTTAGAGGGAAAATCACCTTTTTTTTTTGGCTAAAGGCATACATCTAAGTAAAGATGGAAGCAAGGACGAGCTTGAATCAACTGAAAAATAAAGGCAGAATTTTTAGTTCATATTTCACGTCTATATAAAACATAGGGACACAATAACATTTAGAATATTCCTGACCGTCACTATTATATGGTATTGTAATCAATTCTCATAACGATAGAATATAATAAAAATCTTTAAAGGAAAATTATAGGAAGAGTTGCGAAAATGTGTTAGAATTTTGCAATAATGACTAATTTGCAACATCAAAATTCTATTAAGATCGAACTTTCTTCTATGGGGGCAAAACTCATAGTATTTAGGCTCTTTTTTTTTTTTTTTTTTTCAGAAAATGAATGATTTAGAATTTTTTTTAAATAATCACTTGTATCGCTCGCAAAAATAAGTGAATGAAATTTTTTTTTCACCATCCATAAATTGTTTAGATTAAAATATTTTTGATAATGAGAACATTCCTCATATGCTAATTATTTCAACTGATATAAGTAATCATTTTTTGGATTATTTTTCCAAATCATTCATTCCGCAAAATAAAACAGAATTTTAATGGGGCAAGCACCAATCCTAATTGGAAGGAAAATGAACGGAGAGTGCAAAAAAGAGGACGATTTCTTTTATACAAGAGTCTCGTGTGTCATATTTAGATAGAGTTCTTAACAAAAAGTTTGTTATTATACATTTATCGAGATCCTAAACAGAGCCTCAAACACCTCTAACTTTTCGAATCTTAAGTTCATTTACTATGCCCAAATTAGTGTCGCTGATGACACGTGATGCCAATTTTGTACAAATTTTATTTGGCCTAGACCAAATTTTGTTCTTTTTTTGATACCTGAAACACTGCAGTGCAAATGCGCGGCCGACGACGTAAATGGGAGCGATCTTATCTTGGGACCCACCACCACGACGCCACACTTAAGTCCACTAATGAATACGCAGTATGCGAACCTGGAGGTTCGAACTCTTGCTCTACTGTAAAGAGGGTCAATGTGGTGGTTGGGCTAGACCAAAATTATATTATGAGTAATCTAAAAAGTTTATGATTTTATCTAACTGAGAGGGCTCGATAGCTAATGCTCATCCAAAGCAGCAAGACAAACTATCTTGCCTAATTGGGCAAAATTAGTTGAGAAGAGCAACGACAAACATATTACACTATAAAAGCATGATCCATATAATTATATATAACCTTATAAAACCATATTACCCTTCTCTTTCTCTAAGAATTACTTCTAAAATTAACATGTCGGACTCTTGATGGTACGATGCCAATCATTCTTCTCGCAAGAAGCAAACTTTTTTTTTTTTTTTGGGCGTTCTTCTCTATATTTGCTTTAAACTATGACGTTGCGATTATCTCGCTTAAAAGCACATTTGATGTCATAAGTCTTGTTCAATAAGAGAATGCCGTGAGTTTTAAAGAGTTTTAATGTCATCAATAATTATGAAGATTTCTAGCATTTCTCATGAATCTTTCTGCTAAGTATTTCGTCAGAAGATTTTCATGATTTTTCCCCATTACTATCAGTAATATTGCAAGTTCCGTGGAAAGTTGGATATGAAGCACCGTGATTCTAAAACATTAGGTTATTTATTCATGTATGTTAGAGTTTTGAATTTTATATTCTGGCTTTAGGTAAGCAGATAGTTTTTTCTTACAAGCATACTAGATGTTTAGATTTCAGCAGTATTCATTTCTCTTTCTTTTAATTACCTAAGTTCCAATATGTGATTTTTTTTCCCGACATCCCTAGATTAAGTTACTCGAGATATTATCCGCTTAAGCCGGTCTTATACTGAGCATCACGATTTTATCATTTGGCATACAGACAAACTAGTGCATTAGTTTGACTTTGGAGTTCCAAAGCAAAGTTTGTCATTACATATAAAGGCACATCCGTGAGTACACACACACATTCTAGAATCGTTCTCTCCCTAATCGATGCACAACTTAGTTAATTTCCGCCTCCTTTCGTTCCTTATCCTGACCCTCCAATTTCGACAATCACTCCCTACTCTCATTAGATTTGGTTGTTATAGTTTTTTGCCTTTTGGTATGTTTATATTTTATATTTGATCAAACACCAATATATTAGCAAAAATTTTATCAAGAAGAGGATCTTGACAATGGCATATAAATCTACAATGAGCTGTTAGTTATTAAGTCCAACTTTTGAATAGTATTTTGTTTTTGCTCAAACTTAATTCAAAACAAACAGCATCTTGGGTCCAATTTACGAGTTTGTTACTATTTAAACAAATGAAAGAACGGATAAAAACGAAAAGGTCTTAAAAAAGGATAAGAGAAAAAGGTCTTGACCATATCGATCTTCAATTAACATATTAAATTTTCAAATGGAAAGAAAACTAAAATTATCCCTCCAAAAGGATATGCATCAGTATCTTTTGAGTGATCCAAGAGTCCATGTAAAAGGTAAAATCTGTAAGGATAATGGAGCGGCCAAATAAGTAAGAGAGAGAGAAAAAAAAATACGAAATTTCATTATGAGATAATGAAGGTAAATAATAATATGATCCACAAAATTATACTAAAAGAGATGAGTACATCAAGCAACTCATCACAAAAATCTCTCATGTTTTTATTTTCCCTTAGATGTAAATTCAAGTCCACTTCATCTTATTGAGGTCTATTGATCTAAAACATATCAATTTCTTTTTCAGCAGACATTCTACAAACGCACGCCCCTAATTTGTCCCCTCCTCTCTGTCTCCTGTGTGGCTGGCGTCCCTTTGACGAATCCTGATTTGTCACCAGTTGATTCTCTCCACCGAGGCACGCTTATCTTAAAAAATAAAAAAATAAAAAAAAATCCCCCAATTAATAAGGATCACTAGCCTGACGTGCAATTCGCATTACACGGGCCTATCAAGGTGGTCCTGCCCAATGCGCATATACAAATGGTCGAATTCATTTCACGGACCTACAAAACAGGATCAATAGAATCGATTTTCATTATACGAATCATACTAAAAAAACCTTAAAAGCTTAAAAATTACGTTACACATCGAGTCAAAATTTAAATATCATTTGTGTCATCGTCTCAAATTTTTTTATACTTTCCTCGGTTCACATTACTCGTCAATACTTTGAAACCGCTGATGACGACCCCTTTTCCGAACATTTACCCACCCGAGATGATCGAAACCACAATCCACGTAAATCCAAACAGGAGATTCAGAAAAGAGCAACATTTGTTCCAAACTTGATCTTCACTCCCCATCTCCATCCGAAGTACAGATCTTCCTCAACCCTCTCTCCACCCTTTTGACCTTCTTTCACGGCAAGTACCAAGTTGTCCGCAGCGACGGATCCCCGTCGCTATCCCGGCTTTCACTAATCTCGCCACCGTCTCCGACACCACAGACTTCGCCCAATCCCTTTTCCCATCGCTCGCACCTAAAGAAACGCGGCCCAGAAAATCTACAAAACCCACCCCCCATCTCCCACCAAACTTTCACTGCATCGCCCCCTGGTTGGGTCGCCGAGGCATAAGTAGAGAGATTCAGCTTATCCCCTCTCAACACCTCCCCCTACCCGGAAGAAAAATAGAAGGGAGGATTCTTGATCTTCCGTTTCCCGACCGACCCATCTCCGGAATCGCCGTCCTTCCATCCTCCCGCCACCGGAAACAGAGGAAAGGAAGGATTTTGCTCGTGCCCGTCGCGCCGCATCGCGGTTTCCGTTCGTGGGTACGCGCGTTTCTCTGCGTGCGCGTGTGTGAGGGAGGGAGGGAGGGTGGGGGTGATTGGAGTGGAATTGGGTTGGCGGCGGCAGATGAAGAGGCTGAAGAGCTATTACATGCACCTGCGGCACCCGCAGACGATGGAGCGGCGGTGGATCTTCCCCCTCGCCATCGGGTCGATCGTTTCCCTCTTCTTGCTCTTCCTCACCACGCTGACCTCGCCGGAGGGGGTTCCGCTGTTCCCCTTCTACCGGTCCTCCTCCGCGGCGAGCTCCCCCTTCGTCGAATCCAAGCTCCACCCGCTCCCCGTCTCCGCCGTCCCGCCGCCGCCCCGCTTCGCGTACTTGATCTCCGGCTCGACCGGGGACGGGTCGATGCTGAAGCGGACGCTGATGGCCCTGTACCACCCGCGAAACCAGTACGTCGTCCACTTGGACCTCGAGTGCAAGCCGGAGGAGAGGTTGGATCTGCGGCGTTTCGTGGAGGCGCACCCCATGTTCGTGAAATTTAAGAACGTGAGGATGATCGCCAAGGCCAATCTCGTCACCTACAGAGGGCCGACGATGGTGGCTAACACACTCCATGCTGCTGCTATCTTGTTGAGGGAAGGTGGGGATTGGGATTGGTTCATCAATCTCAGTGCTTCGGATTACCCACTCGTCTCTCAAGATGGTGAGTCTTTTTGTGTTCTTGTTTCGGTGGGTTTCGGTAATGGATTGGGGTTGATCCCAGTTCGGGCCTATGGGTTTAATTATTGGATTTGGTTTTGTGTGTTTGGGTTGATCAGATCTGCTGCATACGTTTTCGTACCTGCCGAGAGATCTTAACTTCATTGATCACACTAGCAACATTGGATGGAAAGAGTGAGTGAACTTGTCTTGCAGTTATTTTTGCTTTAACTTGCATTTCTTGCTCTTTCTATATTTGCTGTTCTTTTCTTGCTCTTTCTATATTTGCTGTTCTTTTCTTGGTGTTTGGTTTCATTTTTGGCTAGTTGATTGATGCTTATGCATGCTGATATCTGCAGGTTTCAAAGGGCGAAGCCAATTATTATAGATCCGGGTTTGTACATGACGAAGAAAGCTGACGTTTTCTGGGTGACTCAGAGGAGAAGTGTGCCGACGGCCTTTAAGCTCTTTACAGGTGCGGATTCAATAGGTTACAGATTGGGATTTTCGCCTTTTGAATTCCTACATCTTCATGTTGCAATCTATTCATTTGTAGTCATAGGCTAAAAATAGTTGTTTTGGATTATCATTGGAGTGGTAATTAAAGAGTAAACTGATGGAGAAAGTTCTTCAAAATGAATTGAATGATGGAGGTGAGAGTTCTGATTTTGAATGCCGTTTCCTTCACGAATGCATTGGACAAGGTGGAGGTGATGGAAGCATGCATGGGAATTATCTCCAGCAAAATAACAGTTGTTAGTTTGCAATATTTGTATACTGCGAAGCGAAGATCGATGATGACTGTTCTGTAGTTAAGGAGTGAAGAGGGATGATGGACAATGATGACATTGCAATGAGGACATGTTAATATTTTGAACTTTGAGGTGTCAGACAAAGTTCTGCAGTGAAGAAAGCGGTCATTGTCCTTTATATTGCTAGTCATAAATTACATCAAGAGGTGATAATCTTTGACGTGACATGACAACATAGCTTAAACATGACAGGAAGAACATGGGGAGCATTTTGAGAGCAATTCAAATTAGACATGATTAAGTTGACATCATGTGAGAGCATTTGATATGTTTCCAAAAGGCAGGAATATCGACACTAACATGGTGACCCAACACGAACAGCTACCCCTATTTGAATCAAAGATATTACTTTCACATTTCCTTTGTTCGACGGTTGAGAGTATTTCCCTTTGCACCTTTTGATCTAGTTTTTATGGTAATTCACCGTCCACTTGGCAATCCTTGAATTTCATTAGACTTTTGTGGCTGCTCGCTGAAGTCTGAGCTAGTTTGGCTGCCGTTCTTCTATAAGGATCGGCCAACTTTAACTGTTTACTAACTTGAGAGCAAGGAGACAGCAAATTTGGTGGGCTGGAACAGAGATTGGTGCTTTGGACAGTATCATAGTTCCAATGATCCTTCTGATTAGTATGAGTACTTAAGAAGATTTCTGCCATCCTATCATTGTAAGAGCATTCGAAGTGTATTACTTGCTAGTCTTCTGGAAGCAAAGAGTGCATGCTTGTTGTTTAGCATAAATTATAGGCAAAGGAGCAAATATTCTTTGGAATCTGAGAGGGATGGAGGAGACAATGATACTGCTTGGGAGGTGTTGATGCCTTGCTTACAGCAGTTCCTTTTGTTGATGCTGGAAAGTGAGGACCTGTCTCACTACAAAACATGTGTTTTCAGTGTCAGGCTTTCAAAATCAGCTTGTGTAGGGTGAAGTTGGCAAGTAGTAGTTGGCCCATTGTGGACATTTGGAGGGGTAAATTAATGTAATGATATCTTCT
The DNA here is from genome assembly GCA_014182565.1 of Eucalyptus marginata. Taxonomy (NCBI): domain Eukaryota; kingdom Viridiplantae; phylum Streptophyta; class Magnoliopsida; order Myrtales; family Myrtaceae; genus Eucalyptus; species Eucalyptus marginata. The sequence goes on from CM024594.1 coordinate 27,308,726, forward strand.
CACAAATAAAAGAACCTATCCTAATTTGCAGCAGGGGAACTATCCAAAGCATGAATCATTGTGTATTATAGGTTGTTTTAAGTGTCGAAAGCCATGATTGATGAGTTAGTTTATCTTGTTCTCTTATTTAGGTTCTAGTTGTGGCATGCTTTCAAGCAACCATTATGTGCTCGCCCTATAACAGTCTTTAGCTGTTTATGTTTTGTAGTACAAATCAATTGCTGCTTTGTCTACAATTTATTCAAATGACTTCGCTGGCATTAGCTTAAAGTTTATGCTCATGATAGTGTAAAAATTATGATTTTAGGTTCCTGAAAAACTGTTTGATTGTAGCAGTATCCTTAATAATATAAGCATAGATTTGATTGCCTAGGTCTTTTTTACCAAAAATCAGAGGGCTATGTCTTGCTGTTCATAGCAGCTTTCGTGATTGCGGTAACTATAGGGAGATGGAGGATTTGTTGCTAATAATTTGTCCCTAAGATGCACAAGTTGGGAAGTTATAAGTGGATCTTGAAGGTAGTAGAGACTGGATAGGAGGCTATAATAGGGGGATGTGCACGGAAGTCCCTGAGTCGTAAAACAATTCATTAAAGTCCCCAGTGAAGTCTAAATGAGGTGCTGAAACTTTCATTACGAAAACAATGTGAATTAGATGAGTAATTAATCTTCTTGTGGGACTCTAGCATATTCATTCTCTTGTTTTGTTGCCTTTGGTCATGTTGGTACAGCAATAGAAACTTGAGGATTCATATTCACCTCATTTGGGATATTCCCTAGCTCCTACATGTTTAACGGAAGGTTTACCTAATTTGCTGCACGTTGAGTTTGAGAATGAGGTCTACATGTTTAACAAGTGAGTGTTACATTTATTCATTGGAGCGTAAATCTCATAAATCTGAAGTAAGATGGCCAGGCCTAGGCCTCTTCACTTTCATGGCACTTATTTTCTCTCCCACATTTCTTCATAAGTGGCCGCCTATGCCACTCTTTTCCAATTTACTTGCAAATAAATATATATATATATATATATATATATATTTTTTTTTTTTTTTTTTGTGGTAGAAACATTAAGTCAAGTTCAGACATAACTGACTACGAATGTTGATATTATGTCATGACCACCCCTTTCATTGCCAGAGAACTTTGGTTTAGAGTATATAATTATTGGTTGATCTATCTGTTTAAAAGCACACTGGTGACTTTCATTAGTTGTATATGTTTATGTAGAATAACAATGTTGGTCAATCTCCATGTCGTGTCCGGTTTGAAAGTTTATATGAAGGCTAGTCCCTGGACAATGTGTTAGCATACAGATACCCAATCTATGCAATGACATGCTGTTATGCATATAAATTTTTGGCTATGATTTTAGTTTAGCAGCAATGCAATCATATGCTTTTTTTTTTTTCCTTGCAGGGTCTGCTTGGATGGCTCTGACCCGACCCTTCATTGATTACTGCATATGGGGATGGGACAACCTACCTCGTACTGTTCTCATGTACTATGCCAACTTCATATCGTCTCCAGAAGGCTATTTTCACACCGTGATCTGCAATGCGCAAGAGTTCCGTAACACCACTGTGAACAGCGATCTCCACTTCATATCGTGGGACAATCCTCCAAAGCAGCATCCCCATTATCTCAACCTTTTGGATATGCAGAGGATGATCAATAGCAATGCTCCTTTTGCGAGGAAGTTCCCCCGGAATGATCCAGTGCTCGATAAGATCGATTCTGAGCTGTTGTCTCGCGGGCCTGACATGCTCGTTCCCGGTGGTTGGTGCATCGGGAGCAGAGAGAATGGGAGTGATCCATGCTCTGTTGCTGGTGAGCCCACGGTTCTCCGGCCAACCTCAGGAGCAAAGAGGATTGAGAAGCTGATCAGCACTCTGTTATCAAATGAGAATTTTCGACCTAGACAGTGCAAGTAGCAAGAAATGACAACTTATGCAGTGATCATTCAAATTGGGCTTAAGACGATTCAAAAGGGAACAAAATTCAGAAGGTCAGGAACAGGTGATTGATTATATTTCATTGGCGGGTGGAAGCTTTGGATTACAAGGTATATGTGGTGGGTATTACAGATATAAATTCAGTTGTTGGTTAGGATGCATGGGATTTACTTCACAATGCTTCTGCTGGAAACTCAACAGACTAACCGTCTTTCGACCATGTAGCCCATTTTACCATTTTGCTTCTCGTTTTGAAATTGTATTTACTGCGATCTGTTTCCCCATTCTGAATCGAAGCTTATTTGTGGGCTGATGGTGTATGAAACATTCGTGGACGAGAATATCAAAGAGTTGAAATTGATATCATTTATGCACAACTTTGTTCCTTTGCCTTTTTTATTTTCCTTGCAGTTGCACGGATCGTCCCAACTCCTAACCTGCTGGTCATTGGCATTGATGCTCAGTGGCTATGTGAAAATCACTATAAAGGTGATTAATCCTTGTTCTTCTGCTGGATGTGCTTGTGCTGGATGAAATTGTTTTTAGGCAAAAGGTTGAAGCCTCCTCTTTTTTCTCTCTTTTTGGGGTAAATGTGCGCTGGACTTGGATAGCCTTCTGTGATGATCATCTCTTGGTCGAAACCTGATGCAAGGGTTTTGCTGGAAAATTAGGAAAAAAACTTGATGATCATCTCGTTGGTGAGGGTCTTGACTAATTTGGGCTTTCCCATGTATTGGATATATACGTGAATTTTTCGTGTTTGATCATTGGATGGTAGGGGTGAGCATATTGACACGAAGCTGATGACGCGAAGCCGAATCATACTGCATTAATTGGGTGGGAACAAAAGTTTCAAACCTAACGAGGCTAATTTGTAGCTTGTAAATCGGTTTTGTTTTCGATCCTCGTGGTTCATCATCTTCTGCTTATGCAACTAAACCAGGTAAAACTGAACAGGATTGAATTGAAACACAGCAACTTGCCATCACAAAGGCCACTTTTCTGGAAGCCCAAGATTCTGCCCAGACCACACACACCTTGTCCAGTGAAAGCTGTCTGAGAACATCTCACTTACCTTCACCGAGTTTGACAGTTCTTTCGTCCATTTTACATTGAATAATGATTGGAATACATCGATCCTCGTTTCTTACAACGGCTCCGATATGAATTTTTAATGATTTGACCTCAGACGTTAGATAAGAAAGACGGGTACACAACACATTTTTCTGACCACACGACGTACCAGCGCAAACCGGGACTGCAAAGCCTAATGAAAACGCAATACTCGAGCAGGTCTACGGTTCCTTCTCTCTTTCTTTTTTTTCGCCTTGGTTTCCGTCCGCTTGTTTCCTTTCCCTTTGCTTAGCAGATATATATGCATTTTTCTCGCTGTAGAAGCAAAGCATCTCTTTCCCGTGACACCGAAGCTCTCTTGTTCTGCGAAAGACGAAGCCAATATAACCTTGTAGTTCATAGACAAACATGTCTGGCCTGGTAAAATTGTTGTGATACCGACATAACCTCCTCATTTTTGGAACAAGAAAGCGATAGTTATAGTTATGTACATGTCACTTCGTAAACTAATTTTGCGTCAGTCTTTGTATCCCTAGCATCGGTGGTATTCAATTTGGAATTAAAGTTTGGAAAAGAATAAATTGTATGTAAATAGTTAAAACTTGATCTAATGCGACATCCCATTGAATGGAAGGATAGGACGATCTGGATATTCTTTATAATGTAATAAGCTCGTGAACAAAAGATATGTGACTTTTTACATGGAATATTTACTTAAGAAACCGACTTATTTAGTTTTTTAGATTATATATTTTTCTTTTTCCTCCTCCTAATGATGAGATCCGCGGTTTTATCAGTGATCAATATATATGCACTTAAAAATAAATTGAAGTGTATTCCTACGAGTTCACACATTTGAAGTTCAGATTGACGGAAATGTGGTGACTGAGAATATACGAATGGGACTTCTTCAAATGTTGACCTCACGTCATGTATGACATTAGCCCAGCTAGATGAAAAAATAAACATAAACTAATAGAGATGCATTTTAAATTAGCAAACATAAAAGATAGTTAGGCTGTTCATATATAGGCATACAGCCATGAAAAGCATGCAAAACCCGAGCTAGCTAGGCTAAAAAAATTGCCATGCATAACAATCAAATTTATGACCATTGAAATTGAGATACCTATTAAGGAAATTAACGTTAAATGAGACAAGAAAAAAACTCGCACACTATAATATTAATTAAATTACCCGAACAATCCACTCTGATCATCTTTTCTACACATCATGCAGCATGGAGATTGTATTGATGGAATACAACTTTTACGGATCATAACATAAACATCATGCGGCATGGAGATTGTATCGATGAAATACAACTTTACGGATCATAACATAAACAAGTTTGGTCATAGCAAAGAAAGTGAAAGCATAAGTTAGAATGGCCAATAAGCATTCTTACATACACAAAAAGGGGAAGAAACATAGGCCAGACCACTAGAGAAACATCTCATACCGTGCAAATATAGACACACACGACGTAAGGAGGGAAGAAGAGAGAGAGAGAGATGGACCGAGTAGGATAAAGATGGACCATGCAATAAGTTTTCGAGGTTAAAGGGGCTTTCGCCGCGAAGAGATGGCACTTGTAGCTATTCCACGCGAATGTATCAAAAGACACATCCGATATGACAATGCATGATGCACAAGCAATAGCTCGAGATGCCATCTCTCCTGCGACTAAAGCTCCCATTAAGCTCGTCAGTGCTCTCCTTTCTCTCTTTTCATTGTTTGGGGGGGGATGGAATTCTAAGAACTCTCTAGATGTACGTATCTCTGCACAACACAATTTGTATCTGTCTCATCTTAATCAGCCAAATGCACATTTATATAGAGCTCAGGAGGACTCTTCTGTCCTTTTGTTTCTTCTTTAAATTCGGGGATAGAGATTGAAGAATAGAAAGGGGGAGAGAACTTGTGCTCTTGGCGACAATGCTTCCATTATAATCATCATTCCATTCTCATTAGTGAAATGATTCTTTGCGGGGCCATTCGTTTTTTATGCTGGATTCTTTGTTACTACAATAAAAGTAGACATCTGACTGGAGTCATATCCACATACGTTGTAACCACCTCAATCAAGTTGTGACTCGACAAATCGATTATTGAATTAGCAATAAAAATGCAACACGAAATATCCACTTTCTTTTCCTATGAATTACATTAGGTTGGAGATGGGATTATGGGACTATAAACTATGACCTAATGTGTGGCCAAAGGATGAGAAGGACAACATTTTGGACCAAGTAAAAACAAAGGGTGTGATGATGAGTTCGTTGCCGAGAAAATTGTCCAAAAAGTCCTAAATCTATTATATTTTTGCCAATTAAATATCAAATCTTTCAATTTTGCCAATTGAGTTTATTTGGTCAATTTTGGCTGGGATTCACTAACATGGATGCCAGCTGTTCTACGTGGCATGACTGGCTCTAATATGGATAATTTTTAATAATCTGTTAATATTTTTTCTATTTTTTATTTTATCTCTTCTTTTTCACTTTTTCATATTTTCTCTCTTTCCTTTCTTTATTTTTTTCTACTGGTGGTTGGCGAGGCTAATGGTGAGGGTCGTGCGGCCCTCGCTTGGCCTTGCCCAACCTTGCATTAAGCTTTGAGCTCATGGTAGCGACCGTGAGGGCTCAAGGCTTGCAAATATGGACACGAGATCTAGAATGAGCTTCAAGCTACGATTGGCCACTTGATCACCAAATATCGGCCTCCTGGCCATGGTCATGTGAGCTTGAGAAGCCGCAGGCGAGGCCATCGTGGCCCTTGCTGGCCATTAGTAAATAACAAATAAACAATGAAAAGAGAAAAAAGGAAAAAAAGGAAAAAAAATAATAGAAGTTCAAAAAAATTGATATTATTAAAAATTATCCATGTTAGCACCAACTGACCATATAGGACAATCGGCACACATTAGTAAATTCTAGTTAAAATCGATCGGATGGACTCAATTGTTTAAATAGTTAAAATTGAAAGGTTTAGAACTGAATTAACAAAAATGCAATACGTTTAAAATTTTTGGACAAATTTTCCCTTTGTTGTGTGTCACATGTTGACAAAGATTTAGAAGGTTGGAAAAGAAGATGCTGAATTCAAATAGCTAGCCAATAAACATATGAAGATTTTGATGAAATTACAAATGAACGAGGGATCAAGTTGTATAAGGGAATCTTAGTGAAACACACATTGTCCTTAGTAGGCCCTTGTTCAAAATGCATGCATTCGATTCTTGGGTGGGGCATTTGTTTTTAAAGAGAGTTGAGATCATGTTTTTACTTTATTGATTGATTCCCTACCCTTTTGATTGTGCAGAACAATATTGACATAGAGTTTACAAAATCAATATGAAGTAATGTGGCATGCCTGATTGAATGGCTAGTTTTGAATGTGATTCACTCATCTAAATATCTAACTGTGTGGACTAATTATAATATATCTAACATCATTCAGATTATGTATGTTTTAGCGTGCGTGATTTGGCTCTGACATCCATAATTCTTGGTATTTAAGTTGACATTATCTTATTCAGTTCTTCTCGTGAAATCCATCATCTCAATTTTAAGATTTTGCAGGGTTTGATCATGCCTTTCCACCGAAAAGAATATCTTCCATGGTGCAATCGATTTTGTTGTTCGGCGCAAAGGAAGATGGAAAAAGAACTGCTGGATTTGATTCTAATTAATATGCGGATTATACTTCTAACATTCGAATATGCTTTCACCTTATGTTCTCAGAAAAGAACCACCTCGGACAGAATCTAGGCCATTAATGGATGATAACATAAAATATGAGTGTCCCCTTTCAACGCTACATGAATTTTACTTCTAAGAGAACTTACCCATGTGATGGACTTCTTTGAATACGAATCTTTGAATACGAATCTTGCGTCATTCAAGACATGTTGCTCTTAGGTCATTGCTCCGGTCATGGAAAATCAATTTTCACATAAATTCATATAACAAATTGGATAAACAAAGAATTTACCACTTTACGAGTTTACCGTTCCTAAGCACATTGGTTACTGCTTTTTAACATTACTTCATTTCTCAACCAGTTTGTCGAGAGAACTTGTAAAATATATATATATATATATATATTATCAAGACTCGTGGTTTTTTATCTTGCAAATGGGTTCACAAACTTAAAGCAAGTAATGGAAGTAATAACAAATGGACGTGAAAATGCCTTTCTACATGGAGAACTAGGTTAAGATATATATATGGAGCGGCTGATGGTTTCAAGAGTAAGACTCATCCAAAGTAGGTCTACAAGTTAAGGAAAGCCGTTTATGGCTTAAAGCAAGCCTTGAGAGCATGTATAGGAAGATTACTGAATTCTTGGTGCAAAGTGGTTAATATTAGTAGCCCTAATAGAGTCGAGCTTGTTTGTGAAGGTAAGTTTGCAATAGTATTAATCTATGTGGATGATCTAATCATCACTGGAGATAATGAAAAGGAGATGTGCCAAATTAGAGCCAACCTCTTAGTGCGGTTTCTAATGAAAGAGCTTGGAGAACTAAAATATTTTCTAGGACTCGAAGTTGAGAAAATCAAAGAAGGACTATTTTTAAGTCATCAAAAGTATACACGAGATCTCTTAGAAAAATTCGGGGTGCTTGATTGCAAACCTATATCTACTCCAATGGATGGAAATATAAAACTATGTGCAGATGAAGGACAAGAACTAGAAGACTCAATTATGTATAGACAATTGGTGGGCAGCCTTATTTACCCAACCATAACACGACTTAACATTGCCTTTGCAGTAGGAGTAATAAGCCGATTCATGGAGCAACCGTGAAAGTTTCGCTTGGATGCAGTCAAGCACATAATAAGGTATGTAAAGAGTACATTTGATTATGGGCTCTTTTATAAGAAAGAAGCACCATGTGAGGTTGTAGGCCATTGCAATGCTGACTTTGCTAGAGATTGTGACACACGACGATCAATCACTAGGTGTATGTTTAGTCTCGAATTAGCAGTAGTGTCGTGGTGCAATTAAAGATAGGTAACTATGTCATTGTCTATGACAGAAGTCAAGTGTAGAGTAGCAGTGATGGCGGCTCAAGAGAGTACATGGCTAGCAATTAATGGAGAATCTTCATCAACCAATAGATCACTTGAGATGATTATATTGTGATAAATTATCAGCCATAAACAGCGGAGAATCCAATTTTCCATGTGAGGACCAACCATATAGAATTACACTATCATTTCCTACGGAAAAAAATATTTCAAGGCGAGATAAAGATGGAGTACGCCAAAACAAATGATCAAGTTGTGGACATCTTCACCCAAGGTCTCGAAGTTGCAAAGTTCGGAGAGTTTTGAAGGTAACTAGGTATGATCGTGTGGTCCATGCTAAGAAAGAGTAGCCAATGAGGGGGAGTCTTGAGAGCACCGCCTCTCTCTCCATTTTTCTAGATTTTTCTATGACCAATATCTGCAATGGGTAGTTGTTACTTGTGGCGTTCAAAGTGTCTTTTGGTGTTAGGTAAGATGAGTGGATGAAAATAAGTTGAAAGTAGTTGAAACTTGTAAAATAGGCCACGTCGGACTCTTGTAGTACACTGGCTTTGTACTTGGTTGGTGGGGAACTTCTTTAAATCGGCAGCTCCGCATTCATGACTTGAGCATGCAGAGATCAAAAGAAAGAGTGTGTATAGTGGGAGTAACGTGACAGAGTGCATTGTGTGTGCGTGTGGTGTTGGTGAAGAGAGTGAGATTAGAGTATCTTGAGTGTGTAATAAATATAATGTTGTCTTTTTCTAGTAATAACAAGTGTTAATTATATAATTAGTGTTCACTATTTTGCTCAACACCGTTTATATTCAATAATGGTTGGATTCGAGCTCAGACGTTAGATAAGAAACACGGGTAGACAGCACATTTTTCTGACTACACAACCTACCAACGTACACCGGGATTACAATACCTTAAGAAAACGCAATGCTCGAGCAGGTCTACGGTTCCTTCTTTCTTTCCATTTGGTTTCCTTTCTTTTATTTCCTTTTCTTCATTTGCTTAGCAGATATATATGCATTTGTCTAGCTTTAGAAGCAAAGCACTTTTTTCCTCGTTACGTGAAGCTCTCTGGTTCTGGGAAAGGTGAAGCTAATTAAACTTTTATAGTTCATAGATAAACATGTCTGGCCAGGTAAAATTGCTGTAATACTGATTTAACCTCCTCATTTTCGAAGCAAGAAACCAATAGTTATCGTTTGGTACACGTCACTTCATGAACTGATTTTGAATATCGATCTTTGCATCCATAGAATCACTCGTACTCAATTTTGGAATGGAAGCTTGGAAAGAATAAATTGAATGTAAGGGGTTAAAACCAACTCTAATGCCACATTCCATTCGAAAGGAAGGATAATACCATCTGAAAATTGTTTATATTATAATAAGCTCGTGAACAAAAGATAGGAGACTTTTAACAAAAAATAATTTCTTAAGAAACTGTATTATTTAGATTTTTAGATTATGTACTTATGTACTTTCTTTTTCTTGCACTTAAAAATATGTGTATTCTTGTGAGTCTACATGTTTTGAAGTTTAGATTGGAGGAAAGGTAGGGGAGAATTACCAAAAAAGTCCTAAACCTATTGCAATTGTGCCAATTTAGTCATAAACTTTTTTTTTTTGACCAATTTAGTCCTAAACCTTTTATAATTGTGCAAATTCAGTCTATCCGGCCAAAATTAGCCGGCCGGCACGACGTGGATGCCGGCGAGGGGGACAGCCGGCCGGCGAACGCCGATGTGGCAATTTTTAAATATTTTTAAATATTTTTCGAATTTTTTAATATATATTTTAAATTTTTTAATATTTTTTTTTTCACCTTCTTCTTCCTTTGGCCGGCCAGCGTTGGTCGGAGGCGAGGGTGAGGTCGCCTCGCCGGCCACTGGCTAGGGCAAGGCCCCGCCGGATCCGGTGAGCTCGGCCCTCGCTAAGGCCGGGCGAGGTTGAGCCTTGCCAAATCCGGCAGGGCCTCGCCTAGCCAAGGCGAGGGTCGACCTCGCCAGTGGCTGGCGAGGCTCCTCGCCGAGAAACCCGACATCCCCATCTCCATCTCCATTTCGCAACTCGAGCTCGACTGCAAGTGGAAAACCCATCTCCAAGCTCTTATCTTTTCACTCCCATTTCGTCTCTTTCACTCTCTGCGCTTCTGGGTCTCGACCGCCTGCCGCAAAAAGGCAAGAAATAGAGCCGCCCCCCCAACAATGAAAGATCCAGATGCGGGAGCGGAGCTCGTCGCCTAGAACCTCATCAAGCTCATCGGCAATGTCCGCTTCTCCATTCTGATCGCCACCGTCGTCGCTATCACCCGCTAGAGAAACCCGACATCCTCGGTGAGGAGCCTCGCCGGCCACTGGCGAGGTCGACCCTCGCCTTGGCTGGGCAAGGCCCTGCCAGATCTGGCGAGGGCTGAGTTCGCCGGATTTGGCGGGGCCTCGCCCTCGCCAGTGGCTGGCGAGGTTGACCTCGCCGGCTCTCGCCTTCGGCCGGCGGGGGCGAGCCTCGCCAGTGGCCGGCGCTGGCTAGAGGAAGGAGAAGGTGAGAAAAAGAAAAAGAAAGAAATAATTTAAAAATAAAAAATATTAAAAAATCGAAAAAAAAAAAAAAAAATTGCCACATTAGCGTTCGTTGGCCGGCCGTCCCCTGCCGGCGTCCACGCGAGCACCGGCCGGCCAATTTTGGTCGGATGGACTGAATTGACACAATTATAAAAGGTTTAGGATTAAATTGGTAAAAAAAAAAGTTTAGGATTGAATTGACACAATTATAATAAGTTTAGGACTTTTTTGGTAATTCTCCCGGAAAGGTAGCGTACAAGAATATATGAATGGAACTTATCAGTACCTCAGGACTAGATGTTGACCTCCCATTACATATGAGACTAACCCAGCTAGATGAAATATAAATATAAACTAATACAGAGGCATTTTCAAAATTAGCAAGTATCTCCACTGTCAAAAGATCAGGAGTTAGCCTGCTCGTGCATAGGCATAGCCCGTAAAAAACATGCAAAAATTGAGGTAGCTAGGCTAAAAAATTTGCAATACAAAACTCAAAATTTATTATGACCCACAAAATTGAGATACCTAATAACGAAACTATAGCTGAATGGTACAAAAAAAAAAAAATTGCACACTGTGTGATCAATTAGAATACTCGAACAATCCACTTTTATTGTCTATTATACACATCACGCTGCGTAGATATCATATTGATGGACTACAACTTTTACGGATCGTAACACAACCAAGCTTGGTCATAACAAAAGCATGTAAAAGTATAAATTAGAATGGCGAATAAGCATTCATTGCATACACAAAAAGAGAAAGAAACATAGGTCAGACCACAAAAGAAACATCTCATATCATGCAAAAATAGACATGCGGTCGTAAGGAGGGGAAGAGAGAGATGGACCGCGTAGGACAAAGATGGACCATGCAATGACTTCTCGAGGTTAAAGAGGCTTCTGTCGAGAAGAGGTGGCGCTTGTAGCTATTCCACGTGAACATATCAAAAGGCACATGCAATATAGAAATGCATGATGCACAAGCAATAGCTCGAGGTGCCACCTCTCCTGCGACAAAAGCTCCTATTAAGCTCTAGCCAGTGCTCTCCTTTCTCTCTCTTTTCTTATCTATCTCTACACAACACAATTTGTATCTGTCTCATCTTAATCAGACAAATGCACATTTATATAGAGCTTAGGAGGATTCTTCTGTCCTTTTGTTCCTTCATTATATTTGGGGATAGAGATTGAAGAAAGGAAAGGGGGAGAGAACTTGTGTTCTTGGCGACCATGCTTCCATCGTCGTCATCATCCCATTCTCATTCATAAAATGATTCTTTGTGAGGCCATTCGCTTTTTATGTTGGATTCGTTGTTACTACAATTAAAGTAGACATCTAACTGGAGTCATATCCACATAAATTGTAACCACTTCAATCAACCTCTAATTGATTAATTGTAGGAATAACTTAATTTGCGTTACCTCCAATATTAAAATTATGTTTTAGTCACCATGACTGCTAGATTAGAATTGAATACATAAAATGAAAATGACCTATAAGGATGCGTTCTTTCAAAAAAATATAATAATTATAATCAATTCAATTCTCTCGTTTTAATTCGAGTGACGATTTCAACATGCATATGCATTGAAACTAACAAAATATTCCATGCATAAACAGATACGAACATTCTCATGTTTATTCTAAGTTGTGATTAGACAAATGTATTATCAAATTACTAATAAAAATGCAACACGAAGTGTGTACTTTCTTTTCCTATGAATTACGTTGGATTGGAGATGGGATTATGGGACTCTAAACTATGACCCAATGTTTGGCCAAAGGATGAGGGGGACAAACGTTTTGGACTATGTAAAAGAAGGGCATGATGATGACTTTTTTTTTTTTTTTTTGGTCTGTTCATGATGATGACTTTGTTGTGGGAAAAAATGTTCAAAAAGTTATTAACTTATTGCACTGTTGATTGAGTCATAAACTTTTTAATTTTGCTCCTAAATCTCTTCACATTTTGCTTATTGAGTCTATTTGCTAGAATTCGCTGATGTGGATGTGGTTATCTTAGTGGCACTGCTAATATTGATGTGGACAATTTTTTATAATTTTTTCATTTTTTTTTTTTACTTTATATATTCCTTTTCCTTCTTTATTATTTTTACTAGTGGTGACCCAGGTTCGCCATTGGGCGAGGGCCGTTGATAAGGGTCCTCACGCAATGGCCGACGAGTGTCCCTAGTCCCTCACTCATGGCCACAATGGCCTTGTGGGTTGCTCAGCCTTGCCCGCTACTTGAGCTTCAAGCTCATGGCGGCGACTAGGAGAGCTCAAGGCTCATAGACATGGACATGAGACTTAGAGTGAGCTTCAAGCTATGGCTAGCCACTCCATTACCAGATCTCAAGCTCCTGGCCATGGCCGTGTAAGCTCAAGTGATTGTGGGTGAGGTTAGCCTTGTCATAGCCTTGTTGGTTGTAGATGAGGCGGCCTTTGCTCGTGGCCGATGAGGCCATGGCGAGACTAGCCATGCCATGGTCAGAGTGAGGGTTGTGTGACTCTTGCCCATGGCTGGCGAGGGCATCATGGCCCTTGTCAGCCACTAGTTAATAAAAAATAAACAAGGAAAAGAGAAAAAAAGAAAAAAGGAAAAAAAAAAAAAAAATTTTGAAAAATATTAAAATATTATTAAAAATTATTCATATTAATAGTATTGGTTGTACCACATAGGATGACTAACATCCACATCAGTGAAATAAAAATTTGAAAAAAAATTTAAAATATTATTAAAAATTATTCATTTTAGTGTTAATTGTACCACGTAGAATCACTAACATCCATATTAGTGAATTCCAACCAAAATTAACTAGATGAATTCAATTGATAAAATATGAAAAGATTTATGACTCAATTTGCATAATTAAAAATTTTAAAAACTGAATTGATACAAGTATAATAGGTTTAGAATTTTTTGGATAACTTCCTCCTTTGTTGTGTGTGACATGTTGACGAAGATCAAGAAGGTTGGAAAAGAAGATAAAGCGTTGAGGGAATTTTAGTCAAACATACAAGGTCCCTGGTGGGCCCTTTGTTCAAAATGCATGCATTCGATTCTTGTGTGGGGGCATTTGTTTTTAAACAGGGTTAAGATCATGTTTCCACTTGATCGATTGATTTCTTGCCCTTTTGATTGTGCGGGACAATATCGACATAGCGTTCACAAAATTAATATATTAAATGATGTAGCGTACCTGATTGAATGGTGAGTTTTGAATGTGATTCACTCATCTAAATACCCAATCGTGTGGAGTAATCATAATATATCTAACATTACTCGGATTATGTATGTTTTTAGTGTGCATAATTTGTCTCTGACATCCATAATTCTTGATATTTAAGTTGACATTGTCTTAATCAGTTCTTCTTATTGTGAAAGCCATCATCTCAATTTTAAGCTTCTGCAGGGTTTGACCATGCCCAGCCACCAAAAAGAGTATCTTCCATGGTGCAATCGATTTTGTTCTTCGGAGGTCAACTTGTTCCTCTTCTCAACAATCGCCATTAATCATGCATCGAGTGTCACAGAAGAAAGTCAACCATATCAGTCTGACCCACCAGACTCTTTAACTTAAATTATCCATCTTTCCCACTTCAATTTCTAATTACAAGCTTGAGTTGACGATTCCTTAAATCGTAAACATGAGTTTGCTGAAAAGAATTTTTTTTTTTTTTTTTTTTAACTTCCTTCAAAGTTCTCCTTCCTTCTCGATTCTGTTGACAGACGAGTCCAAGAATGTGGAATGAACTCCGGGAATATCAGCAGAGCAAAGTGACGCGACTTCGGCTTTCGCGCATTGGTTTGCTTTGTTTTCTTCGAACTTTTTTCTTGGAAATTGATGGAGCTACGCATAATTGAATTTGTGCTTGTGTAATTTCTTGGCGGTAGTGCCATTGCAAAACTGCGAAAATGAGAGGTTCTCCTGTGATGAAGATTGTCGTTCCCAGCCTCCTGCTTTCGCTGCGGTCCGTTATTCCGCTTCATTCCCATTGTGCACTGATTTGAGTATGTGTTTGTCTGCTTCTTGTGTCTCTAATTACAGGCTTCGTTCACTGTTCTATTGTTAACAGAGGCATGGACAGTGATAAGATCTGAAAAGGGATGAAATATAGTTGTCTTTTTAGCCAGCGATCAATCTGTTTGTTGTTTCTTCTGTTTGCTTTATTCAATTTTTTTGAGCTTCGGTTTGCGGATCAGCGACTCACTGTTTGGGATTGTCATGCTCTGTTGTGCTGGAAACAGGAGCACCCTTTGATGCTGATAAAGCCCGTCTCGACTTTTGTCGATACAATGGCAGTGTTTGCTGCGATTCTGCTCAAGATCTACAGTTGCAGAAGCAATTCAAAGCGATGAACGTCTCAGACCCTGGCTGTGCTTCTCTTCTAAAGTTGATTCTTTGCGCAGTAAAGGCTTCGTTTCCTGTTGCTCTCGTGTTGCTAAACACATTTTTGGCGTGATTGATTGCCTTTTCATTGAAGAGTAGATAAATATGTGCAGGTGAAGGAAGTAGAATCTAATGAATATCCAATTTACACTCCCGGGTTTCCACTTCTCTGAAATGATTCCTCCTTTGGAGTACTTTTTTCATGTCTCTGAAGCTTCTATGAAGTTATAGCTACTACAATGTTTGTGTTGCATTTACATATAGCATAGCTGTAAGGGGGGGAAAATTTTCAAAATCCTTAGCCATTTTACATATTGTGGGCCTGCTTGCTTTTCGCAGAGACGTGATCCATTTTCGGCTGAACTGTATCGAGTCGAACAAGCACCTCGTGCGGTTCCTGTTCTCTGCAACTCTTCAGTTTTTGCAAATTCTATCCGGTCCCAACTCTACACGCTTGATTTCTGCTCAAATCTCTGGGAAAAGTGCCACAACACATCCATATTAAATTCTCCTTTTGCTTTTGAAAGTAGAGCCAAAACAACACCCAGTTCTGGAAGCAAGATATCCGACTCATGGAGTTCAGCAGCAGAGTTTTGCAACGAATTTGGTGGGGCTTCTGATGACCCATCAGTATGCTTCTCTGGTGGACCAGTTAAGTTAGGTAGTGCAGAGAATTCAAGCACTCCGAGTGGCGTTTGCCTCGAGAAACTCGGGAACGGTTCCTACCTTAATATGGTAGCTCATCCTGATGGTTCAAATCGGGTGTTCTTATCCAATCAACCTGGTAAGATATGGCTCGCCACGATCCCTGAGCAGGGTTCGGGAGAGATAATAGGAATTAACGAATCAAGCCCCTTCTTTGATCTGACCGATGAAGTGCATTTTGAGAGCGAGCTTGGGATGATGGGACTGGCATTCCACCCGAATTACCAGAACAACGGCCGGTTCTTTGTTTCCTTCAATTGTGATAAGGCCAAGTGGCCTGATTGTTCTGGTAGGTGTTCGTGCAACTCGGACGTGGGATGCGATCCTTCGAAGATAGGACCGGACAATGGGGCAAGTCCTTGCCAATATCACAGTGTCATATCAGAGTTCACCACCAATCAGTCTTCACTGGTAAACAAAACTGTGCGTCGCTTTAACTGTTCCGCCCGTCATTACTGTGACGGATATGGATAAATCCCATGTCGCAATCTGTGTTTTTTCAGGGCGGCAACGTCAATCCAAATGAAGTGAGGAGAATATTCACGATGGGCCTCCCGTTCACTGCTCATCACGCCGGTCAAATTCTTTTCGGACCGAAAGATGGGTACTTGTACTTCATGATGGGTGATGGAGGGAGCATCGGCGATCCCTACAACTTCTCGCAGAACAAAAAATCCTTGCTCGGAAAGATTATGAGGCTCGATGTCGATAACTTACCAGGTAAACCACTAGCGCCTGAGCTTGCACTATATCTGAATTTCGATGTGTGTTCTGTAACATGTTCCAGCTCACTCCGAGCCTTCCTGGTCTTTCTTTTCTTTAGTTTTTCGTGCATGCCTTACATTCGTGGTATGTCATGGCAGATTCGACGACGACTAGTGAATCTAAACTATGGGGAAATTATTCAGTTCCTAAAGACAATCCGTTTGCTGTGGATAAGGAATTAGAACCCGAGATTTGGGCCCTGGGATTCAGGAATCCTTGGCGATGCAGCTTCGACTTGGAAAGGCCTTCCTACTTTCTCTGCGCAGACGTCGGCCAGGTTCGCTTGCACTTCACAGAATATGTTTCCTCTCAGTCATTTGGTGATTATGCAATTAACTGCGTCAGAGGTTAAAACAGTAATGCAGTTTCCATTGTTCGAGTCCATGAGATGCATGTGCATGCGCACCTTGAATCAATGCAACTTTCACATGTGCCGATTGATCGGCATCCCAGTTTCTTTCTTCTTCTTCTTCTTCTTTTTTTCTTTTTTTGGTTGTGATTTCCGAAAGGGATGACCGGTCGATGTCCTGACAGGATCTATACGAAGAGGTGGACGTGGTCACTAAAGGCGGAAACTATGGATGGCGCGTCTACGAGGGCCCGTTCCTGTATCATCCCCCGAAAAGCCCCGGTGGCAGTACATCTGCAAGCTCCATCAAGCCTATTTTTCCTGTGATGGGATATAATCACTCCCAGCCCCAGAATCCGCAAGGTTCTGCATCGATCACTGGAGGCTACTTTTATCGGTCTATGGCCGATCCGTGCTTGTTTGGAAGGTAAGTCCATATTGCTTCATTCCATTGTTATGCTTAATGGATCTCGGTATGTCCATTGATTCTCTAGCAATTCCTCTTAAAGATCATGTCTTTTTACTCACTTCTAGAAAGCTTATTTTTGAGCCACAATTCAGTTCATTCGAAATTACTGAGGACGACAAGCCGAGACTTGGTGAATTTTGATTTCAGATACCTGTACGCGGATCTGTATGGCAGTGGCGGCATCTGGGTGGGCACGGAGAATCCTGAGAACAGCGGCAACTTCACTAGCGCTCAAGTCCCTTACACCTGCGCAAAGGACACTCCTATACAGTGTGATGCCGAAAATGAGCAGTCACCCGCTCTAGGTGCGATATTCTCTTTCGGCCAGGACAACAGTAAGGACACTTTCGTGTTGACGAGCAGTGGACTGTACAGGATCGTGAGTCCTAGCCGGTGCGACTACGCTTGCTCCAAAGAAACGGTGACCTCCCCTCGTAGCCCTCCAGCGTCCGCTCCTCCTCCTCCTCCTTCTCCGTCCACTTCAACAGCAACGCCAAGGAGGCACCGGGGGCCAGAGTTCTTACCTTTTAGTCTCGTTCTTTCTCACATGCTCTTGTTCGGTTTTGTTCGTGATTTGTAACCACTTTGCATTCCTGCTATTTTCTTGACAAAAGCAGGTTGCTCGCGAATTTCTTTTAGAGTGCTGTCACGAGTAGGAATCGAAAGCGAGAAATAGTGATTTTGTATATGTTCGGTTTTTGTTGCGATTTGTAACCACTTCGCATTCCTGCTGCGTTCTTCCCTCTTTTGAAGCTCTCTGTCTTTCTTTTCTCTCCCGATTTGTTCTAGGAGTTTGTGTGTGAAAATTTTTGCGACTGATCTTGGGTAAACGTGGAGATCAGTTCGGCCATTCATCCAATCAACAGCAACTGACGAGGATGTTTGTAACATGGCTTCACAACCTCTTTGAGATTAGGCTGCTCTCCTCTCCCAATTTAAATTTAAGTCAAGTTTTGGGTATTTGACTTTTTCAAACTAGATCTAGATATAGATCTAGAAATTCAGGTATTTGATTTGTGTTCTTTCAACATTTTGATGTTGGTGTTTCTCCACAGCAATAGTGATGACTGATGAGGAAGCTAAACCTAAACGTTGTACCTAGCCGTTGCAAATGGAGTGGGAGATCTCAATCATTAAACTTCATGATCGGTCACCAAACATTTATGGTGTCAGATCTAATCTTGAGGAAGTGTGCTTCTAATTGCAGACTGTGCTTTGTTATTTGTTTTTTGATTTTTGTTTTATGTAGTAGTCATTTGCTTTTTGCCATAAAAGTTTTTTATTCACCTTTCGAGTAGTACGAAGTTGGCATAGTACATGAGAATAGTACGAGGTAGGTTGTCCCATCCCCATATGCAGTAATCGATGAAGGGTCCTGCAAGGAGAAAAAAGCATATGATGATCATCTCGTTGGTAAGGGTTTTGATTAATTTGGTTTTTCCCCATGTATTGGATATATACGCGAATTTTTCGTGTTTGATCATTGGATGGTAGGGGTGAGCATATTGACACGAAGCTGATGACACGAAGCCGAATCATACTGCATTAATTCGGTGGGAACAAAAGTTCCAAACCTAACCAAGCTGATTTGTAGTGTGTAAATCATTCTGTTTTCGATCTTCGTGGTTCATCATCTTCTGCTTATGCAACTAAACCAGATAAAACTGAACAGGATTGAATTGAAACACAGCAACTTGCCATGACAAAGGCCACTTTTCTGGAAGCCCAAGATTCTGCCCAGACCACACACACCTTGGCCGCAAAAGTAAGTTTTCATTGGCTCAATCTTGTCCAGTAAAAGCCGTCTGAGAACGTCTCACTTACCTCCACCGAAGTTTGACAGTTCTTTCGTCCATTTTACATTGAATAATGATCGGAATACATCGATCCTCGTTTCTTACAACGGACGGCTCCAATAATGATTCGAACTCAGACGTTGGATAAGGAAGACGGGTACACAACACATTTTTCTGACCACACGACCTACCAACGTACACCGGGATTACAACGCCTGATGAAAACGCAATACTCGAGCAGCTCTACGGTTCCTTCTTTCTTTCGCCTTGGTTTCCTTCCGTTTGTTTCCTTTCCCTTCGCTTAGCTGATATATATGCATTATTCTCGTTGTAAAAGCAAAGCACCTCTTTCCCGTGACACCCAACCTCTCTCGTTCTGCGAAAGACGAAGCCAATATAACCTTATAGTTCATAGACAAACATGTCTGGCCTTGTAAAATTGTTGTGATACCGACATAACCTCCTCATTTTTGGAACAAGAAAGCGATAGTTATAGTTATGTACATGTCCTTCGTAAACTAATTTTGCGGTAGTCTTTGTATCCCTAGCATCGGTGGTATTCAATTTGGAATTAAAGTTTGGAAAAGAATAAATTGTATGTAAAGAGTTAAAACTTGATCTAATGCGACATCCCATTGAATGGAAGGACAGGACGATCGTATTCTTTATAATAAAATAAGCTCGTGAACAAAAGATATGGGACTTTTTACATAGAATATTTACTTAAGAAATCAACTTATTTAGTTTTATTGATTAGATATTTTCTTTTTCTTTGTCGAGAGCCGTAGTTTTATCATCGATCAATATATATGCACTTAAAAATAAATTAAAGCGTGTTCCTGCGAGTTCACACATTTGAAGTTCAAATTGGAGGAAATGTGGTGTCTGAGAATATATGAATGGAACTTCTTCAAATGTTGACCTCACGTCACGTATGACATTAGCCCAGCTAGATGAAAAAATAAACATAAACTGATAGAGATGCATTTTAAATTAGCAAACATAAAAGATAGTTAGCCTGTTCATATATAGGCATATAGCCATGAAAAGCATGCAAAAACCGAGCGAGCTAGGCTAAAAAATTTGCCATGCATAACAACCAAATTTATGACCATTGACATTGAGATATCTATTAAGGAAATTAACGTTGAACGAGACAAGAAGAAAGTCGCACATTATGTGATTAATCAAATTACCCGAACAATCCACTCTTATCATCTTTTCTACACATCATGTGGCATAGAGATTGTATTGATGGAATACAACTTTTGCGGATAACATAATCAAGCTTTGTCATAGTAAAGAAAGTAAAAACATCAGTTAGAATGGCGAATAAGCACTAGTTACATACACAGAAAGGGAAAGAAACATAGGCCAGACCACAAGAGAAACATCTCATACCGTGCAAATATAGACGCGTGACGTAAGGAGGGAAGAAGAGAGAGAGAGAGAGAGATGGACCGCGTAGGACAAAGATGGACCATGCAATAACTTCTCGAGGTTAAAGAGGCTTTTGCCGCGAAGAGATGGCACTTGTAGCTATTCCATGCAAACGTATCAAAAGGACATGCAATATAGAAATGCATGATGCACAAGCAATAGCTCGAGGTGCCACCTCTCCTGCGACAAAAGCTCCTATTAAGCTCTAGCCAGTGCTCTCCTTTCTCTCTTTTTTTTTTGTTGGGGTTGGGGTGGAGTGGGGGAGGGGGGGAGAATGGAATTCTAAGGACTCTCTAGATGTATCTATATCTCTGCACAACACAATTTGTATCTGTCTCATCTCAATCAGGAAAATGCACATTTATATAGAGCTCAGGAGGATTCTTCTGTCCTTTTGTTTCTTCGTTAAATTCGGGGATAGAGATTGAAGTATAGAAAGGGGGAGGGAACTTGTGCTCTTGGCGACAATGCTTCCGTCATCATCATCATCATCATTCCATTCTCATTAGTAAAATTATTCTTTGCGGGGCCATTCGCTTTTTATGTTGGATTCGTTGTTACTACAATCAAAGTAGACATCTAACTAGAGTCATATATCCACATATGTTGTAACCACCTCAGGCAAGTCGTGACTAGGCAAATCAATTATTGAATTAGCAATAAAAATGCCATACGAAGTATCCAGTTTCTTTTCCTATGAATTACATTAGGTTGGAGATGGGATCATGAGGCTCTAAACTATGACCTAATGTGTGGCCAAAGGATGAGGGGGACAAACAATTTGGACTAAGTAAAAACAAAGGGTATGATGATGACTTCATTGTCGAGAAAATTGTCCAAAAGTCTTAATCCTATTACACTTTTGTCAATTAAGTTTTAAATATTTCAATTTTGCTAATTGAGTTCATATTGCCAATTTTGGCTGGAATTTGTTAATATTTTTTTATTTTTTTAATTTTATCTTTTCCTTTTTCCATTTTCATTTTTTCTCTCTTTTGACACGGGTCGGCACATGGTGCTGTTCTACGTGGTGTCCGTCGCTAATGTGGACATTTTTAATAATATGTTAATATTTTTTCTTTTTTTTTTAATTTTATCTTTTCCTTTTTCCATTTTCCTTTTTTCTCTCTTTTGTTTCTTTATTTTTTTTTTCTACTAGTGGTCGGCAAGGCCTCACTTGGCCTCGCCCAGCCTTGTCCGTTGCTTAAGCTTTGAGCTCATGGCAGCGACTATGAGAGCTCAAGGCTCGCAAATATGGACACAAAATCTGGAATGAGATTCAAGCTATGGTGGGCCCCTTGATCACCAGATCTCAAGCTCCTGGCCATGGCCGTGTGAGCTCAAGAAGCCACGGGCGAGGGTGTCGTGACCCTTAAATAAAAAATACACGATGAAAGGAGAAAAAAGGAAAAAGGAAAAAAAATAAAAATTTAATAAAATTTCGAAAAAAAATATTATGATATTATTAAAGATTATCCATGTTAGCGTAGACCGGCTGTATAGGACAACCGTCACTCATCAATGAATTCCAATTAAAATTGGTAGGGTGGATTCAATTGGTAAAATAGACAAAATTGAAAGGTTTATAACTATTAATTGACAAAAATACAATATGTTTAAAATTTTTGGACAATTTTCTCCATTGTTGTCCATCACATGTTGACAAAGATTTGAAAGGTTGGAAAGGAAGATGCTGAACCCAAACAGCTAGCCAATAAACATATGAAGATTTTGATGAGATTACAAATGAATGAGGGATCAAGTTGTACAAGGGAATTTTAGCGAAACATATAGTGTCCTTAGGGGGCCCTTGTTCAAAATGCATGCATTGGAATCCTGGGCGAGGGGCATTTTTTTTTAAAAGAGGGTGAAGATCACGTTTCCACTTTATCGATTGATTTCCTACCCTTTTGATTGTGCAGAACAATATGGATGTAGAGTTTACAAAATTGATATATTAAGTGATGTTGCATGCCTGATTGAATGGTAAGTTTTGAATGTGGTTCACTTATCTAAATATCTAATTGTGGATTAATCATAATATATCTAACATCATTCGGATTATATAGGTTTTTAGTGTGCATGATTTTGCAGGGTTTGATCATGCCCTTCCACCGAAAAGAATATCTTCCATAGTGCAATCGATTTTGTTCTTCGGCGCAAAGGAAGATGGCAAAGAACTGCAGGATTTGATTCTAATTAACATTCGGATTATACTTCTAATTAATCTTTTTGGCCGACCAATTATAATCGATTATGCTTTCAACTTATGTTCTCGGAAAAGAACCACCGCGGACAGAATCTTGGCCAGCTAATTGATGATAACTTATGATGTGAGTGTCCCCTTTCAACGCTACCTGAATTCTGCTTCGAAGAGAACTTACCCATGTGATGGACTTCTTTGAATACGAATCTTGCGTCATTCAAGACATGTTGCTATGAGGTCATTTCTCCGGTAATAGAAAATCAATTTTTCACAATTAATTCATATAGAAAATTTGAATAACAAAGAATTTACCACTTTACGAGTTTACCTTTCTTAGGCACATTGATTACTGCTTTTTTACAGTACTTTATTTCTCAACCAGTATGTCGAGAGAACTTGTAAAAATATTATTATTATTATTATTATTATTGCTGTTAATTCTGCTGGTAAGTAAAGGGAAAATTATATATAAGAGATCTCAGATACATGAATGAAATTCAGTCAATAAAAATTGCTGACGAAAAAAGCCAATTTTATTTATTTTAAAAATGAAAGCGAATCGACCTCTTGATTAGCTACGTGCATTTGAAAGCTTTAAAAGTAGGATGGAAGCTTTAGTGGGAAACTTGTAGATTGCATTAATGGAGAAAAAGGTGACATAAATTATCCAAACTTAACACATAAATAAAGGGGTGAAAGAAACTTTGCATCGAGACTGATCAATTAATAATGGTTCAAGAAAGTTGCATCGCTACGTGAAGACGGGATTAATACCATAACAAGCATATTCCACCTTGTGGGATGGTAAAGAACTTACTTTGCATAAGAAAATATACTTGTAGAAGGTGTTGGATAATTTTGAAAAAAGAGGATTTTTTGGATAATTTCTTTCGTGCTTACGCCGGCAAATTATTTTTTATTCAATCAAAGGAATAACATGACCCTTGGTCCCTACATTCCATGCGATAATTCTGGCATGGGACATCATTTTTGTGTTTTAGAACATAATAAACTACGCATATCAATAGTCATGGATACGGGATATGTAGAAATAAGTTTTGCAGGCCTTGCATCAATGTCAATCCTTTCCGTTCTAGTTGATTACCCTTTTGTTTTGACATGGCTTTAGTCCTTTTTAAGTTTTTTCTCCTGGTCCATTAAGGAGAATTTGTATGGAAAATTTGCAGAATTATTGAATCCTTCAATCGGGTTTTTGTTAAAATAAGAAGGTTGAATCTATTGATGAGGATGGAGAAGGATGCAATTTGAAAGTGAGTGTCAGAATATTGATGATATTGGATACTTATGATTATCTAAGAATGATTTTACTATTACATTAAAACAAAGAATGGATTCTTCTCCATATTAGTACATCTCTAAGGGAGTCAGTAAGTGTTAAAAAAATTGGAAAAAGAAACTTACCAGTCGAGTAATTTCTTGATAACTTATTGGTAACTTACACTTTTATACAATTACCAAATCTTTTTTTACAATATGCAAATTGCCAACTTTTTTTATTTTTATTTGACCATGTTGCATTTGTGTTATTCATGAATGCTTTGAGTTTACCAACTCTTAGATGAATTTAATAATCTTTATTCGTGTTAGATATGTCTCGAGCTCAAGCCCAAATCAGGAAACTTCTCTAATTCTAGTGTTTGACCTCATTCATGACATACGGTTAAAAATTTGAAAAATACAAATGACGTATAGTATGCCTTGTGGCCACTCATCAATACAACCCCTTCCAAAATTACCCGATGCGTTACTCCTACTACCTAACTTTGACTTCTCATCAATTTGACGAAACTCCCACTTTGACTTTTGTTTAGTCGAAATACTTGAGCATTTGGAAAACATTTAAATATATATAGAATCGTATATAATTTTTTACAATACCTAAATGAGGTCTCTTTTCTAAATTTAAATGGAAAGCCGTAAGCGAAAATCAAAAGCAGTCGATAATGACTAGGCAAAAGCTTGGCACGAATAAGTATCTGGCACTAGCTTGTTGAAGCTTGACACGAACACCCCTTAGCCAGAGGCGGAAAACAATCTTTTTAGTTGTTTCAAGTTCGATTGAAGACGCAGGCATTTGTAGATGTGTTATCACAGCTGAGTTTCATCAAATAAGGTTGTTACAAATGAAGATCCAAAGATGGAAGAAGACTGAAGAAAGCTTGACAAGGCATAAGTTTCAAAGCAGTTCCCAACAGCTTAGACAAAAACAAGAATAAGCAAAATATTAATTTGATTTAACATTCACAACCTACATATATGAAGTAATCTATAGATGTGCGTTATGGCTAAAACTATCACCTAGAGGGGTTGAATAGGTGATTGTGCGGAAATAAAGTGATTTAAAGAAATATTGCAACAAAACACTACTGGTGATGGAAGGTGATGGTCAGGCTTTACCGGTGTACAATTCTATCACAATAATTAAAGAGAGTAAGAGATAGAGAATTACATACAAAAGATTATAGTGATTTGGTTTTTACAAGCCTACGTCCACTTTCCTATTCTATTACCTATTGGTTGGATTCTACTATGATGAACCAATCAAAGGTTATAAGATTTGAGCTTTGAACACTTAAGCTCGTGTGTATAACTCCTCAGACACTCTTGATTTCTAAATGATTACACAATTATGCTTATAGAGACGAATGTATTTGATCACAGAACACTCTTTAGACTTTGGAATTGAAAGTTTCGATTCTCTTAAAGCAATACTTCTCTCAGCTTCAAGACCTCCTCTTATACTCCTCCTAGTCTGAGTTGACTGTTGGACATATCTCTAGGAGGATTTTCTAGCCAATCTACCCGTTGGCCCATATTTCATCAAGAAGGTCTGATTGTTTCAAGATTGCCGATGATGAGGCTTCCTAGAGATTCTGTCGCCCATATAGCAAATTGGGTTTTCATAAGTCGAGCGCCTTTACTTAGAAAGAATGAATCGCCTCAAGAAGATTGTTCCAAGAAAGTTGAAACTTTGAATGATAATTAGAAGACTTTGCTTTGGAACACCTTATAAATAAGGCAGGAAATCCAATGAATCGCCATTAGCCATTGCACAAGAATATTATCTCATTCCTAGCTGTTTGACAGAACACATAAGGATGGTAATAAATAAACCACGACTTTGGTTCTGATTGCTATTGTTTGATCATGTTCAATCAGACTTTCTATTTGAAAAATACTTATCATCATAATCAAAGTTTACATTCTGGATAAGTTTTGTCAATCTTCAAAATCACTTAAGGAATATTTTCTCAACAATATGGAGATTGTTGGATCTATAGTTTTCTAATTGTACTTTTTTTTTTATCATCTTATGAGTCTCTTAAATATTTGCAACAACTAAAATGAAATATGACTACTGAAATTGCATTGTACATCCAAAATAGGCCTAAGAAGACATGAGTGGCATTGGCAAAATTGAGGAAAATACAAGCAATTGGACATGATCACCAGATAAATACACGATGAGAGCGACACAGGCCATTTCCATTGTAGAGGTATTTTATATAATCACTGCATATATAATGTGGGATGTCCTTGCATTATATATGCAATGATTAGGAACAAAATACCTCTTCAATCTCTAATAGCTGCCTTGTTTCATTCTCATCGCGTGCTTATTATTGGAGCCCTTATTCTAAGCCTCTAGCCCAACTCAAGTCACAGCCTTATTTGATCCAAAGCCCACCTTTATTAAGAAGCTCATGACTTCTTGGGTGTCAGACCAACCGATGTCGTTGCTGGTCACAGTTCCCCTCACCAGTCGCCGCCCAAAGCTCACTTGCACGGTTGCATCTTGGGTTCAAACCCGAAACCACGCAGATGAAAGCCGTTGATGACCACCGAGTCCGGAAATAGAACAGAGACATGGATTACTCTCGGTTATTGAGTGAATATTCCACAAAATCATGCTTAAAAATGACCAACTCATCGAATCAAACAAATTTACTCAAGCCAGATTCGTCTGCCTTGGAAAATTGACAGAAATAATCACTATCATACAATCACGTTTCCAAGCAGTTTCATCAAACATGTGATGAGCGTCTCAACTTGATGGTTCAAATGCAGAGATTTAGCAGTGATTCGTTTTCATATTGATACCAAAAAAACGCACAATGAGCTCGAAGTGCTTATGGAAACTTATTTTCATAAGGTTTGAGCATGGTCGGTGTCTCCAGATTCTGCTCTTCATCAGGTCTCTCCATGAACGTAGCAAGATCCGCTCTCATGCCGTCGCTTTTATTCACCCAGAAGATCTCCCTATATTTTATTCACCCAGATAATCTCTATCTCTTTTTGGAACCCCCGCATCTCAGGTTCGTTTCTTCCCATCATTCAAAAAGATCTTCAATTCAAGCTCGATGTTCTCGCTCTTCCATTTTGAATTTCCATAATCAATCCTCATCTATTCGATCTAGGAGCTCCAATGTCACTTGCGCTTTTCCATGATAACATTATGGAGAATGCCGATCAAAATGCAAAATTCAACTATTGTAAGAAATTGGCGATAAACACGTGTAGTTTAACATAACAAATTGAATGCGAAATGTGATGACGGAAATAACACGTAATGGCAATAATCACATACAACCCGACATGACAGATTTGGTGCAAAATATAACGATAAAATGACATAATATAAGAATAATCACATGCAGTATAACATGATAAATTATCCAAAAAAACCCAACTAGAAAATGACACGAAATGACAATGTTCACATGTAATGTGACATAACAAATCAGAGGCAATACACGACAAACTCATATCAGATTCCATTATTGGTCGTGGAATATTGTCCAGCTCATGGCACTAAAGCAATTACAAATAGCCATATCAATTTGTGCTTTTTATAAATCTTTTAGAATAAAGTCAATTGTACGATGTTGGCAGGATCAGAGCATATAATTAGCACTCAACTTCTAAGGAGAATTTTCAGCGAAGACTTGCCCCACGTGGGTCTCCGATTGATACGTTGAACCCAAATCTAAGCTTTCGCATTAGGAAATTTACGGTCAACCCCAAGATCCACTTGTAAGTCTTGAGTCCTTAAATGTGAAATCCGTGGGGAAAAGATATGGTCGACCTTCCCCACTTTTTTTTTTTTTTTACTTTTTTGGTCGGTAACCTTCCCAACTTCAATCTGCCTCTTTTTTTCAAATTTGTGGAGTGAGGGCCCGTTTGGTTAAGCTTTTGGGAAATGTCCCTGAGAAGAATGCAAATACCTTTGAGATAAAGGGGTTTTCCAAAATCTTAGATCGTTTGGTAAACTAAAACTGAAAAGTCTTTAGGGAAATGCAAAAACTGTTTGGTAAACTTGTATTTGAAAAGCCCATTGGTGTGACCAAGTTAAAGTGTTTTGGTTTTAGTATTTTTAAAATTGCAAAAAAAGAAACAATGGCTATATAACATTTACATTTTCATGTTGAGAGTAAGGTAAAAAATACATATTAATAAATTTATTTAAAAATTATATTAAAAGAATTTGATTATAGGTTAGATGCAAAGCTCAATTTTTTGCTAAGGATTTTTTTAAGTTTGTTTTCAACTTTGAATAATTTTTTTTAATTATTATAGTATTAATCATTTTCGTTAATTAATGATCATTCTAGTATATTAATAAAAAGTTGGGCTATTGATTGTCAAAAGATAAAAATGATATAGCAAAAAAAAAAGTGAACTTATTTGGTGAATGATAAAGCGACCGATTGTGGATGCTATTTTTTTTTTTTTTTAGTAAGCATCGCATATAAAAAGGGAAGGACTCTCAGTGGAAATAGATTGTCCTATAAGTGATGTTTCGTTGAATATTCACATATATTTTAAGATATTTTGTTGGCAATCATTGCAATTGGTAGATAGTATAAAAAAAGTAAGGGATATATTATGTCAGCTCCGTGTTCATTAGTTAGTTTTGTGTTAACATCGTTGATTTGGCATCATATACATGTCTTGTATCGTGTCGTGTTGGTTCAATAATTTTCAAATCGTGTTTATGTCGAGTAAGTTGACACGATCAATTAATCATGTACGTACAACACGGACATGAATCGACACTCATAACTATGACCTCTATTTCATGCTTACAAAGAAGAGCGAAGGAAGCATAATATCGATTGCTCCAAATTTTACCGTGGGTAATCGGCAGGCCAAGATTATTGGCCGTAACATGAGACTTCTAAATTTTGGCAGTATATAAATAAATTAATTAATTAAATACGAGAAAGACTTGAATTATTAAAAAGAAGAAGCAAATCCATAGTTATGATTAGGGAAGAAGCAACGTAGAAGCAAGGGGGGAATAAAATAAAACAAAAAGAAAATAAAGAAAAAGAAGGGGAAAAAAATCCCAGAAAAATAGGCTCGAATTCCCCCTCGAGTCGATTTGGCTATTCTGAGTCTTCTGACCACCCAAACCCTCACCAATGAACTATATCCTGCAATGATTATCAAAAGATTAACTAAGAACCATCTTATGTTATATTGTTCTATAAAGCAATAGCTGAGATACACACACAATCAAAATGTAATGAAAACACATGCAACTACGGACATAAAATAAGCAGTATACATGCACCTCCCTAACTGTTGCCATAGGATTGTTGCTCCCATGGCCTGGTGGGAACCGGCCTGGTAATAGAATTTGCATTGACAGGAATAGTTCTATCAGTAGTCGAAACAATTTCACCGGGTCTTGCTATTCCGAAAGCTTCCACTATATCACTAGTGCTTCCAGATGATGGCGGCTTAAATGGCGCAGGACCTGATGAACCCCCGGCTCTTTCCCACGGCTTAGGAGGTGGACCATTTGTTGCGGAAATAGGGAATGAATGTCACAAACTACTGCAAACAAACAAGGAGGACGGATGGTTGGGGTCGATTTTACATAGTGGCCTGACTTTGCACTAGCTGCCTCAAGACTAATCACTCTAAGGGCAACACCCAACATGAGAATCCCTGTTCAATTATCACTACAAAACACGGATCATTCAAGCAGATAAAGAGTTAAGAGACACCAACCGACGATTACCCTTAAAGATACACAAACGGCGAGACCCAATAGACGGAAAAAGCAGCTAAGCTCGTAAAGAAAAAAACCCAGAACGCAGAGTCCACACACAACGGAATTAAACCAAAAAAGATAGAAACTCCAATTACAGACTCCCACCAAATACGGCTACGAGAATAAAGCCCCTCCTTTTTCAGCACGCGACCACAAAACTTAAAGCGAATGGGAACCCAAATTGGAGAAGACAAAGAGCACTCGATTCAGCCGGATGTCACCCATAATTGCATCAAGAACGGAAACGAATGAGCAAGAACGAAAGACAAGAAAGGAGCGAACCCAACGCGCCATTACTGGAGTCCATGGCAGGATAGGAGAGAGCTCCGAACCCAGATGAAGCACCCCGTTATGCCTGATTCACGCGCGAAGCCTTCCTTGGCCCTCGGGCGGAGAGCCGAAGCCGTCGCCGTCGCCGTCGCAGGAAGCGGAGCCGTCGCCGATCCGCGAGAGGACCTTCGAGTGGTGCTCGGATTGCTCGAATCTCGGATCTCGCTCGCTCGTGCGACGAACTTCGGCCTTGATGGAGTGGTGCTCGGATTCAAATCGGGATGGAGTGGTGCGAGTTGCAGGGAGAGGAACGCTTCAAAGAGAGCCGTGTCGATGGAGAACGCTGCAGAGAGAGATGAGAAGAGAGCCGGTCGATGGAGAAAGAGAGGAAAACGTGGAAAGAGCTAGGGTTTTGTTTAGTATGGGTAAAAGTGGACTTTTGATAAAATTTTAAGGGTAAAATAGGCAATCGGGAAAATTCATTAATTCCCTACACCAGTATTCCGAAAATGCTGAAATGCCCAAAGCAGGTCCCCACTGCTTTGCTTTCAAGATTCCAAAGCGCAAAGATTTTGCCAAGTAGCCTTCAAATGCCGAACCAAACGCCCTTATATTTTTCCCAGGGGCTTTGGGGGCTCAAAGCCCCTTGGGAAAGCTGAACCAAACACCCCCTGAATCACGTGCGACTGGCTAAGAGAGATATGGAGGAGCTCTCCACTAGCAAATAAAGGAAGGGTCAACGTTTCGAGTCAAAGATTGAAGAGTCAACTCCATATCTCATTACTGGCCGGTAATAAAGAGAAGAAAGTCCTTTTTTTTTTCTCGTTGAGTAATCTCCTGATTGGGTTTGGGCTTTGAAGGCAATTGTCTCGTGAGTCATGCATGCCTTACACTTTTAATTTTGAACAATCGTTCTTTTTCATGGAATGACTCAAGTGGTACTAGATAATTTTGAAGAATAAATGGATTGGTTGACTTCAAGAACAATCATTCTTTTTCTTGGAATATATATATAAGAATAAATTACTCAGGTCATATATATGAAGATCTCTTGAGGAGCATGTTGTTGATATGTGATTATGTTTTTAAATCGCTTTCCTTTTGTCATAATTCACGTCCAACTTTTGTCAACATGTGGTATTCGAGGCCACTCGCAATAAAGATTTGTGGGTGTTGGAGGTAGAAATTAAAAAAAACACAAATTTATGTTTGTTTTGCCATATTGCGGTGATGTTCGAACACCAATAAGGTGTTGGCTTAGATGACAGTACATTGCTCCACGTTTTGTGACCTTGATTTCAAACTTTATTGGTAAAATTCTGAATACACTAGACTAATGGGGGGAGTACACCTTTAAGATTGTTCGGGGAGGTGGACTAGTTTTTTTTTTGGTCGATAATAGTGCTTTCATTCATTCATTAAAACGGACTTTACATGGAAAAGATAAGTTGGAATCAGAGCACAAAATATTGAATATGCGAAAGTTGGCCCAAACGACCATCTGACGGATAAACCAAAACAAATTTTTGTTTACAGATGAATACGCTTGTTTCCCCTTCCTCTCGGTCGATTACTTTTCCCCATCGAATAATCTTGGAGATTGCAAGCATAGACATAAATAAACTTCTCGTTTTCAAATTGTATTTACTGCGATCTGTTTCCCCATTCTCAATCGAATTTTATTTGTGGGCTGATTATGTAAGAAACATTCGTGGATGAATAACAAAGAATAGAAAATGATATCATTTCTTCACAATCTTGTTATTTCAACTTTTTTTTCCTCCTGTTGCCCTGATCGTCCCTACTTTTAAGCTGCTGGCCATTGGCATTGATGCTCAGTGGCTATGTGAAAATTACTACGAAGGTGATTAATCATTGTCCATGTGCTGGTCGAACTTCTCGTTACATTAGGGAAAAGATTGAAGCCTCTCTTTCTCTCTCTCTCTCTCTGGTGAGTGCGTGCTGAAACTTGGATAGCCTTCTGTGATGATCATCTCTTGGATTGAAATCTGTACCAGTGATTCGGTGAAAAAAAGAAAAACCTTGATGATCATCTCTTTGGTAAGGATCTTGACTAAATTGGGTTTTCCCTTGTATTGGATATATACACGAATTTTTCGTGTTTGATGGTAGGGGTGAGCATATTGACACGAAGCCGATGACAAGAAGTGGAATTGTACCGCATTAATATGGTGGGAACAAAAGTTTTGAACCAAACCAAGGTAAGTTGTAGTGTGTAAATCGGTTCTGTTTTCAATCTTGGTGGTTCATTATCTTCTGCTTTTGCAACAAAACCAGATAAAATTGAACGGGATTGAACTGAAATACAGCAACTATCACATAGGCCACTTTTCTGGAAGCCCAAGATTGTGCCCAGACCGCACGCTCCTTGGTAGCAAACGTGAGTTTTCATCGGCTCAATCTTGTCCAATGAAAGCTGCCCGAAAACATCTCACGGACCTTCACCGAGTCTGGCAGTTCTTTCGTCTCGTTTGCATTGAATAATGGTTGGAATACATTGATCCTCGCTATGAATGCTCAATAATTCGAATTCAGACGTTAGATAAGAAAGACGGGTACACAATACATTTTTCTGACCACACAACCGACCAACGTACACCGGGATTACAACGCCTGATGAAAATGCAATACTCGAGCAGGTCTACGGTTCCTTCTTTCTTTCCCCTTGGTTTTCTTCCTTTTGTTTCCTTTTCCTTTGCTTAGCAGATATGTATGCATTTTTCTTGCTGTAGAAGCAAAGCACCTGTTTCCTCGTGACGCTGAAGCTCTCTGGTTCTACAAAAGATGAAGGTAATAAAACCTTATAGTTCGCAGACAAACATGTCTGGCCAGGTAAAATTGTTGTAATACTGATATAACTCCTCATTGTCGAAGAAAGAAACCCATGGTCGGCACACGTCACTTCATGAACTGATTTCACATTTCGATCTTTGCATCCATAGAAGCACTCATATTCAATTTGGAATGGAAGTTTGGGAAAGAATAAATTGAACGGAAGGAGTTAAAACCAGCTCTAATGCCACATCCCATACTAGAGGAAGGATGGTACGAACTGAAAATTGTTTATAATATAATAAGCTCATGAACAAAAGATATGAGACTTTTTACAAAGAATAATTTCTCAAGAAACCGACTTACTTAGATGCTTAGATTATATACTTTCATTTTCGTGCACTTAAAGTATATTCCTATGAGACCACATATTTTGAAGTTCAGATTGGAGGAAATGTGGTGTGCGAGAATATATGAATGGAACTTATTCAGTACTTGAGGATTAATTGTTGACCTCACATCAGTTAGCCCAGCTGGACGAAAAATAGAGATAAACGTATAGAGAAGCATTTTGAATTAGCATTTCCACTGTCGAAAGATTAGGAGTTAGCCTGTTCACGCATACGTATAGCCCATTAAAAGGATGCAAAAAATTGAGCTAATAGGCCAAAAAAAAATTCCCATGCATAACAATCAAATTAATCATGACTCGAAATTAAGATACCCGATAACGAAACTATGGTTGAATGATAAAGAAAAAACTCACACACCGTGCATTCAATTATAATACTCGAACAAAATACTCTTATTATCTATACTACACATCACGCTACGTAGATATCATATCGAATGAATACAACTTTTATGGATCTTAACACAATCAAGCTTGGGCGTAGTAGAGCAAGTAAAAGCATCAATAGTATGGCAAGCAATCATTCATCTCGCACACAAAAAGGAAAGAAACATAGGCCACGCCATAGGAGAAAATATCTTGTACCGTGCAAACATAGACACACGCATGCCATAAGGAGGGGCAGAGAGAGAGATGGACTGAGCTGGAAAAAGATGGATCATGCAATAACCTCTAGAGGTTAAAGGAACTTTTGTTGAAAAGAGATGGCACTTGTAGCTATTCCACACGAACATATCAAAAGGCACATGCGATATAACAATGCATGATGCAAAAGCAATAGCTCGAGGTGCCATCTCTCCTGCAACAAAAGTTCCTATCAAGCTCTTAACAGTGCTCTCCTTTCTCTCTCTCTCTCTTTTTTTTATTGGGAGGGGACAAACCCCTTCAAACTCTCCCGATGTATCTGTCTATCTCTACAATCTGTGTCTGTCTCACCTTGATCAGCCAAATTTACATTTATATAGAGCTCTCGGGAGGATGGATCTGTCCTTTTGTTTCTTTATTATATTTGCAGATAGAGATTAAATAAACGATAGAGGGAGAGAACTTTTGCTCTCGGCGACAATGCTTCCATCATCATCATCATCGCATTCACATAAGCAAAAAGATTTTTTGCGGGGCCATTTACTTTCTGTGTTGGATTCATTGTCACTACAATCAAATTAGAAATCAAACTGGCGTCATATCCACACACGTATCACCTCGATCAAACTCTAATCTTTTGTAGGAATGACTTAATTTCACTCACGAGCGCAGCATCACCTATGTGGTACCTCCAATCTCAATATTATGTTTTATTCACCATGACAGCTAGATTAGAATTAAATACATAAAATGGAAAAAAATGACCTATATAGATATAGTCTTTTACAAAATATCATAATTATAACTTATTTGATTCTCTTGCTTTGAGTAGAGCGAACAGTACTGATGCAACTCAGCTAAATTGAAACTTTATTCAAACAAACTAAAATAGCACATGCATATTTATTGAAATTAACAAAAAATTCGGCACCTAAACAGACAAGAACATTCTCATATTTACTCGTCATAAGTCGTGACTAGTTAAATTGATTATCGCATTTTTAATAAAAATGCAACATGGAGCATCAACTTTCTTGTCCCACGAATTATATTGGGTTGGAGGTGGGATTCTGGGACTCAAAACTATGACCTAACGTCTTGCCAAAAGGTGAAAGAGGGGGGTGGGTGTTGTTGCGGGGGGACCAACCTCGGGACTCAAAACTATGACCTAATGTCTTGCCTAAAGATGAGGGGGATGGGGGCCAACCTTTTGGACCAATTAAAAAGAAGGGTATGGACGGAGCCCAAAAAAAAAAAAGAAAAAAAAAAAAGAAAGTTATGATGATGACTTTGTTGTGTGTCACATGTTGACGAAGATCCAGAAGATTAGAAAAGTTGACGTTGAATTCAAACAGCTAGCCAGTAAACATATGGTGATTTTGATGAAATTACAAATGAATGAGTGATCAAGTTGTAAACTTCATTGGCCATTCACATTTTATGTTCTGACAAAAAAAAGTTATGAAAAGGAATTTCGGTCAAACATACAAAGTCCTTGGTGGGGCCTTGTTCAAAATGCATGCATTAGATTCTTGTGTTGGGGCATTTGTTTTTTAAGAGGGCCAAGATCATGTTGCCACTTTATCGCTTGATTTCCTACCTTTTTGATTGTGTGGAACACAATCAGACACGGAGTTTACAAAATTACTCTATTAAGT
Source organism: Eucalyptus marginata (assembly GCA_014182565.1). Lineage (NCBI taxonomy): Eukaryota > Viridiplantae > Streptophyta > Magnoliopsida > Myrtales > Myrtaceae > Eucalyptus > Eucalyptus marginata. The sequence goes on from CM024594.1 coordinate 27,344,281, forward strand.
GATGTGCCACGTCTGAGAGAATGGTGTAGACTAATTATAATATATCTAACATTATTCGAATTATGTATGTTTTTAGTGCGTCATAATTCGGCCCTGACATCTATAATTCTTGATATTTAAGTTGACATTGTCTTAATTAGTTCTTCTTACTGTGAAAACCCATCATCTCAATTGAGATTCTGCAGGGTTTGATCATGCACGACAGCCAAAAAGAATATCTTCCATGGTGCAATCGATTTTGTTCTTTGGCGCAAAAGAAGATGGAAAAAGAACTGCTGGGTTTGATTATAATTAACATTCGGATTATACTTCTAACATTCGATTATGCTTTCACCTTATGTTCTCGGGAAAGAACCATCTTGGACAGAATCTTGGCCACCAATTGATGGTAACATATGATGCGAGTGTCCCCTTTTAACGCTACATGAATTCTACTTCTAAGAGAACTTATCCATGTGATGGACTTCTTTGAATACGAATCTTCCGTCATTCAAGAGATGTTGCTATGAGGTCATTGCTCCGGTCATGGAAAATCAATATGTCACAATAAATTCATATAGAAAATTAGATAAACAAAAAATTTACCATTTTATGAGTTTACATTTCCCAAGCACATTAAAATTACTGTTTTTTCTCAACCAGTTTGTCGACAGAACTTTTAAAAGAAAAATTTTAGTGCTGCCAATTTCATCCGTAAGTAAAAGGAAAATAATATGGTCTCAAATGTTCGGATGAATTTCAATCGATACAAGGATTGCTAACGTAAAAAACAACTTTATTAATTTTTAAAATGAAAGCGAGTCGACTGCTAGATTAGTTAGGTGCATTTGAAAGCTTTAAAAGTACGATGGAAGCTTAGTGGGAGACATGTAGATTGCACTAATGGAGAAAAGGCGACATAAATTATCCAAATTTACACATAAATCAAGAGGTGAAAGAAACTTTGCATCAAGATTGATTAATTAATAACGGTTCTAGAAAGTCGCATCACTATTTGAAGACGGAATTGATACCATAACAAGCATATTCCACCTTGTGGGTGTAGTAAAGAACTTACTTTGCATAAGAAAAGATACTTGTACCGACCAAAAAAAAAAAAACAGAAAAGATACTTGTAGAAGGTGTTGGATAATTTGGGAAAAAAAAAAAAAAAAAGACAGGATTTTTTGGATAATTTCTTTCATGCTTATGCCGGGGAGTCATTTTAATTCAATCAAAGGGAAAATATAACCCTGGATCCCTGCTCATTCTGGTATGGGACATAATTTGTGTTTTAAAACATAATAAACTACTCATGTCAATAATATTTTCCTCAAACCATGTTTCTAATTGGTGTAATATTTAAATGTTTGTAATCACCAATTAAAGACACGATTGTAGGAAATTTTCCTCGATAGAGAGCGAAAGACATGACCTGATCTTTTTAGTCTGATTATGAAATGAAAAACTGACTAAATTCTTGTCTTTCTTTGTTGTACTAATATTCAACTACAGGTTCTTTTTCTGATAAGCATTAAAGTACGAATAAAACCCAGAATTCAATTGGAGGACTTAAATCTTACTAACTACCATATAGATGGTTACATTTGTGTGTTATAAAAGATAGTTTATTGATTTGATTTTTTTTTTTTTTTTTTTGCTAGATCAATGTTAGTATTAGTAGATTTTACTAATTGGGTCATCTTTTTCTTCATCAGTGGTTCGAACTAGGTTTTTGATTGATGAACTTCAAAAGTGGACATCATCATATTTAGTTGAGTGTTATCCCATTTTCCTGAATTTTAAGCTTCTTAAATCCCTATGTCATTCGTAAAAATGTGACGTGCAGTTGAGACATATCCAATTATTCTGAATTTCAAGCTTCTCAAATCCATATGTGCTGGTGATCAACTGCGCCTATTTATTGACTATGCATCATCATCGAAGCCAAACTCACCATCTTCATCGAACTCAACGTCTTTATGTGCTTCTAATTTTACACTTGTTGCTTGAACCAGCAGTTTGTTTCACCATGACAGATTGTCTTCTGCAAAAATCCTCTTTCTCGGCTATCCTAGCCTCTCCATTTAGTTTAATCCATGCATATTCGACAAATTTCAAATATTTACTACATGAAATATATTGTAAAAGTTTGTCAATCAAAAGGTCTTATAAAGGATGAATTTTGTTAGACATTATTCGAGGAGGGAAATGTGCCGATGGCCGTTGAAACGTCGCTTCGATGTTATTCCTCTCATCAAATCAAAGCGAGTTATGGGAACTTTGCAGCTTTAAATGATGTGATTAACCTCACTCACGACACGTGCTTAAAAAATTGAAAAATTCAAATCAAGCGTAGCGTGCCTTGCGGCCACTCGTCAACACAACCCTTTCCAAAATATTTGTATGGACTACTTCTAGTGCCCTGACTTGAACTCCCACTTTGAATTTTGTTTAGTGGAAATACTTGAGTGTTTGGAAAACATTTAAATATATGTAGAATTGTATATAATTTTTTACATTATCTAAGGCTCTGTTCATTTCGCATAAAATATGATGTTTTTGGAAAATATTTTCCAGAAAGTCATTTTTCAAGAAAATGTAATTATTTTCCGGTGTTCGGATGAAACCTGAAAATGAAGTGGAAAATGTTTTTCGCTGTTCTAAAAATAATCATATACTAATTTTCATTTATTTTATTTTTTAAAATGGATTTTTCAAAATATTTTCCTTCATATACTAATTTTCTTTTATTTTATTTTTTAAAATGGATTTTTCATATTTTATTTTAAAATTGATTTTTAATTATTTTTAATTTTTAAAATCTATTATTAATTTTTTTTTTTTTTTTGTTTTCCATCTCCTTCTTTCTTGGCTGGTCGCCCACATTTCTATCGCCGCACCCAACCTAGCATCTCGAGGAACCTCCACGGCGATGGCCCATGACCGTGTCCACCGGCGAGCCTTGAGCTCGTCGAGGAGCACAACGCTTGAGGCATTTATCTCATAAAGAACACAACACCACCAGAATTTCATGCAAAAACAGAATATTTCATACATTACAGCTTTTGAAATTTGCACTCACCAAATTGGTAAGCATGGGCGTCGAGCTCGAGTCTCACCAAGACATAAATAAATATATTTCATGCAGAACACTTTTCCAAAAGAATCTCATATTGATGAGTGCGAGCTTAAGATCGACGAGCTCGAGGTTCGCCTGACGACGGCCAATGACTAGCCAAGAAAGAAGAAGATGGGAAACAAAGAAAAGAAAAAAAAAAAAAGAAAAAAAGAAAAGAAATAGAAAAAAAGAAAAGAAATAGAAAAGAAAAAGGAAATTAAAAATAATTTGAATAAAAAGAAAAGAAGAAGAAGAAAGGGGAGGATGAAGTGAAGATTTATAGAGGTGTAAGATAAGATAGATCAAGTGAGAAAAAATGTTTTCCACTTTTCAAAAGTGGAAAAGATTTTCCTCTAATTTAGAAGACTTTTTTCCTTTCATGAAAAACATTTTCCCCAAGAAATTCATTTTCTGTGAAACGAACGTGGGAAAATCCGAAAAACGTTTTCCCTAGAAATTATTTTCCGCAAAAATGAACGGAGCCTAAATGGTGTCTCTTTTTCGAATATGAGTGGAGAGTTGTGAGCAAAAACCAAAAGGAGTTGATAACTACTAGCAAATAGCATGACACGAACGAATATCTGACACAAACTCGTTTAAGGTAGTTTTCTGATATCTTAGACAAAAAAAAGAACAAGCAAAACATGAAATTTGATTTCGCATTCACCTCCAGCATATATCGAGTGATCTATAAATGTCGAGATCCATCGGTGGATTCATAGTTTTCCATCTTTACTCATAAATATTTGCAACGACAGAAATGATTGACATAATGTGACATTTGCAGAAGTGAGGAAAATACAAGCAAGTGGACACGACGCCCAGGGAAATACAAGCATTTACAGAAGTGCATGCAGAGGGGTCGAAGGAGCCACAAGCACGCAACGAGAGGGATACAAGGCAGCTACTAGAGATTGAAGAGGAGCTGCCTTGTTTCACTCTCATTGCGTGCTCGAGGCTCCTTCAACTAATCTCCACGCACTCCTGCAAGTGCTCGCAAGATTTCGCCGACGTTGATATGGGGACGACCCCGTGACTCCGAACTCGACATGAAGAGTCATTTAGGCGCGCGTCGGAAAGTCGCTGCGGATGCGACTGAAACGAACGAGCTGGAACGCCCTTCTGTATATTGCCGAGAGAGTGGATTCTCCATTGATAACGTGACCCAACTGGGAGATGGAAGTGATGATGGAGATCGTGCTCTTCGTGGGGTGATGTATATCATTCCCTTTTGATGCTATACTTATAGGGAGACCTGATAAAGAGCAGGACTTGAGGTGGTTAATGATATTTGCACAGAAAATCTCCTCTCTTTTTCAAACCCTTCGCATCTCATGCGGTTGGTTCTGTCATTGCCCGATCGTGATTTCCAGCTTCCCGTTCAAAAGGTCCTGGGAAAATTGTCCAAAAAGTCCTAAACTTATTGCACTTTTGCCAATTCAGTCCTAAACCTTTTAATTTTGCCAATTCAGTCTTAAACCTTTTCACTTCTTGCCGATTCAGTCCATCTAAATGCTGACGTAGACGCTAGCGGTGCCATGTAGGACTGTCGGCGCCGACGTGGACAATTTTTAATAATATTTTAATATTTTTTGATATTTTTTGATATTTTTTTTTTTTTTTCTTTTTTTCTTTTCTTTTCTTTCTTTTCTTTTTGGCCTTTTCTTTTGCCTTTTCCGATGGCCGGTGGCCGGCCACAGGCGACGGCCGGCCACCGGCCATAGCCAGCCGACTGGCCTCGCCCGCCACAGGCGAGGGTCGGCCTTGCTAGATCTGGCAAGGGGAGCCCTCGTTGGGGCTCGCCCTCACCCAAGCGAGCGTCGGCCTCGCCTAAACCAGATCTGGAGAGGCCGGCCCTCGCCCCTGGCCGAGCTCGGGCGGACTTGGAGCTGTTGGACGAAGATGCAAGCCAGGTCCTCGTCGTAGAGAATAGAGACGAAGATGATGAACGACAACAGGGTGAAGAGGTAAGGTGAGAGGCGCGTCTTCCTCAGTGGAGAAGACGAAGACGATGGCGGCGAGCGGCGGCGCCGACGCTGGAGGAGAGAGGGTGATTTCATCGAGGTGGGTGGTGTCGGGCTGGCCGGGGCGAGGGTGAGCCCCGGCGAGGGCTCCCCTCGCTCGGTCGATGCCCGGCGAGGGTCGGCCTTGCCCGGTGACCCTTGTCGGGCCGCACCCGGGCGAGGGCTCCCCTCACCGGAGCTCCTCCTCGCCGGCCGGGCCTCGCCCGTGGTGGGCGAGGCCACCGGCCGGGCCGTGGCTAGTGGTCGGCTGGTGGCTAGTGGCCGGCCACCGGAAAAGGCAAAAAGAAAAAGCCAAATAGAAAAGAAAGAAGAAAAAAAAAAGGGAAAAAACAGAAAAAAATCAAAAAAATAAAAAATAAAAAATAAAAAATATTAAAAAATTATTAAAAATTGTCCACGTGAACGTCAATAATCCTACGTGGCACCGCCGGCGTTCACATTAGCATTTTCAGGCCAAAATTGGCCGGATGGACTGAATCGGCAAGAAGTGAAAAGGTTTAAGACTGAATTGACAAAGTTAAAATGTTTATGATTGAATTGGCAAAAGTGTAATAAGTTTAAGACTTTTTGGACAATTTTCCCGAAAGGTCCTCAATCCATGGCGGATGCTTTCGCTCTCCTATTTTGAATTTCTTGGTGGATCCTCATCTATTCAATCTTATGAGCTCCAATGATGTGCGCGCGCTTGTACATGATGATATTATGGAGAGAGGCCATGTGATCAGCATATGCACGGTGCGTGACCTCAAACGAAATGCGCATGCAAACCATGTAAATGGTATTTTTTTTAGAGGTCAATCCCGAATTTTTCTTTTATGCAATTAATGATTATATTGAATAGCCAAAATCTAGATGTTAACAGATGCCGCAACTTTATTGTTGGCTAAGTTCTAAAAATTCATGAATTGGTATCCGCGCTATTGATTTATGAGGTTGTTTTTTCGTGTATAATGGCATGACTCCACTTTGTGCGTGAAAATGTTCATGCGAAGTCAACCAAGATGCAAAATTCAATTATTTCGTATGAAATTGGCAATAAACACATGTAGTGAAACACAACAAATTGAATGCAAAGCATGATAATACAATAACATGCCATGATAATAATCACGTGCAATCTAACGTGACAGATTTGATGCAAAACATAACAATAAGAATGACCTGACGTGATAATAATCATGGGCACCATAACATGACAAATCATTCGAAGAACATAAAGAGAAAATGAAATGAAATGGTAATACTCACATGCAACATGACATGGCAAATTAGATGCGATACGTGACTAACCCACATTAGATTCGGTCCTTGATTGGTGGGATGCTATTGAGCTCACGGCGCTAAAGCAACTACAAGTAGCCGTATCGGTTTTTTTTTTTTTTTTTTTTTTTTTTTTTTTTTTTTTTTTCTATAAATTTTCTAGAATAAAGTCAATTGTATGAGGTTAGCTAAACCATAGGACACAATTTGCAGTAAGCACTCAACTTCTAAAGAGAAAGTTCGGGGAAGACTGCCCCACGGGGGTCTCCTATTCAGACGTTGAACCCAATCTAAGCTTTCCGATTTACAAAGTCAACCCAAGACCCACACTTTATCGTATCATGTATCATATAAGTCTTGATTCTATCAATGTGGATTCGGAGAAAGAAAGATATGGTCAATCTTCCCAACTTCAAGCAGTCTCTATTTTTCCACATGTGTAACGAGTCACGTGCGACTGGCTAAGAGACATGGAGGAGCTCAAGGGTCAACGTTTCGAGTCAAAGAACGAAGAGGAGAATCTCATTCTTCCCGCTGACTACTCTACCGATTGGGTTTGGGTTTTGAAAGCGCTTATCTCATGAGTCATGCGTGCCTCACACTTCATGAGATATGGGGTAATATGCACCCATGGTTACTAAACTTAGGTAGACTTCGCAATCTTATCATTGAATATTAATTCAAATTTTCTTGATACACTAAATTGTCAATATGTTTCAATTGATTTAGTATCAGTTTGATTTGTCGGTGAATTGTTGATGATGTCGATGTGGCATGGAAAATTGGCCTTGTGCTCGCCAGGTCACTAGTTCGAGAGAAAACTAATTGAATTCTAACCAAAGTGTATAGTTTGCCAAAGTTAGTGCATTTGTTGGCAGAGTTCACTTCTAATTTTGAAGAATCTTTCTTTTTCATGAACTAACTCAAGCGATGCTTGATAATTTTGAAGAATAAATTACCCAAGTCATATAAATGAAGATCTCTTGAGGACCATGTTGCTGATACGTGACTATACTTTTTATTCACTCTTGTCAACGTGTGGTGTTCGAGGCCACTCACAATAAATATTTGTGGGTGTTGGATGTAGAAATTATAAAAGAAATTTATGTATGTTTTCCGTATGGTAGTCAGGTAACATGCGAACACCAATAAGGTGTTTGGCTTATGTGGTAGTAGAGTTTGCTCATTTTCTTGCAATCTTGAACTGAAACTTTATTGACAGCACACTAGGAGTAAAAATTTGCATGCACCGGACCAATGTAGAGGGACACGCCCTTAAGATCTTTCGGGGAGGCGGACGAGTTGACTATGGAAAAGTTGGCCAAACAAATTTCGGTTTACAGACAGAATATTATTTTATATAGTCTTCCCCTCGGTGATTGCTTTTCCCGATGGTATAATATTTTGGAGATTGTAAGCAAAGACAAAAATAATCTTGATTGAGGGGTCAAAGGTATGCTTGGGCGATAGTCTCTCAAGGCCCAACCGAGGCCCAAGTTCAAGCTTTCCTTTGGAGTTGGTGAGCGCACATGCTATAAGAATTTAACGAAAGAAAAACAAAACATCAGACAGTTTCTTCCTTTAATGAGATTTTATGGACATTTGAGCTTGAAATCAGCCAAAAATAAGAACTAAAAAAAGAAAAAAAAAGAGAAAGTAAAGGCTCCTCATTAAAGATTAATGTTGAAGAGTGCTCTAAGAGCCCTTATAAGAACCCTATTAATATATGTTTGGAAAATTCTAAATTGTCTGTTAGAATAATTAGCCTTCTTCCACTCTGTACTGTCTCAATCTCTAACGTGGTCTCGAAAATGGTTCTTCCTTTTCTAGTTACAGCTTAATTAGTGCCCCGGGCGCACTTGTTCATGAAAAACCCAAAGAACAAAAATTGCCCATAAAAAAAATAAACATGTTAAGTGCAAGAGAATCAAGTGCAAACTAAAATTGCAGGAAACTGCAACGCTCCTAAAGTTCGATTTCTATAATGTACATTCTATAACATATATAGACTATACAAATAAAAAATAAGTCTGGTCAATTTCTTTGTAGATCTTCTTAAGCAGAAAAATTAATTAGACTTCAGGTTCAGGACGTCTTTTCCCCAAGCCCTTTTGGGCCTCCTTCGACCCCGCGGCTCGTGGCCTTCTCGAGGACTTCGACCAAACCTTCCAGACGGCCTCGGCATTGGGCTTTGTGGGTTGGAGTCACAAGTTCTGGAGTCATATCGCCCAGATGCATTGATTAAGCCCACTGCTCGAGCGAGAGCAAACCTTGCACACGTGTCGATCCACGGTTCGACATTTCAAACTCATCCCTCTTCATTTTTTCTCCACAGAACATGTCATTCGAAGGTCAGCAGTGCAATAACAGCACATCTTAAAAGAGCTTTTTTCGACATCATTCGCAGAAGGCTGGTCAGGTTTAAGACATCAGTTTGATTAGAAAACGAGTATGAAGTTCTAGAACTTGCTGACACGCACTCTTCTACTCATATCACTAAGCAGGATAGACACATGGAGCCGACAATTGACTTTGCTCTTAGGCGAGAGGTGATTCAGGGCTACTTCTCTCCATTTCTTCATGATCATGGCGCTTACGAGCCAGGTAAGATTCAAAAGGTTTATCGATCCTAGGGGGTGCAAATCCATAATAGGCGATTCCTCAAGTCGCAGTTCTAGCTTTCCTTCTTTCATAATCAATCAATGAATTGAGAGAAAATGCCTCGATGGAGAGTAGTCCATGAATTGCCTCCTTGGAGGGAGAATTTAGTCTATTTAGAGAGAGAAACTCTTGAATGTATTTTAATTGTGAATGAGATGATATGAGAGAGATAATGCATTATATATAATTATAATCGTATCTAACAGTGGAGATTAAATTTCCCCAATACCAGCTACCAACATTTATTACATCTATATACAATTACCATGTTGCCCGCTCTTAGGAGTATTTTCCCTCAACTAATCGGACGACACTCTCATTGCATCTTCAGCAGCCATCAATCAGTTTCAAGAGACCCTGAGGTGCGACTCTGCTTTCTTCACCAATCTCACCATCCTTCGATTTCTCCTCGTTGGCTTCGTCTTTGCTTTTCGCCCTTTGCTGCCCAGTGAGGCCAAGCGAGCAGTCGATGTCCTCGACTACAGCTCGCTGTGTTTATCAGCAGCCTCCTCAGCTCCGTGTTGCCCCTCACCATTGTGAGGTGGAGACCGTACACGTCGTAGACCAGGAAATTGGCCATCGCGGCACGACATTGTAGACTGCCTGTCCCTAGCGATCTCCGGCATCTTTGCCAAGTCCAGGGCCAAGGTCTACGGTCCCCTTTTTTCTTTCCCTCGGTTTCCTTCCTTTTGTTTCCTTTACCTCTGCATAGCAAGAATCTCTGCATTTTCCTCGTAGGAAAAGCAGAGCACCTTTTGCCATGCCCTTCTTTTAAGGAGGGATTCATGAGTTCTGTGTCAAAAAAGAGGATTTTTCACAAGGAAAAGCAAGAAATATACCAAGTCAAGTACCATATAAGAGAAGAGACAAAAGCGAAAGGTGGCATTTGAACTTGATACAAGTCACTACAAAATGTTGACCTCAAATCCGTATGAATTTAGATTAAGAATAAAAATAAACTAATGGAGAAGCATTTTAAGTTGGCCTGTTTAGGCATTGGCGTAGCCCCTTAAAACTATGTAAAAATTAAACTGGCTAGCTTGGCTACAAGCTCAATAAAATTGTCACGCATAACAATCATATTTAATCATGACTCTTGAAATTGAGATACCTACCAAAAAATTTAGGACTGAACAATGAAAGAAAAAACTCGCAATTATATGTCAATTAAATTAGCGAACAATCCACACTTATCATCCATCCTACATACCACACTGCATAGATATCATATTTAAGGAACATGGCTTTTATGAATTATAATGGAACCAAGCTTGGTCATAACAGAGCAAGTAAAATCAACAATAGTTTGGGGAGCAAACATTCGCATACATAGAAAGAGAGAAAATTAGGCCGGACCATAGACACTTCTTGAGAGAGAGAGAGAGAGAGAGAGAGAGATGGACCAAGTAGAAGAAAGATGGACCATGCAATAACTTCTTGAGGTTAAAGGGACTTTTCTCGAGAAAAGATGACACTTGCAGCTACGACACGCGAACATCTCGAAATACAATAGCTCTCAGTGCCATCTTTCCCGCGACAAGAGCTCCTATTAAGCTCCAAATCAAGTCTTCTCCTCTTTTTTTCTTTATTTTTGGAAAGAAAAACTCCTAAAACTCTCCAAATGAATCGATCCCTACACTATGCGAGCCATATCCGTCTCACCTTAATCATTCAAATGTGCGCTTTTATAGCTTAATCATTCAAATGTGCGCTTTTATAGAGTTGAGGAAGATTGTTCCGTCCTTTTCGCTCATCTTCTTTCTGTCTGTTTTGTCCAATTTTAAATTTGGTGATAGAGATCGAAGAAAGAAAGAGGGAGAGAACCGTGTGCTCCTGGCGACTATGCTCTTCTACCCTCGTTGAATTGTCATCGGTACAAAGAGTCCTTGCGTTGGATTCAATGTTACTACAGTCAAAGGAGTCATATCCCATGATCCTTCCATTTCCACGTAATCGACATGCACGATGATTAATCATTGTTAGAATAGCTTAAGTTGACTCTCGAGCCCCGGCACTCCCTGTATTGTACCTGCGATCTCAATTTGACTCTAGCTGATTCTTTCGGGACATGCTTCATAATCGTGGTCTCGATTTTCTCTTCTCATGTCGAGTGACAAAGTTCGATCACAACTTGCCAAAATACTTATAAATAAATTGACAAAATTAAAGGGGTTAAGACTAAATTGACATCCATATATTAAATATATATATTTTAATAACTTTCCCCGCTAAATAGATACGAGATCACAAGTTGTGATAAGTCAAATCTATTATCGAATCAGTAATAAAAATGCGACATGAACTTGTCTATAGTCAGAGATGGAATTACAAGACTTAAAAACACCAGCCTCCTCTCTCTCTCTCTCTCGAATGCGTGCTGAAACTTGGATAGCCTTCTGTGATGATCATCTCTTGGATTGAAACCTGATGCAAGAGATTTGCCCGAAAAAAAGAAAATAACTTCATAGTCATCTCGTTAGTATGGGTCTTGACTAATTTGGGTTTTCCCATGTATTGGATATATACACGAATTTTTCGTGTTCGATCATTGGATGGTAGGGCTGAGCATATTGACGCGAAGCCGAATTGTACCGCAAACCAAGCCAAGTTGTAGTGTGTAAATCGGTTCTGTTTTCAATCTTGGTGGGCTATTATCTTCTGCTTTTGCAAGTAAACCAGATAAAGCTGAACAGGATTGAATTGAAATACGGCAACTTGCTATCACAAAAGCCACTTTTCCGGAAGCCCAAGATTGTACCCAGACCATGCACTCCTTGGCAACAAACGAGAGTTTTCATTAGCTCGATCTTGTCCAATGAAAGCCGCCCAAGAACATCTCACCGACTTTCACCGAGTCTGACAGTTCTTTCTTCCCGTTTACATTGAATAATGGTTGGAATACATTATGAATGTTTACTGATTCGAGCTCAGACGTTAGATATGAAAGACATGTTATATATATTTTATTATTCTAAATGTGATCCCAATTTTATATTTATCAATTGATTCCGATTTATTGCCTAATTTATTATCTGCGTTTATTACGTGATATTTGTCCATTAATATGTTATCATAACGATTTTGATAAAAGACATCGATAAAGTAAGAAACATAATAAAATATCATATCGTCTAATTCAAACTCTATCAGTATAGAAAACACACTATCATGTTTTGAAGGGTATTGGCTAGTGGAATAGGAAGTATATATATGGTGATTCCATATTTGCAAATCGATCACGCTCCACGCATCCATTCAAGGTTTTAGATTTTCCACATTTACAAATTTTCTTCAATGATTGGAGGTATGATGATATTTTACATTTCCACTAATCGATCCCGAATTATGCACCTATTCGTTTGTCAATGATAAACTGGGATCGTCGGTTTTTATTTAGATTTAGTCTAACGGTTGGTATCAAAGCATGTTTATAATCTTTGCTTTGGTGAAAATTTTGGAATTTTGTATGTTTTAATTGGATTATGAATGGGTAAAATTTGGATCTTTTGTGACTTGGAACGGAATTTTAAATTCCGGTCAAATTTGGGCGAGCCACCAAGCGATAATAGATTTGCATGGTCACACCGTCATTAGTAAGAAAACCCTTTAAGATTATTCGGCAATCGTTGGAGGCTAATCGAGTGGTGAAACTTCCGGTGGTTAGGGTTATAGGGCAGATCGTTTTAGGCTTAATTCCAGTCAATTTATTGGTTATTTTTATGAATCTCAAAACTATACGTTTGTCTCGACGTTGTTTTCGAAACCTATTGATCAATTTGATCGGACATGGGTTATGGAAGAAGACCTAGGCAGCGGAATGGAGGCTGGTCGCGGTAGAGCAACGGTGAAAGAAGAAAAAATTGCGAAATAAGGCCGACGCACTCGCTCGAGCACATGAAGTGGGTGCTTATATTGCACGTGCATGAGCGCATGGAGCTGGCGTGTGCATTGCACACGCACAAGAGGGGAGCTGCGGGCATGTGCAATGCATGCGCTCGAGTGCCAGCCGTGGTTGTTTCCCGATTTTGCCCCTTTGCATATTGAATTCCAGTTTTGCCCTTGTTCGTGTAAAATTTAGATTATGCCCTCCTCTTTAAGGAAAATTGTGATTCTGCCTTGGCCACATAAAATTCCGAATTTGCCTCCCATTAGGCATCAAAATTTACTATTTTTCCCTTGCACACGCACAAGAGGGGAGCTGCGGGCATGTGCAATGCATGCGCTCGAGTGCCAGCCGTGGTTGTTTCCCGATTTTGCCCCTTTGCATATTGAATTCCAGTTTTGCCCTTGTTCGCGTAAAATTTAGATTATGCCCTCCTCTTTAAGGAAAATTGTGATTCTGCCTTGGCCACATAAAATTCCGAATTTGCCTCCCATTAGGCATCAAAATTTACTATTTTTCCCTTCTGGGCATAAAATTCCTATTTTACCCCTTACAAGTGAAATTCCAATTTTGCCCTTGCATGTAAAGTTCCAGTTTTAACCCTTTTACACGTGATTTTACTGTTTGGCATTTACGTGCAATTTTATGAATACTTTCTAGGGAAATTAAATGTCTAGTGATCAATATATATTTAATTAATTGAAGATTAGTCATAGCATCTTTGATTATATTAAATTACATACATTAAGAGCCTTTGGATCACATATAGTCAAAGACATTAATTGTGATTAGTCACATAATATTATAAGTTTTATCCCACATGAATTTTCAATACATTAATGTGATTAATTAAGATAAATATTATTTTATATTTCTTAATTTATTCGTAGGGATCGAAGAAGGGAATATAATTTGATAGTTTCATCATGAAGTAATTATGAATCTATTTAAATTAGAAACTTAGCCCACAAGCAGTTTTTGATGTTATGTGATTAATATTTTATAACATGTTTTACATTGGTAAAATATGATTTAAGTTTATTTGCCTCAAATATATTGATACGTAAGTTTTCCTTTGATTATGATGCAGTCTTACCACCTACGATTAGTTTTGGTATAATTGTTCTTGAGCTCAATGGAAATAATTATAAAGAATGGAGGGAATTAATTATTCTTCAATTGGGGTGCATGAATATTAATTATGCTCTATGGTTAGATGAACCACTTGTTCATACTAAGGATAGCACTCAAGTTGGATATATTCTTTATGCGTAATGGGAGCGGTTCAACCGCCTCAGTGTGATGTACATAAAGACAAAGCTTTCTACTAGTATTCGTGATTTAGTTATTCAGCATAACAATGGCAAGGAATTGTTAAAGGCTGTTGATGCACAATTTGAGTCTTTAGAGAAGGTGCATGCCATAACCCTAATTATGAAGTTTTCATTGTTAAAGCTTACCAATGTAAGAGGTGTGCGTGAACATATCATAAAGATGAGGGATATTGCAGCTCAGCTAAAGAATCTTGAGATTGGGATATCGGAATCATTTCTTGTGTACTATATCCTGAACATTCTCTCACAAAAGTATGCCCATTTCAAGATCTCTTACAACACACATAACACTAAATAGTCAATCAATGAACTCATGACCATGTGTGTTTAATAGGAAAAGAGGCAGTTAATGGAAAAAGGAGAAAGTGCTCATATGGCAACACATGATAAGTATAACAGGTAAAACAAGCATAAGGGAAAAGGTAAAATGCCTCTACCTCCTCAAGTTAGCATTAAGAAGGACTCCAAGTGCTTCTTCTGTAAAAAGAAGGGACACATGAAGAAGGATTGCTCCAAATTTAAGGCCTGCCTCAAGAAAAAAGGTAACATACTTTCATGCATTTGTTATGAATCTAATATGGTTGATGTAGTTCATAACACTTGATGGATTGATTCTGATTCTACAATTCACATTTTGAATTCCTTGTAGGGTTTTTAGAGCTAGCGGAAATCGGTGGGAAGTGAACAAATCATCTATTCGGGAAACAAGATGCGCTCGTGTGTGAAAGCTATTTAAACATTAAAATTAATTCTTAATAATGGCTTTGTTTTGAATTTAGGAAGGACCTTTTATAATCCTAGTTTTTCTAGGAATTTGGTTTCAGTTTCAAGACTTATACCTTTGGGATACTCCTTTGAATTTTCAAGTTCAACTTTTAGTTTATCATATAAATATGAAATTGTTGGGAGTGCCATTTTGTTTGATGGTCTCTTTCGAATTAATTTGCAAGATAATGCCATTTATAATGCGATGCTCGTTCATAATAATGTTGGCATATAACAATGTATTGTGAATGAGGATTCCTATATATTGTGGTACCGCAGATTGGGACATATTTCCATCAATAGAATTAAGTAATTAATAAATGATGGAGTACTTAATACTTTAGATTTTATTGATTATGACATTTGTGTGGATTGCATAAAGGGAAAGCAAATCAATAAGTTAAAGAAATGTGCTTAGAGGAGTACTAAAATATTAGAAATCATATATATAGATATTTGTAGTCTAGATATGGATTCAAATGGTTAGAGATACTCCATCTCTTTCACAGACAATTATTGATAATTCATGTATCTTTACTTACTTCATAATAAGTGCGAAGTGTTGGATGCCTTTAAGGTATTTAAAATTGAAGTAGAGAAATAATGTAGTAAGTAAAATATAATCATGAGATCATATAGAAGTGGGGAATACTATAGTAGATACATTGAAGATAGAAAAGCACTTGGTCCATTTGCGAAGTTTCTTGAAGAGCATAGGATTATTGCCCAATACACCATCCCTGGTTTTTCAGATCAAAATTGTGTAGCAGAAAAAAGAAACCGAACATTATTGGATATGGTGCGAAGTATGCTTAAAAGCTCTAAACTTTCTAAGTTCTTGTGGATTGAGACTTTTAAACCAGCAATGTACATATTACATCGAGTTCCCACCAAGGCTGTCTCAAAGATGCCTTTTGAGTTATTCAAAAGTCGGAAACCTAGTTTGCGACATGTACGCGTTTGGGGATGCCTGTTTGAAGTAAGAGTCTATAATCACAGGAAAAAAAAGTTAGACTAAAGGACTATAAATGGATATTTCGTTGGATTTGTTGAAAAGTCCAAGGGATACGGGTTTTACTTCTATCTCATACGACTAGGTTAGTGGAATCGAGAAATGCTAAATTTCTTGAAAATGACATGATCAGTGAAAGTGATCAATTTAGAGACCTTATTTTTGAAGAAAATTATTCAGATACTTAACCTTCCACCTCAGGTATTTGATTGGTTGTTGTTTACAATGCCCATTTAGTTCAATTAGCTATTGAACAACTAATCGTTGAAAATCCACAACCTGTTGATATTGATTCGGTAGACTCAATTGTTTAGCAATTACCAAATATTGTTGAGCATCCAATTGAACAACAAACTCTTCAGAAGAATGTTGATGCAACATTAAGAAGGTCTACTAGAATGAAGAAATCAGCAATTTCTAATGATTACATTATGTATTTGTAAAAATTTTACTATAATGTTGGAGCTGAAAATGATCTTAGAATGTTTTCAAAAGTCATGAATTTTGATAAATCCGATTTATAGTACAATGCCAAAAAGAAAGATATGAGTTTTATGTCATCTAATGATGTTTGAGATTTAGTTGAGTTTGTTGATGGTGAGAAGGCCATTGGTTGTAAATGGGTCTTCAAAACTAAGAAGGATTCATTGGGCAACATTAAAAGATATAAAGCCAGATTCGTTGCCAAGGGATTCACTCAAAAGGAAGTAATCGATTACATGGAGACATTTTCTCCTGTATTCAAGAAATATTTTCTTTGTATTATTTTGACATTGGTTACTCATTTTAATATGGAGTTACATCAGTAATCGATTACATGAAGACATTTTCTCCTGTATTCAAGAAAGATTTTCTTCGTATTATTTTGACATTGGTTGCTTATTTTAATATGGAGTTACATCAAATGGATGTAAAAATGATTTTTCTTAATGATAAACTAGAATAAGTGGTTTATATGAAACAACCAATAGTGCTAATGAGCATTTGGTGTGCAAGCTTAAGAAGTCTTTGTATGACTTGAAATAAGCATCCCGCTAATGGTATTTAAGGTTCCATGAGGTCTTCTCTTCATTTGGTTTTATGGAGAATGTCATGGATCAATGTATATATCAGAAGGTTAGTGGGAGAAGAATTTGTTTTCTTGTCCTATATGTGGACGGTATTTTATGTGCAATCAATGATAAGGGGTTATTATTTGAGGTGAAATAATTTATCTCTAAGAGTTTTGATATGAAAGATATGTGTGAAGCATCTTATGTCATTGGCATTAAGATCCATAGGGATAGACCTTGGGGTATATTAGGACTATCTCAATAAACTTATATCAATAAGGTTTTAGAGAGATTTCGGATGAAAGATTGTTCACCAAGTATAGCACCCATTATGAAGATTGACAAGTTTAATTTGAATTAGTGTCCGAAGAATGATTTTGAAAGGGAACAAATGAAGAACATCCCATATGCTTCTGTTGTCAGAAGCTTGATGTATGCTTAGGTTTGCACTCGATTTGACATTGCTTTTACTGTGGGAATATTTGGAAGATACTAGAGTAATCTAGGTATGGACCATTAGAGAGCTGCAAAAAAGGTGATAAGGTATCTTCAAGGTACAAAGAGTAAAAAACCCTGAACTTGTATCCATGTGACACATTTACCCCAAACTATATGGCATTTTCATTTTTTACTTTTTTAAATTTTTTTATTTTTATTTTTTTCTTCTTCTTATCTCCTCCCTCTACTGGCCATGGCAAAGGGAAGCCGGACTCAGGTGAGGGCTACCCTCACCGGCGTCAGGAGAGGGCAACCCTCGCTTGGGTGTTGCCTTTGCTAGATTCGGCGAGGGTGGCCTTCATCGGGGTTGGATCTGGCAAGGGCTATCCATGCCTAGGTTGGGGAGGGAAACACCCAGGCAAGGGCTGCCCTCGCCTGAGTTTGGCTTCCCTCCACCAAGAGAAGAAGAAAAAAGAGAAAAAAAAAAAAAAAAGGAAAATCAGAAAAAATAAGATAAAAATGTCATTGGTGGGGTAAATGTATCACGGTTAGCAAAATTTGGGGTTTTTCATGTAAAAAAAAATTTGGGGTAAATTTGTCATTTTGGGCAAAGTTTGGAGTTTTTGGTGGCTTTTTCTCTAAAACCTTTATAGTTCATAGACAAACATGTCTGGCCCGGTCAAATTGTTGTAATACTAATATAACCTCATCATTTTCGAAGCAAGAAACCCATAGTTATCGTTCGGCACATGTCCCTTCATGAAATGAGTTTGCATATCGATCTTTGCATCCACATCACTCATATTCAATTTGGAATGGAAGTTTGGGAAAGAATAAATTGAATGAAAAGAGTTAAAACCAGCTCTAATGCTACATTCCATGCGAGCAGAAGGATAGTACGATCTGAAAATTGTTTGTAAGATAATAAGCTCATGAACAGAGGCATGGAACTTTTTACGAAGAATAATTTCTTAACAAACTGACTTATTTAGATTTTTAGGTTATATACTTTCTTTTTCTTGCACTTAAAAATATGTGTGTATTTGCGAGTTCACATATTTTGCAACTCAGATCGGAGGAAATGTGGTGTACTAGAATATATGAATGGAACTTCTTCAAGACTTCAGAACTAGATTTTGACCTCACATTACGTATGAAATTGGCCCAGCTAGATGAAAAATAAACTTATAGAGATGCATTATAAATTAGAAGGCATTTCCACTATCAAAAGATTAGGAGTTAGCCCGTTCATGTCTAGGTATAGGATAAAAAAATTGCCATGCATAACAATCAAAATTAATTATGACCCTTGAAATTAAGATATCTGATAACGAAACTATAGCTGAACGGTACAAGAAGAAACTCACACAATATGTGATCAATTAGAATACTTAAACAATCCAATCTCATTATCTATTCTAACATCACGCTGCATAGATATCATATCGATGGAATATAACTTCTATAAATCATAATGGCAAAGCAAGTACAAGCATTAGTTAGAATGGCGAATAAGCATTCGTTGCATACACAAAAAGAGAAAGAAACATAGGCTAGATTACAGGAGAAACATCACGAACCGTGCAAACACAGACACACGAGGGAGGGAGGGAGGGAGGGAGGGAGATGGACCGGGCAGAATAAAAATGAATTATGCAACAACTCCTCGAGGTTAAAGGGGCTTTTATCGAGAAGAGATGGTACTCGTAGCCTTAGCTATTCCACACGGACATATCAAAAGGCGCCAGCAATGGCTCTAGGTGCCATCTCTTCTGCGACAAAAGCTCCTCTGAAGCTCTAAATCAGTCCTCTCCTATTTCTACCTTTTCTCACGTGGCGGACAAACTCCTGAAATCTCTCCAGATGTATCTATCGCTACATAACACAATCTATGTCTGCCTCACCTTAATCAGCCAAATGCACAATTATATAGAGCTCTCAGGAGGATAGTTCCGTCCTTTCCTTTCTTCTTTAAATTTGCGGATGGAGATTGAAATAAAGAAAGGGGGAGAGAACTTGTGCTCTTGGCCACAATGCTTCCATCATCATCATCCCATTCTCATTAGCAAAAAGATTCTTTGCGGGTTAATTGTTACCACAATCAAAGGAGACATCAAACTGGGGTCATATCCACGTATGTTGTAACCACCCCAATCAGACTTTAATTAATCATTTTTAGGAATGATTTAATTTCACACTCGAGCGCAGCATCACTTACATGGTACCTCCAATCTCAAAATTATGTTTATTCACCATGAATGCTAGATTAGAATTGAACACATAAAATGAAAAAAAAGAAGACCTATATAGATATAGTCTTTTAGAAAATATCATAATTATTTATTTTGAGTAGAACAAACAATACAAACACAGCTCATCACAAATTATGACTAGTTAAATTGATTATCGCATTATTGATAAAAATGAAACATGAAGTATCAACTTTCTTTTCTTATGAATTAGATTGGGTTGGAGATAGGATTACAGGATTCAAAACTATGACCCAATGTCTTGCCAAAGGATGAGGGGACAAACCTTTTGGACTAAGTAAAAAGAAAGGTATGACGATGACTTCCTTGTGTGTCACCTGTTAACGAAGATATAGAAGATTGGAAAAGTAGCTGTTGAATTCAAACAGCCAACCAATAAACATATGATGATTTTCATGAAATTACAAATGAATGAGTGATCAAGTTATGAAAGGGTTCGACCAAAAAAAAAGTTGTAAAAGGGAATTTCAGTCAAACAAACAGGGTCCCTGGTGGGCCCTTGTTCAAAATGCATGCATTAGATTCTTGTGTGGGGCATTTGTTTTTAAAGAGGGTTAAGATCATGTTTTCCACTTTATTGATTGATACCTACACTTTTGATTGTGTAGAACAATATCGGCATGAAGTGTACAAAGTTAATATATTAAGTGATGTGGTACACTCGATTGAGTGATGAGTTTTGAATGTGATTCCCACACATCCAATTGTCTAGAATAATCATGATATATTTAACATTACTCGAATTTATGGATGTTTCAGCGAGCATGATTTGGCTCTAACATCCATAATTGTTGGTATTTAAGTTGACATTATCTTAATTAGTTCATCTTTTTGTGAAAAGCGATCATATCAATTGAGATTCTGCAGGGTTTGATCATGCCCTTCCACCAAAAAGAATATCTTCCATGTCCAATCATTTTGTTCTTCGGCGCAAAAGAAGATGGGAAAAAGAACTGCTACATTTGACTGTAATTAACATTCCGATTATTAAGCTTTTTGGTCGCCCAATTATAATCGATTATGCTTTCACCTTATGTTCTCGGAAAAGAACCATCTAGGACAGAATCTAGACCACTAATTGATGATAACATATAATATGAGTGTCCCCTTTCAACGCTACATGAATTCTACTTCTAAAAGAACTTACCCCTGTGATGGACTTCTTTGAATAAGAATCTTGCGTCATTCAAGAGATGTTGCCATGAGGTCATTGCTCCGGTCGCTGAAAATCAATTTTTCACAATAAATTCATACAGAAAATTAGATAAACAAAGAACTTACCACTTTATGAGTTTACATTTCCTAAGCACATTGAGTACTGTTTTTTTATATTACTTTATTTCTCAACCGGTTTGCTGAGAGAACTTCTAAGAAAAAAAAAATATTGTGATTGCTGTTAGCTCTGCTGGTAAGTAAAAGGAAAATAATATATAAGAGGTGTCAAATATATGGATGCATTTCAATTTATAAAAAATTACTAACGAAAAAAATAATTTAATTAACTTTTCAAATGAAAGCGAATCGACCCCTTGGAAACTCTAAAAGTGCGATGGAAGCTTGGTGGCAGACTTGTAGATTGCACTAATGAAGAAAAGGCCTCATAAATCATCCAAACTTACACATAAATCAAGAATTGAAGGAAACTTTACATCAAGATTGATCAATTAATAATGGTTCTAGAAAGTCGCATCACTACTTGAAGACGGGATTAAAACCATAACAAACATATTCCACCTTGTGGGGTAGTAAAAAACTTACTTTGCATAAGAAAAGATACTTGTTGAAGGCGTTGGATAATTTTGACAAAAAGAGGACTTTTTGAATACTTTCTTTCGTGCTTAGGCCGGCGAGTCATTTTTATTCAATCAAAGGATAAATATAAACCTCGGTCCCGACATTCAATACGATAATTCTGGCATGGGACATAATTTTTATATGTTAAAACATAATAAACTACTCAAGTCAGTAATATTTTCCGACCAAAAAAAAAAAAAAAAAGTATTTTCCTCAAACCAAGTTTCTAATCGGTGTAATATTTTAATGTTTGTGATCACCAATTAAAGATATGATTGGGGTAAATATTCCCCAAGAGAGAGAGAAAGACATGACCTGATCTTTTTAGTCTGATTATGAAATGAAAAACTGACTAAATTCTTTGTCTTTGTTTGTTGTAACCTAAGAAGCACCGACACTCTTCGGAAGCCCAAGACATGTGTCCGACACGCGGACAACAAGTGTCGGGAAATCCGATATGTGGTCAACTCTTTCTGACACGCTCCGACATGTGAGTTCGAAATTCTGACACGCGATTTTGACATACACGGAGTCAATTTTAAAAAATTTCAGTACTTGAGAGGTCAAAATATAAATATATGAAAAAATAATGAAAATAACAAAAATAAAGGGGAAAGAAAAAAATTCTCATTCTCAAGTTTCTTACTTATAAGTTTTGACATTCCCGTGAGTGACGATGGAACGCCCCTCTTCTTGTCGGCGTCACTCTGCCGCCCCCGCAGATTTAAAGTTGTGATTTTTTTTTTTTTTGCGCTTCTTTCCACCTCTTGCAAGCGTCGCCTATGAGTTATCTCTTTTGGTATATGTCATTAGCTTGTAAGTTATCTCTTACATTTTCCATGGCGAATTTAGTTATTTCCTTTTCTTTTGATCATACTTCGAGAGTTCTTGTCTTAGATTTTCATTTTTCTCAAACCTTGTTTTGCAATGGAGCTCCAAGCCAGTCTATATATCATGAACTCCGAACTCTATCTGGGACTATAAGAAATCTCACTAATTTCTAACAAGTGTAAGAAAACATGACATGTTCCTTCAAATTTACTCTTTTGTGTTTGCAATTTTTGAATTTCTTATTCAATCTCTGTCAAATTAAAACAATGAATAATATTAACAAATATTGAATTAATATTTTTAGTATAAATTAATTATATGCTCTTTTTATTATTTATTTTTGCATTTATATATATATTTAATGTATAACGTGTCGGAACGTGTCGGAATTCTTTATTTTTTTAGAAATAATGTGTTAGCGTGTCGTGTCGTGTTGTGTCGCGTGTCTGTGTCGGTGCTACATAGGTTGTAACTAATAGTCAACTACAGGTTCGTTTTTTGATAAGTATTAAAGCACGAATAAAGGCCCAGAATTCAATTTGAGGACTTAAATCTTACTAACTACCATATAGATAGTTACATTTGTAAGCAATACATAGTTTAATGATTTATTCTTTTTTTTGTTAGATCAATGTTAGTATTAGTAAATATTACTAATTGGCTCATATTTTTCTTCATCTACTTCGAAATGGGTTTTTAATTGATGAACTTCAAAGTGGACACATCATATTTAGTTGAGGGTCTTCCCATTTTCCTGAATTTCAAGCGTCTTAAAACCCTACTACCGTGTTTTCATCGAAGCCAAACACACTGTCTTCATCGAACTCAATGTCTTTATGTGCTCCTGATTTTATACTTGTTGCTTGACCCATTAGTTTGTTACACCATGAGAGATTGTCTTCTGCAAAAATACTCTTTCTCGGCTATCCCGGCCTCTCTATTTAGTTTCATCCATGCTATTTGACAAATTTCAAACATTTACCACATGAAATATATTGTAAAAGTTTGTCAATCAGAGGTCTTATAACGGATAAATTTTGTTAGCCATTATTCGAGGAGGATAATGTGCCGATGGCCGATGAAACGTGGCTGTCATGTCATTACTCTCATGACAACGAGTCATGGGAACTTTGCAGCTTTAAATGCATGTGATTAACCTCATCCACAACGCGTGCTTAAAAAATTGAAAAATTCAAATCAAGTGTAGCGTGCCTTGTGGCCACTCGTCAACAGAACCGTTTCCAAAATATTTGTATGGATTACTTCTACTGCCTTGATTTAAACTTCCACTTTGAATTTTGCTTAGTCGAAATACTTGAGCGTTTGGAAAACATTTAAATATACGTAGAATTGTATATAATTTTTTACAATATCTAAATGGGGTCTCTTTTTCGAATATGAATGGAAAGTTGTAAGCAAAAACCAAAAGGGGATGATAACTACTAGCAAAGAGCATGGCACGAACAATCCGACCCAAACTTGTTTAAGGGAGTTCTCCGATATCTTAGACAAAAAAAAGAATAAGCAAAACATGAAATTTGATTTCACATTCACTGCCTGCATATATTGAGTAATCTATAGATGTGGAGATCGTTGGATCTATAGTTTTGTATCTTTACTCGTAAATATTTGCAAAAACTAAAATGATTAATATAATGTCGCATTTGCAGAAGTGCGTGGAGAGGGGTCGAAGGAGCCATGACCACGCAACGGGAGGGATACAAGGCAGCTACTAGTATCCCTCTCGTTGCGTGCTCGAGGCTTCTCCAACCACTCTCCGCGCACTTCTGCAAATCCTCGCAAGATTTCGCCGCCGTTGATATGGGGACGACCCTGTGACTCCGAACTCGACATCAAGAGTCACCTAGGCGCACTCCAGAAAACTGCTGAGGATGTGACTGAAACGAACGAACTGGCAGGGCGGCACGACGACCGTCGAGGGAGTTTCACAGGGACACTAAGACACGGCCGACGGGGCAACGAAGGCAAGGAAGCTGCGCCAGTGGCGAAGTCGGGAGGGGCGGTAGTTGATGATAGATGTTGCTATGAGAGTGGATTCTCCATTGATAACGTGACCCAACTGGGAGAGGGAAGTGATGATGGTGATCGTGCTCTCCGTAGGAGTGATGTATATCGTCCCCTTTTGATGTTTTACCTATAGGGAGATCTGATGAAGAGCTGGACTTGAGGTGGTTAATGATATTTGCCCAGAAAATCACTTCTCTGTTTCAAACCCTTCGCATCTCATGCGGTTGGTTTTGTCATTTGCCCGATCGTGATTTCCAGCTTCCCATTCAAAAAGATCCTCAATCCACGGCGGATGCTTTCACTCTCCTACTTTGAATTTCATGATTAATCCTCATCCCTCAATCTTATGAGCTCCGATGTTGCGCGCGCTTGTCCGTAATAACATTATGGAGAGAGGCCGTGTGATCGGCAAATGCACGGTGCATGGCCTTAAACGAAATGAGAATGCAAATTATGTAAATGGTATTTTTGTTTAGGGGTCAATCCCAAATTTTTTATATGCAATTAATGATTATATGGAATAGTCAAAATCTAGGTGTTAACGGCTACCGCGATTCTATTTTTGGCTAAGTTCTAAAAATTCATAAACTGGTATACTATGTGTTAAATTTATGACTCGAGTTTGAGATTCGCTGGACTATTGAAAATTTACAATTGAGGAAATATAAAATAAATGAAGACAAAGTTTCCTCTTTGCCACACGGAGGATTGCGGAATCCGAATTGAAGAAAAAAAAAAGGAAAGTGAAGCCTCTGCACGTACGCGAGAATTCAAGCAAAGGTGGGCCCAGGTGAAGCCAATTTCAGCGCCTCTCCCACGTGAATTTCCTCCGCACGTAATTTTGGAAATTGGTGGGCCCAAGGTCAAACTTTTGACCTTGGGCATACTTATATATATATATATATATAAATGCGGATGATAGGTTAGGTTTTCTCCCCCTTTTTCGTGTGTGTTGCCGCTGCACCCGTACGAGAGAAAAGGAGGAGCCGCATGTCTTCAAGTTGAAGCGCGATCAAGAAAAGGAGTTCTTTTTCAGCGTTTGTTTTGAGCTTGTGTGATAATTTTGTGCCGTGAGTTGGGTTTGGGGTTAAATTGTTTTTGGGAAACACCGAGAGAGTGTTTGAGTGACTTGAGTGTGTAATCTCCTTGTATCGCTTGATCTATAGTGAAATTCGCTGCTGCTCTCCCCGTGGACATAGGTCTTTACGACTGAACCACGTAAATCTGGTGTCCGATTTATTTTTCTTTTTCTGTCTATATTATTGTTCGATCGCTCTCCCTATCTCAACAATTGGTATAAGAGCCAGGCTTGGCTGAGTTGAAGCGAATCGATGGCGACAGAAGAAG
Source organism: Eucalyptus marginata (assembly GCA_014182565.1). NCBI lineage: Eukaryota > Viridiplantae > Streptophyta > Magnoliopsida > Myrtales > Myrtaceae > Eucalyptus > Eucalyptus marginata. The sequence continues at coordinate 27,370,080 of CM024594.1, forward strand.
TAAAAGTAAGAATCGACAGATTTGATGGTAAGGATTTTAGTTTCTGGAAGACGCAGATTGAAGATTATCTTTATCGAGATGAAACCGCACTTGCCCTTATCCGGGGAGAGACCGAGAGGCGATGAAGCAAGGCGATTGGGATTTGGCTTGGATAGACGAGCTATGGGTGTTATTTGGCTGACGTTGGCTCGTAATGTCGCGTTTAACATCCCGAAGGAGAAGACCACCGCCGACCGATGCAAGCCCCAGTCGGATATGTATGAGAAGCCCTCTCGTGATCAACAAGGTCCATTTGATGCGACGTCCTGCTTAATTTGAAGATGAGCGAAGGTGCGTCGGTTGCAAATCATATCAATGAATTCAATGTGATTGTTAGTCAATTGAGTTCGGTTGAGATTGATTTTGAAGATGAGGTATGTGCTTTGATTACTGTTATCCTCATTGCCTAATAGTTGGAATACTACTGTTATGCTGTTAGTAATTCCTCTGGGTCAACAAGTTTGATGTTTGATGGGGTTCAAGATTTAATTCTGAGCGAGGACATTCGTAGAAGAGAAACTGGCGAACCTGTATCTGCTGTTTTAGTAGGAAGATCTATAACACGTGTGGGTAATAGTAGTACTAATATCAACAGGCGTAGTCAGTCTAGGACTGCTAATGTTGTCTGTTAGAGTTGTGGCAAGAGGGGGCATCTTAGAAGGGATTGCCTCAAGCTGAAGAATGAGAAGGGTAAATGAGTTATGGTTGATTCTGCAGATAATGTTGCAGCTGTAGTAGATAATGCCGATTATGTCTTGTCTGTCACTGATTATTCATCGTTTGATGGATGGATTATGGATTCTGGTTGTTCTTTTCATGTCACACCAAATAGAAACTGGTTTATCACTTATCAGTGCACGGTTAGTGATAAAGTCCAGTTAGGGAACAACGCTGAGTGCGATGTTGTGGGTGTTGGTGATGTTAAAATCAGAATGCATGATGGTATAGTGAGGACATTGACTGGAGTAAGGCATGTTCCAGAGTTGAAAAAGAACTTAATTTCCTTGGGTGCCCTAGATTCAGCTGGTTGCAGGATTTCTTCAAAAGGTGGAGTTCTGAAGGTTGTACGAGGTGCCTTGGTGATAATGAAAGGAATCAAGCACGGAGGCCTGTATAAACTTCAAGGTAAGACAAAGTGACAAATTTCGCTGCGGAGACGTCGGATGCATCCTTCGAGAGTCTTTTGACTCCAGCTCGAGGAAGACTGGGTGTTTGTGCCAAGGCACAAGTTTGATGTGGTGTCGGGATCACGCACGGTCAAGAGCTTTGATCGAGATGGAGACCGGTAAGTCGATCAAACATGTGCGATCGACAATAGCATGGAGTTACGCTTTCGGAGCCGGCAAATAAATTCTGTATGAAAGAGAGCATAGTGAAACACCGCACTAGTGCCAATAAATCACAACAATTTGCAGAATTGACGAGAAGAACATTACTAGAGATGGCCCGCAAAATTATCTCTAGTGCTAGTATTGCTAGGAGAATTCTAGCTGATGTGCTAAGTATGGTAAGCTACCTGGTGAATAGATTCCCATCAACTGCTATTGAATGGTGGACTCCTAAAGAAATATGGTTAGGTAACGTTGCTGATTATTCTATTCTTAGAATGTTTGGTTGCCCGTGTTATTTTCGAGTGAGTGATGGTAAGCTTGATTGGAGGGCAAGGTGCATATTCCATGGCTATGCACAAGGTGAGTGGGGCACCGGTTGTGGTGCCGGATATTAATTCACCCGTTGACAAAGAGAGAAGTTACCCTTGATGAGTCTCCGGTATTTTTGGCTAGGAGTGATTATAGCGATTCAAACGGATTTTAACGGTGTTCACTTGAGGTGGAGTTGCGACCGAAACTCCCGAGGTAACGTATACGGTACTAACAAAGTAATTGACACGATGGTGCTCATAGCGAGGTGGAGTCTATAGAGCCAATGGTTGTGAATCGCCGATATTGACAAGGTACGTATTCGATCTCCCCCGACGATATATGGATGCAATAATGGTTTTACTTTATCTCGCGGTTGAGGAGGTTATGTCGAAAATCCTTGCGTAGCGATTAAAGGTGCATGTGGAGTTGGTATTCTGATGAGGTCCTCGGTTATGGCGAAGTTCAAGCGAGGCTTAGACTTGGATAATATCTGTGGCGGTTGAGCCCATCGGGGCTATGGGAAAGTAGCAGCAGAGTTTGAATTTTTTGCGAAGCGATTGAAATTTAGCTCAAACGTCGAGCCAAGGTGGAGATTGTTAAATTTATGACTCGAGTTTGAGATTCGCTGGACTATTGAAAATTTACAATTGAGGAAATATAAAATAAATGAAGACAAAGTTTCCTCTTTGCCGCACGGAGGATTGCGGAATCCGAATTGAAGGAAAAAAAGAAAAGTGAAGCCTCTGCATGTACGCGAGAATTCAAGCAAAGGTGGGCCCAGGTGAAGCCAATTTCAGCGTCTCTCCCACGTGAATTTCCTCCGCACGTAATTTTGGAAATTGGTGGGCCCAAGGTCAAACTTTTGACCTTGGGCACACTTATATATATATATATATATGCGGATGATAGGTTAGGTTTTCTCTCCCTTTTTCGTGTGTTGCCGCTGCACCCGTACGAGAGAAAAGGAGGAGCCGCATGTCTTCAAGCTGAAGCGCGATCAAGAAAAGGAGTTCTTTTTAGCGTTTGTTTTGAGCTTGTGTGATAATTTTGTGCCGTGAGTTGGGTTTGGGGTTAAATTGTTTTTGGGAAACACCGAGTGTGTTTGAGTGACTTGAGTGTGTAATCTCCTTGTATCGCTTGATCTATAGTGAAATTCGCCGCCGCTTCTCCCCCGTGGACGTAGGTCTTTACGACTGAACCACGTAAATCTGGTGTCCGATTTATTTTTCTTTTTCTGTCTATATTATTGTTCGATCGCTCTCCCTATCTCAACACTATGCATGCACGATATTATTTGTTTGGAAATCTGGAAATGTCGTGAAAACACTTGTTGACTGCGCTATTGATTTATGAGGCTGTTTTTTCATGTATAATGGCGTGACTCCGCTTTGTGCGTGAAAATGTTCATGCGAATGTCAACCAAAATTCCAAATATAATTATGTCGTATGAAATTGGCAATAAACACACGTAGTGAAACATAACAAATTGAATGCGAAACATAATAATCAAATAACATGTCATGGAAATAATCATATGCAACTTGATATGGCAGATCTGATACTAGACATAACGATAGAATGACATCATACGATAATTATTATGTAAAACATAACGTAACAAATCATTTGAAAAACATAAAGAGAAAATGATATGAAATGACAATACTCACATGCAACATGACATATAAATTAGATGCGATATGCGACCAACTCATATCAGATTCTGTCCTTAGTTGGTGGGAAGCTGTCGAGCTCATGGTACTAAAGTAACTACAAGTAGCCGTATTGATTTGTTTTTTTCTATAAACCTTTTAGAACAAAGTCAATTCTACGAGGTTAGCTAAATCATAGCACATAATTTGCAGTAAGCACTCAACTTTTAAAGACAAAGTTCAGCAAAGATTGCCCCTCTAGGGTCTCCTATTCATACATTGAACCCAATCTAATTTTTTTGCGTTAGCAATTTACAGAGTCAACCCAAGACCCACACTTTATTCTATCAATGTGAATTTGTAGGGAAAAAGATATGGTCAATCTTCCCAACATCAAGCAGTCTCTATTTTTCAAATGTTTAGTGAATCACGTGAGACTGGCCAAGAGACATGGAGGAGCTCAAGGGTCAATGTTTCGAGTCAAAGAACGAAGGGTCAACTCCTTTCTCATTAATGGCCATAAAGAGAAGAAACTCCTTCTTCCCGTTGAGTACTCTACCGATTGGGATTGGGTTTTGAAGGCCCTTATCTCATGAGTTATGCATGGCTTACACTTCTTGAGACATGGGGTAACTTGCACCCATGTTTACTAAACTTAAGTAGACTTCCCAATCTTACCATTGAATTTAAATTTAAATTTCTTGATATGTTAAATTGTCAATATGTTTCGATTGATGTACTTTCGTTAGTATAAGTTTGATTTCTCAGGGAACTATTGATGATGTGGATTTAGCATGGAAAATTGGCCATGTTCTCATCTCCTCGCCAGGTACCCAGTTCGACGGAAAATTGGTTAAATTCTAACCAAAGTGTATCAATTGCAAAAATCACTGCATTGGTTGATAGAATTCAGTACTAATTTTGAGGAATCTGTTTTTTATTTTCATGGACTACTCAAGTGATGCTAGATAATTTTGAAGAATAAATTATTCAAGTCATATGAATGAAGATCTCCCGAGGACTATGTTGCTGGTATGTGACTATATATTTAAATCATTGCTCGAGGCCACTGGCAATAAATATTTGTGGGAGTTGAATATAGAAATAAAAAAAAAACAAATTTATGTTTGTTTTCCATCTTGTACCAATACCGTGATAAATTAGATGGCAATAGTGTTTGTTTATCTTTCTGCGATCTTGAATTCAAATTTTGTTGAGAGCACATTAGAAGAAAAATTCTGAATGTACCAGGCCGATATGAGGAAATGCGCTCTTAAGAACATTTGGAGAGATAGACTAGTTGAATATGTGAAAGTTGGCCCAAACAACCATATGACGGCTAAACCAAACAAATTTCGGTTTATAGATGAATATTATTTTATTTAGTCTTCCCCTCGGCGAATACTTTTCCCCATCGAATAATCTTGGAGATTGTAAGCATAGACAAAAATAATCTAGATTAAATGGTCAAAGGTATGCTTGGAGATAGTCTCTCAAGGCCCAACCGAGGCCCAAGTACAAGTTTTCTTTTGGAGTTGGTGAGCGCACATGCTATAAGAATTTAACGAAAGAAAAACAAAACATCAAACTGTTTCTTCTTTTAATGAGATTTTTTTGGACATTTGAGATTGAAATCAGCCAAAAATAGGAACGACAAAAGTAAAAAGAAAAATTAAAGGCTCATCATTAAAGATTAATGTTGAAGAGTGCTCTAAGAGCTCTTTAAGTTATAAGGACCATATTAATATATGTTCGGAAAATTCTAAATTGTTTGTTAAAGTAAGTAGCCTTCTTGCACCTGCACTCTTTCAATCGCTTATGTGGTCTCGAAAAGTGTTTCTTCCTTTTCTAGTTATAGCTTAATTAGTGCCCCGGGCGCACTTATTCATTAAAAACCCAAAGTAAAATAATGGGAACAAATTTTGGGTACGGGGAACAAAAAAAAAAAAAAAAAAAACGGAACATGTTAACACTTAAGTTAAATAATTAATGCAAAACATACCTTAAAGAAACTTGTTAGATCGGGAATCCGGCCTGTTAATTTAAACTCAAAAACAATTAATTCGAAGCCATTGACCACCGGTCCTAAAAATAAAAATGCAAAACATGTAAATTAAAAATAAACGCACCTAAAATTAATGCTATGCAAATGAATTATAATATTTAAAATTAACCCCTAATGACTAAATGGGCCGCCAAAATTTAGGTGTCAACACATGCGACATTCTAATATGAACCTAATCTAACTCAAACATTTTTCAGGATATATAAAGCAATCAAGACGAGACAAGCACCAAGCCATTCAGAATCATCAAAGATATCATACATCGTTAAGATCAAGGAATAATATCTAAATCAAACTTGATTTTCTCGCTAATAAAATCGATAAATTGATCTCAAGCCTTAAAGATCAAAATATCAATTTTATTCCCGCTTGATTAATTATTCCATCTAAAGCCTTATAGATGGAGTGTAAATTCATGTCTGCGGTTGCGGAATTGGGTGGTACGTCGGAATTTTCAATTATGTATGATTAGTGCCCCGGGCGCACTTATTCATTAAAAACCCAAAGAACAAATATAACAAAAAAAAAAAAAAAAAAAAAAAAAAACGGAACATGTTAAGTGCAAGAAACTCAAGTACAAACTAAAATTGCAGGAGGCTCCTATATATATAATGCACATCCTATAACATATTTAGTTTATACAAATCACAAATAAATCTGGTCGATTTTGCTGTAGATCCTTCTTAATTAGATCTTCAGGACGTCTTTTCCCCACGCCCTTTTCGGTCTCCTTCAACCCTGTGGCTCGTCTAGCCTTCTTAAGCCCATGCACGCCCAGAACCTGGGCCCTTCCTAGAAATAGAAATTTTATTCTGTTATCAAACGGATTTTTGTTTCAGAAATAGAAATTTTGAGTCGTTATCAAACAGGTTTCTTTATTCGAAACTTGTCCGAGAAATAGAAATTGAGAAATCAATTTCTAGCTAGAAATCAATTTCTTGAACAGAAATCTTCAGCACCTTTTGACTTTTCCCTTTCCACAAAAAAGAACTTTTTCTCCGTCTCTTCAATTTTTAACTCCAATAAACCGAAGGAAAAAGCCCCTTTTGCCGTACACGCACAACCCTTGTTATAGGGGAGGAATTTGATCTTCGCCGTATATTTTACTTCCTTTTTAAATACACATGGAAATCGATTTTGCTCATGCATAATTCTCCTGAATATATCATTGAAATAAATGCACCCCGCGCATTATTCTCTTTTGTATTTTTTTTTCAAATATTCCATTCGAAACCTTCCTTTCTGCCCAAAAATATGTCCTTGAATATGTTAAAAATCTCACATGAATATGTGAAAGATCTCACGTCGTATCAACGCTCACCATCGGTCCAATGCAAAAAAAGAATAAAATAAAATAGAATAATGTAAAATAAAATAAATGTTTCTAAACTATATGTTATGCAATTTTAATTTTATTTTTTTAGGGTAAAAATTAACCCATTTTTTATGCAAAAATTTAGGTGTCAATAATAACTGTACAAAATAAAATAAAAATAAAGGAGTTAGTTCTAAGTGAGTATTGTGGGGTTTAGCCCACACCTACCCTTTTTTTAAAATATACTAGAGAATGCTCACATTTATTAATTGGCCTATCTCCTCTCAACTTTTCTATGTGAGATAAGGAAAAGCACATTTGTTTGTTTTACAAACAAACTTCAATATTTTTTCCTAGTAGGAAAAATAAAGTACCTTTTGCCATGTTCTTTTTGGGTTAATATCCTGAAAAACCCTAAACCGGTACACTTGTGACAAATTTACCCTATGTTAGTTTTCGTGAAATTTTGTTGTCAAATTTTAAGTTAAATAGCACGTGACAATTGACTAATATATCAATTTGAGATTTTACACTCTATTTGTCACAGTTTACAATTTTTGTGACTTTTTTTTTGTATTAATCCAATCTAGCGTAGGGTATATTTGTCACAAATTTATAAGTTTGGGGTTTTTTGCGGTCGAATAAATTAGTTTGGGGTAAATTTGTCATAAATGTACCAGTTTAGGGTTTTTTATGGCCAGTCGGGGTAAATTTGTCACAGATGTACCAGTTTGGGGTTTTTCATGATTAAAAAAATAATTTGGGGTAAATTTGTCACGGGTGTACCGGTTTAGGATTTTTTAGGGTATTAACCCTCTTTTTTAAGGAGGGATTTGTGAGTTATGAGTCAAAAAAAGAGGAATTTTCACGAGGAACAGCAAGAAAGATACCAACTACCAAGTCATGTACCATATAAGAGGAGAGACAATAGCGAAAGGTGGCATTTGACCATGATGCCAAGTTCACCGCAAAATGTTGACCTCAAGTCACGTACGAATTTAGATTGAGAATAAAATAAACTGATAGAGATGCATTTAAGTTGGCTTGTTCAGGCAAAGGCGTAACCCCTTAAAACCATGGAAAAATTAAGCTAGCTAGCTTGGCTACAAACTCAAAAAAATTGTTGTGCATAACAATCATGATTAATCATGACTCTCGAAATTGAGATACCTGCTAAAAAATATTGAGACTGAATGATGAAAGAAAAAACTCGTAATTATATATTAATTCAATTACTTAAACAATCTACACTTATCATCCAGCCTACACATTATGCTGTATAGATATCATATTTAAGGAACGTGGCTTTTATGTATCATAATGGAACCAAGCTTGGTCATAGCAGAGCGAGTAAAATCATCATTAGTATGGGAACAAGCGTTTCTCCCATACATAGAAAAAGAAAGAAACTTAGGCCGGACCATGGACACTTCTCGAGGGAGAGAGGGAGAGAGGTATGGACTGAGTAGAAGAAGGATGGACCATGCAATAACTTCTTGAGGATAAATGGACTTTTGTCGAGAAAAGATGGCACTTGCAGCCCCTCCACGCAAACATCTCGAAATGCAATAGCTCTCAGTGCCATCTTTCCTACGACAAGAGCTCCTATTAAGCTCCAAATCAAGTCTTCTCCTCTCTCTCTCTTTTTTTGGAGGGGACAAGCTCCTAAAGACTCCAAATGTATCGATCTCTACACTACACGAGCTGTATCTGTCTCACCTTAATGATCCAAATGCGCGCTTATATAGAGCTGAGAAGGATTGTTCCGTCCTTTTTCGCTCATCTTCTCTGTCTTTTTTGTCCAATTTTAAATTCGGTGATAGAGATCGAAGAAAGAAAGAGGGAGAGACCGTATGCTCCTGGCGACAATGCCCTTCTACCCTCGTTGAGTGCTCTTTTAGTACGAAGATTCCTTGTGTTGGATTCGATGTTGCTACAAACAAAGGAAGAGTCGAAGTGGAGTCATATCCCACCCGCATGCATTGATTAAGCCTACTGCTCGAGAGCAAACCTTGCACACGTGTAGATCCCACAGTCTGACATTTTAAACTCGTCCCTCCCTCTTCAGTTTTTCTCCACAAGACACGTCATCTGGATGGAAGTAGTGCAATAATAAGAGCACATCATAAAAGAGTTTTTGGACATCATTCACTACAAGACTTGTGAGGTTTAAGACATCAGTTCGATTAGAAAACGAGCATAAAGAAGCATATAGCAACACATTTATATATGCACTTTATCGCATCTTCATGCGCGATGCTCTAGAGCCTTCTGAGCTAATCTGTTCTACGCTTTGGAGCGTGTGAAGATGGGCGCGTGCTCTGCTCACATCATTGAGGATAGACACACATAGAATCAGCGACTAATTTTCTCTCCAGGAGGCAATTCACGAGCTACTCTCCATCGAGGCATTTTCTCTCGATTCATTCACGGCATCGGCACCGCTCACGAGCCAGGTAACGATTCCCTGAGTTGCCCTGTTGTAGTGTAGATGCATTTCCTTTCATTGTCGACGCATGTATGTTTTCGACTAGATCGAGATGTTCTTTTTTTGCACTTTGTTTGTAGGTAGCTTTCGTTTTTTCACAAGCAGTCGAACATAAGCCATTCGATGAAATGTTTGTGAAAGACTCTACAAGTTAACTTCGTTTTCTTTTGTTATCTGCAAGTGCATTACCATACATTACATCACGATTAATTAAGTTTTGGAGAGCGCGCATCTATTTTTTAACTATAACAGTGGATTTTCTCTTGATCTAATAGTAGAGATTGCATCTCCATAACTATTAATTACCTGCATTTATTACATTTGTACGCAATTACTGTATTGCCCGCTCCCAGGATTATTCTAGAATACTCGAGAAAACCTTAGAACTTCGGAGGTAGGTTGAGGATCACTAGTTTATGGATCGGTCATGACCTTTCTATAGAAAACCTCTAAATCGTGTTGATTCATCGGGCCATAACATTCTTCCCCAATTAATCGGGTGATGCTCTTGTTGCATCTTCAGCATGAAAGGCCATCAATCAGGTTTAAGAGACCCTGAGGTGCGACTCTGCTTCCTTCACCAGTCTCACCATCCTTTGATTTCTCCTCGTTGGCTTCATCTTTGCTTTTCGCCCTTTTCTGCCTAGTGAGATCAAGAGAGTAGTCGATCTCCTCGACTACAGCTCGCTGTGTTTATCAGCAGCCTCCTGAATCCGTGTTGCCCCTCACCATTGTGAGCTGGAGGCCGTACACGTCGTAGACCAGGAAATTGGCCATCACGGCACGACCATCGTAGACTGCCTGTCCCTAGCGATCTCCGGCATCTTTGCCAAGTCCAGGGCCAAGGTCTTGAACACACAGTACTCGAGCAGGTCTACGGTTCCCTTTTTTTCTTTCACTCGCTTTCCTTCCTTTTGTTTCCTTTACCTCGGCTTAGCAAGAATCTATGCATTTTCCTCGTAGGAAAAGCAAAGCACCTTTTGCCATGCTCTTCTTTTAAGGAGGGATCTGTGAGTTCTGAGTCAAAAAAAGAGGAATTTTCACAAGGAAAAGCAAGAAAGATACCAAGTCATGTACGATATAAGAGGAGAGACAAAGCGAAAGGTGGCATTTGACCTTGATACCATGTCACTGCAAAATGTTGACCTCAAATCACGTATGAATTTAGATTAAGAATAAAAATAAACTAATAGAGCTGCGTTTTAAGTTGGCCTGTTCAGGCAGAGGCGTAGCCCCTTAAAACCATGCAAAAATTAAGCTGGCTAGCTTGGCTACAAGCTCAACAAAATTGTCGTGCATAACAATCTTAATTCATTATGACTCTCGAAATTGAAATACTGGCTAAAAAACCTAAGAGTGAATGATGAAAGAAGAAACTCACAACTATATATCAATTAAATTACATGAACAATCCACACTTATCGTCCATTCCACACAACATGTTGCATAGATATCATATTTAAGGAATGCAACTTTTATGAATTGTAATGGAATCAAGCTTGGCCATAACAGAGCAAGTAAAATCATCATTAGTATGGGGAGCAAGCATTTCTCGCATACATAGAAAAGAGAGAAATTTAGGCCGGACCATAGACACTTCTTAAGGAAGAGAGAGAGAGAGAACCGTGTAGAAGAAAGATGGACCATGCAATGACTTCTTGGGGTTAAAGGGACTTTTGTCGAGAAAAGATGGCACTTGCAGCTACTTCACGTGAACATCTCAAAATGCAATAGCTCTCAGTGCCATCTCTCCTGCGACAAGAGCTCCTATTAAGCTCCAAATCAAGTCTTCTCCTCTCTTTCTCTTTCATTTTGGAGGGGACAAACTCCTAAAGACTCTCCAAATGTATCGGTTTCTACACTACACAAGCCGTAACCATCTCCCCTTAATCATCCAAAAGCGCTCTTATATAGAGATGAGGAGGATCGTTCCGTCCTTTTCGCTCATCTTCTTTCTGTCTTTTTTGTCCAATTTTAAATTCGGTGATAGAGATCGAAGAAAGAAAGAGGGACAGAACCGTGTGCTCCTGGCGACAAAGTTCTTCTACCCTCGTTGAATTCTCATCAGTCAAAAGATTCCTTGTGTTGGATTCAATGTTACTACAAACGAAGGAGTCATATCCCGTAATCCTTCCATTTCCAAGTAATCGACATGCACAGCGATTAATCATTGTAAGAATAGCTTAAGTTGACTCTCGAGCCCCAGCATCACCTGTAGTGCACCTGCGATCTCAAGTTGATTTTAGATGATTCTTTCGGGACATGCTTCATAATCGTGGTCCCAGATTTTCCTTCTCGTGTTTACAAGTTCAATCGCAACTCGTGCAGCCAGATTTGAACTAAAGTCAAACAAACTAAATAGACATGTGCATGGACGTATTGAAATTAACAAAAAAAAAGCTAGCGAACCCTCATTGGGCTTGGACCGACCAAAAAAACCATTGGGCTTGGCCACCCTTCCCAAAGGGCCTACATATACAAAATTATCTATGTTAACATCAACCGTATCACGTAATATGGCCAGCATCCACAATATCGATTTCCGGTCAAAATTGACCGGAAACATTACATTGACAAATGGTCAAAATGTCTATGAATAAATTGATAAAATCAAAAGGGTTAATACTGAATTGACATCCATACAATAATTTTTTTTTTTGTAACTTTCCAAGCTAAACAGTATGAGATCACAAGTCGTGATAAATCAAATCTATTGTCAAATAAAAATGCGACATGAACTTGTCTTTAGTCGGAGATGGGGTTACAAGACTTAAAAACTATGATTTCTTAGTTCTTTCTCTTGGTCCATTAACGAACCTCTTAATTTCCTAATTTGAAGTCAAATGATCCTTCAATTGTCCTTTTGTCTAAGTAAAAGGGTATGAATTATTTTGGTGAGAAAAGAGAAGAATGAGATTTGAAAGTTTGAGTATATGAAGTATAACCAAACTAAAAAAATATAATCATAAATAAATACTTTTAATTTTCTAAGGATGATATTACTATTCCATTCTAAAACACGGACTTTTCCATGTTAGTAATTTTCTAAAGGAGTTGGTAAGCATTAAAAAAATTGGTAAAAAAACCTAGCGGATACCTAATTTCCCCCTAACTAATTGATGACTTACACTTTTATAAATTTATGAAGTCCTTTTGACAGTATGCCAATTACCAACAGTTGATGAATTTATCAATCTTTATTTGAGTGACTTTACAATTTTTTTTCCTAATTAAATTACCAACTCTTGTTTAAGTTACTTGTCAACATCTATTTGGGGTTTTTTAAGAAAAAAATTATTAACATCTTTATTTGTTTTTCTTATAACTACCTTCAATTTATCAACTCTTACATGAATATATAATCTCAATTAGAGTGATACCAATTTTTCTCCGATTGTAAAAAGAATACCACATTTGAGAATCGTGACTGTCCATTTTCTAATTGCAAGGGCCCCCGGCCCTCGAGATTCCTGGTGTACAATGACACGTTCTAACACGGCATGGGCATCATCAACACAACCACGATGACTATCATAGTTGTTATATGCGATGAAATATACATACATAAGCAAGGTGACGTCATAATTACGTGATTTTCTCCTCGTGTGTAAAAGGAATAAAGGGAGATGCATGAAAGTGCTTAAAAGGAGAGATGCGCCGTATTTGGTCGGAGGAGGAAGAGAACGGCCTGCAAATTCCACGCTAAGTATTGCAATTTCATATTTTGACCAATTGATAAATTAATTAATTTAATTGATTAATTATGGCTTTCGCTTTCAACGGGTAGAGACCCAAGAAAGGGCGCAGGTGCCCTGTCCGGCGGCAGAAGTCTTCCCCTTCTAGATGTTCTCCCATCTTTCCCCGTTTTTGGGTTTACTAGAATTTCTTCATTGCCAGCAAAATTATTATTTCATAGCACGCAATTTCAACGTGTGTCTTATCATGTACGAAGTCGAGACCTTTTCGAATTCCCTATATAAATGTTCGTGGTGCATGAGACAAGTGTCTGACAATATGCATACATAGTATTTTTCTCGATGGTTGCTGAAGATTAGTAAATCTTGTAATTGTGTTATCAAATTATGATCTTGATCATTCAAGACATCGAACTTTTGCTCTTTTGCAATTCAATGCATTTTGATTGTAATCCAGCCAAATCTCCGATGAAATAACGACATCGCCAAAGAATAGCATAAGAACCAAGTTTATCACAAAACTAAGGGAAACTTGGATATTAGTACATAGACTTTCTTTTGTAATTTTTCTCAAAAATAAATCTCTCCAGTATATAGACAGAACTTAGGGTCTATCAAAGACAAAGTGACCATGATTGACTATGGAGATCCAGAACGGACCACCTAACAAATCGTTCAAGACACGACGGTATATCAAGTCTTCTGTGCAAGCCCCCAAGTCTCCTAACTTTTGTTGCTACATAACACGTTGATTTGACAGGAAGAACCAAAGCAAATCGCTCGAATCCTAGCATGGGAGATTTGGACTTTCTAGAGGATTGAGATGTTTACATTATGAGAACGCTTTTCGACATTGACCGCTTAGATACATTGAACGTTGAAGTTTTTCTAACTTGTCGAACGTATAGTTTAGTTCTTGGAAAACTTCAGCTCATTCACACACAGCTCTCTAAAGTTTAATTGGTGTAACTAGAGTAGGTTCGGCATCTAATTGGGTTCATGTACTTCCATGCGTGTCGAGTGCATGAACCACTCTAGCTTGTCACTTCAATTTAATGTCAAGATATTGGTTATAGAGGATCTTTGTTGAGGTCAATATGACAACATCAAATTTCTTCAACCATCTCAAATTTTCCTTGTCCATATCTATCAAATTAAACGAATCATAAGGATCATAGGTCTGATATGCACACTCAACATGCACCTCTAACTATTCTCAATTATTTTGCAAAGTTGATCTGATCTTATGAAAGCCTTTGACTCAGTAAATTGGAGTTTTTTTTTTTTTTTTTTGGTTGATATATTGAGGGCTATTCAGGTCCCTGATTCCTTTTCTATCAGAATGAGACTTGAATAGGTCTCTCCATATTTTTCCAAGTCTTCATTGAGAGACTTGGAATCGAGCAGCGCGACTGGGGTTGCCATGCTCTATAGCAATGCCTTCGACCTCTAGGATCTTCCCAACTTCTATGTTCGGGCAAACTATGGAATTGAGATACGACCATAAAATTAATTAGCAGACTAGAGATGCCACAAATCAATTTAGACAAATATATGTCAATTGGACCCCAAAGGACCTATCAACAAAGATGAAATTTTGATGATCCCAAATTTGTCTCTAGTTCTAACGTTACTATGGCGAGTGCAGATGGTGAAGTTGGTTAATGAATTAGCAATGATTCCTTATATCAACAGAGATGAAAAACTTGGCCTGGACAATTAGGATGACAACTACTGACGTGAGTGGTATCTCATGGTAGCTTTGAAGGACCGGTTGAGCTAATGTTTATGGAAATTTTTTAGTACTAATAAAGGTGGAAAGATTAATAAACATTAGTAATAAACTAATGTGTACCATTATTCAAATGAATCAGAATTGTACCTTTACATTCAACAAGAATTTTGAAATTATCATCAAACTAGATTTTCCCTTTGACTGTTTTATTTAACTCGGTAAACATCTCCTTCTGTCCACACATGTAATTGCTTGCACCGGTGTCCAATATCATGTATCAATTTGACCACCTTCATCTTCTTTGAATGCTAATAAAATAACTTGCTCGGTGTCATTTATCAAGTTTGCCTTTTCGATCGCGACGCTTCTTTCTTTGACCAATAGTCAAAAGCGTAATAGCCATTATTCCTCTAGCATCTTCATTCTCCGAGGCATTCTTCTAATTTTGACTCGAGGTAGTATCGTCTTTCGGCTCATCATAGCCGGTGTTGACAAGTTCCCATACACTATAGGCATCGAGATGAGCTTTCATTCTAATAGCTCAGTTATCATAATTTTCTTTGGTAAGACAAGGTATTGAAAAGGAAGTTGAGCATTTGTTGAGGCCATAATCACAAATTATGTGCTTTGATGCCAATTTAATGGGATAATTTGAGTGTGAAACATTCACAACTCGCATAAGAAAAGAAAAAGACGGATAGGGTTTTTTTATTTATTTCACCATATTAAAAATGATTACAAGACTCATAGCTTATTACAAGACTCTTACTGTTACTCTTAAATGACTCATAAATGTAACTAGCATTCCAAAGAGATATTTCCTGGGAATCTACAAAAATTATTATACTTGACATAAATTACAAACAGACTCTTTGAAAATTACAATACAATAAACACTTCTTCTACCCGTGCAATAGTCTTGGATACCGAACAGACAGAGACAGCAAATTACCGTCAGAAAGGCCGCTTACACTGAAGCCCAAGATTGGGCCCAGACCACATCTTAGATATACGAGATTTTTGGAATAACCGGACTTAGTATATACAGAGTGCGACGGTTCTGCCATCTCGTTTGCGGTGAATAATGGTCTGAGTACATTGATTCTCGCTCCTTTAGAACGGCTCCAACATAATATGCAAGTTCGGTGATCCGAATTTAGACATTAAATAAGCAAGACGAATGCACAATACAATTTTCCCTCGATTTTTCCTTCCTTTTGTTTCTTTTTCCGCTGCTTGGCATGAATCTATGCATTTTTCTTGTAGTAAAAGCAAAGCGCCTTTTGGCATGCTCTTCCCTTTTAGGAGGGATTTGTGAGTTCTGAGAAGGAGAGACAAAAGCGGAAAGTGGCACATCACCTTGATCTCGTGGAAGAGGGAGCTGTTTAGATTTCTCATTTTGAAGTACCTGAGTTCTACGTTCTTGGTTTCTCCTTCTCTATTCCAATTCATATGACCCGGAAGCTCTCTGGTTCTGCGGAAGACGAAGCTAATGAAACTTTATAGTTCATGGATAAACATGTCTGGCCCTGCAGAACTTGTCTGTAGTAATGACACAACCTCTTCACTCTCGAAACAAGAAACCGATCGGATTTGTTCGGTACATAATATCATTTCGTGAACAAATTTTGTGCATCCATCTTGTATCCCTAGCACCCCTCGTGTTCACTTTGGAAAAGAATAGTTTGGATGCAAAGGGTTTAAAACTAGCTATAATACCACATCCCATGTTGATAAAAGGATTGTACGATCTAAAAATGTATATAATTATAAACTCATAGACAAAAGATATCGAACTTATTACATACAATATTTTCGTAAGAAATCGACTTATTTAACAAGATATTTTTTAGATTATGTTCTTTCTTTTTCTCAGTCATAATGACGAGATTGACAATTATAGTTATTGGTTAATCTATGTATATATATGTATATAATCATATGGAAAGAATAACCTCTGTTCCATATTATCATGGGAGTTCTATTCCAAAGCAAATATCTTGTCCATGTCAAGCTTAAATTACTTATGTTTGCCCATAAAAATAATAGAGATGCATTTTATGTTAGCCTGTTCGGGCATAGGCATAGTCCCTTAAAACCATGCAAAAATTAAGCTAGCTAGCTTGGCTACATGCACAACAAAATTTTCCTACATAACAATCATAATCATGTATGACCTTTGAAATCGATATACCTACTAAAAAATCCCATGACTGGACGATGCAAAAAGAAACTCGCAACTATATCTCAATTAAAATACTCGAACAATCCACACTTATCATCTATCCTACACATCACGCTGCATAGATATCATATTTATAGAACGTGGCTTTTATGGATCATAACACCAAGATTGGTCATAGCAGAGCAAGTAAAAACATCAATGGTATTGAGAGAAGACATCTCGTGTCGTGCAAATATAGACATGCATGCATATGCATGGATGGATGGAGAAAGAGAAGGAGAGAGAGAGAGAGAGAGATTTCTCGCATAAGAGAAAACATCTTGTGTCATGCAAACATAGACATGCATGCATACGCATGGAGAGAGAGAGAGAGTAGAAGAAAGACATTTCTTGCATAAGAGAAAACATCTTGTGTCATGCGAACGTAGACACGCACACATGGAGAGAGACCATGCAATAACTTCTCGAGATTAAAGGGACTCTTGTCGAGAAAAGATGGCACTTGCAGCTATTTCACGCGAACATATGAAAAGGCATCTACAATATAACAATGCACGCAAAAGCAATAGCTCTAAGTGCCATCTTTCCTGCGACAAGAGCTCCTATGAAGCTCCAAATTAAGTCCTCTCCTTTCTCTCTCTTTCTTTTTTTGGAGGGGACAAACTCTTTAAAACTCTCCAGCTGTATCGATCTCTACGCAGGACATCTGTATCTGTCTCACCTTAATCATCCAAATGCACGCTTATATAGAGCGCTCAGGAGGACAGTTCCGTCCTTTTGCTCTTATCTTTCTTTAAATCTGGGGGTAAAGATCGGAAAAAGAACGAGGGAGAGAACTTTGTGCTCTTGGCGACAATGCTTCCATCTGCATCCTGTTCTCACAAGTGAAAAGGTTCTTCGCGGGGCCCCTTGTGGAATTCAATGTCACTACAAACAAAGTAGACGTCAAACTGGTGTCATCTCCCACAATCCTTCCATTTCCACATGATTAACGTGCACGATGACTGACCATTGTAAGAATAACTTAAGTAGACACTGGGGCCCAGCATCACGTGTTGTACCTGCGAGCGACCTCAAGTTAAATTTTTAGTCACCATAAATATTCGGTCAAGATGGAATACGTGGAACGAAAATGACCTGTCTAAATGATTCTTTCAGAAGATGTTTGGCTATTATAGAGCGTCGGATTTTCTTATCTTACTTCGAGTGACAAGTTCGGTCGCAACTAGCTCCGCTAGATTGAAGCTAAATTCAAACAAACTAAAGAGACGCATGCAAATGTATCGAAACTTACGAAACTTTTGGTCGCTAAACAGATTTGAGCATTCTCATGTTTATTCTTTATATGTTGTGACTGGTCAAATCTAGTATCGAATTAGTAATAAAAAAAGTGACACGAATTTGTATTTGGTTGGAGATGGGATTACAAGGCTTAAACTATGACCTAATGTCTTGCCAAAGGATGAGGGGAACGAACCTTTGGGCAAAGTAAAAGAAGGGCATGATGATCACGCTGTTGCGTGTACCGTGTTGATGAGGCCCTGAAGCTTAGAAAAGTTGATGTTGAATTCAAACAGCCAGCACATAGAACATATGATGATTTTCATGAAATTATAAATGAATAAATGAACAAGTTGTCAAAAAGGGGTTTTAGTCAAACATAGTATTCCTTGGCGGGTCCTTGTTCCGCTTTTTTGATCGATTTCCTATACTACATGGACACGATATTAAATAATAAGGCAGACCCGTTGAACAGTGAGTTTTGAATGTAATTCACTCATCTAAATATCCACTTATATATTCACTTATATTTTGTCGAATCATTCGATATATTGATCCAATAGACTAATCTTAGTGTATCTAACATTACTCAAATTATATATGTTTTTGATGCACACGATTTGGCTACAACATCCACAATTCTTGGTATGACATTATCTTAATTAGATCTTCTTATTAAGTGAAAAGCCATCATGTCAATTGAGATTCTTCAGGGTCTGAGCGTGCATTTCCACCGAGAAAATGTATCTTCTATGATGCAATTGATTTGATTCTTCGGCTCTAAAGAAGATGGAAAAAGAGCTGCTACATTCGTCGAAATCCATTCGCATTCTTTTTGTTCGTCCAATTAAAATCGATTATGCTCTTACATAATTGTTCTTGGTAAAGAACCGCCTTGCACAGTACCTTGACCACTAAGTGATGATGACATATGATATTGAGTCTCCACTTTCAATGCTACATGGATTCCACTGTTAAGAAATCTTATCCACGTCAGAGGCCTTCAATGAACATGAATCTTGCATCCTTCATCATATATATATTGATGACCTGGAACCGCCGTACAGCCGGCAGCCGGCAACGTAAACCCAAGGGGCACTAGCGCGGAGGCTCACCTCCCACGGCACTCCACTTAAGTCGCGCAATGGGGGCGAGAAGTTTCGAACCTCTACTTTCTTGGATGAGGGGTCAAAGCGCCGAACCAACTCGTCCACCGCAGGGTGGGTATGAGATATTTGTTTCCGGCTTATCGAAAATTGATTTGTAACAATAAACTCATATTGAAAATTAATGAAATAAAAAGTTAACGCATGACTAGTTCGCATGTCCGAATCACATTGATTGCTACTTCTTTAAATATATAAAAAAATTCTTAACCAGTTTGCTGAGAGAACTTGTTAAAAGTATACTGTTGTTATTCTTCTTCTGGTAAGTAAAAGGAGAATAATCCAGAAAAGGTCTCAAAATCCGATGGAAGCTTAGTGGCAGACTGGTGGATTGCACTAATGGAGAAAAAAGGCGATGTAAATTGTCCAAAGTCCACGCATTGATCAAGAGGTGAAAGAAACTTTGCATCCAGATGAATTCATTGTGGTTCTGTAAAGTCACATTACTATCTTGAAGATGGGATTCCGCAAGCATATTTCCGCTTGTGGGGTAGTAAAGAACTTACTTTGCATAAGAAAGACTACCTTGTCGAAGGTGTTTGGAGAGGGGGACATATATATTCATTTCTTTATTAAAACTAATTAACAATAGAATCAATATCACGAAAAACCCCAAACTAATAAACTTATGACAAATTTATCATAAATTAATTTTTTGACAATCAAAAACCCCTAAACTAATATATAAATTTACTCTTAGTTAGTTTCCATTAAATTAGATTAATACCACAAAAAATCACAAACCGATACACTTATGACAAACGAAGGATAAAACCTCAAACTAGTACACCCGTCAACTGGCTGGTATCGTCTAACTCAGTAATTTGATGATAAAAAAATTAATTTTTAGTAAATTTTTCATAAGTATATCAATTTGAGGTTTTTTGTGGTATTGACCCTTAACAATAACTATATCAAAAAGGGTACTTCTAGATAATTTATTTTGTTCTTTTGTGAGAAAGTCATTTTTATGCGATTAAAGGAAAAATTTACCGTCCATCCCTACATTCGACGCTCTCACTCTGGTACGTGACAGTGGGATATTGCATAATGTGTAATTAACTTTCTACATTCTACATGTTTTACCGGTTGGTATGGGCAATTTCTTTGGCAGGTGATGAATTACTCATGTCAACAGTCATCGATGCAGGATAACGTAGAAAAAAGAGGTATACAATTGCCTTTTTGTGTACGTAAAAAGATATGAATATTTTGGTGAGAATGGAGAAGGATGCAATTGAAAGTTTGAGTGTATAAGTATGACCAAACTTTAAAAAAAAAAAAAAAAAAAAAGTCACTATAGTAATGATATTAGATACTTATAGTTTTCTAAGATGATTTTACTGTTCTCTTAAAAAAAGGTTTTCTTTTCTTTTCTTTTCGTGCTAGTAAAATTTTAAAGGAATTGGGAAGTTTTTAAAGAATTCATTAATAAAAAAGAAATCTTATTAAGCATCTAATTTTCTGTAACTTAACATAACCTATATTTTTATAAAATTATCAAGTCTTTTTGCCTGAATGTGAATAACCAACTATTTCCAATATCTCACGATTTGCATTCGTCTCTTTTTATCAACGCCTTAAGTTCACCAACTCTCGGATGAATTTACCAACCCTTACCTGAATGACTTACTAGTTAAGTTACTAAGCAATTTTGGATTACCAAGTCCATTTGAGCTACTTGTCATCAGTTATTTTGCTTTATTTTTATTTATTTATTTATCAACTTCTTTTATAATTTACCAACATTTGTTTGTGTGACTTACTAGCTTTTCTCCGTTAGGCTACCAACCGATTTTCATTTACCATGTCTCGTTGATTTGTTTTATAATATTTATTTGGCTCTCATTTAATTTTAAATACTTTCATGTTGATTTACTAACTTTTATTTGCTTTACTTATTAACATGTTAAAATTACCAACTCTTTTAAGAAGTTACTAATTTTAGTGGGTGCCATTATCAACTTTTTTTTCCCAATTAATTTACCCCCTTATTTAATACTATAAACTATATACTATATAAAAGTGGAATAAAAACACAACACTGTTTCAGTCGATAACAAATACAATATTCGAGAATTGTGATTGTCCATTTTTCAAATTGCAAGTGCCTCTTGGCACTCAAGGTTTCTAATGTGTAGTGACACATTTTAACATGGCATGCATATCATCGATACAACCATATGTTACTATCATAGTCCTTGTGTGATGACATATATACACAGAGACATACGCAAGCAAAGTGACGTCATAACTACGTGATTCTCTTCTCATGTGAGTGAAAACTCAGAGGAGAAGCACTATATTTTTGTCGGAGGAGGGAGAGAGCGGCGCGGTAATTCATCACTAATTATTGCTATTTCCTTTTTTGACCAAATGATTCATTGTCATTATTGTTTTGCTTTCGGTTTCACAGGGTAGACCCAAGAAAGGCGGCAGGTGCCCCTCCCTGCGACCCCAGTGAAGCCCTTCTGGAAATTCTCCTCTCTTTCCTGGCACGAACTTAAGCACGTTTTTTTCTCTGGGTTTAAGAACAATTCTCCATTGCCAGCAACATTAATGTTTCACAGCACGCAACATCAACATGTATCTTGTCGTCTATCCAGATGAGACCTAATCATGTTGCCAAGATAAATGTTTGAGGTCCATGAGATAAGTGTAAATTCTCTTGACGATCACTGAAGATTAGTAGATTTTGCGATGGTGTTACTGAATTTTAATTTCAATCATTCGAAGTGTTGAACTTTGGTTCTTTTACAAATTGATGCATTTTGATCGGAATCCAGCCAATTTTCTAATGAACTACCGACATCGAGGAAGAATGCTATAGGGACTGAGTTGGTCACAAAACCTAGTTTGAGGACAGAGAGCGAAATTTGGATAATATTACATGGACTATAGTTGTAATTTCCAAAAAAAATAAATCTATCCAATATGTTGTGAGAACTTCTATCCAAGACAAGGTGACTAATATGGACCAGCTGATAAATCATTTAAGACATGACGATATGTAATTTATACATGCTTAAGTGATGATATAAATTTATAGGATTCCTTTAGAGAATAGAAATATCTTTCTAATAAAAATCAAAAGTCATCTGGGCAAGCCCCTAAGTCTCCTAATTTTTGTTGCTATAGCACATTGATTTGACAGGAAGAAGCAACGCAAAACCCTCAAATTTTAGGGTGCCATTTTAAAACTTTCTTGAGGATTGAGATGTATTGCACATAATAATTAAATATTGTTAGAATGCATATGTTTTAAATTAAGGTTCATGAGAGCACTCTTGGACATTGACCCTTTAAATACATCGAACTTGGAAGTGCATTTACCTTGTCGAACCTAAACTTCAGTTCTTAGAAGACTCCATCTCATTCACACGCAGCTAGCTAGTCTTATCGATGTAACTAAAGAAGATTTAATATTTACTAGATAAATTATGTTCATATACATCAATTTGTGTCATAGAGCATGAACCACTTCAGATTGTCACTTGAATTTAAGTTCAAGATATTGATTACATAACGAGGATCTATGTGGAGAAGAATATGACAACATCAACGTTCTACAACCATCTCAAATTTTCTTTGTCTATATCAATCGAAATTAGTCAAATCGAAAGGATTGGGCTCTCATATGCAAAAATACGCCTCTAACCTCCTTGATTATTTTCGAAGTCGATTAATTCTGGAAAGCCAACAAAATATTTTCCCAGGATTAAGGTTGATTCTAATGAAAGCCTTTGACTCAGTCAATTTGAGCTTTTTTGTTGATGTATTGAGGGCTATTCAGGTTCCCAAGTCATTTGTCTGTTGGATCGAGACTTGTATCACTTCTTCTCTATACTTGTCGATGGAGGTGATGAGGGCTTTTCAAATGGGGAAGAGGTTCGACTCAAGGAGATCCATTATCTTTTCACCTATTTCTTGTCGCTGTAGTGCCTCGGAATTCGTGGAGGTGATGAGGGCTTTTCAAATGGGGAAGACTATTGACTCAAGGAGATCGATTATCTTTTCACTTATTTCCTGTCGCTGTAGTGCCTCGGAATCGTGCTGAAACGTGGGGCGTAGCCAGGTTCTCTAGCGAACCCTTCCGCCTCTAGGATCTTTCCAAATATGAGGTTCGGGCAAATTATATTAGAGTTGCCACCAATTAATTTAAGTAAACCTAGGTTTTTTTTTTTTTTTGACGAAAGGGAAAAATGCATTAATAAAGACAAGGGTTACAACCGGCGGAAATAGCATCCAAAAGTAAAAGGTCAAAAAGAGGGGGAGGGGGACTATGGGTCCAGTCACTGACGAGCGCGCCCCTGCTGTGGGCTCGCGCGGCCCAGTCCGCAACACAGTTGGAGGAACGCCTGCAAAACCTAATCTGGAGATGTCGAAAGAGGCGTCGCAAGGCAGCTGCTTCGGCGATGAGAGACCGTGCTTCCCATGGAGGATCAAGCGTGCCGTTGACGATTGCACCAGAGGAGGCAATCGGAATCTATCTGAAGTGGCGCCTCTGTATTGTGTTGTTGCTGTAAGTGAGTTAGGGCTCTGATCAGGGCTTGCGCTTCGATTTGTAGGGCGGAGGAAGCAGGTGCGGTCTTCGTGAATCCATCAAGCAAATGCCCGGAGTGATCGCGACAAATGACAGCGAGGGAGCCTTCCGTAGCATCCTGACAGTAAGCCCCGTCAATATTAATCCTCAGAGTGCCCGGTTCTGGGGCTTGCCAGAAATCGCCAAGCTCAGGGGAGTCGCATCTTGTTCTGGTGGATAGGTGCAGGAGGTTGCACGCGGTCTTCACCTGAGCTAGAGCGGCTTCCACAACAAGATAAGGGTCCGGTCGGGTGCGGCAGAAAACGAAACGATTTCTCGCTTTCCAAGTATGCCACAAGATAGCAGCAATGGTCTCCAAGTCAGGTGAGTTCGTCCTAAGTGAGTTATTCTTGTCGCTAACCGCCTTCAATTCGATGGAGTGCCGCTGCCTTGATGTGGATGCCGATACTAGGATGTGCCCATTCGTTTGGTCCATGGGCGGAAGCGTAGAGATGTTCAATGGTCTCGGGTTGTCGATCCCTAATAGTGTACAAAGCGGGTCAGGGCTAATCTGTCGCCGGAAGAGGTTGTGTTTGGTTGGTAGGGCGTTGTTGCATATAGACCATAGGAAAATCCTGATCTTAGGGGCGAGTTGAATTCGCCAGATGGTTTTCCATAGTATTGATGGGGCTTGATAGGATGAGGACGCCTGATTTGTAGGCTGGGGTAGTGCTGGTTTCTTGATAGATAAGTAGCCGCTTTTCACAGTGTACTCACCTTGGGTAGTGGCAGACCAAACCAAGTGATCCGAGGCGAAGCGTGGGCTAAGTGGTATTTTCAATATCTCCTGAACGATGGTAGCATTGTATAATTGCTTTGGAGCACCCCATTATTGGTATTGTGGTCCATTAGATCAACAACTAAAGTAGGTTCGCCACATTCAGCCACACCTCCGATTACCCCACTGGGTAACCACTTGTCTTCACGGATTCGAATCTGAGTGCCATTGCCAATAGACCATTGGATGTGAGGTAGGATCGCTGCCCTGCCTGCTAACAGGCTTTGCCAACCCCAGGAAGGTCGGTGCCCCCTATCTGCCTTGAGAAAGTCCTTGGAGGGGAAGTATAGGGCTTTAAATAGTGTGGCCCACAGAGAGGAAGGTTGTTGAAGTAAACGCCAGGCTTGTTTCCCAAGCATGGCCTTATTAAAGGCAAGTAAATCTCGAAAGCCCATACCCCCCATAGCTTTTGGGCATTTTAGGACCTCCCAGCGCTTCCAATGAATCCCAGATTTTCGAGCATCAGTCTGCCACCAGAACCGTGCAACCTGCTTTTCAATAGCCTTGCAGATGGATAGAGGGATTTGAAATATTGACATGGCATACTGAGGTATGGCCTGCACAACCGTTTTGATTAGGATTTCCTTACCCCTTTTAGAAATCAGACCTTCCTTCCAACCCTCTAGTTTTCTATGTACTCTAGCTCACAGCCAGGAAAACATATCTTTCTTAGATCTCCCCCAGTCAGATGGAATGCCGAGGTATTTGCCAGATTTATCAAGCACAGGGACTCTTAAAGTGCGAGCCATATTCTCCTCGCTAATAGGACAGTCTTTACTAAAGAAAATACCCGACTTATTCCTATTAATTTCTGTTCGAGCGAGACAATATAAGTTTAGTATGTTGGCTAGGTTCGACACTCCATAGTTGTACCATCAAGAAATAAGATGGCATTATCGGCAAAGAACAAGTGAGAGATAGTAGGGCGGGACCCGTGAGCTTGACGCCTCACGTATTCCCAATTGCAATGGCTTGGCGGATAAGGGATGAGAGGAGCGTTGTCGGCAGGATAAACAGGTAAGGGGACAAAGGATCACCCTGACGAAGACCTCGAGAAGGTTGAAAGTACTGGAGCTGTTCACCATTGAAATTGATGCTTAGTGATACCGAGGAGATGCATTGCATAACCCACAGGACCCACTTGGGATGGAAGCCTAACTTAAGAAGATAATCCTTCAAAAGTCCCACTCAATCTCCGTCATAGGCTTTGCGCATGTCCAATTTCAAAATTGCCGGGAAATTTCTGCGTCGTTTCCTAGTCTTCAGCTGATGGATGACCTCCTGGACGATAAGGATATTATCCTGGATTTGTCTTCCTGAACCAAAGGCAGATTGTTCGATAGGAATGAGATCAGGGAGCAAAGGCTTAAGTCGATTGGCAAGGACTTTGGAGATAATCTTGTAAGCATAATTGCACAAGCTGATCGAACGGTAGTGATCCAGGCTCTCCGGTAGCGGAATCTTAGGGATGAGAGT
This sequence comes from Eucalyptus marginata, assembly GCA_014182565.1. Lineage (NCBI taxonomy): Eukaryota > Viridiplantae > Streptophyta > Magnoliopsida > Myrtales > Myrtaceae > Eucalyptus > Eucalyptus marginata. Next base: position 27,396,180 of record CM024594.1, read on the forward strand.
GATGGCAGTCTTGTTTAGTTCCGTGGGCATATAGGCAGAGTGGAAAAAGAGCTGAACTGACTTAACCATCTCATCCTGGAGGATATCCCAGTGTGACTGGTAGAATAGGCCATTCAATCCATCCGGACCCGGGGCTTTTGTCCTGCCTAATTGAAAGGCCGCAAGGCGGATTTCCTCTAGAGTGACATCAGCTGTAAGAGTGGAGTTCATATGGTCAGAGACAATAGCCGAGCATTGCTCGAGAATGGGGTCATAGTTGCGGGGTCCGACTGTCTTATAGAGGTCCCGGAAAAAAGTCGAGTCATCGCCTTTAGCGCGTCCTCATCCCGCACCCAACAGTTGTTGTTGTCAAGCATCATTCTTATTCGATTTCTGTGGCGGTGTTGGATGGTAGTGGCATGGAAGAAACGCGTATTCCGATCACCACATTGTAGCCAGTTAAGTCGGGACCTCATCGCCCAATAGTGTTCCTCTTGTTCCCATAGTTGCTAAAGTTCGCACTTAATAGTAGATGCTGTTGCTGCGTCAAAACCAGTGGCAGGGTGGTTAGTTAGCTGCTGTAGTTGGAATTGTAATGCCGAGATTCTTCTTTCGTCCGAGAGAACTTGCTATGACTCCATCGGGCGAGTGCGGGCGACCATCTTTAACCTTTGTGGCGGACTCTTCCCCTTGCTTTGTTGCTATTGTGCCAAGCCTCCCCTACAATGAGGCGACATTGTGGATCTTGGGACCGAAAAGATTCAAAGATAAAAGGTCTGCGATGCCTTTTCTCGAAGCTTCCGCACCGTTGAGAACTAGCGGGCCGTGGTCTCAGCCCACCGGGCAAAGCCAGCACCTCGGCCGGATAAGCCAATCTCCAATCCAAAGTGCGAGAGAAATCGATCCAGTCTCTCTCCTTCACAATCTCATCTCCCGAGCGATTATTAGTCCGGTAAAGGCGCATCCCTTGCATTCCATATCAATTAAACGCAATCATGTAATACATCACGAAAGGACTGCATACATTGGAAATGCACGCTACGCGCTTACCTATCTTCTCCCAATGGTAGGTTATCTCATTGAAATCACCCGCACATAACCACGGGAAGGAATTTGAGCTGGCAATGCGCCGGAGGGCATCCCAAAGCTGCTGACGAGGCCGAAACCCAGTTGGTGCATGGACACAAGTCATATGAACAGGTATATTGTCTTGAGAATCAGTGCACATGAAGTCAATAAAGTCGTGGTTAGCTAAAAGAACATGGATAGATAGATGATTCTGCCAAAAAATTGCCAATCCGCCTGCCAACCCATCCGGATTGACTAAGTATGAGTGTGTGAAATGAAGCCGCCGCCGAATTTTGGTCAACACATCCGGTCTGTTCTTTGTTTCCATCAGAAAAAGTAGATCAGGTCTTTCCTTGGCCACTAGGGCCTTTAGGGCCTGAAATGTCAGGGCAGACCCCAGGCCCTGACAGTTCCAACTAATAAGTTTCATTGTGCAGTGGGTGGCTTTTGAGGGCAAGCCACCTCAGCCCATTGAAGTTTCTCTTCTGCCATAAGAACGGGAGTGTCCAGAAGGTGTGAGTCATCAAAGTCTTCTACTTTTTTGTGTTCTTGGCTCGTAAGGTGTACACCGCTTCAGCTTTTTGGAGGTTCCGGTTTTGTTAGGTAATCGAGAATGCCTCAGTTTTAAGTAAACCTAGGTTGATTGGACACTTATTGGGCACAAATGGCAATAGGAAGGTCAATTAAAGTGTGAAGGAATGGGTCAAATGAAAACCTTAAATCTCAAATCTGGAATGGATTAGTTCCCCAAGCATGCATGATTCTTTTTATTTTAAAAGTTTGAACTGTCGTCAAAACACTTATTCGACCCCGCCGTTGATTAACGAGGCCATTTTCTCATGTAAAGTGTCGTGACTCCAGTCTTGTTTGTGTTTATAGTCAATCACGTGTGACTGGTGGCTAGAGATGTGGTGGAGCTCTCGACTAGTATATAAAAGACATTTCAACTTTTCTCGTCAAAGTTGCGAGCCTACCCTTCTCGAGCCTACAACAATAGCTTACGCTTACCAAGCCTAGTCTACTAAAATAGGGCTTCAGCAAGCAAGCTTTGCCTTCTAAATTATTCATTTTTCACGAAACAATTTTTTCACCATCCAAAAAGAAAAGAAACTACTTTTTCTCATTGAGTGCTCTCCTAATTGGGGTGTGAGGTTTGGAGGCTCATCTGAGTCCTATTGTTACTAAATTGAGGTAGATTTCGCAATCTACTCATCGAGTGATCTTAAGGACGGCGCATGCTTTTCTATTTGGAAGTTATTTGATAATCATAGGCAAACTTCGCAGTCTTAGTAGCAAGTGCCTCGTCCAAATTACAACATCTTCTATTCCAGAGTAATCTTAAGGGCCATGCATGCGATCCTATTCAAAATATTCAACTAAGACAAAGGAGATATCCGAGTCCGAAGTATGAAGAACAGAATCATGAGATTACTCAAAAGTTCTTTTCTTTTTTGTGTATGTCATAGTAATTTTACAGGTGAGCTTGGAGTTGAAAATTGCCTTCGAGTAAATTTTATGTGCAACTGCCCAAAAGAAAAGAAAACTAAAAAGTTGGTTGGGAGTCCATATTTCATAATGGGCTTCAAGTCGCTTAAGGCCCCATCAAGGCCTAATTACAAGCTTTGTTTTAGAATTGGTCACCTTATGTACTATATAATGGGAATTAGTGACCTACCGAGCAAAACTAAGTAACGGGAATTAGTGACCTACCAAATGTCCTATTTGGCATTTTATGAGAAAATGGGAAAATGGGAATTAGTGACCTAACAAACAAGATAAAACATCAAATCGGTATGCTTCCACCAGATCTCAGTGTATAAGAACCCGATAGCAAAGGAAGCATTCACGAGATTTTTTCTAAAAACAAAGTAAAGGCGAGACATAAATCAGCCAAAATGAAAATGAAAAAATAAAAAAGTAAACGCATTAAAGATTATTGTTAAAGAGTGCTCCTAGAGTACTTACAAAGCCCGATTAAAAATGTTTTAATAATATAAAATTGCTATTGTAAAATAATTAACTCTCTTATGATGTGTTTGTTTTATGGAAGATGAATGATTTGAAAAATATTTTCTTAAAAATAATCGCTTGAATCACTTACGAAAATGAATGAATTATTTAAACTATGTCTTGAGTGAAGGAAACGCTATCACCGCGAGGAGCTGGCGGAGGAAGCTTTACATTGACCTTTTCGAGGAAGGATGGCTCAGTGTGTCATAACATTGTATTTGAGCATCTGGTGGCGTTCAAGATGCTTGCGATGGAGCCAGTGAGGGAGGACTTGATCGACAATCTGGTCATGTTCACAAAGTGGGAAGGAATACTACACAAGGATGGGGAAGGCGTGGCAGTGCCATTGCTTGCTGTACGAGCAACCTGGGACTGGCGAGTCCAGTACGATCGCTGCAAGGGCTAATCTCCTCGAGGACGGTGTTTATGATCTTCAGTTGACAGCGGTGAAGGATAACGTGGATCTGAAGTAACAGTTGATCAACACTTCGAGCAAATCCATCATCATGATGGAGGACATTGATTGCTCTCTCGACCTCACATGTTAGTGCATCAGGGAGAAAATGAAGAAAAAATAGAACATAGAAGTCACTAGAAAGGTGATACTTTCCGGGTTGTCGAATTTCAACAACGGGATATGGTCAGAATGCACAAGGGCAATCTGTGTTAATGACAAATTTTGTGGATAGACTCGACCCGACACTCGTTAGGAGAGAGACGATGGACAAGAACATCGAGTTGTCCCTTCAAGGTTCCAACGAAGAACCATCTGTCTATTGACTCACACGACCTGTTCAACACTATCCGAGGCTTAATGGAGGAAGTTGGAATGACTCTTGTCGACATGGCTAATGATGGAGTTGTGGAGTCTGATAGAGGAAAATAATGTTTAAGCGTAGAAACAATTTATTTTAGGCAGACACTTCTTAGTAGGTCGCTCATCCTATAATGTTAAAGCAGGCAATAGGGATTTTATTGCTGCTAATGGCCTAATGTAATTTCCATATTAATTATGTATGCCCTAGACTCCATATGTATGTATATATGTATGTATATATCATATACATGTTGAAACGGGTAACCTTAAAGCTTGTAACACTGATACTCATAGTGGAAGATTGCCTAGTGTGGCATCGTGATTTTTCCCTTTTTCCAGATTTTGGAAAGGGTTTTTTATGTAAAAATTCTTTTTTTTTTCTTCTCTATTTTTTCTCTTCATATATTCGCATTCCTAACAACTTGTATCAAAGCCTGGTTTTGGCAAAATAGTGGGAGTGAATATGGATGAAAGGAAGGAGAAGATCGATTGTTTTGATGGCAAGGACTTTGGTTTCTAGAAGATGCAAATCGAGGATGTGACGTACCAAGAGAACTCGCATCAGCCTCTGTCTGAAGAAAAACTAGACTCTATGAATCAAGAAGAGTGGGAATTGTTAGATTAATAAGCTCTAGATTTGATTCATCTCACAATGGCGTGGAACGTTACTTTCAACATTGCCAATGAGGCGTTGCTTTCAACATTGCCAAGGAGGCAACAATGGTGGATTTGATGGCGGCATTGTCCAATATGTACGAGAAGTCTTCTGCATCAAACAAGGCATATTTGATGCGTCATCTTTCACCTATCTTTGGCGATTGCTTGCTTGAGAGCTAGAAGTGAATTCCTAAAAGAGTACTTCTAGACTTTGCATTCTAAACTCTGAATCAGTCTAACACTTTTTCAATGTACTTTTCTTGAGATGATTTTAGAATTTTTTTTAGATCTATCCTACGTGATCCTCATCTCAAGAATCTAATTTGCAGTGCCTAAGTCCTTCATCTCAAACTCTTTTGACAATTGCTGCTTCAGTATATTGATCTCCCTCATGTTAGATCATGTGATGAGCATATCATCCACATACAACAACAAAGTAATATAGCAGTCATCAAATTTCTTGAGGTAACAGCTGTGATCCATATCACTTTTAGTGAACCTGTTACCACACATAAAAGTGTCAAATTTCTTGTACCACTGTCTAGGAACCTGTTTCAAACCATACAGATTTTTCTTCAATTTGCAGACAAAATTTTCTTTTCCAAAAACCTAAAAACCTTATGGTTGTATCATGTAAATATCTTCCTCCAAATTACCATGGAGGAATGCAGTCTTAACATCTAACTGCTCTAGATGTAAATTTTTAGTGGCAACAATAATCAATACTAACTTGATAATAGTCAATTTCACAACTGGAGAAAAAATCTTTGTGTAATCAATTCATTCTTTTTGCTGAAACCCTTTTACTACTAACTTTGCTTTGTACCTTTTGTTGCCATTGGGTTCTTCTTTGACTCGATACACCTCTTGTTCTGCAATGCTTTCTTCCCATCTGGTAATTGAGTTAACACCGAAGTTCTGTTTTTCTCGAGTGAATCTAACTCATTATGCATTGCTAACTCCTACATAACATAATCTTTAACCTGCATTGCTTCCGATAAATTTCCTGGTTTGCCGTTAGTCAAAAGAAAATAATGCAATGACGAAGAATATCTTTGTACAGTTTTAGGTGTTCTACTAGATCTTCTCAAAGTAAGTTCAAGTGTACGTAATTCTTATTATAGTTTTTCATCAGAGTCAACAGCAACAATTTCAGAAATTTCAACCAAAATACTCTCAGAAACCTCCTTTAATTCAATCTCTCTATTATGTGCCATTTGTTTCTTCACACTAGGTTATGGCACAGATTTGTTCTTATATAACATGTTTTCATTGAATGTAACATCAATTCTTATTGTTTTTCTATTTTGTTCATTCCAAAATCGATAACCAAAATAATCAAAACCATATCCAATGAAAAAAACATTATTTAGCTTTTGCATCAAGCTTATCGCTATTTTTAGAATCTACATGTACATACGAAACACAACCGAAAACTTTCAGATGTGAGAGAATTACCTTCTTTCCACTGCATTATTCTTTTGGTAACTTAAAATCAAGTGGAATTGAAGGTCATTTGTTAATCAAATATGCTGCAATGTCAATTGCATCCGCCCAAAACGTCTTGGATAATCCTACATGCAACTTTATACTTCTTGCATGCTCATTCAAAGTTCTATTCATCCTTTCAGCAACTCTGTTTTGCTATGATACGTTGGGAATAGTTCTTGTTATTCTAATTCCATTCTCTCCACAAAATTGCTTGAACTCCTTGCTATTATACTTGCCACCATTATCGGACCTTAGACATTTAATCTTCGGGACAGTTTCATTCTCCATTTCAGCTTTCCATCTCTTGGCAAACACGTTAGATTTAATGTTCAAAAAATAAACCCATACCTTTTTGATGGAGTTAACGCGACATAATAACACAGCCTCCAAGGGAATTCAGAAGAGCTGGTCCCCACATCTCCATATGCACCAACTCTAATTTTCCTTTCTTTGGTTCTCTCCCAATCTTCGAAAAACCGACATGTTTCTCCTTGCCCATAATGCAATCTTCACATAGACCAATATCTGTGGCTTTAAATTAGGCAATTTTCCCTTAGATACTAACAACTTCATCCCCTTTTCACTCATGTGCCCAAGCTTGTTGTGCCATAATTTGGAATCAAATTCCAACTTAGCAACTGCTGTGGTTCTCTACTGCTTTCAGTTATGTAGAGCATTCTTGACTTTATTCCCCGTGCTACAGCCAAAGCACCTTTAATTATTCTCCAAGAGCTATCCCCAAAAATAGTTTTGTATCCCGTGCTGTCTAATTGACTTATAGGTTGCGTTTGGCAGTCAGGATAAAATTCAAGATAGGATATGATTTATCATATCCTACGTTTGGTGCTCGCTCAAGACAGGATAAAGTCGGATATAAGGGGGATATAGGCAGGATAAAATAATACTATGGGGGAGATGGGATAAATGTGGATAGGATTTCTAATGTCCATAATAGGAAAGTTATTTTTCTCGAATAACAAACTTATTAAATTAACAAAATTGAAATTAGATTTCATTATAAATAATATTTGAATTCTAATTTAAGAAATTAAAAATGAAAAAAATAGAAATTTATATTATATTAATCTTATTTTAATTTATATGTTCGAATATAATTCTATCTTATAATAAACATTCAATCTATAAATTAAATATTTATATTTATTATATATTTTAGGTATTTTTGTATTTTAGGTATGTTAGTACAGTTTACTATTTGATAAAATTTTATTAAAGAATGATGAAAGGGGAAAAAAAGAAATAATAAAGAAAATAATATAAAAAAGAGGAAAAATAAAATAAAAATAAATTAAGGAATAATATTACGAGAGATTTTCACCATCTCCGTTTATTAACATTTAGGTTCATTATAATGATATGCCATTTATATCAAAAAATGTACATGATATAATATGAATATATCTAACTTTAATACTACGATTCACAAACGATGTACTGGATATAAAAAAATCCCAAGATTTCATATCCTATCCTATCTAGTCCTATCCTAATTAAAAATCCGGACGACCAAACGTAGCCATAGAGATTAGATTTCTCTTAAGTCCTGAAACATATCTGACATCATGCAACTTCCATTGATATCCGTTAGTAGATTTTATATAAACATCACCATTTCTCATAATATCCAAAGATTCATCATTAGCAAGATAAACCTTTTCAAATTTTCTAGCAATAAAATTGTGCATTAATTCTTTGCATGAATTAGAGTGAAATGATACACTTGAGTCAAGAATGCAAGACTCAATTAGACCGTCAATGCTTAATATCAAAGCATCACTATCATGCGTCTCTTCAAGAGTTATATTTACAAATTTTTCTTCCTTTTGATTTTGGTCTCGAAACTGAAATTTCTTCTTTGGGGCTCTACAATCTCATTTCAAATGACCTTTCTTTTCGCAATTCCAGCAAATTATTTCTCCAAAAGGTCTCAATTTATTTCTCCCTTTGGACTTTGATCTACCGTAGTATAGGTTCCACCCTCGTTGATTGCTTCTCTCTCTACCTTTAGTATTTAAGGCAGTACCCGAAAATTCATCCGATTCTCTTCTGCGAATATCCTCACTAAAAATCAAATCTTGGATTACTTGAAGCTTCAATTTTTTCTTTCCAGATGAACTGCTCACTGCAGTCACAATTACACTCTAACTTTCAAGTAGAGAAGATAATAAAATTAAAGCCTTTACCTCGTCATCGAATTTGCTATCCACCAAACTCAACTGAGTCGTGATCACTTTGAATTCGTTGATGTGATCTGTCATGGAAGCAAGCTTGTAACATTGATACTCATAGTGGAAGATTGCCTAGTACGGCACCATGGTTTTTCCTTTTTTTCCTGATTTTGGGAAGGCTATCCACGTAAAAATTCTCGCTTGTTTTCTTATGTATTTTTTTCCTTCATATATTCGCGTTTCTAACAGCCAAGACTTGTCTGAGGAACTTGATCAAAGCTCCGGATACCGCAAAGGTGGAAGCAAGGAAGATGTCCAAGGGAGAAGAGGAAAAGAGAGAAGAAGAGGTCCGCCAAGGTGCGGCCACCAGGTGCTGAGAATGATCAGAAAGGTGGTGAGTTGCAATTTGAAGATGCCATGAGTGACTCGGTATCGTCCGAATAATGATGTAGCGAAACAGAGCCACAGCGAAGAAGAGGAACATCTGCAAGCAACAGGGATGGCGTCTCAAGAAGCACGGCAAATTGAATTTTGCTGGTGACTGGTCTGTTAGTTTACACCGTTCCATCTCATCGATGGCAATATCCACTCAAGAACCTGTGATGATCAACGAGATTTCTTCCCTAAGATACATATTTCATCGAGCACCTGAACAAATTGGACGCCCACCAATGAACCACCGGCTCTTATACCACTTATTTCGGAAAACCTTTTCTCATTATCACGTCTATCAGGACATCAAAACCAAGTTCCGCCTCTGAATTATTTGGCTTGTGAGGCTCTTCATTCGTTTTATTCCACTTTCTCAGTCCGATTTGCGCATGAGTTGGGAGTGTCAAAATATCTCAACCCGCTTGACTACGGGGTTCATGTGAGCCTCAAGTTTATATAGTCTCCCCACTATATATCCCAAAAGTTTAAGCTAGAAAAATGACCACCAATGTACACACAGTCAATTACTAACACTCCTCCTCAAACCAGTCCCCTACATGTGCAAGATAATATGGATGTATTCACGTCAATTAGAAAATCGAGACAAAAAAACAAACAGGATAACGGAAAAAGACTTCAAGAGAAAACTAGTGTCAGGATTTGAACCCTTGGTCTATGTTTTGGCACCAAGTTAGACAAATCATAGTTCACAGAAGCTAAAAATACGGACCAACAATGTATTTGTACAATATTACTCAACAATTTCAACGGCAATGTTTGACTTGTTATTAGCCCTTGATACATACTTACAATCTTCCGATGTGTTAACAGTTGCAGCCTGATTTCTTTGATAGAATGGCCTGCTTTCTTGGGGTACTGGGAAAATTTTGAGGTGCAGTTCAAGAAGACATCCACTCTACTTAGCTTTTTTTTTTTTTTTTTAAACATCAAATATCATATAATAACCATATTAGCAAATATCTAAAGACTGATTATTCTTAAAATAGTAATAAACAAAATTATGTTATCAGTTAATAACAAAAACACACGCTTCAATTTGGTCAATGCAAACGTTTCTCTTTCACTTTTTTAGCACATCCTCTCCATCATTTTCTTGCTCCTTCACTCAATTTATGTGGGAAAAGATTAGTATTAATGTTACAATTTTTGTATAGTGCCCACTTTAATGCTAAAATCTCTTAAAAGATCATTTAACTGCTGCAGCTTTTGAAAATTGATTACTTAAGTGACACTAATAACTTAATTTGCTGGAAAATTTGACATGGTGCATCGGAGTCATTTATAAAAAGTTTGGGCATTACGATGATCATTTTATCACTAAATTGATCATGTATAAAATTTTTGCTCTAAAATTTTTTGGAGTTAGAAATTTGACAAAACGGCAACATAAACCAAAAGCAAAAATCACAAAGCAAATATTCTAACTCTGTCGCTATTTTTGTTTTGTTTTGTTAGACTCCAAAGCAAGATCACGATGGAAACATTTCTCAAAATGGTTTCATTTAAAATACAAAGATTTATTTTTTTTGTAATTAAAATTTTCTTCAACTCCACATTGCTCTGTTTTGAGATTGAACAATAAAGTTTGGTGCCTCGTGGAAATGAATTACATCTCTTTGATCAATATTGGAGAAAGATTGGGAACTAATTTAACCCCAATTTCGCAATTTGTTAAAAGTTAATATAATTAACGACCTTGCTGCTGCTGCTGCTGCTTTCTCAGTCATTGCTCTAGCTGCAGTTGCTTCTGCTGCTGCTGCTGCTTTTTCTTCTTCTTCTAATTTCTTCCTGGCATTCTCTTTCGCCTTTTTGAGCGTTTCGATCAATCCCTCCAGACAAGCCTCCTCGTCCTCATCGTCCGACTTGGGAATCAAGTTCTCCGCCACGTCCGCTGGAGTCATCTTCATCTCCTCCAGCAGCTGCCTCACTGTTGTGAACAGCAGGTGCGACTCGATGCCCAAGTGATTCCTCGCGAGCACCTTAAACCACTCGTAGTAGCAATACGACATCTCGATATGCTTGTCCATCCTCCCTCTCCTGATTAGGCCCAGGTCGCGCTTCTCGATGAAGTTTGCTGTCAACACGATGATTCTCTCGCCTCTGCACGAAGCCCATAGCCCGTCGATGAAGTTCAGGAGCCCTGACAGCGTGACCTTGCTCTCCTTGCTCTCTTCCCCTCCTTTGGTCATTCTCTTGACAGGACCCGCTTTCCCTTCGTCGCTGTCTCTCTCTTGCTTCTTCATCTTCCTCTGGCCGGTCAGGTCAAGCGAGCTGTCGATGTCCTCGATCACTATGATCGACTTGGCGGTCGTCTCAATCAGCAGCTTCCTCAGCTCCGTGTTGTCCTTGACCGTCGTCAGCTCCAGGTCATACACATCGTAGTTGAGGAAGTTGGCCATCGCGGCAATCAACTTTGACTTGCCGGTCCCTGGTGGGCCATAGAGAAGGTAACCGCGCTTCCACGCCTTGCCGATCCGCGCATAGTACTCCTTCCCTTGCCTGAACTTGAGGAGGTCGTTCATGATCTCCCTCTTCTTGCCTGGCTCCATTGCCAAGGTGTCGAACGTCGCCGGGTGCTCGAATGCCACGTGGCTCCACTTGCTTGAATCCCAGTTCGAGCTCGGGTTGTTGGTGAAGAGCTTCCGCTGCCGGTTGTCGGCCGCCACCGCCTTCCCCTTCGCCAGGACGTGCTTTATGTAAGAGCCGGTGATCAACTCCCGATGGCGCCAGTGGAAGGCCAGCCTATAAAACCTGGTGGCAAATGCAACGATCTGAGGGTAGGCCAGAATTTCATGATTAGGGAAAATTACACTTATTCCACTAGACGAATCAAGTAAAAAGATTTAATAGTCTTTGATTAAATTAAGTCATTATTAAAGTATCCGCGTCGCTTATTTACGAGATTTTAATTGGACTTTCTAACAATTACGTCGACAAACAGAAAGAGCAGATAAGCTAATAACTAAGCATAACGAGACAGATTTTAATAAATTGGTAATTCCACTATATGCTCTATGTACATCTACCTTCTATAAGGTAAGGTAAGCGTGGAGTTCCGGGAGATGATCTGGGACGACGACCACCAAAGCTTGACCCCTTCAAATTCATGGACGACCTCCTCGTCATCGTCCATGCTGAGGACGAGCGACTGGCTGTCCTTGACGGACTCGACCTTGAGCCGCTTGGCCCGGGCAGAGGCGCTGGCGTTCAGGTAGTTCTGAATCGCGATATAGGCCTCGGACCGCTCCAGCCGCTCGCCCGTGAACTCCGGGAACGTGACCTCAATGTATGGATAGACGTGGCCCACGGCCTTGTGAGCGTAGCCCTCGATGTGCATGCGGAGCTTGGGCATTGCCCACGCGAATATCAGCCCGGCCATGACCGAGCCGAGGTGAGTCCATATTTCTGATGCAGTCCTCATGGTTTCACTCCTGTTTTTCCCCCTCGGTTGAAGGTCGTGAGGAAGCTACAAGTCTAGCTTTGGGGATTTTGGCTCCGACTTTATGTGGAGGCTTGTGCTTATATATGGAGCGATCAGGAAGCTACCTGCTCATCCACGCGTAACTTCCCCACCATTTCCTCGTCGAGTCATGATTGTTTTGTTCTGCGCTTTGGCCTGGTAGCACTTTGACGGAAGATAAAGTTTTAAGGGAGAATTACAAAAATAAAAATAAAATAAAATAAAATTATTGCAATTACATCAATTCATTTTTAATTTTTTATCAATTAAGCTTTATACATTTTGCATTTGTGTCGGTTCAGTTCATCCATTCAATTTTTGGCCGAAAGTCGATGATATGGATACCAACCGTCTTATGTGGAGCTGCTGATTGAAATATACAATTTTTAGTAATATTTTAATAGTTTTAGAATTTTATTTATTTTTTTAGTTTTTCTTTTCTTTTTCTATCCTATCTTTCTTTTCTGTAGATTATCTTCAGCCTCTGGATCGTTCATGGCTGGTCACCTTCGTGCGCTTGAAGCCACTATTGAACCTCACGGCTTCACCTTGGCAAGGCTTGAGTCTCGCCAAAGGGCTGGGCAATGCTCGCTAGAGGCCAACAAGGCATCGCCTCTCGTCGATCGCCGAGGTCTGGAGATCGACTAGAGGAAGAAGAAGGCAAGGAGGGGCAAAAAAAAGAGAGAAAGAAAAGGAAAAAAAAGGAAAAAAAAATTACATTATTATTATGTCGGCGCCAACCACACCACGTAGAATGACTAACATCTATGTTAGCAATTTCCGACTAAAATTGATTAGATTGATTGAATTGGCATAAATACAAAAGAATTTAGGACTCAATTAGCCGTGGATAATTGTAATAAGTTTATGACTTTTTTGGTAATTTTTCATCATTTTTATTGGCCAAAATATCTATGGTAGATCAATGTTGGGGTTGCTCCACATCACTCGTGGAAATAATTGGTGATCAGTTTATAAATACGGAAAAATCTGTCTTTTAACTGTTGCTACAAGAGTCCGTCCCACATTTGGTGTGTGATTTTCTATTTGAGCTAGCAATCATCTAACTTTTTTCATATGAATGTTCGGAGAAGCAGAACTTTGTCCAATCAAACATGACAAGGTTAACTTGGCCTTTTGTCTTTTCTTGCGTTTTCAAACTTCCAATTGACAAGGACATATTAATAAATAGTGAGACGAACCCGCTGAGAAAGTGACAAATCCCTTTTTCTTTTGGGTTTATGGCGTTGCCAGCGACTCTGATGGGCATGCATTTGACGTCTTTCAGTCCCCGTGATCGTTCACACTTGTATATCCATATAAGTCAATAGAAAAAGTTCAGATTATGACGACCATTTGATGGTGATCAAATCGTAAAATCATATAATTGATGGGGAAAGCTCCACTTTAATACCAAAAGTTAGTTCAGCTAGTTTGAAAATACTTTGGGAGGCAAGGCAAAGTCGAATTGGCATATGATGTGAGGACTAGGGGTGTCAGTTTCAAAGTGAATCCATTTTGAGAGTAGAATCTAAAACTTATCTTACAAGTCTAGGCTTCAGAAAATTGAAATCGGAAACCAAACTAGCTGATTCTTGTAAATATCACATTATTGACATTATATTTTATTTGTTTTAGCCTATGACGCGTGCCTACTTCAAGTAAATCATGGTTCCAATCTCCCATTGATATTTCTTCGACAATCCATGTAAGACAAATTCTAAATAGGTTTGACCTTTAAATCAGCCTACTTGATTGATTCCCAGGTTAAACCGGTTGCTGTGACAAAAGAACCGGGAACCAAAACCATTAAAGACCGGTTTCAATGTTCAAAACCGATCTGGGAATGGTCCCTGAATCGGTGGAGCCGATTGCTCACCCCTACTAAGGACATTCACATGGTGACGGAATAGGATGGTCAAAATTATGTTTTTGAAAACTTTTGTTGTTTATTTCTACATATATAAATATTGACACAAAAAATTTAGAGTTTAAAATATTCTTTTCATTTTTAAAGGAAGCAAAATACAACTGAAACGGATTTCCCAATTAAAGAGAGCATTCATGAAACATTGTCCGAAAGAAGCCCAACTCCTCACAGTGGCATTCCATGTAATTTTGTTGGCACATATTTAATTCTGTCCAAAAGGCAGGGACATGGTTGTTTCCGATTCAGAGTAAATTGAAACAGTCTCGTTCGGAGCACTCATCATTTTCCTTCTCCGATTGGATCCACCCTTGTATTCATAAGCTACGTGTCCTATCAACAATTACGCAGTACGTTTTAAAAAGATGGAAAATAATGATTATTTGCAATCTGGAAATTAACTACTGGGGTTTGCTCCAGTAGCCACCCTTCTAACTTGGAAGGGGGAGGTGGAGGATTCAAATCCCCACCTTCTCAGGGGTTGGGGTGGGAACGCTATAGTTTCAGAAGTGGGTTTCGACTCCCACGCCCTGCAATGAGGCAGGACAAAAATCTGAAAGTGAGCGTTAGAATAGGAATAGAGTAGAACCGACCAAAAAAAAAAATCTGAAAATTTAAATGCATCAAAGTTTACTGACTGCACAATGAAAAATAAACAATTTTGATAGCAAGATAGTTTGTCAAATATAGTAATCACATCGGAAGGGACGCACCACGCATAATTGGATGCATAGGGAAAATTGGATGGTTATTTAACAAGTTGGTAATTATGAGTGACCTATTAAAATAATATTATTTAATGGAAGGGTAGTCGAAGAAATTCAAAAGTGGGTCAAATATGGTGTTTCGGCTTAAGCGTACGGTATCTCTCCCTCTCAGGTTCTAATATTGCTCATGGGAGAGAGTTTTGAGTTAGCACCTCACTACTTGTGTGATGAGAAAAAATTTCTCAAGCATTTTTAATTGCGCAGGATGTGTAGAATAACTTAGTTAATAGGTAATAATCTCTTTACACGGGTTGTGACACTTAGGGGTGTGCAACCGGACCGGGTTACCCGGTTCCCGGTCCTGCCCACCCGGAAAACAGGGTCGGGAACCGGTTCCGGTTGAAACCGTCCGGAACCGGTTCCCAAAACTCGAACCCTGTTTAAACCGGTCCGGGAACCGGTTCCGAGGGATTACCCACCCGGGAACCGGATCGACCGGACCGGTTTGGGAACCGGTTGGAGAACCGGTTTTAAGCCACCCCCAAAACCAAAAAGACCAAAACGCAAAACCCTAGTTTCTACTTTCTATCTTTACCTCTCTCGAAATCACGACCGGCCAGCCTTGCTCCGAGCTCCCCTCCCGAAATCGCGAAGCCGACGCCGCCCGCGCCGCTCTCGTCGCACCCCGCGCGCTCGCACCACCATCGCCGCTTTCGGGTCATTTGAAGCTCCGCTCCACCGGGGTTGCCCGTGAAGCCGCTGACCCCCGCCGAGCTCGCACCCGAGCGTCCGACGCCGCCTCGTTCGATCTCGTCGTTCCACTCCGCTGTTGTTGCCTCGCCGACGCCCGACTCGCAGATCTCGCGTCCGAAAGCCCACCTTGTCGCATCTTCGAGCATCCCACGCAGCCCTCCGCCGATCCTGTTCTCACCGCGCGCTGTTTCCCGAGCTCCCCTGCTACCAATCTACCGCCGCCCAAATGATGCCCCCCTGCTTTGCTCGCGATCTGGCCTAGACCCCTCGTTGACGCCCGCTGAAGCCGCGTCGATCCTTGCCGCCCTCACCAGCCGCGATACCGCAGCCCGTCAAGCCGCCGCCGTGTGATCCACGTCGACCCGACGTCGTCGCGTCCCGCCGAGCCCCCCGCTGCAAGGCTCGCCCGCGCTACCCTCCCCGCGAAGCCGCCGCCGGGTCCTCCTCTCAAGCCAACGCCGCATGCATCCGCTCCGACGCCCAACAGATATATAGTTCTCTCGATAGTTGTTGATGAATTCCATGAAGTCTCGAGTCTTGCTGCTAATTGATGGATCTTCTAATTGAATCTCTTTGTGGTTTTGAAATAGAACAGTGCTCGCATGGTTGATGGAGAGTCTAGAATTTGTTTTTAACTTATAGATTTTGAGATATATTGTTCGCTTAAGATTTGAATTTTTCCATTGAATCATTAGGCTTGAAGATCCCGACAATGAAGAAACAAAGGAGTTCGTGCAAAATCAGGTGGAATTGACGCAGACCGTTTTGAAGACATGTGACGCGAGGGATAAATTGAATGAAAAGATAACGAAGCTATTTGATCATCCTCGGTATGAAGCACCGTTCAGGCGAGGGAACAAATACTTTTATTTTCACAATACAGGGCTCCAAGCGCAAAGCGTCCCCTACGTGCGTTTGTTTGTTGAAATCTGGAATTGAGTTGAAAGAGAATTTTGTTTATGCCTCTTTCTTGGCCCTCGAATTAAGAGTCGCATTACGGATACATGTTTGGTGTTGGACCTCTTTTCGTTTCTTGCAAGAAGATTGTTGAAAAAGCATATTTTGCAGCTCGGTGTGAGTTGGAAGAGTTCAGTTTGATCCTGAGTGCCATTCTAATTTTACTTTGCTATTAGACGCTGTTTAGTGCAGCTGGAGTAGTTCTATGTGTTGTATCAAAGCACGTGTTTGGCGACGCATCTTTTACAGGTATTGTGGCTATGAACAACTAATGCATTTGACAAAATTTGTGGGGCAATTTATGCGATTATCTAAATGACGGTTGGCTAAAATTGGGGACTGTTTATCAGTGTGTGCTTATGCTGATCGAGATTGTAAACGCTTTATATATGAGTGTTGTACAGAATTTTTATGCAAAACAGGTTCCAATATAAACAGGGTTAACCCTGTTCCCGGACCGGAAAAACAGGGTGGGTCGGGAACAGGGTCCAATGCAAACAGGGTAGGGAACAGGGTCTAAAAAAAGAGAACCGGTTATAACAGGGTCGGGAACAGGGTCCAGGTCTAGACCCTACCCACCCTGGACCCGATCACCCCTAGTGACACTAACAATGTTTGTAATTAAAAATTCCCATTGCCACTAGTGCTAATAAAAGACTAAAGTTCAGCATTGATATTTGACTGCATCTATACGTATACATATCGAAGCTAAGAAACGATGACATCCCGGGATTAACTCATTAAAAATGTTGTTTGTTTTGACCCGTTCCATATCGAGTCTCACGGTTTTATCCCTTAGAATATAGGCAAACACTTTTCTAAGATGTCACCTATCTTAGTAGTGCTCTAACCTGAACTCGTTTAACTTTGCAGTTTCAAAGCAAAACTTGCTGTTATATCAAAAGGAGTTTCCATGAGTTAACTCCACGAATGTCACAGAAATATAGATCATCACCTATTAGTGACCAGTTCCATTCATAGTCGGTTGATGATCGTGAAGAATGTTCATCTTTTTTCCAGAAAAATAACAGAGTAAAGGCTGGACATATATCAGCCATAATGAAAATTACAAAATGAAAAGAAAATGTAAAGGCTCCTTGTATATGGATGTTAAAAGAGTCCTCGTAGAGCACTTATAAAATCCTATTAAATTTGTTTTGAAGATATAATATTTGTTTGATTAAAATGATTAGATTTCTCGAACTCTGTACTTCTTCAATTTTTAAAGCGTCTCCAAAAGTACTTTTCCATTTCTAGTTTGCTTAATTAGTGCCCTGTTGCACTTGTTAATAAAACCCCGTAGATCAAATAGCGAGAACAGAGACAACATATTAAGTTTAAGTGAAAGAAAATCAAGAACAAACCAAAATTGCTGGACGCTGCAAGGCAACTAAAGGACTACCCTGCCGACTTATTTACCTCGACTGTATATTTATATCCTATAACATGTTTATTCTACCCAAATTACAAATAAATCTGGTTCCATCAAATCCTTCTTAAGCAAAAAAATCAATTAGATCTTCAGGAAATCTTTGCCCACGCCCTTTTCGGCCTCCTTCGACCACACGGTTCCTTTGGCCTTCTCAAGGATCTAGACCAGACTCTCCAGACAGGCTCGGCATTGCCTCGAATGACTTGGGCATCAAGTTCTCCACAATATCGGCCAAGTCATGTTAACCTCCTCCAACAAGCCCTCGACGTTGGCAAAGAGCCTGAGATCTCGGAGACCCCAGCAGTTCCAGGCAAGAACCTTGAAGGCCTCAAACCTGCTGCAATACGACATGACCATGTGCTTGTCCATCCTCCTCCGCTGATCAGTGCGGTGTTAAGGTTGTCCACAATGTTGGGGGTGAACACAATTAGGGGTGAGCGTGGTTCCCGGGTAGAACCGGGAACCGGGGAACCGAACCGGAGGTTCCGGTTCGGTTCCCGGTTCCAAAGAGAAAGGTTCCGGTTCCCGGTTCCTTTTTTTTTGGAACCGGCGGTTCCCGGTTCGGTTCCGGTTCCTATAGGAACCGGAACCGGGAACCGGGACCAGAACCGAAACTTCCTATAAAACCCTAATTTTATTCGGCCATTCCTTTCTCCTCTCTCTCTCACTCTAACCCTAACATCCGACTCCCACCTCTCTCCTTGGCTTTCTCTGCTCACCCCCGGACGCCGCTTGCTCCCCTCCGCTCGACGACACCGCTACCACCAACTCGTCGCCGCTCACCCCCTTTTCGCTTGGTTATGCCCTCGAAGTCCACGAAGACCCGTTGCCGCCGCCCCCTCCACTCGGTGATGCCTCGACGACAACTCAACGCCACTCGCCCCCCTCCTTTCGGCGATGCCCTCGACGACGACTCGTCGCGGCTTGCCCCCCTCGGCAACGCCCCGACAACGACTCAACGCGCCGACCCCCTCCGCTCGGTGACACCCTCGACGACGACTCGTCGCTGCTTGCCCCCTTTGCTCGGTGACGTCCTCAACGACGACTTGTCGCCGCCGCCCCCCCCCTCGCTCGCCGACGCCCTCAACGACGACTCGTCACCGCTCGCCCCCCTCCACTCGGCGACGCCTTTGAACTGTTTGGTACTTCCTGCGTTTTTTATGTCATTTTCTTCACGGCATAAGCTGTGTGAAATCATGCTGATTAAGACACTCGGTGCACCAAGATGATGCTCAGGTTTAGGGAAGTCAAAAATCCAAAGGATGGAATCTCTCCGTATTGGTTCAATCAGCTGCCTCGACGCCGCTCGCCCAGTTGCCCTGACGCCGCATCATGAAAGATTGCTACCTCCAAACCGAGAACAGCCTTGATCTAATAGAACATTGAAGTATGCACTCTCATGGTTAATTTGCATAGACATTTGTCTGAAGTGTAATTAGATGGTGCTTTTTGAAACGTTCTAAACTCAACCTTGACTACTGGAAACAGAGTTTAGCAATCTTGTGATGAATGGTGCGCTCAATTTCTACTTGAGCGAGATCTTCCAGCCTTAATATCACTTCAGGGTAGTAAGGGTATCTCTTGTTCCCAATGGACATGATTCTGGACTTGTTGTTAAGGAGGCCAATGACTCTGAGGTTTTTATTTGGTTGAGAGCCAAATACTTGTTTAACATTCCTTTTGCTAGTTGAAAGTGAACTTGGACTCTTTATTTGCAGGGGAAGGCATGTTGTCACATCATTTCTGCATTTAGTAATGCTCATGTACTTGTATTGCACCCTTGTTTTCCTTTCATAATTTGGTTATCCGTGCTTATGGACATAAATTGCATAATGGTGTCTCTTTTGTCCTTAATAATGGAATAAATTGTTCATTCTTCTCCGTGATAAGGGGAAGATTCAAATTTTATCTTGTTTGCATTTTGACTCGTAAAATCAGGTTAGATATCCAGAAGCATGATCTTTTAATGTTTGCTCGTATATACTGCATTGCATGATTATATGAAGAGTTTGATATATGAAAAATGTCTGTTTGTGTCAGCTTTTTCTTACTTTGTGACCTAGGAGGGCCTTCCTTTCTAGCTCTCTCATGTTAATGGATGGATTCTGATGTTCAAATTTATGTAAACAGTTGAGCTGGAAAAGTAGAGCTATTGCAATCTCAAAGTTGTGAACAACACAAAAGACCAGGTTGTATGGAATTAACGTTTGTGGAGAAGGAGGGGACTACGAAACTTCAACTCTCGATTATCCCCACTTTGTCGTAAGTTTATTCTTGAACCCATTGTACAATTCCTCCATTTTTCTGTTCACAGTGATTTCTTCCTTGAATGGGACAAGGACTGCTGTTCTTCCATTTTCAGTTTTCACAATTTATTTGTCGCCCATTTTTTGTAAAGGGATGTAGTGTTTATGAAAAGCAAATTACTAGAATCCAAAATAAAATGTATATTTCTGATTTGCTGGGCTATATGGTTGTGTTTACGTAGTTTTCTTCAGGAAATGAGTTACTATGTTTTTGGTTTTACATTCTACTTAAACCTATGTGCGGTTGCTCAAACAAAGGCAGTCTGATTTTAATGTTTTAACATCATTAGAACCTGTTGGAACCTGAAAATGCTGTTTTATAACATCAAACACAGCTTTTCCTTAAGATCTTACCCAATAGCGGGACCGAGCAATTGTTGCATAGTTTATTCTGAAAATGAAACCAAAAAAAAAAAAAAAAAAAAAGAACCTGTAGGAACCTGGAACCGACCCCGGAACCTGTGACAGGGTAGGTTCCAGGTTCTTGGTTCTAACGGGTAGGTTCCAGGTTCCAAAAAATGAGGAACCTGTACCCGAGGGTAGGTTCCAGGTTCCAGATGGAACCTGTAAGGAACCGGGAACCGCTCACCCCTAAGCACAATGATCTTCTCTCCCTCACTGCCTCACCACATCCCATCAATCATGTTCAAGAGCTCTGAGAATGTGACTCTGCTTCCATCACTACTCCCACCATCCTTTGACTCCTTGTTGGCTTCATCTTTGCTTTTTGCCATTCGCTGCCCCGTCAGGTCGAGCAGGGAGTTGATGTCCTCGACCACGACGATCGACTTGCATGCTGTGTTTATCAGGAGCCTCCTCAGCTCCGCGTTGCCCTTCGCCATCATGAGCTCGAAGTCGTGCAGTAGCCCTGGAGATTGACCATTGTCGCGCCATCGTAGACTTGTCCGGATGATGGGGGTTGGGGTTGGGGCTGCGTTGGAGGACGTACCCCTGCTTCCACGCCTTCCGGATGATTGCGTAGTAGTCCTTCACCTCGGTGAACATGACGAGGTCCCTGATAATCTCCTGCTTTGTTGCCGGCTCCATGGGCAAGGTCCTGAACGTCACGGAGTGCTCAAACATCAGGTGGCTCTGCTTTCTCTTGTTGCAAACATATCAAGTGCCGCACACGCGGTTGGTGAGAAGCTTCCTCTGCCGGTTTCACGCCCGACCCGCCTTCCCCTCACCCTGGACGTGTTTTAATTGAGGACCTTTCACGACATCGCGGTGTCGCAGATGGCCAGTGAGCATGAAGAACCTGTCGTGGTCATTGGGAGGATAATAGGAGACTGTAGCAGGACCAATCTTCCTAGGAGACCACCATAACTTAAGACCCTTGAATTTGTCAATGAACTCTTCATAATCATCTAACCCCATTTTCAATAGATTGGAAGAGATTTTGGGACTGTAGTAGGTCTCAACAAGTAATCTTAAGGATAATGCATGCTATCCTATTGGAAACATTCAACTAAGACAAAGGAGATATCTGAGTCTAAGATATGAAAAACAGTTTCACGAGATTACTCAAAAGTTCTTTTCTTTTTTGTGTTGTTCATAGTAATTTTACATGTGAACTTGGAGTGGAAAATTGCCTTTTGAGTAAATTTTAAGTGAACATGCCCAAAGGCAAAGAAAAAGGAAAAATTCCATAAGAGCTCAAAGTGTCTTCATTTTCTCAAATAACGGCATGAAGTATATCTTGTTTCAAATAGAGGCCTGATGTGGCTATATCAATTTCAAAGAATGATCTGAAGTAGATATAGTTGTTTCAATAAGGGTCTTAGCCTCATCGACAGGTAATAAATTTCGAACAATTTGGAATATTTTCCTCCAAACACAATTTAAATTTAAATAGATTAAAAAAATTAAAAAATACAAGCGAGATGGCTACCGCCCCATCATCAATAGGCGGGCAATGGCCGATGGGGTCGTCAATGCCTAGGCAAGGGTCGGCAACCCTCACCTCGGGCGAGGACTAGCAAGCCCTCTTTAGAAATGGGAGAGGGCGGCAACCCTCTCCTAGATCTTGGCGAGGGTCGCCTTCCCTTGCCTCGGTTTGGGTGACGAGGTCCAGGGGCCCTAGGACAAGGCCAACAACCCTCACCCAGATCTGAAAGAGGGTCACCGCCCTTTCCTGTTTCTAGTGAGACTCGTCGACCCTCACCCAGGCACCGATGACCCCACTAGCCATCACCGCCACCTCACTAGCGATTGGGTGGTGGCCACAAGCGAGAGGGAGCCCTCCCTCCGATATGTGTTCCTTTTTTCTTTTAAGTTTTATTTTTTTTAGTTTCTTTTTTATGGAAAGAAAAAACAGAAAAAAGGAAAAATTAAAAAATTTAAAAGACGAAATTGCGCTTCACCAAATAGTGAGTTCAAACCCTTCTTTGAGATTGATATGACCACTCAATGCCCTAATTTGAAATAAGGTCTACTTTAGGCCTTTATTTGACAAAATGAGGATATTTCAGGCTCTTATTTAAAATAAGGTCAACTTTAGGCTCTTATTTAATAAAATGAGGGCACTTCATGCCCTTATTTAAAATTTTCTCAAAAAAAAAAAAAAAGTTTGGTTGGGGATCCATATTTCATTATAGGTTTTAAGTGAAGTGCAATTAATATTCCCTAGTCGTTAAAGACCCATCAAGGCCCAATTACAAGCTTTATTTTCGAATTGGCCACCTTATGTACTCTATGTCCTATTTGGTATGACATGAGAAAAAAGGGAAAATGGGAATTAGTGACCTAGCAAACAAAATAAAACATCAAATCGGTTTGTATGTTTCCACCAGATTTTTAATGTATAGGAACCAGATAGCAAAGGAAACATTCATGAGATTTTTTTCTAGAAACAAACTAAAGGCTGGACATAAATCAGCCAAATTGAAATTTTAATAATTAAAAAAGGAAGGGCGGCCCCATTTTCACTAAAAGAACAAGATTTCCCTTGATCATACACTTGCAAATATTTTTTTTTTTTTTTTTTGGGTATAGATACACTTGCAATTTAAATTGATGGTCCCATTTCTTTTTTTTTTTTTTTTTATTTTTAGTTTCACTTCCATTTATAATCTAGTTGCCATAATTAAGCATTTCACATTTTTTTTTTAGTCCATTATGGGTATCCCATATTATTGAAGGCATTATGTTTTCTTTATTTTTATTTTTTTTAGTTTTTAATTTCGTAGAAATAATTTTTTTGAAAATAAAATTTCTTAAGAAAATATATATCAATTCTTTTTAATTACAACATCAAAGAATTTGCGTTTTTTTCTTTACTATTGGCCAAATATTTTTACACAGAGCATGTGAGACGTTATAGAAGTATATAAGAATACACTAAAAACATCAATGTGAAAAAGTTATGCATAATAAGGCATCTTAATATTTTTATCATGAAATTTCATGTATACTATTAATTTTTGTTGATCCAAAATGATGAGATTTCATTGGCATTTGAAAAGAAAATTTAAGTAATTTTTTAAATAATTAAATTTCATCTTTTTAAGTTTAACATTGGAAAATATTACTGTGATTTCATTCTGGAAAACCTTTAAAGAGGTTTTTTTTTTTTTTTTTTCAATCTTTTCAACCCATTTGATGTATATGCGTATGAAAAACAACTGATAACAAATGAATTGATGATGATATGCACGGCAAAATTAAAAATTTATAAACAAGTCATTGTGTTAAAAATTATCTATCTTAATTTTTTTAAAAGATTTTCTTTGATAATCGATCCATAAGTTTTCTCAACAACATAAAAAAGAATTAGGTTTTTTGAAAATTTTCTTTTCAACAAAATAATTTCTATGGAAATAAAATCTATCAATAAAAAAAAAAAAAAAGTGCACACAATATGCAAAAACAAAACATGTAAAATTCTTAATTTTGGTAGTTATATCCTATAGATCCTATATAGAAATAGAAAAACTACAAAAAGAAGGAAAATAAATAAATTTGCGACACCAATTAAATTGCAATGAATGATTTGGGGCCATTTTGTCTTTTTGTTGAAATTTGGGTGGATTTAGCTATATAAAAGGTGAAAATAGCACTGCCCAAAAAGAAAATGATGTAAAGATTACTTTTAAAGAGTGCTCCTAGATCACTTATAAAACCCTATTAAACGTATTTTGATAATATAAAATTGCCATTGTAAAATAATTAACTTTCTTATAGTGCATTTGTTTCGTGAAAAATACATAATTTATAAAAATGAACGAAAATTATTTGAACTATGTCTTGAGCGAAGGAAACACCGTCACTGCGAGGGACCAGTGGAGGATACTTTACGCCGACCTTCCAGGGAAGGACGGTTCAGTGTTATAATGTTGTATTTGAGCATCTGGCGACGTTCGAGATGCTCGCGATGGAGCTGGAGAAGGAGGACTTGACCGACAATCTTGTCACGTTCACAAAGTCGAAGGATTACTACACAAGGATGGGGAAGGCATGGAAGAGCTGTTTCTTGCTGTACTACGATCGCTGCAATGGCTAGTTTCCTGGAGCACGATGTTGATGATCTCGAGTTGACGGCGGTGAAGGATACACGGATCTGAAGTACCTGTCGATCAACACTTCGAGCAAATCCGTCGTCATGATTGAGGACATTCTTGACCTCACAGGTTAGTGCGATGGGGAGAAGATGAACTTAAAACAGAAGACGGGAGTCGCCCGGAAGGTGATGCTTTCCGGGGTTGTTGAATTTCAACGACGGGATACCGTCAGCATGCGCAGGGGCGAGATCGATCTGTGTTAACGAACGAATTTTGTGGACAGACTCGACCCGGCACTAATCAGGAGAGAGAGGACGGACAAGAACGTCGAGTTGTGCTACTGTTGTTTTGAGGGCTTCAAGGTTCTCACCGAGAACTATCTGGGCGTCGATTCGCGCGATTTGTTCGACACTGTCAGGGGCTTAATGGAGGAAGTTGAAATAACTCCCACCGGCATCGCCGAGAACTAGATGCCTAAGTTAATATCTTTTGTCCCATTTTATCGTAGGAAGTCTATTTTCAAATGTTTGCACTTAAAAAAAGTATTAAGTCCATTCATGTGAGGGTATAATGACAAACAAATGTCAATTTAATCTTAAATTTTTTAATTTGCTAATATAGTCCTTCTAGTAAATTGGTCGAAAACTGCTAATGTGGCAATCCATTCAGCTCTATCTATATTATTTGGCATAACCAGACACTGATGTGGATCGATTTTTGCAATTTTTTTTTTTCTTTTATATTTTTAACTTCTTCCACTGTCAATCACTGGGCCTCAATGATGGCCAGTGAAGGAAAAAGTTGGATAATTGTGCCACACAAGATGGTTGCAATCCACATGAGTGATTCTAGCCAAAATTGGCCAGAATGATTATATTGGTAATCTCAAAAAATTTATGACTAAATTGGCTAAATTATAAATTTTAAGAGTGAATTGGCACCTATATGATGGTTTTTTTTTTTTTTATAGTAATTTTGCCTTCATGTCAGTCCACATATTTTGAAGTACATATTGGAGAAAAGGTGGTATACGAGAATATATGAATGGAATTAGCCTATCTAGATTAAAACTATAGATAAACTAATAGAGATGCATTTCATGTTAGCTTGTCCAGCCATAACCCGTTAAAACCATGCAAAAATTAAGCTAGCTGGCTTGGCTACATGCTCAACAAAATTGTCATGCACAACAATCATAATTACTTATGACCCTCCAAATTGAGATAACTTAAAAATACCCAAGATTGAATAATGTAGATAGGAAAAATACCAAAAAAGTACTAAATCTATTGTATTAATACCAATTCAGTCCTAAATCTTTCAATTAACTAATTTAATCCTAAACCTTTTTCACATTGAAGCTAAATTCAATCCATTTGGCCAATTTTTCCTGGCCGACGCTAACATGGACAACGAGGTGATGCCTAAACTCGACGTGGCAATTTTTTAATTATTATTTTTTTCAAATTTTTTTATTAATTTTTCTCTTTTTTTTTTTTTTTTTTTTCTTTTCTCTCTTCTTCCTCCTTGGATCGTCCTCATGTGGCTGGCAAGGCTCATCGGCCATTGGGCAAAGTGGCTTTGCCCAAATCTAAGTGAGGCTAGCCTCGCCCTAACCTTGCCACGGGTGAAGGTGGCCTCACCCATGGTTGGCGAGGCCATGGCGGCCATCGCCAAAGCTCAAAACTTTTCCCAAATTTGGATGAGGCCATGGCAGCCTTTGCCCAGGCCTTGGTGATGGCCACCATGGCCTCACCAGTCGTAGGTGAGGCCGCCTTCGCCCGCAACAAGGCCGGGCGAGGCTAGCCTCGCCTAGATCCGGCGCCCTCTCCAGTGACCCTAGGTGAGGTCGGGCAAATACCACAACCCTCGTCGCCAAGGAGGAAGAAGAGAGAAAAAGAAAAGAAAGGAAAAAAAGAAAAAGAAAAGAAAAACTAATAAAAAATTCTAAAAAAAAATTATTTAAAAAATTACCACATTAGCAACTGGCCATCAGCTGGCGTCCACATCAACGCTAGTCGGCCAAAATTAGTCGGATGGACTGAATTAGTATCAATGTGAAAGGATTTATGACTCGCATAATCCATACTTATCATTTGTTCAACATATCACGCTGCATGAATATCATATTATGGAACACAACTTTTATGGATCATAACAGAACCAAACTTGGTCATAGCAGAGCAAGTAAAAGCATTGATAGTATGGCAAACAAGCATTCCTCGCATAATCAGAAAAAGAAAGAAACTCAATCCAAATTACAAGAGAAAACATCTCATGCCGTGCACACACAAACACGTGACCACACACGAGAGAAAGAAGAATAAGAATGGATTACACTAATAAATCCTTGAGCTTAAAGGACTTCTTGCCGAGCAGAGATGGCACTTATAGCTATTACAGCATGCATACATATCAAGAAGGCACCGGCAATATAACAATGCATGCGCAAGCAATAGCTCTAGGTGACATCTCTCCTGCGACAAGAGCTCCTATTATCCTCGTGTCTCTCCTTTCTCACTTTTCTCTGGGGAGGGGACAAACTCCTAAAAACTCTCGTCCTAATGTATCTATCTCTACAGCAACACAAACTGTATCTGTCTCACCTTATTCATCCAAATGAACTCTGATATAGAGCGCTCAGGGGGATGGTTCCGCCCTTTTCCCTTAACTTTTAATTTTTTTCCTCTTTGTTCTTTTTTAAAATTCGGTGATAAAGATTGACAAAATAACTTGTGGTCCTGGCGACAATTTGCTTGGATCGTCGTTGAATTCTATTCACTTTTTATGTTGGATTCAATGTTACTAAAAACAAAGTGGACGTCAAATCGAAGTCATATCCATAATCCTTCCATTTCCACATAATCAACATGCACAATGATTAATCATTGTAAGAATAGCTAGAGTTGACTCTCGAGCCTCAACATCACATGCGTCGTATCTCTGATATCAATATGTACTTTAGTCACCCTGATTGTTAGGTCAGATTGGAGTACGTCAAATGAAAATGACCTATGTAGATTATCCTTTTAGAAAAATTTCATACACCATAGAGCATTGGATTTTCTGATCTTGCGTTGAGTGACAAGTCCGGCCATAGCTTGCTCAGCTCGATTTAAACATAAATACAAACAAACTAAAAGAGACACATGCATCTGTATTGGAACTGACAAGACATTCTCTAGCTAAATACGAGAATTTTCATGTCCATCCTTTGTAAAGACGTGACTAGTCAAATGTAGTATCGAATTAGTAATAAAAAAGTGACGCGAACTTGTGTTTTGGTTGAAGATGGGATTACGAGGCTTGAGACTATGATCTAATGTCTTGCCAAAGGTTTGAGGATGACAAACCTTTTGGGCAAAGTAAAAGAAGGGCATGATGATCACTTTATTAGTGTGTCACATGTTGAAGAGGTCCTGAAGTTTGGAAAAGTAGATGTTGAATTCGAACAGCTAGCACATAAAACATATGATGGTTTTCATGAAATTAAAAATGAACAAGTTGCCAAAAGCGAATTTAAGTCAAACAAAAAATGTCCTCGGCGGGCCCTTTTGTGCCAAATTCACATTCATCAAAATACATGCATTAGATTCTTGTGGGGGGCATTTGTTCAATGGATCAAGGTTTAAGATGATGTTTTCACTCTATTGATCGATTTCCTACCCTTTTAATTGTGCGGAATAATATCGGCAGAGTTCACAAAATCAACATACTGAGTAATGTGGCATATCCAGTTAAATGGTTAGTCTTGAGTGGGACTCATCTAAATGCCCATTCGTGTGGAATAATATTAATATATTGAACATTAGTCGGATTATATATGTTTTTTGCACGCATGATCTGGCTTCAACGTCCATAATCTCGATTGAGATTCTAGAGATCTTCCACCGGTTCAACGTCCTTGTTTTTTTGCACGCATGAACAGTAGTCAATTTTTCTTAACCAATTGTTCTTTGTTTGTGAAAAGCCATCATCTCGATTGAGATTCTAGAGATCTTCAGCCGAAAAGTCCACGGTGCAATCGATTTGGCTCTTTGGCGCAAACCAATATGTAAAAAGAATTGCTATATTTCTCGAAATTGATTCTAATTAACATTCGGATTACACTCTTAAGTAATATTTTTGGTCGTTCAATTGTAAATGTGCTTTCGCATTATTATACTTTTGATCATCAATTGACGATAACATATGATACGAGTTCCACAGGCCGCGCACTGATAATAATCCTTCCAGTTCTAGTCCATTAGGGACTGTTTTGACGCGGCTTTACTCCTTTTAAGTTCTTCTCTCGGTCCATCACGAACTTCTTAGTTTCCTAAGTTGCACTCAAATGGAAAATTTGGAGGACTGCTGAATCCTTCAATTTCCCTTTTGCTTAATTTAAAAGGTACAAATATTTTGGGGATAATAGAGAAGGATGAAATTTGAACATTGACCGTTTGTGTACATTAAACCTTGGTTCTTAGAAGACTTCGGTTGATTCACACAAAGCTAGCTTAGCTAATTCAATTGATGTAACCAAAGTAGGTTCAACATTAACTAGATAAATTGAGTTCATTTGACTTAATTAGGTTCATGTACATCCATTCATGTCAGAGTGCATGAACCACTTTAGCTTGTCACAATTTAAGGTCAAGATATTGATCATAGAGGATCTTTGTTGAGATCAATATGACATCACCAACGGTTCTTCAATCATCTCAAATTTTCTTTTTCTGTATTTATTAAAATTAGTCGTGTCGAAAGGATCAGACATCTCACACGCAATCATACACACCTCTAACCCTTCCTAATTACTTTCAAAGTTGATTAACTTCGGATGGCCAACAACATACTTCCTAGGGAATAAGGCCGATGTTATGAAAGCCTTTGACTCGGTAAATTGGATTTTTTGCTGAAGCATTGAGGGCTATTCAGGTTCCTGAGTCCTTTGTCCCTTGGATCAAGATACGGTAACTTCAATATCGGACTAGAGCTGCAACCCGTCAATTTAGGTAAACTTGGGTCCTTGGGAACCCAGGGGCCTAGATCGCTATGTGAAGGTTAACTTAGTAGGTGCTCATGTGAAGGAACTGATCAAAAGACAACCTGAATTTTCAAGTCCAGAAGTTTAGTCATGCATTGGACAGATTAGCATCCCACGACACCCTTTCGGTACCGCACCTCTATTTTTGGCTAAATCCCACAGCATTCCTCAATTGGTTTTCCTAAACATGCACGGCATTTATTTCTACGTTAAAATCTTGAAATATCGCCAAAACATCGCTATTAAAATCCTCATTTCTGGGGCAGCTCGGCACTTGCCGACAAGCATGTTATATTGGCAAAACAAAGCTCTTGGTGCGCACAAAGAATTACGCACCAAAACTACACAATTAATATATACTCCACTTGTCGAGCAGATAGTCGTCTCCTAGATGCACGTGAAATTTCATAGGAGCAATCATTCAGTAAACAAAGCATTTGAAGCTGCATATAGTGTCTGTAGAAATACTCGGATTGACGCAATTCAGGTGTGTCCGATAAATACTCGGATTGACGTAGTTGATTGGGGGTGTCATGATTTTTTTTTTTTTTTTTGGTCGAAATAGAAGGACTATATATTCAAGTGAGATAACCGGTACAACCTGCAGCTAGTGCATCAGCACAAACAAGGTTGAGCAAATAAAAAGGAGGAGAGACGGCCTAGTTTTGGGTTAAGTTTGCATGATTATGGGCCTTGGCAGCCCAATCGGCGGCAACGTTGGCTTCTCTTCTACAGTGTTGAAGACTGAGATTAGGGAAAAGAGAAAACAGAACAGCAGCTTCAGTAAACAGAGGACGCTCCTCCCATGGTGGCTCTCTGCGTTTGTTTAGCGTGTCAATGAGGATGAGACAGTCCGATTCAACGAGCAGATCTGCGTGATTGAAGCCTTGCTGAAGCAGGTGCTAGAGAATGAAAGAAAATGCTTGGATCTCCGCCTGCAAGGCCAAACAAGCAACGAATCGTCTAGAGAAGCCATCGGTAAGTCTTCCATGGTGATCACGGCAAATACAAGCCATAGTTCCTTCCTTGCTGCGTGGCTGATGTGCTCCATCAATATTGACCTTCAGGATGCCTAGATCCGGTGGCCTCCAAAGAGATTCTCGATCCAAGATCGATTTGCCATTGCTAGTCTAGGTTCAAGTGGACAGCCGAGCGACATGGATCTGAGCTAACGCTACCTCTATCATGTGTATTGGGTCGAGACTCTCACGGTGGAAGATAAACCCATTACGAGCTCGCCAGATTTGCCAAAGGACTGTCGCGATGGTCTCAAAACCAGGTAATAGTTTCTATGTTCGAACTTTCTCTATGAGCCAAGCATCAATTCTCTGTATTGCTTGAGGTAAGATCTGGACATTGATTTGGGGATGAGACCATATTCGCTGAGTCCATGGACAGAGTAAAAACAGATGTTCTAGGGTTTCTGGTGCTTGTTGATTGCATAGAATACAAGTTGGATCGGTGATAATGTGTCTCTGGTATAAGTTTGCTTTGGTGGATAATGCATTGTGGCATAGCAACCATAGGAAAGTGCGAATTTTTGGGGCAGTTTGCATTGTCCAGATTTTCCTCCATAACAGTTTAGGATTCTGATATGACGTGGAAGCCCTATTGCCTGTCTGTTTTGTTGCTAATTGGGTAAGAGCATGGTAAGCACTCTTAACAGAGTAATGGCCATGTTTTGTAGCAGTCTAGATGAGTTTATCCTTGGCATAGTTGGATCTTACTGGAATGGTAATGATCTCGGTTATGACTTGATTGTCAAAAAACCTGTTTAGAAAAGGAACATTCCAGGTGTTGTGGTCTTGATTGACGAGGTCAGCCACCATCTGAGGTTCGTCTCGAGCTGCAGGTCCACCTAATATCCCGATAGGTAGCAACCTATCTTCACGTACGTTGATCAAATGCCCATCTCCAACAAACCATCTAATATTGGGTAAAATCGCATCCCTACCAATCAGAAGGCTTTGCCAACCCCATGATGGCCGGGGGCCTTTTTCCGCACACCAGAAGTTCTTTGCTGGAAGTATAGTCCTTTAAAAAATTTGCTCCATAGAGATAGTGGCTGATGGAGTAAACGCCATGCCTGTTTCCCGAGCATGGCTTTGTTAAAGTTTATAAGATCGTGAAATCCTAAACCACCAGCTTCCTTTCTTCCTTTTAGAACTTCCCAATTTTGCCAATGAATTCCTAATTTGCGCCTGTCATTCTGCCACCAAAACATTGCAATTCTTTGTTCAATGGATTTGCAAAGGGATATAGAGAGTTTAAAGATAGACATGGCGTATTGTGGTATCGCCTGTATTACAGTCTTAAGAAGGATCTCCTTTCCACCCTTTGAAATTAGATTTTCTTTCCAGCCTTCCAACTTTGCATGAACTCTCCCCATGATCCAGGAAAACATATCCTTTTTGGAACGCCCCCAATCAAATGGTATTCCCAAATACTTACCAAACCTTTGCGGCACTGGTACTCTAAGCTCTCTCGTCGAGTTTCTTGTAATCTAGCAGGGCAAGTTTTACTGAAAAAAATTCCATATTTGTTACGGTTAACCTCTTGCCCTATAGCTAAACAATATTGATTCAAGATATTTGCTAGATTCTGACATTCTTGAACAGTACCATCTAAAAAGAAGATTGCATCATCAGTGAAAAGCAAATGGGATAGAGTAGGACACCACATGTTCAGCTTGATGCCCTTGAGATGCCCCATGTTAATAGCTTGGTTAATAAGGTAAGATAAGATATTTACCAACAAGATGAAAATGTATGGGGATAAAGGATCGCCTTGACAAAGACCCCTGGTAGGATGGAAATATTGTAGCTGTTCGCCATTAAATTTTATATTGAAGGATGTTGTTGTTATGCACTGCATCACCCACCGGATCCATGTGGAATGGAATCCTAATTTAAGTAAATAATCTTGAAGAAAATCCCATTCCACCCTGTCATACGCCTTTTGCATATCCATTTTAAGAACTGCCTGGAAGTGTCACTTCCTTTTCCTTATCTTGATCTGATGAAGAACCTCCTTGACTATTAAAATATTATCCTGTATTTGCCTACCACCCACAAAGGCACACTGTTCCTTAGAAATTAGATCCGGTAGCATAGGTTTCAAACGGTTAGCAATCACCTTGGAAATAATTTTATAAGCATAATTACAAAGGCTGATAGGGCGATACTAATCCAAACGTTCTGGGCGTGGGGTCTTAGGAATCAAAGAGATAATGGTCCTATTTAGAGCAGGGGCATATTCCCTGATATAAAAAAGTGTTGCACTGCTGTAAAGAGATCGTCCTTAATGATATCCCAGTGAATTTGATAAAAAAAAAAAATGCCATTTAGGCCATCTAGGCCCGGCGCTTTGGTAGTCCCTAACTAAAAAGTGGCCTGGTACACCTCCTCACGAGTTACCATAGCTGTTAATACCTCATTCATCTCCGTTGTAACAACACATGGGCATTGATCTAATATAGGTACATAGTTGCAACTGCCCATTGTGGTATATAAGCTTGAAAAAAAGGCGGACGTCATCTCTTGTAACTGCCTAGTGTCCCGCACTCAATTTTGGTTGTCGTCCTGTAGCATGCTGATTTGATTCCTTTGTCGTATTTGTATGGTGGTAGCATGAAAAAAATTGGTATTCTTATCTCCCTATTTCAACCAATTGATCCTGAACCACATTGCCCAATATTGTTCTTCTTGTTGACACACCTGTTGGATCTGCTCTTTCAATTTTATTGTTGTCGATTTGTCGTAAGAACTATGGGGTTAATTGATGAGATGTTGTAGTTGTTGTTGCAAAGCTTCTACTTTAAGGTGATTATGTGAAAATTTCATGTGACTCCACTTAGCTAAAGCAACAAAAACAGCCCTTAATTTATGCAAGAGGCCGAAATCCTTTACCCGATCTGAATTCCATGATGTGACAACAACCTCACGACATTCATGGTCCTGGATCCAAAAGGCTTCAAACATAAAATGACGTTATCTTTTTCCAGTAGATGCTGTAGTGTTTAATAATAATGGACTGTGATCCGAACCCACAACAGGTAGAGCAAAAACTTCAGCCTCAGGAAACATTAGGCGCCAATCCATAGTACACAGCACTCGATCCAAACGTTCCTTTATGAAATCATCCCCTTCTCGGTTATTCATCCATGTGAAGGCGCAACCCTTATTATCTATATCCATTAGAGAACAATCATTCAAAACATCTCGAAAAGAAAATAAGCGATGAGATTCAGCTGGTCTTTTCCCTACTTTTTCCCAGTGATAAATGATTTCATTAAAATCGCCTACACAAACCCATGGTAAATGATTGCCGTAGCTAATTTGTCTGAGGTCCTCCCATACTTGTCAGCGTAGTTGATAAACTGTGGGGACATGAATACAAGTGAGTCGCTAGGTTCTACCCTCCATATCATCCTTGCATATCATATCAAAGAAGTCTGAAGTAGACCGAACTATCGTTAATGAAAGCTTATCATTCCAAAAGACAGCCAAGCCTCCAGCCGAGCCAATCGGGTTGTTCACATGAAAATTCAAAAAGTGTAAATGACGTTGTAGTCGTTGAAGCACAGAGTCTTTGTTTTTAGTTTCCATAAAAAAAAAAAACAAGGTCGGGCTTTTCCTTTGCCACTAGGGCCTTTAGTGCTTGAACTGTCAGGGGATTGCCCAAACCCTGACAGTTTCAACTTAGGAGATTCATTTGTGAGTGGGTGGTTGTTGAGGGCCAGCCACCTTAGCCCACTGTCCTGCCTCATCTGCTTCCAAGATGGGTGTGTCCAGGAGAAGTGATTCATCTAGGTTATCTTGTGCTGAAGTTCTCATTTCATAGGGATTATAACGCTTGATTTTCTTGGCAGGTCCAATTTTTGGAGTAAGTCTAGTGTTTTTCATTTTCTTGGCCTGCAGTAAGGTGATTAACTAGGTCTGTAATCCTTTCATCTTTTCTGTTGCAGGTATCAGAGCAATGGTGATGGGGCTACTTTGCAGCACTCCAACTTAACGATTTTGCGCCTTTAGAGCTATAGACGTAGAGCTGATCACTGCCATAGGCTATTGCAGGGGGGCCTCTTCGGTGTTGGCAATGGGGGCAGAATGGGAGATGGTGGGTCGAAGATGGAGGAGTGTCGGTACTACCTCGTCTGAATGCTCTGTTTTTTCCTTCGTTTCATAATAAATCCGCCAGTAAAGGCTATGCTCCTTGACCTCTGCGCGAAGCCATTGGCCATAAGCCATTTTCTCCTTGCCTTCTAGTTTTGCTTCATCAAAAGAATCTCCTTGCAATACATTGCGTAATGTCCTAGTTTTCCACATGAATAGCAGAAGTGGGATAGCCTTTCATAACGAAAATCTAGCCATAGAGTCATGTTATTGATTCTGATCAGTTGGCATGTCTTCAACGGTTCTTGTAAATTAATTGCTACCCTTACTCTGCTAGCTCTAAGTGTGGAACCCTCTTTCGAATCTGCTTTCACTTCTAGCACCCTGCCCATATTTTTAACTGCTTTGCTAATCATTTGTTCAATGCACCAATCCAAAGGGAGGCCAAAGACTTGCACCCATAAAGCGCAGGTGGAAAAATCATAGCAACGCAGCGGTGTATTTGGTATTCATGATTTAAAAACGACTAGATGACTAGAAAATAACTAAGGCCTGCCTCTAGGATTCTCTGTTTTTCTGCCTCCGACTGGAATTTTGCGACATACAATCCAGCCTCTCTTTGTGATATTTCAAATGTTCTGTTCTCCATGCACGTTTCAAGGTACTTTGAAATGCTTGAAAATTAATAGAGGGATTAGAATGAATTTTACCTATTAGTGTTAATCGGCATTCCTCCAGTTTTTCAGGCGATGGCTCATCATTCCAAACCTCGATTTCTTGTTCAGAGTAGAGACGACCCAATCTGTGACATAGGGCAGCAAGTCTGGATGAATTCTCATGTTCTTCGTGGTCCATGAGGTGGATTCGCAGAGTCGGTGGACAGGAAGGCAAAGGTAGAGATAGAGCAAAGCTGCAGAAGCCAAATCAACTAAAATCTGGAGTGTTGATTGAGGGAAGAAACCTCGGAATTGGGCAAATGTAGCCATGCAGAGACTGAAAAAGTAGACTAGCGACCAGAATTGAGAACAATGCTGAGCCCAAGGGGTTAGGGCATCGATGAGGAAGAAAACAACTGGGCGAAGCTCTACCTAGTCAGGTGAAAGAAGCGGCATTGAAGATTAGCGTAGATAGCATTGAGGAAGGAGAGGATTGAGATTACAAGGGATACGAGAGAGCCATTGAAGACAAGGGATACAAGAGAGCCATGGATGATGGATGAGATGCAGGTAGAGTGGAAGGGGAAGATTAGAGTTTAAGAAATTGAGCTACCATTAAGGTAGAGGGGGCTCTGCATATCGAGAGGAAACTGAGCGACATGATTGATTTCTTCAAAAATTGAATGTCATTAGTCAACATGTACTAACTACGTGCAAACTTGTTTGGGTCAAGCAACGTAAACAGACCAAAGACTTATAATTTGGTTGATGGTGTTTGCAGAGTTTATATGTGGCCCTCTGTACTCATGTCATTGGATTACCAAAATGGTTGTCTAATTGATTTACTTTTATTTTTATTTTTATTTTTCAAATCTTGTTTTAATAATTAAAAAGAAAAATGCCTTAAAGATAACTGTTGAAGAGTGCTCCTAGAGCACTTACAAAACCCTATTAAACATGTTTTGATAATATAAAATTGCTACTGTCATATAATTAGTCTCCTTATAGTGCATTTATTTCACGGAAAATTTATGATTTACAAAAATGAATGAAAAATATTTGAATTATGTCACGAGCGAAGGAAATGCCATCACCATGAGGAGCCGGTGGAGGAAGCTTTTCACCGACCTCTTGGTGAAGGACGGTTCGGTGTGTTATGACGTTGTATTTGAGCATCTAGCGACGTACGTGATGCTTGCAGTGGGGCCAGAGAAGGAGGACTTGATCGACATTCTGGTCACGTTCACAAAGTCAAAGGATTAATACACAAGGATGGGGAAGGCGTGAAAGAGCTGTTTCTTGCTAAACGGGCCATCTGGGACTGGCAAGTCCACTACTGCAATCGCTGTAATGGCTAATTACCTGGAGTACAATGTTCATGATGTCAAATTGACGGCGGTGAAGGATATAACACGGATCTGAAGTAGCTGTTGATCAACACTTCGAGCAAATTGATCGTCATGATTGAGGACGTTGATTGCTCTCTTGACCTCACATGTTAGCACAACAGGGAGAAGACAAAGGAAAAACAGAAGACAGAAGTCACTAAAAAGGTGATACTTTCTCGGTTGTTGAATTTCACACATGGGGGCGAGATTGATCGTGGTAACAATGAATTTTGCAGACAAACTCGACCGGGCGCTCATTAGGAGAGAGAGGATGACAAGAACATCGAGTTGTCCTACTGTTGTTTTGAGGGCTTCAAGTTCTCGCGAAGAACTATCTGGTTGTCAACTCGCACAACCTGTTGGACACTGTCTGGGGCTTAATGGAGGAAGTTGAATTGACTGCTGCCAACGTCGCCGAGAACTGGATGCCTAAGTCCTGTGCTGATGATGCCAAGACTTGTCTGAGGAATTTGATCAAAGCTCTGGATACCAAGCATGTAGTCAGTACATGTTAGTTGTTAGTTAAGGATCACTTCTCCCACATTGCCGGGATAAGTTAGCCTTCATTAGTTCCTGCGATGTCAATTGCGCATCGTGCATATACTTGTTGGTTCTATGTGTAAAAGAGGATTTGAATTATGTCTTTTGGTTTATAAGTGCACAATGTAAGGCTTCAATTGTTTCGCGAAAAACTAATGATTTGGCAAAAAATTTCTTAAAAATGATCACTTACATCGTTTGAAATAATTAACAATGAATATTTTTTTTTTATTATCGACATCAATTTACATCTAAACATTTTTGTGGACAATGAAAGTTTCTTTTGTTTAGCAATCAATTCTCTATATCTCTTACGGAAGGTGAGGTCGTAATACCTCGTTTCCTTAGTGTAACCCGTGCCACACTTACCCAAAACTAATTTTTATGTCAAAAGATCTTAAACTATTACTTCTATCTCATATTTACCCCAAATTAATATACTCATGTCACGTTTATCTTGAATTATGGTAAATATGAGATTTTTAGGGATAAATGTAACATAAGTGTACCAGTTTTGGATAAATGTGACATCGATATTACCGATTTGGGATTTTTTTGTGATATAAAAATTAATTGGTGGGAAATGTGATATGGCTGTGCCACTTCGGGAGTTTTTATGATACAAAAATCAACTTAGGACAAACATAATACAGACGTACTAATTTTGAATTTTTTATAGTATTAACTCTTTTTCTTAAGAACGAGTCCCTCCGCGACTGACCCGTTACCAAAGACCCGGGACACCGGGTTGGGGAATTGGGCTCTTGGGTCTGTCGGCCGAAGTTTGGCCAATGTACACCATTCCCTTTCACTACTGGACCACATACTCTCCCACCATTTTCTTGCTCTCCTTCACTCAATTTCTGTTGCCCTTCTTCCTCAGCCATTGCTCCAGCTGCACTTGCTGCTTTCTCTTCTTCTTCTCTGGATTTCTTCCCGGCGTCCTCTTTTGCCTTCTCGAGCGCTCTGATCAATCCCTCCACGCCAGCCTCCTCGTCCTCGTCTCCCAACTTGGGCATCAAGTTCTCCCCCACGTCCACCGGAGTCATCTTCCGTCTCCTCCAGCGGCTGCCTCACCGTTGCAAACGGGT
Organism: Eucalyptus marginata; assembly: GCA_014182565.1. Lineage (NCBI taxonomy): Eukaryota > Viridiplantae > Streptophyta > Magnoliopsida > Myrtales > Myrtaceae > Eucalyptus > Eucalyptus marginata. The sequence continues at coordinate 27,434,700 of CM024594.1, forward strand.
GGGTGGGACTCGACACCGAAGTTTCCATTTTATCACAGGAGTTCTAACTTCAAAGATATACCTCGTCCATAGCAAGCTAAATTACTTATGTCTGCACTTAAAAAATTATGATGCGAGGGTATAATTACCAAATAAATCTTAAATTTATTGTGCGACTGCAATTTTAGTTCTAAACATCTCAATTTAATCAATTTAGTTTGAAACATTTTGACAATTCGTCAATATAATCATTCCGGCCAATTTGAAAGTGGAAATCGCTGATGTGACAGTCAGTCAACTTTAGCCATCTTATATAGCATAGCTGGCGTTGACATGGACGTTTTTGCAATTTTTAAAATTTTTTGAATATCTTACTTTCCTTTTTTTTTTTTTTTCCTTCTTCCTCCGCCCGTCACCAAGCCTTGGCAATGACTAGCAAAGAAAAAAAATTGCAAAAATCATCCACATTAATAGTAGTTGTGCCATGTAAGACAATTAATGTCCACATCAGTGATTTTTGGTCAAAATTAGCCAATAATACTGCATTGGAAAAATTGTTAAAAGGTTTAGGACCGATTTAGTCAAATCAAATAATTTAAAACTAAATTGGCATCCATATAACATGTTAAGATTTAAAAAAAAAAAACATAATTTCCCTTGCATGCGAATCCACACAGATTGAAGTACAAGTTGGAGGAAAGGTGGTATCCGAGAATATATGAGTGGAGCTTGTTCAGTACTTCACTGCAAAATGTTGATCTCACATCATGTATGAAATCAGCCTATCTAGATTAAAAATAAAGATAAAGTAATAGAGATGCATTTTATGTTAGCCTGCTCTGGCATAGCCATAACTCATTAAAACCATGCAAAATATACGCTAGCTAGCTTGCTACCTGCTCAACAAAATTGTCATGCACAACAATCATAATTAATTATAACCCTCAAAATTGAAAAAAAAAAAAAAAAAAAAAAAAAAAAAACCCAAGATTGGATGATGCAAGGAGAAACTTGCAACTATATATCAATTAAATTACTCAAACAATCTACACTTATCATCCATCCCACACATCATGTTGCATAGATATCGTATTTATGGAATAGAGCTTCTATGGATCGTAATAGAACCAAGCTCAAGCATAGCAGAGTAAGTAAAAACATTGATAGTATGACGAACAAGCATTCCACGCAAAACAGAAAAAGAAAGAAACTTAGGCCAGATCACAGGAGAAAACATCTCATGCCATGCAAATACGGACAGATGAGCATGCACACGAGAGAGAGAGAGAGAGAGAGAGAGAGAGAGAGAGAGAGAGAGAGAGAGAGAGAGAGAGAGAGAGAGAGAGAGAGATTGGATCATACGATAAATCCTCGAGGTTAAAGGGACTCTTGTCGAGTAGAGATGGCACTTGTAGCTATTACAACGTGCATATCAAAAAAGCACCGGCAATATAACAAATGCATGCACAAGCAGAATGAAAATAGGATCATATGATAACTCCTCAAGGTTAGAGGGACTCTTGCTGAGTAAAGATGGCACTAGCTATTATAACATGCATACATATCAAAAAGGCACTGGCAATATAACAAATCCATGCACAAACAGAATAAAAATATGATCATGTGATAACTCCTTGAGGTTAAAGGGACTCTTGCCGAGCAGAGATGGCACTTGTAGCTATTACTACATGCATACATATCAAAAAGGCACTGGCAATATAACAAATGCATGCACAAGCAATAGCTCGAGGTGCCATCTCTCCTGCGACAGGAGCTCCTGTTAACCTCTAATTCAGTGCTCTCCTCTCTCACTTTTCTCTGGGGGAGGGGACAACCTATTCTCTCCTTCCTCCTGATGTATCTATCTCTACACAATGCAGTGTATATCTGTCTCACCTTATTCATCCAAATGCACGCTTATATAGAGCTCTCGGGACAACAGTTCCATTCTCCTCCCTCGTCTTTTTCCTTCTCTTTTCTCTTTTTAAAATTTGGCGATAAAGATTGATGAAAGAAAGAGGGAGAGAACTTGTGGTCTTGGCGACAGTGCTTGGGTCGTCGTTGAATTCTCTTCACTTTTTACGTTGGATTCATTGTTGCTAAAAACAAAGTAGACGTCAAAGTGGATTCATATCCATAATCCTTCCATTTCCACATAATCAACATGCACAATGATTTATCATTGTAACAATAATTCAAGTGGACTCTCAGCGCAGCATCACATGCATCGTACCTCTGATCTCGATCTATAGTTTATTCACCGTGATTGTTAGGTCAGGTTAGAATACGTAAAATGTAAATGACCTATGTAGATCATTCTTTTGAAAAAAAGTTCATAAACTATAGAGCATTGAATTTTCTTATCTCGCATTGAGTGACAAGTCTAGTAGCAACTCACTTGGCTTGATTGCAACGTAAATCAAAACAAATAAAGAGATACATGCATATTTATCGGAACTGACAAAACATCCTCTAGCTAAACACGGGAATTCTCATGTTTGTCCTTTGTAAAATCGTGATTAATCAAGTATCGAATTAGTAAAATAAATGTGACGCGAACTTGTAATTTGGTTGGAGATGGGATTACGAGGCTTAAAACTACGACCTAATGTGCCAAAATGATGAGGGGAACAAACCTTTCTGGGCAAAGCAAAAGAAGGGCATGATGATCACCTTGTTGCGTGTAACATTTTGACGAGGTCCTGAAGTTTGGAAAAGTAAATGTTGAATTCAAACAGCCAGTACATAAGCATATGATGATTTTCATGAAATAAAAAATGAACAAATGAAGGAGTCGTCAAAAGGCAGTTTCAGTCAAACAGAAACTGTCCTTGGTGGGTCCTTGCGCGCCAAAGTCACTTTCATCAAGATGCATGCATTAGATTCTTGTGGGCGGCATTTGTTTTATGGATCAAGGGTTAAGATGATGTTTTCTCTTTATTGATCGATTGCCCACCCTTTTGATTGTGCCGAATAATATCAACACCAATTTCACAAAATTAATATATGGAGCGACATGGCATACCGATTAAATGATCGGTCTTGAATTGATTCACTCATCTAAATGTCCAATTATGTAGACTAATACTAGTATATCTGACATTACATGGATAATATATGTTTTTCGCACGCATGATCTGGCTACAACCTCCATAATTCTAGGTATCTACGTAGTCATTTTTTCTTAACAAATTTGTCCTTTATTTGTGAAAAGCCATCATCTCGATTGAGTTTGTAGAGATCCGATCACGCGCTTCCACTGAAAAGAATATCTTCTACGGTGGAATTCATTTGGTTCTCCAACACAAAAGAAAATGGAAAAGGAACTACTATATTTCTCAAAATCAATTTTAATTAAAATTTGGATTATACTCTAGGTGCGTTTATTTCACAAAAAACTCAAGATTTAGAAAACATTTTCCAAAAAATGATTAGTTATATCACTTAAAAAAATTAGTCAATGAAATATATTTTCATTGTCAACATCAATTTTTACTTGATTATTTTTGTGGATGGTGAAAATAATTTTTATTTATTTATTTTTTTAAACAATATAACTAATTATTTAAAAAAATTTTTTCAAAATTAAATTTTTCGGGAAACAAACATACCAAGTAATCATTTTGGTTGTTCAAATGTAATTATGCCTTCGCATAATGTTCTTGGTAAAGAACCACCTTTGGACAGAGTCTTGACAATCAAATGATGATGACATATGATATGAGTATCCCCTTTCAACGCTGCATGAATTCTAATTCTAAGAGATCGTATAAATGTCATAGATTTCTTTTCTTTTTCTTTTTTTAATTCTTAACTTGTTCGCTGAGAGAACTTGTTAAAAAGAGTTTATTATTGTTGTCAATTCTGCTGGTAAGTACAAGGAAAAAAAAATCCCTAGAAGGTCTCAAAATACTATGGTATTATTAAAAAAAAAAAAGTCTCAAATCTATTGCACTTCTATTAATTCAATTTTAAACCTTTTAATTGCATTACTTGAGTCCTAAACCTTTTTATATTTTGCCAATTGAGTCTATCTAGCTAATTTTAGCCGAAAATTGCTAACATGATCGCTAGTCATCCAACATATAAAAATATGAGAGGGGAAAATAGATAAGAGATGACTCTCACATAGATAGAAGTATAAATTATTTATGGAGACAAGTAGCATCTGACTCTGAATCCCATTCATAATAATACTGCATACTACATACAACAATGTATTGTAAATTCGACATTCGAGAATTCTGATTGTCTGTTTTCAAACTGCAAGTGCCTGTGGCGCTCAGGATTTCTAATGTATAATGACACACTTTAACATGGCATGCATCCCACTCACACAACCATATTTACTACCGTAGTTATTATGTGATGAAATATATATTTCCACACACATATATATAAGCAAAGTGACGTCATAATTGCGTGATTATATTCTTCTCATGAGTGTGAACACTCAAACGAATAGAGAGAGATGCGTGAAAGTGCCACATAAAGCACAAAAAAGGAGATGCACCATAAATGTCGGGGGAGGAAGAGAACGGCGTGCCAATTCCATGCTAATTATTACTATTTCCTTTTTTGACCAAATGATTGATTATCATCTATGGACAGAGAGTGGAATTTGGATATAAGTACATGGACTATCTTTGGAATTTCTCAAAAATAAATCTATCCACTAATTTAGAGAGAACTTACAACTTAGGGTCTATCCAAGACAAGGTGACTATGATTTGCTATGGAGATCTAATATGGATCACCTACTAAATCATTTAAGACATGGCGATATACAATTTATACATGCTTACGTGATGATATAAATTTCTAGAATTCCTTTAGAGTACAGAAATGTCTTTTTATACAAATCGAAATTCACCATCGCAATCCCCCAACCGTCCTAATTTTTGTTGCTATTGTTGATTTGACGGAAAGAAGAGGTAAAACCCTAAAATTCTAGTATGCTAGCTTTGGACTATTTCGAAGATTGAGATGTATTGGACAGAATGATTAAATAGTGTTAGGGAACATATGTTTCAAATAAGGTTCATGAGAATACATTTGAACGTTGACCGTTTAAATACATTGAACTTAGAAGTGTATTTACCTTGTTGAAACTAAACTTTAGTTCTTAGAATACTTCGGCTGATTCACACGCAGCTAGCTAGTTCAATCAATGTTACTGAAAAAGGTTCAACATTGACTAGATAAATTAAGTTCATTCAACTTAATTAGGTTCATGTCACGATGCATGAACCACTTTAGCTTGTCACCAGAATTTAAGGTCAAGATATTGGTTATAGAGGATCTTTGTTGATATTAAAATGACAACATCAATGGTTTTTCAACCGTCTCAAATTTTATTTGTCCATATTTTTCAAAATTAGTCGTATCGAAAGGATCGTAGATCTCATTCGCACCCATACACACCTCTAACCCTCCTCAATTACTTTCAAAGTTGATTAACTTCGGATAGCCAACGACATATTTCCTCGAGATCATGGCTGATGTTATGAAAGCCTTTGTCTCGGTAAATTGGAATTTTTACTGATGCATTGAGGGCTATTCGGGTTCCTGAGTCCTTTGTCCCTTGGATGGAGACTTGCATATGTTCTGCATATTTTTTCCATTTCTATCGTTGGAAGCTTGGAGGGCTTTTTCAAAGGTGGAAGAGGTTTGAGACAATGAGATTCGTTATAAGTGATGACTTGGAATCGCGCGAGCCGGTGGGGTCGCCCAAGTTCTTAAGGCACGCCTTCCTCCCCAGGACCTTCCCAAATCTTATGTTCAGGCAAACTACGGGATCAAGATACGACACTAAACTTCAATATCGGATAAGATTAACATATTACGTGCTCGTATGAAGGAACTACTCAAACGATAACCTGAAAGCATTCCTCAATTGGTTTCCTAAACATGCACGGCATTTATTTCTATGTACATCGCTATTAAAATACTGAACTCTGGGGCAGCTCGGCCCCTGCCGACAAACATTTTATATGGGCAAAAAACAAAGCTCTTGGTGCGCACAATGAATTCCGCACCAAACTACCCAATTAATAAATACTCCACTAGTCGAGTAGATTGTCGTCTTCTAGATGCACGTGAAATTTCCTAGGAGCAATCATTTTGTAAACATAAGTATTTGAAGCTGCATGAAGGGTCTCTGAGAAATCTTCGGATTGACGCACTTCAGGTATGTCCGAGAAACATTCGGCTTGAGGTAGTTGATTGAGGGCGCCATGATAGTTAATATGTACCAACTACGTACAAAATCATTTAGGTCAAGACCATTTAAATAGATCAAAGGCTTATACTTCTCGGTTGATGGCGCTAGGAGGGTATTATATATGGCCCTTTGCGCTCATTCCCTTAGATTAAAAAAGTTGTAACTAATTGATTTACACTTTATTTTTCAAATCTTGCGATGCACGTATTTTGAATTTTTGTAATCTTAGGTAAATGTAATTTTCAAGATATATAACTATTGAAACGTAGATTTGCACAGAATTTATTCAAAGTTCTTTTTGAAGTTTAAATAATACTTTAAAATTTTGATAGGAAGATAAAAAGTTACTTTTGACTTTTTAGAAAACGGAACAACAGTTTGATTTCTAGCTTTATAAGATTGTTCCGATAGGGTCTTTTCCTCCATCATTTCAACTTTGACGCTGATGCAGTAGAAAGATTAATACACTAGTCACCAATTGAATAAATGATGAAATAACTTTGCGATTACGAAAGGATAGTATCGCATTCCAGTCGGGCGAAATGTTGATATGTATCATCTTATGAAAACTTGAGATGGAGATTGAGATTGCAGTAAGCTTCAAATTTGCTCGACTTTAAGCTCAGGAATGTATGATGCTCTATTGCGTTGACCTCGAGCTCGAGTTCTAGAAATCAACTCTCGAATTCGAGTTCGGTTTGTACGATAAACTACATCATATTAGTTCATATCTTGTTTACATCATCCCCTAGCATTTCTGTGTGCCTAATAACTTAATTGCGTCGAACCCACTTTTTTGCAGCCGTCCTTGGTCGGTGCAATGCTGTCGAGATCATGTTATTCTGAAATATTCTAGAATAAAGTCAATTGCACGAGTTTTTAGCTTGGTCAACTAAGCATTCAACTTCGAAAGTGAAAGTTCGACCAAGATTGCCCCCTCTTTTCTCTCCTATTCATACGTTGAATTCAACCTAACCTTTCATATTTACAAAGTCCACCCGACATCCATGCTTTTTCTCAGCTTTCAATCATAGTCTTCTTCTCAAGTTTTCATCATGCGAGTGTTCAAAATGCTAAAACTAATTATCGCTGTCTCGGAGGCATGTTCTTGAGCCTCAAACCAAATGGGACGAAAAAAAATGCTGAACTGTTGTTGACAATGAAGATATTTTATATTGATTAGTTATTTCAAATGATGCAAGCTATCATTTTTAGGAAAATATTCTTCAAATCATTCATGTTTCACAAAATAAATTGAGCCATGTGTCATCTTACATAAAAGGAAGTATCAAAGTTCGAATAAAGGAGAGAGGAGTGTCGGTATAAAAGCAATAGTTTCCTTTTCGTTTGTTTTTTGTTTTGTTTTTGTTTTTGTTTTTGTTTTTGTTTTTGTCTTTTTTTTTTTTTTTTTTTTGGGGGGTGGGATTTTGCTAGGAAACATCAACCATGAAAGCAATACTTTATGAGGTCCCGTTTGGACCGCCATTTTTCATCATGTCATATATCATATAAGTATTACTTTTGTAATTTGAATTCGAAGTGAAGAGGATATGCTGAATCTTCTTACTACATGAAAGAAGGAAGAGTGACCAAAAAGAGAAGAAATTCCTTTTTTCTCGCTGAGTACTCTACCAATTGGGTTTGGGCTTTCAAGGCACTTATCTCATAAGTCAGTCATGACTAATACTTCTTGAGACACTGGTTAATATGCACCTAAGGTTACTAAACTTAGGAAGACTTCACCGAATTGTGATTTTAATTATCCAATATCATTAATTGTCAATATCTTGCAATTGATGTACTTAGATTGAAATACAGTTGATAACTTGACGATGTGCTGGGGTGACGTAGATGTGGCTTGGAAAATTGGTTGTGTGCTTGCCAGGTCAGGAGTTTACAGGAAAATTCGTTAGGTTCCAACATAGTGTATTCATCGCAAAAAAATAGTGCACTGGTTGATAGAAATCACTTCTAATTTTGAACAATTGTCCTTTATGACGGTCTGTGATAAGTGATTTTTGAAGAATGAATGACCCAAGTCATGTAAATGGAGTTCTCTTAAGGACTATATTATATGTGATACTATATTTAAATCACATAGAATCACTCTATTTCGTACAATTCACAACCAACTTTTGTTAACAAGTATTGTGTAAGGTCACTCACAACAAATATTGGTGGTAAAAATTTAAAAGAATTTTTCTTTTAATAATCGTCAAATGATGTTCCAACATAAGTAAGAGATCAGCTTAAATAGTAATAGATTTTGCTCTCTCCACATGATCTTGGGCTCAAATTTTAGTGGGAGCATTGCTGGATTAAAATCCTGAATGCACTAAGCCAATGTGGAGGAGTCCATACTTGAGATCACTCAAGAAAGTGGGCTAGTCGAAATGTGAGAAAGTTGGTCCAGACAATCACCTAATCGCTAAACCAAACAAATTCCTATCTATAGATAAGTATGTGTATTTCTCCCTTCGCCTTGGTGAAGTACTTTTCCCCATCAAAATAGCCTGGAGATTTTAAGAATAGACAAAAATGATTGTGATTGAGTGGTTAAAGGTATGTTTGGTTGAAATTAGCAGATGCCATGTTGAAGTCATAACATCTTCCAACTTAGATTAATCACAAGGACTATGCCCACTATCATATTTGAAACATTCAAGTATTTTTAGAATTAAATTAACCATAGAACAAAGAAAATATTTAAGTCTCAATAATGAAGAACGGTATGATGAGATTTTTCAAAAGTTTTCTTTGTCTATTTTATAGTAATTTCTCGCGGGAGTTTGGAGTTGAAAATTGGCCCTGAATTCGATAGTCGCGGAAAGGCCCAACTGAGGCCCAATTACAAGCTTTATTTTAGAGTTGGTGACTATATATGGTAAAGGCTGGACATTGGAAGTTGAAATCAGCCAAAATGATTCGACCACCCAAAAAAAAAAAAAAAAAAAGAATGAGCCAAAATGAAAATTAAAATAAATAGAAAAGGTAAAGGTTCCTTGTTAAAGCTCAATGTTAATGAGTGGAAAGGCACTATGAAATCCTATTAAGTATGCTCTGAAATATGAATTTGTTTGCTTCTTCATTAAATTGCATACTTCTTCAGTTTCCAAAACATCTTGAAATGCACTTTTTCTATTTCTGTGTAGCTTAATTAGTGCCCCATGTGCACTTGTTAACAAAAATCAAAAGATCAAATAACAACAAAAGAGAAAACAATTAAAATCAAGTACAAACTAAAATCGTGAGAAACTACAATTTATATTCAATAACATATTTAATGTGCGTTTGGTAACGTTTCTGTTCAAAAATTGTTCCAAGGAATAGAAATAGAAAAAACTATTTTTGTTCCGGGAAACAATTTTTTATCAGAATAATGCGTTTGGTAAACTTGTTCCTAGAGTAAAAAAAGAACAGAAACACATTTCGTAAACTTGTGTAATTTTTTTTGTTTCTTTTAATTTTTTAATATTTTTATTTTAGTTTTCCTTTTTTCTTTTTTTTTTCTTCCTTTTGGACGGTCGCCGACCTCGGCCATGGCCGGCGACCGGCCGACGAGGGCCAACAACCTCGCTCAGCCATGGTGAGGCTCGCCGACCCCCAGCGAGGCCAAGCGTCGCCGACCGGCGCAAGCTCGGCCTCACTGGATCTGGGCCAGCTCGAGCTCGCCCAGCCAAGGCGAGGCCGAGCCTTGCTAGGGGACGGCAACGCTCGGCCTCACTAGGGGCCGGCGACGTTCCAGCGAGGTCGCCAGCCCTCGATGGCCGGTTGCCAGCCACCGACCAAAGAAAAAAGAAGGAGAAAAGAAAGAGAAGGAAAAAACGAGGAAAGAGAAAAATTGTTTCTTGGAAGTGTTTTAGAAACAAGAAACAAGTTTTTTTTGTTTCTCGTTTTTGTTCCAAATTTGTTCCCGAGAACCAAAAAAAAAAAAAAAAAAAGGAATTGTGTTCATAAACACGGGCCAGGAACCCAAACAAACAGGCCCTTATTCTATTATAATAACTTAGTAACAAAGAAGTTGTAACTTATTATATCTGCAAATCCTTTTTAAGCACAAAAATTATTTAGAGCATAAGTACTAAAATGTCGCATCATCTTATCTAATCCAATTGGATAAGTCAGATAAGTTGGGGACGGGCCATAATCCTTTGAATTTCTAATTCAATTGGATAAGGTCATAACTTTATCAATGCATGCCATTATCTTTCACTCCACTCAATTTGAGTTGTCCTTCTTCCCTAGTCATTGCTCTAGCTGCTGTTGCTTCGGCTTCTCCTGCTGCTGCTGCTTTTTCTTCTTCTTCTTCTGATTTCTTCCTGGCGTCCTCTTTCGCCTTCTCGAGTGCTTCGATCAATCCCTCCAAGCAAGCCTCCTCATCCTCGTCATCCGACTTGGGCATCAAGTTCTCCGCCACGTCTGCTGGAGCCATCTTCGTCTCCGCCAGCAACCGCCTCACCGTCGCAAACAGCAGGTGCGACTCGACACCCAAGTAATTCCTCGCGAGCACCTTGAACGACTCAAAGCAGCAATGCGACATCTCGATATGCTTGTCCATCCTCCCTCTCCTGATTAGGGCCGGGTCAAGCCTCTCCACGAAGTTCGTCGTGAAAACGATGATCCTCTCACCCCCGCACGCCGACCATAGCCCATCAATGAAGTTCAGGAGCCCGGAAAGCGTGACCTTGCTGTCCTTGCTCTCTTCCCCGCCTTTGGCCATTCTCTTGACAGGATCCACTTTCTCTTCATCCTCGTCTTTCTCTTGCTTATTTGTCTTCCTCTGGCCAGTCAGGTCGAGGGAGCAGTCAATATCCTCGATCACTATGATCGACTTCGCAGACGTCTCGATCAGCAGCTTCCTCAGCTCTGTGTTGTCCTTGACCGTCGTCAGCTCTAGGTCGTACACGTCGTAGTTGAGGAAGTTGGCCATCGCGGCAATCATCGTTGACTTGCCAGTCCCTGGCGGGCCGTAGAGAAGGTAGCCGCGCTTCCACGCCTTGCCAATCCGCTCATAGTACTCCTTCCCTCGGCGGAACTTGAGGAGGTCGTTCATAATCTCACTCTTTTTGTTAGGCTCCATGGCCAGGGTGTCGAACGTGGCGGGGTGCTCGAAGGCCACGTGGCTCCACTTGCTCGCCTTGTAGTAGTACCAGTTCGAGCTCGGGTTGTTGGTGAAGAGCTTCCGCTGCCGGTTCTCCGCCGCCACCGCCTTCCCCTTCTCCAGGACGTACTTTATGTAAGAGCCGGTGATCAACTCCCGGTGTCTCCGGTGGAACGTCAGCCTATAAAGCCTGGAGGCAGAGGCAATGACCCATTGATTTGGCTTGTCAGATCAGAGAAGGTCGAGCGTAGGAAACAATTTCGTCATTTGGGAAAAAGTACTGATCTCATCAGATGAAGAAAGTAAACGGATTTTCAGATCTCTGCTAAAATTAAACCATGTTGACGATCATATACCCGGAAAGAGTTGAATTGCTAAACTCAACACGTCAACAATACATCTCCTAGCCAAGCGTAGCGAGATGGATGTTGATGAAATCGATGATTACAATATATACATAAAATGTATGTATGTGCGTGCGTGTGTACCTTCTATCTTCGGGTGGAGGTTGCAACGAAAACATGGAGCTCCGGGAGACGGCCACGCTCAACGACCACCAGACCTTGACCCCTTCAAATTCGTCAACGACCTCCTCGTTCTCGTCCATGCTGAGGACCAGCGACTTGCTGTCCTTGACGGACTCGGCCTTGAGCCGCATGGCCCTAGCCGAAGCGCTTGCTCTCAGGTAGTTCTGGATCGCGGAGTAAGCCTCGCACCGCTCGAGCCGCTCTCCCGAGATCTCCGGGAACGTGATCTGGATGTATGGGTAGGCGTGGCCGATGGCCTTGTGAGCGTAGCCCTCGATGTACGCCCGGAGCTGGGGAGGGAAGTATTGCTTGAACAAGGCCCAGGCGAACATCAGCCCGGCCGCGACCGAGCCAAGGTGAGACCACAATTCAAATGCGGTCTTCATGGTTTCGCTTCTTCTTCTTCTCTTCTCCTTTGGGCTGAAGATGGAGAGGAAGAGGAAGTTCCGAACTCCAGCTTTGCTGGTTTTTGTTTCAAGGCTTTGTACTTACTGTTGAAAAAGAACCGCCTCTCTCTCTCAAGTTCTCCGGATCTTTCTCCACTCCTCCAGACTTTTCTCTCTAGATTTGTCTCTTGTCCTCTAGAAGTCGCAGGTTGCTGCAGAAGAAAGTCAAAAGAAAACATGCAGCCCACAATTGTTGACTACTTAAAGTCGGCAAGTTGAGAGCTTGAAGGACTCCACCGACTTTACACCCTATAAATAGGGGCTGCTGTCTCTTGTACGTGAGAGTTGTGAGGTGTGTGGGTGTAGGGGTCTTGTGTAGTGTAAGAGTAGAGTGGTAGAGAGTCTTGTGTGTGTGAGGTGTGGTGTGCGGCGTGAGTAAAAGAAATAAAGAGAAAAGAAAGTAGTCCATCCGTGAGAGTGAGAAAGAGAATTGTAGGAGTTAGTGTACTCCGAGTATTGTAGGAGCTAATTTGCTCCAAATATTATATGTGATGTGAGGAAAAATTGTAATAGTTAAATTCATATTTTGTGAGTTTTATTTGTACCACGTTTCCGTAAGATTCAACAAGTGGTATCAGAGCCAGGTTGTTGGAGGCCGTGCGAAGACAGTGGTCGGGGACCATTGTAAGTGAGTAGGCGGTCAAGGATCGTCGAGCCAAGGAGCGAAGAAGCGAAGGACGTCGGAGTTCTGCCAATGCACAATCCGGGATTGTGAAGTTGGTTGGTCCGGGACCAGGCTTACTTGGTATAGTGCGGGGCATTATACTCAAGTCACGATGGCAGATTTCTCGAGTTATGTGAACGGCATGGAGAAGCTCAACAACTTCAATTATAATAATTGGAGTACTCGCATGCAGTATTATTTGCTTGGACAAGATTTATGGGATATCGTTGGCGGGAGCAACACCACACCACCCACGAATGATAGTGAATTAAGAAAATGGAGCATAAAATCAGGTAAGGCTCTTTACGTTCTTGCCGTGACTGTTGATGATGAATTGTTGCAACACATAAAGAGTGCGAAGACCCCGAAGGAGGCATGGGATAACTTGGCGACGTTGTTTGCAAGGACAAACGATGCCAAGTTACAATGCCTGGAAAACGAGCTCCTCTCAATCTCGCAACAAAGTATGACGGTAAGTCAATACTTTTCTAAAGTTAAATCTATTTGTGAAGAAATTTCAAAATTAAATCCTGAGAATGCCATCTCTGAGACGAGAATGAGAAGAATAATAATTCACGGGTTAAGGTCGGAGTATAACGGTATTGTTACGGCCACCCGTGGATGGGCAAGTGAGCCAACTCTAACTGAGTTGGAAAATATATTGGCCAATCAAGAGGCCTTAGATAAACAAATCCCTAAGGTCACAATTAAAGATGATGAAAGTGCCATCTTCAGTAATAAAAGAGGGTTCAAGGATCAGAATAGAAATAGAGCAGGTGTAAGAGATGGCAAACCATGGAAAAATCATGGAGATTGGCGAAGGCAACCAGAAGAGAAGGGTTATCAGCCAGGGGGAGCTCGTCAAGATCACGAGGATGATGGCGATGAAGACAAGAGCAACAAAAGGCATAGCAAACGGTGCTACGTTTGTGGCAAGGTAGGACATATTGCTAGATTTTGTTGGGATAGGCAGGAAGAAGGAAATGTCGTCACTTCCTGCAAGAAGGAGATTGAAAGCGAAGAAGAATGGGACTTTCAAGCGCCTGTTGCAGTGAAGGAACGAGAAGAGCTTGCAACCGCTTGTATAATTGAGTTGGATAATTCAACAGGTTCTATCACAACCCCGAATAAGAGCAAGCCAAGGGAGAACTCGAAGAAGCAACTAACAATGCCAACAAGCAGTCGTGAAAAGAAAATGCAGGAGATGATAAAGAAACTGAAAATTGAGAAGGCAAAGATGGAGAATACGTTGAAGAAAAGGGATGAGATGATAAGGCAGAAGGATCGAGAGCTCAAGGCAAAAGAAAGGGAGCTAGAGAAGTTCCAATGTGAGTTCAAGAAGCTGCAAAAGCTTCAGGACCTCAAGCCCACGATGTTCCGAATTAATCATATCGGAAGAGACAACGAACAAAGGAAGGAGAAAAGAAAGTTTTCTTTGAGAAAATGAGGCCATTTACACCCTACATCCCGTGGTGCAAAAATCGGTGGAATAAGATCAAGGGAAAGAAATTTTATGAGGAAAAGGATCAAGAGGTCTACATTGAAGTGCTTCGGATGGGACTGAATCGGTTGAAGCACGAAATGAAAGTCACGAATGAGAGGCTTGATCTAATGAGTTCCAATCTCAAAATTCTTATAGGAGATATGTCGAATACGAAGACTGAATTGAGTGAGAAGAAGGAAAAGGAGACTAAAGGACAGAATGAATTGATATTGCAAAAATTCAAGGATCACAAAACTCTGTGGAAAGACGCAGCAAGAGAAGCAACTGAAGATGGAGCCATAGGGCCATTCACATATGAGGAAGCTTCGCAATATGCTGAATGGAGGAAGATAGTTGAAGAGTCCAAAAACAATATCGACATGGCTACTATATCTAAATTAAGAGAGAGTAGTCGGTGAGGGGGAGTGTTGAAAAAGCACCGCCTCTCTCTCTCTCAAGTTCTCCGGATCTCTCTCCACTCCTCCAGACTTTTCTCTCTAGATTTGTCTCTTGTCCTCTAGAAGTCGCAGGTTGCTGCAGAAGAAAGTCAAAAGAAAACATGCAGCCCACAATTGTTGACTACTTAAAGTCGGCAAGTTGAGAGCTTGAAGGACTCCACCGACTTTACACCCTATAAATAGGGGCTGCTGTCTCTTGTACGTGAGAGTTGTGAGGTGTGTGGGTGTAGGGGTCTTGTGTAGTGTAAGAGTAGAGTGGTAGAGAGTCTTGTGTGTGTGAGGTGTGGTGTGCGGCGTGAGTAAAAGAAATAAAGAGAAAAGAGAGTAGTCCATCCGTGAGGGTGAGAAAGAGAATTGTAGGAGTTAGTGTACTCCGAGTATTGTAGGAGCTAATTTGCTCCAAATATTATATGTGATGTGAGGAAAAATTGTAATAGTTAAATTCATATTTTGTGAGTTTTATTTGTACCACGTTTCCGTAAGATTCAACACTTACATGGAGAGATCAGGAAGCTACTTGCTCAAAACGTGAAACCTCCTACCCGCACCATTTCCTCGTCAGGTCAAGATTTGTTTTGCCTCACGTTTTTGGTCTGGTAGCAACTTTAACGGACGATGTTAGAAGTCAGATAGTGCTCGTATGAATCACGAAGCCATTTCTTCTTCATTTTATTTTGGGCAAAAGCCACCAAAAAATTCCGAACCATGACATATTTATCATAAATTTATATTTATGTGATACATTTATCTAAAAAAATTTTTGTGACATAGAAAACCTCAGACTTGTATCAATGTTACATATTTATCCCAAATTTATTTTTTCTAATACCAAAAATCCCAAACTCAGACATGCCTTACACATTTATCTCTAGTCAAGATTATTTTTTCGTTTTTTCTTCTTCTTTTTTCCTTCCTCCTTCGTATTGCCATCAACAGTCTTACTGTTGTTGTTGCCATCATTCTCAACATTGCCAAACGAAAAAAGAAAAAAAATATAATGAGTTGACATATTTTTGCCGTGTCAATATCGTTTACTTTCCACTGTCCATATAGGTAGTCACGTAAGATTTTTAGCGGCATTCGTTAATGGAATTTAGACAGAGGCTAAATGTGACACACGGGTATAAATTCAGGGTAAACATGTTGCATGGGTGTAAGTTTAGAGTTTTTAATGTCATAAAAAAAAGTTTGAAATAAATATATCACGCATGTACAAGTTTGAAATTATGGTATCACAAAAAAAAAAAAAGTTTAGTGTAAAAATGTCACAGCCAATATAATTTAAATTTTTTTATGACTTTTTTCCTTCTATTTTTGGATCAAAACGTCGTATCAATACTATTGTCACCCATTCGTTGGTCACGGACTCATAAATTTCTTGAATTGAATTCTGCAACATCATAGGTGACTTGTCCTTAATTGGTAGCCATATAATCTTTCCTCATTTTCGTTTGTGGTCGAAATTTTCTTCATTCGATAGGTGGGATTGCCGTAAGAAAATTCTCTCGTCGTTGCCTTTTTTGTGTTTTTTCTTTCTCTTTTAAACTTCCGATTGACACGGCGATGCTACTGAGATTCGGAGGCCCCGCAAAAGAAGCGACATCTTTGTTTTTTTGGTTCAATGATTTGTGTCCACAAGGTATTGCCGAACGATCCAATTCCCATCCCTGATGGGGGGATCCAAGTTCAACTCGTGTTGCACGCGGATTGAGAGGACCCATCACATGATGTCATGTGCCTGATGTCAATAGCGGTGGGGTGATACAAAGGCGGGGGTGAGCGATAAGAATTGTGTTTTCCATGTTTACATGAAGCGAAAGTACTTTTTCTAAAGCTACGAACAAATGAATTGGATATGCCAAAGAAAGGGCTAGAGCATCCTAAAAACATGGTCCAAAAGAGGTCGGACTCCTCACGGCGGCACGCATGCATTTTTTTCCCAGAATCAAGGACATTTTATGGTTGTATCTGATTCGGGAGTAATTTAGGACAATCTCCTTCAGACCACTTATCATTTTCCTTTCTCCATTCGATCCGCTCCCGTCTTCATAAGTTACATGTACTGTCAATCAGTCACGAGATGTATCTTGGAGAATGTTAAAGAATGATTATTAGAGATCTGGGAATTTAGAGGCATCACATTTTAACGATGGTGCAAGAAAACAACAATTTCGAAAAGCAAGACGACTGCAAAATTTAGTACTCACGTCGTTTCTACTTACAAATTCGTGAATTAAACATAATTGAATGCACAAGGAAAAGTGGGCGGTTATTTGTGAAGTGGATGATTATGATTAACCTATTGAAATACTAGTATGTAGTTGCATTGTATTTTAGCAAATTTAAAAGTGAGTCTAAATTGTACTTAAGCTTAAATATATAGGCAAAAAAACACCCAAAGTGCCAAAACTTAGCATAGGAAACACTTAAATGCCAAAAGTTACGAAAGTAAGACTTAAATACCACTTTTTTGGGAAAATGGAACATATGAATGCAGTCCGACGAAAGTAGCTAGAAATCCTACATGATAATTTTTTAATAATATAACTCGCTTACGTGGCATGCTGGATAGCTGAGTTACCAATAAAGAACCAAAACAACATCATTTTATCTTTTTTTTTTTTTTTTTGTAATTTTAATATAAATATTAATTAAATTAAAATATTTATATTTTTTTTTTTTTTTTAGGAGGAGGAGGAGGCAGAAGGTGAGGGATCAACCCTCACCACCTGTAATCTTTCATTTTTTTTAAATTAATTTAATTAATATTTAATTAATTATCTAGCCATAGTAGCAAAACGATATCATTTTTGCATATATCTAGCTACATCAGCATGCAAAATAACATCATTTTGCACTTGTCTCACCAGACAATCGTTACGTTAGCATTTTGGCCGGATTTTCTCGTCGTCGGCACTTAATTAATCTATTTTGTTCCAATTTTGATACCTAAGTGTCACTTTCCTAATTTTTGACATTTAAATATCCCTCATGCTAAATTTTGGTACTTCAAGAGGTCTAAGTGTCTAAATATATAGTATCTATCAGGTTGTAAGATTGCTTATGTGAAAAAGTTTTGAGGACTCACTACTCCTAAAGAGAAAACTTTGGGCCAAGCTTTTTGAAGTGCACAAGATGTGTTGAATAGCTTGGTTAATATGATAACAATCTCTTTATACTGGTTATACACTAGCTATATTCGTAATATAAATAAATAAAAAAAAAAAGCCATCGAAAAACAGCTCATAAAAGATGAAATTTTCATATTTATGTGACTATATCTGTACCCGTACGTACGATCGAAACTAAGAAATGTAGATCATCCCCCGTCAGTCATAGTTCCATGCGTAGGTCCCTGATGAAGCACATTTATCTTTTCATCAAAAGTAAAATGAACATTGCAAAGAATTGTTGACTTGTCTTTTTATACTGTTGAAGTGACCGGCGCTAGTTAGTAAACAAACATTGAGCAATTATAGGGTCACTTGGATTTGTAACTCTTGGATTAGCCGATAGCCGTGTTTGAGGAAAAGAATATTAAAAGTAACATGATCTGGGTTAGCAGCTTTCACTCTGAAACCGGTGACTACTCACTAAGAACTAGTTCCAAATAACTGGAATAAAAAGAGCCACTTATTGATTATATGGATCCACAGAGGAACTGGACCGCCAATCCATTAACCAGTCCCCAATCACAATCCCTCACCGCTGCTTTCGTGTCCCTCACATGCTTCAAGTAGGATGGAGTAGCTGAGATGTCAAGATGCGGGCAACACCCATCTCTCACTGCCGCTTTTGCCGCCGGCATGAAATGAGGTCTCCTTCGTTGGATGGTGTTCTCCAACCATCGCAACTAAAGAGAGATTTTTTAATGGGTTGGTAAGAAGAATTAATGAATCAAATACAAGAAATCACAACTTCGTACATTAAATAGAACAGGCAATTGATAACTTAAGGGAGTGTAATTAATTGTCTAGTAAATGACATGAAATGCAATTGAGTTCTTAACATTATGAATTGTGGGTACACTTAAATATATATTCATCTGATCTGGTTGGGCACGTGGGCAGTTTCACGCCTAAACCGGGAACCAAACCGGTACAGACTAGTTACAGTAAATTGGAACTGGAAAGGAAACTAGTCCCCCTGAGAACCTCAAGTTTTGGGCCGATCTAGTCTGGTTGCAAGCGATTACTGTTTCGTTGTACACCCCTAATTAAAATGTTATAACTTACGTACAACACTCATTTTAGTATCAAAAACAAATTTCGTCAAATCACTTCGGCATCACATCAAAGAAAAATGATTACGTAAATGCCTTCAATGATAAAATCGGACAAAAAATATTACATGTCTTTATAAAATCCGACAAAAAATATTACATGACTTTTTTATGATATAGTAAATGTTAAATGGCTTTTATAATTTAAATATTATGTGGCTTTTTTTTTAAAACAAAAGAGAGTCCACGTATGCTAAACTTAATCTCTCTTTACATTGTTCTCCTAAAAGTCCACTTAAGCTTCGATCTACGAGAAATCGCCTCTGTCACTTGACTCGCAGCTCTAAAACTCTCCATCTGTCTCTCAATATAATCACTTGATTCATGGTTTCAATCGAGGAAATGAGTCTCTCGAGTACCTCACCAACGGAGATCAATTGAGTTTGTTTATTAGCTACTGGTTAAAAGTTGATTTCATTGGCAGGATGCAATTAGCTGGTTAAAATATTCATGCATCTATCGGACTTAACTGGAGTTATTCCGCGAAACGTGGTATACTCCCCTTAGATCACTCAAGAATTGGTGGTTCACCTCCTCATATCATTCTGGAGACTAATGGTTCACTCCCTTTAAAGACATCTAGAATTAACTAGAGAAGAGAGAAGGTGAATCTTTTTTTTTTTTTTTTTCAGTGTGGCCCTAAGCGATAGCAGAGGACGTTGGCAAAGTGGCGGCCGGGGAAGAAGAGAACGAACATGAGCGTGTCCATTGTGGAGGCGAGCTCGGTCCAGAGCTTGACCAGGGTCATCTTCTTGTCGTTGGCCTTCTTTCCTTTTTTAAGGCTGTTTCTAGATCTGGAAAGAGGAGTGAAGCACAGTGGAAATAAGCAGGACAAAGACAACCCTCGACCAATGTCCGGGATCATCAAATGATTCCGAGTCAAGCATGGGAGAATCTCGCGTGTTGCCGGATCGGATGGATCGAATCTTTAAATAAACACGATCGCGTCGATGCAGCGGAGCAGAAAGTTTTGCACGTGCCAGATTTCCGAGTCTGGTAAACGACTCCTCCGACAGGGGACTGACTCCGAAACAGGAACTGGGAAATCGCTAGGAAAGATGTTGGCCTGAGGGCGGTCGTTGACCGTTGGTCGAACCCTATTCGGCCGACGCATCGATCTTGCTCGTGCAGAAGCATGCAACTGAGTACATTTAAATCGGTAAATTGTTCCAAAGTGGGATAGCAAACGAGGTCACAGGGATCGTAAAGGATCTCGTGAACTCCCATTTCCTAAACTTGAGTTGGAAAGAGACGTGTTCCGACATTTTTCTCTCTTTTTATTTCCCTCTAAGCAAAGAAAACGACAGACTGCGGCATTGACCCGGCGTCGACTCGGTCAACGTACGTCATTCTCCTTCACTTCACTCAATTTCTGTTGCCCTTCTTTCTCAGTCATTGCGCTAGCTGCCGTTGCTTCGTCTTCTCCTGCTGCTGCTGCTTCTTTTTTTCTTCTTCTTCTTCCGATTTCTTCCTGGCGTCTTCTTTTGCCTTCTCGAGCGCTTCGATCAATCCCTCCAAGCAAGCCTTCTCGTCCTCGTCATCCGACTTGGGCATCAAGTTCTCCGCCACGTCTGCCGGAGTCATCTTCGTCTCCTCCAGCAACCGCCTCACTGTCGCAAACAGTGGGTGCGACTCGACGCCCAGGTAATTCCTCGCGAGCAACTTGAACGACTCGAAGCAGCAGTACGACATCTCGATATGCTTGTCCATCCTCCCTCTCCTGATTAGGGCCGGGTCGAGCTTCTCCACGAAGTTGGTCGTGAACACGATGATCCTCTCGCCCCCGCACGCCGACCATAGCCCATCGATGAAGTTCAGGAGCCCTGAGAGGGTGACCTTGCTGTCCTTGCTCTCGTCCCCACCTTTCACCATTCTCTTGACAGGATCCGCTTTCTCTTCATCCTCGTCTTTCTCTTGCTTCTTGTGCTAGGAGTATAAGAGATAACTAATGATCCGTAAGCAACCTTTTCACGAACAAAATGAAAGTCAACTTCAATATGCTTGGTGCGAGCGTGTAGAACAGGGTTAAGTGAGAGAGCAATGGCTGACTTGTTGTCACAAAAACGAGATGTTGGGGCGAATAAGCGATGCCAATTTCACGAAGAACAAATCCAATCCAAGTAAGATCAGCTGTAGCTGAGGCTAAAGCTCGATACTCAGCCTCTGTGGATGAGCGAGAGACTGTAGATTGTCGTTTGGCTGACCAAGAGATGAGGTTGGAACCAAGGTAGGTACAAAATCCAGTGGTGGATCGCCTTGTAGTACTACACCACGCCCAATCGATCGCAAAACCATATAGATTCAAGAAGCTATGAGCATGAATGGTTAAACCAAGATCAACAATGCCTTTGACATATCGAAGAACCCTTTTGAGTTTAGAGAAATCTCCTAAGGTAGGCTGCTGCATTGTCTGACAGAGAAGATTAGTGGCATAAGCAATATCTGGACGAGTGATAGTGAGATACTGAAGTCCACCTACAAGACTTCGATATTCAAGAGGGTTCTGTAATAATGTGTCATCAGTTGCCAAGATGACAGGCCGTAAGGAAAGTGGAGTAGAAATAGGTTTACAATCTTTCATATTAGCTCATGTAAGTAGATCAAGAGCATATTTGGTCTGAGAAAGAAAGAGATTCTCGTGAGGTTTGTTTAACCTCAATGCCCAGAAAGTAATGTAAGAGACCGAGATCCTTCATATGGAATTGAAGGCTCAGTAGATGAATCAAGTTAGAAAGTAAGGAAGGTGAGCTGCCAGTAAGCACAATATCATCTACATAGAGTAATAACAGGATGGTATCGGACCTTGATGAAAGACAAACAATGAGGGATCGGTAGTGCTACATGAGAATCCATTCTCAAGTAGAAAGTTACTGAATTTATCGAACCATGCTCGTGGTGCTTGGCGAAGACCATACAGGGATTTCTTAAGCAGGCATACATGATGAGGCTTCTGAGGATGTATAAAACCTGGTGGCTATTGCATATACACAGTTTCATTCAAATGGCCATGTAGGAAGGCATTCTTAACATCAAGCTGATGAATTGGCCAATGCTTTGTCATTGCCACAGATAGTACAATTCGAATAGTAGCATGTTTAATGACAGGGCTAAATGTCTCTGTGAAATCAATGCCTTCTTCTTGATGGAAGCCCTTAGCAACTAGTCTAGCTTTGAGCCGATCCAGCTGACCATCTGCAGTAAGTTTGGTTTTAAACACCCACTTACAGCCTATGACATTCATATGATCGTATAAGGTACTAGTTCCCATGTCTGGTTTGTGTATAAAGCATCCATTTCATCTTGCATTGCTTGGTACCAGCCTTTATCTGTTAGAGCTGATTTGACTGTTTTTGGTTCGAGAGGAATTTTATAATTAGCTAAGCATGCATATTTAGGATTTGTCTTGACTATGCCAGACTTTAATCTGGTTTGCATAGGATGAACAGATACTATACCTTGAGTGGTATCTGAGGAGCTGCTATGTTCAGTATTGATTTGAGTGTTATCTGAGGAGCTGCTATGTTCAGTGTTGATCTCTAGTGATAGAGGAGATACTGGCATAGAGTAGACGAGTTCCTCAGTATGGATTTGTGATGTTTCGGTAGAAGGCGATGCGGGAGGATGGATATGTTTGTACCATTCCTGTATCTTGCAGATGCCCCATAGGCTGAGCATGTGTTGCAGCTAGAGAGTGTAGAAAAGTCACTCCATGTATCCACCGTTTATATAAGTTTGTACCTTGACAATACTCAGCTGGTAGGCGAGATGTGAAAGGAAATGTGGTTTCATCAAAGATCACATGACGACTGACATAAATCTGTCCATTAGTAGGTAGAAGACATCGATATCCTTTATGTCTTTCACTTTGTACCCAAAAATATGCATGTAAGAGATCTTGGATCAAGCTTATGTTGAGCATATGGTCTGAGGCAAGGGTAACAAGCAGATCCAAACACCCTTAAATGAGTATAACTAGGTTGCTGTTGATACAACTTACTGTAAGGTGAGTGCATATGAAGTGTTGATGTAGGAAGAAGGATTAATGACATGATTTGTTGTCATAAAGGCATCAACCCAGTATTTTAAGGGTACCTTGGCATGATACAACATTGCCATTCCTAGCTCGACCACATGTCGATGTTTCCTTTCAGAAATGCCATTTTGTTCAGGTGTGTAAGGACAAGAAATGTTCTGTTTAATTCCACATTGTTGTAAATGGTTCTGAAATCTGTTGTTAATGAACTCTCCACCTCCATCACACTGAAAGACTTTGATCTTGTGATCAAATTGATTCTCGACTTGCTTTTGGAACAGAACAAAGATATCATAGACATCTGACTTATGTTTCATTGGATATAACCAACTATATCTAGAGAAATTATCCACAAAAATGACATAGTATCGAAATTTCTGTAAAGATTGAACTGGTGAGGGTCCCCAAACATCACAATGTATCTTTTCTAGAGGAATATTAGATGTATAGTCTGATATAGGAAAGGGTAAAGCTGAACTCTTAGCAATCTGGCAACTACTACATATGCTTTGAGTTCTTGAATTACATTGAATTAGGTTCGACTCGCAAGTACTTCACTTTTTTTAGACTTGTATGTGCAAGCCTCTCGGTGCCACAAATCTTCTCCTACTTCTTTTTGAGTTTGAGTGAAGAAAGCTTCGTGACTTTAGGGTCGACTTGATATAGTCCCTTGACTTTCCTTCCTAGCCTCACTGTTGAATTGTTGCAGGTGTCCTTCAGATAGACCCCATGTTTGTCAAAAATAAAGGAACAGGGATAGTCATCTGTTAACTTCGAAACAGAAAGGAGATTCTTCTTGATAGCAGGAACTATCAGTACATCATTCAAAGGTAATGAACTAGTTTTTGTATGCAATAAGCCATTACCAACACAAGATATTGATAGATTAGATCCATCTCCTATCATAACAGTATCTGTTCCATTATATAAAGAACAGTATTGAAGCATACCAGGGTCTGCAGTAATATGAGATGAAGCTCCTGTATCTGGATACCACTCAGTGCCATGAGAGTCTTCAATGTGCATTGCTGCTAGAGCAGTTGGTATTTCATCTGTTTGATATGAATTATCAAAACGATACCAACATCGAAGTGCTGTATGTCCTGGCCTTTTGCAAATTTGGCATTCTAATGGACTGTTACTTGCTAGTTTTGCATTCTGCATATGCTGATAAGATGCTGCACTTTGTGGTGGATAAGCTTTAGTGGCTTGATACTTTTGTGCAGGATTTACATACGGTCTAAACCCCTGTCCATAGTTAGACCCGGTTATGTGGAGCTTTGTTAATCTGATTTTCCTGGTTCGAATTCAGATTATTCATTCTTTGCGTGGTATTGATTTCTTCCGTCTCAAGAAAGTCATTACCTCGATCTCTGGCATTCATTGCACGACCTCTGCCATAGCTATATCCTCCTCGATTGTTTCCTCTTTGGTTTCTGAAATTAAAGTTTTGCATACCACCAGCAGACTTTCTTTGACCATAATAAGCCAGACTAGGATTATACTGATTTGCTGAGTAAGTCTGTAGTCTAGTTTCAAATCTCTCGAGCTGAGAGATAACTTCATCGTAATCAGGCTGAGGTTTTAAACAATACATTGTTGTTCTGAAACTCTCATACTCTGAACCTAATCCTTCGAGAACACCAAACATCTTGGTTATCTCATCCACAGGTTTCCCAATAGCATTGAGTTGATCACAGATAGATTTGAACTCTCGAAGATAAGCATTCAATGTTCTATCTCTTTTCTGACAAGCCTGTAATTTTCCTCTTAGCTCGAACTCTTTAGCCACAGATTTTTGTGTAAAGCGATTAAGGAGAGTCTGCCATACCTCATATGAAGTCTCTAGCCCGATGATCAAGCTTAAAATGTTCTCAGTTACTGCTCCACTTATCCAAGATGAGATTAACCGATCGGTCTTCATCAATCCGTATGATCGGATTCACCACTGCTTTCACTACCTTCAATCTCAAGCTGCATACTTTGAGATGGTGGTGGTGTTTCGCCATTGATGAACCCGAACAGATCTTGACTTCGCAAGAATCTGTGAAACTGCGCTTGCCAAAGGAGGAAATTGTCTTCAGCTAACTTTATTGTAACAAAATTAGCTATATTGACATGAATCGGAAAGGGATATTTCTGCCTCCTTGTTGTCATTCTCGATTACTATCAAATGCTCTGTTCTATGAACTTCTTACTATCATCCAGATCACTTATACAGAATGAATCACACAAACTCCATCAACGACTTCGAACAGTATAGTAGAAGAAATTTGAGCTCTCAGGAAAGCTCTGATACCATGTGAAGAAATGAAGAACAACAGAACAGTATACAAGAAAGCATGTAAATGAATGAAGAACGAATACACGATGCGAAGAGAAAGAACTTCGTATTTGCTTGGTATTGAATCATGTATTCACCGAGAGCATTCTTCTGCAATACAATCTCATTCCATCCCTCTCTCTCTCTATCTCTCTTCTATATTCTGTTCTATCTCTCTCTATTTCTATATCTAAAGAACAGAGTAATTGCGGTTTATATATGACTTAAAGAAGAAGAAGAAGTTGTTAACCGACTTAACAACTTGAATCCTTATCTAACAAACTAACCATCCTAATGTACTCGACACGTGCTTATTCTTCAGTCTTCGAACGATCTCATCTTCATGTCGATCATGAACTCTGGATGGTGGCTTCACCATCTTCTGTATCTCTTTCTCGTTACTGCAAGTATAGCATCAGCTAACTTCTTCAGCAGAATTCTTCAGTCAATGACGAGCTTTGTTTCCACTCTCTTTTCCTTTATGCATTCCCACAGCAGATCCTTTCTTCTTCAAATCAGTATCTTTAACAGCTTCTTGGTCTTCCTCTGGCCAGTCAGGTCGAGGGAGCAGTCGATGTCCTCGATCACTATGATCGACTTCGCAGACGTCTCGATCAGCAGCTTCCTCAGTTCCGTGTTGTCCTTGACTGTGGTCAGCTCTAGGTCGTACACATCGTAGTTGAGGAAATTGGCCATCGCGGCAATCATCGTGGACTTGCCAGTCCCTGGCGGGCCGTAGAGAAGGTAGCCACGCTTCCACGCCTTGCCGATCCGCGCATAGTACTCCTTCGCTTGCCGGAACTTGAGGAGGTCGTTCATGATCTGCCTCTTCTTGCTAGGCTCCATGGCCAGGGTGTCGAAAGTTGCGGGGTGCTCGAACACCACGTGGCTCCACTTGCTCGCCTTGTAGTTGTGCCAGTTGGAGCTTGGGTTGTTCGTGAAGAGCTTCCGCTGCCGGTTGTCGGCCGCCACAGCCTTCCCCTTTTCCAGGACGTGCTTTATGTAAGAGCCGGTGATCAAGTCCCTATGGCTCCAGTGGAAGGTCAGCCTATAAAACCTGGTGGCAAAAGCAATGATCCATTAGTTTTGCTTGTTAGATCAGAGTCAGGAGAGTGTAGACAAGAATTTCATCGTTAGAGAAACAATACTAATTTCACTACATGAACAAAGTGAACGAATTTTTCAATCTCTGATTAAATTAAACCGCGTCGACGAACATGTACCCAGTAGAGACACGACCCTGTCTTTTGAATTGCTGAAATTAACATGTTGACGATAACCGAAGTGCAGCGAGACAGATGCTAATGAACTGGTAATTCCAACAAACACAGGTGTGTACCTTCTATCTTCAGGTGAAGGGTATAAGGAAAACGTGGGCTTCCGGGAGACGATCAGGTTCGACGACCACCAGAGCTTGACCCCTTCGAATTCGTCGACGACCTCCTCGTTCTCGTCCATGCTTAGGACCACCGACTGGCTGTCCTTGACGGACTCGGCCTTGAGCCGCTTGGCCCTAGCTGAAGCGCTCGTACTCAGGTAGTTCTGAATCGCAGAGTAGGCCTCGCACCGCTCGAGCCGCTCGCCTGCGAACTCCGGGAATGTGATCTGGATGTAGGGGTAGACATGGCCCACGGCCTTGTGCGCGTAGGCCTCGATGTGCATGCGGAGGTGGGAAGGGAAGTATTGCTTGAACACCGCCCAGGCGAACATCAGCCCGGCCACCACCGAGCCGAGGTGAGACCACGTTTCGAATGCGGTCATCGTGGTTTCACTTCTTCTTTTTCTCTCTTGTTGAAGATGAAGAGGAAGTTCCAACTTTGTCGATGTTTGCTTCAATTGTTACGGGGAGGCTTGTAATTAATATGGAGCGATGAGGAAGCTACCTGCTCATGCACGTGAACTGTCACCCACTACTCCTCAGAGGTGTTTTGGTGGTCCACCCTCTCCTGATTTAGATCTAGATCTGAAACCTTGTTTAATTTATTGTTGATATCTCTATACAATGATTTAGGCGCATGCGGTCTTAGTTATTGAAGAAGGGGATCATGGTATGTGTGTATCACTAATGATTGGCTGTCATTCATTTTGTTTTGATTCCGAGACAAATCTATTGGGCTATGAGGTGAGAATGTGTTTGTGTTTATCATTTCAGTTTGTATTTTATTATTCTACTTTGCTTTTTGAGATTTATTTTATTTTGAATATTTTATCTGCCGTATGAGTAAAATATTTACTTTGGGAAAAAATATTGCCAAAGCACGTTCATCTCCAGCTCAGAGTCTGCAAATAATTTCGCATGATGTCATGTATCTGATGTCATACAGAGGGCGTACGATTACAATTGTGTTTTCGATAACTTTTGTCGTTTACTTTCTAAATATTTATAAGTTGATTCTGACCCAAAAAAAAAAAAAAATCTTTTAAAATTGACGTAACTATTCTATTATTTGCATGTTTCGATAAATCTTAAGGTTTAATATATTCTTTGCATTTTCAAAGGAAGCAAAAGTACTTTGTAGAGAAGCAAAAAATATTTACAAATTGACACATAGGCTAAAATTTTTTGAGATATGTTAACGGGACCGAATTTATACTTTCTCTTAATAATCTCTCAAGTGAAAATGTATAATTTCTGATATGCACTTTTAATATTTTTTTAATGCTAGAAACAATGAAATGGATTTACTAGTGATGGTCCAAAAGAAGTGGAACTCCCCACGACGGCATATATGTCATTTTGGCTAGAATCAAGGACATTTGGTGGTTTTATCTGATTCGGAGCAAATACTACAATCTCCTTCTGAACACATATCATTTTCCTTTCTCCATTGGATCTGCTCTTGTATTCAATACGATTTCGCGTACTACCAGCGGATCACAATATATGTTTTGGAAAATGACCAAGAATGGTTATTAGAGAACTAAAAATTTAGAGTTATCAAATTTTAACGATGGTGCAAGAAAGAAACAATTTCTAAAGAAAGATAGTTGCAAAATTTAGTACTCAAATCGTTTCTGCTAACAAATACTTGAATTAAAAGGCACGAAGTGCGCATTTGTGAAGCACATGATTATGAGTAACCTATTGAAATGCTACTATGTAATTGCGATGTATATTAGGAAAATTAAGAGTGAGCCAAAATTGTATTTTAGCTAAAATGTATAGTTTTGAGGACTTACTACTTGTGAAGATAAAACTTTTACCAAGCATTTTTACTTGCACGGGATACGCAGAAAAATTCGGTTAATATGGTAATAATCTCTGGGAAAACTTCCCAATCATTTTCATTTGCAGAGTGCGATTAGCTGGTTGTTTGCTTTAGCTTTTCTCCGTTTGAATTCTTTACATTTTCCATTTCCTTAGTCATTTCTTCCCAATCACTAGAACAAAAAGTAATGATAACAACACAAACACATTAGCGTTGCCGAAGAAAAAAAGGGAAAAAAGTTTCAAAATATAAAAAACAAAAGGAATGTAAAGTCGAGAAAGTAAGAAATCCCTAAATTATCTGACAATCATACTAATTTTTCGTAAATTACGATTTTATTAAATACGTTATGATCAATTTGAAATTTATAAATATGGGCTTTTCATAGCATATTTTAGTCCAAATTTGAGGCTAAAGTTGATTTTGGGCATGCCTTAGAGGCAATTTGGTACCGTTCTCTCGCAGCACTTTCAGTCGTGAATAGGAGCATTGCAGCTTTTACATGGTGTTTACGATTCACCGCACAACTGCAATGCCTCTAGAGCTGGAGCATTTTAATTGCATTGGCTTTTTAAAATTTTCTTTTAGGCCGATGTCCCCCCAATATTAGGTGTTGCAGTTCTAGAACATATATTTTCAAGCACACAAATCACAATCGTGATATAGTTCAGCCATAGGTATATTGAATGAGCTATTGATAATAGAGATTATTGGTATATCGAATGGGCAAATGCTCGGATAATAGATCCCGGCGCATGGTTTAACACTACACATTTGTGATACTTTTCATGGCAGTGGTAGAAACAATCAAAAGTATGGATCAAATAACCACGCTTCACTTTACGTCAAGTTTAGGGAAATGACATATGAAGTGCCTTATCATCAACATTTTTCAATTATTGTCCGACTACACCTCAAATAAAACATATTATTTAGGTTTATTATCTCCACAAACACACAAAAAAAAAAAAAAAACAAAAAAAGGGACCTATATTGTAAATTGCTCAAAACAAAAGAAGAGTAAAATTATTCTTTATATAGTAATAGAGAGAAATTACGTCATGCACGAATCACAAGAAACACTTCGATATGGTCGATGGACACCTTTCTATTTCACTTCTTTAGCACATCTTCTCCCACCATTTTCTTGGTCTCCTTCGCTCAATTTCTATTGCCCTTCTTTCTCAACCATTGCTCTAGCTGCAGTTGCTTTTGCTGTTGCTTGTTCTTCTTCTGATCGCTTCCTGGCGTCCTCCAAGCAAGCCTCCTCACTCTCATCATCCCACTTGGGCATCAAGTTCTCCGCCACATCCGCTGGAGTCATCTTCGTCTCCTCCAGCAACTGCCTTACCGTCGCAAACTGCAGGTGCAACTCGACGCCCAAGTAATTCCTTGCGAGCACCTTGAACGACTGGAAGCAGCAATACGGCATCTCGATATGCTTGTCCATCCTCCCTCTCCTGATTAGGGCTGGGTCGAGCTTCTCCACAAAGTTCGTCGTGAACACGATGATCCTCTCATCCCTGCATGCCAGCCACATGTTAAGATGCACATGTGAATGAGTTGTGTTTGAAAAATTCCACATCAAAGAATTGATATGGTGTAGAGCAGTTAATATATCCTAGTTGGCCCATAACTCATTGGCTTAAACTTTTGAGTGAAGATGAGTCCAACTTGATATATTGACTAACTCGGATTTGGGTTCCCCCTTGGCGATCTCCTGAGCTCAAAGTATCAGACTTCTACTACATGCTCCCAACAAATGACATCAGAACCGATGGTTGGCTGATGGTTGCAATTTTGGGATAGGTAGGGTGTTATGGTGTAGCAATGCAGGCTTGTAAGGATGAAGTACAACCAAAAGGATACATAAATTAAGAGGGAGCAATAACAATACATGTGAGTGAGTTGTGTTAGGGAAAATCTACATCGGATAATTGGTATAATGTTAAGCAGTTATATATATATTGTTGAATACTGAGCTAACATAGAATGCATGTGTGAGTGAGTTGTGTTAAAGAAAACCCATATCATAGAATTGGTGTCGTGTTAAGCAGTAAATATATCTTAGTTGGCCCATAACTCATTAGTTTAAGTTTTTGAGTGAAGGTAGATCCAACTAGATATATTGATAGGTTCGGATTTGGGCTCCCTCTTGACGATCTCCTCAGATGAAAGTATTGGACTTTTGTAGTGCGCTCTCAACACCACAGCCCGTCGATCAAGTTCAGGAGCCCTGAGAGCGTGACCTTTCTGTCCTTGCTCTCGTCCCTACCTATCGCCATTTTCTTAACAAGATCCACTTTCTCTTCATCATCGTCTTTCTTTTGCTTCTTCATCTTCCTCTGGCCAGTCAGGTCGAGGGAGCAGTCAATGTCCTCGATCACTATGATCGACTTCTCGGATGTATCGATCAGCAGCTTCCTCAGCTCCATGTTGTCCTTGACCGCTGTGAGCTCAGGTCGTACACGTTGTAGTTGAGGAAGTTGGCCATCGCAGCAATCATTGTAGACTTGCCAGTCCCTGGCGGGCCATAAAGGAGGTAGCCACGCTTCCACGCCTTGCCGATCTGCTCATAGTGCTCTTTCCCTCGCCGGAACTTGAGGAGGTTGTTCATGATCTCCCTCTTCTTGCTCGGCTCCATCGCCAGGGTGTTGAATGTCGAGGGGTGCTTGAATGCCACGTGGCTCCCCTGGCTCACCTTGTGGTAGCTCCAATTTGAGCTCGGGTTGTTGGTGAAGAGCTTCTGCTGCCGGTCGGCCGCCACTGCCTTCCCCTTCTCCAGGACGAGCTTTATGCAAGAGCCGGTGATCAAGTCCCGGTGGCTCTTGTGGAAGGTCAAAGTATAAAACCTGGTGGCAAAAGCAAAGAACCATTCGTTTTGCTTGTTTGGTCAGAGTCGGGTGAGTGTCGGCTGAAAATAATCATTGGGAAAAAAAATAAAAGAAAAAGAGACTTATTTCAGTACATAAACAAAGTGAACGGATTATTAAGTCCTTGATTAAAATAAACCATGTTGACAAACATATAATAGGAAGACACTTGTGTATAGCGAGACAAAAGTTACCAAATTGGTATGTTAAAGTATTTAAATATTAAACCATATATTAATCTAATAGTTTAAGGTTTTAGAACAATTGGTAGCGGTTTCACAAAATTTCACATGGTATCAGAGTAGGAGGTTCTGAGTTCAAATCTTTTTAGACTTTTATTTGCCTCGCCAATTATATATTTCCACACTTTGAGCTTAGGCCAAAGCCCAGCCTACTTGTGAGGGGGAGTATTAAAGTATTTAAATATTAAACTACGCTTTTATCTAATAGATTAAATTTTTTAAAACAGTTGACGGTAGTCCTACAAAATCTCGTATAGTAATTCCAACCCACACACGTGTGTGTACCTTTTGTCTTCGAATGGCAGGGACCAAGGAAACGGGGACAGGGACTTCTAGGAGACGATTAGGCTCGACGACCACCAGAGCTTGAACCCTTCAAATTCATCGACGACCTCCTCATCCTCGCCCATGCTGAGGACCAGCGATTTGCTGTCTTGGCGGACTTGGCCTTGAGCCGCTTGGCCTTGGTAGAGGCGCCTCCGCTCAGGTAGTTCTGGATCACAGTGTAGGCCTCACACCGCTCGAGCCACTCACCTGCAAACTCCGGGAACTTGATCTGGACGTACGGATAGACATGGCCAACGGCCTTGAGAGCATAGGCCTCGACGTGCATGCGGAGCTGGAAAGGGAAGTATTGCTTGAACATGGCCCACGCAAACATCAGCGCGGCCATGAAGGAGCCGAGGTTCCCCACATTTCTAATGCGGTCATCATGGTTTCGCCTCTTCTTCTACTTCTTTTTATTTAGGGCTGAAGATGGAGAGGAAGTTCCAAGTCCAGCTTTTTCGATTTATCCTGCGATGTTATGTGAAGGGTTGTGCTTGTACTTATATGGGGTGATCAGGCAGCTCCTTGCTCTGCACGTGAAACTTCTCCACCATTTCCTCGTCGAGTCGAGATCCTTCTGTCTTAAGGTCTGGTCCTGAGTTATTTTGTTTTGGTTTTTTTTTTTTTTTTTCATGGAGCTCGAATCAATCACGGAATCTAATTTTCTTCACGCTTTGGTTAGATACATGCACACGTCGCCCATTCAATGGTCACGGACTCGCACTGCATGTCTCACCAATTTCTTGAATCAAATTCTGTAATATCATCGGTGAAGACTTCCTTAATTGGCAGTCTTTCGTTCGCCAGTATCGAATTGGGACTTGTCTGTCCACATAAGTCAAACAGAAAAAGTTCAGATTTGGTCAATCGTTTGATGGTGTATCCAATCGTGAAATAATGACAAAAATAGAATGATTGATGCGAAAGGTGATTCATCTCCAGCTCAGAGTTTGCAGATACTTTGGGAGCGAAGGCAGAGTCGAATTGAGCACGGATCCAATGCAATGACGTGATGTGTTTGATGTAATTGCGACGATTTTCTTCAAACCATGAGAATTGTGTTTATGATAACACGGGATGTTTGCCTTCTATTTTTAAGTTCTGAAGTTAGTACGCTTTTACCAATTGAGTTGTAAGCATTTTATTTATATCAATTGAGTTTTAAATATTTTCACGTTTTATCAATTAATTCATCCGACCAATTCTACTTAGAAACCGCTAATGTGGACATCGACTGTCCTACGTAACACAATCGGCGCTGATGTTGATAATTTTAAATAATATCTACAGGGCAGAATTTGTAGAAAAAAATAAAACAAAAGAAAAAGAAACGAAAAGAATAACAAATTAATAAAAAAGAATATAAAAATATAAAAATATTATTAAAAGTTATCCATATCAATGTCAGCATACCACGTAAAATAGTTAGTGTATAAAATATAAAAATATTTAAAACTCAATTGGTACAATTAAAAAGTTTATGATAGAACTAGCAAAAGTACAATAAATTTAAGATTTGTTGGACAACGTCCCTAATAGAAACTCATGTTTGCTTTCTATTTCTAAGTATACAAGTATTGGCGTACATATCCCAATGTACTTTTTAGAAGTTTTTAAATTTTGAAATTTTCTCATTTTCAAAGGAGGCAAGGACTTCCCCATGAAAGCGATAGAGCATCCAGAAAACATGGTCAAAAAAGAAGCCAGACTTTTCATGATGTCTTATATGATGCTTTGCCCCAAATCAAGGACATCTGATGGTCGTGTCGGATTCAAGGTTAATTCAGAGGGTCTTCTTCGAACCACTAATCATTTTTCTTTCCCCATTCGATTCGCTCTTGAATTCGTATCGTAACTAAGGATGTGTTTGGTAACGTTTACGTTACTAAAAATAATTTTTTCAGAAACACTTTTTTTTTTGTTTATGTTCCGAAACATTTTCCTCGACCATTTGAACGCGTTTGGTAATTACACAAAATTTATGTTTTCGGGAGAAAATTGCATTTTCTTTTAATTTATTAGTAATTTTATTACATTTTTCTTTTTTTCTTTTTTTTTTCTTTTTCTTCTCCTTCCTCCAGTCGGTAGCCGGCCAGCGATCGACTAGACAAGGGCCAGTGAGGTCGCCAGCCTTGGTGGAGCCTCGTCAGCCACTGGCAAGGTCACCCTGAGCCTCGCCGTGACTGGGCAAGGCGACCTCACCCGACCACCAACGAGGCTCAAGGGAGCCTCCTAGCCACGGCGAGGCTCGGGAGGGCCTCGCCAGTGGCCGGCGAGCTCGTCGAGTCTCATCTGGCTAGCGCTGACATCGGCGACCGGCTAGGGGAAGAAGGGAGGAAGAGAAAGAAAAAAAAAAAGAAGAAAAGAAAAGGCAAAAAAAAAAAAAAAAAAAAAGCTTGATTCTTGATTCTTATTTCTTGAGTTGTTACCGGGAACAAAAAGCAACTTTTTTTATTTCTATTTCTTGTTTCTATTCCAAATCTGTTCTCGGGAACAAGAAACTACCAAACACGTTTTTATTTTATTTCTGCTCCCGAGAACAAAAGAACAGAAACACCTGTTCCCGAGAGTGTTACCAAATGCAGCCCAAATCACACGATAGGTTTTGGAAAATTAAAAAGAATGATTATTAGAATTCTAGAATTTTAAATGTATCAAGTTTTGCCAACAATGCAAGAAAAATCTTTGAAATGCTGTTATGTAATGAAAGGGTAGTTTGTCAAATTTAAAAGTGAGTTGAAACGGTGTTTTAATTGAAATATATTATATCTATCAGGTTCTAAGAATGTTTATGTGAAAAAATTGAGTTAGGACTCACCACTTGCGATGAGAAAAATTTTCACAGGCATTTTCAATTGCACGTGTAGAAAAACTTGGTTAATATGGGAATAATCTCTTTATATGAATTGTGCATCCTTTCATTGGTAGTGAATAGTTTTCTTCCCCTCCAACCAGAGAATACGGGAATGCAGCACAAGGTCTTTCACCAAGGAAGGATCTCTCGCCTATTTCTTTCCTTGAGCCTTTTAAGGACCTGCTCAGGTCCAACACTAACATTATTTGTAATAAAAAAAAATTCCCGTTGGATCATAGAGCTGATAAAAGAGTAAATTTTCATATAGATATTTGACTATATCTATACCCACACATATGATATGAAATAAGAAATGCAGATCATCGCCTATTAGTCACCAATTCCAAGCATAGTTGTTGGGAAAACTATACAAAAAGTCATTAACCTATTGCACGGTAGCCGATTCTGCCATAAAACGTTCAATTGTGTCAATTCAGTTCTATACTTTTTTAAGACTTGCTAATTTAGCTTTAAACCTTTTCTTGATTTATCAACCTAGTCATAAACCTTTTGATGATTTGTCAATTTAATCCATATGGCCATTTACTCGAAAATTTTTGTCGTGAACACCAACCGTCTTATGTGATATAGCCAATGTTGACGTGAAATATTTTTTACACTTTTTAAATTTTTTTGATTACGTAATATTTATGAATTCTTTGTTTTCTTTTTCTTTCTTTTTTTTTTTTGTACCCTTCCTCCTCTGCTAGCCTCCAAACCTCGGCAATGGCTGGCCACAAGCAAGGCCGAACGATCTCATCAATGTCAGCTGAGGTCAGCAACATCACCCACCTCGGTGAGGCTCACCTTTGCTCGCCTCACCAGTGGCTGGGCAAGCTAGCTAGGTCATCGACCCTTGCTTAAGGCCAAGCAACCAGCAGAGTAAGAAGATTAAAAATCAGAAAAAAAAAAAGAAATAGAATTAAAAAATTATATAAATTAGTTATTAAATAATTATATGAATTAGTTCACATTAGCACTAATTGTCCTATGGTCGTATCACATGGGACGGCCAGTACTGATTAAACCGCCACGTTAGCAATTTTCGATTAAAATTAGCTGAAAATACTAAATTAGCAAATCGTCAAAAAGTTTAGGACTAAGTAGGCACAATTAAAAAATTTAGGATTGAATTGGCCGTCGTATGATAGGTTAGGACTTTTTAGACAATTTTCCCCATGATTGTCCGATCGATCGAAAAGAACGTATATCTTTTCCTTAAAAAAAATAATAATAACTTTGCAAAGAATTGTTCGGTTGTTCTCGGATGTGTCTTGCGCTAATTAGCAATCAACTAATCCCAACAGGTGTCGTAGTCTCCTCGCCCCAACGAGTGGTGATATATGTATTTGCCTATCGGTTGCAGGTTAAAAGTTCATTTCCTTTGTAGGATGCAATTAGCTGGTTACTTCCTTTACTTTTTCTCCATTAGAATCCTCCACTGTTTTTTATCTTCATTATTTCTTTCTAATAGAATTGTAGAAGAACAATAGTGAAAAAAGTTCTAAATTGGTGAAAAACAAATGGAATTAAGTTTGAACCAACGTAAATAAAAAGGACAGGAATTTAGTAAACATTTGAGGTTAAAGTTGATCTAGACGCACCTTAGATTATAAAATATATTTTCATTATCAACAATAATTTATATTTAAATATTTATGTGAATGATGAACATATTTTTTAAAATATTTATTTTTGTAAGTGATACAAATAATCATTTTTAGAAAAATATTTTTTAACTCATATCTTTTTTGCCAAACAAATGAACCTTAGTTTAATGAAAATTCTCTTTAAGATATTCAAAATACTTTCTTCAAACTAACGAGTCGTGAAATTGTGATGTGCGTAGCCAGATTACTAGAATGGCTTACTTTGTTCGAGTACTAAGAGAATTGTAAGGTGAAACTTAAAAAAAAAAAAAATCAATAGTACTTAGCTTCTTTTTCTTATTATCAAATACCTTATACTATTTTTTAGTTCATTTATAGCTAGCAATGCCTAATATCATATATACATGTGGTTCTTCCATAATGCAAACCATTTATACCTGCACACACTCTCTTTACATAAAAGATCAACACACCAAGGACTATACTTAAGATTTATTGGATTTGTTGCTAAAATAAGGGTCAGAGTACTCCATTCTCTTTCCCTTCTTCAGTACATTCTCTCCCACCTTTTTCTTGCTCTCCTGCACTGGATGTCTGTTGCCCTTCTTCCTGAGCCATTGCTCTAGCTGCAGTTGCTTCTGCTTCCGCTGCAGCAGATTTTTCTTCTTCTTCTGATTTCTTCCTGGCATCCTCTTTCACCTTTTGGAGCGCTTTGATCAATCCCTCCAAGCAAGCCTCCTCGTCCTCATCGTTCGACTTAGGCATCAAATTCTCCGCCACGTCTGCCGGAGTCATCTCCGTACCCTCCAGCAACTGCTTCACTGACGTGAACAGTGGGTGCGACTCGATGCCCAAGTAATTCCTTGCAAGCACCTTGAACGACACAAAGCAGCAATACGACATCTCGATATGCTTGTCCATCCTCCCTCTCCTGATTAAGGCTGGGTCGAGCTTCTTGACAAAGTTGGTCGTGAACACAATGATCCTCTCGCCCCCGCACGCCGACCACAGCCCATCGCTGAAGTTCAGGAGCCCTGAGAGCGTGACCTTGCTGTCCTTGCTCTCTTCCCCGCCTTTTGCCATTCTCTTTACAGGATCCGCTTTCTCTCCGTCGTCATCTTTCTCTTGCTTCTTTGTCTTCCTCTGGCCAGTCAGGTCGAGCGAGCAGTCAATGTCCTCAATTACTATGATCGCCTTTTCGGACGTGTCAATTAGTAGCTTCCTCAGCTCCGTGTTGTCCTTGACTGTCGTCAGCTCAACGTCATACACGTCGTAGTTGAGGAAGTTGGCCATCGCAGCAATCATCGTGGACTTGCCGGTCCCTGGTGGGCCATAGAGGAGGTAGCCACGCTTCCACGCCTTGCCGATCCGCTCGTAGTACTCCTTCCCTCGCTGGAACTTGAGGAGGTCGTTCATGATCTCCCTCTTCTTGCTCGGCTCCATCGCTAGGGTGTCAAAGGTCGAGGGTGCTTGAATGCCACGTGGCTCCACTTGCTCGGCTTGTGGTAGCTCCAGTTCGAGCTAGGGTTGTTGGTGAAGAGCTTCCGCTGCCGGTTGTTGGCCGCCACCACCTTCCCCTTCTCCAGGACGTGCTTTATGTAAGAGCCGGTGATCAAGTCCCGGTGGCTCCTGTGGAAGGTCAGCCTATAAAACCTGGATGCAAAAGCAACGACTCATTGATTTTGCTTGGTTGACCAGAGAAGGTGAGTGTAGGCAAGAAATCATCATTGAAAAAAAAATA
Organism: Eucalyptus marginata; assembly: GCA_014182565.1. NCBI lineage: Eukaryota > Viridiplantae > Streptophyta > Magnoliopsida > Myrtales > Myrtaceae > Eucalyptus > Eucalyptus marginata. The sequence continues at coordinate 27,473,075 of CM024594.1, forward strand.
AAATTCAGTACATGAACAAAGTGAACGGATTTTCAAGTCTCCGAAATAAATAAACCACGTTGACGAACATATATACCAGGAAGAGAAACAGATGTTGATAAACTGGTCAATTTTAACCCACACACGTGTGTACCTTCTGTCTTCAGATGACGGGGACCAGGAAAATGGGGACTTCTGGGAGACGATCAGGCTCGACGACCACCAGAGCTTGACCCCTTCAAATTCGTCGATGACCTCCTCGTTCTCGTCCATGCTTAGGACAAGCGACATGCTGTCCTTGACGGACTCAGCCTTGAGCCGCTTGGCCCTGGCGGAGGCGCTCCTGGTCAGGTAGTTCTGGATTGCAGTGTAGGCCTCGCCCCGCTCGAGCCACTCGCCTGTGAACTCCGGGAATTTGATCTGGACGTACGGGTAGACGTGGCCAATGGCTTTTTGAGCATAGGCCTCGACGTGCATGCGGAGCTGGGAAGGGAAGTATTGCTTAAACATGGCCCACGCGAACATCAGCGCGGCAATGAAGGAGCCGAGGTTACCCCACATTTCCAATGCGGTCATCATGGTTTCGCTTCTTCTTCTTCTTCTTCTTAGGGCTGAAGATGGAGAGGAAGTTCCAAGTCCAGCTTTTTTTATTTATGCTTCGATGTTATCTGGAGGGTTGTGCTTGTATTTATATGGAGCGATCAGGCAGCTCCTCGCTCAGCACGTGAACTTCTCCACCTTTCTCGTTGGATCGAGATCCTTCGTCTTAAGATCTGTTCCTGATAACAACTTTTAACGGAAGATATTATAATTTTTTCATAGAGCTCGAATCAATCATGGAACCTATTTTCTTCATGTTTTTTTATACCAAAAACGGAACATTCTGGTTAGATCCATGCACATGTCGCCCATTCATTGGTCACAGACTCACACAGCATGGCTCATCAGTTTCTTGAATCAAATTCTGTAATGTCATGGGTGACGACAACCTTTATGGCCAGCCATACAATCTTCTTCTTTCGACAGGTGAAAGGATGGGAATAGCAGCCCCCTTTGAGCGTTGTATCACGGGGTCCGTCCCACAATCGGTGTGGACTAATAATGTCCGGATGTTGACACTTAAATTTTGGTGATTTAATCATTTATTTATTGCATAGAAAATTAGGGGTTAATTTTATCCCTGAAAAAAATATTAGTTACATAGCATATAGATAGGTGCATTTACTTTTAATTTGTATTTTTTGCATTTATTTATTGAACCGGTGACGGATGGGTTGAAGTGGTTGGATTGGCCCGAGCGAAATCGAAATTGGCCATTCATATTTTTAATGATTGAAAATTATTTTGTGGGAAAATAGAAATTTTGAAATTTTCTTAGGGATATGAATTTTTTTATAGGAAAGAATATTGCGATTTATGTTTGCAAGATTTGGGTTTAGAGAAAATTTTATCGTAATCTTGAATCCTTATCAATATGAAATAAAATTGGTGAAGAAATATTGCAGATTTTGATTCGAAGAAGAAATTGAAAGCTTAATTCTTTTCCCTATAAAATGCCGTACGCGTACGAAAGATGGGGCTTTTTCTTGGTTTTGGAGCGGAGGAAAGTTGCTTTTGCTTTTTAGGGTTTTAAAAGAGAAAGCAAAAAGCAGCAAAAAGGAGCAAAAAGGAAAAAGCAGAAGCAAAAAGTCCAATCGGCAGGGGTGATTGGACGTTTACTGTTCATCCTTCTCCCCCCTGCACTCGCCGGAGGTGGCTACACGCAGACCAACCCAGCTCCTCCGCGAGCAAACTGTAGCGCCTTCGACCCGCGCCCCTGTCCGCGAAGCCACCGCCGATTCACCTCCGCGCCGCGACTTGATTCCTCTGTTCGGCCCAGCAACCCAGCGCCTCTGCCCTCACCCGCAAGCTCGCTTGACGGTCCGAGATCTGCTGCCCTGCCCCGCCGCGATTACTCTGCCCAAGCGCCTGCCGGTTGCCGTCCATGAAGCCGACGCCGGCGCTTCTCACCGCCTCGACGAGCCGCTGCCTTGATCTCGACGTACCGCTCGACGACGCCATGACACTTGCAGCGCCCGCCGAACCTCCACGAGCAGCAGCTGCGACGCATGACGCCGTTGCCCAAAGAGCAGCAATTGACGTCCCTGCTCAACCCGACGCCCTGCTGCTCGGAGTCGAAGCCCTGCGACCTGCCTCTCGCCGCCGCTGGTCTCCTCGCCGGAGCCCCTCACCGGACCGATGACCGGCTGCCTTTGACCCTCTGTCCTTGGAGACCCACGAGCACAAGCCGTGCGTGGGAAGGAAAAAGGAAAGACAAAAAAAAAAAAAAAAAAAAAAAAAAAAAAAGAGGGAAAAAACAAAAGGAAAAAGGAAAATCAATTAGGTAGTTTTTCTTTTTTACTTTATTCTTTTTTATGTTATTTTCATTTATTTACTTTGTTTTTTTGGTAGAATTATTCTTGAATGTATGATTGAGATTCCAACATGAAATAGTCCCTCAAATTAAGGATTGACAAGTCAGATTTTCGTCTTTTTGAAAACCGACTTACAATCTCTTCTGAAAATCGACAATCCACTCACGCCCAAGATGATTCGCGATTTAATTTTAAAGTTGGTCAACCCGATCTCGTGCGCGAGATATGGTTCGTCAATTTTGGATATCAATATTATTCTTTGCGATTCTTGTCGTGGTGTTTGAGTCAATTTTATTTTCGTAAAAGGAAAAAATCCAAAAAAATTTGAATTAGGATTAGGTTCGTTTTAGAATATTCCTAGTCTTAGGGTTATCTTGCATGTTTAGAATTGCAATCTTATTTCGAATTTTTAAATAAAAAATCCAAAAAAATGCGTTCATTTAGGATGTTAGTTTTCTTTAATTTAAATGGCACATTTAATTATTTGGCAATTTTAAATTTCGAATGTTATAAAAAAAATACAAAAAAATCATCATGCATGTGTCATGTAAAATTAGGGCATTCTTTATATGTCATTGCATATTAGGATAAAATTGCATGTCTCATTTTAAGTTTAGATTGTTTTTTTTAGATAGATCGCATCTTAGGTTAGAGATTGCTAGGTTAAGATAATATCTTAGTTTAAATTAGGATTTAGTCTGACATGATCCTTAATATAAGCTGGATAAAATTTTAATCTAGATAGATAATTTTTGCATTTTTCTTAATTTCGAATTTCATGAAAAAAAAAATTGTCTTAGAATAAATTCATTTCATTATCTAGAATAGATTGCATTTTTAGGATAAAAGATCATGTGCACATCATATAGAATTAGGTTCATGAAATGCACGTCATCTAGTGATTACTAGATTCATTTAATTAGAACTTCCTTGTCATTAGAGTTAGGTCATTGATTAATTTAGATTGCACATTTAATTATTGCATTGCTTTAGAAATTACCTTTACTTAGGTCATATAGCTTAGGTCATATTGTCATATCATTTCATGTTAGATTAGTAGCATGCATTGCACTAAACAAGAGAAAATCATGAAAAAAAAGATTGAGTGATTGCGTGTTAATTAGAAATCATATCTGGGACTGTCGATGTGAATTCTGATATAACACTTGATATGCTTTCGTTGCTATCTAAGTTATGCATTTTTTTTAATTGCTTTTTGGGTGTTAAATTGGTGGATTGCGCACCCGTATGAAGTGAATTAAAATTAATTCAAGCTGCTTGCCAAACATTTTTCGAAATAAAAAGAAAAAGTATCGAAAATGCGTTAGAGAAATCTAACGTAATCAGTTTCAACTCACAAATCTACAGTTCGTAAGAGTAAAATAATCCTCCCATTACTTTACTTGGGTGACTAATCGACCATCGAAAATAGATTAGTGACAACTCCTAATGAAAATCACCGTGTTAAGAATTTGAGCACAAATCGTGAATTGGTATGGGGCACAGGGAAAGCTCGAGTTAAGTTTAGAACTAACAATCCATTTAACCTGCCCAGGTGGTTCACTTAGAAAATTTGGTCGCGACACCGGAGAATCGGCTAAATACTTTGTCCATCTAGAGATCGAATTCTTTTGTTAACAAGGCATGGTGAACTGTTCCTACATGTGTGCCCTGCCACGGTAGCAACGCCCATCGTTGCCTGTTGTCTTTTCTTACATCCGCAAATTTCCAAGATACCGAAGTGACATCTCTGTTTTTCTTGTCTCTCTTTTGCCTTTGCCTGTTTTGTGGGTGCTCCTCCTTTGCGAAGCAATCCTATCTTTTTATTTTTATCTTTTTCTTTTCTTTTCTTTTCTTTGTTTAGATGATGAGCTGGGCCCCACAAGAAGCCGACCCATCCCAACAATTTCGACACGTGTTTCCAATCGTTGCATTTTGTCTTTTCTTGCATTTTCAAACGCCCAATGGACCCGGTGATTCTCCTAACGCGATTCAGGGGACAACACCGAGGGAGAAAGCAACATTTTCTGTTTCGTTCACTTTTCTTTTTTCCTGGCCGAAAACTTTTCAGTTGCCAGCTACTCCGGATATGCATTTGAATTCCGTTGTCGAAATCACACTTATCTATCCATATAAAGCTAACAGAAAAAGGTTCATAACGATCATTTGATGGCGATCAAATAGTAAAAGTAATGAGAAAATTAGAATGATTGATGTGAAAAGCTGCACTGCAATGCCAAAGTTGGTTCATATCCAGCTCAGAGTTTGCAAATATTTTGGGATCCATGGCAAAGCCGAATTGAACATGTATTAAATTTCATGATGTGACGTGGGTGATGTTAGAAAGAAGTGGGCTGAAATCGGTGGGCAAATGACAAGGATTGTGCTTCGGTAACTCTCCTTATTTGCTTTCTTTGTATATAAATGTTTTTTGGTTAGATGGTATGTAAATATTGACGTACATATCTTATTGTCTTTTTCATAAGAGTTTAATGTTGAAAATATTACTTTGATTGTTGAAGGAAGCAAAGAAAGTGATGGAGCATCCAAAAAACATGGTCTAATACGAAGTCAGACTCCCAACAAAAGGCATGTGTGAGATTTTGCCCAAAATCAAAGATATTTGATAGTTGTGTTTGATTTAGGGTAAATTCAGACAATCTCCTTTGGATCATTGATCGTTCTCCTTTTTCAATTCAACCCGCTCTTGTATTCATAAACTACATTTACTATCAATCAATGACATGGTATGAAAGGGATGTTGAAATCTCTTTACCCCAACCACATTGGATAATTATAAAATTTCACGAATCTGTGACTCTTGGGATCAACCCAAAAATCAATGATAGCAAAGTTTGAACTCAGGACCTTTTGGTTTTTAAGGAGGTAAGGCTCAAGCGGCACCTAAAAAATGGAGATTAATTGAGTTTGCAAATTGGTTGCTGTTTAAAAATTCATTTCCTTTGTAGGATAAGATTACTTGGTATTTCCTTTACATTTTCTCCATTAGCATGCTTTACTTTGGTTCCTTAGTTATTTGTCCTAAAAAATAAAAAAAGGCATTAGCATGGCAAAATTAGAAAAGTGAAAAAGTTTTGAAATTAGTAAAAAACGAAAGTTTGAACCGACATGAGTATAAAAAGACAAGGATTTATGGAATATTTGGTAATTATCTCGGGTTCAAATTTGCAAAGCAAGAAATCGCTGAATTATTTGACAATATACTAATTATCATAAATTACGGTTTTTCTGAATACATTACAGTTAATTTAAAATGTACCGATGGGCTTTTATAGCATCTTTTGGTTAAAATTTGAGGTTAGAGTTGATTTTGGGCGGGCCTTAGAAACTGTTGGATACATTTCTCTTGTAACAACTTCAGCCATGCAAAGGAATGTGGCAGTTTTTACACGGCTTTTGGTAACTAGTGACTTACGAAAAAATAAAATAAAAATGATATGTGTATTAGAAGTCCTAAAAATTATTAATAAAGTGCAATTTAATCTTAAAACTTTCAAGAAATACAATTAAATTCCGAAACTTATCAAATTGGTCAAATCAAGTCCTTACTTTGACAACACTTTTTGCAAATTTTAAGGCTCGATTGCACATTTATGACAAATTTTAGGATTTGATTACACTTTTTGAAAGTTTTAGAACTCGATTACACCTTCGTGATAAGGTTTAGAACTTAATTACACTTTTTGAAAGTTTTAGGACTCACTTGCATTTTCTTGACAAGTTTTAGGATTTCTAATATACTTATCTCAAAATAAAACATCAAATTGGTTTGTTTAGTCTATAAAATAAATCTAGGGGATTTCACTGTAAATCTTTCTTAAGCAGAAAATTTCAAGTAGATCACCGGCGAGTCCTTGCCCGTGCCCTTTTCAGCCTACTTCGACCCCACCACGGCTCGTCTGGCCTTCTCGAGGGCCTTAAACCAGACTCTCCAGGCAGGCCTCAGCATCGTCCTCAAATGAATTGGGAATCAAGTTCTCGGCTACGTCAGCTGGAGTCCTATCAACCTCCTCCGACAAGCCCTTGATGTCCCGCAAAGAGCCGGTGATCTCAGACGCCCCAGTAGTTCCTGGCAAGAGCCTCAAAGGCCTCGTCTTTGCTTTTTTGCCCTTCACTGCCCTGTGAGGTTGAGCGAGCAGTCAATGTCCTCGACCGTGAACATCGACTCACTCACCGTGCTTATTTGCAGCCTCCTCCACTCCGTGCTGCCCTTTGCTTTAGCCCCGCCTCCCCCGATGCTTGTTCCTCATCACAGCTCACCAGCGTTGGGCCTTCGAAGTCCTGTTGCCACTCCCGGCAGCTCCCAACAACCCCGAATTGCCCCCAGCATTATCACCGTTGGGCCTGAATTGAGGCCCTGTTTCTCGGTCTCATTTTCTTCAGATTTCAGGGAGCATCCGACCACAATTCGTTCAACCTTCCCCACAGCTTCGACCGCTGTCTCATTGAAGACCATTCAAGATCTTGAGACGCCTAGAAATTTGCGTCCTCCGCTGGCGCAGAGCAACACTTGCAGTTGCTGCGGCAACACTTGCACAGCTGTGCTGCCTGGAACAGTCCAATTCGCCGAGAACAGCTCCGATTTTCAATCTTTTTCGTGTTGTACCTACTATATCTGCTTTTGGACAGATCAAGTTAGAAGTTTGAATCAATGTGAACCTGTTCGATTGTCTTTGTGACAGCATATACTTTTCCTTTTGTGCAGGGTTCTGTTGCATTCCTTTGAAACGTGGTTGGCATTTTACAGATGAATAGTGATCCTTCCATTTTCCTAAATTAATATTTTTCGGATTTATTTCGGACCGACGGATTTTTCGGTTAAAAGACCCATCTACCATCTATACTATCCAACCGCCGCCTGCCATGTCTCCTTTGAGACCATGGCAACTCTCCCTTGTTTGTTTCCATCCCGCAACTCTTTCAGTTGTGACCTGGTTCGCTCCCTGTCTTTAGCTCCGACAACCTCAAAAAATTGTGTTTTGGCTGCTAGATTCATGAAATATCTAAAAATTTCTTTTTTTTTTTTAATTTTTTTCATGTTTAATTTATTTTTAATTGATAATTCTTTTCAGTGTGCTATTATTTTCCATATAGAAAGAAAAAATTGTTAAGAATTGCAGTCAAATCGGGCATGATATGGGTTTAATTTGGTTGAGTCAGATATGAATCATCAAATTGTATTACATGAAATGGGTAAAAAGTAATATTTTCGAGCCATCTGAATCAACACAACTCACATGTTTGAAACACATCCCCCAATTTGGTCAATGTACATCATTCCCTTTCACTTCTTTAGCACATCGTCTCCCACCATTCTCTTGCTCTCCTTCACATAATTTCGGTTACCCTAACACACATGTTTGATACATCTATTTACTAGAAAGACATTTCCCCAATTTGGTCAATATACACCATTCTCTTTCACTTCTTGAGCACAACCTCTCCCACCATTCTCTTGCTTTCCTTCACTACGACCTGAGCAGGTCCTTAAACTGCTCATGGAGGAAAGGCGGGTGAACCGCCCTAGGGTGGGTGACCCCGTACTTGCCTCCCCATCCTCTCTCGTCGGGTGGATAAATATAGACGGGGAATTTGGGGGTGTTTGGGTGGTGAAGGTAGACACCATGTCAAGAGCAACCTTGGCTATGTCCGGGTAGGCTTGGGGTAACTAACCCCTGACCCGCGCCTGGCATGACAAATAGTGGGTGAAAATCCCACGGCTTGTTGGACATGCCTAACGGCACAGTTCTTCAACCAACTGGTCCAGTAAGTCCCCCCAGTTGAAGAACTGTGCCGTTAGGATGTCTTTTGCCCTTCTTTCTTAACCATAGCTCTAGCTGCCGTTGCTTCTACTGCTGCTGCTTTTTTCTTCCTTTGATTTCTTCCTGGCTTCCTCTTTTGCATTTCCGAGTGCTTCGATCAATCTCTCCAAGCAAGCCTCCTCATCCTCTTCGTCCGACTTGGGCATCAAGTTCTCTGCCACATCTGCCAGAGGAGCCAGAGTCATCTTCGTCTCCTCCAGCAACTGCCTCACGTCACAAATAGCAGGTGCGCCTTGACGCCCAGGTAATTCCTCGGGAGCACCTTGAACAACTCGAAGCAGCAATATGACATCTCGATAAGCTTGTCCATCCTCCCTCTCCTGATTAGGGTTGGGTCAAGCTTCTCAACATAATTCATCGTGAACACAATGATCCTTTGACCCCCGCAAGCTGACCATGGCTCGTCGATGAAGTTCAAGAGCCCTGAGAGCGTGACCTTGCTCTCTTCCCCACCTTCCTCTGTTCTCTTGGCAGGATATGCTTTCTCTTCATGGTCGTCTTTCTCTTGCTTCTTTGTCTTCCTCTGGCCTGTCAGGTCGAGCGAGTAGTCGATGTCCTCAATCACTATGATCGACTGCACAGACGTCTCGATCAGCAACTTCCTCAATTCCGTGTTTTCCTTGACCGTCATCAGTTCGAGGTCATACACGTCACAGTTAAGGAAGTTGGGCATTGCAGCAACCATCGTAGACTTGCCTGTCCCTGGTGGGTCGTAGAGAAGGTAGCCACACGTCCACGGCTTGCCTATCCTTGCATAGTACTCTTTCCCTCGCTGGAACTTGAGGAGGTTATTCATGATCTGCCTCTTCTTGCTAGGCTCCATCGCCAAGGTGTTGAACGTCGCAGGGTGCTTGAATGACACGTGACTCCATTTGCTCGCCTTGTCGTAGTGCCATTGTTGTGAAAATACAGGTTTGAATTAGGTAGAACAATGAAGTCGGATCTTTGGAGCAATTAAGTCGAACTTTAAGGCATGATATCACTTTCTTTAAAGATTTATTTTTCACAATGTTGCTAATGGTCACTGGCAAATTTCCTCTATGATACAACAAAGTCTCAAATAAAAATATTAGATAACAATTTTAGTATTTCTCCAGGGTTTCTTTAGGAAACAATTCAAAATAATGGCTATATATTCTTTTGAAAGAAAATGAAAAATGGGAAGAGGAAGATCATGATTGAACAGACACGTTCAGTAATTTATAGCAAAAAACATTAAGTTATATTCGAACAGACACAACCTTCAAAGGATTTAAAAGTTATGTTTGAACAGGTACGAACTCTGAGATAATTCTTGGAAGAAATAGTAAAATTCGGAATTAATAAATAAAAAATAAAAAAATAACTGTAACTCTTTCGTGAACAGTCACACTATTTTAACGAGACTTTATGGTTAATTTTTTATAAAAATAAGTCCGAATTTTCTAATAAAAAATAATGATCATTGGTTAGTACCAAATCTCGTCTATGTGCGTGTTCACATCTTTTTGATGTGGGACAAAGCACCTATTGGTTTGTTTTACAAACAAATTACCAACGGCCAGTTTGAGCTGGGGTTGTTGGTGAAGAGCAGCCACTACCGCCTTCCCCTTTCCCAGGACGTGCTTGATGTAAGAGCCGGGGATCAAGTTCCTATGGCCCCGGTGGAAGGTCAGCCTATAAAACCTGGTGGCAAAAGCAATGACCCATTGGTATTGCTTATTAGATCAGACTTAGGCGAGTGTAGGCAAGAATTTTATCATTAGAGAAACAATACTTATTTCACTACATGAACAAAGTGAACGGAATTTTCAATCTCTGATTAAATTAAACCGTGTCAACAAAGATGTACCGGAAGAGACGCGATCATGTCTTTCGAATTGCTGAAATTAACATGTTGACGATAACCGAAGTGCAGCGAGACAGATGTTAATGAACTGGTAATTCCAACAAAGACAGGTGTGTACCTTCTATCTTCAGGTGAAGGGTGTACGGAAAACGTGGGCTTCTGGGAGACGGTCAGGTTCGACGACCACCAAAGCATGACCCCTTCGAATTCGTCGACGACCTCCTCGTTCTCGTCCATGCTGAGGACCAGCGACTGGCTGTCCTTGATGGAATCGGCCTTGAGCCGCTTGGCCCTAGCTGAAGCACTCGTGCTCAGGTAGTTCTGGATCGCGTAGTAGGCCTCGCACCGCTCAAGCTGCTCGCCCACGAACTCCAGGAACGTGATCTGGATGTATGGGTAGACATGGCCCACGGCCTTGTGCGCGTAGGCCTCGATGTGCATGCGGAGGTGGGGAGGGAACTATTGTTTGAACACCACCCAAGCGAACATCAGCCCAGCCACCAGTGAGCCAAGGTGAGACCACGTTTCGATTGCGGTCATCGTGGTTTCACTTCTTTTTCTTTTTCTCTCTGGTTGAAGATGGAGAGGAAGTTCCAAGTCCAGCTTTGTCGATGTTTGCTTCAATGTTACAGGGAGGCTTGTAATTTATATGGAGCGATGAGGAAGCTACTTGCTTATGCACGTGAAACTTCACCCACCACTCCTCATAGGTGTTTTGGTGGTCCAACCTTTCCTGATTTTTTGGTGGTCCAACCTTTCCTGATTTAGATCTAGATCTGAAAGGTTGTTTAATTTATGCACGTGAAACTTCACCCACCACTATAGAGCTATCTGACTTAAACTCACTTTCCATGGCCAAAAAGACTTGTCAGTTGTGGCCAGGATGGCCCTATAAGATTCTCGGTTCCTAGAATACCGGCATGCTTGCATTGGCACTATCCAAACCACTTTGAATGGTGGGACAATCTTTGTAACCCTATATCCAAACTTCAATGTTGTTCTTTCAAATCTTCAATTGCTTTCTTTCTGGAAGGTTCAAATTCAGCTTACTGGAGCACCCTAGACTGCTAATTCTTTTGCAGCAACCCTACACTACCAGATGGTCTATCGAGTGCAGAATCACGCACTTGATCTAAATTTTCAAAATAGAAATGAAGATGCCCTGTTCATCTCCATGCAAAATGACCAGGCATTCTGCATCCATGTTCCTAGGCAAATTCCTAAAGAGAAATTGGCCAAACTCCTTCTAGAGACTTGGATTACCAATTATAAAAAATTACACCAAAACAATAAGCCTCTTTAGTCCTCAGATTCTGAATTTGTGAGGAAAAATGATAGCACTGTTGCCATCAAATTCGACAAAGAAAATAAAGAAAACCATTCCATCTTCCAAACTCTTTTTATGATTGAACCCTATGTTCCAGAATCAATTTTTGAGCTAAATTCAAATAAGCTTGTTAAATATTTCCAAAATAATGGAAATCGTGTCCATTACTATAAAGACCAATATGATCATTGTTTCTAGGATCCTTTCTATCAGTATTCTTACAACACAAATTCTCTTGATGAAGTGGATCCGACTACAAGGCCCTGGCGAAAACCCAAAAAATCAAATGATGGTATATACCAAAGGTATTTGAACGGAGACCCCTCTGTTGATACCCTTGGTGAAAGTGATAAGTTCCAATTCATGGTTTATCATGCTCCACCACCAGCATACACATCACCACATCTTGTTCCACCAACTTTACCATCAACACCACCTCCTTCACCTTCTCACAAGAAACTAGCCATTTCCCCATTCTATAAACCACCAACACCGCTTTCTTTCTTGAAGGTTTGCGACGGTAACTGTGTTACCATCGTGAAACTGCAGGTGCAACTTGACGCCCAAGTAATTCCTCACTAGCACCTTGAACCACTCGAAGCAGCTGTATGACATCTCAATATGCTTGTCCATCCTCCCTCTCTTGATTAGGGTTGGGTTGAGCTTCTCCACGAAGTTCGTTGCGAACACGATGATCCTATCGTCCCCGCATGCCGACCACAGTCTGTCGATGAAGTGGAGGAGCCCTGCCTGAGAGCATGACCTTTCTGTCCTTGCTCTCATCCCTACCTATCGCCATTTTCTTGACAAGATCCACTATCTCTTCATCATTGTCTTTCTCTTGCTTCTTCATCTTCATCTGGCCAGTCAGGTCGAGGGAGCAGTCAATGTCCTCGATCACTGTGATCGACTTCGCAGAAGTCTCAATCAGCAGCTTCCTCAACTCTGTGTTGTCCTTGACCGTCGTTAGCTCAAGGTCATACACGTCGTAGTTGAGGAAGTTGGCCATCGCGGCAATCATCGGGGACTTGCCGGTTCTGACGAGCCATAGATAGCCATAGAGAAAACCTCATTATTTGGTAGCCACGCTCAAGTTTTAAATTTGGTTTCTAGAAAACCTTATCCAAAATTGATTTGTTTTGAAGTTGACAAAATGTTTTATTCCATACGAGTAAATTGGATTCGTTGATTGGCGAAGTATACTTGGAAGGTTCTACTTATGGAAACCTAGATCCTGATTGTATGGGCGAGCAGGATTGGTGGGCTATCATTGTTAGGACTAGAATTAGCACCTAGAGGGGGGTGAATAGGTGACTAAAGCAATTTTAAAAATTTTAACCCGAGTGAGAGATTAAGGAATTAAAAACAATAAACGCTGCAAATGAAAGTTACAAAAGTTTTCAAAGTTGTAGTGGTTCTGCCCTCATTGACGGACAGCCCTTTTTCTAGAATCAAAAAGAGTGTTTACAATCTCACGCCCTTGAATCACGAAGAAGACTTTTGGTCTCTCTTTTGATTACACATATTGCTCAAAGATCACAAAATAACAGTATTTATTTAAGGATTTGTTTCGCCTTCATTACCGTTGGCACCTTCCAAAGGTTCTTCCAAAGAAGTTTCTCTCAATCAGGATCTTGGTTTCCATAAGTAGAACCTTCCAGATAGCATCTCAAGATCTTTTATTCGTTTTTCAAGGATATTCCTTAGCCATTGTAAATATGGATTTTTTAAACTTGTTGATTAGACTTTGAAACTTGAAGTATACTTGGAAGGTTTCGAGACTGGAAATGTTTTGTCGACTTAAAATGGAAACCAACAATCTCCCCCTTTTTGATGGTGACAAAACTTGTATGGGCCCTGCAGCATGATTGGTGAATAAGCTATATCACATTCCTTAAGTAACTTATCTGTACACGAGTCTGCATCCACGAAAAACACATTAGTCATGTGCGGACATCCTATCTTTATCTAATTTAATAGCTTAAAGTAATGTCGATTAATAAGCAAGCATTCAAAAACTCAAAATAAAATCAAAATGTCAATCACAAATGTTAAACAAAATATTAAATCCAAAAAGATGTTTAAAAATGAAGGTTTGGTTGGGAATAGCGAAAATCTGCCTACAAAGTCTTCTCCCCCTTTTTGTCGGCATTAAAAGTAAGAAAATCAAGGAGCACGGGGAATGCGAACAAGTTGAAAGTCCTCCATAGACTTGGCCAGTTCCTTCCGACTTCCTTAGATCTTCCTGTAGTTGAGCGAGAGCAGTGCCTTTTGCAGTGGCCTGAACCTGACGTTGAACATCTTTAAGCTGATTATGCAAGGAGATGAACATAGCATGATTCTCATTCTGCAAAGTCTGAAATTCACACCCCATAGCATATATTTGGCCTTTGAGCTCCAAAATGATGTCAAGCAACCTTCCGAAATCTCTACGAATTATCGGTTTGTGTGCTTGCGTCAACTCGGTCGACGGTGGAGTTAAGCTAGTGTGAATATCGGCGGGGGAGATCAATGTTTGGAGATGATGCCTCTCCCTCGGGAAAATGAGCAGCATGAACATCTTACGCATCGGGAGCGATCTACTAACACTTGCCTTTGGTAAATGTCAAGAGAAGAAGAGTACTTTCTCTCTGGACATCTCCCCTGTTTCAATGTCTTCTGGAGGGGAGAAGTACTCTTCTTTCTGAGGAGTTTCCCCAGTGGCAAAATGTTGTTGATCATCCCTTTCTGCTGGAGAATCTGTTTGATCTTCTTCGGCATGTGAGTCTGCTGGTTGCTGTTGTGAGTCTGTCTTTGCTGTTTCTTCTTCTTCTTTTTCCTCTTCTTCTTCCTGCAAGGGTTCCTTTTCCTGGTTCCCTTTCTCAGTTTCCACTGCAACTTGTTGTTCTGGTTCTGCTGTCACAGGGGCAGAATACTGAGAAACAAAGGCAGAGATAGGTATATTGTCCTCATCATCTTCATCCTCCATGATGATTGCCCGCCTCTTCTTGATAGAGCCAGTCACAGGTTCCTTCCCTTTCCTCTTAGCGGCGGAAGATGCAGTGGTCTTCACGGGGTTTGTTCCTTGAGCTTGCTCCAACTTCTTGGCTTGAGTTCTTTCGAGACGCATCTTTGTAATCATCCTCAATCCGATGACCATTTGATCAATAGTCTTCACAAAGAGAATGTGGGAGGCTGAATGTTCAAATGTGCGAAAAAAGGCAGTGATGAGAGAGCAGCATAAGGGAGTTTTCCCTTGTCCTTCACCATAGACCTGTACATGTGAAATATGATGGTCTGTGGCATGGAGAAGTTAAGACCGATCTTGATTGCATACATCAGCTTAGCTTTAGAGATGGATACATCTGTCTTAGATGTCGATTTCGGTCTGAGACAGTTGATCACTATCTTGTGAAGCAAAGTGTTTGTAGCATTCATCCTTGAGTAGGAAAGACGACCTTCTGCGATTTTGTCTCTCGCAAGTTCCAGAGTTGCATGACTCATAGATACAAAAATTGATTGGAAAGCTCCTCTTTCCACACCAATTACATCCGCCAGAGTATCTGTGTCAATTACATACTCTCTCTCTCACCTGCTGAAAGAAAAACTATTGGCATCAAGAAAACGAGGTTGGAATAAAAATAGGCTGTAGTAACTTGAGATGTGTCAACGGACTTGAAGGCATGGAGGAGTATATAAGAAAGAAGCTCTAGTTATTCGAGTATATGCGTGATAGAAAAATTCCAAAGTCTGAAGCTCCTTGTTCTTTGTTGATTCAATTGTTGAGCAAGAAATTTATACTCAAAAGAGAGTTTAGATATTTGTGAGACCTTGAGGAAGTGTAGCAAAGTCTCTACACTGTGGAACCAAGGACGTGATACTGTAACAACTCATTTGATTCATAGTGAAATCCAGCCGGTGGGCTGTCAGTGCAGGAAAGTGGACGTAGGCTTGGATTAAGCCGAACCACTATAAACTCTGTGTTTACTTTCTCTTATCCCTGAACTTCTTATTCATGCTTACTAGTTGTTCATTTATTTAAGTTGAAATCTGTCTTTTGACCAACATCTTCTAAAATCAAAATATCTTTTTAAGTCTTACGAAAATTCTCACATACACCTATTCACCCCCCTCTAGGTGTATTCTCTAGCCCCTTTCAGCTTCCACGCCTTGCCAATCCACTCATAGTACTCCTTCCTCGCTTGAACTTGAGAAGGTTGTTCATGATCTCCCTCTTCTTGCTCGGCTCCATCGCCAGGGTGTCAAAGGTCGAGGGGTGCTTGAACGTCACGTGGCTCCACTTGGTCGCCTTGTAGTAGTGCCAATTCAAGCTCAGGTTGTTGGTGAAGAGATTCCGCTGCAGGTTATCGGCCGCCACCGCCTTCCCCTTTGCCAGGACGTGCTTTATGTAAGACCCAGTGATCAAGTCCCGGTGGCTCCGGTGGTAGGTCAGACTATAAAACCTGGTGGCAAAAGCAATGACCATTGGTTTTGCTTGTTAGATCAGAGACAGGTCGAGTGTAGGCAAGACTTTCATCATTAGGAAAAAGAAACTCGTTTCACTTGATGTACGAAGTAAACGGATTTTCAAATCTTTGATCAAATGAAACCATGTTGACGGACATATATACCCAGAAAGAGACGTGATCCCGACTTTGAATTGTGGAAATTAACACTTTAACCATAAATCCCAAAACCAAGCCTAGCGAGACAGGTGTTTATAAATTGGTATTTCCAAACTACACATTTTTTCAATGCACCTGCTTTCCTTAGATGAACTGTACAAAGAAAACGGGGAGCTCTGGGAGACGATCGGGAACGACGACCGCCGGAGCTTGACCCCTTCATATTCGCCGACGACCTCCTCGTTCTCGTCCATGCTGAGGACCAGCGACTGGATATCCTTGACAGACTCGGCCTTGAGCCGCTTGGCCCCGGTGGTGGCGCTCACACTCAGGTAGTTCTGGATTGCAGTGTAGGCCTCGCACCTCTCAAGCCGCTCGCCGTCAAACTCCGGGAACTCTATGTGGATGTATGGATAGACGCAGCCCACGGCCTTGTGAGCATAGGCTTCGACGTGGCTGCGGAGATGGGGAGGGAAGCATTGCTTGAACATGGCCCACGTGAACATCAACCCGGCCATGACCGAGCCGAGGTTGCCCCACATTTCTTATACCATCGTCGTGGTTGGTTTCACTTCTTTCTGCTTCT
Source organism: Eucalyptus marginata (assembly GCA_014182565.1). Taxonomy (NCBI): domain Eukaryota; kingdom Viridiplantae; phylum Streptophyta; class Magnoliopsida; order Myrtales; family Myrtaceae; genus Eucalyptus; species Eucalyptus marginata. Next base: position 27,489,656 of record CM024594.1, read on the forward strand.
CTGTTGATTTTTCCTTCGATGTTATGGGGAGGGCGTGTACTTATTTATGGAGTGATCTGAAGATACTTGCTCATTCATGTGAAACGTCCCCACCATTTCCTAGTCAAAGTCAAGATCGTCCGGCAGCAACTTTTGCGGAGGCCATCGTCGCCTCTTTTGTCTTCTCTCGCATTTCCAAGCAAAAGATTCCGCGGACCAGGCAGTTGATGTGTCTCATTCCCCACGATCGAAGTCACGCTTGTCTATCCATATAAAGTGTAGCGCTGAGTCCGCCTCTCGTGGGGGCTCAGCTCATCATTTTCTTTTAAAAAGTTTGAAAAGTAAAGGGGAAAATGAAGGAAAGGGCAGAAGTTCTTAATTGAGAGGGAAATGAGAGGCAAACGGCACCATCACTCTCTCTTCTAAGATTGTCGTGGTTTCCCAGGGATTGTTGGTTTCTTTTTCTTTTTTTATGGCTTTTTATTCCTCCTCTTTTCTTTTCATTTTTTGGGGAAAATTACCAAGACGGCGGCCGGCCACAAGAAGAAGAAATAAAAAAATAAAGAAAAATAAGAAAAATTAATAAAAAATATGAAAAATAAAATATTATTACAAAATTATCATGTCGGTGTTCGCCAAAAGACGGACATCTATATTGTTAATACCTAAATTTTGACTAAGTATTCCTGATAAAAATTGTCTAGAAAATTCAGAACCAATTTGGTCCTAACAAAAATGACTTTCGCATCACCTAGGTCTTAGTTTTTATTTGCATCAATTAAGTTTTATTTCATATTCTATTTTCCTTTTCTACCTTATTTTAGAATAAATTAATTATATTTTAAAGAAAAAAAAAAAGGCCCACGGGGACTAGGCTTTCACGCCCAGCCCCTTCTTCTTCTTCCCCCAAACGGGCCCGAAGCCCATTCCTTTTCTTTTTCTTCTTCTCCTTCTTTCTTCTTATTCCTTCCTCCTTCCCCATCCGCCTCTACAAATCATGCGCGGCGACAATGACGCGCGTGAAGGACGGCCTATGGCAGAGGGAGGGGAGTAGGCCGACGATGGAGGGGATGTCTCACAGATGCCTTCAATGTGCACCTTCAATGCCAAGATGAGACGCCGGTTCGGCCAAGGGGGAGGTCGATCGGCCCGCCAAGGACCCGTGGCCGAAGCGTCCGTCAACCGGGCCCCCTCGGCCTACAAATAGGGCATTGGACGGAGGCCAAAGGGACAGAGAGAGCGAGCTCAAGGACTTCCACTGAGAGACATCAAGGGAGGCCCGAGAGCGAGCGAGATCTGTGAGCGAGAGTTCAGATCTGGAGAGCTTGTGGGCAGAGGTAGAGGAGAGAGAAATCGAGATCTGGGTGTTAGTAGTTTGTTTATAAAACAAATGAAGAGGTGTCTTGTCCCACATCGAAAAGATGTGAGTGTGCACGTGGATGAGATTTGGTACTAACCGACAATCATTATTTTTATTTATTGAATATTCGGATTTATTTCTATAAAAATTAACTACAAATCTTGTTGAAACAGTGCGACTGTTCACGAAAAGTTACGATTATTTTTTATTTTTTTATTTATTTTGTTAAAATATGTCTCGAGTTTGAGCACAATGCGAAATTCTGAATATTCCGAATTGGATATGTTGTGGACGTTCGAAATTCAGCAAAGAAGATCCGAAGATCAACTTCCCAAAATTCGAATCTGCGTTGGAGAATTTGGCTGTTGAAATAGGAAAGTCCAACTTTGACCTAGACTTGGATTTTGTTTAAAATATACAGAGATATGTTTTGGATAAAATCGTTTAAGATAGAAAACAGAATCCTATGAGAAGTTGGCAAAAGAATAAGGGTCTCACTTATATATAGACTTGTGGTCGTGGATGGAAGAGGATTGATCATGAATAAGTGTTCTTGAGCGCCGTCTTATTGAGTGCTTGGGAAGGATTTTTCTTTGTCGTTCTTGTCCATGAATTACATCCAAGAATATTTAGTGTTCAAGCCAATTAAATCTTGTGGTAAGATTTGCATGTAATTCCTTCGTGAGATTGAGAGATTATTTCTTGAGGAATTTAAGGCTAAACACTGCGCGCGTTTTTTGGTGTAATTGAGGTTTGGGAAACACCGAGAGAGTGTTTGAGTGACTCGAGTGTGTAATCTCCTTGTATCGCTTGATCTATAGTGAAATTCGTCTCTACTCTTCCCGTGGACGTAGGTCTTTACGATTGAACCACGTAAATCTAGTGTCCGATATATTTTCTTCTTCTGTCTATATTATTGTTCGATCGCTTGCTTTTCGCAACAAGTGGTATCAGAGCCAGGTTTGGCTAAGTTGAAGTGAATCGATGGCAACAAAAGAAGTAAAAGTGAGAATCGACAGATTTGATGGGAAGGATTTTAGTTTCTAGAAGATGCAGATTGAAGATTGTATTTACCGGATGAAACCGCACTTGCCCTTATCCGGGAGAAACCGAGTCGATGAAGCAAGCTGATTGGGATTTGCTGGATAGACGAGCTATGAGTGTTATTCGGCTGACGTTGGCTCGTAACGTCGCGTTTAACATCTTGAAGGAGAAGACCACTGCTGATTTGATGCAAGCCCTATTAGATATGTACGAAAAGTCCTATGTAATCAACAAGGTCTATTTGATGCGACGTCTGTTTAATTTGAAGATGAGCGAAGGTGCGTCAGTTGCAGATCATATCAATGAATTCAATGTGATTGTTAGTCAATTGAGTTCAATTGAGATTGACTTTGAAGATGAGGTACGTGCTTTGATTCTGTTATCCTCATTGCCTGATAGTTGGAATACTACTGTTATTGCTATTAGTAATTCCTCTGGGTCAACAAGTTTGACATTTGATGGAGTTCGAGATTTGATTCTGAGTGAGGACATCTGTACAAGAGAATCTGGCGAACTTGTATCTGCTGCTTTAGTAGGTGAAAATAGAGGAAGATCTAGAACACGTGTGGGTAAGAGTAGTACTAATATGAATAGGCGTAGTCAGTCTAGGACTAATGATGTTGTCTGTTGAAGCTGTGGCAAGAGGGGGCATCTTAGAAGGAATTGCCTTAAGTTGAAGAATGAGAAAGGTAAGGGAATTATAGTTGATTCTGCAAATAATGTTGCAGCTGTAGTAGATAATGCCGATTATGTCTTGTCTGTCACTAATGATTCATCATTTGGTGGATGGATTATGGATTCTGGTTGTTCTTTCCATGTCACACCAAATAGAAACTGGTTTACTACTTATCAATGCATGGATAATAGTAAAGTGCAGTTGGGGAACAATGTTGAATGCAAGGTTGTTGGTGTTGGCAATGTTAAAATTAGAATGCATGATGGTATCGTGAGGACATTGACTGGAGTAAGGCATGTTCCAAATTTGAAGAAGAACTTAATTTCCTTGAGTGCCCTGGATTCAGCTAGGTATCGATATATTTCAGAATATGGAATTCTAAAAATTGTTCGAGGTGCTTCGATAAAAATGAAATGAATCAAGCACAGCGGCCTGTAAGAGCTTCAAGGTGAGACAGTGACAAATTTCACTGCGGAGACGTCGGATGCATCTGTTCGAGAGTCTGAATTGTGGCATATGCGTTTAAGGCACGTTGGCGAGAGAAGCCTGAAGGTTTTAAGTGAAAGAAATCTGCTATGTGGTTATGTTTCTAACAAACTAAATGTATACAGGTGCTGTGATTTAAATCAATGGCGGAAAGTGCAGTTCAGTATGATTGTCAAAGAAACCATGGAAATTACAGAGTTAATTCACTTGAATGTTCGCAGGTTGTCGCAGTTTCCTTCGAGGAAGAATGCTAGATATATGCTAACAGTTGTTGATGACTACTCAATGAAGATGTGGGTATTTGTGCTTAGGCACAAGTTTGATGCTGTTGTCAAAATCAAGCAGTTGATAGCTTTGATCAAAAGGAGACTAGTAAGACGATCAAGCAGGTGCGGACTGACAATAGTATGGAATTTTGCTCGAAGCTGTTAAACAAATTCTGCATGAAGGAAGGTATAGTAAAACACCGCACTAATGTTGATGAACCACAACTTGTTGCAGAATCAATGAGCAAAACGTTGCTAGAGACAGCTCATAAAATGCTCTCTAGTGTTGGTATGACTAGGAGATTCCTAGCGGATGCACTTAGTACGGCGAGCTACTTGATGAATAGATCCCCATTGACTGCAATTGGATATCGGACTCCTGAAGAAGTGTGGTCAGGTAACGTTGCAGATTATTCTGTTCTTAGAATATTTGGTTGCCCATGTTATATTTGAGCGAGTGATGGTAAGCTCGATGGAAGGGTAAGAAAGTGCATATTTTTAGGCTATGCACGAGGTGAGAGGGGTTATCGATTGTGGTGCCCGGAGTTAAATTCACCTATTATCAGTGAGTGATGGCGAATGTTTCCCCTCTTGCCAAGTACAAAGGTTCCCTACCACACCCATGGGCGTCCAAGAGATCAAGAGTACATGAAAATGAAGGATCTTGGAGTTCCAGGAGGCCACATCCTTATTCAGCATCTAGCCAAGGTCATGACATCCCATGTGACAGTATTCTTGTGGGGGCCCAAATCATCAAAAAAAAAAAAAAAAAATCGCCTAGCAGCAACCAAACGTCCATATTTGGCGTACATGTCGTGGAACGCTGTCTTGAGGAAGTAGTTGAAATCGAGTCCCTTGCCAATGCCTGTTAAAATATGTCTCGAGTTTGAGTCCAATGTAAAATTCAGAATATTCCGAATTGGATATGTTGCGGACGTTCAAAATTGAGTAAAGAAGATCCGAAGATCAAGTTCCCAAAGTTTGAATCTGCATTGGAGATTTCGGCTGAAATAGGAAAGTTCAACTTTTGACTTGGATTTGGATTTTGTTTAAAATATATAGAGATATGTTTTGGATAAAATCGTTTTAGATAGGAAATAGAATCCTATTAGAAGTTGGCATAATAATAAGGGTTTTACTTATATATATATATATAGACTTGTGGCCCTGGGTGGTAGGCGTGGATCACAAATTGTCTTGAAGCGCCGCGTGAGTGCTTGGTGTTCTGCCGTTGATCATGAAGAGTTGGTCTTGAAGCGCCGTCTAGCTGTCGAGTGCTTGGGAGGGATTTTCTTTGTCGTTCTTACTCGTGAATTACATCCAAGAAGTTTAGTGTTTGTAGCCGATTAAATCTTGAGGTAAGATTTGCGTGTAATTCCTTCGTGAGATTGAGAGATTATTTTCGAGGAATTTTCAGGGGCTAAACACCGTGTGAGTTATTGGTTGTAATTGGGGCTTGGGAAACACCGAGAGAGTGTTTGAGTGACTTGAGTGTGTAATTTCTTTGTATCGCTTGATCTATAGTGAAAATCGCTACTTGCTCTTCCCGTGGACGTAGGTCTTTACGATCGAACCACGTAAATCTGGTGTTCGATTTATTTTATTCTTTTGTCTATAATATTGTTCGATCGCTCGCTTAATCACAACAATGCCGATTAGTAAATCTCGAGGCAACGGGTGGCCGTAAATCTCGAGGCAACGTGTGACCGTGGATAAAGATACAAGAGGCTAGGTTCGCCATTGTGCGATGCGAGCACCGGACGCATGCAAGTGGACAGGTTCTTTCACTTCCCAACAGGTCTGTTCCTCGATGGCTTCTAGTCGATGCCAACAATCATCACTCATCACCGTTGGCCATAGTTTCAAAGAAGCACCGAGTGTTCTGTTCTGCACTGCTTCATGGCTGAGAGCCTGAAGCGATTGGATCTCAAGTGAGACCTTTCTGTTGGCTGTAACTCCGATAGTCAATGTTAAGTGAAGCCTTTGTAACTTGCACTCGATCTCATGGATCAGAGTGTCGGCATCCTCGACGTTGTTTTTATGAGATGAGATGCCATCTCGTGTGATATGTCCACAATTGATTTCGCATAGTGAGCAAGAGCCTCGTTCATCACCTTTTGCTCCGGGAAATTAGCGTTCGTAATTCAAGACTCTGCCATCCTTGCCTTTAAAGCATGACGACGTTGGTGAAGCAGTGGCGTCCATAGGAGGGTCGAACTCCTGAAGAGAAAGCGCCATTGAGGACCGTGAATGAGAGGGTTTTTGGAGTGGGCAGCAGAAGACGACGGTGGAAGAAAGAGGCCAAAGTGGCAAAAGGGAGTGTTGTAGTGGTTCACTTTGAGTCCGCCTCGGTCTAGTTGGCCGAGATTGTGGGCTTGTGTGAGGAGGAAGGGGAGAGAGAGAGAAAGTTCGTAGGAAGGAGAGTCTGGCACAAAGTAAAATAGAGAAAAGAAGAGAGTTCGCGGGTCAAGGGAGGCGTCCTATCACAGCGAATTTGTTTTTATCCTTATGGGCTTTACTCAGTGAATAACGCGCTGGAGAAAAGACGAAAAGCAACATACAAAAAAAAACAAAAAAGGCCTCCCCGATGTTCCCTGTTCGCAGTTCAGCCCGGCCACGATGCTTCTCCATGACCGGCCGCACCAACCGTTTGAGTTGTTCTGGTTTCCCAACAATTTTGTGGGTTTTGAAGTTGTGCCTTGTAGTATCATGCATAATGTTGATGCAGTGAAAAACTTGAAGATGTACGAGAAAAGCTTGACAAGGAGGCACAAGCTCAGATGAATGAGTAATTGTCTGGGTGGAAGCTCGTGGTTGGGGATGTGCTCCAAACTCCATCAAACCCCGCACTTTTATGCATAATAATCGGAGGCGGTGTCCAGAATCTTGGAAAGGCAGTGTGACCATATAGTTTGCTACGCTCGGGTTCATGTCCCTTGCTTTTGGCGGGACGCTTATCACAGGTATGTTGTTCCTTTACATGATTCTCGGTGTAATTGTTGGTTACTTTGCTGTTCGACTTTAGAGGACCATCGCCTTGTGATCACAAGGGATGGGCGTTGGTCGCATAGAATGCCGCATGCTTCTTTCCTGGTGTAGCCCTATTGATCTTGTCCATTCTGATTTTCTCTTATGGGATCATCTCTTGCTAAATTTGCCATGGTAAAAGGAGATGTTAGTTTCATGCTCCATCGTTTTCTCTACTAATTTGCCCTAAATTGGTTCTAATTGGTAGAAGCATGTCCTTTTTTTTTTTTGGTCCTGCATTCGAGAAATTATGACCGTCTTTTGGTTTTTGTTCAAGCATTCGCCTGTTTTGAGGTCAAAATTCGGATACACTTTCTTGGTTTTGTTGTTGACGAATTTGAATGCACCCAATCAAAAGCTCTTGCTGGGATGATGAGTCATCCTTATTATGGGGCAATCTTTTGTTCAACCGTTGGCTTGTCTTGGTGACGCTGTTAAAACTAATAATAATAATAATAATAATAATAATAATAATAATAATAATAATAATAATAATAATAATAATAATAATAATAATAATAATCATCTGCTCACTCTTCCTTTGAGGTTAATAAGGCAAGTAAAGTTGACTCATGTGGTTTTATGATGTCTATAGAAGTTAGAGAGGCATCATAGCGGTTCCACTAGTTTTCTATAATTGGTATATTTGTTTCGTTGATCATAAAAAAAAAAAAAATGATGTTGCATACTGACCTGGGCAACCATGGGATGGTTGGGTTTACTGAGTTTTCTCTTGCTTGAGTTCTTTTGCCTTGTAGCACTTTGTTGACACCTAAATTTTTGCCCAAAAATCATTTCCAAAAAATGGGAACTTGTTTTTCCACAAAAATATTTCAAGTTAAATTCTTGCATATTTTAATATGGTGTTTTAAGTGGAAGATGTTTTTACTTTAAAAAAAAAATAAAATTGAAAATATATATAAAAAAGGATTAAAAAAAAAAAGTTGGGGCCAATGATCTAAATGTGACTAGCCAAGCCCAGGAGGTCAGATTGGAATTAAAATGGCAAATTGGGGCCAAATTGCAATTTCCAAAAGTTGAGGGACCAATTCGCAAATTTTGCAAAATTTTACCCGAACCCTTAAATCATCATCTTGGTCACCAATTAAGTTGAAATTGAACTTGGGCCAACTCAAATCAATCAAATCGGGCGAAAAGGACCAAATTTGCATTGAATTGGGTATTTTCGGCTAAGAAAATGGCCAACTTTGAGGGACTTTCTTGCAATATTGAGTGAGTAAAATTATGAAATCTAGCCAAGATCTTAAACTACTATACATGAGCTTGCTAATTGATCAAAAACTGCAGCCAAATTGATGGATTAAAGCACTCAAACGAGCTACCAAAACTTAGTCCACGAGTTGGTCTCAATTCGGAGTTGCTGAGTAAGCAACTTGGTGGCCTCACCATATCCCACTCAGCCGCCCATCCAGCCTGATCTTTGCACGTGATTGAAGACCATAATGAGTAGTGCCAGTGGATGGAAATCGGCCAGGGATAAGCTGCTGAATGCACGGGAAAGTCGCAGCAAAATCCGCACACTCAACAGCTGCAAAATTTCAAAATTTTGGCTAAGTCAGAAATGGGTAGACTGCTCAGTTGGTGGGCTTGGTAGGAGGGCAAAAAGCTGATCAAGTGATTGCCTAATGCAGTGGATAAGATCTATGAAGCAGGCTCATTTGAGGGATAAGAGGGAGAAGACAAGAAACACGACGGAGAGCTCACAATTGTACCCAAAAAACACCCTTAGAAGCAACTAAAAAAACGCCAAATCCAGAAATTCCTGACCGACCTTGAGAGAGAAAAAGGAAATTTTCATACACCTGCAGACAAAATTAGTCAAAACCTTCAACTAGAGAGTGAAACTTCACTCAAAGGGCTTTCCATCCATAGGTCGCATGTCTCAAATGGAGTTCGGGAAGGTCTCCTAAAGCCCCCCGAAAACCACCCTCCTGGCGGGTCAAGAAATTCCGAAAATTTTTCCAAGTATCGAGCCCGGTTGGTCACGAGTGAGGAAAAGCGAGTGTTTTTGAGAAAAGTGAGAGACAAATGAGGAAAGCCATGAATTACAGCCCAAACTAGTATACATATAGTTTGGGTTGATTTTAACTTGGCCAACAAAGGAGGTTTGGAAGTCTAATTTTGGAAGTCAACGAAAACCTTCGTTGTCACTTTTTCTTCTGCAGATCTCACTTTGAGTTTGAAGGAACCAACTTCCACGTGCTCCCAGAGGACAATTTCTTGGTTTCCTTGGCCAAGAGTCACTTGAAAGGGAAACTAGGAAGCAAGGTAAGCATCCTAGATGTATTTTGGTTTAATTTTGAACATGTTTTGATCACGAAAATCAAGAGGAAAACTAGTATGGAGGACTGATTTTCGAGGTGGAAATTTTTCCAAGTGTTTAAAGCCTCTCCAATACCCCTACATGCTTGACTTGTTACCCCCCTTTGCATACGTTTTTTTGTCGTTGTGACTTGATGAATGTTATATGGGAGTTCAAATAATGCATAGGACAACCCGGTTTAGTCTTTAAATCTCCTTGTGAACCATGAAACCGTCTATAACATGAGCCAAAGACCAAGCCAATCCACTTTGGGACATGGTTGGCCAGCATAGATCACGCATGTATGCTTCTTGGAGAGTTCGTTTTGATGCGTCTGGTTGATCGTTTTCAGTGATGTTTGTTGCATGTGAAACTACATGTTACCTATTTTCATCCAAGTGGAGTAATATTTCATATAGATGTTGCATGTGATGGTTGTCGGGGCTTCAATATGGGCATTTGACATGGCTGTTTGACTTGGTTCCTCACCAGATTTGCAAAACGACTCCAACTCGCATATTGGAGGCCGTTTTCAGTTTGGTTCTTGCGAGTTCTAGGCTGTGATTTCTAGCTAAACCGGTTCTTTACATGTAATAGTATATCCTTGATACTTTTTTTTCATATGAGATTGCTTATGGGTCGAGATTGAAGGCCACGAACATGGCCCGAAGAAGCCGTTTTGAGGTGTTTTGATGCAAGCCAAGTGTTCGATGAAATGTTCAAATCAAGTTTCGATCTTGAAACGGTCGATTTGAGTTTGGTTCTTGCTATATTCATGTACTAGGCAGTCCCATATTAGTGTAAATTGGCATATATCGGTTTAGGGAATTATTTTTTAATAAAAATTAAAAAAAATGAAAAAAAATGAAAATTTCAAAAAAATTGTAAAAATGATGGATGGTATCAAGTTATGATAGAAATGACATCATTATTTTTTAATAAAAATTAAAAAAAAAAAATGAAAAAAAAAATGAAAAATTCAAAAAAATTGTAAAAATGATGGATGGTATCAAGTTATGATAGAAATGACATCTATGAAATTTTCCTAATTTTTAAAGGTCATTTTCTTAATTTAATGATATTTTGGTATTTTATAACCATTTTTGTAAATAATCTATTTTGCTTAGATTAAAATTATTTAAAGTAATTTCATGCATCCGGGTAATTTCATGCATATTTAAATTCTCATTTCGCTCACGGGGTCTTGTCCGGGGCATGATAACAAGGCCATGTATTATTATTTGCCCGACTTGTATCGGGTTTTCATTTTCCGCATTTATTTTCAAGTTATTTCATTTTCTTGGATGTTTACTTATGCACCGCTTTTTATTAATTTGAGTAAATTTCTTTTCTAGATTATGTTAGGATTAGTCTAGATTTTTTTAAAAAAAAAACCTACAAAAACATTTGCATGGACACTTAGTGGTTTCATAAAGATTATAATTGGTAATTAAGATTGTGTGGCCATTTAGATAAACAACCTTCCAAGTTAGTGGTACCGCAAGGGCGCTAATAAAAATATTAGCATAAACAAGTCCCCATTCCTAGAAATCTCTGGTTGCGTAGGAATCGAGACAACACTCCCGTGTCTTGATTGGTTTCTAGCCAACCCCAATAGGCTAGTGGCGACTCCTAGAATTACATAGGTTGTTAAGAAATAAAAAAAAATCAACGTCGCGCGAGGTATGGGCTTGGGAGAGCCCGCGCCTAATTTAGGGCCATTGGTCCGCCTCTTTAGGCAAATACCCCTAAACCTTCTTCCTTTTCCCTCGAACGGAAAAAAAGAGGTCGCGACAGCACTCATGGTACAAAATCATAGGAACCCTCCACATTAGAGGTCTCATTTGTAATGTTCATTGGGAGTATAGTTATGGGCAACAATACTTCCTGCGTTGCGAGGTGCTTCATTCCCAGTGGGAAAGGCGGAGTTGATTTGGAGTTCTTGGATGCCTCTTGAAATATTCTTGAAGTGGGGGTATCCGAAGGGGACTTCGGAACTAATCTAACTAGAATAATTGAAACTAAGAAGTACCTAACTTTCATTTTTAAGATGATAAATTTGGGTGAAATAGATACTATTGGGTATTAAAGTAAAAAAAAATAAAAAATAGTGGGGGTTATTCTTTGAGCCAAAGTGATTACATGGAGAAGATGTTAAATAAATTTCAATATCTTGGCTACAAAGAAATAAGTACTCCATAATACTGATAGAGCAGTAGCATAGCTTGAATATGCGAGTGTCATAAGGTCTTTAATGTATGCGATGAATTGTGCTAAACCTGATATTGCTTATTCAGTGTGCAAGTTGAGTGGGTATGTTAGTAATCCAATTATAGAATATTTGAAGGTTATTACCATAATTTTTTTATATATAATTATTATCCGGCTGTATTAGAAGGATACATTGATGCTAGTTGGATTACAAGTATGGGAGATGAAACTTCTAGATGGATTTTCAGATTACGTGAATGTGTTGTTTCTTGGGCAAGCAAGAAACAAATATGCATAATTCACTCAACTATGAAATTTGAGTCGTTGCTTTAACAACAATTGGGAGAGAGGCTAATGAACTAGGAATTTGTTGTTGGATATCAAATTATACCCTAGTCCTACGCCTCCTATTTCTATCCATTGTGATAGTCAAGCTACTTTGGCAAGAGTTTATAGTAGCATCTATAATGGTAAGTCTAGACATATTAGTCTAAGACATGAGTATGTGAGATAATTGATTAAAGATGGTACCATAACAATTGTCTACGTGAGGTCAAGTAATAATCTAGTCGATCCCTTGACAAAGACTTTACCAAGAGACATGGTAATAATGACCTCATAAAAAATAGGGCTGAAACCCTTTAATTAAAATCACCAGTAATGGTAACCCGACATTTTTCTAGAACATCACTAGTTACAAGGATTAATGGGTAAAAACAAGTTACTGAATGTGATTGTTTGATGTAGAACATCACTATTGACGTAGCCCTGATATGAGAAGTCAGTATCGTCTGTTACGTTTTTGCAGGTTGAATTGAATTTTTAATGAATTATAGTATAAATTTATAATGTGTTAATAGTAACAGAAACACATGGTAGATACTTCACCTATATGAGCTTAGAAGTGGTGCCGCTTTTTACGAAAGTTAGGGTTGCTTTCTAGAGAGCTCATGAAACAGGATCAAGCATAAGGCCATAATAGTGGGGAGTAATATAGAACTTCTCGCTGAAACAAGAGGTTAGTGTATTAGTGTATGTGCAGCATGTCCGGTTCTATTATATAAAAGTACAAATTTAAAGCCGAGCTACTTGTCACTTTGATAGAGCTTTGAGATACTTGCACTAAGTAAAGGTTTAACTCGAAAGAGAAATTTATGTATGTATATTAATCTCATGGAAATTTTGGCTGTATATTTCTAACTTTTTATTTTCTGTTATTGTTTTACAAATAAAAGTGGGGGATTGTTGGTAGTTTGTTTATAAAACAAATGAAGAGGTGCCTTGTCCCACATCGAAAAGATGTGAGTGTGCACGTGGACGAGATTTGATACTAACCGACGATCATTATTTTTATTTATTGAATATTCAGATTTATTTCTATAAAAATTAACAATAAATCTTGTTGAAACAGTGTGACTGTTCACGAAAAGTTACGGTTATTTTTTATTTTTTATTTATTTAATTCCAAATTTTTATGTATTTTCAACGTAACCTTTGAGACATACTTGTTCATTTTAAGTTTGCCTTTGTTCTTTTTGGCAACCTTTTGAAGAGTTGACTCTATTCGAAAGACAAAAAATAAGAACGTTTGTTTTGAGATCAAACTAACATCTTCTTCCATTTTTTTGTTTTCTTTTGAAAGAAACTACAGTCATTATTTTCAATTGTTTCTCATGAGAAACCCTGGAGAAATACTAGAATTGCTATCTAGTATTCTCATTTGAGACTTTGTTATATCTTGGAAGAAATTTGCTGGTGACCATTAGCAACATTGTGGGGCAAATAAATCCTTAAAGAAAGTGATATCACGTCTCAAAGTCCGACTTGATTACTCTAAAGATCTGACTTTATTGTTCTACCTAATTTGAAGCCATATTTTCCCAACACTGGGGAGGAGGTCGAGAAGAGACACAGACAGAGGCAACAAGTTTAGAGACTTCCGCAGAGAGGCATCAGGGGAGGCCCGAGAGTAAGCAAGCCAGAGAGATCGGAGAGAAAGCAAACGAGAACAAGGATCTGTGAGGGTGAGATCTGTGAGATCTGAGAGGGCCGCCGTTGGCCGCCACTTCCGAATCAAAACCGACGAGCCGCTACCGCTCCTTGTCCACTTTGAAGCCACGGTAGTTCCCTGTTCGGGCGGTCTTGGTCTTTCCGATTTAAGGTCGACTTCCCGAGGATCTTGGCTCGTGGGCGCACGAGGTGGACGGACGTGGCCTGATCTATCGAGCTCTTCCGCCGTCCGACATTGCGAGCTGGGTAGGGACCCTTGGCCGAACCTCCCCTGCTTTCATGCCCCATTTGTTCTTCGCCCCTCAATTTGCGCATATTAGCTGCTCGATGAAATGTCCGAGTTAAACGCGTGATCGTACCCCTCGTTTGTGACCGAAACTCGTTGAGCTCCATGTTTATATCGAATATAAATGTGTCGTCCCGTGCTAAAGATGATTTACGCTAGTCCTTTATTTGTTGGTTTCGATCCAAGTTTGCTTGTTGGGGTCCCCCTCAATTGACGCCCGCTGAACGTTCGATAAAATACCTCAGCCGATCCGCTTTTCATTTGTGTATTCTCCTTCGGCCATGGTTGATGATGAAGGTATAGGGTTAGTAGTGTGGCTTGCCGGTAGTGTCGACTGTAGGCGTAGTTGATCGAAGGGTAGCTTGTTCCGGCGAAGTATCGAGGAATGTCTCCAGCATGGCTTTGACGAGAGGGAGTCGAGGAAAGAGGGGCGTTCGGGTTGCATGAGAGGAGGGGGAGGAATAAAATGAAAAAGGGGGATGGGTAGCGATTTTACATAATGAAAAAGGGATCCATTTGCCCCTTGATCAGTAAAGTAGAAATAATAAGGCTACTCTCTCCTCTAGTCTGACTGCCCAGAAAGGAAAATAGAGGGTATTAAAAAAGAAACGATAAAAAGAGAGGAGAGAACAAAACGGGTCCTTTCTTTTCTGCTACTCCTGCACACCTTCTGCTATTCTCGCGTGCGGAGAGGGGAGAGTAGGAATAGACAAAAGAGAGAGGAAAAAGAAAGAGGCAACAGAGAAAAGAAAAGTAAAAAAAAAAGAATAAAAATTTGAAAAAGTAGGTGCTGCTGCCTATCAAGTTTGACATCTGCAGAGGGGTTTTAATAAGAAGACCACGTGAAGAAGAGAAAAAAAAAAAAAGAAATGAGGAAAAGACAAAAGAAGAGAGAATAAAAGGGAAGGAGGTGTGCTTGCCGTTCCGGGGGCGGGGGCGGGAAGCGCGACCCGGGTCGGTCGGGCCGGATCCAAATCGGGCGGCCTCCGGGTCTGATCCGACCCGGATCCGTTATTTTAATATTATGTTATTATTTTAATATATTATAAAAAAATAAGCAAAATCCAAAAATGATTTATATTTTCCGAAAAAAATCAGAAAAGGTCTAAAAAAAAAATTTTTTTGTTTAGTTTTCTCCATAAATGCATAGAAAACCCTTGAAAATAAAAAAAAAAAAAAAAAAAAAAAAAAAAGACATCGCATTTAAGTTCTCGAAAGAAAATATTGGCTTATTCCAATCACAACCTTATGATGCATGGATTTCTATTTCCTTAATATGGTTAGGAATTGAATCTTAGAATTCGTGATTGGTATAAAATATTGCATAAATACTTTATTTGATGTTTAAACAAGATTAGGTATCGGAAGAACATTAGTGATTAACTAGTGTAATCAAATGTCCGATCCTAATTTCTCTTATTCAATAGGAGTGAAGTATTTCTCTTGATATTTCACTTAGGTTTCTAATTGACCCATCCAAAATCTGTTAATGGCGACTGCTATTTGAAATTGACTTGCAGGTTAAAAATTCGAATTATAGTCATGAATTGGTAAGTTTGGAAGAGCCCGTGCTAAGCCTAATAAACTTAGGGAGTCATTAGCCTCCACACGCGCTAGCACATAAGAGTGTCTGAAAGGGAGGTCGCGACACACTCAGTGCTGACCGGCAAAATTTGGCCGAATGAATTAAATTGGCACAATTACAAAAGATTAAGAACTGAATTGGCAAAAAAAAAAAAAACAGTTTATAACTGAATTAGAAAAATTGCAATAGGTTTAGAATTGTTGTAATAATTTCCCCTCATTTTTTTGCTAGGTATTGTTGATAGTTATCTAGTCCCATTCAAGCTCCCTTTTCTCTCTAGCCCCTTAAACGTCGTCTCCGTAACTGCAAATTCTAGTTTTTTTTTTTTTTTTTTCCCAATTTCCCCATCTGCGACTATGAGTGAGTGGTGGGCAAGAGAGTAGAAGAAAAGCAAGTGCTGCTGCAAAGAGAAGGAAGATGTCCTGAAAATGACTCAAATTGGCGGTTCCTCTCTCTATCCACATCAAAGTGAAGACAGTGTCCCCAAGCTCTTCCTTGAGTCCTTAAACATGACCAGCACGTTGGATAGAAGATCCTAAATCGGCTTGGCTCGCTTCACATCCTCAGCTCAAGGACAACTCCATCTCCCGCAATGTCCTTAACCTCTCCGGCACTGTCCTCGACCTCTCTAGCGTCGTCATTCTCAAGTCCCTCTACCTGAACGACAATTCCTTCTCCGGCAGCTTCCCATCTCCCTACCTCAAGATCCTCGTACTCGTCGGGACTGCCTCTCCGACTAGATATTTGGCGGTGAATAACTTTATGAATTTTTTTCTTGAAGATTAGTATATTTATTTCTTTAATAATGCAAATAAACAAAAGAGATGGTCTTGGACAGCAAATTAGTGATCCGATTGGCTATTATGCACAAAACAAAATGAATGGTCTAAATTTTACCGTTACTTGTAGGAAATAACGGTGCGGTTCTCGTACCACAGTCCTAATTGAGAAGAGGGAGGGAGGGAGGGAGTCGCTTCGAAGAGGAGAAGAGACAATTCAGGTTCGATAGTAAAATTTTATCAGAATTTGCTAAAATTTTAGCATGTTAGTTTGTGAGATCAAGATCTACAAATGCATAGGTTTTGTTTGTTGAGATCATTTTTTTCAAATTCTCTTTTAATTTCTCTTATAGCAATTAGATCTTTATAGTTTCTTTGAATAAATCCACATTTATAATGACTATATTGTTGTTTTGATAATGTGGAGAACCTCCAGTCGTGTGACTAGATATGAAAAATTGTTTATGTTGGGATATAATACGCGGAAACGACAAGATCTTGCAATTTACGTCAACGCGAAATCACCAGAGAAATTAAATGAGAAAAATAAGGACACCAGAAATTTACGTGGTTCGGTCCGAGAATCGGTACCTACATCCACGGGGAGAGCCAGCAACAAATAATACACTATAATCGAAGAATCAGAGTTTTCAATCACTCACACGCTCAAGTGTTTCCCACACCTAGATTTAACCCAAAATCCAAAGTGTTTATAAATAAACAACTCACTTGGGTATAAACTCACGGCACAAAAATATCGCACGTTCAAGCTCAAAACAATACGCTCTACGTACGGCTTCGCGTATCTCTTCAAAGTTTCGCACGGAGGACTTGCGGCTTTGTGGACGTGCGGCTTCGTAGACTTCGGCGGACGTACGGCACTTCTTCTATGTAGGGTTTTTTACCGACTTCAAGCAAGCACCCAAAAAAGAAATTAGATTCTGCTTTTATATGTGTGTTGGGCCCCACCTTTCCTATGCGTGCAGAGAACTCGGCGACTTCTCACAATAGAAAAGGAATTCTTCTACGTGCGTGTGTGTGCCCAAGGTCAAACTTTTGACCTTGGGCCCCACTACCTTTCTCTTCACGTCCAGGGGCTTCATGCGGCTTCATTCTTCTTTTCTTCAATTTGGATTCCGCGGCCTTCATAGCAAAGCACTTTCCTCCCTTTTATTTTTTATATTTCATCTTTTGTGTAATTTCAAGAGTCCAGCGAATCGCGTTTTGTAAACACTCAAACTCGAGTCATAATTTAACAATTATCCACCTTGGCTCGATGTTTGAAGCCAAGTTATAATGCTCATCATCCATGCTGCTCTCCCAACACCCCTACGGGCGCTCACTCTCTGCTTGAGCTTCGCCAAAGGAACAGATTTTGTCATCATGTCTGCCGGGTTATCTGCTGTAGCAATCTTTTTAACAATAACAATACCCTTAGCTAAGACATCTCGGATGAAATGATACCTGATGTTGATATGCTTCGTTCGCTCGTGATAAACCGGATTATACGCCAAATGTATCGCACCTTGGTTATCACAGTGTATATCTACACTTTTCTGTTCTAACCCAAAGTCCAAGAGCAAACTTTGTAACCATATCGCCTCTTTCACTACAAATGTTAGTGCCATGTACTCTGCCTCAGTCGAAGACAAGGCAATGTGATCCTGTAAAGATACTTTCCAACTAACTGCACCACCCACTAGCGTAAACACGTACCTTGCTAAAGACCTGCAATCATCCAAGTCACCGGCGTGATCCGAATCCACAAAACCAGTGGTTTCACTGCCATTGCTGTCCCTCCGGTATACTATACCCACGTCTGTTGTTCCCTTCAAATATCTGAGGATCCACTTCACAGCTTCCCAATGAGCTTTACCAGGATGCTTCATATATCGACTAACCACGCTCACAGCTTGTGAAATATCAGGCCTAGTGCACACCATATCATACATAATACTACCCACGGCACTAGAATGAAGAACACGGGACATATGTTCCTCCTCCTCCTCAGTCTGCGGTAATAATTTATCTGAAAGTTTAAAGTGCTTTGCTAAAGGTATACTTACAAATTTTGCTGACTGCATATTAAAACGTGCAATTATCTTCTCAACGTATTTCTTTTGAGATAGACGTAAAACTCCTGCAGCCCTGTCACGCAAAAGCTCCATACCCAAAATTTTCTTTGTAGCACCTAAATCTTTCATCTCAAATTCAGCATTTAATTGCCTCTTCAGCACATCAATATCAGACAAATTCTTAGCTGCTATCAGCATGTCATCAACATATAAGAGTAGATAAATCAAAGAACCATTCTCCAATCTCCTATAGTAAACGCAGCTGTCCATCTGATTTTTCAAGTAGTCTTGACTAACCATGAAAGCATCAAAACGTTTATACCACTGCCTAGGAGATTGTTTCAGCCCATACAAAGATTTCTTCAACAAGCAAACATGATTTTCCTTACCCGGAATAGCAAATCCCTCTTGTTGCCTCATGTAAATCTGCTCTTCTAACTCACCGTGAAGAAACGCAGTTTTCACATCTAGCTGCTCTAACTCGAGATCCTGCGAAGCAACTAAGGCAAGTAAAACACGAATATAAGTATGTCTTACCATAGGAGAGAACACCTCATTGTAGTCAATGCCCTCACGCTGTGTATATCCCTTCGCCACAAGTCTCGCTTTATACCTCGCTGCCTTGACACCGAGAATGCCCTCTTTCCGTTTAAAGACCCATTTACTTCCGACAATCTTTTGGCTTTTGGGTACTTTGACCAGCTCCCATGTTTGATTTCGATGGAGTGGTTCCATCTCTTCACTCATAGCCCCTAGCCACTGCGACGACTTCGAACTAGCCATCGCCTCAGAGTAAGACGAAGGCTCATCTGTCTCCACCTCATCACCTACAGTCAATGCATAAGCAATATCTGTATAACCATAATGTACCGGTGATTTAATTTGCCTTCTCTATCTATCTGCGGCTATAGTGTGCTGCGGCTTTGCTGGTTGTTCACTATCACCGACTTCAGGAACTGCAGCTTCATCTGCAGTCTCAACTTCAGTTACCTTCGAGGTCTCTGGAGTCTCCACCTGAAACTCCACCTCACTAATGACACCATGATTTGTCTTCTCTGCTAGTTGTTTCTCAGAACCCCTCTGTTGAAGCATTGCAGTCTCGTCGAAGATCACATCTCTGCTGATTAGAAAACTGGGTGATCTGGGATCGATACACCACAGCCGGTAGCCTTTCACCCCATGTGCATAACCCAGAAATATGCACTTCTTCGCCCTCGGCTCAAGCTTACCATCACTCGCATGAGCATACGCAGGACATTCGAATATACGTAATCCAGAATAATCAACAGGTTTCCCCGACCATACTTCCTCAGGAGTCTTCCACTCAATAGCAGATTATGGAGATCGATTAACTAGGTAACATGCCATGTTTATTGCTTTAGCCCAAAATTCCTTGCCAAGTCCTGCATGCGAAAGCATGCATCGAGCTCGCTCAAGCAAAGTTCTGTTCTTCCATTTTGCCACGCCATTCTGCTGTGGTGTCCCAGGTACTGTGCGATGTCTTACAATGCCTTCTTTCTCGCAGAACTCGGTAAAATCTTTACCACAAAACTCCATGCCATTATCGGTTCTCAGGCACTTGATTTGTTTATCTGACTGCTTCTCAATCAATGCCTTAAATTTCTTGAACCGATCAAACACATCATATTTGTGCTTCAGAAAGTAAACCCATACCTTCCTCGAATAGTCATCGATAAATGTCAGCATATATCGGGCACCTCCTTTCGAAGGAACCGAAGACGGGCCCCAGACGTCTAAGTGAATATATTCAACTGGTCGTTTGGTCGAATGAATAGCTATAGTAAACTTAACTCGGTGCTGCTTCCCATAGATGCAATGCTCACATAAGTCCAGCTTCCCTATTTTCTGACCCTTCAACAACCCCCTTTCACTCAGCATCGTCATACCTGCCTCACTCATGTGCCCTAAACGCATATGCCATAATTGAGTCAAGTTAGAGTCTGACTCACCTGATGAAACTGCAGTAGTTCCGGTCACGATCTCTCTTAGTAGATGATAGAGAGTATTCACTTTCTTCCCCTTCATCACTATCATGGCACCTCGAGAGATCTTCAATACTCCACGTTCAGTGGTGTACGTACACCCGATATCGTCGAGTGTCCCCAGAGAAATAAGATTCTTCTTGAGCTTCGGTACATGCCTCACATCTGTCAATGTGCGCACCACCCCATCGTGCATCCGGATCCGAATTGTCCCTATCCCCACAGCCTTACAGACTGCATTATTCCCCAAAAGAACTCTACCACCATCTGCAGTTTGGTAAGTAGTAAACCAGTTCTTATGAGGCGTCATATGATAAGAACACCTCGAATCCAGCACCCATTCGTCTCCTGACGAAGTAGCAGTCACACATAAGATAGCTTCTGCATCACTATTGCTCCCATCGGCAACGTTTGCCACATTGCTTGTGGCATTCTGCCTATCAACTTTATTCCTCCGCTTTGGACAATCTCTCCTGATGTGCCCCTCCTCGTGACACTCAAAGTACTTCACGCGTCCTTTGGACTTTCTATGGCGTGATTTTGATATGCTTTTACCTCTGCTGCTACTAAGCCCTCGATGTTGTTCTCTACCCCGAATTGTCAGTGCTTGCGCTGCTCCTTGCGCCAAACCGTCATCTCACAACTTTCTCTGCCACTCCTTAGAGAATAAGGCGGACTTTACCTCTTCTGAGGTAATTGTAGTACGCCCCTGCAACAGTGAATCAGTAAAGTGCTCCCATGACTCTAGTAAAGAGGCTAACAACATCATGCCATGTTCTTCATCATCAAGTATCTTACCGACGTTCTTCAGATACAACATGAGTTTATTAAATTCATCTAGGTGGGTTCTGATAGACGTACCTTCAGTATATCTAAATTGAAACATCTTCTTCAACATGTACAAGCGATTGTTCAAACCTTTCTTCACATAGAGTGCTTGAAATTTTGCCCATAATGCTGCGGCATCCTTCTCCTCAGCAACCTCTATTAAGACCTCATCCGTCAAATTTAACAGGATTATACTCTTTGCTTTTTCCATTAGCTCTACCCTCTCAGAAGCTTTCATTATAATCGGCAACTCATCTTCACCATCCAATGCCTTGGCCAAACCTTGTGTTGTCAATAAAGCTCGCATCTTGATGCTCCACAACACAAAGTTATTGCTCCCGTTAAACTTCTCAATTTCATATTTCCTCTCAAACATAATTGCAGTAACAGAATTTCCAGATAATAATCAGACAAGCAAAAAGCTCCAAATCACAATCAAGAAATCCAACCCCAAGCTCTTATACCAATTGTTGGGATATAATACGCGGAAACGACAGGATCTTGCAATTTACGTCAACGCGAAATCACTAGAGAAATTAAACGAGAAAAATAAGGACACCAGAAATTTACGTGGTTCGGTCCGAGAATCGGTACCTACGTCAATGGGGAGAGCCAGCAGCAAATAATCCACTATAATCGGAGAATCAGAGTTTACAATCACTCACACGCTCAAGTGTTTCCCATACCTAGATTTAACCCCAAACCCAAAGTGTTTATAAATAAACAACTCACTTGGGTATAAACTCACGGCACAAAAATATCGCGCGTTCAAGCTCAAAACAATACGCTCTACGTACGGCTTCGCGTATCTCTTCAAAGCTTCGCGCAAAGGACTTGCGGCTCCGTGGACGTGCGGCTTCGTAAACTTCGGCGGACGTACGGCACTTCTTCTACATAGGGCTTTTTACCGACTTCAAGCAAGCACCCAAAAAAGGAAATTAGATTCTGCTTTTATATGTGTGTTGGGCCCCACCTTTCCTACGCGTGCAGAGAACTCAGCGACTTCTCAAGGTAGAAAAGGAATTCTTCTATGTGCGTGTGTGTGCCCAAGGTCAAACTTTTGACCTTGGGCCCCACTACCTTTCTTTTCACGTCCAGGGGCTTCACGTGGCTTTGTTCTTCTTTTATTCAATTCGGATTCCGCAGACTTCACAGCAAAGCACTTTCCTCCCTTTTATTTTTTATATTTTATCTTTTGTGCAATTTCAAGAGTCCAACGAATCACGTTTTGTAAACACTCAAACTCGAGTCATAATTTAACAGTTTACTGCTTTGGGGCTGATATTGCTAGAAGATTGTGACCGATTGTTATTGGGGTTAGTTTGATATTAGTTGGATAAATTTTGAGGAAGATAGTGATCCCGGACAGCTTAGCTTTAAGGAGTAAATCGTTGCCCTTTCTTCTCAACAATAAGTCAATAAGTCAATAAATGGTGTTCAGATTAGGTTCACCTGTTGCTGGGATCAAATTGTCAAAAAATGACAAATTAAATGACTGGTGCAAAAGGCTCGACTTCAATGCCAAACGGCAAAAATGTGGGGAAGCCAAGACATTCGCATGAACGCGGATCGTGAGGACCGTGCATGATGTCATGCGTCTGACGTCATAGAAATGTGACGTACATAGTTCATGGTATTTTTAAAGAACTTTAAAGTTTAAAACATTCTTTTCATTTTGAGATACTACAACCAAAAACTCAAAACTTGTACATTTATGACAATTTTACTTCAAATTAATTTTTAACCACCAAAAACCAAAATCGATACATCTGTGATAAATTTACCTTTCGTCAAATTCTATTTAATTTTATTGTCAAATTATTGAGTTAAATGACATGTAATAGTTAACGAATGTATCAATTTTGGATTTTACCTTTCGTTTATTACAAGTGTGCCGATTTACAATTTTTTGTGATATTATCCAATTTAATAGCGACTAATTAATTTATAAATGTATCAGTTTGAGATTTTTATAGACAAAAAATTAGAGATAAATTTATCATAGGTGTACCAATTAAAATTTTTTTTTATGGTATTAACCCTTTCATTTTTAAAGGAAGCAAACATAACTTTTTGTGCTAAAAACGTTGAAAAGTATTTCCCAACGAAATTGATAGAGCATCCAAAAAACATGGTTTGAAATTAGCCAAGCACAACTTGATGGCATAGATTTAATTTTTCCCAAGATTATAGGGACACTTTTGATGGTTATGTCTGATTCAAAGTAAATTCGACAATCTCCTTTAGAGCACAACTCTTTTTTGATTTAATCTCCTCTTGTATTCATAAGTTAGGTGTACTATCAATGGATCATGCAATAGGTTGGGAAAATGAAAAAGGAACAGATATTACAAATCTAAAAATTTAATTGTATCAAATTTGACCGACGATGCAAGATAAATCATTTTCAAAACCAATAGTTGTAAAATTTGGGAGTCACAATCTTTCTGTTAACAATTGAGAGAATTAAAGGCACGCGCTACTTGTAATTGACATGAGAAAAATTAGATGATTACTTATGAAGTAAGTGGTTATGAGTAACCTATTGAAAAAGTATTATACAATGAATAGGTAATTTTGGAAAATTGGTATTTTAACTCAAATATAATTTCGGCTACACTTTTTTCATCTTGTCTTGAGCTAAAGCACCCCTGGATATAGTGTTCTGACAATATTGCTGTCATGACCAAAATTTCGGGTGAACCACGTAAGGTTTGGCTAATGGATTGTTAAGCCTAGACTTAACTCGGGCTCTCCCAAGCCCATACCAATTTGCGACTTAGGTTTAAGTTTGTAACATGCAAATGATTTTTCAATTAGGAGTCGCCACTAATCTATTTTTGGTGGGTCGATTAGAAACCCAAGTAAAGTAACGGGAGATTTACTTTACTCCTATGAACCAGAGATTTGTGAGTTCGGGGACTTGATTACGCTAGATTTCTCTAACGCCCTTTCGGTACATTTCTCTTTTATTTAAAAAAAAATGTTTTGTAGATAGCTTGAATTGATTTTAATTTACTTCCCTAACATGTGAGGTGATCATGCGGGTACGCAAACCACCAATTTAACACCCAGATAAAGTAGTGAATAAATTGCAAGAGTTACCTCATGGCATCGAAAGCATCTGCAATGTTAGATCAAAATTCACATCAACAATCCTAGATATGATTTCTAATTAACACGCAATCACTCAATGTTTTTTTATGATTTTCTCTTGTTTACTATGTGCAATGCAATTTAACCAAATGACCTAATTCTAATGACGGGCAGTTTCCAATTAAATGAACCTAGCAACAATCACTAAATGACATGTGTTTCATGAACCTAGTTCTATATGACATGCGCATGATTGATTTTTTTGTATTTTTTTTGTAAAAATTCGAAATTAAAATTGCTAAAATATAAAAAATCTAACTAAAGTGAAATATTATCTATCTTAAGTTAGGATTCCGAATCCTTTCTTAACTTAGAAAATTATCTCATCATGCAATTTATTTCAAAAGATATTATCTAACCTAGATATCATCTAAACATGCATTTTTTTTTTTTTAAAAAAATCTAACTATCTTATCATGCAATTTTATCAGGAAAATCAATCATAATCTTTATGGAATGCAAATGCAATTTTTTTTTTTTTTTGTATTTTTTGGGATAAATAAAGCGATTAAAAGATAAGCACCAAATCATTCACAATCATCAAAGATATTATCCATCATTCCACTTTGGAAACAATACCTAATCGAACTTGATTGTTTTGCTAATAAAATCGATAAATTGATTTTAAGCCTTAAAGATCAAGATATCAATTTTATTCCCGTGTGATTAATTATTCCATCTAAAGCCTTTAGATGGAATAAAAAAAAAAAAAAAAATTGTGTGCGGTTGCGAATTAGGCGCTACATCGGGGATTTCTATTAGGCATCGAGAAATATTTCAAATAAAGAAAACAAAATATCAAAAACTAAAATAAGATAAAATAAATCTACCTAATAAAATAAAATAAATCTACCTAAATTTTAATTTTTTCCAAAATCCGGTAGAGTGGACCACGAAGGAGGCTCGGCGCGGCTAAGGACGGTGGCTGTGGTGGTGGGTTGCCGTCGGTAGGAGGTTGCGGTCATTGGAGCTCCGGCGAGGTCTGACGGCGCGCGGCGAGGGAGGAGCAGCAGCGGGCAGGGGCGAAGCAGCTTGGGTTGCAGCGTCGGGTCACCGGGTTGGAGGTCATTGCGGGGTGGATGCTCGGGTTCTGCAGGTGGAGCTCCGGCAGCAGGTGTTGGCGCGGCAAACAGGAGCGGAGATGCGGTCGGGCAGACTCGCGGAAGCGGTGACCGGCAGAGGTGCGAAGTAGGGGTGGAGACGGACGGGCTGAGGGCCCAGGCAGGTAGGGCCGACAGCAGCTGGCTTCATTCGGAGAGGGGGTGGCCCGGACCGGCGTGCAGGGAGATCGGCGTTCGGACGACGAGTAGAGATGGTGAGCCATGGCGAGAGAGAAGGGCGACGGCCGGTTCGCAATCCACGGGCGTCGGCAGCGATTCGGAGGTGCGACGGTGCTCGTGGGTTACCGCAAGTCGCGGCAGCGGCGACAAATGGGCGCTGCAGGTCGCACAACGAGGAGCTCAGCTGCTGGCGTCAGTGGAGCTGGGCGGACACACGGGCAGAGACGAATCGGCAGGCGGAATGGGCTCGGGATCGGTCCTGGTGTCACTCGGGCGTACGGTGGCTCGGCAGTAGAGGAGCTCGACGACCGATCCTGGCGTCGCGATCTGCAGCAGTGGTGGGCGTCGGGTCATCACAAAGGGTCGAGCGGCTACTAACTGAGGACTGCAGACGCGGACAAAGTAGAGACATCAACAGCGTCGCCAGGGCGAAGGGGCTATGATCTGGCTTTGGCGGAGGCGAGACGAATGGGTCAAGCTGCAGGTCCCAGGTGAGGCAGAGGCGCGGTGACCAGCAGGTGGAGGTGCAGCAGGGCAAGCTCGCGGGTTGCAGTGGCGTCAGGGGTTGGAGGCGAACGGTGATGGCTTCTGGCGAGACCGAACAGAGCAGGAGCAGCTAAGGCGTGAGTCGTGCGGCACGCTAGCGTCGAGTCGCGGCGGTGCGAGCGTGACGGTGCAAGTGCGGGCACGGTGGTGCACCTGTGAAGGGATCGGCCGCGAGCAGTAGGCGCCGGTCTCCTCCTTCTTCCTTTGCTTTTGTTGCTTTTCTCTCTCTTTTCCTCACGCGTCTCACTCACCGGTCTCTCTCTCTCTCTCTCTGCTGCTGTCAGCACTTTTCCTCACGTCTCTTCTCTGTCTTTCTCTGCTGACCTTTTTCCTTTTTCCTTCCAGCAAAAGCCAACCCCTTTTGTTGACTTTTCCACCCAAGGAAACCGAAGGAAAAACCCCTTCGACGTCAAAATGAAACCCCAAAAAGCAAATAAAGAAAATTTTCTCCTTTGTCTTCAATTTTTTGACTTGGAAAAGCCGAGAGAAAAGCCCCCTTTCTCTCTTCGTACACGACCCCTTTTATGGGAAAAAATGTGATCTTTGTGGAATATTTCATCTCATTTTCAATATGCATGAAGATCGTCTATAACCTCTTGAACGTAATATTCTTTTTATTTTTGACAATCTCTTCTAGATTTCCTCTGCAAAAATGAATATTCTCCACATATTGCCAAAGATTCGAAATTGCAATAGGATTCTT
This sequence comes from Eucalyptus marginata, assembly GCA_014182565.1. Taxonomy (NCBI): domain Eukaryota; kingdom Viridiplantae; phylum Streptophyta; class Magnoliopsida; order Myrtales; family Myrtaceae; genus Eucalyptus; species Eucalyptus marginata. The sequence continues at coordinate 27,516,279 of CM024594.1, forward strand.
CTCAAATTTGAAATCTCGCAAAGATGAGTTCGTATTATCTCCTCGAGGATATGGGCTTGGGCCAATTTGCTCTCTTCGTGGGCCTAGTTCAACTTGTCAATTTAAAGTTCAGAACCATTAAATCAAACACATCCGTTACCGGTCCAATGCAAATGCAAATTAAAATAAATGCACCTAAAATTATATGCTATGCAATGTAATTCATTTTTTTAGGGGTTAAAAATTAATCCCTAATTTTTGTGTAATAAATGACTAAATGGGCTACCCAAAATTTAGGTGTCAACAGCTACCCTTCTTTGAAGGTGAGCTCGTAGAGGTTGCCTTCGAAAACAAATTGAGACCTAAATTTTGATCATGCACATGCATTGAATGGTGATTTTTTTTTTTTTGGAAAATGAATTCCATTTTGGAATACAACTTGTATGATGCATGGAAATGCTAATGCAAATGGTAAAGGAACCTACTTGGAATAACTTACATTCAAAGAGGGTATGATAATTCAAGATAGTTGACGTTACATGTCCAAGACCCGTACCTTTCTACAGTCGCCTAGAATAGCAACAAGACTTTGTAAGGAAACTGCTTTCCTAGGACCTGTACCTTTCTACGGTCGTCCAGTATGGCAGTATTCGGTTGTCTAGGACCTGAACCTTTCTTCAATCGCCTTGACGAAAAAAAATGATTTTCCAGGACCCGTACTTTTCTACGGTCGCCTAGCACTGCGGTATGGATCATCTGACTAGGACCCGAACCTTTCTTCGATCGCATTAATCGGACTAAACCTGGAGAAAAACCTTTGGGGGATAGCTCAATCGAGTGTCGATTAAGGGGAACTTCGGGCTACGGAAGCACACCGATTTGATAGGGGGACTCACGCCATGTTGATGAAAATGACTCTAGGCTACGAAAGCACGTCAGGTGGATAAAAGAAATCTGGGCTACGGAAGTACGACGATTTGATAAAAGGGACTCTGGCCTATGAAAGCATGCTAGGTCAATATAAATGGACATCGGGCTACGAAAGCACGCCGGGTTGATAAGGAGGGACTCTGGGCTACAAAAGCACGCTAGGTCAGGAACTTCGGGCTACGAAAGTACGCCGGTTCGATAAAATGGACTCTAGGCTACGAAAGCACACCAGGTCAGGAACTCCGGGCTACGGAAGCACGCCGGGTCTATTAAAAGGGACATCGGGCTACGGAAGCACACCGAGTCAATGAAAAGGACTCTAGGCTACGAAAGCACACCAGGTCAAGAATTCCGAGCTACGGAAGCACGCCGGGCCGATAAAAAGGGACAACGGGCTACGAAAGCACGCCAAGTCAATATAAAAGAACTCCAGGCTACGGAAGCACGCTGGGTCGATAAAAAAGAACAACGGGTTACGAAAGCACGCCATGTCAATGAAAGGGACTCTAGGCTACAAAAGCATGCCAGGTCAGGAACTCCGGGCTACGGAAGCACGCCGGGTCTATTAAAAGGGACATCGGGCTACGGAAGCATGCCGAGTCAATGAAAATGGACACTGGGCTACGAAAGCACGCCAGGTCAATATAAAGGGACATCGGGCTACGAAGACGCCAAGTCTATTAAAAGGGACATCGGGCTACGGAAGCACGCTGAGTCAATGAAAAGGGACACTGGGCTACGATAGCATGCCAAGTCAATATAAAGGGACACCGGGCTATGGAAGCACGCCGGGTCAGTGAAAATGGCTTCGGGCTACGAAAACACTTCGAATCTCAAGGCTTCATGGAGCAACTTGAACGTCAAGTATTACTCGGTCTTCAAGGAAATATTATCTGTCAGACACGATTAGAGCAAAAACTGGTATGCATTCATCAAAGAGGTAGACAATTTGAGCTACTTTTAAATGCACATTTCAAAATTTCAGTGAAGTTTTCATCAATTCAATTAAGGTTTATGCATAATGACTTACCATATTTGCATCACCCAAATTCTCATTGGAGAGGATTGTCACTCAAGACAATGACATGGATTTCTTAAGAATACTAAATGAGAGGCTTTCAATTAGAAATGACTTTCACTCACTCTCATTTAGAAGGGCTATTTAAGGAGAATTACTCCATCTCACTATCATCATACCAACAAGGGTCCGAGTATTCTCACAAGTAGTACGACCTTACCAATCTGAGAGGTCTTTAATAGGGACCGTAATGTGGGCTTGGTCAACGGCTTAACAAAGGGACTCTTTGAGTCAATGCTATTAAAAGAACATTTTTGTAATCATCTCTTGGTTTACAAGTTAAGCACCCTACAAAATGAGAAATAAATAATCTTGCTCGCACTTCTTTGAGCGATGCTTAAAACATGTGAACCCCTATGTTAATTCAAGTGCCATAATCAAAAGAGACTTTGCAAGGGACGTAACATAGGCTGGGTTTATGGGGTTGAGAAACAAAAGGCTTGTTAGGCTCAAAGATGTGTATAGGGGTCAAAGTTGATGATCATCTAGGCATTGTCACCGGTCTTCTTCTTCACTAGGGATTGTCATTATAAATGCACTATTGATCTTGACTCCTTGAGTACTGTCCCATTGGGATTCAATTTTTTCAATTGATAGTCATTATCTTGACTCTTTTTTATCTATGAGCATCGGCTTTGCTTTTATCAGGCACACCATTTTTTCATGCCCCTAGTTCTCATTCATTTTTATTACTTCTTTTTTCATGGGCATTGGCCTTGCTTTTACCAGGCACACTGCTTTTTCATGCCCCTTGGTTCTATTTTGAATGACCATATGGTGCTTTTAACATTTAGACCTTTGAGAGGTCTTCATCTTCTGTCAACACTCCAGACCATACTGTTTGAATAATTGCTTTTTGCATTGCCCCAGTGTGGGGGATGATCACCAACTGGTTTAAAGAAATGAAATTCCAGGCTCAAGTGGGCTATGCAAAGGATATAAGTATGTAGGATAGAGAAAGAAATACTCTTCATCATCCTAAGGCATTTAAATTACCACATGAATTCAATGTAATAGCACAACTTGAAGATTAATGCAAGTGAGAGCAAGAAAAATTCTTTTCATTTTCCTCACCTCATGATGCCATCTTACCCTTCAATTTGCCCCGATGTGGGGTGGTTCTTGACAGGGGTAATTTGAAAAAGAAATCTCCATAAGTGTACAGAGCTCAAAGGGGTTAAGCAATGGATCATCTGTAATGTTTGGGATCGAGAAATGAATTGCCCCTCATCATTTTGGTCATCGTACCTTTTGCGAGAGAACTCTTTTCCTTGCAGATATGGAACTTTTTACACTCGTCTCACAAGTGTATAGGTAGGGGACTGTGTATAGGATAAGGCTCACCTTTCATCATCCTACACATCTCATTCAGCATTCTTAAGCATTAATGTCATTCCATTGAATTGTCTATTTTGACAAATCTCCAATGAAATTGGTGAGTTAAATAGGTAAAATCACTATGGAAATTCTCCTTTCAAAAGAGTCCAGCAACTTTAAGCATGAAAAGTTTTTGTGACTTCAAACATACAATTTACTACACTAAAAAATGCTCTCATAAGTATGAAAAACATGATTTCAAGCGTTCATTCAAGGAGTTGTCCCACGAAGGGATTGTCTCAGCAATGGGTGTCATTGGATTGCTCCTATCGAAAGGGAACAAACACACAAATTGATCAATCGAGGTTGAAAATCCGATTTTTGATTTGATGAATTCTTACTTTTGCCCCCGCACAAAACAACGTGCATTAATAGGATACTAAGCAATATCAAAGTAAATGCACATGGAATATATATTTTGGTTTGGGTGGAGATTTTGTCTCAGTCGAGTCACTACCAAAATTTGTTATGCCCCCAATTTGTCATTGCAAGGAAAAGAACAAAGTGTCATTTCCCAAACTTAATTATGTTCAAGGACGAGACGTACCTCTTCCACTAGAGAATGATGGTCCTCTTTTACTTGCCCCTCATTTTATTAAGTCTTTTGAAATGTGTTCTCAAACTTGTTGAGTAATAGTTGGGCCAATTGGTCTATCATTGCAACTTGATGTGCCTTTTAAGATACTTTCTCATCAGGCCAAGAAAATAATGCTCATGAATCATGTGTGCTTGAGTTCTTCACCCTCCCTGGTCTCTTGATGTGAACCCTCTAGGTCAGATATTCTTCCTTCTAGATATGTCACTAGTCTCTTCATGGTGACACCAAATTTGACTATCTCAGGAAAATGAGACCATTCAAAAGTCCTCTTGGCTCTTTTCTTCGATTCGCAATTTCTCACTTGTTTTGATCCATCATTTTAGCTCTTGACCGTGTATGGATGGGTGATCGGGATCGCTCCATAATCACCTATTTTGAGGAAATGAACACACATATAAGCATAAGGTGGAAATAGGGAACTGGTCCATGACAACAATCTATTTTTTTAGTCACGAAAAGTCCACACATGAAGAGGATTTTCTAAAAATGGACTAAGAAAATACAGACATGGGATGCCCTAGTAAGGATGAAATTTCCTAAACATGAACTAGGAAATGCCAAAATTTGAACCTCCCTGATAAGAACAAATTCTCCAAAGTTTTTTTGTTATTTTCCAAATGATTCATTGCATGGCAATTTCCTCATTTCATTTCTGATTGACAAAGGAATTAGATCAAATGACTAACCTAGATTGTCATGGACGGACCAAAAGTATAACAAAGTAAGTAAATTACATAGTATAGGGATATAAGACTTACTTCACCAAGGAAAATCAATGGCAATCACATAGACATGCACATGAGATGTAAGGCTCGATTTTTACTCTAGATAGGCTTAGCAAAGTGGAGTTTAAAGGGTGGGATGACTAGTCGCAGCCTCGCATACTAAGTCAAGTCCTTTTAACTCTGGCTCAGTCAAGAATGATATCCCAATGTGACGCAGTCTCGCGGGTAAAGGTAAACATTCTTGACACCAAGAAAGAAGCTTTCGGGATTGAATTGGGCAACCTCTACTACGCGGCCTCGCGGTCGAAGTCGTATCCAACTAAATACCATCCTAAGTATCCTGGTGCGGCCCAAGTCCGGCTGCAGGTTGTGTGTGCAATAGTGTAGTGCTAAATGCAAGGCATGCACAACATTTTATATCAAGCAACACTTCATATGTGAAAGTAAACCATACATTCTTACACCTCCCTACAAAACAAAGGTTAGCAAACACTTCCCCTTATACCTCCCATCCCGCAAGAACATTTAACACCTTAAACATTAGGGACGTACCTGGAACCCTCGCTGCCAAACAAAAATATTTTTTCAAAAAGAAAATTGCTCTAAGTCCACTAAGAGTTTCAACTCAAGTCCCCAGCGGAGTCGCAAGCTGTCACGACCAAAATTTCGGGTGAACCACGTAAGGTTGGGTTAATGGATTGTTAAGCCTAGACTTAACTCGGGCTCTCCCAAGCCCATACCAACTCACGACTTAGGTTCAAGTTTGTAACATGCAAATGATTTTTCAATTAGGAGTCGCCACTAATCTATTTTTGGTGGGTAGATTAGAAACCCAAGTAAAGTAACGGGAGATTTACTTTACTCCTACGAACCAGAGATTTGTGAGTTCGGGGACTTGATTACGATAGATTTCTCTAACGCCCTTTCGGTACCTTTCTCTTTTATTTTTAACAAAATGTTTTGCAGGCAGCTTAAATGACCTAATTCTAATTGTCACGACCTCTTTTTTCCGCTCGGGGGAAAATGGAGAAAGGTTTAGGTGTATTTGCCTAAAGAGGCGGACCAACGGCCCTAGACTAGGCGCGGGCTCTCCCAAGCCCATACCTCGCGCGACATTGGATTTTATTTTTTTAGTTCTTAACAACCTATGTATTTCTAGGAGTCGCCACTAGCTTATTGGGGTCGGCTAGAAACCAATCAAGACACGGGAGTGTTGTCTCAATTCCTACGCAACCAGAGATTTCTAGGAACGGGGACTTGTTTACGCTAATGTTTCTATTAGCGCCCTTGCGGTACCACTAACTTGAAAAGTTATTTATCTAAATGGCCACATATTCTTGATTACCAATTATAATCTTTATGAAACCACTAAGTGTCCATGCAAATGTTTTTGTAGGTTTGTTTTCCTTAATGTCTAGACTAATCCTAGCATAATTTAGAAGAGAAATTTACACTCAAATTAATGAAAAGCGGTGCATAAGTAAACATCTAAGAAATTGAAATAACTTGAAAATAAATGCAGAAAATGAAAACCCGATACAAGTCGGGCAAATAATATTACATGGCCTTGTTATCACGCCCCGGGACAGGACCCCCGTGAGCAAAATGGGAATTTAAATATGCATGAAATTCTCTAGATGCATGAAATTACTCTAGATAATTTTAATCCATGCAAAATGGGTTATTTACAAAAATAATCATAAAATACCAAAATCGCATTAAATTAGGAAAATGACATTTTAAAATTAAGAAAATTTCATAGATGTCATTTTTGCCTTAATTTGATGCCATCTATCACTTTTTTTTTTTTTTTGAAAATTTTGGATTTTTTTTATTTCTTTATTTTAAAAAAAATAAAAATAATAATTTCCTAAATCGATATATGCTAACATTGAACAACACAGCACATGAATATCATAATAACCGAGCTCAAATCGACCGTTTCAAGATTGAAACTTGGTTTGCGCATTTCATCGAACACTTGGCGTGCATTAAATCACTCCAAAACAGCTTCGCCGGGCCATGTTTGCGGCCTTCAATCTTCACCCATGAGCAATATTATGTGGAACTAAAGCATCAAGATTATACTACCACATGCAAGGAGCAATATTAGATAGAAATCATAGCCTACAACATACAAGAACTCAGCTAAAATCGGCTTCAAATATGTGGGTTGAGCTGATTTTGAAATCTGGGTTTGAACCCAAGGCAAGCAAACAGGTTGCATGCCCATATTCAAGCCCCAACATTCATCACATACGAGATCTAAAGGAAACATTGTTTGATTCGAGTGAAAGTAGGTAACATGAGCTTTCAAATGCAACAAACATCACATAGAATAACTAACCGAACACATCAAAACAACCTCTCCAAGAAGCCCACATGCAAAGTCTACACTGACCAGCCAAGAACTAATGTGGATAGGCTTGGTTTTTGACGATCTCATAGTTCACACGGGGATTTAAAGACCAAACCAAGCTGACCTATGCATCATTTGTACTCCCATATAACATTAATCAAGCTCGTAAAGATAGAAAACACATGCAAAGGAGAGTAGCAAGTCAAACATGTATGGCTCTTGAAGAGGCTTTAAACACTTAGAAAAATTTCAACCTCAGAAATTAGTTTTCCGGGCTGCTTTTCCTCTTGATTTTCATGATCAAAACATACTCAAACTCGAAAGAAAATACATCTAGGATGCTTACCTTGCTTCTTAGTTTCCCTTTCAAGTGGTTCTTCACTCAAGAAACCAAGAAATTATCCTCGGGGCCTGTGGAAGTTGGCTTCTTCCATTGGAAAACAAGATCTGCAGAAGAAAAAAGTGACAACGAAGGTTTTTGTCGACCTCTAAAATTAGACTTCAAGACCTCTTTTGTTGGAAAACTTAATACCAAACCAAACTATATATATTCTAGTTTGGGGTAAAAATCAAGCTTTTCCTCATTTGGCTCTCAATTTTCTCAAAAACACTCGCTTTCTCTCACCCGTGACTAACTGGGCTCAAGACCTCTTGGCCCGCCAGGAGGGTGGTTTTCGGGGGGCTTTAGGAGACCTTCCCGAACTCCATTTTGGACGTGCGACCTATGGATGGAAAGATCTTTGAGTGAAGTTTCACTTTCTAGTTGAAGGTTTTGGCTAATTTTGGCTGCAAGTTTGTGAAAATTGCACTTTTCTCCCCGAAGGTTGATCTGGAATTTCTTGGTTTACTTTTCTGGAGTTGCTTCCGGAGGTGTTTTTGGAGGACGACCGTAAGCTCTCCCCTCTCCCTCTCGTCTCCTCTCTCTCATGACCTGAAAGAGCTTGCTTCATAGATGTTATCCACTGAAATCATCAATCCCTTGGTCGGCTTTTTGTCCACCTGCCAAGCCCACCAATTGAGCAGTCTACCCACTTTCTGACTTAGCCAAAATTTTGAAATTTTGCAGCTGTTGAGTGTGCGAATTTTGCTGCGACTTTCCCGTGCATTCAGCAGCTTATCCCTGCCCGATTTCTGTCCACTGGCACTACTTATTATGGTCTTCAATCACGTGCAAAGATCAGGCTGGATGGGCGGCTGAGTGGGATATGGTGGGGCCACCAAGTTGCTTACTCAGCAACTCCGAATTGAGGCTAAACCGTGGGCTGGGTTTTGGTAGTTCGTTTGAGTGCTTTAATCCATCAATTTGGCTGCGTTTTTTGATCAATTAGCAAGCCCATGTATAGTATTTTAAGATCTTGACCAGATTTTGCAATTATACCCACCCAATTTTGCAAGAAAATCCCTCAAAGTTAGTCATTTTCTTATCCGAAAATACCAATTTCAATGCAAATTTGGTCCTTTTCGCCCGATTTGATTGATTCGAGTTGGCCCAAGTTCAATTTCAACTTAATTGGTGACCAAGATGATGATTTAAGGGTTTGGGCAAAATTTTGCAAAATTTGCGAATTGGTCCCTCAACTTTTGGAAATTGCATTTTGGCCCCAATTTGCCATTTTAATTCCAATATAACCTCTCGGGCTTGTCCAGTCACATTTAGATCATTGGCCCCAACTTTTTTTCTTTTTTCTTTTTTTAATCTTTTTTTAATCTTTTTTTAATCTTTTTATATATTTAATTTAATTTAATTTATTTTTTTTTGAAGGAAAAACATATTTCATTTAAAACACTATATTAAATGCCTAGATAATCTATATGCAAGAATTTTAACTTGAAATATTTTTGTGGAAAAACAAGTTCCCATTTTTTTGGAAATGATTTTTGGGCAAAAATTTAGGTGTCAACACTAATGACATGCAGTTTCTAATTAAATGGACCTAGCAACAATCATTAAATGATATGTGTTTCATGAACCTAGTTCTATATGACATGCGCATGATTGATTTTTTTTTGTATTTTTTTATAAAAATTCGTAATTAAAATTGCTAAAATATTAAAAATCAAACTACAGTGAGATATTATCTATCTTAAGTTAGGATTCTGAATCCTTTCTTAACTTAGAAAATTATGTCATCATGCAATTTATTTCAAAAGATATTATCTAACCTAGATATCATCTAAACATGCATTTTTTTTAAAAAAAATCTAACTATCCTATCATGCAATTTTATCTAGGAAAATCAATCTTAATCTTCATGGAATGCAAATGCAAATTTTTTTGTATTTTTTGGGATAAATAAAGCGACTAAAAGATAAGCACCAAATCATTCACAATCATCGAAGATATTATCCATCATTCGAATTTGGAAACGATACCTAATCGAGCTTGATTGTTTCACTAATAAAATTGATAAATTGATCTTAAGCCTTAAAGATCAAGATATCAATTTTATTCCCGCGTGATTAATTTTTCCATCTAAAGCCTTATAGATGGAATAAAAAAAAAATTGTGTGCGGTTGCAATTAGGCGCTACATCGGGGATTTCTATTAGGCATCGAGAAATATTTCAAATAAAGAAAACAAAATATCAAAAAATAAAATAAGATAAAATAAATCAACCTAATAAAATAAAATAAATCTACCTAGATTTGAATTTTTTCCAAAATCTGGTAGAGTGGACCACGAAGGAGGCTCATCGCGGCTAAGGACGGTGGTTGTGGTGGTGGGTTGCTGTTGGTCAAAGGTTGCGGTCGTCGGAGCTCCAGCGAGGTCCGACAGCGCGCGGCGAGGGAGAAGCAGCAGCGGGCAGCGGTGGAGTAGCTTGGGTTGTAGCGTCGGGTCGCTAGTCGGAGGCTGCTGTAGGTTGGCCGCTCGGGTTCTGCAGGTGGAGCTCCGGTTGCAGGCGCTGGCATGGCAAATAGGAGCGGAGACGCGGCTGGGCAGACTCGCGGAAGCGGTGATCGGCAGAGGTGCGGAGCAGGGGTGGAGACAGACGGGCAGAGGGCTCAGGTAGTAGGGCTGGCAGCAGCTGGCGTCATTCGAAGAGGGGGTGGCCCGAACCGGCGTGCAGGGAGACCGATGTTCAGACGACGGGTAGAGACGGTGAGCCACGGCGAGAGAGACGGGCGACGATTGGTTTGGGATCCGCAGGCGTTGGCAGCGATTCGGAGGTGCGACAGTGCTCGTGGTTACCGTAAGTCATGACTGCGGCGACGAGTGGGCGCTGTAGGTCGCATGGCGAGGAGCTCAGTTGCTGGCGTCAGTGGAGCTGGGCGGACACGCAAGCAGAGATGGATCGATAGGCAGAATGGGCTCGGGATCGGTCCTGATGTCGCTCGGGCGTACGGTGGCTTGGCAGCAGGGGAGCTAGGCGATCGGTTTTGGCGTCGTGATCTGTAGCAATGGTGGGTGTCGGGTCGTCACAAAGGGTCGACGGCTACTGACAGAGGACTGTAGATGCGGACAAAGTAGAGACAACAACAGCATCGCCAGGGCGGAGGGGCTACGATCCGGCTCGGGTCCAGCTCTGGCGGAGGCGAGACGAATGGGTAGAGCTGCAAGTCCCAGGCGAGGCAAAGGCGCGATGACCAGTAGGTGGAGGCGCAGCAGGGCGAGCTCGCGGGTTGCAGCGACGTCAGGGGCTAGAGGCGCGCGGTGGTGGCTTCTGGCGAGACGGAACAAAGTAGGAGCGGCTCAGGCGTCGAGTCACGCGGTGCTGCTAGCGTCGAGTCGCGGCGGTGCGAGCACGACGGCGCAAGCACGAGCACGGTGGTGCACCGATGAAGTGATTGGCCGTGAGTAGCAAGCGCCGGTCTCCTCCTTCTTCCTCTGCTTTCGTTGCTTTTCTCTCTCTTTTCCTCACACGTCTCACTCACCGGTCTCTGTCTCTCTCTCTGCTGCTGTCAGCACTTTTTCCTCACGTCTCTTCTCTGTCTTTCTCTATTGACCTTTTTCCTTTTTCCTTTCAGCAGAAGCCAACCCATTTTGTTGACTTTTCCACCCAAGGAAACCGAAGGAAAAACCCCTTCGACGTCAAAAAGAAACCCCAAAAAGCGTATAAAGAAATTTTTCTCCTTTGTCTTCAATTTTTTGACCTAGAAAAGCCGAGAGAAAAGCCCCCTTTCTCTCTCCATACACGACCCCTTTTATAGGCAAAAAAAATGTGATCTTTGTGGAATATTTCATCTCCTTTTCAATATGCACGAAGATCGTCTATAACCTCTCGAACGTAATATTCTTTTTATTTTCGACAATCTCTTCTAGATTTCCCTTGCAAAAATGAATATTCTCCACATATTGCCAAAGATTCGAAATTGCAATAGGATTCTTCTCAAATTTGAAATCTCGCAAAGATGAGTTCGTATTATCTCCTTGAGGATATGAGCTTGGGCCAATTTGCTCTCTTCATGGGCCTAGTCCAACTTGTCAATTTAAAGCTTAGAACCATTAAATCAAACTCATCCGTCACCCGTCCAATGCAAATGCAAATTAAAATAAATGCATCTAAAATTATATGCTACGCAATGTAATTCATTTTTTTTTAGGGGTTAAAAATTAATCCCTAATTTTTGTGCAATAAATGACTAAATGAGCTGCTCAAAATTTAGGTGTCAACAATTGCCCTTTATGGGTCCTACTTTGTAGCATCTCTCGGCCACTGTTCTAAGGAAATGTTCCCTTTTCTTTGTCGGATCCCTTTAATTATTAATTTTCTATTTCTTTTCTTGTGGATCTCTCATCCACTTCTCCAAATCTTTGTCCTTCTCTCCTTTCTCCCTGAAGAGGTGGAGAAATGGCGAATCAGAAAGTCATGTCCTTGTGCTCGCATAACCTATTCAGGGCCACATCAACCCACCATTGGGACGTCGATTAGGCCCTCTGCGTCCTTGACCACCTTTGTCTCCAGTGTTGCCCATTGGACTCTTTCAACCTTAGCAACATAATGTTAACAATCTAAATGCAAATCAAGAATAATAGGAAATAAAACACAAGAATTTAATAGGTTTGGTAATGTGCCTACATCCTCGGGGAAGCCTCTCTAACGCTCTTTTTATTTTTATTTTTTTCTTCTTAATCATCAAGTATGTACAGACTTATATAAATACACACACACACACACACACACACACACACACACACACACAATCAAATGGACTTCTTCTACAAGTCAAGCTTCTATAGATTAGGAAAATAGAATCCTCTACAAATCAAAAGGAAAATAAAATCCCTTACAAATTAGGGGATTCCAACTCATGCCAACGCTGACCCTCAAGTTGGCACGTAGATATCTTGCATGCCCAACTTGTCTAGTGAGCTTTAGAATGTCCTAGTTGAAACAGCTTTGATCAAGATATCTACTAGTTGGTCTTCGGATCTCACTAATGGAAATTGAATCACATTGGAATCCAAGTTATGCTTAATGAAGTGATGATCCCTTGATATGTTTGGTGCGATCTTGTTGGACAAAATTTTGAGAAATATTGATAGCTGCTTTGTTGTCACAAAACAACTCCATTTCAAACACGGAGTAAAACCAAGTTCTGTCATCAATTTCCAAAGCCATGGGAGTTTGTACAGTCCATTGGATATTCCTCTAAACTCTGTCTCTACACTTGAGAGGGCTACTACTTTTTGCTTGTTACTCCTCCAAGTAACTAAATTCCCTCTCACAAAGGTAAAGTACCCTGATGCTGATCTTCTGTTTCACACACGTCCAGCCCAATTTATGTCAGTAAAACCTTCGATCTTAAGATGCCCACTCTTCTAAAACTAAAGCCCTCTCCTCGGAGCTCCCTTTAAATATCGAAGGATTCACATTACACCATCCATGTGGTCTTTAGTCAGAGCATGCATAAATTGACTTACAACACTCACTACATACGCAATATAAGGACGTGTATGCAACAAACAAATTAGTTTGCCAACTTACCTTTGATATCTTTCTTTATTTGTAAGCACCTTATCAGAATACTCTCCGAGTCTATGATTCGTGTGTCTATAGGTTTGCAATCTAGCATTCCCACCTCAGCCAACAAATCTAAAATATACTTTCTCTGAGATAAAAAAAAAAAAAATACCTCTCTTAGATCTTGCTACTTCTATCCCCAAGAAGTACTTGAGTGTATCAAGATTTTTCATCTCGAATTATGTTGAGAGCTTCTATTGTAATTTCGCAATTTCCTCCTAATCATCTTCTGCGATAATCATATCATCTACATAATTAATCAACACAGTTATCTTACCTTGACTTTGCCTCAAAATAGGGTATGATCAGAATCACTCTAAACATACCCATACCTTTTCATGACCACATTGAATCGTCCAAACCAAGCTCAAGGAGAGTATTTCAATACATACAAAGATCACTCCAATTTACAAACCAGTCTTGGTTGTGAAGAAAGACTATAACCTGGCAGAATATCCAAATAGATCACCTCTTCCAGGTCACCATGGAGAAATGCATTCTTGACATCAAATTGGTATAAAGGCCAATCTAAATTAGCTACAAGAAACAATAGCACTCGTACAATGTTTAGTTTCGCAACAGGTGAAAAGGTTTCTCGAAATCCATCCCATATGTCTGTGTATATCCTTTTGCTACCAACCTCACCTTATACCTTTCAATGGACCCATCCGCTTTATACTTGACCGAGAATACCCGTTTGCATCCTACTGTTTTCTTCCCTTCGGGCAGCTCAACTAGCTTTCAAGTATTTTTTTTTTTTTGCAATGCCTCTATCTCTTCCTTCATAGCTTGAACCTACTTAGGAACTTTCAAGGCGTCTTGTACTCCATTTGGAATATAAGCTAATGATACATTTGAAACAAATGCCCTCAATGGAACAAACAATTTGTCAACCGAAACTTAGTTAGTGATTGGATAGGCGGACTTCTTCTTCCTTCTACCATTTGGTGAGTATAAGTTCAGGGACTTTCCTCGATTGTGCTTGGTAGGTAATTTATATTCCACAAAAATATTAGAATCATCACGTAAACTAGTAGGAGAAGAAGTTGCCTCAAGAATTTCTTTAGGAGTTGGGTTAGGTACTGAAGAAGATAAGGCAAGCTATTCTGGAAGAATGGGCTGGTCTTGCAAACTTGGCTCCTTGAGGACCTGACCTTCCCTTGATAGAATTTGCTCTGAAATTTCTGAAATACCTTGTCTACATTCCAGGCTTTCTTGCTCAACATCCGTTGGTAAATTCTAGCCTAATTCGGCCCTAGCTATAGGCAGCAATGCTGACACTCCACCAATTTGTACTCCCCGTAGGGCCATAATACCACCATATCTCCCACCAATTCTTCTTTTCTGTGTGTATCTCTCCTTGGAAAAAAAAAAAAAAAAAACTTGTGTCCTGAAAGAAAGTTTTTGTCTCAAGGAATGTCATATCCACCGTAACATATATCTTCTTAGTAGATGGATTATAGCACAAAAACCCTTTCTGATGTGAACCATAGCCTAAAAACACACACCGCACAGCACATGGTTCAAGTTTTGCCTGTTGTGTTTTGGGCATGTGAACAAATGCAACACAACCAAACATCTTAGGGGAAATAGTAAGAATCGATGATAAGTATACATGAGGCACAGAGTCTCCAATGGTGTCTAAAATTCTTATGCCTTTGATGGCATTGATTAATAAGGTGGACCGTTGTAGCCATTGCATTATCCCAAAAACGGTGAGGGACATTATTTTCAAATAAGAAAGACTGAGTTGTCTCAAGGATATGCATATTCTTCATTTCTACTATCCTGTTTTGTTCGGCCAATCCTGAGTTTGACGTTTCATGGAGTAAGTCATGCCGCAGAAAATATTCTTTGAGATACTGATTAATGTACTCACCACCATTATCACTGCGAAGGATCTAGACCTTCCCACCAAATTGAGTTTGCACCATAGTATGGAAAATTTTGAACACATTGGCAACTTCATCCTTATTTTTCACCAGACATAATCATGTCATTCTAGTGCAATCATCAACAAACGAACCATCGACTACTAGACACAGAAGTAATAGGAGAAGCAACCCACACATCAGAATGAATCAAAGAGAAAGAAATTTCACTTTTATTTAAACTGATAGGAAAAGGTATCGGGTGGTTTTTCACCAAAATGCAAGTCTGACAACCAAATTGATAATCATTCAAACCCAAAAATAACTTAGGATATAACTTATTTATGTAACCAAATGATGGATGTTCTAATCGCTTATGCCAGAGCCATATCTGTGTTTCCTAACTTGTAGACGACCCTTGAACCTGATTGACATTCCTAGGACTGAAGTCATCCATATAATATAGTCCCTCTTTTTAGTACCACGTCCAATGATCTCTTTCATGATGATATCCTGGAACAAACAGAAATGCGGATACATTAGCATAACACAATTTAATTCCTCTGCAACCTACCTAACCAAAATCAGTTTCGTAGATAGTGATGGGACAAGGAGTGTATTCGGTAGTGAAAAGGAAGGGAAAATATTAACAACTCTAACTCCAATCACTGGATGCGGCACTCGATTAGCATTCGAGACACTAAGGCATCGAGGTTCTGTAATACTAACAAAATCATCCGCAGTAAAAGTCATGTGATTAGTAGCCTCCAAATCAATAAGCCACCGACTACAATTATTCTGTAATGAAGTAACCAAAGCAAAACCATAATTACATTTACCCTCTATAGGCATCTTATTCTAAAGTTCGAGCTGTGGTACTAGTGACAATTGAGGTTCTCCCACATCTAGAGACGACTTCCCTTTGCCATTGTTCACTTTTCCCTCTGCTTGCTTTCGAGCTTTGAGCTCCTTCCACCAATCAAGATATCCATGAAGCTTAAAGTATGTCTCTCGGGTATGTTTGGCATTCCCATAATGGGAGCAGCCACCAACTAGAGGAGTTTTATGTTTCAGGGCTGTATTGGTTCATCCACCTCCTGGTTTATCCATCTGTAAAGTTGGCTCTTGAGCTTCTTTGAGGCTAGGCTTGCCTCCTAGTGATAACATAGCCATAGAACTATGGGTAGTACTCTCACTATTCAACATCACTGTCGCCCATATATTCTCCCTACAAACACAAGCATAGCCCTACTCAACTGTAGGGAATGGTTGCATCTGTAGCACATCAGCTCATCTCTTATCTAGGAGATCATCTAAACTATCAAGGAAAATGTACACACGATGCTTCTGAATGGCTGAATTATATCTTGCAATATCATATGGGCAAACCATCAGATTTGGGCGGCAGAAGTCAATCTCTCTCCACAATCCTTGAAGGCCATTATAATAAGCTTTAATGTGTCCTCCAGCCTATCTCATTCGGATTACATGCCTCTTTAAATCATAAACCTGAGAAGCATCAGTCCCATAAAAAAAAGTAGTAGCCACTGCATCCCAAACTACTTTCATAGTTGGGAAGCGAATGAAGTTACAGATTAAAGCTAGGTCCATAGAGTTTATCAGCCATCGTTTTACAGTGGGATCTTCAGTCTTCCACTTGCGATACCTCGGGTCTGTAGATAAAGGCTGAGGAAGTTCACCCTTAATGTATCATAGCTTGTCCATGCACGTGATATACATCTCTACCACCTGAGACCATAAGCCATAATTAATCCCATCCAATTTGACTGTAATCTGTGCTAAAGTTGGATCGTTCTATGGTGTCGGGGTTGGGGACTGATTCTAGGTCAGAATCTGAGTTAATTTAGTTGTCAAATTTTTCAGAAGTGCATTTGTAGTAGAACTCTCCCCTTGATTTTGATGGGAAATCACTGCTTGTGGAGATTTTTGATCTACCATGGGTCGGTGTATAGGCACGAATTAAAAATAGTAGCAAATCTCTTAGGTCGGTGAGCTAGTCGACGTGACAACCACACAAAACTAGTGTTTGGGGATCCAGTTAGTGCAGCGACTAATGTCACAGCAATGGGTATGGTTAGTGCAACAATTTGGAATGCAGCAAAGAAAGTTAGTTAGTTGGCGATTCGTGTCGTTGCAATCCTCGAAGATGGAGTTTCTAGACGACACGACAAAAATAGATGTCACGGTGGTCTGATCGAGTCGGACGGAGCAGCAGTGGCATAGAGATTGTGCAACAGCGGCAACCAGGTCTATTGAATTACAGCGACGGCAGTGGTGACGATCTATTGTGGGTGAGTCACAATGGTGATGAAGACATAGTGTTCAGGGTTTTTCTAGGTCTCTAGATCTGTTGTTCTAATACCATGTTAACCATCTAAACGCAAATCAAGAAGAAAATGAGAAAAACACAAGAATTAACGAGGTTCTGCAGTATGCCTACATCCTCGAGGAAGCCTCTCTGACCCTCTTTTTATTTTTCTTTTTTCTCCTTAATCATCAAGAATGTACATACCCATATATATACAATTAGACGGATTTCTTCTACAAGTCAAGCCTCTACAAATTAGGAAAATAGAATTCTCTCCAAATTAGAAGGAAAATAAAATCCCCCACAAATTAAGCGCTGAAAAATAAAATCCCCTGCAAATTAGGGGATTCTAGCTCACGCCAATACATAATTCACGCTCTTTGCAACGCGAAACGATTGAAAGAGGCCCATTATCATGGGCTGCAGTCTTGAGCCCCGATCTACAAGAAATCGCTATCATCACTTGATTCACAGCTTTAAAACTCTCCATCTGTCTCTCAACTATATCAATTGATTCTTCTTTTCAATTGAGGAAATGAATCTTGAGCGTTGGGAGATTTCAACCTCGCACTTGTCATCTTCGCGATAATCATGTGAATCCTCATCCTCATCTTCAATGTCAACCTCCTCGTCAATTGCTAGCACCCAGACAATGCCAACTGGGCTTATTTCCCTAAGTTCATAGTCGTTTTCGGTCTCGATGGCTGTTGACACCTAATTTTTTGCCCAAAAAATCATTTTTGAAAAAATGGGAACTTGTTTTTCCACAAAAAATATTTCATGTCAAATTATTACATAGAGATTATCTAGGTGTTTAGTATAGTTTTTTTTTTTTGGGGAAGATGTTTTTCCTATAAAAAAAAGTTAATTAAAAAAAAGAAATCGAAAAAAAAAAAGAGCAAGTTGGGGCCAATGATCTGAATGTGACTAGCCAAGCCCAGGAGATCATTTTGGAATTAAAATTGCAAGTTGGGGCCAAAATGCAATTTTCAAAAGTCGAGGGACCAATTCGCAAATTTTGCAAAATTTGCGCCCGAGCCCTTAAATCATCATCTTGTCCCCTAATTGAGTTGAAATCAAATTTGGTTCAAGTCTAATTAATCGAGTCGGGCAAAAAAGGACCAAATTGCATTGAATTAGGCATTATCGGGCAAGAAAGTGGCCAACTTTAAGGGACTTTCTTGCAAAATTGGGTGGGCAAAATTGCGAAAAATAATCAAGATCTTAAAATACTATACATGAGCTTGCTAATTGATCAAAAACCGCAGCCAAATTGATGGATTAAAGCACCCAAAAAAGCTGCCAAATCTCAGTCCATAGGTTAGTCTCAATTCGGAGCTGCCGAGTAAGCAATTTGGTGGCCCCACCATATCCTCCTCAGCTGCCCAACCAGCCTAATCTTTGCACGTGATGAAAGACCGTAATGAGTAGTGGAAGTGAAAAAAAATTGGCCAGGGATAAGCTGCTGAATGCACGGGAAAGTCGCAGCAAAATCCGCACACTCAACAGCTGCAAAATTTGAAAATTTTGGCTAAGTCAGAAAGTGGGTAGACTGCTCAGTTGGTAGGCTTGGCAGGAGAGCAAAAAGCCGATCAAGTGATTGCTTAATGCAGTGGATAAGATCTATGAAGCAGGCTCGTTTGAGGGATAAGAGGGAGAAGACAAGAAACACAAGACGGAGCTCACAATCGTACCCAAAAAAACAATCTCAGAAGCAACTCCAGAAAAAAAAAAAAAAAAAAAAAAACCCAGAAATTCCAGACCGACCTTGAGAGAGAAAAGCGACATTTTCACACACCTGCGGCCAAAATTAGCTAAAACCTTCAACTAGAGAGTGAAACATCACTCAAAGATCTTTCTATCCATTGGTCGCACGTCCCAAATGGAGTTTGGGAAGGTCACCTAAAGCCCCGCGAAAACCACCCTCCTGGCGGGCCAAGGGAGTCTTAAGATTTTTCTAAGTGTTGAGCCCAGTTGGTCACGAGTGAGGAAAAGTGAGTGTTTTTGAGAAAAAGGGAGAGGTAAATGAGGAAATGCATGAGTTACAAGCCAAACTAGAATACATATAGTTTGGGTTGGTTTTGATTTGGCCGACAAAAGAGGTTCTGAAGCCTAATTTGGGAGGTAAAAAAAAACCCTTGTTGTCAACTTTTTCTTCTGCAGATCTCACTTTCAGTTTGAAGGAGCCATTTTCCACGTGCCCCCCGGAGGATAATTTCTCGTTCCCTCGACCAAGAGTCACTTGAAAACGAAACTAGGAAGCAAGGTAAGCATCCTAGATGTATTTTTGTTTGAGTTCGAACATGTTTTGATCACTAAAATCAAGGGAAAACTAGTCTGGAGAACTGATTTTCGAGGTTGAAATTTTTCTAAGTGTTTAAAGCCTCTTCAATACCCCTACATGCTTGACTTGTTACTCCACTTTGCATGCGTTTTTTTTTGTCGTTGTGACTTCAATGAATGTTATATGGGAGTACAAATAATGCATAGGACAACCCGGTTTAGTCTATAAATCTCCTTGTGAACCATGAAACCGTCTATAACATGAGCCAAAAATCAAGCCAATCCACATTGGGACATGGTTGGCCAGCGTAGATCATGCATGTATGCTTCTTGGAGAGTTCGTTTTGATGTGTCCAGTTGATCGTTTTCAGTGATGTTTGTTACATTTGAAAGTACATGTTACCTATTTTCATCTGGATGGAGTAATATTTCGTATAGATGTTGCATGTGATAGTTGTCGAGACTTCAATCTGGGCATATGACATGGCTGTTTGACTTGGGTTCAACACCAGATTTGCAAAACGTCTCCAACCCGCATATTGGAGGCCGTTTTCAGTTTGGTTTTTGCGTGTTCTAGGCTCTGATATCTAGCTAAACCTATTATTTGCATGTAATAGTATATCTTTGATACTTTTCTTTCACATGAGATTGCTTATGGGTCGAGATTGAAGGCCACGAACATGGCCCGAAGAAGCCGTTTTGAGGTGATTTGATGCAAGCCAAGTATTTGATAAAATGTTGGAACCAAGCTTTGATTTTGAAAGGGTCGATTTAAGTTCAATTATTGTTATATTTATGTGCTGTGTTGTTCAATGTTAGCATATATCGGTTTAGGGAATTATTATTATTATTTTTAAAATATATATAAATCCAAAAAAAAATCCAAAAATTTCAAAAAAAAAAATAAAAAGTGATAGATGGTATCAAATTAAGGCAAAAATGACATCTATGAAATTTAAATTAATTTTATAAGGTCATTTTTCCTAATTTAATGCTATCTTGATATTCTATAATCATTTTTTGTGAATAATCTATTTTGCCTAGATTAAAATTATTTAAATAAATTTCATGCATGTAGAGTAATTTCATGCATATTTAAATTCCCATTTCGCTCATGGGGGTCCTGTCCCAGGGCGTGATAACAAGGCCATGTAATATTATTTGCCCGACTTGTATCGGGTTTTCCTTTTCTACATTTATTTTCAAGTCATTTCAATTTCTTGGATGTTTACTTGTCCACCGCTTTTCATTAATTTGAGTGTAAATTTCTCTTCTAAATTATGTTAGGATTAGTCTAGACATTAAGGAAAACAAACTTACAAAAACATTTGCATGGATGCTTAGCGGTTTTATAAGGATTATAATTAGTAATCAAGATTGTGTGGTCATTTAGATTAACAACATTCCAAGTTAGTGGTACCGCAAGAGTGCTAATAGAAACATTGGCGTAAACAAGTCCTCGTTCCTAGAAATCTCTGGTTGCGTAGGAATCAAGACAACACTCTCACGTCTTGATTGGTTTCTAGCCGACCCCAATAGGCTAGTAATGACTCCTAGAATTACATAGGTTGTTAAGAACTAAAATTTAAAATCCAACGTCGTGCGAGGTATGGGCTTGGGAGAGTCCGCGCCTAATCATGGGCCTTAGGCCCGTTCTCTAGGCAATACCCCTAAACCTTCTTTCTTTTCCCCCAAACAGCAAAAGTGAGGTCGCGACAATGGCTGCCATCTTAATCCTCACATTCTCGACCGACATCGCGAACCGGTAGACTTGCCGCCATGTGATTCACAATGGCACTTGCAGCCTCACCCTCCTAATGAAGGATTTTGTGGCTCGTAATCTTCATTGCAGACGCGATGCTTGTGTTCTTCATCATCCCCTTTGCTATGTTTTACTACAAGGGGACCAAGAAAACTAGGTCTAACTAGGGTTTTGGAGTAGTGGTCTGTGGTTTGGTATTTTCTCTATGTAATGTGGCTGTTCAGTCGCAGCAAATTGCTTGGTCTGGATTAGGGTTTGAATAATTTGGGAAATGGCTTGATTTATCTAAATTAGGGCTTATATTTGGGGCAAAACATGTAAATAACATTGTTTAGTGATATTGATACTGATTGGACAAGCCTGTGAGCCACATCAGTTTGGAGAATTGATAAAATATTGCCATATCGAATTTTTAATGTCCTAAATCGAAGTTGGCACTTAAATGACCCTCTTTTTAAAAAGGAAATGATATTTAAGTAATCCGATAAAATTTTTTTGCACCAAAATAAGTATCGTAGGAAAGTTATGACATTTCTAGTATCATTTTCCCACTGTGCTTGAACTCGGGACACTTTTAGTTCTTGAGGCCTTAAATGCCCAAGTTATTGAGTTTGCTAATTGGCTACTGATTAAAAGTTCTTATCGTTTGAAGGATGCAATTAGTTGGTTATTTCCTTTGGTTTAGAATCCTTTACTTTTTTTTTTTTATTTCCTTAGTCATTTCTTTCCAATCACTAGAAGAAAAAATAATGATAATAACACAAACACATTAGCGTTAGAGAAGAAAAATAGTGAAAAAAAAAAGGTTTTAAATTAGTAAAAAACAAAAGGAATGTAAAGTCAAGAAAGCAAGAAATCCCTCAATTATTTGACAATTATACTGATTTTTCGTAAATTACAATTTTGTTAAATACGTTATGGTTAAGTTGAAATTTATATATGTATATGGGCTTTTCATACATCTTTTGGTCAAAATTTGAGGTTAAAGATAATTGTGGGCCTGCCGCAGAGGCTTTTAGGAACAATTCTCTTGCAGCAGCTTCAGTCATGAATAGGAACGTTCCAGCTTTACATCGCGTTTATCAAACACCCCACAACTGACAACGCCTCCAGAGTCACAATGTTTAAATTATATTAGTTTTTTAGAATTCGCTTTTAGGCCGTTGTCCGGCCAACATTAGGTATTGCTGTCCTAAAACATGTATTTTCAAGTACACAAATCACAGTAGGGATATAGTTCAGCCATAGGTATATCAAATGGGCTAATGGCCGGATAATAGGAGTTGGTTGATAGCCTTTTATGCCGGAGGGTAGAAACAATCAAAAGTATGGATTACATAACGACGCTCAATTTAAGTCAAGTTTAGATCCCGAGATTGGGCTTGTACTTCGTAATTCCAAAATTTATTTGTCTAAAATGGGTTTCCTTTTTTTTTTTTAACTAGAAAGATGGGTTTCCTCTTGATAGGGAAATGAAATATGAAGTCCCTTACCATTAACATTTTTCAAGTATTGTCCGATTAAACCCCGAACAAAACTTATTATTGAGGTGTATTATCTCAAAAAAGAAAAAAACAGACCTATATTGTAAATTGCTCAAAACAGGAGAAGAGTAAAATTATTCTTTATATAGTGTAAAATATGGGTTTTGACCTAGTCAAAGAAAAAGAAAAAGGTAGAAGCTACAGCAGAGAGAGAGAGGGATCGAGAGTTTTCGGGAGAGGGGGAAAAGAGAAGAGAGAGAGAGAGAGAGAGAGAGGAAGAAAAGAAAGAAAGAAAAAGAAAAGGTGGTGGGACCCACTTTAAATAAAGAAAGAAAAAGAAAACAGAAAAAGGGGAAGAGATAAAAAGAAAGCAAGCCCACGTTCGGGCACCAGAAAGAAAAGAAAAGGAGAAGAAGAAGAAGAAGAAGAAGAAGAGAAAGGAGAAGAAAGGAAAGGGGTTTTGGCACGTGCACGCCACGGATGCCTCGCCAAGCCGACTCGACTCCATAACGCAGCACCCGGTAAGAGATTAGGCCCCTCGTTCGTCCAATTGAAGTTATTTATTTGTTTAGGGCTCAAATTCGAAATTGTTGGAAAATCAAGTGGCGAAGTCCGATTTTGGAGTCGTTGAGGCGTGTATTTTTGTAGGAATGACAGATTAGGGTGTTGTGAAGCCGTGGGATTTTACGGATCGTGATTTGAGCTTGTGGTTTGTCCGAAACAGAATTTCAAAGTTTCCCGCGCACAGTGAACAGTACGCGTCCAGCAGTTTCGGGCCTGTATTTTGTCACCTTTCGGCTTGATTTTGGGACAGTGAAGTTGGGATTCTTGTAATATGTGTCAAGGGCTCTCTATTGACTATAAATTCGTTTGGATCGGGGTTCGGAGGAGGAAGTTAGGGGCGTGATCAAGTTTTGCGTTTTAACTCCGTATTGCGATTTGTTAGCGCGTAGAAGTCCTTTTGTTAGAGTTAATTAGTAATTTCGTAGTTAAGATGAGAGTTTTATTAGAATTTAACATTATTTCTCGATTATTTGATAGGGCCTTGAGTTCGACGATACGAGTATCGTTCGTCGTTTGGTTGTAGACAACGAGGTGAGTGGTACTATATCTTCTTTGGTTTTATAAAATCATGTCTTGAAATATATATATATATATATATATATATATATATATGTATATATATTGAATAGAGAGGAGCATTTTATTGCATAAAAGTCAGATCGAGCATTTACTACCCTTTGGTTGATTATGAGTGTTTGAAAAGCGTATTATATAAAGTTTGTGGAGAAATGTATATGAAATTGCTTTGTGATCGATTGATGGAAAAGTTTATGATGATTTGAGAAACGGATATGAAATGGATGATGGGCTATGTTGCAAATTGTTATTTGTTTGGTTTAAGATATTGATTTTTGGATTGGATTTCTGGTATTGGAGAATGGTTATTTATGCTCAATATGACTGTGAACCCAAGTGAGGGGTTTTTGGGGTATGCATACCAGGTTTAGGATATCCTTCTGGGCCCAGCCATCGGCTTTGTAGGTGGAGACCTTGCCAAGGGGAAAAGCTTGGTCGCCTTGTCACAAGGCGTTGTGTCGTGACCATGGTGGAATATTGAGCAATAGATTAATCAATGGATGGACCATTGATATGTGATATTTGATGGAGAGATTATTCAATGGACTTGACCATTGATACTTGACTTTTGATGATGATTTAAATGAGTTTTCCATATTAGTATAAAGCTTTGATGATATCAAATAACCCTTTTATGATTTGATATGTATTTTATATATTGAGTCGGCATTATGAAGTTTGGTATTGCTTTGTATACATGCATAGTGGTTATTCGATCTGCTTAGAAGATATGTACTACTCACTGAGCTGTTGTTGCTCATCCCACTCCTCCTTTAATCTTTTCAGGTTCCTCGGTTAGCGGCGATTAGAGCGAGTGCGCCGTCGGTGGGAAACTTTTGGGGAGTTCTATTTTTGGGTATGGCCAAAGGAAGTGGTGCACTTTCCTTGCTTGTGGTTGGTTTGTCTGAGTTCTATTTGTTTTTTTTTCTTTTTGGTGGATTATAGAAACTCTGATGTTGCAACAAATCTGTTGGTCTATCTGATAAGTATATATGGTTTGATATATATATAAGTTAATATCAGGTTGTTGGTTGTGTTTGAGGCTGCGTCCTTCGTGTGGAAGGACGGCCGTGTCATCCCTATTCTTTGTAGTTTTGGGGTGTGACATCTTTTGGTATCAGAGCCTAAGTTTTGATCTTTTTGGATGTTGTTATGGGACGTTGTGAGATTGTGTGATAGATTTTATTTTTGCGTTAGTCTTTTAGATTCTAAGGTGTAGTTTTATTCTTGGATTCAGGTGATCATGCGTTCCGACTCCGAGACTCTTGCCTCGCTTCGTAGGAGCAGCAAAGGCAAACGAGTCGCTACCCCTGATGCTAGAGACATGCCTCAAGCTTCTCGAGGTGCGTCGTTGAGAAGGAGACTTGAGGATCGCTTTGATAGGAGTCCTGACTTGCGCGAAGTCAGAGAAGATGATCAAGAGCCAACCCGTTCAACTGAATTTGAACAAGCAATGATCCATTGGTATCGCCAAGCAAAAGAATTAACTGGAGATGGAGCGACTGGCTCAAGCACTTTTGCTCAATTTGGAAAGGCGAAACCACCCACTTTTGATGGGAAAGCTGATCCTCTCGCGGCTGAGCGTTGGATTAAAAAGATTGATGGGATCTTTGAAGCTGAAGAGGTTCCCGAGGAGCGAAAAGTTAAATTTGCCACCCAATACCTGGAAGGTGAAGCAGAGTCTTGGAGGTAGGGATGTTATTATATCCTGGGAGGACTTTAAAAAGGCGTTCAATGCTCAATTCTTCCCAAAGTCATTTCAGGCAAAGATGAAGGGTGATTTTGTACAAATATCTCGGGTGACTCCACGCTTTTAGAGTATTCAGTCCGCTTTAACCGCTTGAGTAGATTTGCGGAGCACTTGGTAGCAAATGAGGAAGATAAGGCTGACCATTTCCTAGGAGGACTCCGACCTGAAATTAATTCTGCACTTGCACCTTTGATGTTAACAACTTATAAGGATGTGCTAGAGCGAGCAATCAAGGTGGAACAAAGCATTCTGAAGCACGGCACACAAGGAGCGCCTCAGCCCAAAAGGTTTAAGCCCACAAATGTACAAGGTAGCCATACTAGTGGTAGTGGAAGGCGAAGAGGTTTTAGTCAGCCAGGACAGTTCAGAAATCCGAGTAACCAGGGCCCCTGCAATACATGTGGAAGTTATCATCGCGGTGAGTGTCATCGGAAAACCGGAGTATGCTTCTTATGTGGGAAAGCTGGACACATGCGGCGAGATTGTCCTACACAAAGGAATCCTCCTATTGACAATAGATCATGTTATCTATGTGGGCGACAAGGACACCTATCACACCATTGTTCCATGCGGAGGAATACCCCTTTGGTTGGTAGGCCCCAAGAGAACCAACAAAGACAAGGTACAAATGGGAAAGTTTTCGCGATGTCGAAGGAGGATGCGGCAGCATCTAACACAGTTGTTGCAGGTAATATTTTTATTGCCTCACAATGTGCTTATGCGTTATTTGATCCTGGTGCTACGCACTCCTTCATTTCAACTGAATTTGCAAAGAAGCTTGATGTGTTGCTTGACCCTCTTGAATGTGAATTGCGTGTTGATACTCCTACTGGTGATTTCTTAGTTGCTCATCATGTGTTCAAGAGATGTGTGATTCAAATTAATAATGTTGAAATGCCTGTGGATCTAGTGGAGTTAAATATTCGAGATTTCGATGTTATTATAGGGATGGATTGGTTATCTACCTATCGTGCTACTTTGTTGATTGTTTTTCAAAGAAAGTGATATTTAGACTTCCGAATCAACCCGAATTCTCTTTTCGGGAAGTTGTCAAAACACTTTTCCAAGGTTGATCTCGGCTTTGCAAGCGAGGAAACTTTTGAGAAATGGTTGTTGTGGTTATTTAGCTTGTGTAAAAGACATAAGTAAGGCTGTAGTGAAGTTGGAAGATGTTCCTGTTGTTAGAGAGTTTCCAAGTGTGTTTCCTGAGGATCTACCAGGCTTGCCTCTTGATAGAGAAATCGAGTTTTGTATTGAATTGATGCCCGGTACAGCACCAATCGCTAAGGCACCATATCGGATGGCACCCGCTGAATTGAAAGAATTGAAAACGCAGCTGCAAGAGCTTTTGGATAAGGGTTTCATCAGACCCAGTGTTTCGCCTTGGGGAGCTCCTGTTCTATTTGTGAAAAGAAGGATGGTAGTATGCGGCTTTGCATAGATTACCGAGAGCTTAACAAGGTAACGGTCAAAAACAAATATCCTTTGCCCCTGATTGATGATTTATTTGATCAACTTCAGGGATCTAAAGTATTTTCCAAGATTGACCTTCATTCTGGGTATCATCAGTTGAAGATAAAGATAGATGATGTGCCTAAAACCGCTTTCAGAACAAGGTATGGCCATTATGAATTTCTCGTAATGCCTTTTGGATTAACAAATGCGCCTGCTGCCTTCATGGACTTGATGAACGAGTGTTCGGGAATATCTAGACAAATTTATTGTGGTGTTCATTGATGACATTCTAGTGTATTCGAAGAGTTTAGAAGAGCACGAACAACACTTGAGGTTTGTCTTGCAGACTTTGCATGAAAAGAAGTTGTATGCCAAATTTAGTAAGTGTGATTTCTGGCTTGATCATATAGAATTCTTGGGTCATGTGATCTCGAAGGATGACATATTAGTGGATCCAAAGAAGGTCGAAGCAGTTGTTAAGTGGAATCGTCCAACTAATGTTACAGAAGTGAGAAGTTTTCTTGGGCTAGCCGGCTACTATAGGCGATTTGTAGAGGGATTCTCAAAGATTGCTGGTCCACTTACCCGTCTAACTCAGAAGAAAGTTAAATTTGAATGGTCAGACCAATGTGAACGTAGTTTTCAAGAGTTGAAGAGACGACTGGTGTCGGCTCCTATTCTAACTCTACCTTCTGGAAGTGGCGGCATCATAATCTACTGTGATGCATCCAAAGAAGGTTTGGGTTGTGTTCTTATGCAAAATAGCAAAGTTATTGCCTACGCTTCTAGACAATTGAAATTACATGAGAAGAACTACCCCACTCATGATTTGGAGTTAGCGGCGGTTGTATTTGCCTTGAAGATATGGCGGCATTATTTGTATGGTGAAAAATGTGAAGTCTTTACCGATCACAAGAGTTTAAAGTATATCTTTACTCAAAAAGAACTGAACATGAGGCAAAGAAGATGGCTAGAACTTTTGAAGGAATATGACTTGTCCATTAATTACCATCCGGGTAAGGCTAATGTGGTAGCGGATGCTTTGAGTCGTAAATCCTTTGGAAATATGGCAACTTTACTTACTTCTCGACACCCATTCTTGAAGATATGAGGAAGTTAGACTTGGAGGTTTTGGTACATCGCTTGGTGCTCGCTTAGCTAACCTTCAAGTACAACCTATGTTGATTGACAGAATTAAGGCTAAACAGAATGAAGATCCACAGTTACAAAAATTTAGAGAAGGCGTAGAAGATGGAAGACAAGCGGATTTTAGTTTACACGTAGATGGATCCTTGAGGTTTCGTGGGCGACCGTGTGTTCCCGAGGACTCAAAGCTGAAAAAGGAGATCCCGCAAGAAGCTCATAGCACTAGATTTTCAATTCATCCGGGAAGCACTAAAATGTATAGGGACTTGAGAGAAAACTTTTGGTGGATCAACATGAAAAAGGATATTACAAAATTTGTCGATCAATGTTTAGTTTGCCAGCAAGTGAAAATTGAGCATCAGAAACCAAGTGGACAGTTGCAACCTCTAGAGATACCTAAATGGAAGTGGGAGCATATTGCCATGGACTTTGTAGTTGGCCTACCGAGGATGCCAAGTGGTAAGAATGCTATATGGGTGATTGTTGATCGATTGACTAAGTTTGCTCACTTTTTGTCATATCGATTTGGCCTTTCAATGGAAGATATGGCAAAGCGATATGTTAATGAAATAGTGAAGCTTCATGGAGTTCCAGTAAGCATTGTTTTTGACAGGGATCCTAGGTTCGTATCTAACTTTTGGAAGAGTTTGCAAGGAGCATTGGGCACTAAACTCAACTTGAGTACAGCTTTTCATCCACAAACAGATGGACAGTCAGAGAGAACGATCCAGACATTAGAGGATATGTTGAGATCATGCATCATTGACTTCGGCGGTTCTTGGGATGAACATCTACATTTGGCAGAATTTTCTTATAACAACAGTTATCACTCTAGCATTAAGATGGCACCCTTTGAAGCTTTATATGGCCGAAAATGCAGAAGTCCTATTTGTTGGGACAACGTTGGTGAGAAGAGACTAACTGGCCCCAAGTTCATTCAACAGTCAGAAGAGAAAGTTAGGCTGGTTCGAGAACGTCTCAGAACGGCTCAAAGTCGTCAAAAAAGTTATGCGGATCTGAAAAGACGCAAGTTAGAATTTAATGTGGGGGATCACGTATTCTTAAAAGTTTCTCCTACGAAGGGTGTAATGAGATTCGACACACGTGGGAAGTTAAGTCCAAGATACGTGGGACCATTCTTGATCTTAGAGAAAATTGGTGAAGTCGCTTATAAATTGGCTTTGCCACCGGCGCTATCAGTGTCCATAATGTGTTCCATGTTTCTTTGTTGCGGAAATATGTGCCAAATCCTGAACATGTGCTAGACTTTACTCCATTGAGATTACGGGAGAACTTGACATATGAGGAACAGCCTATTCGCATTGTCGATAAGAAGGATCAGGTGTTGCGGCGACGAACTATTCCTTATGTGAAAATACAATGGCAAAAACACACCGAGAGAGAGGCTACTTGGGAACTTGAGGAGGAGGCAAGACACAAATACCCTCACTTGTTTCATGATTGAAGTACATGCAAATTTCGAGGATGAAATTTTTTAAGGAGGGGAGAATGTAAAATATGGGTTTTGACCCAGTCAAAGAAAAAGAAAAAGGTAGAAGCTACAGCAGAGAGAGAGAGGGATCGAGAGTTTTCAGGAGAGGGGGAAAAGAGAAGAGAGAGAGAGAGAGAGAGGAAGAAAAGAAAGAAAGAAAAAGAAAAGGTGGTGGGACCCACTTTAAATAAAGAAGAAAAAGAAAACAAAAAAGGGGAAGAGATAAAAAGAAAGCAAGCCCACGTTCGGGCACCAGAAAGAAAAGAAAAGGAGAAGAAGAAGAAGGAGAAGAAGAAGAGAAAGGAGAAGAAAGGAAAGGGGTTTTGGCACGTGCACGCCACGGATGACTCGCCAAGCCGACTCGACTCCATAACGCAGCACCCGGTAAGAGATTAGGCCCCTCGTTCGTCCAATTGAAGTTATTTATGAGTTTAGGGCTCAAATTCGAAATTGTTGGAAAATCAAATGGCGAAGTCTGATTTTGGAGTCGTTGAGGCGTGTATTTTTGTAGGAATGACAGATTAGGGTGTTGTGAAGCCGTGGGATTTTACGGATCGTGATTTGAGCTTGTGGTTTGTCCGAAACAGAATTTCAAAGTTTCCCGCGCACAGTGAACAGTACACGTCCAGCAGTTTCGGGCCTGTATTTTGTCACCTTTCGGCTTGATTTTGGGACAGTGAAGTTGGGATTCTTGTAATATGTGTCAAGGGCTCTCTATTGACTATAAATTCGTTTGGATCGGGGTTCGGAGGAGGAAGTTAGGGCGTGATCAAGTTTTGCGTTTTAACTCCGTGTTGCGATTTGTTAGCGCGTAGAAGTCCTTTTGTTAGAGTTAAGGCATAAGTTAGTAATTTCGTAGTTAAGATGAGAGTTTTATTAGAATTTAACATTATTTCTCGATTATTTGATAGGGCCTTGAGTTCGACGATACGAGTATCGTTCGTCGTTTGGTTGTAGACAACGAGATGAGTGGTACTATATCTTCTTTGGTTTTATAAAATCATGTCTTGAAATGTGTATATATATTGAATAGAGAGGAGCATTTTTATTGCATAAAAGTCGGATCGAGCATTTACTACCCTTTGGTTGATTATGAGTGTTTGAAAAGCGTATTATATAAAGTTTGTGGAGAAATGTATATGAAATTGCTTTGCGACCGATTGATGGAAAAGTTTATGATGATTTGAGAAACGGATATGAAATGGATGATGGGCTATGTTGCAAATTGTTATTTGTTTGGTTTAAGATATTGATTTTTGGATTGGATTTCTGGTATTGGAGAATGGTTATTTATGCTCAATATGACCGTGAACCCAAGTGAGGGGTTTTGGGGTATGCATACCAGGTTTAGGATATCCTTCTGGGCCCAACCATCGGCTTTGTAGGTGGAGACCTTGCCAAGGGGAAAAGCTTGGTCGCCTTGTCACAAGGCGTTGTGTCGTGACCATGGTGGAATATTGAGCAATAGATTAATCAATGGATGGACCATTGATATGTGATATTTGATGGAGAGATTATTCAATGGACTTGACCATTGATACTTGACTTTGATGATGATTTAAATGAGTTTTCCATATTAGTATAAAGCTTTGATGATATCAAATAACCCTTTTATGATTTGATATGTATTTTATATATTGAGTCGGCATTATGAAGTTTGGTATTGCTTTGTATACATGCATAGTGGTTGTTCGATCTGCTTAGAAGATATGTACTACTCACTGAGCTGTTGTTGCTCATCCCACTCCTCCTTTAATCTTTTCAGGTTCCTCGGTTAGCGACGATTAGAGCGAGTGCGCCATCGGTGGGAAACTTTTGGGGAGTTCTATTTTTGGGTATGGCCAAAGGAAGTGGTGCACTTTCCTTGCTTGTGGTTGGTTTGTCTGAGTTCTGTTTGTTTTTTTTTTTTCTTTTTGGTGGATGATAGAAACTCTGATGTTGCAACCAATCTGTTGGTCTATCTGATATGTATATATGGTTTGATATATATATATATATATATATATATATATATATATATTTAATATCAGGTTGTTGGTTGTGTTTGAGGCTGCGTCCTTCGTGTGGAAGGACGGCCGTGTCATCCCTATTCTTTGTAGTTTTGGGGTGTGACATATAGTAATAGAGAAAAATACGTCATGCATGAATCGCAAGAAACACTTCGATTTGGTCAATGGACACCTTTCTATTTCACTTCTTTAGCACATCCTGTCCCACCATTTTCTTGGTCTCCTTCCTCGATTTCTTTTGCCCTTCTTTCTCAACCTTTGCTCCAGCTGCGGTTGCTTTTGCTTTACTGCTTTTCTTCTTCTTCTTCGATTCTTCCCGGCGTCCTCTTTCGCCTTTTCCAGTGCCTCGATCAAAACCTCCAAGCAAGCCTCCTTGTCCTCGTCATCCGACTTGGGCATCAAGCTCTCTGCCACGTCCGCCGGAGACATCTTCGTCTCCTCCAGCAACTGCCTCACCCTCGTGAACAGCAGGTGCGACTCGACGCCCAAGTAATTCCTCGCAAGAACCTTGAATGACTCGAAGCAGCAATACGACATCTCGATATGCTTGTCCATCCTCCCTCTCCTGATTAGGGCTAGGTCGAGCTTCTCCACGAAGTTCGTTGTGAACACGATGATCCTCTCACCCCCGCAGGCAGACCACAGCCCGTCAATGAAGTTCAGGAGCCCTGAGAGGGTGACCTTGCTGTCCTTGCTCTCTTCCCCGCCTTTGCCATTTTTTTGACAGGGATCCGCTTTCTCTTCATCGTCTTCGTCTCTTGCTTCTTTGTCTTCCTCGGCCGGTCGGGTCGAGCGAGCGATCGATGTCCTCGATCACTATGATCGCCTTTTCGGAAGTCTCAATCAGCAGATTCCTCAGCTCCATGTTGTTCTTGACTGTTGTCAGCTCGAGGTCGTACACGTCATAGTTGAGGAAGTTGGCCATTGCGGCAATCATTGTGGACTTGCCAGTCCCTGGCGGGCCATAGAGAAGGTAGCCACGTTTCCACGCCTTGCCAATCCGCTCATAGTACTTCTTCCCTCGCTGGAACTTGAGGAGGTCGTTCATGATCTCCCTCTTCTTGCTCGGCTTCATCGCCAGGGTGTCGAAGGTCGAGGGGTGCTTGAACGTCGCGTGGCTCCACTTTGTTGCCCTGTAGTAGTGCCAGTCCGAGCCTCGGTTGTTGGTGAAGAGCTTCCGCGCTGGTTGTTGGCTGCCGTTGCCTTTCCCTTCTCCAAGACGTGCTTTATGTAAGAACCAGTGATCAAGTCCCGGTGGCTCCGGTGGAAGGTCAGACTATAATACCTTTCGGCAAAAGCAATCACCATGGATATGGCTTGTTAGATCAGAGACGGGTCGAGCGTAGGCAAAAATTTCATCATTAAGAAAAAGAAACTTGTTTCACTTTTGAATTGTTGAAATTAAAATGTTAACCATAAATCCCGAAACCAAGCCGAGACAGGTGTTAATAAATTGGTAATTCCAACCTACACAAATTTTCACATGTACCTTCTTTGATTAGATGAATTGTAGAAGGAAAACGGGGAGTTCTGGGAAACGATCAGGTGCGATGACCACCGGAGCTTGACCCCTTCAAATTCGTCAACGACTTCCTCGTTCTCGTCCATGCTGAGGACCAGTGACTTGCTGTCCTTGACGGACTCGGCCTTGAGTCGCTTGGCCCTGAAAGTGGAGCTCGCGCTCAAGTAATTCTGGATCGCGGCGTAGGCCTCGCACCGCTCGAGCCGCTCCCCGGAAAACTCGGGGAACTTGATGTGGATGTAAGGGTAGACGTACCCCACGGCCTTGTGAACATAGGCCTCGACGTGCGCGCGGAGCTGGGGAGGGAAGTATTGCTTGAACATGGCCCACGCGAACATCAACCCGGCCATGGCCGAGCCGAGGTTGCTCCACATTTCTAATGCTGTCGCCATGGTTTCACCACTTTTGTTTGTTTTTCTGTGGGCCGAAGATGGAGAGGAAGTTCCAAAGTCCAGCTTTGTTGATTTTTCCTTCGATGTTATGTGGAGGGCGTGTGTTTATATGGAGAGTAATCTGAAGCTACTTGCTCATGAGCGTGAAACTTCCTCACCATTTCCTCTTCAAGTCAAGTTTGTCCGGCGGCAACTTTAACGGAGCCCACCGTTGCCTTTTTTCTTCTCTCGCATTTCCACGGAAAGATTCCGAGGAGGACCGGCAGTTGAAGTGTTTCATTCCCCAAGACCGAAGTCACAGCTCTACCACCTATCAAATGGATGGATGGGGATCGAATTTGAGTTAAGTTGGACCAAGAATGATCCGATCTAAATAGACCTATTTAACTCATTTCCATACAATACAAATCTAGTAACTTGTACCTCATTCAGCCTGACTCATATTATTTAAACACTTCCGTATTTAACATAATCTACGAAAACTTATACCCAAGCTGAGGGAAGAGTGTGGAACAAGCGAGTGTGAGATCGAGTGAGGGCGAGAAAGAATGAAAAGAAAGCAATAGAAGTATGTTGGGTCTAAACAAGATGTAAACTCATTTAATGCCCATGTTATATTTAAACATATTTATGACCCATTTAGTTAATATCACTAACCATTTAACCCTCATTAAGAAATGACGGGTCTGCGTTGTCCATATATATAAGTGTAGGGTTGAGTCTGCCTCTTGCGGGGCCCAACTCATCATTTAAAAAGTAAAGGAAAAAAAAAGACAGGGCAGATGTTCTTAATTGAGGAGAGAGAGAGAGAGTTGCTTCGAAGAGGAGGAAAGATAATTTAATTCGACTGAAAATTTTGTTAAAATTGGCTCAAATTTTAGTATGTTAATTGGTGAGATCAAGATGTACAAATTGACCGGTTTTGTTAGTTGAGATCATTTTTCCAAATTATCTTTCAATTTCTTTAAGTAGCAATTAGATCTTTATTATTTCTTTGAGTTAATCTATCTTTAAGGTGATGACGCATTGTTGTTTTGCTAATGTGGAGAGCCTCTAGTCATGTGACTAGATATGAATAATTGTTTACTGTTTTGGGGCTGACGTCGATGGAATATGTGATTGGCTGCTGCTAGGCTTAATTTGATATTAGTTGGTTGAATTTCAGGACAGATTGTAATCCCGGACAGCTTAGCTTTAAGCAGGAAATCGTTGCCCTTTCTTCTCAACGATAATAAGTCAATAGATGGAGTTCAGATTAGGTTGACCAGTTGCTGGGATGAAATCGTCAAAGAATGACAAATTAAATGACTGGTGCAAAAAGCTCCACTTCAATGCCAAGCTGCTAATATATGGGGGAGCCTGCCAAGACAAAGTCGCATGAACACGGATCGTGAGGACCGTCGCATGCTGTCATGCGTCTGACGTCATAAAAATGTTGACCCACATAATTGATTGTATTTTTAAAGAACTTTAAAGTTTAAAACATTCTTTTCATTTTTAAAGGAGGCAAAAAACCTTTTTTGTGCTGAAAACAATGAAAAGGATTTCTCAACAAAAGTGATAGAGCATCTGAAAAACATGGTTCAAAATTAGCCGAACTCCTCACGATTGCATATATTGAATTTTGCCAAAAATTATAGGGACACTTGCTGGTTGTGTGATTCAAATTTAATTCGGACAATCACCTTTGGAGCACAACTCGTTTTCCTTTGTTGATTCAATCTTCTCTGTATTCATAGGTCGACGATCAAAGGATCACGCAATAGGTTTTGGAAAATGAAAAGAAATGATTATTGTTGACACCTAATTTATATTCTCAAGCACATATAAGAAAAAATTGAATTGAAAAAATTGATTGAAAAAATAATAATAATTAAAAAAAAAAAGAGGACGCGGGGGGTCGGGTCGGGCCGAATCCTGCCTTGGCCCGGCCCGCCCCTCTTCCTCTTCTTTCTCCTGCATGGGCCTGGGCCTGGCCCCCCCTTATTTTCCTTTTTCTTTCTTCCCCTCGCACGGTCCAGCCCCCTTCTTCCTTTCGGCCCGGCCTGCGCTTCTTTCTTCTCCCTCAGCCGCCGTCTACACGGGGAACTAGTGAAGCCGAAAGCAAGGCCGCCAGGGCAGCAGGGGACATCATCTCTCGGGTGTAGGCGAGGGTGGCGATCCTCAAGTCAGAGCCGGCTGGCAGAGGCCGCTGGTCGGTCAGTTGAGGCCACGCGCGCGAGCCGAAGGGGCGGAAAAAGTGAAAAAACAGAGAGCGAGAGGAGAGAGTGCGACGGAGGGAGAGAGACGAGAGAGTGGGATAGCCTTTAGAGATCAGCCAAGGAGTAGGGAGCCCCTAGGACGCCTCGCCACTGCCGGAGAGCCGCCCGTTCTTCGCTGCTCGCCGCCGTCTTCCCCAGAATCTAGGTTGGCCTTTTATCAAACACTTGGCGTGCGATTTTTGAAATCGAGCTGGCTGGAGCTCGTTCCGCCCGTTTCAAGCGAGCTCCGGCCCCTTTGTCCGTTCCTGTTACTTTCCTTGAACGCCGGTAGGTCTCCTTAAGTCTTCAGGTTCGCACTCGTGCTTCGGCTGAGCTGGAGGCTCTAGGTCTCGTCCATGCACTCCAACCGCCTCGCCAAAATGCCCAACCGGGAGTTTTTTTTTTTTTTTTTGTTTCCTTTAGTTGGAGATCCAGCTCGACCATTAGGCCGCCGGAAGGGATGCCGTTGTCGACGGAGGGCGAGCATCGTCCCCCCCCCAGCCCGGCGGCGCCGCCGTGCCCGAGTCGGAGAACCACCCAGGAGCACGGCGTCATCTCCCTACGGTCGCGACCGGAAGTCGACCGAGCGAGGGGGAGGCCTGGTGAGCGGGCCGATCCGTCCCTTCTCGCCCCACAGGCCGATGGCCTAGACTTGGTGCAGGTCGTGGGCTGCGGGGAGCCCTTTGCGAAAGGGGTTGGGCCCGTGAACGGGCCCAACCCGCATTTAATTGATGGTCGGGCCTTGCTCTTTTCCCGGTGGGCCAATCGGCCCGTCTCCCTAGCTGCACCCGAACCGGTCCGGTAATTCCGTACCGGGCCGAACCGGGTCGGGTCGGACCGAACCAGACTCGGTCCGCCCAAAAAAAAAAATTAAATTAAATATAAAAAATTTATTATTAAAAAAAAATCCAAAATCCAAAAATGTAGGATTTTGTTGGAAATTACCATGTTTTGCCCTTTTAGTATAATTAGGCCTTTATTTGCTTGCACATTGATTATATTGTATGTTTAATTTGCATATTTAATTATGTTTAATTGCACTTGTTCAATTTTACCGCAATTAGAATCTTGGTAGGTGTGGATATTATTTTAATGATTGCGCATGTGACATCTTGAAATTCGAGCCCTTTGAGGAATGAATGGATGTGAATTTCATCAATGCATTGTTGGTTGATCTCACTCGGAATTGATCACTCTTGAGATACTGACCTTGAAGGGAAAGGCTATTGAGGACGTAACTCATACGACTAAAGGACTCGACTGGGAAAACGACTTGACCGTGAGACTTGCGTGAGGACGATCCCGTAGATAGCGGGCGATTCTAAGGACGACTAGAAGTCGATTCGCGGACATAACATAATGGAACGACGGGTGATTCCGTTTGCGGTATTGAATCCACGAAGGACCCTATGTCGATCCTCAGTAATCGTGTACTTTGAAATAAGAATCTATCCTCCATAATTTCATGCAGTCAAGGACGTCCATGCGTCGAGATGTCTTGAACGTGGTTTGGCACGAGTCGGTTACGCGTGAATCCTCTGAGCTGCCCCGTCAGTCTGAGTTATAACCAAAATGGCATTAGGGCGAAATTGACATGGCAAGAGAACTTAGGACTGGACTTCGAATTATCGGAAATGTCCGGGACGGACGTTAGATGAAGTCATGCTTCAAGCAGTCGACGAGTCAATTAAGCCGTAATTGGAAAAGGGATTTTCGGGCCAGGGAAGCAAGCCCGTGAGGACGTGGGCGGGCGGATATAGCCACCAAATGGGCCTAAGACAATCAAATGAGCCATTGGGCCAAACCAACTATTCATCTTTTAAGCCCATGGGCCAATTCTTGGCCATTTCAAGCCCAACAAATTCCTAAGCCCATTCCTATTCATGGCCAAGCCCATTTCTTAGGCCCATCCACCAATTTCAGCCCAAGGTCAGATGTGTAATTTGTGCAATGTGGAAATGACCAAATTGCCCCTAAAAGCATTTGGATAAGGGCAAAGGAAGAGAGAGAAGATGATGTCATGCATGGGGACTTGAAGCAAGCATTTATGGGGGTCTTGACAGCTCTCCCATCACTCTCTCTCTCCCCCATTCGGCCTCCCAATCGATGGAGCTCTCTTTCCCTCGTTCTCCCTCTCTTCCAGTTTCTGCTCCAGCCGACCTCTCTCCAAAGATCGGAGTTGAAAGTGGTCCTCCCGGTTGAATCAGAGAACGCTCCACCCACCAACGTGACAAGGAGATCCATCCCGTTCCAACGAGCCTGACCACTCCCCGAAAGGAGACACCGTCTGTCCCGAAATACTGCGACAAGCCACCGGCCGCTGGACCGCCCGGTTCCGCCCAGCTCCGCCTGTTTCGAGTTTTCTTCGAGTTTTCTCCCATTTCGACCGAGCTTTTGCCTAGCCCAGCCACCAGCAGGTCCTCCTTGACCCCAGGTGCCGCCGGTTGCCGGCCACCCCCTGCCGGAGCTTCGATCAGCCTGTTCAACTCCGTTTCTCCTCCGGCAGTCAGTTTTTGAGAGTTGCAGAGAGAAGCAGAGGCTGTGGTTGCTGTGCTGAGCTTGGGACCACCTTGGATCGTCGTTGTAGAGGTTCCGGTGCATAGCCACCGTCGCCGCCACCGCGTCGGTGTGTCCGGCCCGCTTAACGGGTGAGTTTAGCTCCTAATCCTTCGATTAGTGCCTAAACTTGCTTAGGGTTGGTTTAGTTAGATTTAATTCTAGTTTAAGTGATTTAATTAAGTTGTATTAGTCCTAAGATAGGTGGTTAGATTAATGGATTCGATTAGTTTAGCTTAATCTTGTTTTATTTGCTTAATGTGGTTTATGTGGTTAATTAAGCATGTTTATCTTAATTGATTGGTTTCCTTAATTTAATCATTGTTTTAATGATTTTTGAATATAATTTATTGTTTATTGAATTCTGGAAATTTACTGTTCACGCGACACTATTCACAAAATACTGTTCACGTGCACTGTTCATCCAGAATGCGAAAAGTTGTCTAAATTCATGTGTGTTGATTTTATGAAATGAATGGATGTGTAAATGCATGGGCATCCGCATGAATTGATTGTTGAATGGTGTAATTGTGTGACGATTGTGAAATATAGGTATTTTAAGTGGAAAATACCGGGCGTCGGTTTACAACGCCAAGAATGTGTTTATGGATTATTGAATTAGTGGGATTTTCAAAAGTGAAAATATGGTATTTTGGTTAAGGCCGACCGTGTACCCACACACGGCTATTTTTATCGGAGATGATAAAAATTGGTGAATTGATTGAATGGTCAAGATAGTATACTATATCATCCTACGGGCTCTGATATGTCAGCTTAGCGAGAGCAAGATATACTAGTGTACTATATCGCCTACGGGCGATATGTCGCCTTAGCGTGAGCAAGACACTTTATCGGCTTAAGGTGAGCATCGGGGGTATACTATATCAGCCTACGGGCGATATGTCGCCTTAGCGAGCAAATACCGGTGTACTATATCAACCTACGGGCTCGATATGTCACTTAGCGCGAGCAAGTACACTTTATCGCCTTAGCGAGAGCATCGGGGTATACTATATCAGCCTGCGTGCGATATGTCAGCTTAGCGAGAGCAGTATACCGGTATACTATATCAACCTGCGGGCGATATATCAGCTTAGCGAGAGCAGTATACCTTAACCTTATCAGCTTAGTGTGAGCTATATTATCTATATATCAGCTTAGAGTGAGCAGTCCCAGACCATGGTCGGACTTATAGATAGTATTGATTGTACCGATCGAGGAAAAGGTCGTGGTGACATGTAATCGACTGGGTCGATTGATCGATGACTCGATCTAAATTGATGAATTGATGTGTGAAATTGTTATATGCATTAATTATATGCATGAGTGAATCACATCGTTTATGGTATGCACACATGAATCGATAATGTGTGGTGTGGCAATGGCCGTGAGATCGCTATGATGCGACTCGTGTGTGATTGATGAACTGCATCATCTAATGGTCATGTGCTTTGTGTGTATCATGCTGAGTGATATCGTGCGGTATGGCATACCAGGTGAGGTTGTATGCGAATCGACCGTTGTTGTTGGTTGCTGTTGGTTGTTGCTTGTTAGTGGAGTGGTTCTCGGATAGATACCTGGGTTGAGTTGGTGTACTTAACCGGGGCTTAGGGGTGGAACTGCCGAGATTTATATCTCACCGGTTATTGAATAACCATTTTCGGTCCCTAGTGTGAAGAGCCGGGAGCTTGAAGCGGAAGGGTCGGGAGCATAGGTGGCTCGGTAGTTCTTTATGACATAGACCTTCTGTATAAGCTTGAAGTGTTTATAAAAGTGTTTTTGATTTGAAATTGTTGTCCTGCTTTTCTATCCCATATTTGTTGAGGTTAGGGGATTAGTAATTCGCTTCCGCATGTGCA
Organism: Eucalyptus marginata; assembly: GCA_014182565.1. Taxonomy (NCBI): domain Eukaryota; kingdom Viridiplantae; phylum Streptophyta; class Magnoliopsida; order Myrtales; family Myrtaceae; genus Eucalyptus; species Eucalyptus marginata. Next base: position 27,556,578 of record CM024594.1, read on the forward strand.
ATAAAAATGAAGGGTCGGCGACGAGTCCTGGGAACGTCGCAAAATTCTATCGACCACCGAGGGATGTGTACGTGCTCAAGGTTCGGGGCGTGACAACGCGCATGCATGATCACCTCACATGTTAGTGGATAGGTATAAAATCAATCCAAACTGCTTGCCAAAAATTATTTTGTTAAAATGAATAAGATTAAGTACCGAAAGGGCACTAATTGGTCAATTAGTGTAATCAAGTCCCCGACCCTAGATTCTCTGGTTGCATAGGAAGTGAGGTACACTCCCATGTCTCAATTGGTTTCTAGCCGACCCCAATAGGCTAGTGGCGACTCCTTTTGTGCAAAATTCCTAAAAAAAATATCCCAATGTCACGCGGGGTATGGGCTTGGGAGAGTTCGCGCCTAATCATGGGTCCGTCCTTTAGGCAATACCCCTAAACCCGTTCCCTCCCCCCAGGGTAGGTCGCGACAATTATTACAAATCTTGCATCAAATTTTGCCAAGAATATAAGAGAAATCAACTCCGAAAGCAATAGTCATAAATTTTCTTTCTATTAATAAATAAGAGAATTGAAAGCACGCTACATATATGACATGAGGAAAATTGGTTGAGTGAAGTAGGTAATTATGAGTGACTTATTGAAATAGTATTATCTGATGAGTAATTAATTTTGGAAAATTTAAAAGTGAGTCAAAATGGTGCTTTAACTTAAATATAGCTTGGGCCACACTTTTTTCTGACAATATTTCCCCTATGGGATCTCTCGGCCAGTGTTCAAAGAAAGTGTTCCCTTTTTTCCTCTGGTCCCTTTTGCTTGTCTGACCATCCATATTGGAACGGTCACAGGTCAGCCACGTATGGTTTTGGAGGAAACCGGTGGACTTCCTAAACCGGTTTAATCATTGACTCTATGTTTCCTTCTTCTTCATTTTTTTCTTTTACCTCTATGTTCCTTATTACAACCTCAAATTTATAGACAAAATCAGAATAGGCCACACTAAATCATTTTTCTTGAAATTTTCACTTTGATTTGTTTCTTTAAATAAAACAAGAAAATCGTTTTCTTGTAGTTTTTTTATTTAAAAAATGCATTTTTTTCTTTGCTAATTTATTTTTGGAATGTCTACTAATTGATTATTCTTATTCTGATCTTTTATTCAATTCATTTATTTTATGCATAATTAATATCAATTGTCTAAATTTTAGATCATCGGAAAGTCCTTCCAGAGTAATTTAATTTGAGAAAAGGAATGATGAGCTATTTCATTGCATAATGATTTCATTATTAAATACGAAGCTAATGTTACAAGTATTTTTTATCTTTTTTTAATATATTTTTGTAATGATATTAACGATTATTTTAGTGAGCTATAATAAATATATTTTTTTACTTGTAATTATTTATATTTCAGTATTTAATTTATTTTTTCTTTCTTCATATTCAAGAAAATTGATTCCGTGGGCATCCTTCTGATTTTGTCTCTAAAGTTAAGCTTCTTATCAGTATTTAATTATTTGTATTTTGGTATTTAAGGAAACATAGAAGTCCAAAAAATAAGGGAAACATGGGGTCAAAAATTGAAACCAGCTACCGGTTTCCTCCACAAGGATTTATGGCTAGCCTTTGATCGCTCCACTGTTATTATGCAGCGGACGGTCATGCTAGTCATTCTCCTTTTATTATTGATTTTCTATTTCTTTTCTGGTGGGTCCCACATCCACTTTTCTTAATATTTTTCGTACTCTCCGCCCCCCTTCTTTTTATTTTCGGTCAGTTCTCTCGTTCTCTCTCAGGAGACAAAGAAATGGAGAACCAGCAAGGGCATGTGCTCGTATATCCTACTTAGGGCCACATCAACTCGCCACCGGGACACATCAACCCGCCACCGGGACCTTGACGAAGCCCTCCCCCTCCTTGACCACCTCTGTCTCTGTGGCTACCGATTCGACTCGCTCAACCTCAGCAACGTAATTCACACTCTTTGCGACGCGAAACGGTTTGAGGAGGCCCGCCATTAGTTCGTCTCCTCCGTTTTCGTTTATTTATGTTCATGGACAAACATGATCGTTACTAGATTGCTCAATTCTCGCGGCCCACATGGCATGTTACGGGTCATTAGGTGGTTGGCTTATGTCTATTAGAAATTAAACAAATTCATCGGTGCAAATAACTGTTCGGTACCTGCATTGAAAAAGAGTCATAATTGCAGCGTTATCTTTAATGAGTATGTTCGTCATTATCTATAATGAATCTATTCCTATTTCTAGGTGTAGTAATTGTTTTTAAAGATAATGACCGTTTTTAGAGATAAGATGAGATATGGTGATTTTTTATTAGTTTCTAGATCTTATCCGAAATGTTAGCTTTTCCTACTAGGAAGAGTAAATGTCTTGTAACAAGTCTAGAAATAGGGGAGTCTTGTAATTGTTTTTTTTTTATGGTGAAATAAATCTATAGGCATATCTATCTTCTTCTTGTGTGAGTTGTGAGCATTTCATCTTCAAATTACTTCCATCAAAGTGGTATCAGGGCCTACGGGTTGTGATCATGGCATCAACAAACAATCAACTCCCTCTTCAATACCCTCGTCTTACCAAAGACAACTATGGTAACTGGGCCGTTAGAATGAAAGCTCTACTCAGCACCTACGGCGTGTGGGAACTTGTCAACACTGGCTATGATGAGCCAGAAATGAAGCTACCTTGAACCAGAATCAGAGGAATGCCTTGGAGAAGGTTCGTTCAACATGCCCTGTCAATCATCTATCAAGCTTTAGATGATTCCATGTTTGAAAAGGTGTCGAATGCCACCACTACTAAGGAGGCATGGGAGATTCTTCACAATACACATCAAGGAGTACAAAAAGTTCAGAAGATTCGCCTTCAAACCTTGAGAGGAAAATTCGAGGTAATTCATATGAAATAATCTGAATCGATTGCTGATTATTTCACAAGAGTTTTGGCGATTATCAACCAAATGAAAAGAAACGGAGAAATGTTTCAGATGTTCGTGTTGTCGAGAAAATACTTCGGTCCTTAGACAAGAAGTACAACCACATTGCTGTTGCAATTGAAGAATCCAAAGACTTGGATGCCATGATGATCGATGAGCTTATGGGTTCATTACAAGCCCATGAAGAAAGGTAGAAGAAAAAAGATTGAACCAGTGGAGGAAGTTCTCCAAACGCAATTAACCATCCAAGATGAGAATGAGCAAAGAAGAGATCCCGTGCAAATTCGTGGGACAAACCAAGATCGTGATCGTGGTCGAGGCCGAGGTCGCTTTCAAGGAAGAGGTCATGGACGAAGCAGAGATGCTGCTCGAAGTGACGGTAGATACCAATATCAAAGAGGTGTTCGTGGAAGAGGAAAGAACTCGATAGGCCAATGGTATGATAAATCTAAAATTCGATGTTATCATTGTAATAAACTTGACCATTATGCTTCTGACTGCTGGAACAATGAAAGTAATGGAGCAGATGAAAAGGCAAACTTGGTGAATGATGCTGATCAACTTCTATTATTGGCGTTCAAAGAAGATAAAGGAGGCCAAACTGATACGTGGTATTTGGATACTGGTGCAAGCAATCACATGTGTGGGAGAAAAGAGATGTTTATCGAGTTAGATGAGACAATTAAAGGGAAAGTCTCTTTAGGTGACAACTCCAAAATTCTTGTTGAAGGCAAAGGTACAATTCTGATTCGCTTGAAGAATGGTGCACGTTAGTTTATTACTAATGTTTATTATGTCCCGAAAATGTCAAGCAATATTTTAAGTTTGGGACAGCTTTTGGAGAAAGGTTATACTGTTCATATGAAAGATCTTAGTCTTGTGCTAAGAGATAGGAATAATAAATTGATTGCGAATGTAAAGATGTCGAAGAACAGGATGTTTACTCTCAATATAAAGAATGATATGTCTCAATATCTGAAGGCGTATGTGGATGATCCTTCATGGTTGTGGCATTTAAGGTTCGGCCATCTCAATTTTGGCGGACTCAATTTGCTTTCTTGTAAGAAGATGGTTTATGGCTTACCACGTATTGATCATCCTGATCAATTATGTGAAGAGTGTGTTATCGGTAAGCATTCTAGAACTAGCTTTCCGAAGGAAGTGACTTATCGAGCAAAAAAACCGCTTGAGTTGATTCATTCTGATGTGTGTGGCCTAATCACCCCTCACTCATATGGTAATCATCGATAATTTGTTACTTTTATTGATGATTTTATTTGGAAAACTTGGGTATATTTTTGAAAGAAAAACAGAAGTGTTTAATACTTTCAAACAATTCAAAAAACTGACTGAAAAGGAGAGCGGCTGTTTTATCTAGGGGTGAGCGGTTCCAGGTTCCGGTTCGGTTCCGTCTGGAACCTGGAACCTACTCGGGTAGGTTCCTCAAAATGAGGAACCTGGAACCTACCCGTTAGAACCGAGAACCTGGAACCTACCCTGTCACAGGTTCCAGGGTCGGTTCCAGGTTCCAACAGGTTCTTTTTTTTTTTTTTTTTTTGTTATTTTCAGATTTGAACTATAACGTACGCGCACGTTACCAAAAAAAACTATAACGTACGTGCACGTTACCAAAAAAAAATATATATATATATAACGTACACGCACGTTACCAAAAAAAACTATAACGTACGCGCACGTTACCAAAAAAAAAAATATAATGTACGCGCACGTTACCAAAAAAAACTATAACGTACGCGCACGTTACCAAAAAAAAATATATATATATAACGTACACGCACGTTACCAAAAAAAAACTATAACGTACGCGCACGTTACCAAAATATATATATAACGTACATGCACGTTACCAAAAAAAAACTATAACGTATGCGCACGTTACCAAAAAAAAAATATAACGTACGCGCATGTTACCAAAAAAATATATATATAACGTACACGCACATTACCAAAAAAAACTATAACGTACGCGCACGTTACCAAAAAAAACTATAACATACAGGGAGGGCGTCCCGGGTCGGGACTCGGGAGTCGGGACTCAAGAGTCAAGAGCAGAGCAATAGATGTGAGGTGAGCAGGGGAGGGGGTTCCTTTTGGAACCCTAACCGGTTCCGCGGCTGGCGTTCGGCGGCGGCGGCCTTCAGGGCGAGCGGCGTCCGGCGAGAGTTTCAGAGGGTCGGGACTCGGGAGTCGGGACTCAAGAGTCAAGAGCAAAGCAATAGATGTGAGGTGAGCAGGGGAGGGGGTTCCAAAACCGGTTCCGAAACCGGTTCCGCGACCGGTTCCGGTTCCGGTTCCGCGACCGGTTCCGGTTCCGGTTCCGCGACCGGTTCCGGTTCCGGTTCCGCGACCGGTTCCGAGTGGAACCGAACCGAACCGGGATCTCCGGTTCCCGGAAAAATGGAACCGGAACCGAACCGGTCCTTTAAGAACCGGGAACCGCGCTCACCCCTAGTTTTATCAAAGCTTTGAGGACCGATCGTGGTGAAGAATTCACATCAACCATATTCAACAAATTTTGTGAGGATCATGGCATTCGGCACTTCTTGACGGCTCCATATTCTCCTCAACAAAATGGCGTAGCTGAACGAAAAAAATAGAACCATTCTTGACATGGTTCGAAGCATATTGAAGAGTAAAAATTAGTCCAATGAGCTTTGGGCTGAAGCTGTTTCATGTGTGATCTATCTTCAAAATAGATATCCCACATATGGACTTGAAGGCATAACTCCACAGGAAGTATGGACCGGGAGAACACCAAGTGTTTCACACTTGAGAATTTTCGGGAGTATTGCCTATGCTCATGTCCCGGACCAGAAAAGATGAAAGTTGGAAGACAAGAGCAAAAAGCTCATCTTTATTAGGTATGACTCCTCATCCAAAGCCTATCGTTTATTTGATCCTAACACTTTGAAAGTGTATATAAGCAGAGATGTCAAGTTCGATGAAGATGGCACATGGGAAGACAACCCAAAAGATGAAGTGAATGCTCATGGTGATACCGATCAAACAGAGTTGAAGGATCATTCCACACCTTCTTCTCCAGTATCTTCTTCAAGTTCATCATCACCAACTTCTTCAAATGGTGTTGATGAACCGCTAGTGCCAAGGTCAAGGAGATTGTCTGACATTTATGAAGCTACCAACGAGGTTCACCTTGTATGTCTTCTTGCAGATTGTGAACCACTTGTCTATGATGATGCGGCCAAAGAAGAAAAATGGAGAAAAGCCATGAATGAAGAAATTGAAGCCATTGAGAAGAATCAAACATGGGAGCTTGTTGATCTACCAAAGGACAAGAAATCGATTGGAGTCAAATGAGTATACAAGGCCAAGAAGAACGAGAAAGAAGAAGTGACAAGGTACAAGGCTAGATTAGTTGCGAAGCGGTACAAGAAAAAAGCCGGAATCGACTATGATGTCTGCATGGAAACAATTAGATTGATTATTTCTATCGCTACTCAAATTGATTGGCGAATTTATCAAATGGATGTCAAATCGGCATTTTTGAATGGCATCCTTGAAGAAGAGATTTATGCTGAACAACCCGAGGGGATTGTTGTCAAAGGTCATGAAGACAAAGTGTTAAAGTTGAAGAAAGCTCTATATGGACTTAAACAAGCACCAAGAGCATGGAATTCCAGAATTGATGCATATTTCAAGGGGAATGGATTTTTTCAATGTCCATACAAGCATGCACTTTATTTGAAGAAAGAAAAAATGTGATATTCTACTTGCGTGTTTATATGTTGATGACCTTGTTTTTACAGGAAATGATCCGGCGATGATTGATGCTTTTAAGGCATCAATGATGAAAGAATTTGAGATGACCACTAATGGTCTCATGAATTATTTCCTTGGGATCGAAGTGAAGCAAAGTGCCAAGGGATTTTCATTTCCCAAAAAGGGTATGCAAAAAATATCCTTGAAAAATTCAACATGAAGAATTGTATTGCGGTCAATACACCAATGGAGTGCGAAACCAACCTTTCGAAATTTGATGATGGTGTCGATGTTGATTCGACATATTATAGAAGCTTGATTGGGAGTTTGAGATACTTGACATGCACGAGACCGGATATTATATATAGTGTTGGAATTGTGAGTCGATATATGGAGAAGCCCAAGTCATCTCATCTTAAAGCTGTAAAGAGGATACTTCGGTATATCAAAGGTACTACTTCTCATGGCTTACACTATTATTGCTCTGAATCTTTCCAACTTAGAGCTTATTCGGATAGTGATTATGGTGGAGATATCGATGATCGAAAGAGCACTTCAGGCTTTGTATTTTTCTTGTGTGACACTACTTTCACGTGGTCATCAAAGAAGCAACCCAGTGTCACCTTATGTGATATGAGATATTTATATGAACTAAAAGGTAGTATTAAGTATTTGAATGACATATAAAGGGTTACATTTTTTATACTTCTTTTTGGCTTAAACACTCCACAATACAGTAATTTGCCATGTTCCCTCATATCCAGAAACACTCTATATGCCCATGACCTAATCATGAAATATAGCATCACTAATCAATGAAGCAGTCGAGATTAGTCAAGGAACACATGTACTCGGGCTTGACATTGATGGAAGTAATTTGAAGATGAAACGCTCACAACTCACACAAGAAGAAGATAGATAGGCCTATAGATTTATTTCACCATAAAAAAAAAAAAACAATTACAAGACTCCCCTATTTATAAACTTGTTATATGACCTTTACTCTTCCTAGTAGGAAAAGCTAACATTTCCAGATAAGATCTAGAAACTAATAAGCTAACATTCCGGATAAATTCTAGAATCTAATAAAAAATCACCATATCTCTCATTGTCTCTAAAAACAATCACTACACCTAGAAATAGGAATAAACTCATTATAGATAATGACGAACGGACTCATTAAAGATAACACTACAATTATGACTCTTTTTCAATGCAGGTACCGAACAGTTATCTACACCAATGAATTTGTTTAATCTCTAACACTCCCCCTTAAACCAAATTCTCTTCCATCGATAATTCCAAACAGGCTCTTGAATTTGTTTTTTCAATGCATATTATTTGAACACGCACTACCTTTCCATAAAAGATTAACACTCCGAGGACTATACTTAGATTTATTGGATTTGTTGCTAAAATATCGTTCAAAGCACACCATTCTCTTTCACTTCTTTAGCACATCCTCTTCTACCGTTTTCTTGCTCTCCTTCTATCGATGTAAGTTGCCCATCTTCCTCAGCCATTGCTCTAGCTGCAGTTGCTTCTACTTCCGCTACAACAGCTTTTTCTTCTTCTTCTGATTTATTCTTAGCGTTCTCCTTCGCCTTCTCGAGCACTTCGATGAGTCCCTCCAAGCAAGCCTCCTCATCCTCATCATCCGACTTGGACGTCAAGTTCTTCGCCACGTCCGCCGATGTCATATTTGTCTCTTGCAGCAACCGCCTCACCCTTGCGAACAGTGGATGCAACTCGATGCCCAAGTAATTCCTCGCGAGCACCTTGAACGACTCGAAGCAGCAATACGAAATCTCGATATGCTTGTCCATTCTCCCTCTCCTGATTAGGGCTGGGTTGACCTTCTAGACAAAGTCCTTCGTAAACACAATGATCCTCTCGCCCCCGCACACCGACCACAGCCTGTCGATGAAGTTCAGGAGCCCTGAGAGCATGACCTTGCTCTCCTTGCTCTCTTCCCCACCTTTCGCCACTTTCTTGACAGGATCCGCTTTCTCTTCATCGACTTCTTTCTCTTGCTTCTTCGTCTTCCTCTGGCCAGTCAGGTCGAGTGAGCAATCAATGTCCTCGATCACTATGATCGACTTGTCGGATGTATCAATCAGCAGCTTCATCAGCTCCATGTTGTCCTTGACCGCTGTGAGCTCTAGGTCGTACACGTCGTAGTTGAGGAAGTTGGCCATCGCAGCAATCATTGTAGACTTGTCAGTCCCTGGCGGGCCATAGAGGAGGTAGCCACGCTTCCACACCTTGCCGATCCGCTCATAGTACTCTTTCCCTCACCGAAACTTGAGGAGGTCGTTCATGATCTCCCTCTTCTTTCTCGGCTCCATCGCCAGGGTGTTGAACGTCGAGGGGTGCTTGAATGCCACGTGGCTCCACTGGCTCACCTTGTGGTAGCTTCAGTTTGAGCTCGTGTTGTTGGTGAAGAGCTTTTGCTGCCGGTCGGCTGCCACTGCCTTCCCCTTCTCCAGGACGTGCTTTATGCAAGAGCCGGTGATCAAGTCCCGGTGGCTCTTGTGGAAGGTCAAAGTATAAAACCTAGTGGCAAAAGCAAAAAACCATTCGTTTTGCTTGTTTGGTCAGAGTCGGGTGAGTGTCAGCTGAAATTAATCATTGGGAAAAAAAATTAAAAGAAAAAGAGACTTATTTCAGTAAATAAACAAAGTGAACGGATTATTAAGTCCTTGATTAAAATAAACCATGTTGACAAACATATAATAGGAAGACACTTGTGTATAGCGAGACAAAAGTTACCAAATTGGTATGTTAAAGTATATAAAGATTAAACCATATATTCATTTAATAGTTTAAGGTTTTAGAACAATTGGTTGCGGTCCTACAAAATCTCACATGGTATCAAAGTAGGAGGTTCGAGTTCAAATCTTTTTAGACTTTTATTTGCCTCGCCAATTATATATTTCCATACTTTGAGCTTAGGCCAAAGTCTAGCCTACTTGTGAGGGGGAGTATTAAAGTATTTAAATATTAAACTACACTTTTATATAATAGATTAAATTTTTAAAACAGTTGACGGTAGTCCTACAAATTCTCGTATAGTAATTCCAACCCACACACGTGTGTACCTTTTGTCTTTGGATGGCGGGGACCAAGGAAACGGGGACAGGGACTTTTGGGAGACAATTAGGCTCAATGACCACCAGAGCTTGAACCCTTCAAATTCATCGACGACTTCCTCGTCCTCGTCCATGCTTCGGACCAGCGACTTGCTGTCCTTGACGGACTTGGCCTTGAGCCGCTTGGCCTTGGCAGAGGCGCCTCCGCTCGGGTAGTTCTGGATCACGGTGTAGGCCTCACACCGCTCGAGCCACTCACCTGCAAACTCTAGGAACTTGATCTGGACGTACGGATAGACGTGGCCAACAGCCTTGAGAGCATTAGGCCTCGACGTGCATGCAGAGCTGGAAAGGGAAGTATTGCTTGAACATGGCCCACGCAAACATCAGCGCGGCCATGAAGGAGCTGAGGTTCCCCACATTTCTAATGCGGTCATCATGGTTTCGTCTCTTCTTCTACTTCTTTTTATTTAGGGCTGAAGATGGAGAGGAAGTTCCAAGTCCAGCTTTTTTTATTTATCCTTCAATGTTATGTGGAGGGTTGTGCTTGTACTTATATGGAGTGATTAGGCAGCTCCTTGCTTAGCACGTGAAACTTCTCCGCCATTTCCTCGTCGAGTCGAGATCCTTCTGTCTTAAGGTCTTGTCCTGAGTTATTTGGTTTTGGTTTTTTTTGTGGGAAATTTTTTATAATATGGGCTTACATTAATTAATTATTATTTTTTATTTTAAATAATCGGGTTAATGGATATTCTAATATTTGTTAAACCCTAGAGTGATCTTATTGAATTGCGTTTTGGTATATATTAATAACGAGCCTAATTGAGCAGCAAAGTGTAGGCAATTGTGTTTAACTGAAGCCCGTAATGGAAATGGCCCAGTTGACACGCTATTGATTAGGGTTTGTTAGGTCCCCTCTCTAGCCTATAAAATGGTAGGTTATATCTATTAGTTGCTTAATCCCATTGAAAGCTGCTATACTGAAGTAGGTCATAGAGAGGAAGATCTGGCATTTTAATAGATTTCTGGTATCAGAGTGATATATTCATCTTCAAGTGAAACAATGGCTCAAACATGTATGCTTTAATTCCACCGTGTTTATTGATCTCGGTGTTTTACAGTCATATGGATATGATTCTTCTTGATTAATAAGTTGTTTATGTGAATAATTTTCTACATGTGGTATCAAAGCTTTTCATATATGATTGTAGAACCAAAAAAAAAAAAAAAAATTATGGACAAATTCGAAATTTTTCTCTTTGAGCCAAATATGGGCGTTATTTTTTCATGTGGATTTTTTTTTTTCGATTGATCCTGAAACCATAGGGTTTTTGTTCTACATGTCGAGATCTTTCCAACCATATATAATTTGTATAATTTCATTGAGAATTGAGTGAGAATTTGAAATTTGAAATTCTAGGGTTTATACATAAAAAAGTTCTAGAATCTTCAAATTACTTGCAATTGATTGATGTTCGTTGTAAATCGTTGCATGGGTATTGTTATATATATATGCTTTAGCATCCTTTTGTTGCATTAAAGTAAGTTTTTGGGGCTTAAATTTAAGAAAATCGAATTTCGGCCATGGGAGGCTTAGATCCGAAATTTTGAAGCTTATATGAGGAAGATTTACTTGTTTTTTCTTCGTTTAATTCATTCTAGTAAATTATATTAATGTTATATGCAAGACCCATGGAGAGATTTCATCAAAGATCAAGTTAATTGGTGTTTTTCATGTTCGGGTCAAAACCGGGTCATACGACCCGGTTTTGCAGAGTTTGGGACCCGGCTGGAGGTTGAAGACCACCTCCAGCCAAGCCTGGGCCTAAATATGGGCGAAGCCCCTTTTTTTTAAAAATTTCTAATTCTGGGCGTGAGCCCAAAATCGTGGGGCATTTAAAACAGCCCATTTCATGGGCCATTTTTTAATTAAAAGAAGTATGGGCTTCTGCGGATTGGGCCCAAGCGGAGGGAAAATTCTTGGGCCACGCAGGTCAGGGCCAGCTGGAGCCTCCCCCTCCGCAGGAGGATCCGAAACAGTAAAATTATAATAAAATAATAATAAAATAAAATAAATTTAAAAAAATTGTGGCAAAAATTGTTGCTTGATAAATGCAATATGATCTTGGGAAGCACATGTTGTAAAGTGCTTCATATTGTTCGATGAATTTTGGGCATAAATTTTTAGAGTTCCCTATTGATAAAAAAATTAGTATATACAATAACTCGCCCAAAGGGGGTTATTGTGTATGTTAATTTGGAAAATAGCATGAAGATTAATTCCCAAATTTAAAAGATAGGGATGTATAATTGAAAAATATTTATCTGCCCAAAGGGGATAAATGTTTTGAAAATTATATGTAATTCCCCTCTATGTTGTGATAATGGACATGTATAATTTAAAGGATTTGTCTGCCCAAAGGGGATTGATCCTTGACAATTATATGTAATTCTCCTTGTTGTTACTTTAAAAACTTCATGCTGTGAAAAATAATGGTGCATTATACACTCTGCCTAAAGGGGAGTTTATAATGTACTAATTATTTTTGTTGAATTGCTTATTGCCCATAATTGATCTTATTGCATTATGTGTGACAAACAGTGACCTTTACTGTAAATAACAACAATGCCACGATTGAAATGTTAACTGGATCAAACTTCAAGAAATGGAAGCAAGATATAGAGTTTGCTCTGGGCATAATTGATATGGACTCGGCTCTACGTGAGGATGAATCTTCCAGGCCCAATGATCAAAGTACTGCAAATCAAAAGGCCCATTATGCTAGATGGGAAAAATCTAATCGACTAAGCCTCATTGCTATGAAGAGGTCCATTGCGGAGCATCTCATTAGTGGTTTGCCGGAAGATACGAATGCCAGACAGTTCCTTGAAGCAATGGGAGAAAGATATAGAGTCTCAAATAAGGCTGAAGCTAGGAACTTGCTGAGTGAGTTAACGAACATGAGGTATGATGCTGCTATGGGTGTTATAGAATTTTTACTGAAGATGGTCCACATTCAGTCCAAACTTAAAGCCCATGAAATTGTCCTTTCTGAAAATTATATTGTGCATCACGCCTTAAATGTTCTGCTAGTTGAATTTAGCCAGATTAAGACTGCTTATAGTGCTCAGAATGAGACATGGAGTGTCAATGTCTTGATTACCAAATGTGTGACTGAGGAAGAGAAGTTAAAGAATGAGAAGTATGAGTCCGCCCACTTAACTGCCAATGCTAAGTTGAGTTCGTCTAGAGGCAAATGGAAGCCTAAATGGTCAAATGCTCATGGTCCAAAGAAAGGCCAAGACTTCAAGAAAAATGGGAACCATAGGAGAAATGGAGTTAAGGATTTCAAGTGTTTTCACTGCAAGAAACAGGGTCATAAGAGAGCCAATTGCTACAAGTTCCAAGCTTGGCTAAAAGCAAGAAAAGAAAATCACCAAGGTGAGTTGTTGGTTTGTTTTGAATCAAATCTGGTTGATGTTCCTTTGGATTCTTGGTGGCTTGATTCTGGTGCTACTGTTCATGTGACTACTACCTCACAGGGTCTCACAAATCTAAGGAATCCAAGTCTGAGGGAGTCAAAGCTTAAAGTTGGAAATAATACTGGAGTTGATGTGGAGCGCATAGGGACAGTTGTTTTGAATTTAGATTATGGTTTTCAGCTTATTTTGAACCATGTTTTTTATGTTCCTAGTTTTAGGAGAAACTTAGTATCTCTTTCTTCGTTTGACAAAGCTGGATATTATCTTTATTTTGCGAATAAAAGAGTGGATTTGAGTTATGATTCCAGAATTATTGGGAATTGTGTTTTGTTTGATGGATTATATCGATTATCCTTATCTCCCGATAGTACATATTGCTCTTTCAATGTCGAGAATAATGTTGCTAAGAGATCTTTAATCAAAGAAAGATCTTCATTGCTATGGCATAAGCGATTAGGGCATATCTCCAAAGAAAGGGTAAAGCGACTCATTAAGGCTGATATTCTCCCTCCTCTTGACTCAGATGATACTGAGACTTGTATTGATTGTGTGAGGGGAAAATTAACTAAAACCAAGAAGAAAGGTGCTACTCGTAGTCAAAATCTATTGGAGATCATTCATACGGATATTTATGGGCCATACTCAACCACCTTGTGTGGAAATAAGTATTTCATCACATTCATTGATGATTTCTCCTGTTATTGTTATGTTAATCTAATTAAGGAGAAGACTTATGCTCTTGACATGTTCAAAGTGTTTCGCACTGAAGTTGAGAAATAATTGGGTAAAATTATCAAGATTGTTAGATCTAATCGCGGTGGTGAGTATTATGGGTGATATACCGAGACTGGACAACTAATGGGACCATTTGCAAAATATTTGCAGGACTGGTATTGTCGCTCAATATACAATGCCTAGTAGTCCTGAACAGAATGGTGTAGCTGAATGGCGCAATCACACACTCATGGAGATGAAACGAAGTATGATGGGTAGTTCTAATTTGCCCGAATACTTATAGGGTGATGCAATTAAAACAGTGACTTATATATTGAATCGTGTACCTAGTAAATCGATGCCGAAAACACCTTTTGAATTGTGGACGGGGAGAAAACCAAGCTTGAATCACTTTCGAGTTTGGGGTTGTCCTGCAGAGGTGAAAATTTATGATTCTTCTCAGAAGAAGACTGAACCCAGGACTACTAGATGTTACTTTATTGGATACCCTGATCATTCCAAAGGGTATAGATTCTATTGTCCTACTCATGGCACTAGAATCGTTGAATCTCAGACTACCAAATTCCTGGAACTAGATGTTGCTGAAAAGAGTTCTTCTCAATCTTTCGAAAGGGAAGAACCAAACAAAATGATCTCTATTCCATTGCCCATCTTGCATGATGATTCTATGCAAGAGCCGTGCAGAGTAGAAATTCAGCAAGAAGCAGATACTGGAAAAATGTCGGCAAATCCTCCCATTACGAATGAAATTCCCCAGCCGAATGATGCAGCTCTAGAAATGCCTGTGCGAAGATCACAGCGACAAAGAAGACCAACAGCTCTAAATGATTATCATGTCTATCTTGGAGAAACTGATTTTGACATTGGAAACATAGTTAATCTGGTGACCTTCAAAGAAGCTCTTAATAGTGATTAGGCAGATAGATGGTTAGGAGCAATGAAGGATGAGATGATTTCCATGTCAACTAATCAAGTATGGAAACTTGTTGATTTACCTGATGGGCATAAACCGATCGGCTGCAAATGGGTATTCAAAACCAAGAAAGACAATAAAGGCAACATAGAGAGATTCAAGGCAAGGTTAGTCGCAAAGGGGTACACACAGAGAGAAGGCATTGATTATACTGAAGTCTTTTCTCCAATGTCCACTAAAGACTCTTTTTGGATAATCATGGCATTAGTGGCTCATTTTGACTTAGAGCTTCACCAAATGGATGTCAAGACAGCTTTTCTAAATGGAGATTTGGATGAAGAAGTATATATGCAGCAACCTAAAGGGTTTAAAAAAGCCGGAAAGGAACATATGATGTGCAAACTTCAAAGGTCCATCTATGGTCTCAATCAAGCATCACGTCAATGGTACTTAAAATTTTACAAGGTTGTGAGATCGTTTGGTTTTTGAAGAAAACAAGTTTGATCAATGCATCTACATGAAAGTTAGTGGGAGTAAATATATTTTCTTAATACTTTATGTAGATAACATTTTACTTGCTAGTAGTGATGTTGATCTATTGAATGACACAAAAAGTTTTTTATCTACAAAGTTTGATATGAAAGATATTAGGGAAGCCTCTTTTGTTCTAGGCATTGAGATTCATTGTGACAGATCTAAGAAGGTTCTGGGTTTATCTCAGAAAAGTTATATAGATCGTGTTTTGAAAAGATTTAATATGCAAACCTGCAAGTTAGGTGAAGCTCTTGTTGTGAAAGGAGATAAATTGAGCATAGAACAATGCTCCAAGAATGATGTTGAAAAAGAAGTAATGAAGAATATTCCATATGCTAGTGCAGTTGTCAATCTTATGTATGCACAAGTATGTACCAGACCTGATATTGCTTTTGCTGTGAACACTCTTGGAAGATATCTATCGAATCCAGGTCATGAACATTGGGTTGCAGCTAAAAAGGTGATGAGATATCTACAATGAACAAAAGACTTCATGCTCCTGTATAGCAGAGTTGAGGACCTAAAGGTGATTGGATATCAGATGCTGATTTTGCTAGTTGTTTGGATGACAGAAAATCAACTTCTGGATATATTTTTATGATGGCTGGAGATGCTATTTCTTGGAAGAGCACAAAGCAAACCTTGATTACAAACTCTACAATGTATGCAGAGTTTGTAGCGTGCTACGGCGCATCAATTCAAGCAGTTTGGCTCAGAAATTTGATCTTGGAATTGCGAGTTATGGACTCTATTGCTAGACCTAGGGTGATCTACTGTGACAACACTGCAGCTGTGTTTTATTCCAAGCATGACAAGATCAGCAATGCGTCCAAACACATGGAGATCAAATATTATACTGTTAAAGACTTTATCAAAAAGGGAGACATTGTGATTGAAAATATCATAACTGAGTCCATGTTGGCTGATCCTCTAACAAAAGGCTTACGACCCATTTTGTTTAAAGAACATGTAAAGAATAGGAGTGTTTTAGATTCTTTTGATTTATTTTGTTAGTGGGAGTTATATAATTTGTATTTCTGGATATTATAGTCATATGCAAACTGATAATGCTTTTATGATGTCTATTAAAGCATTTATTTTTAATGATCATTATTGTTGATTCTATGTTGTCCTTTCTCCTGTTGACTGAGAAATGGAAGTATAAAACAGTATCTTTAAACAAATTTTAGTTTAAAGATGACTGGATGTCATTGATTATGAGATCTCATGTTGGATTGTGACATAATTGTGCAATTACATGTTGGCACTATTTCTTACTACACTACTA
The DNA here is from genome assembly GCA_014182565.1 of Eucalyptus marginata. Taxonomy (NCBI): domain Eukaryota; kingdom Viridiplantae; phylum Streptophyta; class Magnoliopsida; order Myrtales; family Myrtaceae; genus Eucalyptus; species Eucalyptus marginata. Next base: position 27,573,311 of record CM024594.1, read on the forward strand.
GGCCCATGATCCATGAAAATATAATATTTATTATATGTGATTATGGAAGGTCATGTGTTGTGGTATTTTCTTAACACATTGATCTCCATAGTCCTATACTGAGGTTATATAGGATTGGATTGGTTTTGAGATGCCGTTATTGAAATATTATTTTTTAAAGTTGTGGCCATATAAAATAAAATTTTCAGTTATTAACCCAATAGTGTCGTTTTCAATATAAAATCTTTTTCAAAATAAAAATAAGTTAATTAATGTAGCACAAGTGGGAGAATGTTGGAAATTTTTTATAATATGGGCTTACATTAATTAATTAATTTTCTATTTTAAATAATCGGGTTAATGGACATTCCAATATTTCTTATTGAATTGGGTTTTGGCATCTATTAATAATGAGCCAAGTTAAGAAGCAAAGTGTAGGCAATTGTGTTTAACTGAAGCCCGTAATGGGAAGGGCCCAGTTGACACGCTATTGATTAGGTTTGCTAGGTCTCCTCTCTAGCCTATAAAAGGGTAGGGTATACCTATTAGTTGCTTAATCCCATTGAAAGCTGTTATACTGAAGTAGGTCATAGAGGAAGATCTGGCATTTCAATAAATCTCTAGTATCAGAGTGATCTATTTATCTTTAAGTGAAGCAATGGCTCAAATAGGTACGCTTTAATTCCACTGTGTTTATTGATCTCGGTGTTTTATAGTCATTTATGGATCCGATTCTTCTTTATTAATAGGTTATTTATGTGAATAATTTTCTACATTTTTTTCATAGAGCTCGAATCAATCACGGAATCTAATTTTCTTCACGCTTTGGTTAGATACATGCACACGTCGCCCATTCAACGGTCACAGACTTGCACTGCATGTCTCATCAATTTCTTGAATCAAATTCTGTAATATCATCGGTGAAGACTTCCTTAATTGGCAGTCTTTCGTTCCCTAGTATCGAATTCGGACTTGTCTGTCCACATAAGTCAAACAGAAAAAGTTCAGATTAGGTCGATCGTTTTGATGGTGTATCCAATCGGGAAATAATGACAAAAATAGAATGATTGATGCGAAAGGTGATTCATCTCCAGCTTAGAGTTTGCAGATACTTTGGAAGCAGAGCCAAAGTCGAATTGAGCACGGATCCAATGCAATGACGTGATGTGTTTGATGTAATTGCGACGATTTTCTTCAAACCATGAGAATTGTGTTTATGATAACACGGGACGTTTGCCTTTTATTTTTAAGTTCTGAAGTTAGTACGCTTTTACCAATTGAGTTGTAAGCATTTTATTTATATCAATTGAGTTTTAAATATATTTCACGTTTTATCAATTAATCCATCCGACCAATTATGATCGAAACTGTTGATGTGGACACCGACTGTCCTACGTAACACGGTCGGTGCCGATATTGATAATTTTAAATAATATCTGCGAGGCAGAATTTGTAGAAAAAAATAAAACAAAAGAAAAAGAAACAAAAAGAATAACAAATTAATAAAAAGAATCTAAAATATTAAAATATTATTAAAAGTTATCCACATCAATGTCAATACCACGTAGAATAGTTAGTGTCCACATCAATTTCTGACTAAAATTATTTAAATGGACTCAATTGATAAAATATAAAAATGTTTAAAACTCAATTGGCACAATTAAAAAGTTTATGATAGAACTAGCAAAAGTACAATAAATTTAAGATTTGTTGGACAACGTCCCTAATAGCACCTCATGTTTGCTTTCTATTTCTAAGTATACAAGTATTGGCGTACATATCCCAATGTACTTTTTAGAAGTTTTTAAATTTTGAAATGTTCTCATATTTTCAAAGGAGGCAAGGACTTCTCATGAAAGCGATAGAGCATCCGGAAAACATGGTCAAAAAAGAAGTCGGACTTTTCATGATGTCTTATATGATGCTTTGCCCCAAATCAAGGACATCTGATGGTTGTGTCGGATTCAAGGTAACTTCAGACGGTCTTCTTCGAAACACTAATCATTTTTCTTTCCCCATTCGATTCGCTCTTGAATTCGTACCGTAACTAAAGGTGCATTTGGTAACGTATATGTTCTAGGAAATAATTTTTTTCAGAAACACTTTTTTTTTTGTTCCCGAAACATTTTCTGAGCATTTGAACGCATTTGGTAACTACACAAAATTTATGTTTTCGAGAGAAAAATGCGTTTGGTATGACCCTATATATTTTTATGACTTAGAATATCTTTTAATTTATTAGTAATTTTATTACATTTTTCTTTTTTTCTTTTTTTTTTCTTCTCCTTCCTTTAGCCGGTCGCCGGCCGCCGATCGACTAGACAAGGGCCGGTGAGGTCGCCAACCTTGGTGGAGCCTCGTCGCCCACCATCGGCAAGGTCACCTCGAGCCTCGCCGTGACAAGGCGAGGCGACCTCGCCCGACCACCAACGAGGTTCAAGGGAGCCTCCCAGCCACGGCGAGGTTCGGGCCTCTAGGCAAGGTCAAGCCTTGCCTAGCCACGGTGAGGCTTGGGGGAGCCTCCCCAGCCACGGCAAGGCTCGGGGGCTTCGCCAAATCTAGGTGAGGTCAAGCCTTGCCAAGCCACGCCGTGGTCGGCGAGCTCGCCGAGTCTCGCTTGGCTAATGCCGAGGTCGGCGACCGGCTAGGGGAAGAAGGGAGGAAGAGAAAGAAAAAAAGAAAAGGAAGAAAAGAAAAAGCAAAAAAAAAGATTAATTCTTTTTTTTTTTGACCCGAAAAATAGCCGGCAACCGAAGTAAAAGTGCAACCCACCACCACGACGTCACACTTAAAAAAAACTTCTCCCCTTGCGTTGGGGGAGCAGCCGAAGTCAACGCCGCCAAAAAAAACTTAATTCTTGATTCTTATTTCTTGAGTTGTTATTGTTGACACCTAAATTTTGACTAAGTATTTAGGATTAAATTGCATAAGAAAATTAGGGACTAGTTCTACCCTAACAAAAATGATTTTCGCATCAATTAGGTCTTAATTTTTTATTTGCATCCATTAAGCTTTATTTCCTATTTTATTTCCTTTATTTTTCACTTTTTAGGATAATTTATTAAAAAAAAAAAAAGGGGGCAGCCCGCGTGGACTGTGCCTTTGCGCCCAGCTTCCCCCTTTTCTTTTTTCTTCCCCACGTGGGCCCAAGGCCCATTCCCACTTTTTTTTTCCTTGGCCCAGCCCCTTTCCTTTCTTCTTCTTCCTTCCTCCTTCCCCCCTGCCTCTACAACTCACGCGCAGCAACGACGATGCGCTCGAGGACGACCTATGGTAGAGAGAGGAGAGCAGGCCGACAACGGATACGGACAAGCCTTCAATGCAAAGTAGAGCACGCAGGTGGGTGGCTGAGGAGACACCGGTTCGGTTGTGCCAAGGCCGATCGGCGTGCCAAGGCCGGCGGTCGAAGCCTCCGTCGACTGGCCCCCCTTGGCCTATAAATAGGGCTTCCAACGGAGGCCAAAGACATAGAGACGGAGAGGATGGAGGCAGCAAGCTTGAAGGATTTCCCCTAAGAAACATCAGGGGAGATCCCGAGAGCGAGCGAGACCCGAGTCGAGAGTGAGTGAGATTTGAGGGCGAAGGAGGAAGAAATCGAGGTTCGGGAGAGAGAAATCAGGGCTGAGAGAGGGAGATTTGAGTTTGCAAGAGAGACGCGGAACTCATCCCGACCACCCGTCGCCGCTGCGGCATCACCCGCCATCACCCCGACGACCAGCCGCAAGCCTCGCTGTGCTGGGTCGTTGGCCCAACGCTCATTGCCCATCTCGTCATCGCGTCTTCCGATCTCCCGACACCATCCCTGTGCCAAGCTGTTGGTCCCTCGAGCCGTACCGCCATCCCCTGACGTAGTTGTCCCTGCCGCAGTCCGCCTCCATCGGCATCGCCCCCAAAACCCTAGCCCCCACCGTCCCCTACATCTCATTCCTGGCTGGTCGAGCAGCTTGCTGCTTGCTGCCGCCATGCTACATCTCCAGATGCCGTCCTCACAGAGCTGCAACCCATCGCCGAAGTTCTTTGCTGGTCGCTGACCTGCGGTGTCTCCCCTAGCGACTACTAGCACCACTCGTCGCAGCCGCCCTCCTCGGCGCCACAAAGAAGCAAAGGAGCTGAGGAGGCCACGAACCGAGTCGGGCACGGGTCGTATTCGGGTAGGGTTTCGCTCATTCTGACCGGTTGGATCTGGGCACACGTGGGCCGGTTGATTTATTGGGCTGGGCATGTTCTTTTAATTAAAAGAGAGCCAAATTTTGTGTAAAATGGGCTTGAATTGTTTTTTTCTATTAAAAAGGGGCGGATTCCAAGCCTGACCCATGCTTCGGCCCATTTCGAGCCTTGGCTTCAGCAAATCGAGTCGGTCCCAACCCGGAGTCCGACCCGAGTCGTTTTTTTAAATAATATATTATTATTTTAATATAAAAATAATTTAATAAAAAATAAAAAATAAAAATTTATTTTTCAAAAATCCAAAAATCCAAAAATATTTTACATTTTCCCAAAAAATCAGAAAAAGTCAAAAAATGATTTACATTTCCAAAAAAAAAAAAAAATCAAAAAAGCATAAAAGATGTTTCTTTTACAAAATGCATGGAAAAATCCTTGAAAATCCAAAAAGCCTTAGGGTTTAAATAAGATTAGGTACCAGAAGGGCATTAGTGATTAACTAGTGTAATCAAGTCCCCGATCCTAGTTTCTCTGGTTGCGCAGGAGTGAAATATTTCTCCCAATATTTCGCTTGGGTTTCTAATCGATCCATCTCAAATTGATTAGTAGCGACTCCTATTTAAAATTAACTTGCAAATTAAAAACTCGGACTATAAATCGTGAATTGGTGAGCTTGGGAGAGCCCGAGCTAAGCCTAATAGACTTAGCGAGCCATTAGCCTCCGCAGGCGCCCGCACATAAGGGCACCGAAAAAAAAAGAAAAAAAAAGAGGTCACGAGTGATTGGGAACAAGAAGCAACTTTTTTTTTTTTTTTTTTGTTTCTTGTTTCTATTCCAAATCTGTTCTCAAGAACAAAAAACTACCAAACACGTTTCTGTTCTATTTCTGCTCCCGAGAACGAAAGAACAAAAACACCTATTCCCGGGAGCGTTATCAAACGTGGCCTAAATCACACGATAGGTTTTGGAAAATTAAAAAGAATGATTATTAGAATTCTAGAACTTTAAATGTATCAAGTTTTGCCAACAATGCAAGAAAAAATCTTTGAAATGCTGTTATGTAATGAAAGGGTAGTTTGTCAAATTTAAAAGTGAGTTCAAACGGTGTTTTAATTGAAATATATTATATCTATCAGGTTCTAAGAATGTTTATGTGAAAAAATTGAGTTAGGACTCACCACTTGTGAAGACAAAAATTTTCACAAGCATTTTCAATTGCACGTGTAGAAAAACTTGGTTAATATGGTAATAACCACTTTATATGGGTTGTGCATCCTTTCATTGGTAGTAAATAGTTTTCTTCCCCACCAACCAGAGAATATGGGAAGGCAGCACAAGGTCTTTCACCAAAGGAAGGATCTCTCGCCTGTTTCTTTCCTTGAGCCTTTTAAGGACCTGCTCAGGTCCAGCACTAACATTATTTGTAATAAAAAAAAAATTCCCTGTTGGATCATAGAGTTGATAAAAGAGTAAATTTTCATCTAGATATTTGACTATATCTATATCCACACATATGATATGAAATAAGAAATGCAGATCATCGCATATTAGTCACCAATTCCAAGCATGGTTGTCGGGAAAACTGTACAAAAAGTCATAAACCTATTGCACGGTAGGCGATTCGCCATAGAACGTTCAATTGTGTCAGTTCAGTTCTATACTTTTTTAAGACTTGCTAATTTAGCTTTAAACATTTTCTTGATTTGTCAACCTAGTCATAAACCTTTTGATGATTTGTCAATTTAGTTCACATGGCCATTTACTCGAAAATTTCTGTTGTGAACACCAACCGTCCTATGTGATACAGCCAATGTTGACGTGAAATTTTTTTTACACTTTTTAATTTTTTTTGATTACGTAATATTTATGAATTCTTTCTTTTCTTTTTCTTTTTTTTTTTTTCTGTACCCTTCCTCCTCTGCTAGCCTCCAAACCTCGGCAATGGCTAGCCACAAGCAAGGCCGACGATCTCACCAATGTTAGCCGAGGTCAGCGACATCGCCCACCTCGGTGAGGCTCACCTTGGCTCGCCTCACCAGTGACTGGGCAAGCTAGCTAGGTCATCGACCCTTGCTTGAGGCCCAGCAACTAGCATAGTAAGAAGATTAAAAATCAGAAAAAAATTAAATAATTATATGAATTAGTTCACATTAGCACCGATTGTCCTATGGTCATATCATGTGGGACGGCCAGTACTGATTAAACCGCCACGTTAGCAATTTTCGATTAAAATTAGCTGAAAATACTAAATTAGCAAATCGTCAAAAGGTTTAGGACTAAGTAGGCACGATTAAAAATTTTAGGACTGAATTGGCCGTCGTACGATAGGTTAGGACTTTTTAGACAATTTTCCCCATGGTTGTCCGATCGATCGAAAATAACGTATATCTTTTCCTTAAAAAAATTATAACTTTGCAAAGAATTGTTCAGTTGTTCTCGGATGTGTCTTGCGCTAATTAGCAATCAACTAATCCCAACAGGTGTCGCAGTCTCCTCGCCCCAACGAGCGGTGATATATGTATTTGCCTATCGGTTGCAGGTTAAAAGTTCATTTCCTTTGTAGGATGCAATTAGCTGGTTACTTCCTTTGCTTTTTCTCCATTAGAATCCTCCACTTTTTTTATCTTCCTTATTTCTTTCTGATAAAATTGTAGAAGAAGAATAGTGAAAAAAGTTCTAAATTGGTGAAAAACAAAAGGAATTGTCACGCCCCGAACCTCGAGCACGCGCACATCCCTCGGTGGTCGATAGAATTTTGCGACGTTCCCAGACTTGTCGCCGACCCTTTTCATTTTATTGCACATGCGGAAGCGGGATTCACTAATCCCCGACAACAAAGATACATGGGATAGAAAAGCAGGACAACCAATTTCAAATCAAATACACTTTTATAAACACTTCAAGCTTATACGAAGGTCTATGTCATAAAGAACTACGAGCCACCTATGCTCCCGACCCTTCGCTTCAAGCTCCGGGTTCTTCACACAAGGGACCTGAAAATGGTTATTCAATAACCAAGTGAGATATAAATCTCAGCGAGTTCCACCCCTAAGCCCCGATTAGTACACCAACTCAACCTGGGGTATCTATCCAGAACTACCCCACCACAAGCAACAACCAATAGTCGATTCGCATACAACCTTACCTGGTATGCCATACCCTGCACGTTATAATTCAGCACAATACACGCAATGCACATGGCCGTTAGATGATACAGTTCATCAATCACATACAAGTCGCATCACCAGCGATCTCACCTAGCCATTGCCACACTCTGCACATTATCGATTCATGCGTGTGTGCCATAAACAATATGCTTAACTCATGCATATAATTAATGCATATAACAATTTCACACATCAATGCATCAATTCAGATCGAGATATCGATCAACCGACCTAGTCGATTACACACCAACAAGACCACTCACGGTCATTCCCATTCAATCAATCAATTTACAACATCAGACTCAAGCAATGGTCAATCACATTAAATCACACTCAGATCGGATCATCGATCAATCGGACCATCTCTCGGTCATTCCTTCCATCCCATATAACCTCCAATAGTACACTTAGTCACAGAGCTCCATCATTGCTCTCGGGCGTCCAGTTCGCCAAGGTGACTTATCCACTAGACAATTGCGTGCGTTCTTTAAGGCGCCGTTTTATGAGTGATATCCCACATCACCGAACCACGCATGCCTATAACCATGTACTCACTAGACAACTCGTGTGCGTTCTTTAAGGCGTCGTTTTTGCCAAAGGATATCCTACATCACCGAACCACACATGCCTATGATAATGTGTTTAATAGACAAGTGTATGCGTTCTCTAAGGCGCCGTTTTCACCAGTGATATCCCTAATCACCGAACCATACATGCCTATAACCATGTACTCACTAGACAACTGTGTGCGTTCTTTAAGGCGTCGTTTTCGCCAGTGATATCCCACATCACCGAACCACACATGCCTATGATAATGTGTTTAATAGACAAGTGTATGCGTTCTTTAAGGCGCCGTTTTCACCAGTGATATCCCTAATCACCGAACCATACATGCCTATAACCATGTACTCACTAGACAACTGTGTGCGTTCTTTAAGGCGTCGTTTTCGCCAGTGATATCCCACATCACCGAACCACACATGCCTATGATAATGTGTTTAATAGACAAGTGTATGCGTTCTTTAAGGCGCCGTTTTCACCAGGTGATATCCCTAATCACCGAACCATACATGCCTATAACGATATGTTCAATAGACAAGTGCATGCGTTCTTTAAGGCGCCGTTTTCACCCAAATGATCTTCCCCATCACCGAACCATGCATGCCTATAACAATATGTTCAATAGACAAGTGCATGCGTTCTTTAAGCGCGCTTTTTTCGCCCGATGATCTTCCCCATCACCGAACCATGCATGCCTATAACAATGTGAGTACTAGACCGATACGTGCGTTCTTTAAGGCGTCGTTTTCGCCAAGGACATCCTTAGTCACCGAACCACGTAGTCCATACACCGTGCCTTATCGGTCCAACCCCAAGGTACTTCGATTCATTCTCACCATTCCACATACTTTACAACTCAACAAAGCATAAGAATGCTAAATAAACAAACTTGGCCAATATCCAATCAATAATTCAATTTCAACCAATTCCAAACAATTTAGGGTAATTCCTAAAATATCACAATTTAATTAATTCCGTACAACGTAGAGCTCAAATAAATAAACGGACTGCGCCATGACAATCAGCACGAGATTTCGGTCGTATCAACTCAACTCATGCGAATGCCCATGCATTTACACATCCATTCACTTCATAAAATCAACACACATGAAACAATGCAATTTTTCACTCTCGGGTGAACAGTAACTCTTGAACAGTGCACGTGAACAGTACTTTGTGAATAGTGTCACGTGAACAGTAATTTTCCAGAATTCAATAAACAATAAATTAAACTCAGAAATAATTAAAATCATTAATTAAAACAATCAAACAATTAATTAAGCAAAACAAGCTTAATTAAACACATAAGCACAATTAAGCAAATAAAGCAAGATTAAGCTAAACTAATCTAACCATCCATCTAACCACCTATCTTAGGGCTAATGCAACTTAATTAAATCACATAAACTAGAATTAAATCTAACTAAACAAACCCTAAGCAAGTTTAGGCACTAATCAAAGGATTAGGAGCTAAACTCACCCGTTAAGCGGGCCGGAGACACCGACGCGGCGGCGGCGATGGTGGCTACGCACCGGAACCTCTACCACAATGATCCAAGGCGGTCCCAAGCTCAACACAGCAACCACAGCTCGGACTCCCACTGAAAACACTGAAAAACAGCCCTGCCGGAGGAGAAACTGAGCTGAACGGCCTGGCCGGAGCTCCGGCGAGGGGGTTGGTCGACAACCAGCGGCTCCCGGGGGTCTTGGGAATCTTGTGGGTGGATGGAATGGGCAAAGGAATGGCTGGAATGGGAGAAAAATGCCCGAAAACGCGAAACAGTGCAGGCTGCAGGCGGACCGACGGACCGGCGAGCGGTAACTTCAAAACGGCGTACCGGACGAACGGCGGCTCCGTTCGGGGCGAGGTTGGGTTTGTTGTAACGGTCTGGATGTCCTCTTCGTAACGATATGTGGATCGTTCGCTGGTTCATCCGGAAAGACCACTTTTGACTCGAATATTCACCGAAGGGTCAGCTGGAGCAGAAACTTAAGGAAGAGGAAAACGAGGGAGAGAGGAGCTCCGTCGACTTGGAGGCTGAAGGAGGGGGAGAGAGAGTGAAGTGAAGGCTGAAAGCACTCCTCATTAAGGCCATTAAATGGCTACTTCAATTCCCATGCATGACATCATCTTCTCTCTCTTCTCTTTTGCCCTTATCCACAAGCTCTAGGGGCATTTTAGTCATTTCACCTCGCACAAGTTACAAATATAACCTTGGGCTGAAATTGGTGGATGGGCCTAAGGATTGGGCTTGGCCATGAATAGGAGTGGGCTTGGAAATTGTTTGGGTTTGAAATGAATAAGAATTGGCCCAATGGGCTTAGAAGATGAATAGTTGATTTAGGCCCAATGGGCTCATTTGATTTTCTTAGGCCCATCATGGTGGCTTCCCCACCTTGGGCCTAGGCCCACACTAGCTTGGCCCGGCCCACGTCCTCACGGACTCACTTCCTCTATCCGAAAATCCCTTTTTCAACTGCTCGGCTTAACTGGCGCTGTCGACTGTTTGAAGTAGCTTCATCCAACGTCCGTCCCGGACATTCCCGATAATTCGAAGTCCAGTCCTAATTTCTCTTGCCATGTCAATTTCGCCCTAATGTCATTTTGGTTATAACTCGGAGGCGACGGGCGGCTCGGGATTCACGCGTAACCGACTCGTGCCAAACCACGTTCAAGACATCTCGACGCATGGACGTCCTTGACTGCATGAAATTACGGAGGATAGATTCTTATTTCAAAGTACACGATCACTAAGGATCGACATAGGGTCGTTCGCGGGTTCGATAACGGTAAACGGAATCACCCGTCGTTCCATTATGTTCTGTCCGCGAATCGACTTCTAGTCGTCCGTAGAATCGGCCTGCCTATCTACAGGATCATCCTCACGCAAGTCTCACGGTCAAGTCGTTTTCCCAGGTCGAGTTCTTTAGTCGTACGGGTTCCGTCCTCATTAGCCTTTCCCCTCAAGGTCGGTATCTCGGGGTGATCAATTCCGAGTGAGATCAACCAACAATGCATTGACGAAATTCACATTCATTCATCCCTTATAAGGCTCGAATTTCAGGATGTCACAGGAATTAAGTTTGAACCAACGTAAATAAAAAGGACAGGAATTTAGTAAACATTTGAGGTTAAAGTTGATCTAGACGCACCTTCGATTATAAAATATCTTTTCATTATCGACAATAATTTATATTTAAATATTTATGTGAATGATGAAATTATTTTTTAAATATTTATTTTTGTAAGTGATACAAATAATCATTTTAAGAAAAATATTGTTTAACTCATATCTTTTTTGCCAAACAAATGAACCTTAGTTTAATGAAAATTCTCTTTAAGATATCCAAAATACTTTCTTCAAACTAACGAGTTGTGAAATTGTGATGTACGTAGCCAGATTACTAGAATGGCCTGCTTTGTTCGAGTACTAAGAAAATTGTAAGGTGCAACTTAAAAAAAAAAAAAAAATCAATTGTACTTAGCTTCTTTTTCTTATTATCATATACCTTATACTATTTTTTAGTTCATTGATAGCTAGCAATGCCTAATATCATATATACATGTGGTTCTTCCATAATGCAAACCATTTATACCTGCACACACTCTCTTTACATAAAAGATCAACACACCAAGGACTATACTTAAGATTTATTGGATTTGTTGCTAAAATAAGGGTCAGAGTACTCCATTCTCTTTCACTTCTTCAGTACATTCTCTCCCACCTTTTTCTTGCTCCCCTGCACTCGATGTCTGTTGCCCTTCTTCCTGAGCCATTGCTCTAGCTGCAGTTGCTTCTGCTTCCGCTGCAGCAGCTTTTTCTTCTTCTTCTGATTTCTTCCTGGCATCCTCTTTCACCTTTTCGAGTGCTTTGATCAATCCCTCCAAGCAAGCCTCCTCGTCCTCATTGTCCGACTTAGGCATCAAATTCTCCGCCACGTCCGCCGGAGTCATCTCCGTACCCTCCAACAACTGCCTTACTGACGTGAACAGTGGGTGCGACTCGATGCCCAAGTAATTCCTTGCAAGCACGTTGAACGACTCAAAGCAGCAATACGACATCTCGATATGCTTGTCCATCCTGCCTCTCCTGATTAAGGCTGGGTCGAGCTTCTCGACAAAGTTGGTCGTGAACACAATGATGCTCTCGCCCCGCACGCCGACCACAGCCCATCGCTGAAGTTCAGGAGCCCTGAGAGCGTGACCTTGCTGTCCTTGCTCTCTTCCCCGCCTTTTGCCATTCTCTTTACAGGGATCCGCTTTCTCTCCGTCGTCACCTTTCTCTTGCTTCTTTGTCTTCCTCTGGCCAGTCAGGTCGAGCGAGCAGTCAATGTCCTCAATTACTATGATCGCCTTTTCGGACGTGTCAATTAGTAGCTTCCTCAGCTCCGTGTTGTCCTTGACTGTCGTCAGCTCAACGTCATACACGTCGTAGTTGAGGAAGTTGGCCATCGCAGCAATCATCGTGGACTTGCCGGTCCCTGGTGGGCCATAGAGGAGGTAGCCACGCTTCCACGCCTTGCCGATCCGCTCGTAGTACTCCTTCCCTCGCTGGAACTTGAGGAGGTCGTTCATGATCTCCCTCTTCTTGCTCGGCTCCATCGCTAGGGTGTCAAAGGTCGAGGGGTGCTTGAATGCCACGTGGCTCCACTTGCTCGGCTTGTGGTAGCTCCAGTTCGAGCTAGGGTTGTTGGTGAAGAGCTTCCGCTGCCGGTTGTTGGCCGCCACCACCTTCCCCTTCTCCAGGACGTGCTTTATGTAAGAGCCGGTGATCAAGTCCCGGTGGCTCCTGTGGAAGGTCAGCCTATAAAACCTGGATGCAAAAGCAACGACTCATTGATTTTGCTTGGTTAAACAGAGAAGGTGAGTGTAGGCAGGAAATCATCATTGGAAAAAAAAAAAAATCAGTACATGAACAAAATGAACGGATTTTCAAGTCTCCGAATTAAATAAACCACGTTGACGAACATATATACCAGGAAGAGAGACAGATGGTGATAAACTGGTAAATTTTAACCCACGCACGTGTGTACCTTCTGTCTTCAGATGACGGGGACCAGGAAAATGGGGACTTCTGAGAGACGATCAGGCTCGACGACCACCACAGCTTGACCCCTTCAAATTCGTCGATGACCTCCTCGTTCTCGTCCATGCTTAGGACAAGCGACATGCCGTCCTTGACGGACTCAGCCTTGAGCCGCTTGGCCCTGGTGGAGGCGCTCCTGGTCAGGTAGTTCTGGATTGCAGTGTAGGCCTCGCACCGCTCGAGCCACTCTCCTGTGAACTCCGGGAACTTGATCTGGACGTACGGGAAGACGTGGCCAACGGCCTTTTGAGCATAGGCCTCGACGTGCGTGCGGAGCTGGGGAGGGAAGTATTGCTTAAACATGGCCCACGCGAACATCAGCGCGGCAATGAAGGAGCCGAGGTTACCGCACATTTCCAATGCGGTCATCATGGTTTCGCTTCTTCTTCTTCTTCTTCTTCTTCTTCTTCTTCTTCTTCTTAGGGCTGAAGATGGAGAGGAAGTTCCAAGTCCAGCTTTTTTTATTTATGCTTCGATGTTATCTGGAGGGTTGTGCTTGTATTTATATGGAGCGATCAGGCAGCTCCTCGCTCAGCATGTGAACTTCTCCACCTTTCTCGTTGGATCGAGATCCTTCGTCTTAAGGTCTGTTCCTGGTAACAACTTTTAATGGAAGATATTATAATTTTTTCATAGAGCTTGAATCAATCATGGAACCTAATTTTCTTCATGTTTTTTTTATACCAAAAAACGGAACATTTTGGTTAGATCCATGCACATGTCGCCCATTCATTGGTCACAGACTCACACAGCATGGCTCATCAGTTTCTTGAATCAAATTCTGTAATGTCACGGGTGACGACAACCTTTATGGCCAGCCATACAATCTTCTTCTTTCGACAGGTGAAAGGATGGGAATAGCAGCCCCCTTTGAGCGTTGTATCACGGGGTCCGTCCCACAAACGGTGTGGACTAACAATGTCCGGAGAACCGGCTAAATACTTTGTCCATCTAGAGATCGAATTCTTTTGTTAACAAGGCATGGTGAACTGTTCCTACATGTGTGCCCTGCCACGGTAGCAACGCCCATCGTTGCCTGTTGTCTTTTCTTGCATCCGCAAATTTCCAAGATACCGAGGAAGTGACATCTCTGTTTTTTCTTGTCTCTCTTTTGCCTTTGCCTGTTTTGTGGGTGCTCCTCCTTTGCGAAGCAATCCTATCTTTTTATTTTTATCTTTTTCTTTTCTTTTCTTTGTTTAAGATGATGAGCTGGGCCCCACAAGAAGCCGACCCATCCCAACAATTTCGACACGTGTTTCCAATCGTTGCATTTTGTCTTTTCTTGCATTTTCAAACGCCCAATGGACCCGGTGATTCTCCTAACGCGATTCAGGGGACAACACCGAGGGAGAAAGCAACATTTTCTGTTTCGTTCACTTTTCTTTTTTCCTGGCCGAAAACTTTTCAGTTGCCAGCTACTCCGGACATGCATTTGAATTCCGTTGTCGAAATCACACTTGTCTATCCATATAAAGCTAACAGAAAAAGGTTCATAACGATCATTTGATGGCGATCAAATAGTAAAAGTAATGAGAAAATTAGAATGATTGATGTGAAAAGCTGCACTGCAATGCCAAAGTTGGTTCATATCCAGCTCAGAGTTTGTAAATATTTTGGGATCCATGGCAAAGCCAAATTGAACATGTATTAAATTTCATGATGTGATGTGGATGATGTTAGAAAGAAGTGGTCTGAAATCGGTGGGCAAATGACAAGGATTGTGCTTCGGTAACTCTCCTTATTTGCTTTCTTTGTATATAAATGTTTTTTGGTCAGATGGTATGTAAATATTGACGTACATATCTTATTGTCTTTTTCATAAGAGTTTAATGTTGAAAATATTACTTTGATTGTTGAAGGAAGCAAAGAAAGTGATGGAGCATCCAAAAACATGGTCTAATACAAAGTCAGACTCCCAACAAAAGGCATGCGTAAGATTTTGCCCAAAATCAAAGATATTTGATAGTTGTGTTTGATTTAGGGTAAATTCAGACAATCTCCTTTGGATCACTGATCGTTCTCCTTTTTCAATTCAACCCGCTCTTGTATTCATAAACTACATTTACTATCAATCAATGACATGGTATGAAAGGGATGTTGAAATCTCTTTACCCCAACCACATTGGATAATTATAAAATTTCATGAATCTGTGACTCTTGGGATCAACCCAAAAATCAATGATAGCAAAGTTTGAACTCAGGACCTTTTGGTTTTTCAAGGAGGTAAGGCTCAAGCGGCACCTAAAAAATGGAGATTAATTGAGTTTGCAAATTGGTTGCTGTTTAAAAATTCATTTCCTTTGTAGGATAAGATTACTTGGTATTTCCTTTACATTTTCTCCATTAGCATGCTTTACTTTGGTTCCTTAGTTATTTGTCCTAAAAAATAAAAAAAGGCATTAGCATGGTAAAATTAGAAAAGTGAAAAAGTTTTGAAATTAGTAAAAAATGAAAGTTTGAACCGACATGAGTATAAAAAGACAAGGATTTATGGAATACTTGGTAATTATCTCGGGTTCAAATTTGCAAAGCAAGAAATCGCTGAATTATTTGACAATATACTGATTATCATAAATTACAGTTTTTCTGAATACATTACAGTTAATTTAAAATGTACCGATGGGCTTTTATAGCATCTTTTGGTTAAAATTTGAGGTTAGAGTTGATTTTGGGCGGGCCTTAGAAACTGTTGGATACATTTCTCTTGTAACAACTTCAGCCATGCAAAGGAATGTGGCAGTTTTTACACAGCTTTTGGTAACTAGTGACTTACGAAAAAATAAAATAAAAATGATATGTGTATTGGAAGTCCTAAAACTTATCAATAAAGTGCAATTTAATCTTAAAACTTTCAAGAAATACAATTAAATTCCGAAACTTATCAAATTGGTCAAATCAAGTCCTTACTTTGACAACACTTTTTGCAAATTTTAAGGCTCGATTGCACATTTATGACAAATTTTAGGATTTAATTACACTTTTTGAAAGTTTTAGAACTCGATTACACCTTCGTGATAAGGTTTAGAACTTAATTACACTTTTTGAAAGTTTTATGACTCACTTGCATTTTCTTGACAAGTTTTAGGATTTCTAATATACTTATCTCAAAATAAAACATCAAATTGGTTTGTTTAGTCTATAAAATAAATCTAGGGGATTTCACTGTAAATCTTTCTTAAGCAGAAAATTTCAAGTAGATCACCGGCGAGTCCTTGCCCGTGCCCTTTTCAGCCTACTTCGACCCCACCACGGCTCGTCTGGCCTTCTCGAGGGCCTTAAACCAGACTCTCCAGGCAGGCCTCAGCATCGTCCTCAAATGAATTGGGAATCAAGTTCTCGGCTACGTCAGCTGGAGTCCTATCAACCTCCTCCGACAAGCCCTTGATGTCCCGCAAAGAGCCGGTGATCTCAGACGCCCCAGTAGTTCCTGGCAAGAGCCTCAAAGGCCTCGTCTTTGCTTTTTTGCCCTTCACTGCCCTGTGAGGTTGAGCGAGCAGTCAATGTCCTTGTTGAATCTTGCGGAAACGTGGTACAAATATAATTTACAATGTCCTCGACCGTGAACATCGACCCCTACTCACCACTCTAAGTTGGACACTCAAGCAAGAACCCCTTTTATAGCAAAGCCTCACTATTCCACAACTAGATTTCTATGGAGAAGTCTAGTGCTGCCCACTTTGAGAGAGATTAGCCCCGCCTCCCCCGATGCTTGTTCCCTCATCACAGCTCACCAGCGTTGATGCTTGTTCCTCATCACAGCTCACCAGCGTTGGGCCTTCGAAGTCCTGTTGCCACTCCCGGCAGCTCCCAACAACCCCGAATTGCCCCCAGCATTATCACCGTTGGGCCTGAATTGAGGCCCTGTTTCTCGGTCTCATTTTCTTCAGATTTCAGGGAGCATCCGACCACAATTCGTTCAACCTTCCCCACAGCTTCGACCGCTGTCTCATTGAAGACCATTCAAGATCTTGAGACGCCTAGAAATTTGCGTCCTCCGCTGGCGCAGAGCAACACTTGCAGTTGCTGCGGCAACACTTGCACAGCGGTGCTGCCTGGAACAGTCCAATTCGCCGAGAACAGCTCCGATTTTCAATCTTTTTCGTGTTGTACCTACTATATCTGCTTTTGGACAGATCAAGTTAGAAGTTGGAATCAATGTGAACCTGTTCGATTGTCTTTGTGACAGCATATACTTTTCCTTTGTGCAGGGTTCTGTTGCATTCCTTTGAAACGTGGTTGGCATTTTACAGATGAATAGGTGATCCTTCCATTTTCCTAAATTAATATTTTTCGGATTTATTCAGGACCGACGGATTTTTCGGTTAAAAGACCCATCTACCATCTACAGTAACCAACCGCCACCTGCCATGTCTCCTTTGAGATCATGGCAACTCTCCCTTGTTTGTTTCCATCCCGCAACTCTTTCGGTTGTGACCTGGTTCGCTCCCTATCTTTAGCTCCGATAACCTCAAAAAATTTGTTTTGGCTGCTAGATTCATGAAATATCTAAAATTTCTTTTTTTTTTTTTTTAATTTTTTTTCATGTTTAATTTATTTTTAATTGATAATTCTTTTCAGTGTGCTATTATTTTCCATATAGAAAGAAAAAATTGTTAAGAATTGCAGTCAAATCGGACATGGTATTTGTGACATCCGGATTTCTCCGGACCTCGAATAAGTGACAGTCCGTGACGGGTCGACGAGTTTGTCGTCGGACTAAGTCGTTGGCACCACTTATGACCCTGTTTCATTACCATCGCCAGACCGAGACATCACATTTCGTGATGGTCTTATGACGTACCCCCGTGGTCATGTCTTTGCCGCGTCGAGACGATCCAATTTTCGTATAGCTTAACGTCTCGTCGAAAATTTCCTTACGCAACGCCACCAATGAGACCCACATCCACTAGCATTTGTACCCTGCAAACTGAACCCTTCATACAAGTCATTTCGACCCCATATGTACGCGAAAGTTTACGACGGAAGATGTCGAAGACCTTCCCCGTTCCCTCACGCCAACTCTCAACTGTCTCCAGCAAATGACCGCTGACTAACACAACTTCACGTATGCTTTTTCTCCTTGGATAGCCATGCAAAACCATGCAGCCACGTCCAAGCTGCTCATGCCGCATGCGAAGGAAGAATTGAGGCCATCAACCCACAGCCACGTCACCTCTTCATTCCGCCGGTCAACAAGAAGAGAGAACAATGGACCAAGATGCAGCCAGCAGCAGCCACGTTTCTACCCCTTCGCGTGCAGCAAATGAAGACCGGTAGCATGCAGCAGCCATGAGTACGTCCACAGCGCCTTCTTCATGCAGAAATGGAGACGTGCACGCCGGTGTTGTCCTCTCCAATTGCTGCCAGCGTGATTTCATTTAGTTGACTCAAGAGTCAACTAAACAAAGCCACGGACGTGCATGGAACAGCAGGTGTCGTGGACAAAGGGAAAGAACTCCCCATGCAAAGACACGGAAACATGGAGTTGTCCCCGTCCCCTGCTGCCACGAAAATTGGGCTGTTGACGTGCGCGCGCCCCTTTCCTTCTTCGGTGGACAGCAAATGAAGAACTTTGACCATGCAAAGGCCACGTTTATGCATGAAGACCAAGGTGTCATGCACAAGGAATTCTCACGCCAAGAATTCAGCCACGTTCCCCTACGTGCCTTTCGTTTAGCTGCCACAGAATTTTGGTTTATTGACTAATAAAGTCGACCGAATGGTCAACCGGTGGAGGACGTAGGCCAAATGTGGCCACATTCTTGCATGAGACATGCAAGGTGTCTCATGCAAGAAATTGAAGAAGTGAGCTGTCTTCTTGTCTTGCGGCCACGGAAGGGAGAAAGAAACTTTGTTGACTAGGGAAGTCAACTATCAAGAAGCAAACGTACAGAGAAGTCACGCCAAGGAGCCACGTCCCTTCCCCTCCCATGTGCCTTCCATTTCAGCTGCCACAAACTCCTTGGATTGTCGACTCAATTTTCAACGGGCGGAATCCACGAATGCTGAAGAAAACTATTTCCTTCCGTTCTATCTCTCTCGACGCCCATCTTTCTCTCATTCTCGGTGTTCTTTCTCTCTCTCGGTGTCTACATTTCCCCTTGTTTCAGCAGCGTTGGCAACAGAGAAACCCAGAAAGCTTCACCTTTTCGCTCGTGTTTTGGCCGCCAACCATCGACACGGTGCGCCAGCTCCATCGCCACCAGCCTCGCTCTTTGCGTGCCGCTCACAACTGGCGACCGCTGCACCACCAGTCTCCTCAACCATGCTCGAAGCTACCACTAGTGTTTCGCTTGCTGTCGACGCTGATTGGACCTAAGGCAAGTTAGAGTCTACTAACCTATATCGTGTAGTGCTGTTGTTGTTTGAGGAAGTGCTATTAGATTGCAATGGTTTGAATTTTGATGTTGGATAATGACTTCTAGAATGACCGGATCGATTTGAGGCTAGAAAATTGAGAAGTTTTCATGAGTGCTTCGGTTTAGGCTTTCGAATGTGCACTAAATGTTGCGGTGGTGGAACCTTGGGAATTTTGTTCGCAAACCATTTTAGAAATCTCTTGATTTGCATCAAAATTTATGAGTACCGTGGCACCGTACTCGAATGTTTTAAGAAATGTTTTATATTTTAAAATTTCTGAACTTTTTATAGCAAATATTCCAAACCATTGGAGTTGGAATTGAGATTTGAATTTATCGACGTGCCGATTTCAAATGTATTTATAGATTTCGATAAATTATTTTGTTCCAAGCCAGGAAGGGTAATTTCCATTCAAGTTTCTTTATACGGATTTGAAAATGATTGGAAAAGTATTTGCGAAAGCGGGACTTTCGGGAAAAATCCAAGGGATTTTCTGTATTTACGATTTGAAAACGTTTTGGCATTGAAATGATTTGGTTGCTATACCATGGTTGAGGTGTGTTATTGCTGCCGTTGGACCCTCGGGTCAACGATGACCCGGAGTCGGGATGCCTGGAGGTGAGACATGACACTCTCTGGATGCCTGGGGACCGGTGAGCCCTAGAGGTTCCCCGGGAGAGTTGAGATGCCCGGATGTATGACGATATGTATTCCGGAGGGTAGGGGACACTAGTAACATAGTGAGCCCTAGAGATTCCTCGTGATGCTAGGTGAGGTGCGAGATGCCTGGAGGTGAGACATGACACACTCTGGATGCCCGGTGACTGAAAAATGGAACCGGAGGCTTTCGTGACGCCAGGTTGGGTGCAAATGCCCAGAGGGACGCAAACACTGGTCCTCCGGGAGAAAAATCTTTTGAGTTTTAAAGCCGATTTTCTGCTAAGTTGTGCCTGATTATGGGACAAAATTGTGTGGCACGATATAAGACGTGTCATAATAGTTTGGCCTTATAATCGGGACCCACGTGATTAAAATGATGTGTTCCAGTTTTTAAACCACGCTTGCCATTTCATTTGAAAAGCTCTGTTGATTTGATGCGTACTGATTCTTCTAGTGATGCGTTCTCTGTATTTTGCATGAAATTAGATAGTGATGGTTCTGCATAATATAATTTAGTAGATCTTTAGCTACTGAATGGTTGTACTCACCCCTTGTGGGGACTAACATTTCAGACTAAGCACGATGCCTCTGCTGCCCGCACTTCCCGGTACATTCTATGGGGTCCCGATTGACTTACAGTGGGAGCAATCGGAGTACCAGGACCCTGATGTGCGAGGACTGACTTTCGTACGGGTGAGAGTGATTATGATGTTCGATACTAGTCTTCCCTCTGGTCCTATACTCCAGGAATATGTTGTCTTATTCGTCCGTAGGAACGGGCGAGTTCTGGGGCCACTGCCACCGCCACCAGAAAACGACAACAGGGGATCGAGTGGCTGGGAATGACTGCAAAGGTGAGGACAACAAAGTGAGAATTTTTGGATGCCGGCACTGAAGGATGGACTCTAGGTAAATGGCTGCTGAAGACATCGGATAACTTTTGAAGTATCGCCGAGTATAGGAAACTACGGCCTTTTGGATGTACCGACAAACAATGTCCATCTAGTAGAAATGTGTAAATAAAAGTGTCCGGCTATTATCTATAAACGAGTTTAGTGTGTGCATCATTTCTGTGTGTAGGGAAAGGGGAGTTGTTGGATACACTTCCATCATATACATTGCGCAGGGACCAATCATGTATATGATAGAACCCCCACGCGACTTCTCTGAAGTCCATTGATTGAGATAAAAGGACAACCAGTACGCATAAGTAAGGTGGCGACCCTAATGGATTTGGGGGCCGTCGGGGGGTGCCACAGTATGGGTTTAATTTGGTTGAATCAGATATGAATCATCAAATTGTATTACACGAAATGGGTAAAAAGTAATATTTTCAAGCCATCCGAATCGACACAACTCACATGTTTGATATGTCTAGTCACAAGAAACACATCCCCCAATTTGGTCAATGTACATCATTCCCTTTCACTTTTTTAGCACATCCTCTCCCACCATTCTCTTGCTCTCCTTCACTTAATTTCGGTTACTCTAACACACATGTTTGATACGTCTATTTACGAGAAAGACATTCCACCAATTTGGTCAATATACACCATTCTCTTTCACTTCTCGAGCACAACCTCTCCCACCATTCTCTTGCTTTCCTTCACTCGATGTCTTTTGCCCTTCTTTCTTAACCATAACTCTACCATAGCTCTAGCTACAGTTGCTGCAGCTGCTACTTTTTCTTCCTTTGATTTCTTCCTGGCTTCCTCTTTCGCATTCCCGAGCGCTTCGATCAACCTCTCCAAGCAAGCCTCCTCATCCTCTTCATCCGACTTGGGCATCAAATATCTGCCATATCTGCCGGAGGAGCCAGAGTCATCTTCGTCTCCTCCAGCAACTGCCTCACCATCACAAACAGCAGGCGCACCTCGACGCCCGGGTAATTCCTCGAGAGCACCTAGAACAACTCGAAGCAGCAATATGACATCTCGATAAGCTTGTCCATCCTCCCTCTCTTGATTAGGGCTGGGTCAAGCTTCTCGACATAATTCATCGTGAACACAATGATCCTCTGACCCCCACAAGCTGACCATAGCCCATCGACCAAGTTCAGGAGCCCTGAGAGCGTGACCTTGCTCTCTTTCCCACCTTCCCCTATTCTTTTGACAGGATCTGCTTTCTCTTCGTGGTTGTCTTTCTCTTGCTTCTTTGTCTTCCTTTGGCCTGTCAGGTCAAGCGAGCAGTTGATGTCCTCAATCACTATGATCGACTTCGCGGACATCTTGATCTGCAGCTTCCTCAGTTCCATGTTGTCCTTGACCGTTGTCAGCTCGAGGTCATACACGTCATAGTTAAGTAAGTTGGCCATTGCAGCAACCATCGTAGACTTGCCTGTCCCTGGTGGGCCGTAGAGAAGGTAGCCACACTTCCACGGCTTGCCTATCCGTGCATAGTACTCCTTCCCTCGCTGGAACTTGAGGAGGTCATTCATGATCTGCCTCTTCTTGCTAGGCTCCATCACCAGGGTGTCGAACATTGTGGGGTGCTCGAACGACACGTGACTCCACTTGCTCGCCTTGTCGTAGTCTATGTAGCACGGACACGGCGACACGGACACGCGACACGACACGACACGACACGCGACACATTATTTCTCAAAAATAGAGAATTTCGACACGTTAAATATTAAATAAATATTTTTATTTTTAATTAATTTGATTCAAAATTAAATAAATAAATAAATAAAGAGTTTACAATGAATTTATACTAATAATATTAATAAATCTTACACTTTTTTTTTTTTTATTTCATTATCCCAAATTTACATTTATTTTTCGAAATCCCCCTTCCCCCAAATTTACTTTTATTTTTTTTAATCTCATTTATTTATTTTTCTGATTAAAAAAAAATTCCCATTAGAGTCCACCCCACTCTCTTCTTTTCCTTATCCATTTCCCCCACCCCCAAATTTATTTTCCTTTCCCTCCCCAATCCCCACCATCGTCCATTCCCCCACCCAAATTTTTTTTTCCTTTCCCTCCCACAATCGTCCATTTCCCCGTCCATTTCCCCCATCCGTTCGTCACTTTCCCTCCCCCAAAATAGGTACCCATAGACTCCCATTTTTTAGTTACTTTTGAGTTTCTCAGAAACCCTAGCTCCTTTACTCTTCCTCCTCGCCGCTCGCGACCCTTCCTCTTCTCCTCCTCCCTCCTTGCCGCTCGCCGCACGACCTCCTTCCTTGCCGGTCGCCATTCCTCGCCGCACGCACGACCCCCTTCCTCGCCGCTCGCCGCTCCTCGCCGCACGACCCCCTTCCTCGCCGCTCATCGCACGACCGCCTTCCTCTCCTCTTCCTCTTACCTTTGGTCCTTTCCCCCTCACAGCTGCAGCCTCGTCGGATCCATTGCAGCATCACAAGGCCGGCCCTCGCCTCAGTCTATGCTCGGCCTTCTCTCGCAGTTGCTCGCGGTCTGCTCCCT
Organism: Eucalyptus marginata; assembly: GCA_014182565.1. Lineage (NCBI taxonomy): Eukaryota > Viridiplantae > Streptophyta > Magnoliopsida > Myrtales > Myrtaceae > Eucalyptus > Eucalyptus marginata. Next base: position 27,596,717 of record CM024594.1, read on the forward strand.
CCCGGACACGCGTGTCGAAACGTGTCGGGCAAAGGTTGACCACTTGTCGGAAAATCCAACACGCGTTGACCGCGTGTCCGACAATGCCCGAGCATGTCGACGTGTTCGACACGCTCCGATACGTGTCGGACACGACACGGAAGCACGGACAATGTGTCCATGCTTCATAGGTCGTAGTGCTAGTGTTGTGAAAATACAAGTTCGAATTGGGTAGAACAATGAAGTCAAATCTTTATAGCAATCAAGTCAGATTTTAAGGCGTAATATCACTTTCTTTAAGAATTTATTTGCCCCACAATATTGTTAATGGTCACTAACAAATTTCCTCCAAAATACAACAAAATCTCAAATGAAATACTACATAACAATTCTAATATTTCTTCAGGGTCTCTCTAGGAAACAATTGAAAATAATGGCTATATATTCTTTTCAAAGAAAATGAAAAATGGGAAGAGGAAGATCATGATTGAATAGACACGTTTCGTAATTTATAGCAAAAAAGAAGAAGTTATAGCTACACAACCTTCAAAGAATTTAAAAGTTATGTTTGAACAGGTACGAACTCTAAAATAACTCTTGGAAGAAATAATAAAATTAGGAATTAAATAAATAAAAATAAAAAATAACCGTAACTCCTTTGTGAACAGTCGCACTGTTTCAACGAGACTTATGATTAATTTTTTATAAAAATAAGTTCGAATTTTCTGATAAAAAATAATGATCATTGGTTAGTACCAAATCTCGTCCACATGCGCATTCACATCTTTTCGATGTGGGACAAAGCACTTACTGATTTGTTTTACAAACAAATTACCAACAGCCAGTTTGAGCTGGGGTTGTTGGTGAAGAGCTTCCGCTGCTGCTTGTCAGCCACTACCGCCTTCCCCTTTTCCAGGACGTGCTTGATGTAAGAGCCGGGGATCAAGTCCCTATGGCTCCGGTGGAAGGTCAGCCTATAAAACCTGGTGGCTAAAGCAATGACCCATTGGTATTGCTTGTTAGATCAGACTCAGGCGGGTGTAGGCAAGAATTTTATCATTAGAGAAACAATACTTATTTCACTACATGAACAAAGTGAACGGAATTTTCAATATCTGATTAAATTAAACCGCGTCAACGAAGATGTACCGGAAGAGACGCGATCATGTCTTTCGAATTGCTAAAATTAACATGTTGACGATAACCGAAGTGCAGCGAGACAGATGTTAATGAACTGGTAATTCCAACAAAGACAGGTGTGTACCTTCTATCTTCAGGTGAAGGGTATACGGAAAACGTGGGCTTCAGGGAGACGGTCAGGTTCGATGACCACCAAAGCATGACCCCTTCGAATTCTTCGACGACCTCCTCGTTCTCGTCCATGCTTAGGAGCAGCAACTGGCTGTCCTTGACGGACTCGCCCTTGAGCCGCTTGGCCCTAGCTGAAGCGCTCGTGCTCAGGTAGTTCTGGATCGCATAGTAGGCCTCGCACCACTCAAGCTGCCCGCCCACGAACTCTAGGAACGTGATCTGGATGTATGGGTAGACATGGCCCACGGCCTTGTGCGCGTAGGCGTCGATGTGCATGCGGAGGTGAGGAGGGAAGTATTGTTTGAACACCGCCCAAGTGAACATCAGCCCGGCCACCAAGGTGAGACCACGTTTCGAATGCAGTCATCGTGGTTTCACTTCTTCTTTTTCTCTCTGGTTGAAGATGGAGAGGAAGTTCCAAGTCCAGCTTTGTCGATGTTTGCTTCCATGTTACGGGGAGGTTTGTAATTTATATGGAGCGATGAGGAAGCCACTTGCTTATGCACGTGAAACTTCACCCACCACTCCTCATAGGTGTTTTGGTGTTCCAACCTTTCCTGATTTAGATCTAGATCTGAAAGCTTGTTTAATTTATTTTTGATGTTTGCATACGATGATTGTGTTGAGGATACCGAACTTAGGGGCATGCAATTGTAGTTATTGGAGAAAGAGATCACGGTATGTGTTTATCACGGATGATTGGCTACCATTAGTTCTATTTTGATTCCCTAGTTCTAAGTATAGATCCCCTCATGGTATCAAAGCCATGGTTTCATTTTTAACTTGATTAGTTCCATATGCTTAGATGGTGAATCCAATGCTTAGAAGACCTTCTCGTCATCATGATTGACTCTGAAACTCTCAATGCACCTGTTACACTTCCTCTCTATGTTCCTCCTCTCTTTCAGATTTTCGTGTGTCGAATGCTTCTAAGATTGATTATTTTTATGAAGTCTCTCTTAATAATGACACCAAGATCTCTAAAATTCAACTTCCTCTCATAAACCTATATTTTGCTTTTGCTAAACCCACTTCATCATTTCCTCCCATCAGTTCTATTCGACATCTTATCCGCCAAACTCCCAAAAAAGTGAAAGAGTACGTATAGTCCTTCAAGTTTGATCAGACTCATCTTTGGTTTATTACTCGTAATCGGCTACCTACTCAAGTTTTACTTCTTTCTTATGGTAGACTTGTGACTGCGAATTGTCCCTTCTGTGCGTGTAGACTGATTCAGTTAATCATTTATTCTTCGCTTGCCATATTCCGGGTAGCCTTGCTTCTTTTGGGCAGCTAAGTTTAATATTGTCTGGCAAAACAAGTCTTGGACTTTGAGTTTGATCAACATCCCATTCCAATCACATCTTCAAAATGCTATTAAAGATATTTTGTTACTCCCAAGAATCCCTTCAGAATTTCCCAAAGCTTTGGTGGACCCAACCATGGGACTTTTGTCTCTTTGAGTGTCTGTTTTGTTGGTGCCAGGCCATATTCTTTCGCAAATCTCTCTTATCTTTATCCGACTTGCACTCAATTTCCATGGACCGAAAAGACTTGCACTCAATTTCCATGGCCGAAAAGACTTTTGGCCGGGATGGCCCTATTAGATACTTGATTCCTAGAATACTAGCACACTTGCATTGGCACTATCCAAACCACTTTGAATGTTGGGACAATCTTTGTAACCCTATATCCAAACTTCAATGTTGCTCTTTCATATCTTCAACCGCTTTCGTTTTTGAAGGTTCAGATTCAGCTTACTGGAGCACCCCAGAATGCCGATTCTATTGCGGCAACCCTACACTACCAAATCGTCTATCGAGTGCAAAATCACGCACTTGATCTAAATTTTCAAAATGGAAATGAAGATGCCCTGTTCATCTCCATCCAAAACAACCAAGCACCTACATCCATGTTCCTAGGCAAATTCCTAAAGAGAAGCTGGCCAAACTCCTTTTGGAGACTTGGATTACCAACTATGAAAAGTTATACCAGAACAATAAGCCTCTCCAATTCTCAGATTCTGAATTTGTGAGAAAAAAGAATAGCACTGTTGCCATCAAATTCGGCAAAGAAAAGGAAGGAAACCCTTCCATCTTCTAAACTCTATTTATGATTGAACCCTACGCTCCATAATTAATTTTTGAGCCAGATTCAAATAAGCTTGTTAAATATTTCCAGAGTAATGGAAATCATGTCCATTAAAATAAAAACCGATATGGTCATTGTTTCTAGGATCCTTTCTATCAGTGTTCTTACTGCACAAATTCTCTTGATGAAGTGGATCCGACTACAAGGCCTTGGCGAAAACCCAAAAAACCAAAGGATGGTGTATATCAAAGGTATTTGAATGGAGTCCCCTCTGTTGATACCCTTGGTGAAAGTGATATGCTCAAATTTATGATTTCTTATGCTCCACCACTAACATACACATCACCACCTCTCGTTCCAGCAACTTTACCACCAACACCACCTCCTTCACCTCCTCACAAGAAACTAGTCATTTTCCATTCTATAGGTCAATTCTAAAGTGGGCAAAAAAGCATTCATATCCACTTGAAATTCTAGGTGAAGGATCACCCAATTAGGAGAAGAATGTTAGTTCCTCTATCGATATATTTCAAGAGGTAGATTTTCCTCCTCTTGTTCAAGAAAGTTCTAAACTTTCTTTCCCAGCCTCTGAATAATTCATCAATCCTCAAGGAAGATATCGTCACATTCCAAAAATCCCTACTCCTACTGATGTGGACGAAAATTGAAGGCAAAAGAGAACTCGCGTTGCTAAAAGCGTCCTGAATTGGTAATTAGAAACCCTTTTGACACACAACAATGCTTTCAAAACGATTTATTCCAGAATCATTGATGTACAAAGAGATCTTAAGAGATATGATGAAACTACCAAGAAAATGCTTTCAGACTTCGAGAAAAGGCTTCACGCCCTAGAATTTGGACAACATCTAGGATATCATCATCTTGAAAGTCCAAAGACGGAAATAGATTAGCTCAAGAGGCAGATCTAACTTCTTGAAGAAGGGAGATTCAAACCTTCTAATCCATTCTTGACTTTGTGATGAGCTGATTATTCTCTTCCACCACCACAGAGCACTTCAATTTTTGCTACTCTCGTAGAAACCTCTACCATATAAGATAAAACTAATGTGGTAGAGAAATGGACCGGCTAAGGAAAGAAAATGGAAAAAAAAAAAAGATTCCTAAAGAATCTTCGACTTCCACAAAGGAGAAGCCAGACCAAATATTGTTTTGAACCTGTTGGAATGATTCCTAAGAGATATGGGCAATCGGGAAGAAAAATAGCTTGATCTTACTATCTTGAGAGACCAGATTCAGCTTCCTCTAGAACTGATTCTTTCAATCAACTCAAATTCAGAACCAGCCTCGGTATCCCTTTCATCCTCCTCCTCTTTTTCGATCCCTGCTATTGAATCATTTCCCATTGTACCAACCACTCATTCAATATTCGAGGCTGATCCTCCAGATTAGGAGATGGATTCAAATTCTTCTGAACAAAAGGTTATCCAACCAATAATCCATCCCAAAATCTAACTTCCTCTCCAAACAATTTTTTACTGTTGATGATATTCCTTATTCCAAATGGCTAGAGAGATTTGAAGAGTTTCATACTTGGCTAAACACCAAAGCTCTCACAAATCACGACAAGTATGATGTCTATTTTGGATTTGTCACAAGGTTCACAGGTAGTCTCAAACAATGATAGCAATCGGTTACAGAACAAGATCAAGTATAATTTCTACTCTCAGCAGACTTCGACCAAGCTATTGCTCTCCTCTACCATTTTTTATTGGCAAACCTGCTGGCCTCCATGACTAGTATATATTCTAGTCAAGTTCATTGTCCTCATTTTCTTATAAAAATCCTCATCTCAAAGTTTGTTAAACCAATCACAATCATTGTTCTTATAGATATTGGTACCAATTCTTCAATTGTGGACACTAAAATTATTCCTAAAGAATATTGGACTTCTTATATTCGATATTTTAATTCTGCCTCACGAGATACTTTTTTATACAAGTGTACGAATTACATCAGTAACCATTCAGTTCTTCCCCCAGTATTCTATAACCACTAAAATCCTTGGATCTAGTTTTCCAACAAAGATTTGATAATTGATTGGGATGTTATGACTCAAATTCCTCAACTCCGAATCATTCTTGGAAAATGCCTCCAATATAAAGACTAGTTCTCTAAATTTATCAATATTCAAAGGTTTTTATCTATCCAAATGAGTTTGCTAGATCCAATCATGCAAAAATTGTTAGAATCCTGTTCAAAATCCCATTCTGAATTCTCTCAAAATGTCCTCTTCCTTTGTGGAAAAATCCGAAGTTTTTTATTTGCCTTCCTTTCAAAAAAATGAAGGCATAAATCCTATCAAAGCGAGTCACATGAGAATGAACCCAGATCATCTTACTGCTACTCAGAAGGAGTGCTTAGAACTGCTACATAAGGCCTTTTTGAAATCTCAGATTCTCAATGGGCTTGTGAAACTTTTTATGTTAACAAACGAGCTTAGTAGAACAGAGAAAAAATGCGGCTAGTAATAAATTACCAGCCCCTCAACCTCTTCCTCCAAGATAATAAGTTCCCTTTATATTCCAAACCAATATTTTCAATGAAAAGTCCTCTGTTTTCATCTCAAAGTAGCCCAATCCTAATTCCAAAAGGCTATATGCCATATTTTCCAGCCAATCCTATCAAGATAGTAATCTACATTGATAACATATTGCTCTACAACCCTAATGAGAAATCTCATTGTCGACTCCTCGATCAATTTGCAAACATCGTGAAAAAATATGTAATCATGCTTTTTCAGAGAAAGATGAATATTATCCAGACAGAAATTGAATTTCTTGGAATGCACCTTAACAAAGGTACATACTATCTAGGGTCGCACATTACTCGGGAATTGTTAAAATTTCTAGAAGAATATTTCACGACAAAGCAAGTTCAGTAATTTCTTGGGATAATTAATTATCTCTGAGACTTTGTTCGCAACATTACAAAATTGCTGCTTCCATTAATGCTAAAGAAGAATCCTCCGCCTTGGAATAAAGATCAAACCAGTGTTAGTGATGAATATTGGGCAGCCATACTATTTGAAGAAATTAAAAGTAAGGGAAATCTTTACATTTATAAAAGTGAAAAGTTTTCTCAGGCTGAAATGCATTATTATTCTACTTTCAAGGAAATATTGGCAGTAAAGAATAGGATAACAAAGTTTGAATTCCATCTTATTGGCCATCATTTTCTGGTAAAATTGGATATGGCATTCTTTTCTCAAATGACCAAATTCAAAGAAAAGCAAATTCCCCATTCTCAATTGCTCCAATGGGCAAAATGGTTTTTGAAATACTCTTTTGAAACCAAACATATTGTAGGAAAGAAAAATGTTCTCACTAATTTTCTCTCTACACCAAAGGCATCAGCAAAGATCAATATGTACATTTTCAAGCATGCTTTTCCTCAACAGGAGAAGTACAAGATTAAAAGAATGCGAGATTGGCCAAGCCTGAAATATCCTCAGGAAATCATTGAACAAATCTAAAATGATAGCCTCATTGAAAATATTGATAACCTCATGTAGCAATGCCATATAGATCTATTCAGATTCCATGGAGGCTCAGTTTTTATCTTTTTTAATTAAGCTTCAGGTATCCATTTATTCATCTATTAATCCAGAAAGAAGAAGATTTCACTAATCGGCTTTTATGGTTTTTTTGGTACGTAACCAATAAGTACTTAATAGTTGTTGAGTTTCTCACCAGAAAATTCATTTTCAAGTTAACTAAACTGATTGTGCCTCCACGTAATGAAGGGAGTGAAAGTAACAGGAACCTCTTGACTGTACTTAATTGGTTATATTCTCCTTCTGTGTGGAAACGCCTCTTTGTACAAAAACCAGGAAAAGCTCCTTAAATAGAATCAGAGCTACACACAGTAATGTTTTTCTAGAGACCACAAACTTTTGTGTGACACAATGGCACCCTCACCAGAGCATCATAATGAATAGGAACCACATCATACAAGCCTCAACCACATCTCCAAGAAGCCTGTATTTACAGGACATTTCCAAGTTGTGTTGGATCTATTGAATACAACTACAAAGAACTCCAGAAGGTCTTATGCCAAGAAAACTAGACCATTCCTAAAAAAGTATGGGACTACATAACACTTGTCTCATGGGACCACTATGGTCTTGCACTTGAAACCAAACAAACACTCGAGGAATTCAAGCGAGCATAGAATCAAGCAAGGACACCTCCATTGCAAGAGCAAGAAATGACAAATACAAATGATCCCGCACAATCCTCTCAAGAATCCTATGCTCAGGCATCTTATGCCCAATAGGGGATCCTCTCTCTCAAGATCCATATGATCAATGACATTTATCCTTATCTCTCGGAATGGACCCCAACATAGCCTCCCATTATGCCCAAACAACAAACTGGCCCCAACAAGTCATGCCTATTGACACTCTAGGACACTCCAAAATTCATGAAGAACCTGCCTCAAGCAGTCAAAGAATGTGGGATGCCTTGATCTCACAAAGGGGACCCTCTCGTAATACCAACAAGCTTCCTGATGATGACATGGGAATGGAACAACATTGTAAGGAAGAAGGGCTGGTAAGACATAGCTCTAATGATTTAGATTATGACTATAACTCTCGGGATGATAGATAGACTTGTAGTGAAGGTTATTGTAACACAGGTCACTGTAGTAAAGTACTATAGCAATAAGTTAGGGAAATCACTGTTCATAGTCACTATTCATACCGCCTAAAATAATTCCCTATCGAAATTCCCGAAGCCCCTATGTTTTCGGATCACTATGGTCCTTGTTTGTTTGTGATATCTTAATACTTATAAAAGGCAAAGAGGATATAATATTTTTGGCAATATCTCTTGAAGTAAAGTGTGTGATTATAGAAATTCTCTTCATGTCTCTCTAAACACTTCATTTTCTCCAACTTGATAGGATGTAGCTCTACTAAATTAGAAATGCAGCTCTATTCAAATAAATTATATCTCTCTAAACACTTCCTCTTCTCCACTGAAATGCAACTCTACTAAATTATAAATGTTACTATCCTACATCTTTGAGTGTATCTATACTCTGATCCAAATTTTCAGGAAACAATCCCTTGAATGTTTGAACAGAGGTTTGCCTATTGTGGGATAGTATACCTGCTGCAACTGATCTGGTCTTCCCTAGTTCTAAGCATAGAGTGAGATGAGAGTGTGTTTGTGTTTATCACGTCAGTTTATATTTTTTTATTCTACTTTACTATTTGAGATTTATTTTATTATGAATATTTTATCTGTTGTTTGAGTAAAATATTTACTTTCGGAAAAAATATTGCCAAAGCACGTTCATCTCCAGCTTAGAGTCTACAAATAATGTGAGATACAAGGCAAACTTGAAGTCAACACGGATTGCGAGGACCATCGCATGATGGCATGTGTCTGAGACGATGATGATTGTGTTTTTGACAACTTTTTTTGTTTACTTTCTAAATATCTATATATTAATTCCGACCAAATTTTTTTTTTTTAATAAATTGACGTAACTATTTTATTATTTGTATGTTTCGAAAAATCTTAAGGTTTAATATATTCTTTGCATTTGTAAAGGAAGCAAAAGAACTTTATAGAGAAGCAAAAAATATTTTATAAATCGACACATAACTCATTAGCTAAAAGTTTTTAAATATGTTAACAAGATTAAATTTAGACTTTCTCTTAACAGTCTTTCAGGTGAAGATGTATGGTTTTTGATACGCACTCTCTAACATTTTTTCAATGCTAAAAACAATTAAATGGATTTACTAGTAAAAGTGATAAAGCATCCGAACGATATGGTCCAAAAGAAGTGATAAAAACCCGTAGATGTAGGACCTTGTCGAAATTCTGGCAAATGATATCTAACTTCTCTATATGGCCCCAAATAACCCGTGAGATTTGGATATCTAGTATCTACTAAATAATATTTACCTACACAAATATAATATAAATTTAATTAACATATGCCACATAAATATATATATATATATATATATGGATGTACATAAACCATTAATTAACCAACCTGGAGGTGGATTGGGAAATTGTGCATCACGTCTTCCAATGGTATCATAAAAGACACGAGTATCATGAGCTTGTCCCTCCCAACCGGCACTAACGTAAATGAATTCCATATTAAAATTACATATGGCCAACACATTTTGAGTAGTCTTTCCTTTTCGACCAATAAAGCGAATTTGATCATACATCGGTACCATTGCTGGGATATGTGTACTATCCATAGCTCCAATGCAATCCTAAAACAAATAATACAAATATTACATGATTTAAATTTAGTTTTTCGTTTTTATTATACAATCATAACTTACCTTAAAATATGGACAAAATCGTCAATCTTTTCTAATCTTCTCTGGAACTTCCCGAAATTGTCGATCACTTGGTTGGATCAAATCTTTTCCCATATTACATACTTTATTTAAAACTAAACTAAAGTGCCTACTTATGGTTTCCCCGGAGCGTTGGAAGCGCTCTTGTGCTACCCTGTTACCTATACCAAGTCCCAACATATAAAGAAACATTCCAACCATTCCTACAACATTAGTATTCCTAGATCCTTTAAGGCCATAACGTGTTACTAAGTCACGTGTTAAATTATTAAATACATCCCTATGCGTTCTAAACATATTATAGCATCTTATTGGATTAGTATCTTCGGCCATCAACTCTCTCATCCATGCATGACCTGTATATGATGAGGTAATAGAAAGTTGTTTGCAAAGGTGCGTTGCTTGATAAACAATTGAAGCATTAGCAATTGAAAGCAAATCCAGGAATTCATCTTCCTCTTGTTCACGATTTTCCTTTTGTTGAGAATTATCCATAATTGCCTAACGTAACAAAATATAGAGTTAGAATAAGAAAAAACAATGAATAATCTAGACAATCCATTAAGAAAAACAATAGTATCAATCAACATATATATAAAAATCAACCACATAAAGAGAACCTCAAATTAGAAACAATTCTTACATTAAAAATATTACTATAAATTAGGTCCATGCATAATTTAAATAGAGTTCGGATATAAAAATGAAATAGCATATTCAAAAATTCAAATAAGAAGCTATGACAACATCTTAGTCATGATTAAGTTCTTCCATCTCAAGCTTGAGATAGTTCACCCTCAGGGCATCGGAATTCAAGCTCATGAAATCCTGTCTATTGTCTATCTTTTGCTTAAAATGTTTGATTGCAAAAAAATACAGCTTTTCATTTTGCACAATCTCCGGTATGGCATCCAACATAAATATGAGGTCCTTGTAAGGACCAAATCCATCATGTGCTCGAGAGGCAACAGCATCAGCACTCCTACTTTCAATAGCAGAACAAAGCCTGTTAATTTGGCTTCCAAGCAATTGTGCTGGGCTCAAATTATTGTCTTTCTTTCCTAGAGTTTGCCTCATTGAAGTCTGTGCTACTCTTTTACGAGCCCGAGTTTGAATTGGTTCATCAATATTTTCACCCACATGACATTCCAAATTATCATCAGTAGATCCTATGACATCATCAATGTCGGGTTGTGTGGCATCAACACTCTCATCAACACATAAACCTTGTGCAGATTCCAAGTGATTCCTCCAGTAGCAACCGTATCCCTGAACATTCTATCTAGCAACACTTCAAGATTGGGAGGTATGCCTTTCGTCCTAAAAACCTTAACCATAGGATTAGCCTGTTATAAAAAGCATTTGAGTAAGTTGTATATAATTGAAAATGAGAACTTAATCAAAAAGTAAAAGAACAAGTGATAAACACCTGGATTTTACTCTCCCACCATTCATCACTCGCATCAATGGTTTTCTTCCTTGGATCCCATCCTAATCCCGTTTCATTATAAACCAATGTCCTCCATCTTTTCCATTCTTCCTTAAGATTACCCCACTTACTCTTCATTTGAATTTTATCGTACTTTTTGCCCCTCAACTCCTCGAACTTATTATTTATGGCAGTCCATCCATCTCTCTTGTTGGTTGCAGGACGATTACCCTTATCGATTTGTTCAACACACAACTTACAATATGTTTCCACATCTTCGGCGGTCCAATATGCCTTTTCCTTTGTTGAACTTGCCATCTTCCAACAATATGAGCATGAACAGATTTGAGAGACATATAATAAAGAAAAAATTCAGCAATTGAATTAAAGCCAAATCAAGGTGAACTAGTAAATAAAAAGCAGCCAAATCAAGGTGCTCAAATTCCTAACGATGAAATGTTCCTAAAGCAGCCAGCACAAATGCAGAAAATAAAAAGCTTAAGTAAATAAAGCAGTAGGTAAAAGAATTTGTGAATGAATCTGTCTATCCCAAACAAAACATTTTCTGCCTATTATACCATAGTTCTAAAGTTTCTGGGCATAGATCAATGAGAGAATAAATCCAGAATGCTCCATGATGCAGCAGGAGTTTACTCCCAATATCAAGCAATAATTTTTACCAAAGTAAAAAGTTTGAGAAACATAAAGCTTTGCTTTTCCCTACAAGTGAGCCAGAACACAAACTAGAACCATACGATCAGTCTTTACCACCCAGTCGATGAGATTAGACATTAAAAAAATTTCATTAATTCAGAGCTGAGCATGCCGGGAGAGCTCAACGCTTCTCCTTAGGCTACACCCTGTGGAAATGTAATTGCATTTTCCAAATGGCCCTCCAAACTTCTTTGCCAAGAACTATTGCGTTTCCTTAAAGGCCTCTATGACCTCCAAAGTCCCTCCGTAAAGTGTTGCCAAATGAACCTTACGAAGGATCCATTTTTGTCAAAAAAAACATAATAATAAGAGTCTAAAAACATCATGTGGAAAGAAGGAGGAGAGACTACATGTGTTCTGGAATGTAAGGACAATTGAAGTCTTGAAGCTATTATGACAAGGCCATTAACAGAATCAACCAAGTTCAACCAGGAACTGGATTCAGTCAGAAAAAGGGTGTGGTGTATTATATTATATCCACTCTATCTTCCCTAAATACTAAATTCCCAAGGACTTATAGTTTCACCCCCTCCACATAAGAGTACTTAGTTTGAAAAAATAAATGATAATTTTTGCTAGTGGACTAAAAAGCAGTACAGATAGCTGCCGCAAGGGTTATTTTCTTGCCTGAAGAAACATTTATATAATTTTCTTGGGTCTTTTTCTAAATATAAGGAACGTTTTTTTTTCCTAATTTGATATCTTTAGTTTTCCTTTTAAAGCTAAATTAAAAAAAAATGGAATAAATTGATCTTCCAGTCCTTTCAAATGTTTGTTTTTGTCTTTTGCTAGACCACCTTATGTGAAATATTGGGTAAAAGAAAGAAAGAAATGTAAAACGCTTGAAAAAATCAAATGAGCAGATCTAGGAACAAAGCAAGTTTGGAGTTGAAGGTCAGTCAACTGGCCCAGAAAAGTCCAGTTTCATTTCTGGTGATGCAGAACTTCATGGTTGATGAGGCTTGTTGATTCATAGATGCCATTGATCACAAAAAACAACAATTTCTTATGTTCTAAGCACTAGGGGTATCTGCAATGTCATCTAATTGAGAGCAAAAATCTAATCCTTTAACTTCACTAAATGGAAAAAATGGAATAAATTGATCTTCCAGTCCTTTCAAATGTTTGTTTTTGTCTTTTGCTAGACCACCTTATGTGAAATATTGGGTAAAAGAAAGAAAGAAATGTAAAATGCTTGAAAAAATCAAATGAGCAGATCTAGGAACAAAGCAAGTTTGGAGTTGAAGGTCAGTCAACTGGCCTAGAAAAGTCCAGTTTCATTTCTGGTAATGCAGAACTTCGTGGTTGATGAGGCTTGTTGATTCATAGATGCCATTGATCACAGAAAACAACAATTTCTTATGTTCTAAGCACTAGGGGTATCTGCAATGTCATCTAATTGAGAGCAAAAATCTAATCCTTTAACTTCACTAAATGGAAAAAATGGAATAAATTGATCTTCCAGTCCTTTCAAATGTTTGTTTTTGTCTTTTGCTAGACCACCTTATGTGAAATATTGGGTAAAAGAAAGAAAGAAATGTAAAACGCTTGAAAAAATGGATTTTTCAAATGAGCAGATCTAGGAACAAAGCAAGTTTGGAGTTGAAGATCAGTCAACTGGCCTAGAAAAGTCCAGTTTCATTTCTAGTGATGCAGAACTTCGTGGTGGATGAGGCTTGTTGATTCACAGATGCCATTGATCACAAAAAACAACAATTTCTTATGTTCTAAGCACTAGGGGTATCTGCAATATCATCTAATTGAGAGCAAAAATCTAATCCTTTAACTCCACTAAATAGCTTTCTCCGTAATAAGAAAGCAAACTGAGAAATGATCCAGAATAACACACATAAGAATTCACAAACCTATAAAACTTTGCTAACACCTAAACCCACACACATTAATAGCATCTACTTCTATTATAACCATCTTCTTATGATACATAATCGCCAATATAACAAGAGCTACTGGCCTACATACCCTGCTGGTTAAATCCCATATTGAAACTTAACCAAGACTAAACCATCCGACGGGAAAACATTACAGCGAAAGCTACCTCAGAATCCACCTTTCGCCTCGACCTAATAACATGCTACGATCTCTCGCCAAATCAGATAAGATATTCAATTACCCACACAAATTTCCACAAAAATTACAACATGAATAGAGAAAATCTAACCTGGACAAAAGCGAGCGCGAGCGTGAGCACGACAGGAGAGCTCGAGGGCAGCGAGCGTGAAGGAGTGACGCGAGGCAGAGAACTCAAACCCTTGCCAACCGTGAGGGAACGCTGCTTCAAGCGTGAAAGGGGGAGTTAGTCAAGGTAAGATAAAGGCGAGGGACTTCCATACATCCGAACAGAACCAAGGAAATCTTACCTGGAGAGGCGAGTGAAGGTGAGGGTCGAACACAAACCAATCATGAGGTAGAGAGAGTTGTGAGAGCGTAAAAAGAGTACTGCCCGCGGCCCTCGCGAGTAATCTCGTGCGGAATCTTCAGCGGCGACCGTGAAATCGGACAAACGAGCGATGGAATCGAAGCTTCCGAGCTTACCCAACTGTCCTGCTACAAGCGCGATGCGAGTGCGAGAGCATAACGGTGGGAGGCGATCTTCGAGGATCTCCGATGGACACCAAAAAGCAGCTCGCGAAGGAGACGGAGGGACGCGGGTGAGAGGCGTGAGGCTACAGAAAGCGTGAGGATCTCGGATGGACACAGGGGGGCAGCTCGCGAAGGAGAAGGTGAGGGACGACGGAGAGAGAGGCATGAGAATGCAGAGGAGGCGTGAGGCTGCGTGAGGCAACGGTAAGGAAGAGGAGGCTTAGGGTTTTCTTATTCGAAAAGGGCAAAAGCAGATTTTGGTTAATAAATGAGGACAAAATGGCAACTAACAAATTTTCATCAAACAAAGAACTTGCATCCCGAAAATGCTACTTTGAGAATGCACGTCCACCCCTCCATTCCCCTAAACCCCTTTGAAGCCCCTTGGAGATGCAATTGCATCTCCCCAAATCCTAAAAAAAAACGAACCAAACACCACAGCATTTGGCCAAACCCCTTTAGAGCCCAAATGAGCATTCCAAATGCTGAACCAAATAGGCCCATTCTCAAAGTAGCATTTTCGGGATGCAAGTTCTTTGTTTAATGAAAATTTGTTAGTTGCCCATTTTGTCCTCATTTATTAACCAAAATCCACTTTTGCCCTTTTCGAATAAGAAAACCCTAAGCTTCCTCTTCCTTACCGTTGCCTCACGTAGCCTCACGCCTCCTTTGCATTCTCACGCCTCTCTCTCCGTCGTCCCTCACCTTCTCCTTTGCGAGCTGCTCTCCCGTGTCCATCCGAGATCCTCACGCTTTCTGTAGCCTCACGCCTCTCTCCGTCATCCCTCCGTCTCCTTCACAAGCTGCTCTCCGGTGTTCATCGGAGATCCTCGAAGATCGCCTCCCGCCGTTCTGCTCTCGCGCTCGCGTCGTGCTCGTAGCAGGACAGTTGGGTAAGCTCGGAAGCTTCGATTCCATCGCTTGTTCGTCCGATTTCGCGGTCGTCACTGAAGATTCCGCACGAGATTACTCGCGAGGGCCGCGGACAGTACTCTTTTTACGCTCTCACGACTCTCTCTACCTCACGATTGGTTTGTGTCCGACCCTCACCTTCACTCGCCTCTCCAGGTAAGATTTCCTTGGTTTTGTTCGGATGTATGGAAGTCCCTCGCCTTTATCTTACCTTGACTAACTCCCCCTTTCACGCTTGAAGCAGCGTTCCCTCACGGTTGGCAAGGGTTTGAGTTCTCTGCCTCGCATCACTCCTTCACGCTCGCTGCCCTCGAGCTCTCCTGTCGTGTCACGCTCACGCTTGCTTCTATCGAAGTTATATTTTCTCTATTCATGTTGTAATTTTAGTGGAAGTTTGTGTGGGTAATTGAATATCTTATCTGATTTGGTGAGAGATCGTAGCATGTTATTTGGTCAAAGGCGAAAGGTGGATTCTGAGGTAGCTTTCGCTGTAATGTTTTCCCGTTGGATGGTTTAGTCTTGGTTAAGTTTCAATATGGGATTTAACCAGCAGGGTATGTAGGCTAGTAACTCTTGTTATATTGGCGATTATGTAGCATAAGAAGATGGTTATAATAGAAGTAGATGCTATTAATGTGTGTGGGTTTAGGTGTCACCAAAGTTTTATAGGTTTGTGAATTCTTATGTGTGTTATTTTGGATCATTTCTCAGTTTGCTTTCTTATTACGGAGAAAGCTATTTAGTGAAGTTAAAGGATTAGATTTTTGCTCTCAATTAGATGATATTGCAGATACCCCTAGTGCTTAGAACATAAGAAATTGTTGTTTTTTGTGATCAATGGCATCTGTGAATCAACAAGCCTCATCCACCACGAAGTTCTACATCACTAGAAATGAAACTGGACTTTTCTGGGCCAGTTGACTGACCTTCAACTCCAAACTTGCTTTGTTCCTAGATCTGCTCATTTGAAAAATCCATTTTTTCAAGCGTTTTACATTTCTTTCTTTCTTTTACCCAATATTTCACATAAGGTGGTCTAGCAAAAGACAAAAACAAACATTTGAAAGGACTGGAAGATCAATTTATTCCATTTTTTCCATTTAGTGAAGTTAAAGGATTAGATTTTTGCTCTCAATTAGATGACATTGCAGATACCCCTAGTAAATTGTTGTTTTCTATGATCAATGGCATCTATGAATCAACAAGCCTCATCAACCATGAAGTTCTGCATCACCAGAAATGAAACTGGACTTTTCTGGGCCAGTTGACTGACCTTGAACTCCAAACTTGCTTTGTTCCTAGATTTGCTCATTTGATTTTTTCAAGCGTTTTACATTTCTTTCTTTCTTTTACCCAATATTTCACATAAGGTGGTCTAGCAAAAGACAAAAACAAACATTTGAAAGGACTGGAAGATCAATTTATTCCATTTTTTTTTTAATTTAGCTTTAAAAGGAAAACTAAAGATATCAAATTAGGAAAAAAAAAGCGTTCCTTATATTTAGAAAAAGACCCAAGAAAATTATATAAATGTTTCTTCAGGCAAGAAAATAACTCTTGCGGCAGCTATCTGTACTGCTTTTTAGTCCACTAGCAAAAATTTTCATTTATTTTTCAAACTAAGTACTCTTATGCGGAGGGGGTGAAACTATAAGTCCTTAGGAATTTAGTATTTAGGGGAAGATAGAGTGAATATAATATAATACACCACACCCTTTTTCTGACTAAACCAGTTCCTAGTTGAACTTGGTTGATTCTGTTAATGGCCTTGTCATAATAGCTTTAAGACTTCAATTGTCCTTACATTCCAGAACACATGTAGTCTCTCCTCCTCCTTCTTTCCACATGATGTTTTTAGACTCTTATTATTATTATTATTATTATTTTTGACAAAAATAGATCCTTCATAAGGTTCATTGTCAAGTGGAAAATTATCTCCGAGCTCTTTGCATTTGGCAACACTTTACCGAGGGACTTTGGAGGTCATAGAGGCCTTTGAGGAAACGCAATAGTTCTTGGCAAAGAAGTTTGGAGGGCCATTTGGAAAATGCAATTACATTTCCACAGGGTGTAGCCTAAGGAGAAGCGTTGAGCTCTCCCGACATGCTCAGCTCTGAATTAATGAAAGTTTTTTTAATGTCTAATCTCATCTACTGGGTGGTAAAGACTGATCGTATGGTTCTGGTTTGTGTTCTGGCTCACTTGCAAGGGAAAAGCAAAGCTTTATGTTTCTCAAACTTTTTACTTTGGTAAAAATTATTGCTTGATGTTGGGAGTAAACTCCTGCTGCATCATGGAGCATTCTGGATTTATTCTCTCATTGATCTATGCCCGGAAACTTTAGAACTTTGGTATAATAGGCAAAAAATGTTTTGTTTGGGATAGACAGATTCATTCACCAATTCTTTTACCTACTGCTTTATTTACTTAAACTTTTTATTTTCTACATTTGTGCTGGCTACTTTAGGAACATTTCATCGTTAGGAATTTGAGTACCTTGATTTCGCTGCTTTTTATTTACTAGTTCGCCTTGATTTGGCTTTAATTCAATTGCTGAATTTTTTCTTTATTATATGTCTCTCAAATCTATTCATGCTCATATTGTTGGAAGATGGCAAGTTCAACAAAGGAAAAGGCATATTGGACCGCCGAAGATGTGGAAACATATTGTAAGTTGTGTGTTGAACAAATTGATAAGGGTAATCGTCCTGCAACCAACAAGAGAGATGGATGGATTGCCATAATTAATAAGTTCGAGGAGTTGAGGGGCAAAAAGTACGATAAAATTCAAATGAAGAGTAAGTGGGATAATCTTAAGGAAGAATGGAAAAGATGGAGGACATTGGTTTATAATGAAACGGGATTAGGATGGGATCCAAGGAAGAAAACCATTGATGTGAGTGATGAATGGTGGGAGAGTAAAATCCAGGTGCTTATCACTTGTTCTTTTACTTTTCGATTAAGTTCTCATTTTCAATTATATACAACTTACTCAAATGCTTTTTATAACAGGCTAATCCTAAGGTTAAGGTTTTTAGGACGAAATGCATACCTCCTGATCTTGAAGTGTTGCTAGATAGAATGTTCAGGGATACGGTTGCTACTGGAGGAATCACTTGGAATCCTGCACAAGGTTTATGTGTTGATGAGAGTGTTGATGCCACACAACCCGACATTGATGATGTCATAGGATCTACTGATGATAATTTGGAATGTCATGTGGGTGAAAATATTGATGAACCAATTCAAACTCGGGCTTGTAAAAGAGTAGCGCAGACTTCAACGAGGCAAACTCGAGGAAAGAAAGACAAGAATTTGAGCCCAGCACAAATGCTTGGAAGCCAAATTAAGAGGCTTTGTTCTGCTATTGAAAGTAGGAGTGCTGATGCTGTTGCCTCTCGAGCACATGATGGATTTGGTCCTTACAAGGACCTCATATCTATGTTGGATGCCATACCGAAGATTGTGGAAGATGAAAAGCTGTATTTTTTTGCAATCAAACATTTTAAGCAAAAGATAGACAATAGGCAGGTCTTCATGAGCTTGAATTCCGATGCCCTGAGGGTGAAGTATCTCAAGCTTAAGATGGAAGAACTTAATCATGACTAAGATGTTGTCATAGCTTCTTATTTAAATTTTTGAATATGCTATTTTATTTTTATATCCGAACTCTATTTAAATTATGTATGGACCTAATTTATATTAATATTTTTAATGTAAGAATTGTTTCTAATTGAGGTTCTTTTTATGTGGTTGATTTTTATATATATGTTGATTGATACTATTGTTTTTCTTAATGGATTGTCTAGATTATTCATTGTTTTTTCTTATTCTAACTCTATATTTTGTTACGTTAGGCAATTATGGATGATTCTCAACTAAAGGAAAATTGTGAACAAGAGGAAGATGAATTCCTGGATTTGCTTTCAATTGCTAATGCTTCAATTGCTTATCAAGCAACGCACCTTTGCAAACAACCTTCTATGACCTCATCATATACAGGTCATGCATGGATGAGAGAGTTGATGGCCGAAGATACTAATCCAATAAGATGCTATAATATGTTTCGAATGCATAGGGATGTATTTAATAATTTAACACGTGATTTAGTAACACGTTATGGCCTTAAAGGATCTAGGAATACTAATGTTATAGAAATGGTTGGAATGTTTCTTTATATGTTGGGACATGGTATAGGTAACAGGGTAGCACAAGAGCGCTTCCAACGCTCCGGGCAAACCATAAGTAGGCACTTTAGTTTAGTTTTAAATAAAGTATGCAATATGGGAAAAGATTTGATCCAACCAAGTGATCGACAATTTCGGGAAGTTCCAGAGAAGATTAGAAAAGATTGACGATTTTATCCATATTTTAAGGTAAGTTATGATTGTACAATAAAAACGAAAAAATAAATTTAAATCATGTAATATTTGTATTATTTGTTTTATGATTGCATTGGAGCTATGGATGGTACACATATCCCAGCAATGGTACCGATGTATGATCAAATTCGCTTTATTGGTCGAAAAGGAAAGACTACTCAAAATGTGTTGGCCATATGTAATTTTAATATGGAATTCATTTACGTTAGTGCCAGTTGGGAGTGACAAGCTCATGATACTCGTGTCTTCTATAATGCCATTGGAAGACGTGATGGACAATTTCCCAATCCACCTCTAGGTTGGTTAATTAATGGTTTATGTACATCCATATTTATATATATATTTATGTGGCATATGTTAATTAAATTTATATTATATTTGTATAGGTAAATATTATTTAGTAGATGCCGGATATCCAAATCTCACGGGTTATTTGGGGCCATATAGAGAAGTTAGATATCATTTGCCAGAATTTCGACAAGGTCCTACATCTACGGGTCATCGAGAAGTATTTAATCGTGCACATTCCTCACTTCGCTCAAAAATTGAACGAGCCTTTGGCGTATCAAAAATGAAGTGGAAGATTTTAACTACTATGCCAAATTATCCTTATAAAAAGCAAGTGCAAATTGTCATAGCTACAATGGCTTTGCACAATTTTATAAGAAAAAATGCCGTAACTGATACGGATTTTGAAATAGCAGATTTGGATCCCGAGTATGGATATTTAGTCGACCATGATGTTGTAAATGAGGGGAACAAGTGCTTCAAATGATAATGCATTCCCTGACATGGCACGTTTACGTGATGAAATAGCTATGAATTTGATAAATAGTTAAGGACGTTTGTAATATGTAACAATAACTTATTTCTTTTTTTGGGACATATATTGTAATGTTTATTGTAATGAAATTACTCTATTTTTAATTGAGTTTGATGTGATTTTTTTTTATTTTAAATTTTATTAATGTCTCTTATACATTATTCTCAACTTGAAAAAAAAATATATATAAAAATTAAGGCCATTGATTTTTGTTTTTGATTTTAAACAAATTAAAGTTGCAAAATTTTAAAATTGGCACATGAAAGGACTTTTCAAATGTATGTGTTTACCAAACAGCATTTTCCCCAAGTTACATCTCAAGGCATCTTTTCAATTTTAGTTTACCAAACAGTATTTGCATTTCGCCAAACCCCTTTAGACTAAAGGCCTTTGCATTTCCCCAAGGACATTCCCCCAAAGCCGAACCAAACGGGGCCAATGCACCTCCACCCCTCCATTCCCCTAAACCCCTTTGAAGCTCCTTGGAGATGCAATTGCATCTCCCCAAAGTCCTAAAAAAAAACGAACCAAACACCACAGCATTTGGCCAAACCCCTTTAGAGCCCAAATGAGCATTCCAAATGCTGAACCAAACAGGCCCATAATCTATATGCAAGAATTTGACATGAAATATTTTTGTGGAAAAACAAGTTCCCATTTTTTCGGAAATGATTTTTTTTTTTTTTTTGACAACAATTTAGGTGTCAACAAAATGTCAATCTAAATTAGCTACAAGAAACAATAACACTCGTACAATGTTTAGTTTCGCAACAGATGAAGAGGTTTCCCGAAAATCCACCCCATATGTCTATGTATATCCTTTTGCTACCAACCTTGCCTTATACCTTTCAATGGACCCATCCGCTTTATACTTGACCGAGAATACCCATTTGCATCCTATTATTTTCTTCCCTTCGGGCAGCTCAACTAGCTTTCAAGTATTGTTTTTTGTAATGCCTCTATCTCTTCCTTCATAGCTTGAACCTACTTAGGAACTTTCAAGGTGTCTTGTACTCCATTTGGAATATAAGCTAAAGATACATTTGAAACAAATGCCTTCAATGGATCAAATAATTTGTCGATCGAAACTTAGTTAGTGATTGGATAGGCGAACTTCTTCTTCCTTGTACCATCTGGTGAGTATAAGTTCAGGGACTTTCCTCAATTGTGCTTGGTAGGTAATTTATATTCCACATAAATATTAGAATCATCATGTAAACTAGTAGGAGGAGAAGTTGCCTCAAGAATTTCCTCAAGAGTTGGGTTGGGTACTGAAGAAGATAAGGCAAGCTGTTCTGGAAGAATGGGCTGGTCTTGCAAACTTGGCTCCTTGAGGACCTAACCTTCCCCTAGTAGGATTTGCTCTGAAACTTCCAAAATACCTTGTCTACATTCCAGGCTTTCTTGCTCAACATCCGTCGGTAAATTCTAGCCTAATTCGGCCCTAGCTGCAGGTAGCAATGCTGACACTCCACCAATTTATACTCCCTATAGGGCCATAATACCACCAATCTCCCACCAATTCTTCTTTTCTTTTTGTATCTCTCCCTGAAAAGAAAAAAAAAATTTGTGTCCCGAAAGAAAGATTCTGTCTCAAAGAATGTCACATCCATTGTAACATATATCTTCTTAGTAGATGGATTATAGCACAAATACCCTTTTTGATGTAAACCATAGCCTAAAAACACACACCGCACAACACATGGTTCAAGTTTTGTCCGTTGTGTTTTGGGGATGCGAACAAATGCAACACAACCAAACATCTTAGGGGAAATAGTAAGAATCGATGATAAGTATACATGAGGGACAAAGCCTCCAATGGTGTCTAAAATTCTTATGCCTTTGATGGCATTCGATTAATAAGGTGGACCACTGTAGCCACTACATTATCCCAAAAACGGTGAGGGACATTATTTTCAAATAATAAAGACCGAGTTGTCTCAAGGATATGCATATTCTTCCTTTCTGCTATCCCATTTTGTTTGGCCATTCCTAAGTATGACATTTCATAGAGTAAGTCATGATGCAAAAAATATTCTTTAAGATACTGATTAATGTACTCACCACCATTGTCACTGCAAAGGATCTTGACCTTCCCACCAAATTGAGTTTGCACCATAGTATAAAAACTTTTGAACACATTGGCAACTTCATCCTTAGTTTTCATAAGATATAATCATGTCATTCTAGTGCAATCATCAACAAAAAGGACAAACCATCGACTACTAGACACATAAGTAATAGGAGAAGCACTCCACACATCAGAATGAATCAAAGAGAATGAAATTTCACTTTTATTTAAACTGATGGGAAAAGGGACCGGGCAGTTTTTCACCAAAATGCAAGTTTGACAATCAAATTGATAATCATTCAAACCCAAAAATAACTTAGGAAATAACTTCTTCATGTAACCAAACGACAGATGTTCTAATCGCTTATGCCAGAGCCATATCTATGTTTCCTAACTTGTAGACGACCCTCGAACCTGATTGACATTCCCAAGACTGAAGTCATCCATGTAATATAGGGCCCCCCCCCTTTTGTACCACGTCCAATGATCTCTTTCGTGATGATATCCTAGAACAAACAGAATTGCGGATACATTAGCACAACACAATTTAATTCCTCTACAACCTGCCCAACTGAAATCAGTTTCGTAAATAGTGATGGGACAAGGAGTGTATTCGGTAGTGAGAAGGAAGGGAAAATATTAACAACTTCAACTCCAGTCATTGGATACGACACCTGGTTAGCATTTGAGACACTAAGGCATCGATGTTCTGTAATACTAACAAAATCATCCACAGTAAAAGTCATGTGATTAGTAGCCCCCAAATCAATAACCCACCAACTACAATTATTCTGTAATGAAGTAACCAAAGCAAAACCATAATTACATTTACCCTTTATAGGCATCTTATTCTAAAGTTCGAGTTGTGGTACTAGTGACAATTGAGGCTCTCCCACAACTAGAGACGCCTTCCTTTTGCCATTGTTCACTTCTCCCTCTGCTTGCTTTCAAGCTTTGAGCTTTTTCCACCAATCAAGATATCCATGAAGCTTAAAGCACGTCTCTCGGATATGTTTGGCATTCCCATAACGGGAGCAGCCACCAGCTAGAGGAGTTTTATGTTTCAAGGTTGTACTGGTTCATCCACCTCCTGGTTTATCCATCTGTAAAGTTTGCTCCTAAGCTTCTTTGAGGCTAGGCTTGCCTCCTAGTGATAACATAGCCATAGAACTATGGGTAGTACTCTCACTATTCAACATCATTGTCGGTCGTATATTCTCCCTACAAACACGAGCATAGCCCTGCTCAACTATAGAGAATGGCTACATCCGTAACACATCAGCTCATCTCTTATCTAGGAGATCATCTAAACCATCAAGGAAAATGTACACACGATGCTTCTGAATGGCTGAATTACATCTTGCAATATCATATGGGCATACCATCGGATTTGGGCGGTAGAAGTCAATCTCTCTCCGCAATCCTTGAAGGCCATTATAATAAGCTTCAATGTGTCCTCCAGCCTGTCTCATTCAGATTACACACCTCTTCAAATCATAAACCTGAGAAGCATAAGTCCCATAAAAAAAAGTAGTAGCCACCGCAACCCAAACTACTTTCGCAGTTGGGAAGCGAATGAAGTTACCAATTAAAGCTGGGTCCATGGAGTATATTAGCCATCGTTTTACGGTGGGATCTTCAGTCTTCCAATTGCGATACCTCGGGTCTGTAGATAAAGGCTGAGGTAGGTCACCCTTAATGTATCATAGCTTGTCCATGCACGTGATATACATTTTTACCACCTAAGACCACAAGCCATAATTAATCCCATCCAATTTGACTGCAATCTGTGCTAAAGTTGGATCGTTCTATGGTGTCGGGGTTGGGGACTGATTCTAGGTCAGAATCTGAGTTAATTTAGTTGTCAAATTTTCCAGAAGTGCATCTGTAGTAGAACTCTCCCCTTGATTTTGATGGGAAATCACTGCTTGTAGAGAATTTTGATCTACTATGAGTGGTGTATAGGCACGAATTAAAAATAATAGCAAATCTCTTATGTCGGTGAGCTAGTCAATGCGACAACCACACAAAACCGGTGTTTGGGGATCTAGTCGGTGCAGCAATTAACGTCACGGCAATGGGTCTGGTCAGTGCAGCAATTTGGAACACAGCAAAGAAATTTAGTCAGTTGGCAATTCGTGTCGTTGCAATCGTCGGAGATGGAGTTTCTAGACAACACGACAAAAATAGATGTCACGGTGATCTGATCGAGTCAGATGGAACAAGGGCGGCATAGGGATTGTGCGATGGCGGCAACCAAGTCTGTTGAATTACAGCGACGGCAGCGGCGACGATCTATTGTGGGCGAGTTACAATGGCGATGAAGGCATAGTGTTCAAGGTTTTTCTGGGTCTCTAGATCTGTTGCTCTGATACCATGTTAACAATCTAAACGCAAATCAAGAAGAAAATGAGAAAAACACAAGAATTAATGAGGTTATGCAGTGTGCCTACATCCTCAGGGAAGCATCTCTGACCCTCTTTTTGTTTTTCTTTTTTCTCCTTAATCATCAAGTATGTACATACCCATATATATACAATCATACGGATTTCTTCTAAAAGTCAAGCTTCTACAAATTAGGAAAATAGAATCCTCTCCAGATTAGAAGGAAAATAAAGTCCCCCACAAATTAGGCGCTGAAAAATAAAATCCCCTGCAAATTAGGGAATTCTAGCTCACGCCAATACGTAATTCCCGCTCTTTGCAATGCGAAACGATTGAAAGAGGGCCCTGATCTGCAAGAAATCGGTATCATCACTCGATTCGCAGCTTTAAAACTCTCCATCTGTCTCTCAATCATATCAATTGATTCTTCTTTTCAATTGAGGAAATGAATCTTGAGCGTTGGGAGATTTCAACCTCGCACTTATCATCTTTGCGATAATCGTGTGAATCCTCATCCTCATCTTCAATGTCAACCTCCTCGTCAATTGCTAGCGCCCAGACAATGCCAACTGGGCTTATTTCCCTAAGTTCATAGTCGTTTTCGGTCTCAATGGTGCCATCTTTATCCTCACATTCTCGACCGCCATCGTGAACCGGTAGACTTGCCGCCATGTGATTCACAATGGCACTTCCTAATGAAGGATTTGTGGCTCGTATTCTTCATTGCAGACGCGATGCTTGTGTTCTTCGTCATCCCCTTTGCTATGTTTTACTACAAGGGGACCAAAAAAACTAGGTCTAATTAGGGTTTTGGAGTAGTGTTCTGCGGTCTAATGCTTTCTCTATGAAATATGGCTGTTCAGTCGCAGCAAATTGCTTGGTCTGGATTAGCGTTTGAAGAATTTGGGAAATGGCTTGATTTATCTACTTTAGGGCCTATATTTGGGGCAAAAAATGTAAATAACATTGTTTAGGGATATTGATACTGATTGGACATGCCTGTGAGCCACATCAGTTTGGAGAATTGATAAAATATTGCCATATTGAATTTTTGACATCCCAAATCAAAGTTGGCACTTAAATGACCCTCTTTTTAAAAGGAAATGATATTTAAGTGATCCGATAAAAATATTTTTCACTAAAATAAGCATCATAGGAAAGTTATGATATTTCTAGTATCATTTTCCCACTATATTTGAACTCGGGACACTTTTAGTTCTTGAGGCGTCAAATGCTCAAGCTATTGAGTTTGCTAATTGGCTACTGATTAAAAGTTCTTATCGTTTGAAGGATGCAATTAGTTGGTTATTTCCTTTGGTTTAGAATCCCATACTTTTTTATTTCCTTAGTCATTTCTTTCCAATCACTAGAAGAAAAAATAATGATAATAACACAAACACATTGCGTTAGAGAAGAAAAATAGTGAAAAAAAAGTTTTAAATTAGTAAAAAACAAAAGGAATGTAAAGTCAAGAAAGCAAGAAATCCCTCAATTATTTGACAATTATAATGATATTTTGTAAATTACAATTTTGTTAAATACGTTATGGTTAATTTGAAATTTATATATGTATATGGGCTTTTCATACATCTTTTGGTCAAAATTTGAGGTTAAAGATAATTGTGGCCTGCCGCAGAGGCTTTTAGGAACAATTCTCTTGCAGCAGCTTTAGTCATGAATAGGAGCGTTCCAGCTTTACATCGCGTTTATCAAACACCCCACAACTGGCAACGCCTCCAGAGTCACAATGTTTTAATTACAATAGTTTTTTAGAATTCGCTTTTAGGCCGTTGTCCGGCCAACATTAGGTATTGCTGTTCTTAAACACGTATTTTCAAGCACACAAATCACAGTAGGGATATAGTTCAGCCATAGGTATATCAAATGGGCTAATGGCCGGATAATAGGAGTTGGTGGATAGCCTTTTATGCCGGAGGGTAGAAACAATCAAAAGTATGGACCACATAACCACGCTTCAATGTAAGTCAAGTTTAGATCCCGAGATTGGGCTTGTATTTCGTAATTCCAAAATTTATTTGTCTAAAATGGGTTTCCTTTTTTTTTAACTAGAAAAATGGGTTTCCTCTTGATAGAAAAAATGGGTCCCTTCCTTTTTTTTTAACTTAAACCCCGAAAAAACTGGGTTTATCTCAAAAAAGAAAATGAAATATTGTAAATTGCTCAAAACATTAACATTTTTTATAGTATTGTCCGATTAAATTTTGGCCGAACAAAACTTATTAAAATTGAGGTGTTATTATCTCAAAAATTTTAAAAATATAGATTTAGACCTTTATTTTTAATTTGTAAATTGCTCAAAACAGGGAGAAGAGTAAAAGCTCATTCTTTATAATCGAAAGTTATCTCGTGTAATTTTGAAATTTTGCCGGAATATGGTTAATTACGTCATGGAAAAACAATGAATCGCAAAACGAATATTGTTTTTGAAAAAAGAATCTTCGATTTGGTCGATGGACACCTTTCTATTTCACTTCTTTAGCACATCCCGTCCCACCATTTTCTTCACGACAGCACATCCAGAGAGCACGTTGGTTCATGAGGGAAGAGAGGGTCGGCAATCAGAATCGGAGAGTAGACACTAGAAAAAATATACATGAGAGGAGAGGGAGCTCCACCAAGAACTCTTCAGCCTTAATCGGCGCCTCTCCTTGCTGAACAACGCAGCTGCGATCTCTACCGGTGCTACTACTTCCCGACGAGCTGTCAAAATCCCAACGCCAACCAGCTTCGATGAGGCACCAGACTTCGCTGCGAACAAATCCAATATTGGCAAGTCTCAAAGCCTCGTCTTCGTGGCTTTAGTTCCCTCAAAGTATAGCCCAGCAAAGGAGTCCATGATGTCCACAGAAAATAGAAAGGGAGAGATGGCCACAATAGAGAAAGAAACGTGGCAGTGACGGTGATCCAACATTGACGTTTGGGGTTTTTTTTTGGTGAAGTGCGGTTTGACTTGGTTAAGTTTTCCTTGCGGTCAAATTCAAGACGCCCACTTGGAGGATTGTCAAGCCCCTCGCACGACACGGGTGAAGAACAGCCGCTCCCTACGTGCTCGCAGCTTTCGCTTTGTCAATGGCTATTACCGCACTTTGTGCTCAAGCTTTCATCATCACGGGTCCCTCGGTTTGGTTGACAAGTGCCAGAGTTGCCGTTTGACATCGCAAGTCGTAAGTTCGGAAGCCGATATTCGGAATAGGTAAAAATTTGGTCTATTTTGATTTCCGAAAATTTTGTTTCCTTATTGATATGTTTGTTGATGATATGCTTGAGGTATCCGTAGCCTCGAGTAGCCTTATAAGTTGGAAATTTTCCCAATTTCACAACGTGCATATGATTGACAGTTCGATTTTCGCGCCCGAAATCTGACTCGCAATCGCACGGAAAAATCGTCAATCCAATCTCACGCCCGAGATTCGATTTGTGATTTAATTTTAAAATTGGACAACCCGATCTCATGCGCGAGATATGGTTCGCCAATTTTCGAATATCAATCTCATCTTGTTTGATTTAATGTCGTGGTGTTTAGGTCAATTTTATTTTTGTAAAAGAAAAAAATCCAAAAAAAGATTAGGTTTGTTTTTTTTTTTTTTAAATTATCTTGCATGTTTAAGATAGAGATTTTATTTTGAGTCATGAAAAAGAAAAGAAAAAGTGCATTCATTTAGGTTGTTAGCTTTTTTATTATTATCTGAATTGCATGTTTAATTTTAATTTTGAATTTCATAAACAAAAAAAGAAAAAATAGAATTAGGGCATTCTTTGCACGTCATTACATATTAGGTTGATTGCATGTTTGATTTTATCTAGATAGATCTTTAGATGAATTGCATGATAGGTTTTTTTTTTTAAATGCATGTTTAGAAAGCATTTAGAATAGATAGTATTTCACTTTAATTTGATTTTCATTTTTAAGTGATTTTAGTTACGAATTTTCGTTAAATAAAATCATGGAATGCACGTCATTCAGTTTTTATTAGGTTCATTTAATTAGAAATTGCATGTCATTAGAATTAGGTTATTTTGATTAATTTAGATTGCATATTTAATTATTGCATGTTCATTAAAAAAATCATTAGTTTTTTTAATCATTCATATAGTTTAGGACATTTTGTCATGCCATATTAGAAAATTGCATTGCATATTACTATATCCTCGTTAAAAAGTTTGAGTGATTGCAATTAGAAATCATATCTAAGATTGTTGAGGACTATTTTGTTTGATGTTCTGCATTATTTTATTTGCTTTCTTGAGTGTTAATTTCATATTTGCGATTAGAACCTCACATGTTAGGAAAGTGAAATTAATTCAAGCAAACATTTTTTTTCAAAAGATAAAAGAAAAGGTACCGAAAAGGGCACTAGGATATCCCCCGTTCGTGAAAGTGAAATAATTCTCCCATTATTTTACTTAGGTGTCTAATCGACCTACCATAAACTGATTAGTGGCGACTCCTTTTTGCATGCTAGATATTTGAATTTAAATCGCGAGTTGGTATGGGCTTGGGAGAGCCCGAGCTAAGTCTAGGCTTAGCAATCCATTAGCCAAACTCTAGGTGGTTCACCCGAAAAATTGGTCGCGACATATAGTAATAGAGAAAATTACGTCATGCATGAATCGCAAGAAACACTTCGATTTGGTCAATGGACACCTTTCTATTTCACTTCTTTAGCACATCCCGTCCCACCATTTTCTTGCTCTCCTTCGCTCGATTTCTTTTGCCCTTCTTTCTCAACCTTTGCTCCAGCTGCGGTTGCTTTTGCTGCTGCTGCTGCTTCTTCTTCTTCTGATTTCTTCCTGGCGTCCTCTTTCGCCTTTTCCAATGCCTCGATCAACCCCTCCAAGCAAGCCTCCTTGTCCTCATCGTCCAACTTGGGCATCAAGCTCTCTGCCACGTCTGCCGGAGACATCTTCGTCTCCTCCAGCAACTGCCTCACCCTCGTGAATAGCGGGTGCGACTCGACGCCCAAGTAATTCCTCGCCAGAACCTTGAACGACTCGAAACAGCAATATGACATCTCGATATGCTTGTCCATCCTCCCTCTCCTGATTAGGGCTGGGTCGAGCTTCTCCATGAAATTCGTCGTGAACACGATGATCTCCTCACCCCTGCAGGCAGACCACAGCCCGTCAATGAAGTTCAGGAGCCCTGAGAGGGTGACCTTGCTGCCCTTGCTCTCTTCCCCGCCTTTTGCCATTTTTTTGACAGGATCCGCTTTCTCTTCTTCGTCTTCTGTCTCTTGCTTCTTTGTCTTCCTCTGGCCGGTCAGGTCGAGTGAGCAGTCGATGTCCTCGATCACTATGATCGCCTTTTCGGAAGTCTCAATCAGCAGATTCCTCAGCTCCGTGTTGTTCTTGACCGTTGTCAGCTCGAGGTCGTACACGTCGTAGTTGAGGAAGTTGGCCATCGCGGCAATCATTGTGGACTTGCTAGTCCCTGGCGGGCCATAGAGAAGGTAGCCACGTTTCCACGCCTTGCCAATCCGCTCATAGTACTCCTTCCCTTGCTGGAACTTGAGGAGGTCGTTCATGATCTCCCTCTTCTTGCTCGGCTCCATCGCCAGGGTGTCGAAGGTCGAGGGGTGCTTGAACGTCACGTGGCTCCACTTTGTCGCCCGTAGTAGTGCCGATCCGAGCCTAGGTTGTTGGTGAAGAGCTTCCGCTGCCGGTTGTTGGCTGCCGTTGCCTTTCCCTTCTCCAAGACGTGCTTTATGTAAGAACCAGTGATCAAGTCCCGGTGGCTCCGGTGGCAGGTCAGACTATAAAACCTGGCGGCAAAAGCAATCACCATGGATATGGCTTGTTAGATCAGAGACGGGTCGAGCGTAGGCAAAAATTTTATCATTAAGAAAAAGAAACTTGTTTCACTTTTGAATTGCTGAAATTAATATGTTGACCATAAATCCCGAAACCAAGCCTAGCGAGACAGTGTTATAATATGTAATATATTTTTTTATTATTTAAATATGATCCCAATATTGTACTCCCAATAAATTTTGATTTGTTGCCCAATTTATTACCCACGTGTATTTCGTGATATTTGTTCGTTATTATATTACCATAATGGTCTTGATGGAAGATACTGGTAACGTAATAAACGGAATAAAAACGTCAGGTCGTCTAGTTCAAACCCTATCACTATATAAAAACACACCATCAGGTTTGAGGGGTATTGGCTAGTAGAACAGGACGTATAGATCTGGTGTTTCCATGTTGCAAATCGATCGAGCTACGTGGATCTATCCGAGTTTTTTGAGGTTTTCCACTTTTGCAAATTTCATCAATGGCTAGAGGTATGTTGATCTTTACGTTTCCGCAAATTAATCCTGAATTCTGTATGAATTTATCTATGATTGATAAATCGGGATCGTTAGGTTTTAGTTTATATTTAATCTAACAGTTGGTATCGAGCATGTTTACAATCTTTGCCTTGATGAAATTTTTGGAATTTATTTTCATTGAATTATGTGTGGATAAATTCAGATTTCTATATGGCTTGGATCGGAATTTAGAATTCCAGCCAAATTCGGGTGACCCACCACGCGATAATGGATCTGCATGATCACACCGCCATTAGGAAGAAAAACCCTTAAATTTTTCGACATATTACTGATCGTCGGAGGTTAATCGAGCGGTAAAATTTTGGTGGTTAGGGTTTTATAGGGCAGATCATTTTTTTTTTGGCTTAATTCTGGTCCATACATTGGTCGTTTTTGCCGGATCTCAAATTTATTCGTACGTCCCGACGTTCTCTTCGAAACCCATCAACCAATTTGGTCAAACATGGGCTGTGTGAGAAGACCCAGACGGCGGAACCAAGCCGGTTGCGGCGGAAGAAGCGACGGAAAGGAAGAAAGCCCGAAAAGAAGGCTTCGGGCGCGTGCGACGCACGCGCCCGAGGGCTGCAGCAGGCGCGTGCCACGCACGCGCCGAAGGCTCTGCCGCGTGCGATCGGCTGAACGGGCGTGCAATGCACGCGGGCCCTTTCTCAATTTTGCCCCTCCCCATTTAAGAAAAATTGCGATTCTGCCCTTGCCCGCGTGAAATTCTGATTTTCCCCCCGAGGCGTGAAAACTTACGATTTTGCCCTTTTTGGGTGCAAAATTCCAGTTTTACCCCTTTTGCACATGATTTTACTGTTCTACCCTTATGTGCAATTTTATGAATATTTTTCATAAAATTAAATGTCTAGTGATCCGTATATATTTAATTGATTAAGGATTAGCCACAGTATCTTTGATTATATTAAATTATATACATTAAGAGCCTTTGGATCACATATAGTCAAAGACAATAATTGTAATTATTCACATTAATATTATGAATTTTATCCCACATGAATTTTCAATATATTAATGTCATTAATTAGGATGAAATATTATTTTATCTTTCTTAATTTACCCACAGGGATTAGGAAGGGAATATAATTTGATAGTTTCATCATGAAGTAATTATGAATCAATTTAAATTAGAAACTTAGCCCACGAGGCGCTTTTTGATGTTATGTGATTCATATTTTATAACATGTTTTACATTGGTAAAATATGATTTAAGTTTATTTGCCTCAAATATATTGATACATAAGTTTTCTTTGATTATGATGCAGTCTTACCACCTACGATTAGTTCTAGTATAATTGTTCCCGAGCTTAATGGAAATAACTTTAAAGAATGGAGGGAATTAGTTCTTCTCCAATTGGGGTGCATGGATCTTGATTATGCTCTAAGGTCAAACGAACCACCTGAACCTACAGAGAATAGTACTCATGCTGAACATACTCGTTATGTTCAATGGGAGCGGTCCAACCGTCTCAGTGTGATGTACATAAAGACAAAACTCTCTGCTAGCATTCGTGGTTCAATCATTCAGCATAACAATGCCAAGGAATTGCTGGAGGCTATTGATGCATAATTTGAGTCTTCAGAGAAGGCGCATGCCATGACCCTAATTATGAAGTTCTCATCATTGAAGCTTACCGGTGTAAGAGGTGTGCGTGAGCACATCATGAAGATGATGGACATTGCAGCTCAGCTGAAGAATCTTGAGGTTGGGATATCAGAATCCTTTCTTGTATACTATATCCTAAATACTCTCCCACAAGAGTATGCCCCTTTCAAGATCTCTTACAACACACATAACACTAAATGGTCAATTAATGAACTCATGACCATGTGTGTTCAAGAGGAAGAGAGGCTACTAATGGAGAAAGGAGAAAGTGCTTATATGGCAACACATGATAAGTATAAAGGGCAAGGCAAGCAAAAGGGAAAAGGCAAGATGCCTCTACCTCCCCAAGCTGGCATTAAGAAGGAATCCAAGTGCTTCTTTTGTAAAAAGAAGGGGCACATGAAGAAGGATTGCGCCAAATTTAAGGCCTGGCTCAAAAAGAAAGGTAACCAATTCTCATGTGTTTGTTATGAAACTAATACGGTTGATGTGAGTTACAACACTTGGTGGATTGATTATGGTTCTACAATCCACATTTTGAATTCCTTGCAGGGTTTTCAGAACCAGCGGAAACTAGTGGGAAGTGAACAAGGCATCTATTCGGGAAATAAGATGCGCTCGTGTGTGGAAGCTATTGGGACATGTAGATTAGTTCTCAGTAGTGGTTTTGTTTTAATTTTAGAAAAAACCTTTTATATTCCTAGTTTTTCTAGGAATTTAATTTCAGTTTCAAGACTTGTACCTTTGGGATACTCCTTTGAATTTTTAGATTCAACATTCAATTTATCGTATAAATATGAAATTGTTGGGAGTGGTATTTTGTTTGACGGTCTTTTTCGAATTAATTTACAAGACAATGCCATTAATAATGCGATGCACGTTCATGATAATGTTGGTATAAAATGATGTGTTGTGAATGAGGATTCCTCTAGGTTGTGGCACCGGAGGTTGGGACATATCTCCATGGATAGAATTAAGAGATTAGTAAATGATGGAGTACTTAATACTCTAGATTTTACTGATTATGACACTTGTGTGGACTATATAAAGGGAAAACAGACCAACAAGTCAAAGAAAGGTGCTAAGAGGAGTACAGAAATATTAGAAATCATACATACAGATATTTGTAGTCCAAATATGGACTCAAATGGTTAGAGATACTTCATTTCTTTCATAGATGATTATTCACGATTCATGTATCTCTACTTGCTTCGTAATAAGCACGAAGCACTAGATGCCTTTAAGGTATTTAAAA
This sequence comes from Eucalyptus marginata, assembly GCA_014182565.1. Classification (NCBI taxonomy): domain Eukaryota; kingdom Viridiplantae; phylum Streptophyta; class Magnoliopsida; order Myrtales; family Myrtaceae; genus Eucalyptus; species Eucalyptus marginata. The sequence continues at coordinate 27,630,990 of CM024594.1, forward strand.
CCGAAGTAGAGAAACAATGCGATAAGTAAATTAAGATCGTGAGATCGGATAGAAGTGGAGAATACTATGGTAGATACACTGAGATGGACAAGCACCTAGTCCATTTGCGAAGTTTCTTAAAGAGCATGGGATTATTGCCCAATACACTATGCCTGGTTCACTGGACCAAAATGGTGTCGCAGAAAGAAGAAACCGAACATTGTTGGACATGGTGCGGAGTATGCTTAGCAGCTCTAAACTTTCTAAGTTTTTGTGGACTGAGGTTCTTAAAACGGCTGTATACATATTAACTCAAGTTCCAACCAAGGCTGTTCCAAGGACGCCTTTTGAGTTATTCAAAGGTTGGAAACCGAGTTTGCGACATGTACGTGTTTGGGGATGCCCATCTGAAGTAAGAGTCTACAATCCACAGGAAAAGAGGTTAGATCCAAGAACTATAAGTGGGTATTTCGTTGGATATGCCGAAAAGTCCAAAGGATACAGATTTTATTGTCCATCTCACACCACTAGGTTTGTGGAATCAAGAAATGCTAAATTTCTTGAGAATGATCTGATTAGTGGGAGCGATCAATTCAGGGACTTTGTTCCCGAAGAAGATCATTTAGATACTCAACCTTCCACCTCAGATACTGGATTGGTTGTTGCTTACAACGCCCCTTCAGTTCAACCAGTTGATGAGCAACCAATCATTGAAGATCCACAACCTGCTGATATTGATCCGGTAGACCCAACTGTTTAGCAATTACCAGATACTGTTGAACTTCCAGTAGAACAGCAAACTCCTCAGAAGGATGTTTATGCAACATTAAGAAGGTCTACTAGAATGAAGAAATCGGCAATTCCTAATGACTACATTGTGTATCTACAAGAATCTAACTATAATGTTGGAGCTGAAAGTGATCCTGAGACGTTTTCACAAGCCATGAGTTGTGATAAATCTAATTTATGGTACAATGCCATGAAGGAAGAGATAAATTCTATGGCATCAAACGAAGTCTGGGATTTAGTTGAGTTGCTTAATGGTGCGAAGGTCATTGGTTGTAAATGGGTCTTCAAAACAAAGAAGGATTCATTAGGCAATATAGAGAGATATAAAGCCAGACTCGTTGTCAAGGGATTTACTCAAAAGGAGGGAATCGATTACACGGAGACATTTTCTCCTATATCTAAGAAAGATTCTCTTCGTACTATTTTGGCATTGGTTGCTCATTTTGATACGGAGTTACATCAAATGGATGTGAAAACGGCGTTCCTCAATGGAAAATTGGAAGAAGTGGTTTACATGAAACAACCAGAAGGATTCTTCTCTAATGCTGGTGAGCATTTGGTATGCAAGCTTAAAAGGTCTCTATATGGCTTGAAACAAGCATCCCGTCAATGCTACTTAAGATTCCATGAGGTCATCTCTTCATTCGGTTTTAAAGAGAATGTCATGGATCAATGTATATACCAGAAGGTTAGTGGGAGCAAAATATGTTTCCTTGTGCTATATGTAGATGACATTTTACTTGCAACCAATGACAAGGGATTGTTATATGAAGTGAAACAATTTCTCTCTAAGAGTTTTGATATGAAGGATATGGGTGAAGCGTCTTATGTCATTGGCATTAAGATCCATAGAGATAGACCTTGAGGTATATTAGGACTATCTCAAGAAACCTATATCAATAAGGTCTTAGAGAGATTTCTGATGAAAGATTGTTCACTAAGTATAGCACCCATTGTGAAGGGTGATAGGTTTAATTTAAACCAATGCCTGAAGAACGATTTTGAAAGGGAACAAATGAAGAACATCCCATATGCTTCTGCTGTTGGAAGCTTGATGTATGCTCAGGTTTGCACTCAACCTGACATAGCATTTGCTGTGGGAATGTTGGGAAGATACCAAAGTAATCCAGGTATGGACCATTAAAGAGCTGCAAAGAAGGTGATGAGGTACCTTCAAGGAACAAAGGGACACATGCTTATGTATAGACGGGCGGACAACTTGGAGGTAGTTGGTTACTTGGACTCAGACTTTGCTGGCTGCGTTGATTCCCGTAAATCAACATCGGGATATATTTTTATGTTTGCTGGCGGAGCTGTATCCTGGAGGAGTGCAAAACAAACCTTGGTTACCACTTCCACCATGGAGGCAGAGTTCGTTTCCTGTTTTGAGGGCACCTCACATGGTGTGTGGTTGAAAAGTTTCATATCGAGGCTTAGAGTTATGGATTCCATTGCTAGGCCATTAAGAATATTTTGTGACAATTCAGCCGCAGTTTTTATGGCTAAGAACCACAAAAGTGGTAGTCGAAGCAAGCACATCGACATCAAGTATTTAGCCATCAGAGAACGTGTTAAAGAGAAGAAAGTGGTCATAGAACACATAAGCACTGGATTGATGATAGCTGATTCTTTAACTAAAGGCATGCCACCAATGAGTTATAAGGATCATGTTTTTAGAATGGGCATTGGTCCAATCATGTAAATTTTTCTTTATACGGAAGAATTTGTGAGACTTTTATTCATTTATAATGTTTTTCTCAATACAATTGTATACATTCAGTTATTATGAGAAAAACAATTACGTTTGACCTGGAATAAACATAAGGTTTATTCATTAAGTTATTTGATCACATATGGGCTGACGAAATACATTGTGATACACGGAAGATAATACTCACTTTAAGAGGACTCGCTTTAAGAGGACTCATCGCCGTGATTCATGTGTTTTATTTCAATATGAAGTTTATGTGGGTTTGGGTTAATAATTCATTTGATGGAATATTGGGATCAAGTGGGAGAATGTTATAATATGTAATATATTTTTTTATTCTAAATATGATCCCAATATTGTACTCCCAATAAATTCCGATTTATTGCCCAATTTATTACCCACGTGTATTTCGTGATATTTGTCCGTTATTATATTACCATAATGGTCTTGATGGAAGATACCGGTAACGTAATAAACGGAATAAAACGTCGGTCTAGTTCAAATCCTATCACTACAGAAAAACACACTATCATGTTTGAGGGGTATTGGCTAGTAGAACAGGACGTATAGATATGGTGTTCCCATATTGCATATCGATCAAGCTACGTGGATCTATCCGAGTTTTTTGAGGTTTTCCACTTTTGCAAATTTCATCAATGGCTGGAGGTATGTTGATCTTTACATTTCCGCAAATCGATCCCGAATTCTGTATGAATTTATCTATGATTGATAAATCGGGATCGTTAGGTTTTAGTTTATATTTAATCTAACAGACAGGTGTTAATAAATTGGTAATTCCAACCTACACATATTTTCACATGCACCTTCTTTTGATCAAATGAATTGTAGAAGGAAAACGGGGATTTCTCGGAAATGATTACGCGCGATGACCACCGGAGCTTGACCCCTTCAAATTCGTCAACGACTTCCTCGTTCTCGTCCATGCTGAGGACCAGTGACTTGCTGTCCTTGACGGACTCGGCCTTGAGTCGCTTGGCCCTGGCAATGGAGCTCGCGCTCAGGTAATTCTGGATCGCGGCGTAGGCCTCGCACCGCTCGAGCTGCTCCTCGGCAAACTCGGGGAACTTGATGTGGATGTAAGGGTAGACGTACCCCACAGCCTTGTAAACATAGGCCTCGACGTGCTTGCGGAGCTGGGGAGGGAAGTATTGCTTGAACATGGCCCACGTGAACATCAACCCGGCCATGGCCGAGCCGAGGTTGCTCCACATTTCTAATACTGTCGCCATGGTTTCACCACTTTTGTTTGTTTTTCTGTGGGCTGAAGATGGAGAGGAAGTTCCAAAGTCCAGCTTTGTTGATTTTTCCTTCGATGTTATGTGGAGGGCATGTCTTTATATGGAGAGTAATCTGAAGCTGCTTGCTCTTGAGCGTGGAACTTCCTCACCATTTCCTCTTCAAGTCAAGTTTGTCCGGCGGCAACTTTAACGGAGCCCACCGTTGCCTTTTTTCTTCTCTCGCATTTCCACGGAAAGATTCCGAGGACCACATTCGTTTTTTGTTTGTGTGTTGCCAATTACTCTGGGGTACCGGCAGTTGAAGTGTTTCATTCCCCAAGACCGAAGTCATGGAGCTCTACCACCTCGGATGGATGGGATCGAATTTGAGTTAAGTTGGACCAAGAATGGTCCCATCTAAATAGACCTATTTAACTCATTTCCATAAAATACAAATCTAGTAACTCATACCCCATTCGGGCTGACTCATATTATTAAAACACTTCCGTATTTAACATAATCTACGAAAACTTATACCCAAGCTGAGGGAAGAGTGTGGAGCAAGTGAGTGTGAGATCGAGTGAGGGCAGGAAAGAATGAAAAGAAAGTAATAGAAGTGTGTTGGGTCTAAACAAGATGTAAACTTATTTACAATTCATTTAACGCCCATGTTATATTAAACACATTTATGACCCATTTAGTTAATATCACTAACCCATTTAATCCTCGTTAAGAAATGACGGGTCTACCTTGTCCATATATATAAGTGTAGGGTTGAGTCCGCCTCTTGCGGGCCCAACTCATCGTTTTAAAAGAAAAAAGTTATAAAGTAAAGGAAAAAAAAAAAGAAAAAGAAAGGGCAGATGTTCTTAATTGAGGAGAGAGAGAGAGAGAGAGTTGCTTCGAAGAGGAGGAAAGGCAATTTAATTCGACTGAAAATTTTGTTAGAATTGGCTCAAATTTGAGTATGTTAATTGGTGAGATCAAGCTGTACAAATTGACCGGTTTTGTTCGTTGAGATCATTTTTCCAAATTGTCTTTCAATTTCTTTAAGTAGCAATTAGATCTTTATTAACTCTGAGTTAATCTACCTTTAAGGTGATGACGCATTGTTGTTTTGCTAATGTGGAGAACCTCTAGTCATTTGACTAGATATTAATAATTGTTTACTGTTTTGGGGCTGACGTCGATGGAATATTGTGATTGGCTGCTGCTAGGCTTAATTTGATATTAGTTGGTCGAATTTCAGGACAGATTGTAATCCCGGACAGCTTAGCTTTACGCAGGAAATCGAAACCCTTTCTTCTCAACGATAAGTCAATAAGTCAATAGACGGAGTTCAGATTAGGTTGACCAGTTGCTGGGATGAAATCGTCAAAGAATGACAAATTAAATGACTGGTGCAAAAAGCTCCACTTCAATGCCAAGCTACTAATATGTGGGGGAGCCTGTCAAGACAAAGTCGCATGAACACGGATCGTGAGGACAGTCGCATGATGTCATGTGTCTGACGTCATAAAAATGTTGACCCACATAATTGATTGTATTTTTAAAGAACTTTAAAGTTTAAAACATTCTTTTCATTTTTAAAGGAAGCAAAAAAACCTTTTTTGTGCTGAAAACAATGAAAAGGATTTCCCGACAAAAGTATAGAGCATCTGAAAAACATGGTTCGAAATTAGCCGAACTCCTCACAATTGCATATATTGAATTTTGCCAAAAATTATAGGGACACTTGATGGTTGTGTGATTCAAATTTAATTCGGACAATCACCTTTGGAGCACAACTCGTTTTCCTTTGTTGATTCAATCTTCTCCTATATTCATAGGTCAGACAATCAAAGGATCATGCAATCGGTTTTGGAAAATGAAAAGAAATGATTATTACAAATCTTGTATCAAATTTTACCAAGAATATAAGAGAAATCAACTCCGAAAGCAATAGTCATAAATTTTCTTTCTATTAATAAATAAGAGAATTGAAAGCACGCTACATATATGACATGAGAAAAATTGGTTGAGTGAAGTAGGTAATTATGAGTGACTTATTGAAATAATATTATCTGATGAGTAATTAATTTTGGAAAATTTAAAAGTGAGTCAAAATGGTGCTTTGACTTAAATATAGCTTGGGCCACACTTTTTCTGACAATATTTCCCCTATGGGATCTCTCGGCCAGTGTTCTAAGAAAGTGTTCCCTTTTTCCTCTGGTCCCTTTTGCTTGTGTGACCATCCATATCGGAACGGTCACAGGCCAGCCACATATGCTTTTGGAGGAAACCGGTGGACTTCCTAAACCGGTTTAATCATTGACTCTATGTTTCCTTCTTCTTCATTTTTATTTTTATTTTACTTCTATGTTCCATATTGCAAATTCAAATTTATAGACAAAATCAGAATAGGCCACACTGAATCATTTTTCTTGAAATTTTCACTTTGATTTGTTTCTTTAAATAAAACAAGAAAATCATTCTCTTCTTGTAGCTTTTTTATTTAAAAAATGCATTTTTCTGATTTATTTTTGGAATGTCTACTAATTGATTATTCTTATTCTGATCTTTTATTCAATTCATTATTTTATGCATAATTAATATCAATTGTCTAAATTTTAGATCATTGGAGAGTCCTTCCAGAGTAATTTAATTTGAGCAAATCAAATGATGAACTATTTCATTGCATAATGATTTCGTTATTAAATACGAAGCTAATGTTACAAGTATTTTTTCATCTTTTAAATTTTTAATAGATTTTTGTGATGATATTAACGATTATTTTAGTGAGCTATAATTTTTTTTTTACTTGTAATTATTTATATTTCAGTTTTTAATTTATTTTTCTTTCTTCATATTCAAGAAAATTGATTCCGTGGGCATCCTTCTGATTTTGTCTCTAAATTTGAGCTTCTTATCAGTATTTAATTATTTGTATTTTGGTATTTAAGGAAACATAGAAGTCAAAAAAAAAAAAAAAATGGGAAACATGGCGTCAAAAATTATAACCAGTTACCGGTTTCCTCCACAAGGATTTATGGCTAGCCTTTGATCGCTCCACTGTCATTATGCAGTGGACGGTCATGCTAGTCATTCCCCTTTATTATTGATTTTCTATTTATTTTTTGTGGGTCCCACATCCACTTTTCTTAATATTTTTCCTTCTCTCCGTCTCTCTCTCTCTTTTCTTTTTTTTTCTTGGTCAGTTCTCTCCTTCTCTCTCAAGAGGCAAGGAAATGGAGAACCAGCAAGGGCATGTGCTCGTATATCCTACTTAGGGCCAGATCAAGTCGCCACCGGGACACATCAACCCGCCACCGAGACCTTGATGAAGTCCTCCCCCTCCTTGACCACCTCCGTCTCTGCGGCTACCTATTCGACTCGCTCAACCTCAGCAACGTAATTCATGCTTTTTGCGACGCGAAACGGTTTGAGGAGACCATCAATTCGTCTCCTTCATTTTCATCTGTTTATGTTGTCATGGACGAACATGATCGTTACCAAATTGCCCAACTCTCGCAGCCCACATGGCATGTTACGGGTCATTAGGTGTTTGGCTTATGTCAAGCCCGAGTACATGTGTTCCTTGACTAATCTCGACTGCTTGATTAATTAGTGATGCCATATTTCATGATTAGGTCATGGGCATATAGAGTGTTTCTAGATATGAGGGAACATGGCAAATTACTGTATTGTGGAGTGTTTAAGCCAAAAAAA